>OX369307.1:3750000-5000000 GCA_947284805.1 Coleophora flavipennella
ATACAAAAATGCATCAAATTGGTCGATTAACTGATCGATATGTATGAGTATGAAGAGTTTTTTTTTGCAATATCAGAAAAGTCATAGAACAAAAGTTGTTCAGTATTATGAGTAGAAGCCCAAGTTTACGGGACCTACACCAATTTTGTTAAGTACAGCCTGTATATAGATTTAAACACCTAGACACCTAGAAACCTGTTTGCCACACGAATTTTTCCCTGAGTGGGAATCGAACCCACGACCCTCAGCACAGCAGGCAGGAGCGCTCACTACTGGACCACCAAACCTTCCCAATTAAAGCTAAAATTTTATAAAAAGAAAAAGTTTTGCGCAAAAAGATATTATCTTGATCAGTACAAAAAGTATGATTTTAAGGTTCCGCACCCAAAACGTACACTACACTAAAACGTCAATATTCGGTATTGCACAAGATGATGATGATGATGATCTATCCGACCGATTTCGGTCATGGCGACCACTTCGACTCCTAGTTGGTTTGCTGCGCGTGCGCTCGAAGATGGTTTATGTATCCAATCTTCGCAGCGAAACTCCTCGCGCACTGAGGGCATTTAAGTATGCCACCCTCGCAGGTGGTCGGGCCTTTAACTGGTCGCGTTTGATATCAAGGTCAGCTTTACGCTGATCCTCGAACTCGCGCACTTGCCTATTCACAATTCTGCGCCATTCAGGCCGTTCTGCTGCCAAACTCTCCCATTGAGAGGGTTCTATATTGCATCCTTTCATATGTCGCTTCATAACATCTTTGTACCGGAGGAGTTGTCCGCCATGTTTCCGCTTACCCTCCTCCAGTTCAGAATAGAAGATGCGCTTCGAAACTCTCTCCTCCTTCATACGTGACACGTGACCGCACCACCGAAGCTGCCGACGCATTAAATAGGCTTCAATGCCACCGACATTGGCTCGTCGCAGAACCACAGATTACTAATTAGTTACTACGTAACAGATACTTCACTCAGTAGTAAATTTCCAATACCTACTGCTATAATAGCCTACTCCATCGCGTCAGCTTGCTTCACACCACGCGATCCCACAGCAATCGCAGGGCTGCCTCTTCGATAAAATTAAATTAACATAACTTTTTGTGTCT
Source organism: Coleophora flavipennella (assembly GCA_947284805.1). Lineage (NCBI taxonomy): Eukaryota > Metazoa > Arthropoda > Insecta > Lepidoptera > Coleophoridae > Coleophora > Coleophora flavipennella. The sequence continues at coordinate 3,751,109 of OX369307.1, forward strand.
ATGGTATTGAGAACTGTGAATATGTTTTGACTTATAGGTGGTAGTTTAAAATTGTATCATTTATCTATCTATATATCTCTTATATAAAAATGAATCGCAAAATGTGTTGGTAAGCGCATAACTCGAGAACAGCTGGACCGATTTGGCTAATTCTTTTTTTGTCGAGTTCGTTATTGTCAGGAGAAGGTTCTTATGTAGGGTAGGGTAGGGTAGTGTAGTGTAATGTAAGGCGGTACGTAGTTCGCCGGGACAGCTAGTATATATATATATAATTCTCGTGTCACAGTGTTAGTAACCATACTTCTCCGAAACGGCACGACCGATTTTTATGAAATTTTGTGTGCATATCGGGTAGGTCTGAGAATAGGTTCTTATCTATTTTTCATACCCCTACGCGGGCGAAGCCGCGGGCAACAGCTAGTAAAATATATATTTTTTTAAAAAGGTGCTGATTGTGCAATACATCTAGATAACACATAATTTTAGAGGTCAGTGTGTAAGTAAAATGAAAAAAATCTTTAAGAGTTACATGTGTTTTATTTTGATATATTTTTTTATTAATTTCTTACCCTTTCTAAATTCTCGGTTATAAATCGCATAAAACCGAATCACAAGCACAGATTACTAAATAGTTATGTAACAAGTGTTTGTGTGCACTAACAGCACGACAAGTTGAGACAGGTCGCCGCGCCTGCGACTCACATATTATCACAATTTTATTTTAATAAAAATAGCTTTTTAGACGTTGTTAAAATAGTGTTTAAGATAAGTATGACGTTTCTATGTAACAAAAAAATGTAAATCTGTGTTTGAAAGGCAAGCTAATGCCACAGTGTAATAAAGAGTACTAGCTAATGCTAAGTATACCTACTATTAAAAATAATTTTAAAACGACAAAAAATAGTAATAGTTTATCACTTACCTTTCTTCATTGACAGGTAAATGGAAAAATGTTAGGTGTTTATCTCTTCTTTTGCTTTATTTGCACCCATCTACAGCACATAAGGCACCAGACGGCATCGTAGGTACGCGTACGAACGAACGAAACGATTTAAATTGAACTACGTGCGTGCGCTTCATTTGTGAAAACCGCACTGAATTGGGTCCGCAAACGGCCCGAGAACGCTGTGCCGGGCGGTAGGTAATTATAGCGCGCAAGTACATGGAGTGACGGAGGCCTGGCAGAACTTCGGTATTACGCACCTGATCGGACCAAGATAAGATAAGATAATATTGCACAAGATATACCTACACTTTAGGCGCGTATTGAAACCTTAATCTTAGACTGTGCCTTAATCATAGCTAAAAGAAAGAATAGTAGGTTATCTTCATACAATGGTACATTAGTAAAAAATAAAATTTAAAAAAAACTAAAAACCGACTTCAAAATGAAATTTACTCAAAAGTATGAAATAATATTATCATACTTAAATACACAACATTAACCATCAATAACGACATCAAAGGTGGGTACGAATTAAATTAGGGGCTTAATTTTTTTTTGAGGTCGGTACCAGCACACAGTTAATTACGTATCAAATGTTTTAGATTCGATGGTTTGCTGACACCGACCTCAAAAAAAAATCAAAGCCCCAAATTTATTTGTACCCACCTTTGATGTCGTTTTTGTTGGTTAATGTTGTGTATTTAAGTACAGGTAATAATATTATTTCATACTTATGAGTGAATTTCAATTTGAAGTCGGTTTTTAGTTTTTTAAACTTTTATTTTTATTTTCTTTATTTTTAGTGATAACGCTATCTATGTAACAACGTTAAACCCAATCACCTACTCACCAATAGGAATTATCAAATCATAATAGATGTGTTTCATTAACTACTCCGCTGTTAATTATCGCCATTTTTTCCTATCGAAAGTGCTTGTGAAACAATTGTTTCACGTTCGCGCGTCGTCGCCTAAAGGGCCCATGAAACACTTGTTTCAAGTCCGACCAAGCCGTGTTTTGTTTTCTATTACCAATTTTGGCCTAGTAAGGAAGGCCGCAATGGAAATAGACCTAAATTATGATAAATTAACAGCAAGATGGCAGCACTTTTTAATACTTCTCTGTGGATAAAAGGACAACGAGTCAGTTACAAACTGTGAAGTCTTTGCGCGGACAGGCCGTTGACCCGTAAAACGATTCCGGCTTTGTTATTGTTTTAGTTTTATTGATAAAATTAAGTATATCTAGTGATTATATTATATGAAAATAATCGTAGTTTCACGCAGTTTAGAGTGAATGTGACACTACTCGGTGAATAGTGCCGTAAATAAGAAATTTGGACCTACAAATACGACGGCAATGATAGGTACATTTCGTCATAGCTATTTTTTGTGATTTTTTTACGTAATATTTTACATCGTATACGATATTGGTATTTAATTTAACTAAAAGAATAGTAAATGAACTTCAAGAATCTGTTACTTATGAGCAACATCTTGTTTCCTGGGTATTTTTTTTTTTAAAATTCTGAACTTTTTGCGCAAACCCGCCGTAGTGCCGTAGAGGAATTCTAGCTTTGATGTTCTTTTGTTTTGATTGATTAAATTAAGTATATTTAATGATTTATATGTGCTTATAAACGTCAGTTAACGTAGTAAATATTGCAAGTGATATTTTGTTCTTAACTGTGCTGTAACTAGGAAAATTTACCGCCACAAATATGGTAGGTACATTTCACCATACCTATATGTTTCCGAATTTTTTACGCAATATTTTACAACGCATACATTATTGATATTGCATTTAACTAAAAGAATAGCCACTCAGCTTTAAGAATCTGTAACTTAATAGCAATATCTCTTTATTTTGAGGTCTGGATATCGTATTACAAAAGCAAAAAGCCACCCCCGACGAGCCCCACCGGCACAGTACACTACAAAGAGGCCATTTTGGGTGAATCATTGAAAAAAAAACAACGTGAAACACAAGTTTCACAATCAATTTAGTCGTTAACAAATACAGAGCTCTGTGGCTTCCATCGTCATCTCAACAGCATGAAAGTTAATGAGTTAAATCGTCCATCATCAGCTTATCTGAATAACCTGAAAGAATACAAATATCGGTTTATGCATACCTACGTATATATTTATGTATAATATTGAAATAGTTTTCCTCCAACTCCTAACCGTTAAGGTGTTGTACATTCCTTCATCAGCTTATCAACATCAGATGATGACTAACAGACGCAAGTATTTTAATAGCTTTAGAAAACATATGAATCACGTAATGAGTGCCTTTAAAATTTGAGGGTTGCCCTCGATTTCCCATTCCATCATCAGATCCTGACTTGGTGACAATGGGACCCTCTCGGGATCATTTTCTTTCGAATAAAAGAAAATATTTAAAAATCGGCCCACAATTGACGGAGAAATTGGTTTTTGAAGTAGGTTAAAAAGGAAAGAAGTCGTTCTTATTAGTTATTGTAGTGTGCGTGCGTGCCTACTGACGCGCACACATACAAACCGCGCCATGTACCATTTTATCAAGATAACCTACTATTATTTCTTTTTACTATGCCTTAATATACTGCCACCACCTTTTCTTTATACAGGTTGTTACATAAAGGTGTGGTGATACTATAAGGTGAGCTTATACTCATCAAACTCTTTCTACGTCATTAGGCTCCTCCGTCCCTGAAATTAGTAACTCGATTCACGGTGTTTGAAACATCGAACGAAATAGATTGGAAATAAAGTTCTTGTCAGCTTGTACTGCAGCGTACGAATCGTGCGAAATTTGTGGTTTTTAATTCATTATAAATAAAATTTAAAAAAATTCGAAAAAGAAAGGAAACAAAATCTTTTTATATTGTTTTGTGAAGAAGTTCATAAATTATCATAATGTTTCAATTAAAATTGCAGCAGTTCTATGTTGACAACTAGAAAAAAAAGGTGCACTAAGATATTTTTTTCTTTAGTTGTGTGTATTATAACGGGATTTGAGGACATCAGAATCACTCCTCAAATCATTTAAATTACAAAATTATTTTATATTTCGATTAAAAATCTTTAATTGATGTAAAAAGTGGTTACAACGTTGGTATAAGTTTCAGAGTAGGCTCGAGCTCCTCGATGAGGACGTATATGAGCTGGTATGATGATAGATAAGCCTTAAAGGAACCTCGGTGCAAGCTGGGCGTTGATGAGTCAGTCAGTCGGGTTTTTTTTACCCGACTGCGTCTTAAGGAGGGTTATTATACAGGGTGTAACATAAAGGTGCATTCCCTCTCGTATATCTACCAGATACGCTAAACTGCCAGGTTTATGATATAGCGTCCACACTCACCGATATCTGGTAGATATACGAGAGGGAACATAAAGGTACAAGCCCTCTCGCACATCTACCAGATACGCTAGACTGCCAGGTTTATGATATAGCGTCCCCACTTACCTACCCTAGGGCATAACAGTGGGGGCCGCTATTCCTGCCAACACCATAAGGTGAAGACAAGGACCAGTTACGGTAGGTCTTGCCGCCAAGACGCTTGTCCTGGTACTCTGCAAGGCGAGTGCCTCGTGGAAGAGAACCACTACCTACTGTCCAGGTAGGTCCCGGAGCTGTAGGCGCGCTCACCTCCCGCGGCTTTCGCTGCTGGCGGTTCGATCCCCGCTCGGGACGCCAAGGGACATAAAGGGACATAAAGGTACAGTGATTCTTTGAGGTAGACTTGCACTTATCCAACTGAACAACTTTTGTTACACAATTTTGCTGAAATCACGAATTCTTTTTTCACGCCGACAAAGCGGTAGAATAAAATCTTGAAAAAATATTTTTTTGCGGTACCTGCCCCACATGTGAGGAGGGGGTGATTTTTTTTTTTTACCCTAACGTGTAGGATTTCGTTCTTACAAAACTATTAAGGGTTTGTTAAAACCATTTTTGGTTTCAGGGTTCCGTTTGTGAAATATTGATTTTTATAGTGCTATTATTATATCAGCTCATATACGTCCCCACCGAGGGGCTCGAGCCTACCCTGAATCAGGGCGATTAGGCCTTAGTCGACCACGCGGGCCCAGTGCGGGTTGGTCGACTTCACACACAACCTTCGAGTTTCTTCGCAGGCGTGTGCAGGTTTCCTCACGATGTTTTCCTTCACCGTTAAAGCAATCGGTAAGTATATGTACGTAAGTTATTTGGAAAAACTCATTGGTAAGTGCTAACTACTAGCTAATTCGCTATTTCAACACATCTGAAAAAATCATGTTTACATGACCATCAGCCTTATTAAAAATAACCAATAATTAACAAAAATGAATAAGCAATCATTTATAATATAACATAGGCAAACATAATCATGAAAGTAAATACAAGAATTTAAAGCAGCTGTTTTTAATTATGAAATCCAAAACAAGGAGTTCTTAAAAAAAATTAAAACATTTGTGTGAATCAAATGTGTGGATATAAATACACATTTCCAAATTTTTAAAAAAAAAGGCGAGCACGGTTTTACCTACAATTCTATTGAAAATAAGAGACAATCCTCGGACCTTCATTCCACCTTCAAATTTCATCATCAGATCGACTTCAAAATACTAAAAGGATCTATTGTCGCCGGAAATACAGCTTCATTTTTTATTTTTTTTATATTCACAATTGGTAAATCCTTGACAACATCTCACCTGGTGGTAAGTGACGATGCTGCCGAAGATGGAAGCGGACTTACCAAGATTCCCCAACGCAATGGGGAACTGGCTATCTTATCTTCATGCCGGAACACACCAATGATATCAACATTGATATTTGGCGGCAAGACTTAGATAAGATGGTGGTAGCTAGCCAGGCCAAATTTTTACCAAATTTCAGCTCAATCCGATTTCTGGAAGTCGCTTTAAAATCGTTTGCAACCTTAAAAAATTAAATAACATACATACAAACATTGTAAGTTATTTTAAGTTAAGCTTTTAAAGTAAAAACCGGCCAAGTATGAGTCTGACTAGCGCCAAGGATCCCCAACTGAATGAAAGAAAAAAAATCTACATATTTTTTACTGTGTCCGTCTCGTCGATGTCTTATGAACTGAAATGAATATCCCTATTAAGGACGACGACAGCATCAGAAAGAAATTATGAACTTTTGATCACTAAATTGCTCTCCAACTTAAACTTCGGAAAACCTTACTCGTTTTGTTTTCCATCAAGTCTTCGATTTTTAAATCATCAAAATCACAAAATGAGTACATAAATGACGCTGCAAAACTATGACGTCACGCTTAGGTATTTCAAACATTTTTAGAACAAAATGTCGTTTTTGACAGATGATAAAAAGTAACTCAGATGACTAGCATTCGTCATCCCTATTCTTTATCCAAAGGTATGGTGGCAAGGGACCCTCGGTGTGCAAGTCCGACTCGCACTTGGTCGGATTAATACTCATTGATAAGCTCCAAGATTTTTATGAGATTTAATCTGAGATAAGTATTCCCCTAGCTATCGACGAACTTTGTCTATTAAATTTACTTTCGTGAGTAACTTTTAAAAAGGTACCAACCTACTTGGGAAAATGTGCCTCGTGGTAAGTAGGACGTATGAAGGGTTGGGTTTTAAAAGGTACTAGGTTGGAGTTAGTAATTGCGAACTTGAAACTATTTTTCATCGCGCTCTTGTTCTTTTGAGTAAGGAATGGTAAAAGTTTATGGGGGTTTTACTCTTACAGGAATTCCGATTTCTTTGGATGTACTTGTAGTTGTGGGAGATTTTCGATTGGTACGCGATATCTTTTATCGGTAGGTTTTAAGTCTTACCATCAATATACAGGTTGAGTTTTTTAGGGGCCAGTATGGGGAAGTTGTAAACTATAAGAGATAGAGAAAAGGCCTCTTAAAAACCGTGATCTCAATTTTAGTGAAAATAAAAATGGCGTTTTATCAAAAATAAAAAAAAATCTTTATATGTTCGGAGATATGGCTTTGAAAAATTTTTTTGTGATTCCGATTGTATATCACTATACAAACCAAAAATTGTACGGAGACCATAGGACTAATGTTGTTAGAAGATGTTGAAATGAACGTTTTAGTTTTCTTTAATATTTATGTAGAAACAAACTTACTGGTCGATTTTCAAATGAATAATCATTAATTAGTTTAAAAAACTTAAAAATACGCTTTTAGTAAACACGTTAAGTAGTTATGTTGGATGTCCGCCATGTTGGATTAAAGTCACGTGACTATTTTTTTAGTATTCCTGACAGCAAACCCTTTCATTTGATACCCATATCATGGGGGTAGATTTCAAACAGCCAGTCCGCCATCTTGGGGAGGCCGCCATATTGGATTTGAAATGACGTTTCTTAGCTAGTCATGTATTGTCATCAGAACTCAGAGCGTGTGCAAAATTTCATCCAAATCGAAGACCGGCAAGTGGGTCAAATAAAGATTCCAAGATTTTCTTACATACATAGTTAGTTACAAGTGAAGCTAATATAAAAGCGCGTTAAAAAGGAAAAAAAGAAAAAACACTGTGACTTGAAAAAAACAAGTTGTGTGTTTCTGCCATTCCTTAAATGCATAATTTGGTCAATTAATTGGTTGTGTTGTGAATTCAATGGTGAACTAAATATGTAAAATGCCTCAATCGTTGTCAAATTCCGAAAAAATGGATTTATTGACAGAGTATCATTTTAGTAACAGGAACCAAACATTGGCAATTGACGGGCATCGTAATGAAATCCCCCTGAGAGAAACGCCAAGTCGCCATACTTTGACCAAATGTTTATATATAATTTACTGAGGTGCAGAAGCTTCACGAAGCCTCTCAAAAAACATTCCTACATCATCAGTCGAGATGTCGAAAGAAATTTTTAGTGTTTTGTCGAGAGTTTTCCGGATATTTCGTCGAGAGATATCGTTACGGAAATAGATATTGCACAGCGTACTGTAATGAGGATTCTTAAAAAGTATTAAAAAAAACCGTATCGATAAGGATGTATTGTTCAGCAACCTCTCGAAAGCGATCATGCCAGAAGATCAGTATTCTGTAATTGGGTTATACATCGTGTAACACGGGACACAAGTTTTTTGAGCCGAATTCTTTGGACGAATGAGACTAACTTTTCAAAGAATGATAACTGAGATTACATCTCCGATTGATTCATTTATATTTTAGTGTTTTTATGACGTACACTTAAAACGCAACGTATCATTTCAGGGATGTACCGGCGCAACAACCATTACTGGTCCACAGAAAATCCTTTGCGAACCACTGAAAGCAGCAACCAAATTACATAGATTTTTCATTTAATTGTTGGTGCGAGATTTTGGACAATAAAGTCAAGTACATTCAGGTTTACGGTGGGACCCTTCAAGGTCCAACATACCTGGATATTCTCAGAATAAATAATTTGCCTTTGGCAGCAATACGGAACATGAGGTTCCAACAAGTTGGAGTCCCTGCGTACAATAGTCGCCTTGCACAAAATTACCTCAACGAAAGGTTTGGAAACACATGGATAGGTACCTATGGCAAGTTCAGTGGCCAGCGCGGTCACCTGATCTAACGCCCAAGGATTTTTTTCTATGGGGCCAATTGAAAAATTAAGTGTACAAAAATCGCTATGACACTGTTGATAATTTAAAATATGCAGTCTGTCAAATGTTAAACATGTTACTATAGTGCGGCCGTCCAGAGAATGCTGATTTGACACTTCAAGACAGCGATAGAATGTAACATTCGATGAATCCCCGAAATTGTAAACATATCAATCTTTAGTTTCTAAGCTTAAAAAACATGAAAAAAAAACATTTTTTACTAAATAATAGTAACGTAACACATATTTAGTTTTATGTATAAGGACAACAGAATGTGTATTTTGTAATGATATGAAACGTTAGTTAAACGTTTGCGTTCTATGGTCATTTCTTCTTAATAATAGTGATGTTACCACATGTAACCATTGATAACGTATTTTTAACTATCTATAATATAATAAAACTGTAACGGGGCCGTGTCTGTACATGAAATATTTTTGGAAAATAATAACTGTGGTGGATATTACTAACGATACAGAGGCCAAAACAACAACTTTTGGAATTTTTGTCTGTCTGTCTGTCTGTCTGTATGTTCGCGCATCACGCAAAAACTACCAGGCCGATTTTGATGAAATTTTGTATGGTGGTTTCTTATAGCCCGGGTTAACATATAGGATACTTTTTATCCCAGAAAATTCAAGAGTTCCCGTGGGAAAATCAAAAGTATTCATTTATAGAATGGCTCACCACGCAAATGTGGCTTGACCTATTACAATCAAATTTTACATGTTGATACCCTTATCGCGAACTAAAACTGGGATATTGAGAATCCAAAAAAAATTAGGGTTCCTACAGGAATGCAAAAATTTGTATCTTTAGAATGACTCAACGTAACAATATGAAACTTGGGATGGGGTGTTTTGACCATCATTGTATAGTCGGGTATGCTTTATCCCGGAAAACTAAAGAGGTCCCGTGGGAAATTATTTATCGATACTTACAATAATAACAATAGAGAACTTTTTTCTGTATATTAGCTACACATACCAAACATTATAATCATAGTAGCAGAATGTCAATAGATGGCACTGCAGGGATAATAAAACGCGCTTAAGTTGTATTAAAACATTAAAATATTATTTCATACTTTTGAGTGGATTTCTTTTATGTATTTTTCAGCATACGCTACTTTAAACTCTGGAACTATGGTACGTAGCGATGTGTTTCATAGACGAACAGAGAGGTATTTTTTTACAGATTCCAATAGTGTAAAAAAATAAAAACACATAAATCGAGTTTAACATCTTTTAACAGGAGGCACAGATATGGGAACTCTTCTGACGGCGACTATTTGCGTGTGGCAGTTGCTCTCCGCCTGCAATATCAATATCTGTGAACCTCATCAATGTATTTGCGGGTCCTCGGTGGAGGCAATTGGCCATCACTCACTGAGTTGCAATCGTGTTTGTGAAGATTACCACGTCACCAATTCCTTAATGACCTCACTCGGAGGGTACTGGTCTCGGCCAGATAGAATATTCCATCTTTGATGCAACCGCCGACCGGGCTTTAGGCGATCTGATGGCAAAAGGCCGGAGGGTTTAAACAGGTGCTATGGCAGAGAGGAACGTGTCTGCCTTGGGAAGCCACTTTTTCTGCCTCACTCCTCACCCGTACGGTACTGCTGCTCAATTTGCGGTGAGAAAGAAGCATAATAAGTACTCGGTCTTGGAGGCAAATTACTGCTTTGTGCCGCTGGTCTGTGAGACAACCGGCTGCTGAACCCTCATAGGCCTTTGCCTTCACAAAGAAGATTGGCCTTCGCCTTCGAGAGAGGAGATGTGACGTGAGGTCCTACCTGCTGCTAAGGTTGTCTATTGCCATCCAGCGCGGCAACGAGAAGTGCGTCTTGGGCTCCTTTGGAGCTTATATGACTCGAGGATTTGACCCATATTAATATTGTTAGGAAATTTTATTACTAGATTGATACCTATAATGATTTGAATTAGTTTTTTGATAATATTTCATCATATCAGTTTATATACGTCCCCACCAAGGGGCTCGACCTGCCCTGAGTTAGGGCGATCTGGCCTTAGACGATCACGCGGGCCCATTGCGGGTTGATTGACTTCACACATAAGCTTCGAATTTCTTCGCAGGGGTGTGCAGGTTTCCTCACGATGTTTTTCTCACCGTAAGAGCGTCGGATAAACGTACATACCAGTATGAAATCGATATTCGTATAGATATTGGTAAGTGGCAGGATTCGAACCACGGCCTTCCGGACAGTAGGTAGTGGCGCTAACCGTTTTACCACCGACGCTCTATATTTTATTTAAGATTTAGAAATCCTTACTTTATATTAGAAATGTAAAAATGTGTTTGTTTGTTTGTTACCTATTCACACTTCAACACCTCTACTAATCTTGATGAAATTTGGCATGCAGGTAGCCTGTATCACTGGAAATGTAAAAGTCAACCTTTTATTTGTGGAAATTATCATAGCCCGATGCAGTTCCTGAGGAAACTAAAACAATACTCTTTGTTCGTTTTATTTAAAATCGTAACGAAAAAATGGATTGGTGTGATTTTTAGCACAGAGATGAGGTGGAAAATGATATAATTTACTAATAAGTATATCCTGACATAGTTCCCGAGGGATCTGGGGACAACTGTTTTCTACGCTCGCGCACGTCGGTGGCGTCGCAACGGAGCAACGGATTAAAGTGATTTTTTGTATAGAATTTGTTGAGGAGGTGGGAAGTGACAAAGACTGCTAATCCGAATAGCCCGGTACAGTTCCTGAGGTACCTGGAGAAAACTCATGTCCACGCTTGCGAGCTGATTGCGGCTCGCGCACCACTCAACCTCAAAAAGAGTCATAAAAGCTATGTCCACGTGGGCGAAGCCGCGGGCAAAAGCTAGTTATGAATATATTATGAATTATTCATTACCACACAAACAATTATTTCTTGATGCGTCAATCAATCAACCATAAAAGTTTCAGGCATAAAAGTGATATGTTGTAATAGCAATAGTAGATTGTACAACAAGAGAATAAAACAAGCCATTTTACCCGAGATGTTCATTTAGCAAACCGAGTCGGTAGCGAGGTTGGATAGTCACGTCGAGGGTAAAATGGGTTTCATGCTCGAATTTTACACTCTACTTTTCACTTAGATTGCATGGAAATAATTAAAAATAATGGAAATAATTTTTCTCATTTTCCACCCCCTTCACCCATTATCACCCCTAAAATCGACGGTTCACGAAGAACCTACACTTTAGCCTCGGGTTTGGCAACACTATTTTGGTAATGGTTATTTTATTTCGTTGTAATAATCTACATGATAATTATGTACAAAGTATTTAATATGGATTTCTATGGGAACATCACTATTTGCATATGTCAAATCAGCATTCTCTGGACGGCCGCAGTATGTAGGTACTCGTATATTTTATTGAGAAATGTAACTCGGAGAGTGCTTTGCCGAAGTCAACTGTGCTTGGGCGAAAGTGGAGGACATTTCGAACAATTTAGTTTCGTGGGACTAAGGCAAGTGGCAGATTTTTGGTTTTGTTTCATTTCAATAATTTTGTTTATATTAAAATGTATGTGTAATAAAATGTTAATTTCAACAACTTCTACCAACTTAAGACCTATGGTCTCCATACAATTTTTGGTTTGTGTAGTGATATACAATCGAAATAACAAAAAAGCCGAAGTCCGAACTCCGAACCTATACTTAAAGATATTTTTTTATTTTTTTTTCTCTGTAATTGAGATCAAAGTTCCTAAGAGCGTTTTTCTCTATCTCTTGTATTTTATAATTTCACCATACTGACCCTTAAAAAAACTTTACCCTTACAGTAGGTATTTACCAATTAATTGATCTCGTGCGCACTTCTTTTTTAATAAAAATTTGGAGTATATATTTTGTCTACATATTTCCTTTTGATTCGGTGGAAAGTAAGAATTTTAAATCTGGAATCACTAGTTTTTTATATCATCATATCAGCCAAAGGAAGTCCACTGCTGGACATAGGCCTCCCCCAAGGATCTCCACGACGACCGGCTCTGCGCTGCCCGCATCCAGCGGCTTCCCGCGACCTTCACCAGGTCATCGGTCCACCGAGTGGGAGGCCTGCCTACACTACGCTTTCCGGTGCGTGGTCGCCACTCGAGAACTTTATCTTCATCAGTTTTTTATATACTTAAAAAATATTTTATTTCTTAAAAACGTACATGTAATATTATCTTTGAGAAATATTCTTTCTTATTTCTTTGTAACATGTCAGGACAATTTCTTAATTTCAATTATAAGTCACATTATAAAAAATCATATTTTATAAAGTACAAAACAAATGAAAACTATTTGGTAAGCCTCAGTCAAAAAGCCCGCCTTGAAACGCCCCTAATGCTAAGGTACCCAAAACGCTGGCAGCGTTGCCCGCTGTATCGCCAGCGAAATGCTCTTCATCAGGTACGAGCCAAGCTTCGTCCGCGTAGACATCGTTTTTATGACGTGGTGCGCGAGCCGCAGGCGGCTCACGAGCGTGGACATAAGTTTTCTCCGGATCCCTCAGAAACTGTGTCTGGCTATATCACTTCCCACCCCCTCAACCAATTCTATACAAAATAACACTTCAGACCGTTGCTCCGTTGCGACGCTGACGTGAGCGAGCGTGGAAATAAGTTTTCCCCAGATCCCTCGGGAATCATGCCAGGATATGCTAATTAGTACCTAAATTATGTCATTTCCCGGCCCCTCTACCATCTCTGTGGTAAAAATAACAACAATCCATCATTCCGTTGCGCTATTAAAGAAATTTACCATAAGGGAACTGTATCGGACTATGCTATTTTCACTGGATAAAAAGTATCCTATGTCATTTCTAGTTACACAGGCTACCTGCGTACCAAATGTCATCAAGATTGATCGAGACGTCATTGGCGTAACGGTTATGACCGCTAGCTCCTGTCCAGGAATTTCATTTCATATGTACGTTTATCCGACGCTCTTACGGTGAAGGAAAACATCGTGAGGAAACCTGCACTGCACACGCCTGCGAAGAAACTCGAAGGTTGTGTGTGAAGTCGACTAACCCGCACTGGGCCCGCATGTTCGATTAAGGCCCGATCGCCTTAATACAGGGCAGGCTCGAGCCACTCGGTGGGGACGTATATCAGCTGATAAGATGAGATGATCGAGATATTGAAACGTGAAAAGGTAACAAGCAAACACATTTTCACACATAATTTTATAGAAAGGATTATACAAAAGTGACAAATTAGCTTACCTGCTAAAATTTTTAAACCTAAAAGAAGTTGAATTTTTTTACGATTTCAGAAAAGTGGTTAAACAAAAGTAGTTCAGTATAATCTCTTCTAAAAATGTATGCTCTTTTCCTGTATAACTTGTTATAATTACTTTAGTAAGAATATATTTTTATATCTAACCGCCTCCGTAGCGTAATGGTTAGTCCATTCGCTTCAGACCAGGGGGTCGCGGGTTCGATTCCAAGTGGGGTCAACTTGTAAGACTTGTTTTGGTTGGTGGTAGGGCATTTTCTAAGCCCGTCTGGCTGGATACCTACCACCATCTTATCTAAGTCTTGCCGCCAAACATCAATGTTGACAGCATTGATGTGTTCCGGCATGAAGATAAAATAGCCAGATCCCCATTGCGTTGGGGAATCTGGGTAAGCCCGCTTCCGTCTTCGGCATCATCGTCACTTACCATTAGGTGAGATGATGCCAAGGGCTTACCAATTGTGAATTAAAAAAACGGTTGTCTGTAAAGTCGGTTTACTGACGATAGTTGAACGTGACAACGTCATAAGAAAATACTGATGGAATGGTTTCATAATATCGAAAACGGAACGCCTCACGGAACGCCTCAGAGCGAGGTAACGACGGAACGCCTCAGAGCGAGGTAACGACGAATTTTTTCGTGCGTGCAGCCGGCTCCATCGAATTATAAGACGATATCACGTCAAAAACGAATAAGGATTTAATGTTTTTGGTGTCATCTCTGTGAAACATTTTATTTACAGATTGTCCAATGGCAACCAGACCATATCCATTTTCCAGTGCATTGTATCGCTAACAATGCCCGCTTCTGAACGTCCCACGATCTGTGCCGAGTTGCGACTATGACAGACAATGCAATACGACACAATTGCAAACAATGTTGGTTTTTTTCCACTTTTTAATACTTACCTACCCTGCCATAAAGCCCCAAAGTGGTTATATCTTTCATGCTAAAGCTGTACCCATTTCACAGAACTGAAGTTGGTAAAGGACGGAAATAACGTACATGGGACACTTTTAATTTCGAGGGAATTCATAGTTCCAGCACACCCTGGACACTTCAAACAACGGGCCAAAAAAGGCATTAAAAAAAAGTTTAAAAACTTAAAAACCGACTTCAAAATGAAATTCACTCAAAAGTATGAAATAATATTATTATACTTATAAACACAACATTAACAAACAACAACGAAATCAAAGGTGGGTACGAATTAAATTAGGGGCCTAAATTTATTTTTGAGGTACCACCACCAGTACCACTACCAGCGCACAACTACCTTACGTATCAAATGTTTTAGATTCAATGACATTGCTGACACCGACCTCAAAAAAAATTTTAGGCCCCTAATTTAATTCGTACCCACCTTTGATTTCGTTATTGTTGGTTAATGTCGTGTTTATAAGTATAATAATATTATTTCGTACTTTTGAGTGAATTTCATTTTGAAGTCAGTTTTTAGTTTTTTTAAACTTTTATTTTTTACTAATGTACCATTGTATGAAGATAACCTACTATGGCTACTTAGGCCCCTAATTTAATTCGTACCCACCTTTGATTTCGTTATTGTTGGTTAATGTCGTGTTTATAAGTATAATAATATTATTTCATACTTTTGAGTGAATTTCATTTTGAAGTCGGTTTTTAAGTTTTTTAAACTTTTATTTTTATTTTATTTATTTTTAGTGATAATTCTGTCTATCTAACAACGTTATACCCAATCACCCACTCGCCAACAGGAACCATCAAATCATAATACATGTTTCATTAACAGATACAGATTCCTGTGGCTTCCATCATCTCAACAGCATGAAAGTTAAGGAGTTAAGTCTTCCATCATCAGCCCAGAATACAACTATCGGTCTATACGTATACATACGTATCTACGTAAAATATTTGAAGAATTATCCTCCAACTCTTAACCGTTAAGGAGTTTTACTTTCCTTCATCAGCTCATTAACATGAGATGATGACTACCAGACGCCAAAACTTAAATAGTTTTAGGAAATACATAAAACACGTAATATTTGCATATAAAATTTGATGGTTGTTCTTGATTTCCCTGGGATCCTATCATCAGATCCTGACTCGGTGACAATGGGACCCCTTTCGGAAGTATACTCTTTCGGATAAAAAAAGAATTTTGAAAATCGGTTCACAGTCGGCGGAGATATCGCGTAACAAACATACAAAAAAACAAAAACATACAGTCGAAATGAGAACCTCCTTTTTTAAGTCTGTTGAAAAAGAAGGACGGAACAAACAAAATGGCGGTGAAATCCTATAGTTTGACAACCAAACTGTATCAATCTGGTTAACGAGGGGGTGAAGTTGCAATCTAGAGAGCGGCAGTAATATATATACTTTGGTTCCAGTACGAAGTAACTAGTATCTCATCTGTGGCGGTAGTGTATGTATATTCTTTGTCTGTGGTACCAGTGGTATGCATCACTTGAGTTTGGCGCACCGCACATTCTCAATGGAAAAGGCGCTAACAATAAAAGTCCCTGAATATCAGACCATGCGCAAAGTAGGCTTAATAATGTTATCCTTTCAAAAATAAGATAAGATAAATATTTTTTATTGCACACCAAATACATAAACATACAACGAAATAAATATACCTTCCTATAAAAAAAACAAAGTTGTTTTTGCAGTTGCAGTATGGTATGTGTTCCGGCTTAAAGATAAGATAGATAGTTCTCCATTGCATTGGGGCAATCTTGGTAAACCCGCTTCCATCTTCGGCATCATCGTCACTTACCATCAGGTGAGATAGTGCCAAGGGCTTACCAATTGTGAATAAAAAAAATATTTAAAAAAATTGTATTGTTAAATATAAGTGCTTTTAAGACTAATTGCAAATCTTAATTTTTTCAACTTATTACTCGTAAACTAAGAAAGTCTTCTTAGCCGTGATGTTTTTATTTTTAAGGCGTTAAGACGACTCAACCCAAGCAGGTCGTTCCGTGATGAAATAATATCGAAGGTTTTTTTATTTTATTATTTTTGTTTTTTTTTTGGTTTTTTTATTACCACAAATAATAAATTAACGTAATGCCACAGTCTAATAATCCACATCTTAGACTGTGGTAATACTATTAATTTTAAGTTCAAATCAATGCGGGGCATCAACGCGGAGACAAAACGCCCGATTCTCAAATTTTACATGTTTTTACTACTTTACTTTCAAAAAAGTTTTTAAAAATGTCTTAAATTAAACTGAAAGTTGTTAAAGTCGCCGACTTTTGTGTGTTGGTTTCATTTAACATAAACTGTTGGTATTCGAAAATTTTGCAAATAATGTCAAAAACAGGGTCTACAAGATATTTTTTTTACATCAAAATTGGTAGTCAACTTTGTCTAAGACTCAATTATCAAAATGAACATTTTGTATAATCTCTTCGAAAAAAAAAACTGGCCACCTATAAAATTTTAAACGAAATAAAAAGTCGATAAATAATGTACCAATTTCAAAAATCTATAATATAATAAAACTGTAACGGGGCCGTGTCTGTACATGAAATATTTTTGGAAAATAATAACTGTGGTGGACATTACTAACGATACAGAGGCCAAAACAACAACTTTTGGAATTTTTGTCTGTCTGTCTGTCTGTCTGTCTGTCTGTCTGTCTGTATGTTCGCGCATCACGCAAAAACTACCAAGACGATTTTGATGAAATTTTGTATGATGGTTCCTTATAGCCCGGGTTAACATATAGGATACTTCTTATCCCGGAAAATTCAAGAGTTCCCGTGGGAAAATCGAAAGTATTCATTTATAGAATGGCTCACCACGCAAATGTGGCTTGACCTATTACAATCAAATTTTACACGTTGATACCCTTATCGCGAACTAAAACTGGGACATTGTGAATCCCAAAAAATTAGGGTTCCTACAGGAATGCAAAAAATAGTATCTTTAAAATGACTCAACGTCAAAATATGAAAAATACATTGGGATGGGGTGTTTTTGACCATCATTGTATAGTCGGGTATTCTTTATCCCGGAAAACTAAAGAGGTCCCGTGGGAAATTATCTATCGATACTTACAATAATATTACTAGAATACTTTTTTCTATATATTAGCTACACATACCATACATTATAATCATAGTAGCAGAATGTCAATAGATGGCACTGCAGGGATAATAAAACGCGCTTAAGTTGTATTAAAACATTAAAATATTATTTCATACTTTTGAGTGGATTTCTTATAAGTATTTTTCAGCATACGCTACTTTAAAGTTTATAAGTTTAAACTCTGGAACTATGGTACGATAGCGATGTGTTTCATAGACGAACAGAGAGGTATTTTTTTACAGATTCCAATCGTTTAAAAAAATAAAAACATATAAATCGAGTTTAGCATCTTTTAACAGGAGGCACAGATATGGGAACTCTTCTGACGGCGACTATTTGCGTGTGGCAGTTGCTCTCCGCCTGCAATATCAATATCTGTGAACCTCATCAATGTATTTGCGGGTCTACAGCGGAGGCAATTGGCCATCACTCACTGAGTTGCAGTCGTGTTTGTGAAGATTCCCACGTCACCAATTCCTTAATGACCTCACTCGGAGGGCACTGGTCTCGGCCAGATGGAATTGATTCCAGACAGAATGGAATATTCCATCTTTGATGCAGCCGCCGGCCGGGCTTTAGTCGATCTGATGGCAAAAGGCCGGAGGGTTTAAACAGGTGCTATGGCAGAGAGGAACGCGTCTGCTTTGGGAAGCCACTTTTTCTGCCTCACTCCTCACCCGTACGATACTGCTGCTCAATTTGCGGTGAGAAAGAAGCATAATAAGTACTCGGTCTTGGAGGCAAATTACTGCTTTGTGCCGCTGGTCTGTGAGACAACCGGTTGCTGAACCCTCAGAGGCCTTTGCCTTCACAAAAGAGATTGGCCTTCGCCTTCGAGAGAGGAGATGTGACGTGAGGTCCTACCTGCTGCTAAGGTTGTCTATTGCCATCCAGCGCGGCAACGAGAAGTGCATCTTGGGCTCCTTTGGAGCTGATACGACTCGAGGATTTGACCCATATTAATATTGTTAGGAAATTTTATTACTAGATTGATACCTATAATGATTTGAATTAGTTTTTTGATAATATAGGTATATGTGTAATTTCATCATATCAGTTTATATACGTCCCCACCAAGGGGCTCGACCTGCCCTGAGTTAGGGCGATCTAGCCTTAGACGATCACGCGGGTCCATTGCGGGTTGATTGACTTCACACATAAGCTTCGAATTTCTTCGCAGGCGTGTGCAGGTTTCCTCACGATGTTTTTCTCACCGTAAGAGCGTTGGATAAACGTACATACCAGTATGAAATCGATATTCGTATAGATATTGGTAAGTGGTAGGATTCGAACCACGGCCTTCCGGACAGGAGGTAGTGGCCCTAACCGTTTTGCCACCGACGCTCTATATTTTATTTAAGATTTAGAAATCCTTACTTAATATTATAAATGTGAAAATGTGTTTGTTTGTTTGTTACCTATTCACACTTCAACACCTCTACCAATCTTGATGAAATTTGGCATGCAGGTAGCCTGTATCACTGGAAATGAAATAGTCAACCTTTTATCTGTGGAAATCATCATAGCCCGATGCAGTTCCTGAGGAAACTAAAACAATACTCTTTGTTCGTTTTATTTAAAATCGTAACGAAAAAATTAATTGGTGTGATTTTTAGCACAGAGATTAGGTGGAAAATGATATAATTTACTAATAAGTATATCCTGACATAGTTCCCGAGGGATCTGGGGACAATTGTTTTCTACGCTCGCGCACGTCGGTGGCGTCGCAACGGAGCAACGGATTAAAGTGATTTTTTGTATAGAATTTGTTGAGGGGGTGGGAAGTGACAAAGACTGCTAATCCGAATAGCCCGATACAGTTCCTGAGGTGTAGTGTTTGTATCTGATAATACCTACAACCTTAGTTGTATGCATTGTCTCGTGCTCACGGTATGGTGGGGGAAACGTCAGAACGCGAGAGCCTCGGGCGAGAGCGGACGGGTACCTGCACGTATGGTGAGTTGCCGAGCCAGTGAAACTTGCTATAAAGAGGAAACACAACAAGTGGCGACGAGGACAAAGGTCAGTAAAAAAAAAATATAAAATGAAGATAAAGCATGAAGGGTGACAATAGTCGTAGAAAAGAAACAAATATTACACACCTACCTAGGTACTTACAACGATTTTACTTCCCATGTTATAATTTTCAAATCGTAAAATTAAATAAATTCGTTAGTGGTTGTAAAATAATTATTGATAAAAACATTTTTATATTTACAAAATATTTACAATTCGTGTAATTTTGCGGGTTGTGTTGGTATAGATACCTACCTACGAGTACATATATAAATTAAGTTACGTACTTACACATATATGTTACCGTTTGTTTTTTACAATAAATTCTATTCTATATATAAGTAACTGGCTGTTTTCCGCGGCTTCGCCCGCGTGGACGGCGTTTCTGTGACCTTCGAGGGTGCGCGGTGCGCGGGCCGCGGGCGGCTCGCGAGCGTGTAGCCTGTGTGTTGATCCGGGTCCTGATCTGTCTGCCTGCCGAATTTCGGTCGGATCCGTTCAGTGGTTTTGCGCGGGGAAGTGACAGGCATGCATACTCACAAACTTTCGCCTTTATAATATTAGTGTGATAAAATAATGAGCCACACCGGCCGGCCGGCGGGCACGGATGACATTAGCCGGCGCGGCGCCGCGGCGGAATCAGATTGCAAAACGTGGTGATGCGTTGTATGTACCTAGCCACGTAATGTGTTTATGGTTGGACTCGAGTGTATACTTACTTAGCTTACCTACCTGGTAAGGTCAAGCGTTTGATAGGTAACAGTTTCATTTTACAGAGATCGTACCACATAATTGTTAGCTAGCACTGCTATTGGTGTTAAAATCAATTGGCAACCTAATGCTTAACGCGCATGTATGAATCAGGTACTCACTTCAATTCAAATACTAAGTACCTCTTTAGTAGTTTTTCTTTTTTTTCTCCTGTAAAAACTAATCAGGAGGCACTAAAATTGTTTGTATCACTTTGATAACTAGGTACATATCTACACATTACTAAAGTTTTGTAAAATAACAGAATAGGAAACTTTGTACAAGTATTATGCATACAGTTCAGTAAAATTAAATTTTTAAAGAACAGAGGTATAGGGTATAGGCAGTAGAATAAAAATACAAATCTACGACAATATTCTGTTTTAAGTGGATATCTACGACATATTGTTACAGTCCTTCTTGTTTTCTTTATTTTGCGTGCACATTGGGTGATGTAACATGTCTATTAACTTTGTTGGTCGTATCATCACCATAAAATTGAAATAAAAATAAAATAAAATTGAAGTAAAAATGTACCTCTATTAAATTGGAAATACCGGTACAAAAAAATGCACCTCCGTTAAATTGGAAACACTGGTAGAAACATACACCTATTAAATTGGAAATGTTGGGTACAAATGTACCACCATTAAATTGGAAATGTTTGGTACAAATGTACCACCATTAAATTGGAAATGTTTGGTACAAATGTACCCCCATTAAATTGGAAATGTTTGGTACAAATGTACCCCCATTAAATTGGAAATGTTTGGTACAAATGTACCACCATTAAATTGGAAATGTTTGGTACAAATGTACCCCCATTAAATTGGAAATGTTTGGTACAAATGTACCCCCATTAAATTGGAAATGTTTGGTACAAATGTACCACCATTAAATTGGAAATGTTTGGTACAAATGTACCACCATTAAATTGGAAATGTTTGTTACAAATGTAACCCCATTAAATTGAAATGTTTGGTACAAATGTACCACCTTTAATTTAGAAATGTTTGGTATAAATGTAACCTCATTAAATTGAAATGTTTGGTACAAATGTACCACCATTAAATTGGAAATGTTTGTTACAAATGTAACCCCATTAAATTGAAATGTTTGGTACAAATGTACCACCTTTAATTTAGAAATGTTTGGTATAAATGTAACCGCATTAAATTGAAATGTTTGGTAAAAATGTACCACCATTAAATTGGAAATGTTTGGTACAAATGTACCACCATTAAATTGGAAATGTTTGTTACAAATGTAACCCCATTAAATTGAAATGTTTGGTACAAATGTACCACCATTAAATTGGAAATGTTTGGTACAAAAGTACCACCATTAAATTGGAAATGTTTGTTACAAATGTAACCCCATTAAATTGAAATGTTTGGTACAAATGTACCACCATTAAATTGGAAATTTTAAAACAAATGTACTAGTACAGATTCCTATCGATAATTCTTTAACACCCGTTTTCACAACTATTCCGTCGGATTCCCATTCCAATAGAGGAAAAAATAGAATCTAAAATAAAAGAGCTTTTGGATTGTGATATTATAAAGGAGGTTCATGAACCATCTAAGTGGATATCTCCAATAGTACCCATACTAAATGATAACGGAGAACTACGTCTTAGCGTAGATATGAGACGTGCAAACACCGCTATTATGCGAGAAAACCACCCATTACCATCAATGGAACATCTTCTGCCCAAGGTAAGGAAAGCACAGTATTTTACTAAACTGGACATAAAGAATGCGTTTCACCTGCAACTGTCGAACTGCATCCAGATTCGCGACATATTACGACATTTATCACTTCGAAGGGATTATACCGCTACAATGACGGAACCTTTAAAAGAATTACTAAGGTTAAGGATTGGAAAAACTGCTAAAATTGCAGGATTTTGGACACAACGCCAGGATGAAGCATTTTTACAACTAAAGGACATACTCATGAATATTCAGACTCAAGGGTACTATGACGTCGAAGATAAAACGCAAGTTATTGCTGATGCTAGCCCTGTTGGGTTAGTTGCCGTATTGGTACAAATCGATGATAATGGCCCTCGAATTATAGCGTACGGCAATCGGACTTAGTTTGGGCTATAGAATATTTTAATACCTTTCTCTTTGGGAAAGAGTTTGACTTGACCACCGATCATAAACCTTTAAAGGTGTTGTTTGGAAAGAAATCGAAGCCATGCGCCCGGATAGAACGGTGGGTGCTAAGATTACAGGCATACAGATACAATGTAAAGTATAAACCCGGGAAAACCAATATTGCGGATCCGGAGTTTGACTTGATCACCGATCATAAACCTTTAAAGGTGTTGTTTGGAAAGAAATCGAAGCCATGCGCCCGGATAGAACGGTGGGTGCTAAGATTACAGGCATACAGATACAATGTAAAGTATAAAACCGGGAAAACCAATATTGCGGATCCGTTATCACGGTTGTGTAAACACTCGGGAACTGTTAAACTCGAAGATGACGAACATGTACACCAGATTGTGGAGAGTGATAGGCCACAAGCGGTTTCTACGTCAGAAATACTGATGCACTCAGAAATGGACCCGGAAATACGCAGCGTTAGGAAAGGCCTGTATGATAATCATTGGGACGAAACAGTCAAGTCGTATAAGATTTTTGAAAATGAATTATGTTTTTTCGGCAACATACTTCTAAGAGGAAACAAATTGGTTATACCTTGCAAACTTCGAAAGAAGGTCTTAGATGCGGCGCATGAAGGTCACCCTGGCATCGTAGCAATGAAGGGACGCCGAAGGACCAAGGTTTGGTGGCCAAAATTAGATAAAGATGCGGAAACTTTAGTAAACTGCTGCAAATCCTGCACATTGGTTAGTTTACCGAATCCACCTACCCCTATGAAGCGTCGTGAGTTTCCTGAAGCTCCTTGGATAGATGTGC
The DNA here is from genome assembly GCA_947284805.1 of Coleophora flavipennella. Classification (NCBI taxonomy): domain Eukaryota; kingdom Metazoa; phylum Arthropoda; class Insecta; order Lepidoptera; family Coleophoridae; genus Coleophora; species Coleophora flavipennella. The sequence goes on from OX369307.1 coordinate 3,774,677, forward strand.
AATGGAGTTATTGGGACCATTGCCTAGTAGCGACTACCTTTTGGTAATAATTGATTATTATAGTCGCTATAAATAGGTAAAGATAACAAAAACTATTACCAGCGCTCAAATTATCAAACTATTAAAAGAAATATTTAGCAGATTAGGGTACCCCATGTCAATTACAGCTGATAACGGGTGACAATTCGTCAGCGAAGAATTCAAAAAGTTCTGAAAAAAATGTAACATCACACTGTTTAGCACAGTACCGTATTGGCCGCAACAAAACGGAGAAGTCGAGAGACAAAACCGCGATATACTGAAACGTCTAAAATCGGCAAACTAGAGAAAAAAGACTTACAAGAAACTCTGTGGGAATACCTAATGATGTATAACTCTACTCCCCACACCGTAACGGGAAAAACACCTGGGGAACTATTTTTTAAAAAGACAGAACAAGGACAAAATTCCAATGCTACAGAATTCAAGCAATAAAAGAGACGACTCAGAAACAAGGGCCAGAGACAGAGAGCAAAAGGAAAAAAGGAAGGAATATGGGAATGGGAGAGTTCAGGAACATAACTTGAAAGAGGGAGATAAAGTATACATTAAAGAGATGGACAAAACAAATAAACTGACTCCAAATTATAACCCAACACCACATGTTGTTGAAAAAACTAAAGATGGAGATATCACTGTTTGAAATGAAGAAACTGGACAGGAACTAAGAAGGAACATACTGCATTTAAAACGAGTTGAAAGAGAATAGAAGGCGGTTTCCGTTCGGGAAGACATTGATGGAACTCAAGGCCTAAGTGAAGATTAAACAGTTTTGATTGCATTATTATTCTGATTAATAAAACTTTTGATACAGAAGGGATGTAGTGTTTGTATCTGATAATACCTACAACCTTAGTTGTATGCATTGTCTCGTGCTCACGGTATGGTGGGGGAAACGTCAGAACGCGAGAGCCTCGGGCGAGAGCGGACGGGTACCTGCACGTATGGTGAGTTGCCGAGCCAGTGAAACTTGCTATAAAGAGGAAACACAACATGAGGTACCTGGAGAAAACTCATGTCCACGCTTGCGAGCTGATTGCGGCTGGCGCACCACTCACCCTCAAAAAGAGTCATAAAGGCTATGTCCACGTGGGCGAAGCCGCGGGCAAAAGCTAGTTAAACAATATAATTCTTCTATTTTACGTCACTTTCGATTAGATCGGCGGCAGAAGGTTTATCTGTTATAAAGTTTCTTCGTTTGTTGACTGGAATTTTATTTTTATGTGTTGATTTTTTTTTTATTTGAAATAAAGTACTGGCTTATAAACGGTAATGCCACGCCATCAATCAACTCAATATGAAAGGTTACGCGCTGTGGGCATGCTGGAAGCCGCAAGTACACAACGTCAAGTGCGGATACCATCGACTCCAACCAGTCGGTAATTCGAAGGTTATAGCAACGTTATCGGCTCACCGGGAATACGGCCGAACGATATCCAGGTAGATCACGTGTTACAACTGAGAGACAAGACCACTTTATTCGGAATATCGTTAGGCGGAAGACTACAACTAGGGCGCGGCAACTGGTTGAAAGGCTGCAAACTTAACACCAGTTGGTTGTCGGTTTACGTTCTCTTAGGCCGTTGCGGGTAGGCAATCGTGCTCTACGGTTACGATGGGCACGTGTTCACCAGGCTCGTGTGTTGTTTTCTGATGAATCCAGATTCGGTTTTCACCCTGATTCAAGGAGAGTACGCGTGTGGCGAGCTTCTAGACTTCACGAACGGCTTAGTTGTCCTCAGGAAGTGCATCCATATCAGGGGGCCACAATAATGGTCTGGGCTGGAATTCATCTTGGCGGAAGAACTGACCTCGTTTTTATACGGTGCAACATGAATGCAGAAAAATACCTTCACGACGTGGTAGAACTGATTGTTGTTACGCACCGAATTCAAATGGGAGAGAATTTCATGTTCATGCAAGATAACGCGCACAATGCAGGACGGCTTGGCCTTAGACTGGCCTCCATAGTCCTGTGACATGAATCCTATTGAGCATGCCTGGGATTTATTCGGGAGAATAGCATTTCAACAGCTTCCTCAGAACTTACGAACAAAACAAGATCTTTTCCTAGATCTTTCGCGGACGTGGAGCGTGATACTCCAGGCCACTATGGAAAACCTGTTACTGAGCATGCCAAGGAGATGTAGAGCCTTAGCAAATGCTTTAGGGAGTCCGACTGATTAATAATTTTATCCACAGATATATTTTGTTTTGTTTTTCGTACTAAACCCAGTTTTAATCAGACTTTTTTTCTTTAACTCTCAACTAAATATTTTACTGTTTTGTTCGTCTTAATAAACTTTTTTTTTGTATTGATGTAAGTTTTTTTATTTTACTGTATTTTAATTCTGCTTTGTACATATAACATTTTTTATTCAAAAATTCTCAAGATTTTCATATATCTTCGAATGAATGTTTGAGTCTAATACTAAGTTGACTAGTGTACTTTTATGATTGTAAGCAATTAAATCAATTTCTGAACCGGTATCGTCATTTTTGGAGCTAGAAGCTTGAAACTTATTTTTTAGGCTGTTTATTCGATATAAATAAATATGATATTAAAGTTAGTAAAAGTTTTACCCTCAAGAGTGTAAAATAACAATAGGGAATAGGGGATGAAAGTTTGTATGGATATGTAATATTTATTACAATGTTTTAAAATTTTGTAACTAGAGACAAAATATTAGAGCTATTGTGATGTAACATTAACAGAGTCATTACAAAATGTGAAACTGAAGTTAACACGAGTAAAAAGTAGCTAAGCACCGCGCCATACACAATGAGCGCTGTGCAGCTGCGCGGGGGCGGGGTACGGAGCGCGGCGTGGTAAAAAAATATCACCCCACTTTATTTTATGTACCTACCTACCCTTAAATATTTTTACTGATTTGTATAACCATACCATTTAATCATCATCATCATATCAGTCGAAGGACGTCCACTGCTGGTCGTAGGCCTCCCCAAGGTCACGGGAAGCGCAGAACCGGTCGTCGTGGAAACCATACCTTTTAGAATTTAATAATTCTAAGGTTTTTAAAGCGTCGGTGGCTCAACCGGTAACGACTCGGTCCATCTAACCAGAGGTACCGGGTTCAAATCTGGATGGCCAATGTACCAATGAGTTTTTCAAAAACTTACGTACATACTTACCGATTGCTTTAACGGTGAAGGAAAACATCGTGAGGAAACCTGCACACGCCTGCGAAGAAACTCGAAGGTTGTGTGTGAAGTCGACCAACCCGCACTGGGCCCGCGCGGTCGACTAAGGCCTAATCGCCCTGCTTCAGGGTAGGCTCGAGCCCCTCGGTGGGGACGTATATGAGCTGTAATAATGAAGGTTTTTAAATTTTACCATGAGACCCTGCTATACCATGTTACTCCCTTCCGTTCGGCTCACACTGCACCTTTTCGTGATTGGAACCATAAATCGAATTCCCTCCACCTGATTTTCAATCAAGATCTCAATCAGTCGATCTCTAATATTTTTCTCGACTAATACGTTCTTAAGGTACCTGACCTGGATTGAGTCAGCCGTCTAAACAGGGTCGCATTTAGGGCTTGAGGTAAAGCACCATTACTCGCCTAACGAAAATTTTAAACATATACTATCTGTACAGAATATACACAGAGAATTTCATGGAAATCCGTCCAGCCGTTTTAGAGGAGTATGAAAACTAACACTGTGATACGACAATTTTATATATACAAAGATAAATACACTTATGCAAGCAATAAGCATCAAACGACACTGTTATTAGGTATAGTATTTTTAACGACGCCTAGCATACATAGGAAAGACATAGGAAAGATATCAACATATAGCATCATGTCGTCGTGGAAATCCTTGGGAGAGGCCTTTGTCCAGCAGTGGACGTTTTTCGGCTGATATGATGATGATGATAATAGTATCATCATCATATTATCAGCAAAAATACAATCGCTGAACATAAGCCTAATTCTGGATGCAGGCAGCACAGGAACGATAATTGTAGGAATCCTTGGAAGAGGCTTATGTCTAAACAGGGCATCGTTAAGGACGAGACGATGGAGGTCGAGCCCAAACGTTTGGGACAACTCATTCCAAAAAGGCGGAGGTAGAGGAGGTGACTAGGGGCTAGTGATCTTGGTTTTGACGCAATCATCAAAGGCGTTGGTCCAGTGGTAAACGCGTCAGTATAGAATCTAATGTAAACCGTCAGAAACAAGAGCATACGTTGGTTATGGCAAAGACCATTTTATAAGAACACTATCAATCCCTGTAGGAACTGTTGTAACTCATTTTACTAGCGACATCTAGTGACAACAGTTGGAACGTCATTAGTAAATTTTAAATTGTCACATATTTTAAGCACATTTTAAATTGTTTTTTTCTGAAAATTGTTTACAGGTCCATAACCTGTTTTTAAAAAGATAATTGTTATTTCATAGCACCATCTAGTTGTAAAACCACTATGGGAGACTAAGGGTCCTCAGTATGAAGGTAGACAGTCTATTCTGACCAAAACAAATATTATTATCTAAGTAAGCGTGTTTTCTCCAGCTATGTCCGGGGTGTATATTAATATTATGTCCTGGGAATTCTTCTATCAAAAATAATGCGAAAACATCACTGATCTACTCGTAGTTACTAACTACGAGTAGATCAGTGATGTTTTAGTTAGCTAATGGAATCGTCTATCTATATATGTAAATTTAAACGCGATAGCATTATTTTTGTTTCGTTTTTGTTTTTTTTTTAAACAACGGTGTCAGGTTTACAACGGACTCAAATAAACGATACATAATTGATGGCCAAGTCCCTCTATAGTATTATGGTATAATTTGACATAGTTATGAACAGTATAGTTATAATTAGAACGTCATACTTATGACATCATGCGCGGCGTCATCCGTTACGGATGACGGAGCAGTTTAAAGGATATAAGATATAGAATAGAGTTCAGTAGAGCCCCAGCCACAGGCGTAGCCAGGGGAAGGGTTTTGGGGGTTCAAAACCCCCCCGAAGAGTTCAGATATTAACTAACATTCATAGAATTTAAATAAGTTTCACTAATTATTAACCTACTCATTAATTACCTACGTAAATTATACGGTGGTTTGGATTCACTTTAAAAATAAATTATTAAATTAATATTTAGGGGTGCTTCCATACAACAAACGTGATTTTTATTGATAATGGTACGGAACCCTTCGTGCGCGAGTTCGACTCGCACTTGCCTGATTTTGTTTTCTTGGAACCCCTCCCCCTCCCTATACTAAAATTTTCTACGCCCGTGGTCCCAGCTAACTGGTTCTTTATTAAAAGCACAGTTAAAGTAACAAGTTGTTATGGAACCCTTTTATACAGAATGTTGCATAAACTAAATTACACTTTTCCACTAATGAAACTCATCAACTTGCTCTACAACTTTGTGGGAAAAGCAAAAAAAACTACTTCTACTACGAATCATACAGCTGACACATTAGCAAATTAGCAAATTTGTGTGGGAAGGCCAAAACATTATTGGTATCATTTCAACAAATTTGTTGAACTATAGTTAAGCCCCCTTCAAAAATGTGTTATATTTTACGTCACACTCCGTATATTATTTGTATAATCCCATCGTCGTGCTGAATACGGATCTGTGTTTGGATCTATTCATTTGTGAACTTGAGATGTGTGGGTCTAATTAATCTCCCAGTAAAGACTTGTCAGGATTACATCTATATGGTGCAAATAGAATTGCTATCGAGGATCGTTCCGATTCCAATTAATGATAATTAAGGATCGGGTAAGTTTATTTTTCCCATGGATATAAAAAAAAATACGCAATCTTTGAAGTAAAAACTTCTTTAGGCGCATTGGGCATTTTTTGGAATAGGAAAAAATCACTGAACTCGCGACACCTTCACCGAAACCGAACTAGGAACACTCGCAGGGTCAAAACTTTGTCAACCTAGTCGTTCGCCAGGAACAATTGAAGGGTCAACACTTATAAAACTGTAAAAAAAAAACACTTCTGTCGGCATTCCCGGAGTGGTTATGTTTTAAGTAATACGTTTTTTTATAGATTTATATTGACGTCTGTGGGTACAAGCCCTGTTACGAAGTATTTTGTTCATAATGTTTCCTCTATAAGTAAAATATACGCATTAATTTTATAGGTTAAGCTTCAGAAGGTTATGTGAATTCTGTAAGTGATCCTAAAAGAGGTACGAAATTGGCATTGTTCGAAAAAATGTATGGTTTAAACGATGTACGTACGTTTTACCTGCTTTAAACGAGCAATTCTTTTAAATATAATTATGATTGGTTAGTCGGAAACGGCTTCTACGCTTTAGTACATTACGGGGGTTTTTGAGGGCGAAACATTGATCTACATTAGTCTCATCTCTGGGAAAACGCTTTTTTCCGAGATTTGGAATCGGGCGCAAAATATGCCGCGCAATATTATCACAATAGAAAATAAAATAAATATTTTAATAATTTATTTCAGAAGCTATCCTAGCCTAGTCGAGTGGTTAACGAGTCTAGCTCACAAACCGAATGGCCTAGGTTCTAAACCTCACTCTTTACCTTTAAGTTACATTTTTTTGTTTATTTTAAATGGTTTTTCACGTTATGGGTTTAATTTCAAGTTGTTTATTCTGAAAATCAGGTTTAATACAAAAAAAAATAGCTCACATGCCTAGGAGACTCGGAACATCGCTCGGTCGCCCAGGTATTACTTAAAGTTGGTTCGATAAGCACACTAGCGCCGGCAATAAAAATAAATAATTTGTTATTTTTATGGACTTTATTCGGTTTGCCTCCAGACCAAAATTCGTCAGCGAGGGGTGAGACAAGGAGAAGTCATATCTCAGATACTGTTCACCGCCACCCTGGAAAATGATTGTATGCTTTTGAACTCGGATGGACTTGGCAACAATATCAACGGCGAGTACATACCCCATCTTCGATTCGTTGACGATAACGTGGTCATGGCTGAGACCATGGAAGACTAAGGCACAATAATCGATTGTCTCAGTAGAGCCCCTCAACAAGTGGGTCTTAGAATGAACATGGACAAGAAATTAAAAAAAAGTGTGCATGTCAACTCCGTAGCGCGACAGGATTAGTGATGAAATAGTTTGTTTTTGCCTTCTGGCCTCACAGGAAGCGCTTCGGGCTTATCCTTGCGCGGAGCTCGGCCTCCGGCCTTACGGGCGCGCTCCGGGCTTTGCCCTACGCGGAGCTTGGCCTTCGGCCTTGTAGAGTGCGCTCCGAGATTTGCCCTATGCAGAGCTCAGCCTCCGGCCTCTCAGGAAGCGCTCCGGGCTAATTAGTAATCTGTGCTCCGGGCATCATCCTACGCGGAGCTCGGCCTCAGGCCTCGCAGGGCACGCTACGGGATTCGCTTTACGCGAAGCTCAGCTTTCGGTCTTGCAGTGCTCGCCCTAGTCATTGTATCTAAAAAAACGTAATGACAATTAACGTAATTTTTCTTCAGTTATGTAGGTCCAACTTTGAGAAATAAATATGTATCAATCGTTGAATCCATTAACTCGGCTGGGCAGCGTTCGGGAAGCTTCACAATATTATATTCACGTCCCTTAGACCGCAGTGTATTAAGACTAAGGTCTTTGACCAGACGCTTATTAAAGACCTCATTTAAGGGCTCAAACAGTGTACGGAGGTCAGCCTGTACGAGATTAGAATGGCTCTCAAACAGCTCAAGAACTACACCCCGGACACTCCATACAAACGAGCGAGAAATGATATACATCCCTATCCCTACTTTATCCCTACTAATATTATAAATGCGAAAGTAATTCTGTCTGTCTGTTACGCTTTCCCGCAAAAACTACTGAACGGATTTGGCTGAAATTTGGTAGGTAGACAAATTAGGACCTGGATTAAGACATAGGCTACTTTTTACCACGCTCGCGAGACGCTTGCGGCTCGCGCACTGCGCACCCTCGAAAAGTCATAGAAACGTGGTCCACGCGGCGCGGGTGAAGCCGCGGGAAACAGCTAGTCCCTACTAATATTATAAATGTGAAAGTAACTCTGTCTGTCTGTTACGCTTTCCCGCAAAAACTACTGAACGGATTTGGCTGAAATTTGGTAGGTAGACAGATTAGGACCTGGATTCAGACATAGGCTACTTTTTACCACGCTCGCGAGCCGCTTGCGGCTCGCGCACTGCGCACCCTCGAAATGTCATAGAAACGTTGTCCACGCGGGTGAAACCGCGGGAAACAGCTAGTATTATATATAACTGACGTATCTATAGGCGAGAATGCAGGTAGGGTTGAATCACAACGGTGGTATTGGTCACGAAATGTTTGTTAGTTATTTACTGAATGCAACAGTGTGAATACTAAACTCTTTTTTTTCATACTTTTCATAAGTTGTAAACAAACACCGCTCGAACAAAAAACACCACTTTCCGAATACACCATACAGATTATGAGACTAAAAAATATTGTAAATGGTAACTGCGATGTGGACGTATGAATTAACACCCAAAACTGCTATTATTTTGTACATCTTTAAACACTTTTTCCATAAAATTGCGAAATTGATAAAGGATTTTGTCACAGATTAAAAATTGACATGATAGTTTTGTTGCTTACCAAGATTCCAATGAATGATTTTAAACTGTTGTTGCGAGGTAAAAATTGGGTCATCTTTAATAATTTTTGGCTCAACTGTACAATAGGGTACATCGATTTAGAAGTCCGCGATTCCAATGAAACTTAACACAATATGAGCAAGTCACGAAATTGTAGTTTGTGGATAAATTACATTTTCACAAAAAATGTGTTTTCACTAATGAATTGTGAATTAAGTTTGTATGGGAAACGATTTTGTGAATACATTTGTGACGAAGTTAATCTTTTTGGTTTTTTTATTTCCAACCTGCTTTTATATCATCTTTTTTTTGTTATCTGTTGTGTTTTTTTTTGGAATTGTCTTTGCAATCCGGTTCAATGTTCTGTTTTATTGGTTTATTCACTTTATTAGTTTCTTGTTTCAATATAAATAGTTCGAATGGTGGTAAAAGACATTTTACTTAATTTGGATCCTGCCCTTCCTCTATAAACAACTATCCTTCTTCCTTTTGTGCGTGCAACGGCGTAGATGGAGGGTACACCCGACGCCGCACGTTGTTAAAGTGCTGCTTAGATACCACATTTAAATTTCTCTACCTGATTGAAGACATTATTTCCAAAGGTGAGGACTCATCTTCATCATCATAATTTGCCAGCCCTGTTCCTAATTATCATATGATTTTAGGTTTTCATAGTAATAATAAAATTTGCTTAGGGCGTCGGTGGCGTAGAGGGCGTCGGTGGCGTAACGGCTAGGGCCGCCGCCTCCTGTCCGGGAGGTCGTGGTTTCGAATTTAGATTTCATATGTAAGTTTATCTGACGCTCTTACGGTGAAGGAAAACATCGTGAGGAAACCTGCACACGCCTGCGAAGAAACTCACAGGTGGTGTGTGAAATCGACCAACCCGCACTGGGCCCGCGTGGTCGACTTAGGCCCAATCGCCCTAATTCGAGCCCCTCGGTGGGGACGTATATGAGCTGATATGATGAATAAAATTTGCTTGTCTTTTTGTAAATAAAGTATTTAAAAAATCCAATCTATCCACAAACTAGAAATTTGTGACTAACAGTGTATAAGAATACATTAGAATACATACATTTTCAAGAAGTACTAATTTTAAATTTGTATGGGAAATGATTTTGTGAATTACTCTATTATCATCTAAAAATTACTTCGATGCTTCAGCAGCCTTTGGCAAATTGCGGAGCAAAGTTTTTTACTAGCATGATAGATCATGCTTCAGAAAGTTAGCTACAAAGATAATCGTCTATACGGCAACAGAACTATGCCCAAAGTAACCGAAATAGCTCACAGAATCGGTAAACTGAAGTGGCAGTGGGCAGGGAAAATAGCTCGTAGAATAGATGGCCGTTGGCGCAGTAAAGTTCTCGAGTGGCGACCGCGCACCGGAAAACGTAGCGTAGGCAGGCCTCCCACGCGGTGGACCGACGACCTGGTGAAGATCGCGGGAAGCCGATGGATGCGGGCAGCGCAGGACCGGTCGTCGTGGAAATACTTGGGAGATGCCTTTGTCCAGCAGTGGACATTTTTCAGCTGATATGATGATGATGACGGCAACATTACTTCTCCAAAAACTGGAGCTTATACCGCAAGTATATCTGCACACTTGCCAGATTCCATCTGAAGAACCTTCGCAAAATTATGAAAACAAATGGTCGGACCATGTGCAAAACACAGAAGTGCTACGACGAGCTAATGTCGGAGGAATTGAAGCTCGATGAGGCATCAAATTCGTTAATGTGGACATGTCTCGCGTATGCCTGACAAGAGAGTGGCGAAGCGAACTTATTTTTAGAACTGCAGTAAAGCCAGCGGAATCGCGGAGATCAGCTCCTCAAATACAAAGATTTTCTGAAAAGACATTATTATGGCTGGATACCTTGGACGCCATCGACCGACGCGCACGGAGACTTATTGGTGACGACGAGCTAGTCAATGACAAGCTCCAAAGCCTTGAGCATCGCCGCAAAGCCGCCTGTCTATCGGTATTCTATCGAATTCATTTCGGAGAGTGCGCGCAAGAACTTCACGACCTAACGACTCCCCTGGCAAATGCCGAAATCTGGTCCGCGGCGAGGACGAATCAGCTGGCGCTGCCAGCGGCGCCATCTTGCTTCAACTGTGGGGGCTTTTTGTGGGTGGTCGCCATTATTGTCAAGGGTTACAAAAACAATTATTTCTCAATATCTTTGTATGGACACTATATATAAAACTTATAACGGTGAAATCGTCATAAACTGACTATCTGACTAAAATATTTGTGTATTAAACTTTGTGAAATATAATTCAACAGTCTCGGCCAAAGATAGGGTAAGTAGGTATTAGTAGGTATTGCACTTGAACGTAAAAAAACGTGAACTGTGAATGCTACAATAACAATAGATAATATAATAACATTGTATTGCTTACCCAGTTTATTGGGAATTTCAACAACACCGAGTTTTTCTATGCAAAACAACAAAACAATCACTAAACAATCACTTTAAAAACAGGTACGCGCACCGCCCGGGCGCACTTTAAAACACTGACTGATTCGAAGGAGATTTCTATCGAAAATCATTCACCGTTGGCTTTGCACTCATTCCTAACTCTATCCTTGTCTTATCAAGGAGCTTTAGCAAACGATAGAACAACGCAGCGATAGTTTTCGCTCCATAATCAGGTAGGAAGTGAGTCGCTTCCCGCGTAAAGGGATCTGACCAGATTTAGGCGTTTCACATAAGCGTCAAATTCCCGCCGCGCCTACTATTGGACAAACACAGATCCGCATAATCTGCCAAAATGGCGCGCCAGGGGAGTGGCTAATTCCCCCCGCTCCATTCCACCGTCGGTCAACGAGACGCAGGGAGGTGTTCCACCCCTTTGTTGTTGATGTTCCACCTTTTCGCACGAATCGTTACGCTTCTTCATTTATTATGCGTACAGCGCAGGAGTGGAACTCCTTGCTGCGTCAGTGTTTCCCGATTCCTATGATTTGGGGATCTTCAAGGCAAGAGTTAATAGGCATTATAATTGTTTGCGTGTACCATCCTCGACTGCATCATCACTTACCATCAGGTGCGTTGCAATCAAACGCCCTTAAATTTTTTAATGAAAAAAAAGGTAAACCATCGATCTTAAGACAGCCCGACCGCCCTGAATGGACGCACCTGGTAAAAGAAAATTATTTCTCCTTTGAATGCCAGCGGAGGGTCGACCTCGATAAAAAGCACAAACGACCTAGTTGGTTGGTATTCCTTTCATCCCGAAAAACTCCCCGTTCTAGTTCAACTGCGTGAAGATGAGCGCCTGCTTTACAATGACTATCACCAATTGTTTTTCCTTCGGTTAAAAGATCTCACATAAAATTTTGATGTGGTTTTTAACCGTATTCAAAAAAGGAGGAGGTTTCTCAATTCTACCGTATATAAATATATTTTTTTAATGTGTGTTCGCGGATAACTTCGACGTTTATGAACCGATTTTTATGATAATATTTTTGTTGGAAAGGAAATATCCCAATAAACCAGGATCAGATGATGGCATTCCAGAGAAATCGAGGGGAACCTTAGTTTCCTGTTTGAAGTCCGTTTTATTTTTGTTCAAAATTATTTTGAAGTGAAACCTACTTTAGGTGCGTTGGGCACCTTACCAGAAACACTTGGAGGGTCAAAACACGTCAAAACTTATAAAACTGTATTTGAGATGGGCAAAAACCATTGCACTAGCGACACTGTAATGTAACCTTTCGGTTACATGCCAGGAACACTCGAAGGGTTAAAACTTATAAAACTGTAAAAATTTTTCACTTCTGTCGGCACTCCCGGAGTGGTTAAGTTTTTCATATTTTTTTCGCCTCCATGGCGTTATGGTTGAATCCATTAGCTTCACATCAGGAGGTCGCGGGTTCGGTTCCCTGCAAAGTCTAACTTTGTGTGACTCGTTTGGTTGGTGGTAGGGCATTTTCTATGCCCGGCTGGCTAGCTACCACCATCTTATCTAAGTCTGCCGCCAAGCATCAATGTTAACAGCATTGATGTGTTCCGGCTTGAAGATGGTAGCCAGTTCTTCACTGTGTTGGGGAATCTTGGTAACCCCGCTTAGATCTTCGACATTATCGTGACTTACCATCAAGTGAGATGACGTCAATGGCTGACCATTTGTGGACTCATCATATCAGCTCATGTACTTCGCCACCGAGGGGCTCGAACCTACCCTGAATTAGAGCGACCGGGCAATAGTCAACCACGCGGGCTCAGTATGTGTTTTCGACCTTACACACAACCTTCGAGTTTCTTCGCATTTGTGGATTTAAATAAAATCGTTTATAATGTTCAGTTATCCAAGGTCGAAGTCATGGGCAACAGCTAGTTACAGTATAAAATCGTTGCATCTCCAAATAGTTTTTTTAAATTTATTTATATGATTTTATAAAAACTAAACAATGCCAGTTACAGTTAAGTGCAAGAAAAGTAATATAGTCACGTTTTAATTTCAAATTTTAAAAGTAACTTAATTGTCATACTTTTTAGATTCAAGGTATTTATTCAAAAAAAGGTGCAAATCACACTCTTTCTGATAGTCATAAAATAATAATAAATTTGTAAAAAATCAAGAAATAAACAATCATTACCTTATAACGTCAAAATCAATCCTTGAAATAAATTTAATTATGTCATTAGAACATGAAAACAATACGACACTAAAAGTTATACATAAAAATTATTGAATATCATTAATGCCTTTGACAAGAGTAGGTCGGTACTCTGTTCACACGGGCAGCACCCGGTCCCGAGCAGAACGCGAGAGTCAGCCATCGCTCCCATCAACCATATTAGAGGGAAAAGAACGAGTCTTTTTGTCGCCTGTATACCTACCATTACATAATTTTTTGCTCGACAAAAAGTGAATCCTCTTAGGATTCGTTTAACAGCCCATAACGTCCCTACCTGCTGAGGATTATGAATTAAAAAAAGTTTTCGAAATGTCAGGCCTTCGCAGTGACATTTATGTCTAGACCTGCCCTTCCAAACATTTTCTTTCAAAAAGCGTCGGTGGCTCAATCGGTAACGACTCTGTCCTCCTAACCAGAGGTCCCCCCGGTTCCAATCCGGATGGCCAATGTACCAGTGAGTTTTTCGAAACTTACGTACATACGCTTACCGATTGCTTTAACGGTGAAGGGAAAAAAAGCGAGGAAACCTACACACCTGATTCCAAATGTGTACGAAGATCGCGTTGCACACGTTCGTAGGTAAAAATCTAAATGCTCGCCACGTGACTGTGGATAATGCTAAGTGCAACACCAGGCAACTGCTGTCTATCCCTTGGATAGCATGGTTAATTTTACCACATTAGAAGAGAAAAAGAGAGAGCTTCAAAAAACAAAAAGAATTATATGACAGAGGGGAAAGTCCTGACTCACTCATGACTGACTTATCAACATCTAGCCCATACCTTTGGACCTAGAAAGCTGAAATTTTGCACATGATTTATACAAGCAATAAGGCCGGATTTTTAGAAACAGGATAGGGAATAAAATGCGTTCGGAGCTGCTAGACGAACTAGTTCTTATGCCAAATTATGAATCTAGTAGGCCTCAAAACCCGTGTTTTTTAATGTAATGGTAGTGCTATTTTAATCATCTGTGGTAATGGGTGTTTACACGTAATAAGTAATCAGGTTTATTTTAAGCAAATTTTTACTAAATTTGTGCGTGAAAAAAGCTATTAATTCATATGTAGTTATGTAATAATTAAATTGATAAGTGGATAAGTACAATTTTTATTTTTCGAATAAGAAGCCTCACCTCCCGCAGCATTTCCCAGTGGGCGTGGCTTGCTACTTAATTATCATAAAATAAAACGTGTGCAATGCCAATCACGAGTTAAATTTTAAAAAAAGTTTAGTCAATTACTTAATCACTTATTACATGTAAACACTCGACCTCTCAGACTATTTTAGTTAAAGTTTAGTTTATTATTTCGTTATAATTACTTGTAAGCTATAGCATATTACATTGTCAGTCACTGCTTATTAACAACTCCAAGGGTCACAGTCTTAGACTCCACAAGAGTGGCCCGATCTTCGATGCCGATGGGCCTATCCTTAAGAAGTAGTAACTAATATTAGGTCTTTGATGATTGGTGAAAATCCCAGAGTGGCCAGGTGCCTGTACAGCGCAGTGCAAAAGTGTTAATGGAAGTTTCCAGTCACATAATTCAATCCCCGGACGCTTAATGTCGACTTTTAGGGTTCCCGCGAGGGTAACTTGAAACCGCACAGTCGTAGGCCTTAATTGGACTGTTTAGTGGAATTTGTAGGACCCTCTGAATTAGATTTCGTTTCGGTGATACAACAACTTGTTCTTTAAAAACTAAATTGTACTAATAATTTGATACAAATGCAGAAAGTAATATTGGCGAAATTTAAAAAATGACTTCTCTTCATAAAACTAGTACGATTAAATCCTACTTATCACTATCACTACATAGTATAAAACAAAGTCGCTTCCCGCTGTCTGTCTGTCCCTATGTATGCTTAGATCTTTAAAACTACGCAACTGAGTTTGATGCGGTTTTTTATAATAGATAGAGAGATTCAAGAGGAAGGTTTATATGTATAATATATGCATAATATAGTAGAGAAACACTGATAATTTTAGAAGTTTCCAATGTGATGTCGTAAGTAAACACATTTTTTGCGCTTACATTGCAAACGCTGGCTGAACCCTACGAGATAGATCAAAATAATGTAATACAGTATTGTACACTTTAAAAAGGTCTACAAAAAAGTCTACGATGGTATATGTCTATCTCTTAGGGACAACTCACAATAACAATTTTTTATCCTTTACTTTTTTCGAGAAATAATGGCTTATTTACGAAGCGATTTTATGCAATACAGCATTAATCCTTATCCAATTAAGTACCTTAAATACATTGTGCATTTAATATAGATCAATATGGCTTTTTACAGCATGTAAGTTAAATGAATATTTTCGAAAGTATTGCAGATTTAAAATGCAGGGACATAGCGGTTGCGTCGAAAGCCGCGCTTCACCCTATAGCACTTTATGATTAGCAGCTAGTAAATTTTGTACAGTTGTATTCCTTCTATTAACGCGAGGGGCGGGTCGAAATATTAGAAATGTGAAAATGTGTTTGTTTGTTACCTTTTCACACTTCAACACCTTGACAAATCTTGATGAAATTTGGCATGCAGGTAGCCTGTGTCACGGGGAAGGACAAAGGCTACTAAGAAAATAGCAAAGTCCAACGCAGTTCCTGAGGGAACTGAAAAAATAGTCTTTTTTTGGTTCATTTCTTTAACATCGCAACGGAATGATGGATCATTGTGATTTTTGTATAGGAGTTGGAAATGACTGCTAATTAGAATAGCCCGATCTGGGATAGGGATCTGGAGAAAACTAATGTGGCGGCGGCTCGCGCACCACTCACCCTCAAAGACAGTCATAAAAACGATGTCCAGGTGGGCGAAGCCGCGGGCAAAAGCTAGTAATATTATAAACGCGAAAGTTTGTAAGAATGTACGGATGTATGTTTGTTACTCTTTCACGCAAAAACTACTGAACAGATCTGGCTGAAATTCAGTACGTAGACAGATTAGGACCTGGATTAACACAAAGGCTACTTTTTCTACGTTCGCTAGCCGCTTGCGGCTCGCGCACTGCGTACCCTTGAAAAGTCATAGAAACGTCCACGCGGTTAAAGCTGCGGGAAGCATCTAGTAAGTGATAATGGAGGGAGGGGTAGGATTGGTTGTAGCCCAATAAAAGAATACACTTCCACCACTAACACTGAACTATATTATAATATTAAAAAGGAAAATAATGAAAAGGTGTATACAACCAATAAAAACAGAACAGTCACAAAAAAGAATGGCAGAAGTGAAGATAGAATTTGAATAACGCTGCGTCAAAAACATAAAAAAAGAAATTAAATGAAGATGATACAAACAGATTAAAAACAAATTAAAAAAGTATGACTTTGTCGCAGAACTATGCGTAAAAAACGCAAACCTCTACTTATATTGTGCCTGAGAACATTTTGCAGGACATCCTATTATTGAGGTTTCGTAGTCAACAAGGAATCCTTATAATGTCGCCATGTCTATCTGTCTGTGCGCCTGTCCGCGGCTTAGCGAGTTAGTACTAGATAGCAGTAATGTGGCATACGTATACATATCGTGAGGAAACCTGCACACGCCTGCGAAGAAACTCGAAGGTTGTGTGTGAAGTCGACCAACCCGCACTGGGCCCGCGTGGTCGACTAAGGCCTAATCGCCCTGATTCAGGGTAGGCTCGAGCCCCTCGGTGGGGACGTATATGAGCTGTAATGATGATACATATTAATCACGCCGACAAAGTAGTGCAATTAAATCTAAGGTATCTTCCTTACATGTAAAGAGCGGGTGATTTTTTTGACATAACGAATCGTGTTGGATATCGTTGAGTAGTTTCAGGGTTCCGTTTAAGAAATATTATTATTATTATTATTATATCAGCTCATATACGTCCCCACCGAGGGGCTCGAGCCTACCCTGAATCAGGGCGATTAGGCCTTAGTCGACCACGCGGGCCCAGTGCGGGTTGGTCGACTTCACACACAACCTTCGAGTTTCTTCGCAGGCGTGTGCAGGTTTCCTCACGATGTTTTCCTTCACCGTTAAAGCAATCGGTAATTATATGTACGTAAGTTTTTTGAAAAACTCATTGGTACATTGGCCGTCCAGATTTGAACCCGGTACCACTGGTTAGATGGACCGAGTCGATGCCGGTTGAGCCACCGACGCTTTTTGTTTGAGAAATATTAAGCTTTAAAGTGCTAATTTATTGATGGAGTCAAATGTCCCGTCCCCCCCTCACTAGATAAACCACTATTTTAGGACATCTGATAAAACATGCAAATAATAGGGCATATAATTCATTTTAAAGGAAAATTATCACTGATAAGAAGACTTTTTTAGTTTAGGAGTAATAGTCGACCAACTGAAAACGTGCATTCGGATTTGTAAACAGTCATAGATAATCCATACTAAATGTTACCAATAGCAAAAACAATTTTGTTTTTTTTTTAATATACATTGTTTTATTTAAAAGACTACGGAGCCCTGCTCTGCATGAGTCCGACAAGCACTTGGCCGTTGTTTTCAGTGTTATCTTAACTGCGCAAGCTTCTTCTCGCGATGTACACAAGAGCATTGCTCTCGGAAATGATTAATCTCGACTGAATAGGAAGCTCGAACGAAGTGTTACAATTTTCAGTCGCTCGCCACCTTGCCAGTACCTACCTAGTTACTAAGGAATAGGAAAAATCCTTCAACCAAATATAATGGACCGGTCCTATCCATACATTAATCTCATTAAAAATGAGTCAAATACAACTACACGCAAACACACACACACCACTATAGCACACACTGGAAACTTCATACAACGGGCCAAAAATGACATTTCAAAAAAGGAATGACGGAACAAACAAAATGGCGGCGAAATCCTATACGTTCGACAATCAAACTGTAACCAAGCTGTAGCAATCGGGGTGACGAGGGGGTGAGGTCGCAATCTAGAGAGCGACAGGGAGTGTCCATACTGTATGCTAGTACTAATATATATACTTTGAATATATAGTCCATCGAGTCTCGTTCAAATATAAAAGATGCCAGATATAAAGAGACGTACTCAAAATGTGGCACGAATAAAATAGCAAATTTCACTCACTTCAACCTTCACCCAATTTGAGGAATACTGATCGACTGAGACGAAATGAGCGAATTCACTCATTTTGTAAACAATAAAACCTCTGTACGCGCAGGCCGGTCCATAGCTGTTATATTGGTCGAAGGGTGATTATGAATTCACTACAGGTATAAAATGTAGTCTGTGATTTCACGGAAAACAGTTTTACACGACTTTCATTTTAATTCTCTAACATAGCTAAATTATTTTTTTTTCCAAATCTAAGGTCTTAATCAAGAAAAATATGGGGACTAGAATAGAAAACCTACGGAACATGATGTAGATCGTTATATTTTGTGGTACGCGCTACCTGACTACGTGAGCATAGTTGTAGACTCTGCAACTTTTTTACTACTCGTTACATGATTCTAATGAGCATAATTAGTTGACTTCGCATCTTGTTTTGCTCCGCGTTACATGACTATGTGAGCATAGTTAGTGGACTTTGCATATCTTTTTGCTACGTGCTACATGACTATGTGAGCGTAGTTAGTGGACTTCGCATATCTTTTTGCTACGCGATACATGGCTTTGTGAGCGTAGTTAGTGGACTTCGCATATCTTTTTGCTTCGCGATACATGGCTTTGTGAGCATAGACAGTGGACTCCGCATGTTTTATTTGCTATGACTACGTGAGCGGAGGATTCCGGAACCTTTTAACTTTGAAAATGATTTTTTTGCCGCTTCGGTATAGGCCCGATTTTCATCGAAATTGTGACATTGGCCTGGTGTCGTGGGATAAGAGACTACGTGGCTGATTGGGATGTCAAAAGACGCGTCTTGACAGGGGGACGAAAAGCAAAAAAAAAACCACAAACTTATTTGAAAATCGAAAAAATGTGTAAAATATGCGGTCGCTTTTTGCCCGGTTTCGGTCAGAAAAAATCATATCACAAAAAGATATCAGATATTGGAAAAAATAAAAAACCCCTACAGATATGAGTCAGGGCTATATTAAATATTGGAGGTGCGTATCACTGATGGGTTATTCAAAAGTTGTACCTTTGTGACGCAAAGTTTACGCGTGGAGAGTGCGTGAGCGCGGTAGTGATGGTGAATAAATGTTTTTTTTTATGTTTTCGACGAAGTGATTCTTTGTGAATAAATAAATATGTATTTATACTAATGGTAAATTTATTATATAAAATCGTTTTTCGAACAAAAGTGTCAAATTGTATTGTTATAGAGTTGGATTATCAATTTTACGATACTACCTCTACATACTTTATATTTTTTTTAATAAATATTAAAAAACAAAATAATAATAACAAAATAACCGTTAATTTGGCAGATTCATTTTGAATGTACCCGGAGGTCGTGGCAGACACGAGATCTGTGGAATTTTTGCTACGTGCTTCATGACTATGTGAGCGTAGTTAGTAGACTCCGCATATATTCTTTGCTACGTGCTACATGATTACGTGGGCGTAGGATTTCGCAACTGTTTTTGCTACGCGCTACATTATTTTGTGAGCATAGTTGGTGGGCTCCGCAATTGTTTTGCTACGTGCTACATGAATATGTAAGCGTAGTTATAGCATTCGGTAACTATGGTTCGAGGCACGGTTAACAAAATAGTCATTGAAAAGTATATTTTCTTCATTTTTGGCGCTTAATCGCCAACTACCAAACTTTGACATCATTCAGTGGCAAAGGAGTCAAAGCTTACGTGGTCTGTTTCCTGTTTTGTAGAAATATTAAAGTTCTTGCTTTGTAATTTAATGCCTCTCTGAAGTTAAAATTACACCCTTTAAAACTTTGTATGTGATTGATTATATATCGCTACTTCGAAATCCAGTATAAGTTTGCGTGGTTTCCACTTTTGTACATTTTGCTTAATTGAGTTTAGTAACATCTCATCTGCAGTTTAGGGAAGGTTTCGATCATTGGACCGTCGCCTTTATAGGACCATCTAAATATTTCAAAAACTGGTCACACTAGAGGACCTTTGTTGAGTCACAACGCAACGGTCGTGTACCCAACTCCCCCCACTGGAACCTCAGTCTCTCTGCTAGCGCCGATAGTAAGTGACGTCTCCACATTGGTTTACGACACCCGAATTATAAAATTCTCACTGAAGAAAACTGATGTGTAAGTATCATTACAGTCTGTTTATTTCATTGTATTAATGTACAATATTATAAAATTTTGTGACGCTTGAAAGTGTTTTTACATTTTTTGTGAACTCTATTAGTTCATTTTTCTAGAATATTATTTTCGACTTTGTATCTACCTTCGAGTAGTTGCTATCAGTGGACCACATAGGTGTTTCTATCATTGTACCAATCGAATCATGGCATTTTTTAAAGAAGAAATACAAAAAATTAAAACGCAGATTTACGCCTAATGAGTCTGTGATTTTTGTTATATTTAATAGTAGATTTTTTGTTCTATACATATAGAATATTAAAGATGGAAAAATAAAAAATAAAAGAAAAAATACATGATATACTAATTTACGCTCTATGAGTTTAAGATTTTGTTAGAAGTTTCAATATTTGAATCCATTTTGATTTTCCATCGGTCGCCTTGATTGGATCTAAAGTACAAATTTCTCGAAGTCCATTAATGGCAACCTTGTATTCGAATCAAGGCGACTATAGTCCAAAGAAGGCAACAGATACAGAAATATTGTTTTCAATTCATTTTCAAAACGGTTAGCCTGAACAGCCAATGTGTTAGACTATTGTTAATAAAGTTTATGAGAAATAATATACATGATCTGGTTTCATTATATCTTCTATTATCAATGAGACATAATATTCTTAAGTTAAGTGGTCCATTGTTAGCAACCTTCCCCTATTTGGTAAAAAACGCAATCAGGTCAGTTATTTAATTTTTGTTTATTGTAGTCTGTCTCGCTCTAACTTATGGGCTCGCTACGTACCGCTGCGGCCCGACACGAAACAAACTCTTAAACATGACGTCATAGTGTGTTACAGTAACAGCGACATCTGTTGAATAATTGTGGTACTGTTTGAACAAGACCTAATTAATGTAGTCAATTATCATTTAACTTTTAATTGAACGAGCGTGTGAAGTTCTTATAGTCTATTGGAAAAATTCGGCGTTTGTTTGTATGTATGTTTGTATAAATGTTTTTTCGACTATAACTCGAGTATCGTTGATAGGAACGTCTTGAAATTTGGTACGCAAACAATTTGGTAGGTAAAAATAGAATCGTGGACCCCTTTGAACGAACCGATAATTGGCTCAAGAAGAGCTGAATAAACTAGGTAGGTATACAGGATTAACACCCTCCTCATCTGTTTGAGTTGATTAAGCATATTTCATAATAATTCATATTTCATAATAATTCATAATTCATAATAATTCATAATAATTTATTTGCCTTAAACATGGTATAAAAAGATCTTAAAATATGTATATAGAACTCATGTTTAGCTAGTATTTAAAATAGCATGCAAAATATTTTAATCTTAGTCACAAACATACAAAATAATGTCAATATTCAACTAAAGTAATCTACAAATTTAAAAAGTCTTTAATATTATAATGTAGGATAATCGAGCTAATTAGGTATTTCTAGCTTACGTTGTAGGGGAGGATTTGTAATAAATATCAACAACAGTGGTATAGTAAAATAATAGTTTAATTTAATTAGGTAGACAGTAATTCTAACTCAATTACAACCTTATTTAAATTAGATAAAACCAACACAATATAGCTCAGGTACGTAAAAGTAACTAAAATAAGCAAAATAGGTAGGTACTCACAATTTTAAGATATTTATACGGGCAGCAGGGCGTCCTTACATTTTTAAGACTCACACTCGAATGGTCGTCTGCCTGCGCAGTCTGTCTATTTATACTGTGGCGTAAACAAGTGAGGTAATCGCGTGATGACGCGATTACGTCACCTCTTGTTTTGCTTGTGATAAAATTGCAGAAAAGTTGAAATTTACAAAACATAGCTAACAGTCGGCCATCCGTTTCAATCGGACGACCTCGTACGTTCACATTATGCAACGGTATTGAGAATTAGGATGAAAACCTACAGCTAAGTACTTGCATTTTAAATATTTTAAACTCACTATGTTGCTTTACTAATAGAAATAATATGATAATTAACAATTTATTCTAAGTGATAATTAAAAATATTTACGTTTGTAACCTATATTAAAATTAAATCTAATAAGATACTGACGTACTTAAATGTTTTCTAGCTAACAAAGAAAATACTCACAAAATAAAACTTAAATACATCAAATTTATTGATAATGGAAACCAAATTATTTGATTTAATTCCGATTTCAAATTAAAATTGGTAAAAGGCCCCCATTTGACCTAAATACCAGTAACATAAATTTGGCAACAGTCTCCATTCGTCCTGAATACCAGTATCCAATTTTGGCAACCGGCCCCATTCGTCCGGAAGACCATAATATTATCATTAACATTTTGTTGTCATAATTAAATTTAATAATATTTACCTCTTACAGTTACAGTACTTGCTCATAACCTAGTAGAAACAATAAAAATTGTCTCTAAATTTTACATTACATCTGTACAAGTTATTAAAATAATTGTTCTATAATAACTAGGTATGTACATACTAGCACATAAATATTACAACAATAAGAATTATTTAAATTAAATTGACATTAAACCTCAAATTAAAATCATTGTTAATCACGATTTTATTTATTTAGTCTAGTGTGGATGCAATAAACACGTTTTAAACCAACCTTCAGAGCTCGTGATAGTAAAAAGTAAGATCGATACTTCGCATTTGTAATTAATATTATAGGTATTAGTAAATTTAATCAAGTCTTTCCGATATATTATGCAATTAAGATTATAAAAATTTAAATTTTAAAATCAGGTTTCTACTTATTTTGCTCTGCTAAAAGAGAAAACATTAAACTTTCTAACAGATGTAACAGGAAATAAAAATATCTAAAATACTGGTACTCATAACCTTCTTATTCACTAATCACAGGAATATCTACTAGGTACCACTTTAACGTGCCACGGCTTATAACTACCGCCTACACACAAGGTGTTACGGCTTAATATCAATACCGCCTGCACACACAAGGTGCTACGGTTTAATCTCAATACCGCCTGCACACACAAGTGCTACGGTTTAATCTCAATACCGCCTGCACACACTAGGTGCTACGGTTTAATCTCAATACCGCCTGCACACACAAGGTGCTACGGTTTAATCTCAATACCGCCTGCACACACAAGGTGCTACGGTTTAATCTCAATACCGCCTGCACACACTAGGTGCTACGGTTTAATCTCAATACCGCCTGCACACACAAGGTGCTACGGTTTAATCTCAATACCGCCTGCACACACAAGGTGCTACGGTTTAATCTCAATACCGCCTGCACACACAAGGTGCTACGGTTTATGACTCCCACCTGCATACACAAGGTGCCACGGCTTATTCGACGTGTATCTCTAAGTTCATCAACTCTGAATTTTAAAGTTTCAACAAAAATAGTCATCCATGACTTCCATTTCCATTAGACGCGTTCATCTTTAACCAAGTTTAGCATCTACAATATTCATCTACAATGATTTGCTGTCCAACGGTCTCAATTCTCCGCTCTCAATAATAACAAGCATTTAATCTGCTTTATCTTACATTGCCTTATGTTTTAAATTTTCAAGTCGAAAGTTTGATCATAAAGGTCACAAAGTTTTGCCACCATCATAAAAACCTTACAATGAAAAGAAAGATTTAAATTTGAATATAACATTGGTTCCCAAATGCCATATAAGTTTCAGGTCATTTGTCTCAGATTTTTATCAACTGTCAATATGGCAACGGCCTTATATTCCGAATACCACAAGTCACAAGTCATAGGCAACAGACCTCATATTCCAAAACAAAGACGGGCCTCGCGTTCTGAATACCTTACGTTATTGTTAGACATTCAAAGAAACTAATATGAATGCCCTATAACATGACTAATCAAATGCTTCAGCTCAAGATAAATGGGAAGAACTGTACAAGTTTTTTGATCGTCCTTGAAAGAAAAGCCTACGCCTCCTCGCTCGAGTATTTTCGTTATTGTAAGTATACTTCACATGATATGGCGACACATATACGTCTTTGAAATAAAGAACTTATGGAACAGTTTGAAATTCAAACTAAGAAAGGATTACAAATGATCTACCGGAAGTTCTACTACTCTGCAAGAACCAAGATACAATTTGCGTTAGCTGAAATACTATTCACGCAAAGACACCAACAAAGAGAAATTTCACCAAAACGAAGTATGGCTATTGCCGCATGATAGGTCATGGTGTTAAGAAATGCAAAAAGTAGATATTTTATGGTGAGCCATCTAAGCCTCAAGCCAGTCCTAATGTTATTGTTACTCTCATATGTACAGTAACACATTGAAGTAATTAACACTGTATTTGAACCAGTTAGGGGTTAGTAACTTGATAACGGAGCTCGGAGTAACCAAGTGTCTCACCAGTCGCTGTCACCAGTTTCGAATACTATACGAGCGATAAAAAACCCAAAACAGCAAATGGTACAGAAATCAAGGCTATTGATATCTATTGGCAAAGTAAGCGTTTACTTGGTGGCATATTTAGGTAATAAAAAGCAAAGCTTTATACTTAATTATGTATGGTATGTACCTACTTACAGTAAAATTACAATAGTCGCATACGATATGTAACACGTGACAAAATATTTAATCAAAAGAAATTATCCGTGTAAACCTTTAAACAGATCATCTTTTTTCTTTTCTTTGCCATAGACAATTATTAGACAGTCAATGATAGGTCATCCTTGGTCCCAGGTATATATCATCACATCATTATCGTCGTCATCAGTGGCCTTATGCGTCTGTAACAGACGATTTAGTCAGCGACTCGGATACAGTGTTTTTGGTGACTGTGCAGTCCGAAGGGAGACCGGCACAATCTACCGCAGGACTGACAGGAGAAGTTTCCGATAGATGAATTAGAGACAGATTGATGTTTCCAGTGCCTCCGTTCGGATAATAGTTTGAACCAGGCCTCATCACACGTATAAATGGACAGTCAATAAAAGGTCATACACAAAAGAAGCATATTTGGAGGGAAATACTGCTTTTTAACAGTGTGCTAAAATGGTAAACGGTTGAAAAATGGGAAGTTTACGAGCTGATTGTGAAGACAGGAGGACAGAAATAAAGGTGCTGGATAGTCTTCAACTTTATCAAGAGAGTCGCTCAAAAACGAAAGGGGTTTTGATAGGTGTAATTCGTAAGTTCTAACAGCAGATTCTTTTTTCATTAGCAAATTTAAATTATTAGACATTTTATAGTTCAGTCGAATCTGTGATGTAAAATCAAAATCAATATCACGTTAAGGACCGCTTTCAATTTGTCACAATATAACAAGTCTTCATAATCCTACTAATAAAAGGTGACCCCATATTACGAATGTCGGGTAACGAATTGACTTCTACCTTTTTGTAATGAGCGGCAGCGATTTTCGCCGTCATAAAAGTGGATGACCTTTTTTTTAATAAGCGGTAGCGATTTACGCCGTCACAGAAGTAGACGACCTTTTTTTAATAAGCGGTAGCGTTTTTACATCACGCGGAAACGTAAGCAACGTTTAGCAGTGGCGGTTTTCCGACAAGAGTATGTAAAATTACCAATTATCAAAATTCATTTTCTCGAAAACTACCCCCCTACGTAATCATATATAGATTTTAAAAATTGACCATTTCATTGACCCCTTCATACAGCTAAACTTTCTGTACTCCATTCAGCAACCATATTCTTAGATATTTGAATATTTAACTATAGTACCCCGACTACCCAAATCAGTTAAGGAATTCGTGGAATTTCATTTATCCAAAGCTTCCTTTTAGCGTTTTAAATTCGTTTCTCTACTTGAACTTTATAATTATTTTAGACACTCTTGGCTTCTTGTTATTTTTAGTACTACATTGGAAAGTTACATAGCTAAAATCTAGAATATTTTCTGTATATATACACTTAAAATGAAGATGCCCTTGTTCACCGCAGCTAAAACACATCATTGTGCCTTTTATTAAGTTTCTGAAGCTTTGTGATCCAACCTAAGTCTTAAATTATCACCCCATTTTGTAGTTTTAACGTTCTTAAATTAACTAACAATTTATCTGGTCCCGTAAAATGTACTGCTTTAGCACTAATCTATTGTTTTAAGTCAATTTTGTATTAAAGCAAACGTTTTCTTTGTGTACTGTTCCAAAAATTGTAGCAAAACTAATATAAATAATGAATAACAATCGGATGTCCTTTGCGTTAGATTTTGAAAGTCCACAATGAGAACAACAATACAAAATTATGGGTAACGAGATTCAACAACAATACAAAGCTATGGGTAGCGAGATTACGTTCCTGATTGAAACAAAGACCTGGACCTTGGCAGACGTCAAAGGTCAAAAGTCAATCTCCTGTAAATGGGTCTATAGGGCCAAAACTAATGCAGGTGAATTCTCGACATATTCAAAGTTGGAGGGATACACTCAGAAAGAAGGAATAGACTATTTCGACACGTTGAACCCATTTGTTAAACACATTCTAACTTAGCAGTAGCCAGCAAAGGAAAGATATGGGATATCACATATATTAGACTGAGACAGGGTGATGTTTAGCTGTATAACCCTAACCGTCAGGTGACTACGTGGCAGATATCTTACAAGGAGGTCACACAGCAGCACAAAAACGATTTTAGATTAGAGGATGATTCCTGGTGCTGCCAGTTTCTTGGTTACTTATTAAACTACAGGGACACACTGCTCCTCAGGTATGGTGACAAAATAATGACATACATAAGTAATAATGATGTCACAGCAGCAGGTTGTATGCTATTGTAACCAGGTTGTAGGGGCTCTATGGACAAGGGAGCTCAGATCGCGAGCGGGACGTGGAGCGACGCCGCTGGATGGCACGTTTACGTAACGAGGGATTGATTTTTTTTTGTTCATCTTCTCTTCTTTTTTTTTATTTTGTTTGTGTACTTAAGCAATACAATAAATAAATCATTCATTCATTCATTCATTGAACCACCAACAAGAAACAACAACATTCATTTATTTAACGGGCAGCGATTGAGTGGAACTCCTTGCCTGCATCTGTGTTTTTCGATTTAGGGATCTTTAAGGAGAGAGAGAATAGGCGTTATTTGAGTTTGCATGTACCATCCTCGACTACATCGTCACTTACCATCAGGTGAGATGTAGTCAAACACACTCAAATTTGTAGTAAAAAAATAAATTTAAAAGGAAGTTATCAGTGAGCGAAAGTATTATGGCTTGCAAATACCCAATGATGACGCAGTGTGTACTTACTTTCCAAGTGTAATATTCTGTGCAAGTCGGAGACTTGCGAGCGTTGCAATCTCCAGTGCCAAAGTAGAAAACCTAGCAGAGTACCGCGTGGCGCCAAGGTTCGCATGTTGACAGAACCGATTCGGTGAACGCAGCTTCCGCTGACTGGCTAGTTGACTCGCTGGTTCACTGGCTGTCCCGCCGGCGCGTTGGCTGTCTCGCTGCCTCGCTGGCTCGTTGGGTGTCTTGCCGGCCCGGTGGCTGCCACGAGAGCTCGCCGGCTGCCTCGGCGACCCGCTGGCGCGCTGGCTGCCACGCTGGCTCGCTGTCTGCCTCGCTGACTGTATCGCCGGCCCGCTGACTGCCTCGCTGGTTACCTCACCGACCCGCTAGCTGCCTACTGCGTAAACGCCGATTCATGTGGCTGCGTGACCGCCACTCCATGTCCAGCGAGCGCACTGATTCCGGCGGCTGCGGGACCGCCGATCAACGATGCTTGGAGGCCGCTCCCTCACAACTGTTTGCTCGACGCCGCTTAAAATTTTGCTCGCCATTCCGGTGTATGGAAAAGGCTGTCCATATTACCTGAGCAAGAAAAATATACGCAGATAATCTGTTCTCAACAAAGAGTATAATGTACAAACTGAGCGTATTTCTAACATGTGTTTTGTATATAAAACTAAATGTTTTAAAAAGGTAAACATATATTATAATACTTCAACGTCACAGTCAATAAGGTCACTGCATCATGTTAATGCACAAAGTTTTACAAAAAAAATTATTTAAAAGCCGACAACAGGTTAACTGCATCCCGCTTCTGATATGTAGGATAATCGAGCTAATTAGGTATTTCTAGCTTACGTTGTAGGGGAGGATTTGTAATAAATATCAACAACAGTGGTATAGTAAAATAATAGTTTAATTTAATTAGGTAGACAGTAATTCTAACTCAATTACAACCTTATTTAAATTAGATAAAACCAACACAATATAGCTCAGGTACGTAAAAGTAACTAAAATAAGCAAAATAGGTAGGTACTCACAATTTTAAGATATTTGTACGGGCAGCAGGGCGTCCTTACATTTTTAAGACTCACACTCGAATGGTCGTCTGCCTGCGCAGTCTGTCTATTTATACTGTGGCGTAAACAAGTGAGGTAATCGCGTGATGACGCGATTACGTCACCTCTTGTTTTGCTTGTGATAAAATTGCAGAAAAGTTGAAATTTACAAAACATAGCTAACAATAATATTATTTTTCAGTAGGGCTATGATTTATATATTTCTACTCATGAAACTTAACTTTTTTCTACAACTTTGTGAAAATATTAACCACTCCGCTGGCGCGCCATTTTGGCAGATTATGCGGATCTGTGTTTGTCCAATAGTAGGCGCGGCGGGAATTATAGCTGTGAACGCGACTTCGTCCGCATGGAGGTTTTGAATTTTCCTATATGTTAAGTATCCTATATCCTTAGGTTATAGTTTGAAGTACAAAACAAAAAACCACTATACAAAATTTCATCAAAATCGGCCTGGAACTTTTTGCGTGATGCGCGGACATATACTTAGGTAGACAGACAAAAATTCCAAAAGCTGTTGTTTTGAGCTCTATACCACAGTCCATCACAGTTATTATTTTCCAAAAAAAAATTTCATGTACAGACACGTCCCCGTTGCAGATATATTATACTCGTAGATATGTATAGATTAAGTTGTGAACCAATATTTTTAAGTTTCACGTGTCTTTACTCATGAGTATGCTTTTTGTTGCCCTTTAAAATATTATCTGTGTTGCTCCTCAGAAATATGCTCTGTGTTGCTCCTAAAAATATACTTATTTGGCTCCTCAGAAATATGCCCTATGTTGCTCCTCAGAAATATTCTTTATGTTGCTACCCAGAAATATGCTCTGTTTTGCTCCTTAAATATATGCTTCGTACAACTGAACATCCTGTTTAGCACTGCTGTAAACAGTAGCGGTGACGTCTGGGCGTGGCTTGCGGTTAGCCGACGCAATGGTGAAAACGCAAGGCCGTGATTCATAGTATCAGTTCCTTTGTAAAATTCAAAACATTTGTTATTTCTATCCTTTTGTTATTGATATTTCGTCTATCCGCACGAAACGTTACGCTAACTTATTTACCTCTGCTCTAAAAAAATATATATTGATTATTAATTCGGGGACCTTCGAGGCAAGAGTGAATGGGCATTATTTAAGTTTGTGTGTACCATCTTCGAATGCATCGTAATTCCCATCAGGTGAGATGCATTAAACGCACTCAAATCTTAAAAGAATATTTTTTGGAACGAAGCACTTTTTTTACGTCTTCTACTCCTGACATTAAACAACTTTTGTTCTACAATTTTTCTAAAATCGCAAAACATAATCCACTTCTCATACAAATCGGACATCTGATTAGCTCGATCTGTATTGAAAGTCCAAAACTTTTTACGATTGCAGCAAAGTTGTAGAACAAAGCCTATAAAATATGCTCTGTTTTACCCGACACTCCGTATAATTAAAGTATAATTAGTCTGTTTGTAAACTACCCTCAACAATATGACAATACTGTTATAAGGTTAGTACATGCCTAACCGACCGAGAATTGCAAAAAAAAAGCCGGCCAAGTGTGAGTCAGACTAGCAATCCGAGGGTTCCGTACCACCACATTTCTCCACACAAATACATAGTATGTAGTATGGTAAAAGTTATACCTATTCACCAGGGGCGGTGTGTATTAAAGAGCACTGGAGCGGTGAACTCCCACATAAAGTTATGTTATACAATAATTATAAGATCACTTTACAGTTTATTATTTAAATCTACGACAAATGTTGATTAATATGTTTAAAACTAACTCCCTGCCTTGTCAAAGTCAAACAGCCCTCCCTGCAGTGCCCCCTGCCCAAACGTGCTCATATTACAGAAGGTATTTAAATACGCATAACACGAAGAACTATACCACAGTATTAAGATATGGCTTACAGTAGCTCAATGCTATTGATGTCGCCCGATGCCAATAATTAGTAAGTGTGTATTTAAATATGGACCAGGGGCCTCATCGTCGTCGTCGAACACAGGTGCGCGGAGTACTCGGGAGTATCCACAGAGTACTTTTCTATGTATTATCGCTCCTAAAATAACCTAGAACAAAATAGAAGTACCTAGCTAGGATAGTACGCGTGAGCAAAATAACAGCTAACATCAGCCGAGATGCACCGAATCTAACCAAACCGCGGCGTCACAATCACAGTACAGTAAGCTTAGCAGCGGTATGAACATTCGCTGCAACATTAAACACTCATAACTTTTTTTAATATGCATGAGCGTGCAGCCCATCTGTCATTTAATTTTAGCGCTTGAAGCGCTGCCGCCTTTGAATTTTGAAGGAACTGAAATGTTTTGTTTGTTAACATACTGGTGAAGTCACGGTTAAGTGAAAAAATTAAACTGTTAGTGTAAATTGTATTCTGCGCTATTATAATATAGCGTTTAGTGTTCAATTAATGATAGTAAAGATAAGTATTGGCAGAGTTAGGGAGTGACCCCCAGCACTAAGGCCCACCAATCGCCACTGCTATTCACATAACAAACAAAAGATATCAACGTGAGCCACAAAAAAATGCTTTTTTGCATCAGTTCGGACTCCTTAGCGCGAGTACGACTCACACTTGGCCAATTTTTACTATTTATTGTTTTACTTCAGTATTACTGCTATGATTACACCAAGTTTCACACTTTATAATAAATAAAATGTTAGCCAGTCTTTTGGTCACACTGCCCGCCCAGCTGCTTGCCTAAAGGGAAGTAAATTCTGAATTAATCCTTAATCCCGAGCGATTTCCTGGCCATTGGCCGTCCTAGAAGATTTCCTACCTCCGGTTTTTAACAATTTAGCTATTAGTTTTAATTTTTAAATGTTTTTTGTACCTAGTAAGTGTTTTAGAACGGTGGGGTAATTCAGACCCAAGTGAAATTTAATTATTTTGTTATTTTAGTACTTGGTTACCTATTTAAATACCAAGGAGGGGGCGACGATCGTTGCCTACGGGCATTCTATTAAAATAGCCATTTTTAATAAAATAAAATTGTCAATTTAGAATTATTTCAGTGAACTGTCCAAATATGAATTATGTTATAGTTTTATAAACGCACGGTCATCCAAAGTACATATTTTTCTAGTATATTGTTCCTTCTTTTTTAGAAAAAATATTAAATACATATATTCCAATTTACCCCATAATATTTTTCTTAAACATCGTTTAGGCCCGATCCTCTAAATCTTACTTATCATGTAACAAACCCGTAACTGAGTATTATAAACCAGTTTCAATTATTTTTGTTTTATGCTGATGAAGGAAGGTACAACTCCATAACGGTTAGGAGTTCTTTCAATATTATATATACGTAGTATACGTAGTATATATAGATATATACGTAGGTATGCATAGACCGATAGGTTGTATTCTTTCAGGTTATTCAGATGAGCTTATGATGGACGATTAACTCCATAACTTTCATGACTCCATGACTTGTATCTGTTAATGAAACACATGTATTATGATTTGATAATTCCTATTGGTGAGTAGGTGATTGGGTTTAACGTTGTTAGATAGATAGCATAATCACTAAAAATAAAGAAAATAAAAATTAAATTAAAAAAAAACTAAAAACCGACTTCAAAATGAAATTCACTGAAAAGTAAATTTAATTAGGGGCTTTAAATTTTTTTTGAGGTCGGTGTCAGCAATGCCATCGAATCTAAAACATTTGATACGTAAGTAACTGTGTGCTGGTACCGACCTCAAAAAAAAATAAGCCCCTAATTTAATTTTTACCCACCTTTGATTTCGGTATTGTTGTTTTATGTTGTGTATTTGATTATAATAATATTATTTCATACTTTTGAGTGAATTTCATTTTGAAGTCGGTTTTTTAGTTTTTTAAACTATTATTTTTTTAAGGAAAACACTTCCGAGTATGTTTATAAGGGGATAGAATTGCTCAATAAGAGATCTGAAAAGTGCATTGAAATAGAGGTAGAATATGTCGAAAAATTTATTTTTTTATAAATATCTTATATATAAAATTCTCGTGTCACAATGTTCGTTCCCGTACTCCTCCGAAACGGCTTGACCGATTCTCATGAAATTTTGTGAGCATATTGAGTAGGTCTGAGAATCGGCCAACATCTATTTTATTTAAGGGTAGGGTAGTGTAGGGTAGGGTAGTGTAAGGTAGGGTAGGGTAGTGTAGTGTAGGGTAGTGTAGGGTAGGGTAGTGTAGTGTAGTGTATGTAGGGTAGGGTAGTGTAGGTTAGGGTAGTGTAGTGTAGGGTAGGGTAGGGTAGTGTAGTGTAGGGTAGGGTAGTGTAGTGTAGTGTAGGGTAGGGTAGGGCAGTGTAATATAATGTAAGGCGGTACGTAGTTCGCCGGGACAGCTAGTACATGTATAAAAATGTGTATGTATTTCTTTGTTAGGTCGGGAACTTTTGGTTCGCCCTTCGTACCCTATAATTACCATGAACTATAATGGATATCACAGAGAACACGAATGATACATTTGTTCTAGAAAAATTTATTACTTTTTAATTCTCAAAAGCCGCAGAAAGCCGCCGGATACAGGCAGCGCAGGGCCGGTCGTTGTGGAAATTGTCTTTTGGCTGAAATGATGATGATGACATTCTTATAATATTTTACAGTAAACATCAAAAAGTAGCACCGTCCTATAAATCATGCCCGCACCGCAGAAAACAGGTAATATTTCTTTGTTACACTCTTATACAGAATGAATTTATATTTGCTAAAAAGGGATAAAAGTAGAGTCCACAGTCCATCCATGAAACTCAAACACTTTTCCTAAGAAACATTCACAATATATATATTCTTTATTGCACACAGATATTTACATGAAAAACAATTAGAAAGGACATAAACAAAGGTAGACTTATCTCTATAAGAGATCTCTTCCAGCCAACCTTACCGGGTGTTATGAGAATTCAAAGGACGGGGGGCAAATCTATGTGTACCTAAAATTATACTAAATAAAATACTAATATAATGTAAACTAACCTGATCTACTCACATAAATAATACATACCGATAATAATTGGAATAAAAGAAAGTTGTTTTCCCATCTAAAATAATCATTATCATTATATCAGCCGAAAAACGTCCACTGCTGGACAAAGGCCTCCCCCAAGGATTTCAACGACGACCGGTCCTGCGCTGGCTGAATTCAGCGGCTTCCCTCGACCTTCACCAGGTCATCGGTTAACCGCGTGGGAGGCCTTCCTACGATACGTCTTCCGGTGCGCAGTCGCCAATCGAGACCTTTACTATCCCAAAGTCCATCTAGGGGCTGTGTGCCCATCTAAAATAACAAAAAAACCGATCAAGTGCGACTCGGGGTCACACAAACAGAGTTTCGCACCAAAACTTTAACTACCAACAGAAAAAGACCTCTCAGTACATACTTTGCTTTAGGTAAATAGGAGTCTACTTATTCTGGACCTTTGAAATTTATTATTTCCCGTGGGAAAGGAAGGAATTTAGATTTTCCTGTAACTTATGCATTGAACGTTATAATATATACTGTGTTCGTTTTCAAGATTTTAGGCCCAGAAGTTTCGGAGATTAGGAAAGGATGGTCAAGTTTTGCCTATTTTCTTTAATAACTTCAAAACCATATATTTAAAAATTATAAAAAAAATATATTAATGATTTTTACAACCAGCCCTTTCATTTAAATAAATAAAGAAATTTTATTATTATTTATATTTGAACGATATCGTATTTTTATATATATATTATTTACCCCCCAAGTGCCCCCTATGTTTAAAATTCGTTTATTTACGTTACTGTCCATCTTTGGGTCACCGACTTACATATGTTTACCAAATTTAAACTCAATCGGTCCAGTAGTTTCTGAAAAAATCGGCTGTGACAGACAGACGGACGGACAGACACACGAGTGATCCTATAAGGGTTTAATTTTCCCTCTGAGGTACGGAACCCTAAAAAGTACAAAAAATATTGTATGAATGTATGTATGTATGTATGTATTTTCTTTCTTCCTTTCATACTAATAGTAGCTGATGAGTGATCAGTCGATTTTCAAAATGTATGGAACGGTTTGTGTTTTTTTTTCCGATTATAACGTTCCGTGCCGAAAGCTGTTCTCTTCTTGTTGTTGTGATTGGCTGATTTTTCAACGAATAAAAAGTCACCCTGTATAGCTCTTTAATATGAAAAGGTGCATTTCCCCAGTTTTAATTAAGAAATATGCAAGATATAAATAAAATTACACGGGTTTCCGTTACAAGGCATCATTATTTATTAGTTACTAGCTGTTTCCCGTTTCTTCACGTTTCTATGACTTTTCGAGGGTGCGCAGTGCGCGAGCCGCAAGCAGCTCGCGAGCGTGAAAATCAGTAGCCTATGTGTTAATCCAGGTCCAAATTTCAGCCAGATCCGTTCAGTAGTTTTTGCGGGAAGAAGTAACAAATATACACACTCACAAACTTTCGCCTTTATAATATTAGTGTGATATTAGATTAAATCATTAGTTTTCTGCTTCAACAAGGTTTTCTGGCACCTTAACACTCTTGGCTTGTTTTTTTTTACTTATTGTTAATATATTTATTTTCTTAATAAGTATTTTTAATTTTTTATTCAACTGCCTGTTTTATTAATTTTCTTTTGTGATTTTTGTTTCATTTCATGTTTCGTATATTCTTTTTTGGTGCCGATAATAAATATTGTCTATTTCTATGTCCTGCCACGTACCCATTTGTTTTCGAATTTAAATTTCCTGTCCGTTTTAGAAAACATCGTTTTAGAAATCCTGCACACGCCTGCGAAGAAACTCGATGGTTGTGTGTGAAGTCGACCAACTCGCACTGGGCCCGCATGGTCGACTAAGGCCCTATCGCCCTAATTCAGGGTAGGCTCGAGCCCCTCGGTGGGGACGTATATGAGCTGAAATGAAGATGTCAATGTCTATTGAAATAATGTTAGGATATTTTTGAGATGCACAAATGACAACGATCTTCTAAATTTAAATATTTTAATTACCTGATGCTGTTAATAACTAACTGTTGTACTAAAGTGTACAATAAACACAAAACTGGACTGTTATTATGACATATTATAATTGGCTTCATTCTGGGTAAGAAAGCGGTTTTTCTTATGGATTAAGGCTTAGCGCGCACTGCTTTGCTTCTCTTTATCGCATAATTTGTGAAATAGGAATTTTAATAGAAGTGCGCGCATTGCGGTAAAATAAACGCATGCAGTTTGAGTTTTGTTGGCCGCACTTTCGTCTAAAATATTATGACGTCAGAATTATTAGGAATACTAGCTGTTTCCCGCGGCTTCACCCGCGTGGACAACGTTTCTATGACTTCTCGAGGGTGCGCAGTGCGCGAGCCGCAAGCGGCTCGCGAGCGTGAAAATCAGTAGCCTATATGTTAATCCAGGTACTAGTCTGTCTACCTACCAAATTTCAGCCAGATCCGTTCAGTAGTTTTTACATGAAGAAGTAACAAACATACACACTCACAAACTTTCGCCTTTATAATATTAGTGTGATGTTATTTGTCTCAAGAGGTGGACAAGGTGCGGATAACACTTTCCATATGTCATCGGAACGCACCGGCACAGCGGAGGCGCGGCGGCAGCGTCATAACTGCCCCGCACCTCTTGTGAGCCCCCGCGGCCGCCCGCCATTCTGGAATATTTTGGATTGATACACGTAAGCGCACGCGCGCAATTTTGTAATTTTTTGGGTTCCGTACAACACCAAAAAATGGAACCCTTATAGGATCACTCGTACGTCTGTCCGTCCGTCTGTCACAGCCAATTTGCTCCGAATCTACTTGACCAAATCAGGTGAAATTTGGTAGGATGGTGTAATCGTAATCCCTCATACCGCGAGTCCAACTCGCACTTGGCCGGTTTTTTTTATAATAAAGGTGTGGTTCCCTAAAATCCACTTTTATTTCTCCACCAGTCAAGTTTATTACCATAAGGAAAATTTCTAGGTTAAGGTGGTTCGGTTTGGTAATGGCGTGAATTTCATTTTTTTTTATTAATTATGACTCCATGTTTATTCTTTTAAGAAGTTCAACCTATTTTGCGACATTCTTAATTTTTTTTGTACTAATTTCGATGAAGCTGAAATTCCTTATTTTGGATATTTTGGCGAAAACCTGAAAAATATTTTATTTTATGATTAATTTCATACATAATATCCAAAATAAGAAATTTTCTATTTGAAAAGTTAAATGAAATCGGTAAAAATATTACAATATTTTATTACAGTCTTACAAAATGTTCTCAAAATAGGTTAAACTTCTTAAAAAAATATAGATCCTACTTATATTACAAACGCGAAAGTTTGTATGTATGGATGTTTGTTACTCTTTCACGCAAAAAGTACTGAATGTATCTGGCTGAAATTTGGTAGGTGGACAAATTAGGACCTGGATATAGGCTACTTTTTGTCACGCTCACCCTCAAATTCAGTCATAGAAACTATGTCACGCAAGCGATGCCGCTGGCAAAATCTAATGAGGTCATGATGCACAAGAAACCTTGAAAAATTTTAAATTTGCGCCATACATAACCAAAACGAACCATCCTATACTTAATTTTCGCCGTATTGTTCCACACCACAACTAGCTAAGTAATAAACGTAAATTTTGTTAATCAGAGTTTCGTAGTTAAACGTAATGTCACCATGTCCGTCTGTTTGTCTGTCTGTCCGTCAGCATACTGACGGACATATCACTGCTGTTTAAAATGTTCTTTATCGTCTTCCCCATGCATAAGGGCAAATTATTAAAAAACCACTCGGTGGACCGATGACCTGGTGAGGGTCGCGGGAAGCCGCTGGATGCGCGTAGCGCAGAGCCGGTCGTCGTGGAAATCCTTGGGGGAGGCGTATGTGCAGCAGTGGACGTCCTTCGGCTGTTGTGATGACTCCCAGTTTACATATGAGCATTTTATAATGATTGAGAATTTTGAAAGATAATTATTCAATAAATATACGAAACATTCAGTTTTAAAGTGGTGATTTTTGTTAAAATTAAAAAGCTAAATCGCTACAGGTATTCGAGGAAATCTGATAAAGTATTGGAGATAGCATTAGGTTTAGAAGTAGTAACCGACCAATTTAAGATGTGCTGTTATTTTTGCAAAAAGTTCACAGATTCTTTATACAAAATGTTGTACACTAACTACAAATGCAACTTTGTTTTTTTTAAGTATACACTTTTTTTAAGACTACAGAACCCTACTTTCCGCTTGGTCTAACACGCACTTGGCCAGTTTTATTCATATTTTTACTGTCCGTAAGAGCCACAGATTTACGCCAGTAATAAAGAAGTCATTGGTAAGAGCAGTCATATCAGCTCATATACACGTCCCCACCGAGGGGCTCGAGCCTACACGCGGGCCCAGTGTGGGTTCGTCGACTTCACACACAACCTTTGCGTGTGCAGGTTTCCTCACGATGTTTTCCTTCACCGCAAGAGCGTCGGATAAACGTACATATATGTAATCGAAATTCGAAAACACATCGGTACGTGGCAGGAATCGAACCACGACCCAAACGAGGTAGCAGTCCTAGACGTTACACCACCGACCGTCCGTAAGTGCAGCATAGTTGTATTTAATCTGCTCACAAGTGCATGTAAATCACCCTGTCATGGCTTTTTTACTCGTGCGAGTGCACAGGGAACAGAAATCATAGATAAATACATATAAAACGTTTATTTCCAGAAACACAACACAATAAACAAAAGAAAATCAATGATAGCAAATAGCTTACTTAGCTATGTAATTAAAATAATAGAGGTATGCCGCTGAGCGCGTGTCAAGCAAAAACTACTGGATAGATTTAGATTACTTTTTTTAGTTTCTCTTTTTAGATACCTACTTGATACTTATTTGCATAAAAAATATCACCCGCGAACTGCTTGTAGCTCGCACAGCGCGCTTTCTCAATATCCACGGGGCCGCGGGCAATAGCTAGTACATAATAAAAATTCAACTGGAAAACGATCCTGGGCTCAGCATATTGCTGCAGGTAGCTAGCGACCACAACGCTGGTATTCTGCCAGACCCGAAACGCGGTGAGTGCGGGAGAGGGGCCACAGATAAGATACTAAGTTACTGTGGCACTTTGCGTGGCATGGTTGCTACAGTCACAGATGAGATACTAGTTATTTCGTAACAGATATTGCAATTTCTTATAAAATGAAAATACCTACTCATTTATTCACCTACTCCTTCCCACTGTCAGACAATACACGGAAACATGGGTATTAAGGCGCTCGACTTAGCGGTTAAAACTGCGTACACGGGCGGCGCGCGAATTGCAGCGGCGACTGTACGGCGTTCTAGCGCTGACGACGGAGCGCGGCCTGTAGGCCGCGTCAAAGGGTAGGTACTTATCTCGCCTGCTCGACCGAGTGATGGGGGCCTGCCACAGTTGCCGCTTTACATTATCGGTGTGCACTCACACAGGTGCAATGTCACTTTTATTTACTTTTGCGCTGATTACCGACTTAATTACACCCAATGCTGGATTTGTCAATAGGCTGTAATGTATAGAAAACCAATCGCCACGCGGGCGGAGCTGCAAACATTTAAACAAGTACAATCGTAATATTCTTTGCCTATGAGCACTTATAAATTACATGTTTTATAGGAGGGGAGGCGAAAAGTCAAGTGCCCTATACTGAAGAACAATATAAATCCAGCACTGGATACAACACAGAATACTAAATATTAAGGGCCGCCAGGAGGCTCGAATTTACATACAAACGTAGTTCCGCTATAATACAAAAACTACATGCCGAATTGAATCCAAACTTTGCAAATGTATTGAGGCGACACATATCGATGTTTGTAATTAGTTTTCGATGTACTATTATAAAACTTAAAAAAAAATATGAGCAGTTTCAAACATTCGGTACAAAACTAATTTAAGCCTTCATTTAGTTACGTTAAAATTTACTACGATGAAAACTTATTACAAACATCGATATGTATCTACTCAATATATTAATAAAGTTTTGATTCAATCCGGCATGTAGTTTTTGTATTAAAGCGGAACTTACGTTTGTATGGAAACTCGAGCCTCCTGGAGACTCTTAAGTGGTAACCCTAAAAGACTTGTGTCAGCGAGTCGGTCTAGCATGGGTTGGTACCTGGGGTGGTTTTCTATTGAGCACCCCCATAATAAAACAACCTAAGCCGGAAAGGAGGGGGTGGGATTTCACTTTTTAAAATTATTTAAAAGATTGGCTACTAACTGGCACCCTTTGGTGCTTGGCACCCGGGGCAGACCGCCCCCCTTTAAGCTGCCACGCCACTGAGTGTGTATAGACCCTTAGTGGGATCCACTGTGTTTTTGGTTACATGACTATTGAGTTGATCTCGCTTTTCTCCGTGGCCTCTTCGACCGGGTCCGGCTTCAGGCATGTAAGGGCCCCGCAGCGGTTAGCGCAGCATTTCAAAGTCCGAGGGCAGTCGGAGTCCCCAGTGCAAGTGTGTGTGCAGACCCAGGGGCCCCGTGGGAACTCTGGGCACTTCCCTGGCTTCACTGGAAGACAAATGAAATGGAATTAAACTTACAAGTATTTTATTCAGTCTTTTTCCGCGGGTTCGCCCACGTGGACATCGTTTTTATAAATCGTGCGTGAGTTACAGATTTTTTTGAGTTCATAAAAAATTCCCAAAGAAAAAGGTACTTTCAGTTTTCCTGAATTTTCCTAATTTTCGGGCAATATTTTTCAATTTTTCTGTACCCTAATAAAACCATTTCGAACTGTTGAACATTAAAAAAAAACCAAATCGGTTTGGCCATTTTCAAGTGATGCGCTCACTAACCAACAGCATTTAATTTTTACGGTTTCTGAGCCAAAACGACAAGAAACGAAACCCTTATAATTTCGTCATGTCCTCCGTCCGTGTCCGTCAAAAGAATCTTTTTCGGTTTATATCTTTAACATCGCAACGGAACAACGGACTGTCGTTTTTTTTTTGCACAGAGATGGTTTAAGGGGTGGGTAATAAATAATATAGACTACTAATTAGCATAGCACGACATAGTTTCCGAGCACGGATTAGATAAGTGCCTCAACCGAGCAACGTATTGCTGATGTGGTTTTTTGCATAGAAATAGTTGCAGGGGTGCGAAGTGACATATACTGGTAATCAGAATAGCCCGATATAGTTTCCGATGGAGTTGGAGAAATCACGTGTCTACGTTCGCGAGCCGCTTGCGGCACGCGCACCACTCACACTCAATACAGACATAAAAACGATATCTAAGCGGGCGAAGCCACTGGCAAAATTTATGATAATTGCCCTTAAATATTTGTTTTATTTTAATTCAATTATTTATTTTTAAAGTAAATATATAACTAAATATTCTGTAAATATTTCAAGCGTCTACCTGTTGCCGTTATCAATATCGAGCAAAAATGAGCAAAAAAAATCACATATGTCGTATGGGAGCCCCCTTAAATATTTATTTGATTCTGTTTTTTAGTATTTGTTATTATAGCGACAACAGAAATACATCATCTGTAAAAATTTCAACTATCTAGCTATCACGGTTCATGGAATACAGTCTGGTGACAGACGGACAGACGGACAGACAGACAGATGGACAGCGAAGTCTCAGTAATAGGCTCCCGTTTTTACCCTTTAGGCACGGGACCCTAAAAACTTACAGTCGAATTGAAAACCTCCTCCTTTTTGTAAGTTGGTTGAAGACACAAAACGCGTCGCGACAGGTGCGTGCTATCCAGCCAGTATGATTACTTTGTAACTTTGTAGACAAATACGATGTGAGTGAGACAGCATGAGCCCGGTCACCATTTAACCATAACCCGTACTTTAATTTACCGTAATTGAGCTAAAAGAGAATGTACGTACAGTAATCATTGTCACATTTTTAAAAGTACCTACCTAATCCATCGCAACATAAACAA
Source organism: Coleophora flavipennella (assembly GCA_947284805.1). Classification (NCBI taxonomy): domain Eukaryota; kingdom Metazoa; phylum Arthropoda; class Insecta; order Lepidoptera; family Coleophoridae; genus Coleophora; species Coleophora flavipennella. Next base: position 3,816,377 of record OX369307.1, read on the forward strand.
ATTACGATGAAATTAAGACATATTGAGGATAAAAACAACGAGGATTTAAACAACAACAATAAAATTTATGGTGACAGCATTATTAAGCCCCCGGGGAGTAAGACTGATACATATTATACACTTTGTAGGTATAATATAAAAGTGAATAATTAAAACAGACAGACAGATATAAATCCATTAAATCACTTTCACTTCAGAACACGAAAATGTTAATAGTCGTTGTAGGTAATTTCTGGAACATTGGTAACGTTGTGTAAGATTTTTTTTATTTAGAAATATTATTCTAGTAGTTGATATTTGCCACTACACTAAACTAGCCGAGAGTAAATTAATCTCTTCACTATGGATTTGACTTAAAGCAGCACAGTCACAGATGAGTTACTTCATGCACAGTTAAGTAATGTTCTCCCAAATACTATCAGCGGTGTCAAAGTGATAGAAAAACAAACGCCTCTCCGTAACGATATCGGCTCTCAAAACCCTGGCGCAATCAGTAGGGTACCAAAAATTTTGTCGCGTTCTGCAAACGTTCCCCAGTGCGTTGGGGAACCTTGGTAATCTTCGGCATCATTGTCAGTTACCATCAGGTGAGATGATGCCAAGGGCTTACCAATCGTGAATTAAAAAAAACTGATACTAGTGCCTGTCTTATATCTAATTAAGATCAAAAAATGCCTCTTCGTGACAGGGTCGAAGCACATAACCCCGCTCCAGGCGCACCTTAGGTAGAGCGACACAGTTGTAACGCATACATGTAAAAGACCTTTGAACTACAAGTCACCTCACAGTCACAGATCTTAGCACCAGTGTCTGGCACATAACTTATACAGATAGTAAATGCCTCTTCGTGACAGGGTCGAAGCACATGACCCCGTTACAGGCGCACCTTAGGTAGAGCGACACAGTTGTAACGCATACATGTAAAAGACCTTTGAACTACAAGTCACCTCACAGTCACAGATTATAGCACCAGTGTCTGGCACTATCTTTTACAGATAGTAAATGCCTCTTCGTGACAGGGTCGAAGCACATGACCCCGCTACAGGCGCACCTTAGGCAGGGCGACACAGTTGCAACGCATACCTGTAAAAGACCTTTGAACCACAAGTAACCTCACAGTTACAGACATAGCACCGATGTCTGACACATAACTGATACAGATAGTAAATGCCTCTTCGTGGTGGGATCGATCGCGATGCATATACAAGCGGTAGAGCAGCACATTCGTAGGCACACAGGGTGTAAAAAAATTGGTATTATCCTATCAGCCAAAAATCGTCCACTGCTGGACAAAAGCCTCCCCCAAGGATTTCCACGAAGACCGGTCCTGCGCTGCCCGCATCCATCGGCTTCCCGCGATCTTCACCAGGTCGTCGGTCCACCGCGTGGGAGGCCTGTTTACGTTACGTTTTCTGGTGCGCGGACGCCACTCGAGAACTATCCCCATCGGCCATCTATGAGCTATGTGCCCTGCTCACTACCACTTCAGTTTAGCGATTCTGTGAGCTATGTCGGTTACTTTAGTTCTCCTGCGGATCTCTTCGTTTCTGATTCGATCGCGAAGAGAAACTCCGAGCATAGCACGCTCCATTGCCCTTTGGGTGACCTTGAGCCTTCTTATGAGGCCCATAGTTAGCGACCATGTCTCAGTTCCGTAAGTCATTACCAGCAAAACACACTGGTCAAAGACCTTAGTCTTGAGACACTACGGTATTTGGGACGTGAAGATATTGCGAAGCTTCCCGAATGCTGCCCAGCCGAGTTGGATTCGTCGATTGATCTCTTTCTTGAAGTTGGAACTACCTAGCTGGACTGTTTGTCCCAAGTATACATATTCGTCAACAACTTCCAGTGTAGAGTCTCCAACCTTTAGAGGGGTGGGTGCGACACGGACATTTAACATTACTTTCGTCTTGTCCATGTTCATTTTAAGGCCCACTTGTTGAGAGACTTTACTGAGGCCATCGAGCATTTTGCTTAGGTCTTCCATAGTTTCAGCCATAACCACGATATCATCAGTGAATCGGAGGTGGGATATGTACTCGCCGTTGATGTTGATGCCGAGTCCACCCCAGTCCAGAAGCTTAAAAACATCTTCCAGGGCGGCAGTGAACAGTTTCGGAGATATAACGTCTCCCTGTCTCACCCCTCGCTGCCACTGGATAGGTTTCGAGTTCTGATCCTGGAGGCGAACCAACATGGTGGCGTTTTCATACAGACACTTCAGCACCTCGATGTATCGATGGTCAATTTGGCACCGCTGGAGAGACTGTAGCACAGCCCAGGTTTCGACTGAATCAAAGGCCTTCTCATAGTCCACAAACGCCAAGCATAGTGGCTAATTGTACTCTTCGGTGGAAATTGGTATAGGAGCCGTTAACTTGGGGGTTCCCTCATCATAAAAATAGTCAAATCTCAAAAAAAAATGTACAATGCACAAAACTGGTCGATTAGCTAATCAATTTGTATAAAGAGTTAAAAATCTGCGAATTCAGGAGTCATAGAACAAAAGTTGTTCAGTATTATGAGTACCAACATCAGTTAACGGGACCTATACCAATTTTATTACACCTGTATACCGCATTCTCACAAGAGACCTCTGGGCCACGAGTCACACCTGTCACGTAACTTACCCAGAGTAACAAAATGCATATCTCTGTGACAGCGATGAAACACATAGCTCCACCACAGCCGGTAGGGCAACACAGTTGGAGCATGTTCTTGCAAAAGAGCTCTGGAGCACAAGTCGCCTCACAGATACTAGCATAACTGATCGAGGTTAATAAAATTTGTGACGGGATCGACACATATAGCTCCGCTACAATCACTAGGGCAACACAGTTGGAGCACTTTCTTGCAAAAGGGCTCTGAAGCGCAAGTAGCCTTACAGATACTAGCATATCTGATCGAGGTTAATAAAATTCGCGACGGGATTTACGCTTAAAGTCCCGCTACAGTCGGTAATGCAACACAGTTGGAGTACGTTCTTCCAAACGGGCTCTGAAGCGCAAGTCGCCTCACAGATACTAGCATAACTGATCGAGAGTAAGAAAATTCGTGACTGGTTCAACGCCCAAAGCCCCGCTAAGGCGGTAGGGCAACATAGTTGGGCGGGACGTGTCCTTGAAAAAGGTATCTGGACCTCAAGTTGCTTCACAGATGCTAGCACCTTGACATAACTTACCGAGAGTAACAAACTGCCTCTTCGTGACGGGGTCGACGCACATAGCCCCGCCGCAGGCAGTAGGGCAACACAGTTGGGACGCGTTCTTGCAAAAGTCCTCCGGACCGCATGCTGCCTCACAAATGTCAACTGGCAAGGTCGGAGGACATGAACCTCGTTCACATCGTGTTGCAGTTACTATTGTCAAGACTGAAAATAATTAAATTAAATTGATTATGCATCAAATCTTTAACTGTTTTTCCTCTTACACTAGAACAATTTGTAATGTTCAACACTTATACCGATTTAAATTTCCTATTTGTTTGGAGACTATAGCTGTATTATTCTTCCTCAGACAATGATAATGATAATACGATGTCCCTGACAGTATTAATCACTAATTAATGCTAAACTATAATTGAAGTACTTATATACTTACCTACTTAGCATCTCTTTAAAGTCATAGTGAAAAATAAACAGAGAAAAAGTAAATAAATCTTACCAATGAACAAAAGACATAACATTTCCACTTGAAGAGTCGGTTCCGTTACACTTCAGTCCACAATACCGTTTCCAATCATTGTGAGAACGTCCCCAGTCTTGACATAATTAATGTTAGGACACACTGACTGAAAGGATGCGGGATAGTCATATTTTTCTTTGCGTTTTGACAGTTTCAAACTACTTAGGTCCAATGTGTTACCACATCAACTGATTTTTGGTTTGAGTCAAGCAAACCGTAATCGTTTACGTGACTGGGTTGGTAGGAACAAGTTTACAAAGAGAACAATATAAGGTTCTCTTTGTAAACTTTTTTTTTATTAAAAATTTGAGTGCGTTTGACTACATCTCACCTGATGGTAAGTAATGATATAGTCGAGGATGGTACACGCAAACTCAAATAATGCCTATTCACTCTGGCCTTGAATCCCCAAATTGTAGGAGTCGGGAAACACAGACGCAGTTCCACTCCATCGCTGTCCGCATAATAAATGAAGGCTGAATATCAACAACAAAGGGGTTAAACCTCCCCCTGCGTCTCGTTTACCGAAGGTGGAATGGAGCTGGGGAATGATGTCGTAAAGTTCTTGAGTACACTCCGAAATGAATTCGATAGAAAACCGAAAGACAGGCAACTTTGCGGCGATGCTCAAGGCTTTGAAGCTTTTTTTTGACAAGCTCATCGTCGCCAAAACTGGTACAAAAGAGGAAAAGTGCTAATTTCTGTTATTCTTTGTCTCCGATAGGAATGACATCACTACTGCCACCATTTTTATCGACCTGGTAGAATTGGCACATTTATCTGCACCACCAAATATTGACAACGATTACTTCTTCTTACATTACAGTTTATAAATGATCCTGATTCCTGTTATCAGAACAGAAGTGGTATTGACCCTCAGGTTTATTCGTCATCACGCTGCTTTAAGATTTTAAAAACGTAAGAATAATATCTTAAGTTAATTAAACCAGCAATGTGAGACCGAGATAGCTCTTAGAATCACTGAGCTTTAGTGGTAATGGGAAAGGCACATATCTCGTGTTACAGATGGCCGTTAGGTACAAAGTTCTCAAGTGGTGATCGCGCGCCGGAAAACGTAGCATAGGCAGGCTCCCACTAGGCAGGAAGCCACTGGATATGGGCAGGACAAGACGAGTCGTTGTGGAAATTCTTGGGAGAGCCCTTTGTTCGGTAGTGGATGGTTTCGGCTGATATGATGATGATGATAATTATTGTATTGATAAAATATTGTACTATGATATAATGAATGAGTGACGTAAATGTATGTATTTTTTTTAAATTATGACATCTGATAGGTTCAGTAACATTGATTATCGCATTACTACATTATCGACTTCGGTATGCCTGTAATGATAATTTATTTTGTGTGTTTTAATTTTCGCACGGCTAAAGTTTTATTTATTTTTTGTGCATAAATTTACAATATAAAATTATTAGGTTGGGGAATTTTTAATTAAATCTCTGCTTGTATTATTTGTACCCGTCTGGTTCTAATAAAATTAAAAATTTGAACATTCCAATGTTTTGATAAAAATAAAATAAAACATATCCTACTTTTTTCAATTGTTTTCTCTATCTATGAAAATGAGTGAAAGTAACGAAGCAATTCACTACTTTTTGAAATTTTATTTAAAAGAGGTAAAAATGCAACACAGGCCGCGAATAACATTTGTGCTGTTTAAGAGGAAACGCGGTCTAAATAATAGGTATTTGAATAAAATGTTGCAGTCTCCCTCCTGCAAACCTCTCCGTATACAGCAAGAAAGGGATAACTGCAGCGCAAAATTAACCAAAACAGCATTTTGTAGTTCCCTCTTTCCTCCACCAAACTTGAGCAATAATAATACTTTTTTTCAAAAATAATTGAAAAAACGCTTTACCTATGCCTTATTATTTTATTACTAATATGCGTTTTTTTGGTGGGTGTCTGAACATGACGTTTCAATTGGGCAATTTTCTCAGCTTTTGAAGGCTCCTACTTCCTATTATAATTAGAATATGGGAAAATACAAAACATAGGGGCGTGGCCATGGTGGATATAGGTTTGATGGAAAAAATATTTTTGCTCTATTGTCATTTTTCTGGGAGGAAAAAGGGGACTACGTTTGTATGGAAAAAATGGCGCCCGCGTTTCCTCTTAATAACCTAATGCTGTATCAGTCAGTAGCACAAACTTGGTTCAAGCGTTTCCAGTCTGGAAAAACGTTCAAGATGCAGCTCGCTCTGGTCGCCCTATTTTAATTTGCATACGTAAATATATTTTTTCGACCTATTATAAGCCAGCGTTAATCGTTATCTGTTCCAACTGTGTGTCTCTGGAACAAATGTCACAGACAGATAACTCCAGTAACGTAAGCGCTCTCGGATAGAGTGTTAGGTATAATAAAATTGATATCTATGAAAGCGTTTACATAAACTTAACTCATTAAATACGAAAATTATTTACTATCTTAAAATATGAATTACTTACGCAGATTGAAAGTAATGACTTCCATGTGTGCAATAGAATATATGTATCAAATATTTATCACATCACATCAGCTCACATATACGTCCCCACCGATATAAGTACCCTGAATTAGGGCGATCAGGCCTTAGTTAGCGGTAAGTTTAGTTAGTTAGTAAGTTTAGTTAGCGCGCCCAGTGCGGGTCGATCAAATTCACACACAACCTTCGAGTTTCTTCGCAGATGTGTGCAAGTTTCCTCGCGATGTTTTCCTTCCTTGACACTCAAAGATTTATACTGGGTGAAAAGTTTAGACGTGCATGTTTACATTTTTTCTTCTTATCGTATGGCACAATTAACCGTGCTATCCGCGGAATAGACGGCGGTGTGGTATTTCACTTAGCATCACCCGCGGTCACGTGAAGGGCATTTAAATTTACACCTGGAATCAGATGCGCAGGTTTCCTCTCGATGTTTTCCTTTACCATTAAAGCAATCGGTAAGTATATGTAGATAAGTAAGTTTCGAAAAACTCGTTGGTACATCGGCCGTCCAGATTTACACCCGGGACCTCTGGCTAGGAGGTCCGAGTCGCTACCGGTTGAGCCATCGTGCTTTTACCATCGATGCATTACGAGAGACTCCAGATTCTAGTGATCCTTAGCTCAGACCTTTTCCTTCAAATACTATCAAATGAAAAACTTGAAAGACTTCAAATTTAAAATAAATTCCACAATGTTTAAAAGCACGGTATTTTGATACTCAACGGCACTGGTTTTTATAACTTTCTCATAGAAAACTCATAGTTACGCCTGAATATGGGACTCTAAGTCAAACCTTAAATAATGAGGGATAATACACACGCTGGCTGGACTCTCGGGATACGTCAGCTTTCTTCTTTACTGTTGTATCTAGGCATAAAGTTCAAAGTTAAAAAAAATCGTCTAAAAATGGATTTTGCGGTACTTTTTTTCCGTACTGCAGTAACTAAGTCCGGAATCTCTCTAGCCTTTTTCTTTCAGACGCTAACTATGTAACTGTCCTGTTTTCTTATAATATGGTCGTAGTCTCAGGTCTTCCTCTAATAGTCTTTTAACCATTGTTAACTCTTAACCCCATCTAAAGAGCTAAGAATTTTGTCTTACGGGATTTCATTGGATTTGTACACTCACAGCCTTGGTGATCGCCGGTGTTCTAACCGTGCAAGGCCTGCCGCTCTTCTTGTGATTTTTCAAGTCGAAACTTCACTAAATCATTTCATTCAAACAAACGCTAAAAGTGTACGAACTATCATTGCCTAATGGCAATACTAGCTTTTGCCCACGGCTTCCCCCGCGTAGACATCGTATTTATGATTGTCTTTGATGGTGAGTGGTGTGCGAGCCGCCTAGCGTGGACACGAGTTTTCTCCAGATCCCTCAGGAACTATATCGGGCTATTCTGTTTAACAGTCTATGTAACTTCCCACCCCCTCAACCAATTCTATACAAAAAAAAAAACTTTGATCCTTTGCTCCGCTGCGTCGCCGACGTGCGCGAGTGTGAAAATGAGTTTTCCCCAGATCCCTCGGGCACCATGTCAGGATATGCTAATTACTAAATTATGTCATTTCGCACTTCGCCTTATGGTGCTGGCAGGAATAGCGGCCCTCACTATATGATCTAGGTGTCGGTGAGCGAGGACACTATATCATAAACTTGGTAGTTTAGCGTATCTGGTAGATATACTTGAGGGCCTGTTGTGCTGCGATGTTTAAGAAATTAACCAAAAAAGAGTATTTTTTCAGTTCTCTCAGGAACTACATCGGATTATGCTATTTTCACGGGATGAAAAGTATTGTATTGATTGGACCTATATTTATGCAAATACAAACCGAAAATATACAAGGATTTTTTTTACGTTTTTGGGAAACTTTGTGTATATCTATAGGGCACCAATTGTAAATTTAAAAAAAGGGATTTCTTTGTTTTGACAGGCTTTAACTCCAAATATGTCAGCAACGTGACGCGTTAGTCCAAAATGTCAAAGTATACTTTAAGTTTGATTTCCTATCAAAAAAAATTAGGTTTAATTGTGCAACAAAATATTTTTGAATAAATATATAAGAATAATATATTGTCACTATGCCAAGCTCATGCAAAAGCGTCGGTGGCTCAACCGATAACGACTCGGTCCATCTAACCAGAGAAACCGGGTTCAAATCTGGACGGCCAATGTACCAATAAGTTTTTCAAAAACTTACGTACATACTTACCGATTGCTTTAACGGTGAAGGAAAACATCGTGAGGAAACCTGCACACGCCTGCGAAGAAACTCGAAGGTTGTGTGTGAAGTCGACCAACCCGCACTGGGCCCGCGTGGTCGACTAAGGCCTAATCGCCCTGATTCAGGGTAGGCTCGAGCCCCTCGGTGGGGACGTATATGAGCTGTAATGATGATGATGCCAAGCTCCGTACCAAAATGTTCCAACCCCTTTCTGAGAAGTTTCAAATTCTCAGTTGGCACGTAACCGCAACGGCGGTGTAGCGCAATAGCCCGTGATTCTGTCTTCATTGTGCATCCACTCCATGTTTTTAATGGGGTACAATAATTTTATTTTAAGTTTTAGAAGATACAAAAGTTCCTTATTCAAAATCAATCAAAACATTTTTGGTCAGTCAGTATTTGAAATTTGAAAATCATAAGGTTGTGATGGAACTTATTACATAAAATTAATTGTAACTAAAATTCCTAGAATCTGATATGAATTCCTGTAGCCAATGTACTTACTAATAAGTTTTTCTAAACTTACATACATATACATCGTGAGGAAACCTGCACATCTGATTTCAGAGGTGTATGAAGGTCGCGTTGCAAACGTCCGTCGTAGGTGTAAATCTAAATGCCCTACACGTGACTGCGGGTGATACTAAGTGCAACACCAGGCAACCGCCATCTATTTATTGGATAGCACGTTTAATTGTACCACACGATAAGAGAGAGAGAGAGAGAGAGAGAGAAAGAGAGAGAGAGAGAGAGTAGCCCTGAGGAAAAAAACTTGCAGTTAGATAATGAAAACTTTTCATAAAACTACCTAAAATATACCGTCTTGAAATTGGAAATTTGTAATGCTCTCGTTGGGTTAAACATTAAAATTTGGGGCAAGTGCCTTGTATCGTTCTCAAGATATCTACCTATTTTAAAATCCCTAGCACCCAAAACTTAAAAGCTTTTATCGGTTCATAGTCAAAGCAGATTATACGGAAAGACTATCAGATATCGCTCGCTCTATCATTAATGACCTGCTTATTAGATTAAGCTCTACATCCTAGTTCTAATGGCTCAAGGCTTCCATTAATTGTCACATCGCATAGGTTAACGATAATGAGAAAAATATTAAGAAAACAGGTACCCAAAGTGTGCCAACGTGATTCTATTGCTAAGTCTATACCGCTGTTCGTTCGTCCGTCTATCTGTCTGTCTCTCCTACCCCGAAGACCTTAAGATAGTTCAAATGACAATATTCAATTCAAATAATTGAAAGACTGTGTAAAGCTATCACTATGGAAAAAATATATAATAAACTTAAAGTAATAAAAAATCTATTTAATTGAATACAATTTTAAAAATATTACCACTTTTGATGTTAAAAAATATACTGTAGACCCTGCTTTTAGCATTAATTGCAAAATTTCTCGAAAACAAATAGTTAATTTTGAATGAAACCAACACACAATATTTGTGACTTTATGACCTTTTATTTTAATTAAACACATTTTTTAAACATAATTGAAAGTATAGAAAAGTAATTAAAACCTGTAAAAACCGAGAATTGAGCGTTCGGTTTCAACGTAACAGCCGCGTTGTAGCCCGCATTGATTTGATCTTAAAATGAATAGACTTACGTTCAATATTATTTTAACACGTATCAACTGCTCGGATTGAGGTATCTTAAAGCCTTAAAGTGCTTTATATTTTATATAGTAACAGACATTAAATCAATGAGGGCTACAACGCGGCTGTTACGTTGAAACCGAACGCTCAATTCTCGGTTTTTACCCGACTGCGCCAGAAGGAGGGTTATGTTTTTCGAGAGTATGTATGTATGTATTTACATGTTTTAATTACTTTTCTATACTTTCAATTATGTTTAAAAAATGTGTTCAATTAAAATAAATGGTCATAAAGTCACAGTATCTTCGAGTCGAAGTGGTCGCCATGACCGAAATCGGTCGGATAGATCATCATCAGTAACAGACAGCCCTATACAGGACGGACAGATGGAGAACGTAGGCTTAGTAATAAAGGCTCCGTTTTTGCCTTTTTGGTTTGGAACCCTAAACAGAACACTTTTTAGGTAAACAATTACATAACAATAATATTGTGTTGTGGTACGGAACTATTAATGCCCGAGTTCGATGGCATTTTGTCAGTTTTTAGGGTTCCTTGCCTCAAAAGGCAAGAACGGAACCATTACAGGGTCACTCGTGTGTCTGTTCGTCCGTCAGTCACAGCCTATTTACTCGGAAACTAATAGACCGATTGAGTTGAAATTTGGTAGACATTTAGGTAAGTCAGTGATTTTTGTGAGTGAGCCACTTTTGGAGTGTAAATTAGATATTTTAAAAAAGTTCTTCGAAATTGTGTATTGTGTGACCTATAAAAATGAAGTGCTGTATGTTTGTTGTATGGGATTTAAAATATGTTTTATTTTAATTAAATCTTTTTTTAAAAGTGAATATAATATAACCTGTCTATCTGTTGCCGTTATCAATATCGAGCAAAAACGAGCAAAAAAATTACGTTTGTATTAAAAATAAAATATTTATTTTATTCTGTTTTTTATTATTTCTTGTTATAGCGGCAACAAAAATACATCATCTGTGAAAATTACAACTGTCTAGCTATCACGGTTCATGAAATACAGCCTGGTGACAGACTGACAGACTGACAGCGAAGTCTCAGTAATAGGGTCCCGTTTTTACCCTTTGGGTATGGAACCCTAAAAATCAGAGAATTTGGGGTTGAATGTATAGAATAAAGGAAATGAGAAATGTAAAGATATCACAAAATCTAAAGTCCTTCCGTACCCACAGGAAAAATGAAGAATAAGAATATCATCCAGAATAAGTAGACCCCTATTAAGCTAGAGCAAAGTATGTACTGAGATGTCTTGTTCTGTTGGTAGTAAAGTTTTGGTGCGGGACCCTGTTTGTGTGGCACCGAGTGGCACTTGGCCGGTTTATTACCGACTTCAAAAAGGAGTAGGTTCTCAATTCGACTGTATGTTTTTTTTTGTATGTTTGTAACGCGATATCTCCGCCGATTGTGAACCGATTTTTAAAATGCTTTTTTTATTTGAAAGAGTATACTCCCGAGGGGGTCCCATTGTCACCAAGTTAGGATCTGATAATGGGATCCCAGTGAAATCGAGAACAACCCTCAAATTTTATAGGCACATATTACGTGTGTCATGTATTTCCTAAACCTATCTAAGTTTTGGAGTCTGGTAGTCACCATCTTATCATCATCATCAGATGAGCTGATGAGGGAAGGTACAACTCCTTAACGGTTAGGAGTTCGAGAATAATTCTTTAAAAATGTCACGTAGACCGATAGTTGCATTCTTTCAGGTTATTCAGATGAGCTGATGATGAAAGATTTAACTCCTTAACTTTCATGCTGTTGAGATGATGATGGAAGCCACAGGAATCTGTATCTGTTAATGAAACTCATGCATTATGAATTATGATTTGATGGTTCCTATTGGCGAGTGGGTGATTGGGTATAACGTTGTTAGATAGATAGCATTATTACTAAAAATAAATAAAATAAAAATAAAAGTTTAAAAAAATTAAAAACCGACTTCAAAATGAAATTCACTCAAAAGTATGAAATAATATTATCTTACTTAGATACACGACATTAACCAACAATAACGAAATCAAAGGTAACTAGGAATTTAATTAGGGGCCTAAAATTTTTTTGAGGTCGGTGTCAGCAATGCCATCGAATCTAAAACATTTAATACTTAAGTAGCTGTGTGCTGACTGCTGATACCAACCTCAAAAAAAATTTTAGGCCCCTAATTTAATTCCTAGCCACCTTTGATTTCGTTATTGTTGGTTAATGTCGTGTATCTAAGTAAAATAATACTATTTCATACTTTTGAGTGAATTTCATTTTGAAGTCGGTTTTTTAGTTTTTTAAACTTTTATTTTTATTCTAACATTTATCCTTAGACTTGGATTCACTGACCACAACCCAAGCCTGTGGGGACATGGGTATAGGCCATATTATTACTACGAAGAGCTTGGCTCTTCCGATACAGGAAATAAGAGTGTAAAAATATGAGCTGGTAGGTACTAAGTTAAGGTTCCTTGTTACTGCAACTTAATTTTATCAGCAAAAAAGTAGTGTGTGGTTTTATGAAACCACGGTAACAGTGAAACTTTTTTTCACATTATAGACATTTACAGAGGACGAAACGATCATGGCTGAGATCTCGTCTTGGAGCTACGGTACAGAGGACAGAACGATCATACCGACCGTCACGCGACACACAGGCGAAAAAATTTGAGACGATGCAATAAAAGTTTCACTTTAAAAAAGACTACCACTGCTGAACAAGGGCCTACCCCAAAGATTTCGTCGACCGGTCTTGTGCTCGCCGCATTCTGTGGCATTCCACGACCCTCACCAGGTCGTCGGTTCAACGTGTTGGAGGCCTGTCCACTCCACGTCTTCTAGTGTGCGATTGCCACTGAAGAATTTTACTGTTTCATTGGCCATATTTTTATAGAGCGTCGGTGGCGTAATGGCAAGGGCCGCTACCTCGTACCTCCTGTCAGGGAGGTCGTGGTTCGAATCCTGCCACATACCAATGTGTTTTCGAATTTCTATTTCATATGTACGTTTATCCGACGCTCTTAAGGTGAAGGAAAACATCTCGTGAGGAAACCTGCACACACCTGCGAAGAAACTCGAAGGTTGTGTGTAAAGTCGACCAACCCGCACTGGGCCAGATCACCCTAGTTCAGAGTAGGCTCGAGCCCCTCGGTGGGGACGTATATATGAGCTGATATGATGACTGCCATTTAATTATTAATTACTAGCTTTTGCTTGCGGCTTCACCCGCGTAGACATCGTTTTATAAGTAATTTTGAGGGTGTATGGTGCGCAAGCCGCAAGCGATTCGCGAACGTGTAAATGGATTTTCCTCGGATCAATCGGGAACTTTGCCGGAGTATACTAACTAGTAATTTATGTCATTTCGCACCCCTCAAACATCTCTTTAATCACAGCAATCCTTTGCTCTGTTGCGATGTTCAAGAAATCAATCAAAAAAAGAGTATTTTTTTTGTTTTTCAGGAACTTTATCAGACTACTTATCCTGTTTTCACATAATAAAATTAGCCTATGTCCTTCTGCATTACACAAATTTCGTCAAGATTGGTTGAGGTGTTGAAGTAAGTAAGTAAGTAAGTAAAACTTTATTTGCAGAATATTGGTAACAAAAGTTGTAGTCTTAAATAATAGTGCCTTAAATATTCCGCCGTAAAATGGCATGCAAATCTTTAGTAACATGGTGATGAATAAAACAAATTTAAATGATTACATAAAAATAAAAAAAACACTAGTATAGTCTAAATATTAAAAGGAGTTTTAATATTTAGACTATACTAGTGTTTCAAGTTATTAACTAGAGAAATTCACTTTAATAATAAAATAATAAGTTCATTGATTAATAAGAGGACAATTAAATTAAATATAACAGAAAACAAATCATTAGGTAGGTAGCACCAGTCGCAGATGAATAAAAATAGTTACATGTCAAATTTATAATAAAGTAGGAAATGTCACATTTTAGTCATTAAGATATTCGTCAACAGAGTAATATGTCTGCTTCAGTAACATATCAAAAACTTTTTTTTAAAAAACATCTAAACAGTCAACCTCTTTTATACTTGTTGGCAACTTATTGTGGAGTTTCGGTGCCATTGCTAATATACTTTTATGCAGTGAGGTGGTTTTGCCAAACATGGCCAAACAAACTCAAACTACTCTTTACAAAAACTACTGTTTCGACAATATTTAAACAGGGAACGGTGTGTGAAGCGTGAAGAGGTTATAAACAAACAAACGAACACATTTTCATATTTATAATATTAGTTATGATGTCGTGTCGTTTATATTGGTTCTCCAGTGGATTGGATGAGTCCTGTGGCCTGTTGTGTGGCCATATAACACAACCCCATCTCCTTACGAGGGTATCGTGGCACCATCAGCGTCCTTTTCGAGTACTGTATCACAACACTGTACACTGCGTAAGCTAACCGGCCTGCCAAGCGTGGCGAATCCAGTAAATTCCCCTAACGAGACGCACCCCTTTGTTATTTATATTCAGCCTATACGCACTAAGCGTTACGCTTCCTCATTTATTATGTGGACAGCGATGGAGTGGAACTCCTTGCCTGCGTCTGTGTTCCCCGACCTACAATTTGGGGATCCTCAAGGCGAGAGTGAATAGGCATTATTTGAGTTTGGGTGTACCATCCTCGACTACATCGTCACCTACCATCAGGTGAGATATAGTCAAAAGCACAAAATTTTTTTATAAAACAAAACCTAAAAACGGCCCCTCTTGCAAGCTGCCACGTAAAATTAATTCTTGTTACAATGAATATCCATCGATCTTATACATGTGAAAATTACAGACCGCAATCAGCTAAATACCTTGGACACCACCAACCACCATGCCCAGAGACTCCTTGGTATCGACGTGCTTGTCAAAAGTAAGCTCCAAAGTCTTGAGCACCGCTGTAAAATTGGCTGTTTTCCGGTATTCAATAATATTCATTTTGAAAAGTGCGCGCAGCAACTCTGTAAGTTAGTGTCTCTTACGGTGTAGAAAAACATCGTGAGGAAACCTGCACACGCCTGCGAAGAAACTCAAAGGTTGTGTGTGAAGCTGACCAATCCGCGCTAGGAGCGCGTGGTCGACTAAGGCCCGATCACCCAATGCAGGGTAGGCCTGAGCCCCTCGGTGGGGACGTAAATGAGCTGATATGAAGTGCAAGAACTACACGACCTAGGTACTATCGGTCGACTAGATGCAGGGGGGCATTCCACCCTTTTGTTGTTGATATTCTACCTTTTCGCACGAAGCGGTACTCCTTGCTATTGTCTGTGTTTCTCGTCTTTTTGATTAGGGGATCTTCAGGGTGAGAGGCATTTTTCGACTTTAAATATTACCTTGAGGATAGTACCTCGACTGAGCTTCGATGGCTTAATGGCAAGGGCCGCTACCTCCTGTCCGGGAGGTCATGGTTCGCATCCTGTCACGTACCAATGAGTGTTCGAATTTGGATTTCCGTTTATCCAACGCTCTTATAGTGAAGGAAAACATCGAGAGGAAACCTGCACACGCCTGCGAAGAAACTCGAAGGTTGTGTGTGAAGTCGACGAACCCGTACTGGGCCCGCGTAGACGACTAAGGCTCGATCGCCCAACGCAGGGTGCTTACCCTCGAGCCCCCCGGTGGCGACGTGTATGAGCTGATATGATGATCCTCAAGCGCATCTTCACTTTCTATCAAGTGAGATGTAGTCAAACGCATTCAAATTAGAAAATATGAAAAAAAAGAGTGTGTGGTTTTATGAAACCACGGTAAAAGTGACACATTTTTTCACATTATAGACATTTACAGAGCACGAAACGATCATGGCTGCTCTCGTCTTGGAGCTACGGTACAGAGGACGAAACGATCATGTAATAAAAGTTTTACTCCTCTCGGAGCTGCGGTACAGAGAACGAAATGATCATGGCTGCTCTGACGAAAAAGTTTGAGACGATGTAATCATCTCTTTGCCGTCACGCAACACAGAGACCAAAAAGCTTGAGACGATGTAATAAAAGTTTCACTTAATATAATGTAAACCGATGACCCTACCCTGGGAGGGCAGAAACTATATCATCCCTACACTAAGGTCGCAATATAAATAGCTGTCCTCGACCCTCAACCACCCCAGACCTTCACTCGCCTCATTACGTTCAATCCAATCGAAAAGTATGGATTTTAGGATAATAGAGGTTAATTTCAAACGAAAGACCTGGGCTCCATTAAATTTAAATAAAATATCAATTTAGAAGTACTTACGATTAAAAATTGAAAACCCGACTGCATAAAACTTAATCCATCTTTTTTGGCCAGTCGGGTAAAAATGTATTTTATGTCACTTACGGGATCAAGACAAATCTAACACCTCGCGCTCCAGAATCCATCAAGGCTTTTTAGGTTTCAAAGCGTGCCAAAGAAATAAATATACATACAGGGTGTAACAAAATTGGTGTAAGACCAGCTAACGGGGGGTTCTACGCGTCATACTGATCAACTTTCAAAATTATCAAAAAAAAACTTAAACCTCCATACAAAAATGCACAAAATCGGTTGATCAGCTGATCGATTTGTTCATACAAAGAGCTAACTTTTTTTGCGAATTCAGCAAAGTCATAGAACAAAAGTTGTTCAGCATCATACTTAGTACTAATATAATATATACTGTGATCATACTGAGCTCACATCAACTAATTATAAGTTTAAGCTCCAGTTAACGGAACCTACACCAGTTTTGTTACACTCTGTGTATGTAACATACTCGTACATACATAAATAATACACATACATACATTTAAAAAAACATAACCCTTCTTCTGGCGCAGTCGGGTAATCCTTACTTTCCTACTTAATATTATAAATGTGAAAATTTGTATGTATGGATGTATGTATGTTTATCAGGTATTATTGTGTATTTTGCTAGATAATTAGTTTTTTTTTTTTCATTTTTGTATATTTGGTGAGCAATAAAGGATATTTATCTTATCTTATCTTATGTTTATTACTGTTTCACGTTTTAACCACTAGACGGATCGGGATGAAACTTGCCACACATTAGGTTAGGTCCTGGAAAAGGACAAAGCCTACTTTTTACCCCGGGAAAACCTCTTATTCCCACGGGAAAATCGAAAACAACGCGGGTGTAGCTGCGGGCGGACGGCTAGTTAAATTATAAATGTGAAAATGTGTTTGTTTATTTCTTTGTTGCCTTTTCACTCTTTAACACCTTGTCCAATCTTGATGAAATTTGGCATGCAGGTAGCCTGTGTCACGGGAAAGGACATAGGCTACTTTGTATCCCGTAATTAAAAAAATTGAAAAAGCCCACGACGACGGTAGTTAAAACGTAATTAAAAAAGGATGAATTAACTTTTTTCAGAGAGAAGATAAATGGAGAGATAAATGAAAATATTAGCGCCAACCATCCTGGCTGCTGCAGCGCTCCCTGGTTGTCTACTGCCATAAAATATGTCTAAGAACATGCCCTGAAATGACACCTATTAAATGTAAAAAACCGCAAGGAAATCGGCCCAGTAGTTTTCTAGATAAATGGGAAAATTCGTTTGTACACACAAACAAACAAACAAACCAACAACCTCTCACCGTTCCGTCGTGGGTAAAAACCGACTTACAGAGGAACAATTTAATTCAATTTTACATTATTATTTTAAAGTTTCGTTATTATTTTTTTAAAAGTACTAAGTACATCGATTTTGTAAACAATGGATCAACGGATTGTTATGATTTTTTTATACAGAGATGGTTGAGAGGGTGGAAAATGAATGACATAGACTACTAACTAGCATAGCCCGAGATAGTTCCCGATGAATCTAGGGAAAACTCGTTTCCAGGCTCGCTCACGTCGGCGTCGTAACGGAGCAATGGATTGATGTGATTTTTTGCAAAGAAATAGTTGAGGGCGTGGCATAGACTGCTATCAGTATAGCCTGATATAGTTCCCGAGGGATCTGAAACAAACTTCTGCTTACGCTTGCGAGCCGCTTGCCCTCAAAGACAGTCGTGAAAACGATGTCCACGCGGGCGAAACCGCCGGCAAAAGCTATTAATACTTAAATTTCACTTTATTTTAAAGTAAAGTTGGACCTATTTGGAATAGAAAAATACTTACATTGTTACGTCATGACAAAAATCTTTAGGTTTTGTGTAACTTATCATTTTTTTTTAGTAAGAAATAAGTCAAATTAAAAAACAAAAAGCGTCGGTGGCTCAACCGGTAACGACTCGGTCCATCTAACCAGAGGTACCGGGTTCAAATCTGGACGGCCAATGTACCAATGAGTTTTTCAAAAAAAAACTTACGTACATATACTTACCGATTGCTTTAACGGTGAAGGAAAACATCGTGAGGAAACCTGCACACGCCTGCGAAGAAACTCGAAGGTTGTGTGTGAAGTCGACCAACCCGCACTGGGCCCGCGTGGTCGACTAAGGCCTTATCGCCCTGATTTAGGATAGGCTCGAGCCCCTCGGTGGGGACGTATATGAGCTGATATAATAATAATAAGTCAAATTAAACAGAAACTTGAAACTCTTTATTTTTATTACCTGTAGCGTACTAACTTATTCTTATACTCATTTAACAATTGAAAGCTACTCTGAGTTATATCTTGCTTACCCATTTTTACAAACGAAAAAAAAAGATGTATTTGATAGATAATCTGAATCAATTATCAATAATAATCACAGAGATTCGAAATAAAATACCAATTAAAAAGTTATCAAAAATCAAAATCAACAAATAATAAGGAAATAATAATAATAATAATCTGAATAAGGGAAGTAAAGGGATATTAATAAATATAATATCCACAAACAACATTGAGTAGCAAAGTCGAGTAGAACATGTGTTTTAATTACACATTCTAATGCGAAACAGATAAAATACCAACACAAAAATTAGATAAGATTAGATTTATGAGGTAATATATTATTAGTTAGCGAAACCTAAACAAGGCCCTTACTAACAATATTAAAAATTGCTCTCCCAATAGCACGAAATTCGACAATTTAAGAATGTTGATATACATTTTTTCTATTGAAATATAACAAATTCGACTTTGGGTTCCTTGAGGTAAATGAAATACACATTATTGTCATAGTGTAAAGATCCATACAGTAGTGCAACGCCTTTGATGCTTGCGTCAACGCCGACATCACTTTTATCACCGCAAATGAATGTGTTCCTCCGCCGCTGCCTGAATCTAATTTATTTTAATGAATGTCCCCATCTTTTGAACAACAGTGACTATGGAACTTGGGGCTTGACTTCCCCCGTCTTGGCTCTCAGCCCCCGACAATTGCCCTGTCTAGACGTCTCGGTTGAAAGACTGTATAGATTTTTAGACTGTGGTACTGTTGTCACTAAAAGTAAGCGCCTTAACTATCGTTTACAAAATAGAACTTTATATGTACTTACAATGTAGTTTATATTCTTTGTATCTCTGTAACGCAGTCTGCGTCTGTATGTCTATAACGTAGTCTGCCTTCAAATTTCAAATTATTATTGATCACGAGTTCAAACTACACTTTTAACATCTAAAAATATAAGGTAAAGAAAGACACATTGGTCATTAAATTATTTACGAAGTCCATGACAATAGAAAGGTTTATAGAAAGGTAACGACGAAGACAGCTAAAACAGCTAAAAGTAGTAAAATTCAAGGAAACCACTTATATTTTTAAGTTGGCGCAACGGGCTGTAACATAAATTAGTCAACAAATAAAAAGAAGTCGTTCACCAAATTAGTTTTAAAGTAAACTATTGAGTTTGAAGCAAAGACATAACTCTAACGAACAACGAAATTTTACACCTTGGATATTTATTTATATCGTTGCACAAATTTAGTACCAAATGTCGTTAGTTGTGTTCAAGTCATTCCTTACTTCTGTACACTTGATCTGCCATATTGTTAGCATTTAGAACTTTATCAATCTCCTGCTCTATTATAGATAGGTTGAGTTCAGACCAATCGGCCTCTTCTTTGATATTCTTCATAGACGTTTCAATTATATGGGTTGCTGATCCAAATTGGCCTTTATGCTGGTGGTAGAGACCTGCAACGAGGTCTAAGCCGTCTCGTGTGGTGAATTTAGAAGTAGCTGTGTTGATCAGGTCATCCCAGATTTTTGTCTTCTTCTGGTATCTGTTGGAAATGAAAAAAAAATACAACTATATTCTTTGGCCTATAATTATTTTGCATTTTTGTAACTCGAATTCAGCACCATGGTATTCAATGTTACAGTTATAAAGATAATATCACGTAATTTGGAATTTAAGATAAGTTATCCGCATTTATATAGTCCTGCTAAGAAATAAGTAAACTGCTTCAGATTTAATTTAGGTTCATATCGTCCATCTATTTTCAACACCGTTTTAACTAACCAAGGCACCGGGGTATTATTATTTTTTTATAATTGGTTAGCCATTGGCATCATCTCACCTGTAAGTGCCTGATTTTACAGCTGAACACCATCGTCTTTCTTTCTTATCGTGTGGCACAGTTAAACGTGAGGGATAGACGGCGATTGCCATGACTACCATCGTCGATACGCAATAACCTCACCACCGGGCGCACGAGCCCTTTCCCATTCCTTCTTTTCATTGCGGGAACATAAGGCCAGACTGATACTTCATACAGAGTCTGTTTATGTGAAATGCAGAAACAGAATCACTTACTTCTCTCTGAGGATATCCCAGTTCTCCTGGAGGAACTTGAATAGTGTAATGTAGCCGTGGGAGCTGCCGGTCATCATGCTCAGGATCAGGTACACGTCTGTCTCGGTGAAGTTGCCGTTGTCTTCCAGCATCGTCAGATTTAGCAATCTAAATATAGTAGGTAAATTATTTTAGAGTACATTATTGCCGGGAAATAGGCAATTGCGGGTCAAGTATATGTTTAAACTTTAAAAATACGAAACATAGTTTAGAGACTTTTGTTTGTAGTTACCTATTACTCGGCTTTTTATTTGTTGTTCCGTTATACTCTCGACAGCAAAGAAAACGGGACGGTAACAAAAACTTCGATAACTTCCAAAAATTGTAACTAGCTTTAAGAAATAAAGACTGTATTATACACAATTTTATAGTGCCTAAATTACAAAATAAGTCATAAAAGTTCAAGATCATAAAATTTATTTTGAATACAAGTAGGTTAAGTAAAAATGAAAATTTTTCACTCAATTTAATTTAATGTGCTAAGGTGTCAAATATGCAATTTCCACACACTTCAGTAATTTTTAATTACCACCACGAGCTACTAAAATACGGTTTGGCATGCTTTCCACCAGATTTCTGAGCCGATGCTGAGGAATATTCTCCCATTGCTCTATCAGTGCTTCTTTCATTTCACGAAGCGTGATTGGAGGAGAATTTCGCTAGCGTACACGTCGTGCAGTTCATGACGTTAAAGTCTGGGCTGCGTGCTGGCCACTCCATGCGTATGATAGCGACACCATCAAGGTAGTCAAACACTATCCGAGCTGTATGTATCCGGGACGAGCGTTATCTTGCATAAAGATGGCGTTCTCGCCCATGTTTACTAAAAATGGCCCAACATACTCATTTAAGATTTCATTCACGTATCTCTCTGTAGTTAAAGTTCCATTTTCGATCACTCGGCTTTCGCTCGGTGCGGCTTTCGGAAGAAATTCCAGTCCACATGTGTATGGAGCCTCCGCCGTATGACACTTTCTCTTCAATGCAAGCTTGGTTATACCACTCTCCTGGTCTTTTGTAGACTATTTGCCTCCCATCGTGCTTATATAAGATAAGATAGCCAGTTCATTATTGCGTTGGGGAATCTTGGTAAGCCCGCTTCCGTCTTCGGCAGCACCGTCACTTACTAACAGGTGATATGATGCCAAGTGAATGTGAGTTTAAATGTGAATTTAAAAAACAAATCTCGACTCGTCCGAAAACATAACTGTTAACCAGTCATCGAGAGTCCAATTCATGTGTTCGCTAGCGTAATTCAGCCTTGAATTTTGATGCCTTTCGAGTTTTGGACCATTTGCGGGACTAAATGGCTCTAAGATTGTTTTAGAAAGAGGCAGCCTCATTATACACCTTCTCGGATGGCTCTCTCAGCGCGTATAAGGTGATTTTTGACTTCAACAGCCGTTTGAAATCAATTTCTCAATACCATATAACGATCCTCTCGCGCTGTCGCGTTCGGCCTGTTCCTGGTCTGCGAATATGGGATCCAGTATCTTCAAATCGCTGGAGCACTCTTTGAACGGTTGATAGCGACACACCAACAGTTCTCGCTGTATAACACTGACTGCGTCAGTCTTCAAGCATTGTCAGAATTCTGGTACACTCTTCACGGGTTAGTGACATGTTTTTAACTGAATTTGATCAGAATAATGAATTTCTGCACAAGAAATTCTATATTTATATGACAGAACATAAAAAAAGTATAACAAATGGTTCCTTTTATGTGCAAACATAGAAAATCGTCTTTATTTGTTAATCATGGTTTCAAATACAATCACCAAAAAGAAATAAAAAGGTTTTCCTTCATTTATTCGTAATGAAATAAACTTTAGTTTTTATTTTGAAAGGATTGCTCAAATGTTTTACAAGATATCGCATTTTTTAAAACCGACCCGATGGAAAAGCGAGTTCACCTAATACATGTATTTTATACCTACTTGGTGTTCCCAACATTGCTCTACAACACACATATTATTTTGGTACAGAATTAAACATTTTTTAAATTCAATTTTCATTTTCAACCGACTTCAAAAAAGGAGGATGTTCTCAATTCGACTGTATGTTTTTTTTGTATGTTTGTTACGCGATATCTTCGGTCAAAAAAAGCGTCGGTGGCTCAACCGGTAACGACTCGGTCCATCTAACCAGAGGTACCGGGTTCAAATCTGGACGGCCAATGTACCAATGAGTTTTTCAAAAACTTAAGTACATACTTACCGATTGCTTTAACGATGAAGGAAAACATCGTGAGGAAACCTGCACACGCCTGCGAAGAAACTCGAAGGTTGTGTGTGAAGTCGACCAACCCGCACTGGGCCCGCGTGGTCGACTAAGGCCTAATCGCCCTGATTCAGGGTAGGCTCGAGCCCCTCGGTGGGGACGTATATGAGCTGTAATGATGATCTTCGCGGGTTGAGAACTGATTTTCAAAATTATTTTTTTATTTAAACCATCGAATCTAAAACATTTGAAACGTAAGTAACGTGTGCTGGTACCGACATCAAAAAAAAATTTAAGCCCCTAGTTTTATTTACCCCTACCCCCCTACCTTTGATTTCGTAATTGTTGGTTAATGTCGTGTATTTAAGTATAGTCATATTATTTCATACTTTTGAGTGAATTTCATTTTGAAGTCGGTTTTTAGTTTTTTTTTTAACTTTTATTTTCGTATATTTTTTTAAGTCCGTAATAGCATGTAGTAGTTAGTGCCTTCCTCAAAAATTCAGCAAAAAATCTAAGCACTAATTACAGATTTTACTTAAAATATAAAAGTTCTGTACGAAAAAATATGAATCACGATATATGAGAACGCTGACAGCATTTTCTTTTCTAAAGTTATGAACAGAGATATGCTATATATAAGGGGAGGTAGATAGGTTACATGCATCCTAAAAGTGAAGCAAAAAAAAGATGCCAATTGGCATCTCTTTTCATAGTAGCATTCGGTAGGTACCTATTATAATGTGTGTGTAAATGGATTCGATTTTCAAATGTGGTTTGTTAGTGTATAACCCATCTATGGTAACAAATCTCTGGTTATGAAGCATATTTCATGCATGTTTCAGGAAAAAAAATAATTCTACACCTTATTAAAAAAGTAAACGTTAATACAGTAAGTACATTTTTAATCATTTTACGACACTTTTGTGCTGCTTCATTGAGATTCTGAGTTCACTTCTATGATCACACTTAGACTTTAAAATTGTATCTAAGTGAAACTTCTATATAGCCGAGAGGGGGGATTAGAATTTTTTGCTGTCACGAAAAAGCGTTACGGGGTAGACAATATATCGCGTGGTGAGAGGCTGCAGTTTTTAAATATATTTTTTTGTAAAATATATATTTTGACATATTTCTTTGAAATATTTTTTTTGGCTATATTTGTTTGAAATATTTTTTTAAATTATTTTTAAAGTATTTTTTTTTGAATTTCACTTGTCCGTTTCACTTCTACTATATGTCCCAGCACACATTTTTTTTATTAATTTGTAAAGTAATGATCTACTTGATACCAACAAATACAAATATTATTTGCATCTGTTGTTCTGTATGCGTAATATCGCGTCTATTTATAAAACAATCCCTTTACATTTTTCATCGAATGTACTTACGTCCACAATTCACATGTCAAAATTAGGACTCACGAAGAAGAAAGTAGGTATCTGAGAATTAAACTTGAAGTTAACTAAACCTTACCTCATGATCTTGTTTTCATGAGTGGGGCATCCAGCTATGGTCTTAAGGAGATATGTTCTCTCACTGCGCTGCCTCGACGAGGGGAAGTGAATAACCCTTTGGAGGGCGAAATCCCATTCTTCCATGGTGCCGTACTTGAAAACTGGACAGAGGAACTGGTCTGCAATCCTGAGGAGAAATAAGGCGAGCATGAGGTACGATAAGAGGTCTGAATCATGGTAGACATGGAATTCTGAATAGATTCCCAACTCAAATATGAAGATGTAAGTACGTGCGTTAAGTACGTTTTCAATCTTTAGGGGCACGGGTTTCTTTTATGCCTTGGGAAGGTTTAGGCCATAAGCTAAGTCTGAATTTGTGAAGATTGTTTGGCTAGTGGCAAACCCCACTGTCAGAAAGTTTGTATACCGCTTATAAGGCATTGAAGATGGCTTAATGACTGCCATCTAGTTATAACAATCGGCACTACGCAAAGCAGTCGAGAATGCCGAGCGAAACTGTCGAGATAAATACCCGTCCAGTCAAATCCAATCTCTTTTTGACTTTGTATAATCAGTGACTATCGAATCTCTGCGGATGGTGATTATTCAGATGATGTAAACATAAACAACATTTGTGTACGTGTTAATTGCATCCCCAAAAACCACGACACATTTACTATGGTGCCCAGCGTCCACCTGCACGATGCGAGGGCATGTTCAAAGCATGTATGCTATTTGTCAAGCTAAATATAAATTTACGACTAACTAAGTACCGTTGAGTCTATTGAAGAATACTAATAATAAATTAGTGCTGATCGTATGGACTGCCTGCTTTTGTCCGTTGCCACCCTTTAAAAACATTCTATCAAAAATAAATTCAATCAAACTGCAAATATGCCTGCTAGTTTGTTTAATGCAGATCATAATATTATTAAATATTCGTTGATGGCCGCTGCTCCGTGCGAGTGGATATCGAGAGTGCGCGATGCGATCCCCATTAGATGTATGCGTATTAATAATATTATTAATACTATCAATTACTTTGTACTTCAATTATATTTTAAGTACATTAACGTGCAACAGAATATGTTGTTAATAAAATTTTCATTTTCACCAGCAGTTCACCATTATCAAACTAACGAACAGCAATTAATTTTATACCTGCTAGTTTTTTAATTGCACATCATAATTACCTACCTATTAATAACTCATTTCTGGGCGCGGCTTGGGCCGCGTGAACATCGAGGGTGCGCAGTGCACCAGCTGCAATCGGCTCGCAACTTTCCATGCCGTGTGCATAACAATTCAATAAAGTCTCATCGTAATCATTTGAGCCGTTTTCGAGTTTTAGCGAGACTAACTAACAGCAATTCATTTTTATTCTTACTAATATTATAAATGCGAAATTGTGTTTGTTTGTTTGTATGTTTGTTACCTTTTCAAGCTTCAACCCCTCAACCAATGTTAACGAAATTTTGTATGGAGCTAGCCTGTGTCATGGGGAAGGATATACGCTACTTTTTATCTCGTGAAAAAAGCATAGTCCGATACAGTTCCTGTGGGAACTGAAAAAAGATTATTTTGGTTGATTTCTTTAACATCGCAACGGAGCAACTGTGACTTGTGGAAAGTGACTTTTTGCACTGAAGTGTTTCAGTTGGTGGAAAATGACAAAAACTACTTATAAGCATAGTCCGAGACAGTTACCGAGGGATCTAGAGAAAACTCATTTCCAGGCTCGCGCATGTCGACGCCGCAACGGAGTAACGGATTGACGTGATTTTTTGCATTGAAATAATTGAGGGGGTGGAAAGTGACGTAGACTACTAATCAGGTATTTTAGCCTTGTCGAAGTATATACAGGGTCTTCGGCAGATGGTTGAAAATACGAAAATGGGGGATAGGTGGGGTCGCCTCCCACCTATTTTGAGAATTAAAAAAAATCTAGGACTTGTAATTTTTTTTACAGGATTTTTTTTCCTTTTTTTAGAAATTTTGCCATTTTTATACCTTTGAACACATGTAACTTTTTGTTTTTTAAAGCTAGCTCCAAAATCTTTTTTTTAATGGACTTTTATAAGATTGTCGGCTCTAAAAAAAAATATGTTTGTTTCAAGTTATTGCTAAAACAAAAATGTGGGCCCCCGAACTTAAAAAAAAAGTTGAACAAAAATTTAAAAGTCAACTTTGCGATGCATTTAAAAAAAAAATAATGGGGCTGGAAGGCTTCTGTTTTTTTTAAAACATCTCTAAAGCTTAGGCTTTTGAATGGTATGTAATTTGTTTCGGTATCTTTTTTGTAACCGGAGTTGTTAATTTTTTTTACTCAATTGGACCATGTTGACGAAATTCCACTAGTTACATGTTTTGTGAAATGTATCAAATGCAAAGTTGATAATAATGTAAATACTTACTGTTGGGACGGTTACAAAGAGCAGGTACGTTTTTTTACATTCTTGCACACACATAATGGCTATCTTTTGTCATTTATTGGCATTTTGGAGTTAGCACTTCCATATGCCAATAAAATGTCCGCATATTCCGCATTGGTAAATTGAGCCATTTTAAACCACAACAAAGTCTTAACAAAACGTCTGATAATAACAAAAAGTGACAAACAACAAAAAAAATTAACAAAATCATAAACACAGCAAAGTGAAATTAACGAAAACAAAAAAAAAAACGTTAACGTTATTAACGTTATGATTGATTATGGTGAGTTTGTGGTGAGTTTGTGGTTAGTTGGTGAGATTGTGGTGAGTTTGTGGTAAGTTGGTGAGTTTGTAGTGATTTAGTGAGTTTGTGGTAAGTTGGTGAGTTTGTAGTGATTTAGTGAGTTTGTGGTTAGTTGGTGAGTTTGTAGTGAGTTGGTGAGTTTGTGGTGAGTGTGTGGTAAGTTGGTGAGTTTTTATTGAGTTGGTGAGTTTGTGGTGAGTTGGTGAGTTTGTGGTGAGGATGTGGTAAGATTGTGGTGAGTTGGTGAGTTTGTGGTGAGTTGTTGAGTTTGTGGTAAGTTGGTGAAATTGTAGTGAGTTTGTAGTGAGTTGGTGAGTTTGTGGTGAGATTGTGGTGAGTTTGTGGTGAGTTGGTAAGTTTGTGGTGAGTTTGTGGTGAGTTGGTGAGTTTGTAGTGAGTTGGTGAGTGTGTGGTGAGTTGGTGAATTTGTGGTGAGTTGGTGAGTTTGTAGTGAGTTGGTAAGTTTGTCACTGGTGAGTTGGTGAATTTGTGGTGAGTTGGTGCGATTATGGTGAGTTTGTTTATTTATTAACAAAATCATAAACACAGCAAAGTGAAATTAACGAAAACAAAAAAAAACGTTAACGTTATTAACGTTTGTGATTTTGTTAAGTTTTTTTGTTGTTTGTCACTTTTTGTTATTATCAGACGTTTTGTTAAGACTTTGTTGTGGTTTAAAATGGCTCAATTTACCAATGCGGAATATGCGGACAATGAGTAAAAAAAATTATCAACTCCGGTTACAAAAAAGATACCGAAACAAATTACATACCATTCAAAAGCCTAAGCTTTAGAGATGTTTTAAAAAAAACAGAAGCCTTCCAGCCCCATTATTTTTTTTTTAAATGCATCGCAAAGTTGACTTTTAAATTTTTGTTCAACTTTTTTTTTAAGTTCGGGGGCCCACATTTTTGTTTTTAGCAATAACTTGAAACAATCATAATTTTTTTAGAGCCGACAATCTTATAAAAGTCTATTAAAAAAAAGATTTTGGAGCTAGCTTTAAAAAACAAAAAGTTACATGTGTTCAAAGGTATAAAAATGGCAAAATTTCTAAAAAAAGAAAAAAAAATCCTGTAAAAAAAATTACAAGTCCTAGATTTTTTTAAATTCTCAAAATAGGTGGGAGGCGACCCCACCTATCCCCCATTTTCGTATTTTCAACCATCTGCCGAAGACCCTGTATATTAAGTACAAATATAGTATGGACACTCCCTGCCGCTCTCTAGGTAGATTGCGACTTCACCCCCTCGTCACCCAGATTGATACAGATTGGTTACAGTTTGGTTGTCGAACGTATAGGATGTCGCCGCCATTTTGTTTGTTCCGTCACTCCTTTTTTGAAATGTCATTTCTGGCCCGTTGTATGAAGTGTCCAGAGTGTGGCCGTGTTTTGGCTTGTTGGAACCGTCTTGCCATATATATATTTTTTTAGTTTTGTTAATAAATAAGCCTAAACACTACTTTAGGCTTTGCTATTTTGACAAACAAAGTTAATTGCACAGACCACAACAAATTTATTTTAAGCATCTGAACACCATTGTACATTCTTTAATATTTCGAGAAGTCCGAAATTAATATTTCAGTTTGAATCCCCGTGTCTATAATTTAAGAAACCACTATAGAACTTGGTACCCATTTAGATCTCACTTCTTTTACTGGAAAAACTGTTAGCCGACTATCTTGCATATTTATTGTATTTAACTTGACTCTCTTTTATATTTATATTTTTGGTATTATTGAAATTTAAACACATCATTATATAAAAATAAACTTTTATTTTATATATTACTTTTCCGGGTTTATACATTAATTGCTTCAATTTCTTTTTAATTTAAATTGAAAGGTTCACTTAATCCGTATGTAAAATGAAAGGTTTATTTAAAGGCTTTTTCGATTTGAATTTTTTTAAACTACTTTCAGGCATTCAACGTGGACGTATCTGAACGAGATCGTTTGCACAATTTACACGGTTGATGAGCAAAGGGACGACCTCTTTAAACCTGGACGGATTCAGACTGTCCGACTGGCGAAAGGTCAAGCAGTGGCAAAACGTCATACCCGCTAATAGCCAATAGGGATGACGAGTGCTAGTTATCTGATTTACTTTATATCAGCTATCAAAAACGACATTTTGTTCTAAAAATGTTTGACATACCTAGGCGTGCAGCATCGTTTATGTACTCATTTTGTAATTTTGGTGAATTAAAAATCGAAGACTTGATGGAAAACAAAACGAGTAAGGTTCTTAGAAGTTTCAGTAGGAGGGCAGTTTAGAGATCAAGAGTACATAATTTATTTCTGATGCTGTCGTCATCCCCATTACAAATACTCTGCCTTCCTCGATAAGTTTCTAGAGACACGGACTGCATCCCAGTTGCAAATTCGTAGTTTGGATGCAGTTTGAATACAGTTAAAGCGCAACTAACTAGGAGAACTGCATCCAAACTACTATCCTAAGGTTTTTCTAAATATATGTAGATTAATCAATCATTTTACCATGGCGATCTTAAGTTGATCTAGGCATCGAGAACCTCCAGTACAAGATTACTTTGGTCTAGTTTTCAGGTTTCTACAATAAACACTGAAAATATTTTTTATAAGTACCTACTTATTAAACAAAAGACATTTTGCAATTTGTAATAAACCTAAGTCCCTTGCTTGGCAAGCGATTTAGATTTTTATAATTCCACTACTAGTTATGAAACGATTCAGGTAGTACAACTTGGTGATATTTTAATTCAGATAAACTTGGGCAACATTAAGTTGTAGGCATAGTTATAATTTAAATGATCACAGGTAATTTTTTATGTGATTGTCAAGATGAAGAAGAATGGCGAAATAATGTACATATTGTATGGACTAAGAAAAAAGTTATCATATCACAGTCTATTTCTGAAACTCAGAGTTAAAGAGATATCAAGTAATGGTTCATAGGTTCATTGAACCACCTCCGTGGCGTAATGGTTAGTCCAGTCGCTTCACACCAGCGCGGATTCGATTCCCGGTAGGGTCAACTTGTAAGACTCGGTTTGGTTAGTGGTAGGGCATTTTCTAAGCCCGCCTGGCTAGCTACCACCATCTTATCTAAGTCTTGCCGCCAAACATCAGTTTTAACAACATTGATGTGTTCCGGCTTGAAGATAAGATAGCCAGTTCGCCATTGCGTCAGGGAATCTTGGTAAGCCTGCTTCCATCTTCGGCATCATCGTCACTTACCATCAGGTGAGATGATGCCAAGGGCTTACTAATTAAGAAAAAAAGTTTAATGTTTTTCTTCTTTCTTTGGACTATTTTTAAAACACATGGGATTACTTAGCAGACAAGTGCAGTGACAATAGTACTAGTAATATTTAGTATTTATTGATAGTACTTAGCATAAATCATAAACTATCCCCTTGTTAGTCTCGGACTATAAACTTATTAAAAATTAGGTCATCTTTGATAGTGTTTAATCATTAATAACATTAAGTTTATCAATATTATATTTCATTACTCCCAACAGCTAGGGGAACAGAAAAAAACCCGGAAATACTAACTTTTTACTCTCTGACTATAAACTCATTAAAACTTAGGTCACCTTTGATTGTTTTTAATCAAAGTTTAGCAGTAGGTTTTTTTTTAATTACTTCCACAGTGGGAGCAATTAATTAAATACCACAACAGCTAGAGAAATAAAAAAACCCCTGAAATACTAGATATTTGTTTCCAAAAAAACTGGCATACGTCTGCCATCCATTGAAGTCTAATTAGGTGGATACCCACATTGCCGTGTTTCTTTACAATTGAACGAACAAAATTTGTTTGATGGAATACTAAATTCATATTTATTTAGGGTGTAACAAAATTCGCGAACTAACCTAAAAGTTATATCAACAAAACTTTGATTTAGACTTGTAGGCGCCTGCAGGTAGAGTTCTAGCTACCTATATGCAGTGCACACACATATTGTATGTACAAAGGCCATCAAATCAAGCTATACACTCGTAGTGCGATTCTGATCCATACGGCATAAGAACGGTACAAAGTTCAAAGTGTCTAGCTTGATGTGCTGGTTTCTGGACCTGTCAATGACGGACAGTCAGTGTTTAGACCTGCGCGGCGAGTCCCGTCTGCTTGCGTTCAAATAAATTAATACGATTTAAACAAGAACACGCTTTATAATTTAGGGTCACCACCTAAAGGTTAACCTATATACGTAACTATTACTTTACGATTGGCCATCCCCAAAGACTCAGAAACTTTGACCTTTGTTTTATGAAATTGATAAAATATATTGTACAACCACGCTGTACATACTTTATACGTAGCTTTTTACGTCTAGCATACATAAATCACAAGTAAAGTAGCCCATAAAAAAGGTGTACCCTATCAGACTTGATAAATAAAGAATACCTACCTACTAATTGACTTTTCATGGTAAGTACCTTATTCTATTTTTTCTGGAATAATATACTATGGAATGTAGTAAAGGGCTTACTTAAGTTTTAGTAACTCACAAAATTCCATTAAAATAGTAAGAGTCATTTTAAAAACAAAAAACACATTTTTACTGTTATGGCAACTCTAAAAAAATAAAACACCAAGACACATATGATTTAAAGTTAAAATTTCCTAAACCCAAATCGTGCCCAAATTCGTTCAGTAGCTTAGGCGCAAGAGCACCAGATCGACGCACACACACACAAATAATTATTTTATATATTTTTAGACTCTGTTAGTGTAAGACAATCGATACCCATCAATCTATTTTACTAATAGCGCTTCGCGACACAGCTGTTTGATATAAACCGGTTTTCGCTAATAGATCGCTCGAGTGGTAGATTTTTTTTTTCAACACTGCTCAGTCGCTCGATATTAAAACAATATCTGTATGTTTGTGTGGATCCGTCCCGATTTCTAACGATTGTAATAAAACATTGTAAGTTCATAGTCTACTACACTGGGTAGTTCATTATTAGCACTAAAGCACCTCTTATACGAAATTTTACTGTCAGTGAGTAAGTGTAATTTTGAGTATACGTGTAATTTTTGTTGTCAATTTACATATGTCAGACGATGAAGGCTACGCGGTAAAGTATGCACAGAATGTCTGTGCAATCTATTGACGTTCCCAGTTGATGGCACGCTCAAAACTTACGGGTTCCCCTCATCAGGCTTCTTGAGGGTCATCCACTTCCTGTACTGCTCCTGAGCCTCCTGAACGCACGGTTTGTAGCCAGCGTGGCAGAGAAGTGACTTGGCCAGGTCTCGGAGGTGACGACGTGATTTGAGCTGGTCTTCTTCGACGTCCTTAAGCTCTTCGTAGAGAGGGGTCAACATAACTCTTGCGAACATCTGGGAATAGTTGTTTGTAATTGACTTGTAAATGAAAATGCTGTCCGCTAAGTCAAGTAGGGTAAGGTTGCCGTTGTCGTACCCCTAAGGGAAACTATTAGTAATTTGCGTTTCGGAATAATAAATTACATGTGTTAACATATATCATGAAACTTTATTTATTTATTAATCCTAGAGTATTATCAACAATTGTTGAAGAAAAGTATAACACTACAAACTCAACGATTGAAAAAAAGGTGCCTACGGTACGACTTATCACTATGGTAGCCTAAATCGTACCTAGTATAACACTTACCAAATACCACGGTTTTGCCTAGTGTTATATGCTATTTATTTACTGATGCCTGTGTTACGATATATATGAATAACATGTAATTTAGTAACAAACTTCCAAACAAAACAAACAGAAAAGCAAACTAACATAAAAACTTTCACATTTATAATTATATTAATAGAAAGTACGACTTATGAAACCCAATGAGGTACGAGTAAGGCAATTGGGTCACATATACTTTAAACTAAGGTAAAAAATAACCTTTGAATTTTTTCGCGTTACTCTCTTAATAAAAAGGAGCTAAAGATAACACATTATCCTAAGGTTTTATGAAAATGTGATCAATTACACGTAAAATTAATCACCGTCTTAGTAATAACACCATATTATTGTAAAAAAGCTTGTAAAAATCTAAACAGAAAACCCGTATTGCGATGAAATTTGACATGTGATGGCCGCTGACTTATTTGGTCTCTTTGTCTCCACTATTCACGCTGTACATACTAGGGATGTCGAGATATCGATAAGGTACGATTTAGGCAACGGTACAAATAACGCAACCTTACCCTAGGTGTATTCGATTTCCCTTTGGCACAAACATTCAAACATCATTGTGTTAAAGATGTTTTTGTTTAGTAATGTGTTTATCGTAAGCCAGCGATAAGATAATTCTAGGAAGTATTCATGTCTCGATTCCTAATAATTTGACTCATAAATAAAGTGTAAATTATTATGATTGATGGTTTAAAGTATCATTATTGCACGCCGTGTTAGGCAAATTGTAGAGGTAAGATAAATTTTATTATTTAAGACCATATTTTTGTACCTATAATTGCAATAAATATACTTTGACATGAATCTCAACATTGAGCGACATGATACAATGACTAAGTTGATCTGAATTGTCCAGGATTGGGGCTATTAAGCTACTTTTTCCCTTAATTTGGCGCATAAAGTTTAAAGTCAAGTTTGTGTAGCCGAGATTCATTTATGCAAAGAATATCGTGTTTAAACAAGACCTATGAATTTTATAATTTAGCGACATGTTGCAATGATTAAAACACAAGCTACTGATGTAAAAGAGCCCCGAGTTGGGGCTACGGAGCAATTTGTGCCCCCTGATTGGGTGCACCTAGTCAAAGGTCAAGTTTGTTTAGTGATATGGCCTATTCCCTGATAAAATTAATGAAACCATTCACATTTAATGTACTTACATTGAACTTCTCCTGCAGACACTGACAAATATGTCTTCCAAGATGATCAAGCATGGTGAAGAACGGCTGCCACACCAACGGATCCTTCTCCGTTTTTAAGATCTGAGTCATCTCGAAAGCAGCTACAAAGGACAGTTCTCCAGCATAAGCTAAGTTCCAGCTATCGTGGAGGAGTTTCGCTCGGGTGAATGGAGGAATCGCATCACGGTTGCTGCTTTTCAAGAATTCTGTTAGCAATCTCCAGTTCTCTTTGTCATAATTTACTGGGAAAGGTGCTGGAAAATTTTATTTGGGGTTAATTTAGATGTATTTACTTACACCACATTATAAGGTTTAGGTGCAAAATCAATGACAACTATAATAAAGGTAGGTATTCGAATAGTGTTCCGAAAAGGGAACCATGTCCCAGTAGTAGGAACGCCATAGTTTTTTTTTATCCACAATTGGTAAGCCCTTGGTATCATCTCACCTGATAGCAAGTGACGATGATGCCGAAGATGGAACTGGGCAATGAAATGGGGAACGCAATGAGGAACTGGCTATCTTATCTTTAATCCTGAACACATATGTGCTGTTAACATTGATGTTTGGCGGCAAGACTTAGATAAGATGTTGGTAGCTAGCTCAGAAAATGCACTTCCACTAACCAAACCGAGTCATACAAAGTTAGACTTCACCGGGAATCGAACCCGCGACCTCCTGATGTGAAGCCAATGGACTTAATCATTACGCGACGGAGACAACTTAAAACAACGGTCAAAACGCACTGCAAAAATTACAAATTAATTATATTCTGTGCTTCTCATTAATACATACATTTTAACCGCCTTCGTGGTGTAATGGTTAGTCCATTCGCTTCGCGCCAGGAGGTCGCGGGTTTGATTCCCGGTGGGGTCAACTTGTAAGACCTGCTTTAGTTGGTGGTAGGGCATTTTCTATGATCGCCTGGCCAGCTACCGCCATATTATCTAAGTCTTGCCACCAAACATCAGTGTTAACAACATTGATGTGTTCCGGCTTGAAGATAAGATAGCTGGTTCTCCATCGCATTGGGGAATTTTGGTAAGCCCGCTTCCATCTTCTGCATCACCGTCACTTACTATTAGGTGAGATGATGCCAAGGGCTTACCAATTGTGAATAATAAAAAACATTTTGAAGAAGCATCATTAAAATCTGAGATATCAAGTTGTTTTGGTTCTCATCTGACATTCAGCTTCTGAAGCTTATTAATAGAGAGAATTCAAAAAAAACCCTATCCTGATGTCATTCAATATGAATCACTAACCAATCTCCTCAGGGTTAACCAGAATGAAATGGTTTTTGCTCGGCATATTGGTAAGGACGACTTCCTTTTCATTCTTCATCCAAACTGCGGGTGTGGTGTTACGGAAGTCCAGAGTGTCTTGTCGGATGATCACCAGTGGCACCCACCAAGTCGTCCGATCCGCATCCGGGACATCATGTGGTCGATCACGAAGGTATAGACTCTAAAAATCGTGATGTAGGTGTAGATACTTCGCGAAAGTTGCTTAAAACTTTACCGTATATTTTGACACTCGCAAGTAAATCAAAATTTATAGGATACTAGGGTATTGACCTAGAACGAATTTGGCAAGAAGCAAGGTCTCACAGCACATGTAAAGGCAAAGATCATAAAATTTAATCCTAATTGTGGATAACAAAAGGTATATAGGGTATTGACCTAGAACGAATTTGGCAAG
Source organism: Coleophora flavipennella (assembly GCA_947284805.1). NCBI lineage: Eukaryota > Metazoa > Arthropoda > Insecta > Lepidoptera > Coleophoridae > Coleophora > Coleophora flavipennella. The sequence goes on from OX369307.1 coordinate 3,852,082, forward strand.
AAGCAAGGTCTCACAGCACATGTAAAGGCAAAGATCATAAAATTTAATCCTAATTGTGGATAACAAAAGGTATTTTTATTACAAAAAAAAGGGTGGGGCTGTATCGGGGCACACTGCAGTTGGTTTAACGTAAAACCTCTAGTTTTGACGTCCCTGACATTATTAAAAAAAAATATTATTATTTTTTGCCTGCAGCCTCTCTGGAAGCTCTCCGGGTTTCTTCCTATGCGGAGCCCGGATTCCGGCCTCGCGGTTTGTTACATGGTAAGTATGAAGGAAACGGCTTCTTCAGACACTTCCTTTACATTATTTCGTCACTTTTGTCACGGTCCAAGTTTTTGACTTATTAACGAACCCGCGTACGGCGATAAAAGTGATGCTTGTATGTAACTACTCTAATTAAGAATAGTTTTGACATTTTGGCCCTTCTTAATCCTGCATGCAGGTGGTTTATTTTAGCGGTTAAACAAGCAGGTTCTTTCTTACTCACCTTACTCAAAAAGTTTTAAAGTCCGACCTCAAGTAGCAATATTACAGCTAAGGGAAGGAGGGTAGGTGCGGAACCTTTGGCTTCAGCGCGCATCATACTATTCTCACTGTAGGCGGGTTCTGGTTTTGGTAACCCGTTGGTGATTTTAAAGACGTTTTACTTTAAAAAATACAATTACAAACTTACATTTACAGTTACCTTGACCTCGTTGTATATCAATGTAAGGGAGATTATTTTTTTTAACTACCAATTATACAAAGTTAAAATTAAATTTCAATCCTACTTATACTTTGTGAATACACAACAAAAAAATATTGTGTGGCTTAGTATAATATGTAAGGTGTAACAAAATTAGCTAAAACTATTTTAACTAGTGCTTCTAACCATGAAACTGAACAACTTTCCCCATGGAACCCACAGTCAAATCGCAAAAAAAATTTGGCCCTCCCATACTAACTCGATCAGCTGATCAGCCAACTTAGTATGGGAAGTTGAATTATTTTTTTTGAGATTTGACTATGGGTTTCATGAGGAAAGTTGTTCAGTTTCATGGGTAGAAGCTCCAGTTAAAATAGTTTTAGCTAATTTTGTTAGACCCTGTATACAGATGTAAAAAAAATGGTGTAGGACCCGTTAACTGGGGGTTCTACTCATCATACTGAACAACTTTCCCCAATGAACCCATAGCAATTCTCAAAAAAAATAATTGAACCCTCCATACTAAAATGCTCAAAATTGCTGATCGATTTGTATGAACAGTTTTTTTTTTCGATTTCAGAAAAGTCGTAGAACAAAAGTTGTTCAATTTGGTGAGTAGAAGCCACAGTTAACGGGGACCTACACCAATTTTCGTTACACCCTGTGTACTATGGTGTGTTGGTTCGGAACCCTCGGTGCGAGGACGCGACTCGCACTTGTTTTTTATGATTATTATTAGGATAAAATCTCTTTTTTTCTTCTTCAAATTTAAGAATTATGCTCTTGTCGGTGGAGCAATCTCCAATTTTTTCTGTCCTCCGCCAACATCTTTACCTCCCGATACGACAGTAATCATTTATGACTTAGAAAATCAATTAACTGTAAGTCAGTTAACCCTTAAAGTGATTGACTTTTCAGTTTCATGTGAGGTGCATCTCCATAATAGTACTTTTTTAAATGCAAGCTAGACCTACTAGAAAATTGAGACCTATATTACGTGTTTAACACAAATACCTACCTGAGTAAAAACCGCCTCTTTCTTGCCATATTTTCTTGAAACAGTAACAAGAGGAAGCCTGTTTCTTTCTATCCAGTTCAAAGCGACTTGCTTGAGGTTTAAATCATCGGCAACTTTCCCATCAGCCTTTGCTTTATCACTAAGAGCCTGCCAGAGATCTTCGGCGTTGAAGGTCTTGAACTTACTGAAAACATGTAAAAGAGCTTATTATTATTATTTTTAACCTACTTTGTCCCACATAGCTCGTAGAACAGATGGCCGGTGGGGTAGTAAAGTTCTTGAGTGGCGACCGCGCACCGGAAAACGTAGCGTAGGCAGGCCTCCCACGCGGTGGACCGACGACCTGGTGAAGATCGCGGGAAGCCGATGGATGCGGGCAGCGCAGGACCGGTCGTCGTGGAAATCCTTGGGGGATGCCTTTGTCCAGCGGTGGACGATTTCCGGCTAATATGATGATGATGATGATGACTTTGTCCCACTGCTAAGCAAAGGCCTCCCCCCTTATTAAGTCTTACATCCCTATCCCAAGATACCCTAACTACGTAACAAAAATGGATTAAGTACGGTGGCGTAACGTCTAGGGCCACCGCCTCCTGTCCAGGAGGTCTTGGTTCGAATCCCGTCTACCAATGTGATTTCGAATTTAGATTTCATATGTACGTTTATCTGACGCTCTTACGGTGAAGGAAAACATCGTGAGGAAACCTGCACACGCCTGCGGAGAAACTCGCAGGTTGTGTGTGAAATCGACCAACCCGCACTGAGCCCGCGTGGTCGACTAAGGCCCGATCGCCCTAATTCAGGGTACCTATTCGGTGGGGACGTATATGAGCTGATATGATGATGATGACTCATTGACAGCTGTCGCAGATTTGCTTATCTATGGCTCATATTAGCCCATATTATCACAGTGCCAGCAGATTTACTTATCTATGGCTCATGTTATTTGATTTCAAACAAAAAAAATATCATTTGTGTACCGATATATAATCAATTTGGTAAGTTAAGTGGCAGTGGGCGGGGCACATTGCCCGTAGAACACATGGCCGTTGGGGCAGTAAAGTTCTCGAGTGGCGACTACCAACCGAAAAACGTAGTGTAGGCAGGCCCCCCACTCGGTAGACCGATGACCTGGTGAAGGTCGCGGGAAGCCGCTGAATGCGGGCAGAGCAGAACCGGTCGTTGTGGAGATCCTTGGGGGAGGCCTATGTCCAGCAGTGGACGTCCTTCGGCTGATATGATGAAGTTAAATTATCGACTCAAGTCCAAACTTGATTTAACTTCGTCTGTTGACTCAGGGATAAGGCTAAGTTTGATTGCTATGGTCAGTCACGTTTGTAACTAACCGAACGAGGCCCATCCGATGTGTATCAGTTTATCTCAAGGGTAGTTCAAAGGACTCCGTTTTTGGAGTACAAAGTTAAATATTTACATTCTCGTGATAATTAGCATCACGAAACTGGTTAAGGCTTTATGATGCCTCAATCCGAGCAGGTTGATACGTATTAAAATAATATCGAACGTAAGTCTTTTCATTCTTAGTTTAAATCAATGAGGGCTTCAACGCGGCTGTTACGTTGAAACCGAACGCCTGAATCTCGATTTTTAATTTTTGACGTGATAACGTCTTATAATTCGATGGAGCCGGCTGCACGCACGAAAAAATGCGTCGTTACCATGCGTCGTTACCTCGCTCTGAGGCGTTCCGTCGTTACCTCGCTCTGAGGCGTTCCGTGACGCGTTCCGTTTTCGATATTATGAAACCATTCCATCAGTATTTTTTTATGACGTTGTCACGTTCAACTATCGTCAGTAAACCGACTTTACAGACAACCGTTTTTTTTTTATTACTTTTGTATACTTTCAAATAAGTTTAAAAAAAGTGTTCAATTAAAATAAAAGGTCTTAAAGTCATCGATTTGTGTGTTGGTTTCATTCATCATTAACTCTTTGTTTTCGAGAATTTTTGTAATTAATGCCAAAAACAGGATCTACATCAAAAGTGGTAATATTTTTTTAAAATTGTATTCAATCACTTTGATTTTTTGTTACTTTAAGTATATTATATATTTTTTTCATATTGATAGTTTTACACAGTCTTTCAATAATTTGAATTAAATATTGACATTTGACCTATCTTAAGGCCTTAATAAAAGCCATTGCTCGAGCTACCATTGGGAAATTATGGAGCGTTCTTTAATTGCGTATTATACTAATCACCGAATATGAGAGAAAAAGATCAATCGTCGAATTCAACTCGGCTGGCCAGCGTTCGGGAAGCTTCGCAATATTTTTACGTCCCAGATACTGCAGTGTCTTATGACCAAGGTCTTCGACCTGTGTGTGTTGCCAGTGATGACATAAGGAACTGAGACATGGTCGCTTACTATGGGCCTCATAAGAAAGCTCAAGGTCACCCAAAGGGCAATGGAGTGTGCTATGCTAGGAGTTTCTCTGCGTGATCGAATCAGAAACGAGGAGATCCGTAGGAGAACCAAAGTAACCGACATAGCTATCAGAATTGCTAAACTTAAATGGCAGTGGGCGGGTCACATTGCTTGTAGAACAGATGACCATTGGGGCAGGAAAGTTCTCGAGTGATGACTACGCACCGGAAAACGTAGTGTAGGCAGGCCTCCCACTCGGTGGACCGATGACCTGGTGAAGGTCGCGGAAAGCCGCTGGATGCGGGCAGAGCAGAACCGGTCGTCGTGGAAATCCTTGAGGGACGCCTATGTCCAGCAGTGTACGTCATTCGGCTGATATGATGATGATGATGATGATAATAATCACAAAGCTTTGACACGCCTTAACTAAATTGAGTCAAAAATTGGGAAGTATAAATTACAGCACTTACAAAAAGTTCGCTCCCGGAATTTAAGTTTTCCTATTAATTAAATTACCTTTCATCGGAGTCAGTTCTTAAGCCGTAAACTTCAAAATTCAAATCCGCTGAGTTCCACTGTGTGCAAAACTAATGTTTAGAAATAGGGATGACGACAGCAACAGAAATAAATTATGAACTCTTGATCACTTAATTGCCCTCCTACTTAAACTTCGCAAAGCCTTACTCGTTTTATTTTCCATCAAGTCTTCGATTTTTTATTTACCAAAATCACAAAATGAGTACATAAATGACGCTGCTAAACTATGACGTCACGCCTAGGTATTTCTAACATTCTAAGAACAAAATGTCGTTTTTGACAGATGATAAAAACTAACTGAGATGACTACTATTCGTCATCCCTATTAAGGAGTAAATGCGCTTTATTAGTTTCTATGTAGCTTAGATACTCACCGGTTTTCCAAGAAATTCCTCAAGCCCGCTTTAAAAGTCGTTTCACCAATCGTGTAATTAAACATTCTGAACAGTAGCTCCATCTTGGTGCAAGTTGTCTCTTGTTTCATCCCAGTGATTCTCGAGTGCGGGTATCGTTTCGAGAACTCATAGTACATGGAATACAGCACCGTCATTGGCCAGTTGGCTTCCTTGTACGAATCCTTGTTTAGCTGCAGAAATAAATTGCGTGCAGAAATAACTTGCGCGTGCGCATTTATGACGCTGAGGAAGCGACGAAAATTACGATCACGGTCCCGCTAAGTATGTATACGGGTGTAACAAAATTGGTGTACGAGCCGTTAACTGGATTTTCTAAGTACCTTGCTGAATAACTTTCCGCGATAGACCCACAGTCAGATCAAGTGTTTATGATGTACTTTTTTAATTGGCTCTGAGTTCCTTGAGAAAAGTTGTTCAGTATGATGAGTGAAATCCCCGTTAGCGGATCCTGCACCAATTTTGTTACACTCTGTATACAGGATGACTGAGTAAACGACGTACGGGAGCACTTAAGAAGACTAAACTGAAGAACATTTTTACAAGATAAAATCGCAAATAAAAATTACTTAGCATGAAAAGTCGGCTAATGAGCTGATCGATGTATAAGTATGAAAAGTACTTTTTGTGTACTAACCCCTAAGGTTTGAGAATCTATATCGCGTAAAGGTCCCACGTTAAAGTGTACCTTGCGGCACACCCACACTCTCACTACAGCAACCACTACCCCTCCTCATGGGTTAGTGAGTGCGTTACCGTAAACAGTAACACTAGAGTCATCAAGTCAATTAGACCCAACTGTAACTTGTAGTATTAGTATCTATGTAATACAGAACCTCATCAAGCCTATTAAACCTTATTAGTAAGTAATAGACCTATAGATGGCATAACATTAGTACTAAGATAAATAGGAACACCGCCATTGTAAAACCCCTCATTCTCCGAAATTACACGATCAATAGATACTCGCAAGGCTTTTTATTTTTTCTCCAAAAGTAGATTATAGAGTTGTGACAAATATATTGTAATTTTCATACAATTTATTTTTCTCATCTAGGTACTCGTACGTCTTGGAATCGCTTACTTGACTCCACTTTTCCGTCGAGCCGTGACATTGCTTATCTATCTAAGATGTACAACCTCTTTGCTGTCTCCTTTCTATGATTGCGTCATTCAATCTGTCACCTTATAAGTAAGTTTTTAGGAACATTGTGTTTAGTGCCCGTGGCTTGAAAGTTAGCCCCAAGTATGGGGCTAGCCACAACCCTTCTATCTTCACTGATTTGGACTGAAGCCATGTTATAGGTTGTCTTATCGCTCTTGCCATATGGGAAGAAAGCCTTGCCTTGCCCCGATTGGCAAGTCCCTGTTGATGAAATAGAGATATGGAAATTATATTTCTAGTACCTATTTTAGTGCCCATATCAGCCGAAAGACGTCTACTGCTGGACTCAAACTAAACTTATAGCAAAGTATATATATATTAGTACTAATATACAGTAAGGACACTCCCTGCCGCTCTCTAGATAGCGACATCACCCTCTCGTCACCCAGATTGATACAGATTGGTTACAGTTTTCTTGTCGAACGTATAGGATTTCGCCACCATTTTGTTTGTTCCGTCATTCCTTTTTTGAAATGTCATTTCTGGCCCGTTGTATGAAGTATCCAGGGTGTGCTTATAGGGAGACGACGCTCAAACTGACGAAGTCACTTATAGCCAAACTGAAAAATTATCCACAAAGGGCAGCTACTAGGTGTGACATACCCTCAAGACAACTGATATTAGTCAATTCCCTTGTAAAATGCAGGTATACGGCATAATACCTCGATGGTATACGGTGCCAGAGGTGCCGGGTTCAAATCCGGACGGCCAATGTACCAATGAGTTTTTCGAAACTTACGTACATATACTTACCAATTGCTTTAACGGTGAAGGAATACATCGTGAGGAAAACCTGCACACACCTGCGAAGAAACTCGAAGGTTGTGTGTGAAGTTGAGCAACCCGCACTGGGACCGCGTGGTCGACTAAAGCGCGATCGCCCTAATTCAGGGTAGGCTCAAGCCCCTAGGTGGGGACGTATATGAGCTGATATAGCCCGCTTCCATCTTCGGCAACATCGTCACTTACCACCAGGTGAGATGTTGTCAAGGGTTTACCAATTGTTAATTGAAAAAAAAATAAACAAAATTATGATACGGAGATGCCTTGTACCATTGTTTTATCACATCAGCTTCTACATACACAGCGCGTAAAAAAATGAGCACTAATACTTAAAGGTACGCATTTACTCATCAAACTGAACAACATTTGTTCTACAAATTTGCTGAAATCTCAAAAAAAGACTTTTTGTACAAATTGGTTAGCTGGTTGACCAATTTTGTTTAGATTTTTTTAGTATTTACTATGTGTTCCTTGAGATATATATATATTTATAGTTAATTATCCTTGGGGGAGGCCTATGTCCAACAGTGGACGTCCTTCGGCGGATATGATGATGATGATGATGTGTGTTCGCCGATAACTTCGTCGTTAACGAACCGATTTTTGTTGGAAAGGAGATATCCCGAGGGTGGTATCATGATAATAAAACCAGGTTCTGATGATGGCATCCCAGAGAAATCGAGGGGAACCTTAGTTTCCTGTTTGAAGTTGTTTTTTTTTGTTAAAAATTATTACGCGCTGTATAAAGATGTGAGAGACATCAAACTGACCTTGACAGCTGTTTCGGCAGCTATGTAGCCGACTAAAGCCTTGTTGACATGCGCGTCAGACCACCATTCGGGCGTCGTAAAAGCACCTAGCCATTGATAGGCGAGCTCGTTGGCCAATAGAAGGTAGCCGTTATAGGTCAGATCACTCTCCCTGCAAATAAACAAAACGGTTGAGTGAAAAACGAAAAAATCACAATTGGTAAGCCCTTGGCATCATCTCACTTGATGGTATGTGACGATGATGCTAAAGATGGAAGCGGGCTTACCAAGATTCCTCAACGCAATGGAAAACTGGCTATCTTATCTTCAAGCCGGAACACATCAATGTTGTTAACACTGATGTGTGGCGGTAAGACTTAGATAAGATGGCGATAGTAGCCAGGCGGGCTTAGAAAATGCCCTACCACCAACCAAACCGAGTCTTACAAGTTGATCCCGCCGGGAATCGTACCCGCGACCTCCTGGTGTGAAGCGAATGGACTAACCTTACGCCATGGAGGCGGTTAAACTCCGAGATGATGCCAAGGGGCTGATTTGACAATAAAACCTAATCTAAAAGCGACACACTGACCTGAAGACCACTAGTCCCCAGTTGTCCGCAGGCTTCACCCCCATATAATTGGGCAGCGCCACTACATCCAACTTGCGCAGGGGCAGTGGCGCGTTGAAATAGTGAGCCAACTCGTGGAAAACCTTGGATAGCTTGTGATTCAACCCCTGCAGGGAATCCAGGAACTCGGCTCGGCCCCAAACTCGCAGTTCTGAAGAACAGATCCTGTTTTGTTACTTTGTTACACTAGATACTAGCTTTTGCTCGTGGCTTTGTTTGCGTTGACATCGTTTTCTATGATTGTCTGATCCGCTTGCGAGCTTAGGTCACTCAGGAATAATGTAACTTGCTAGAATTTTCTAAATCGGTTCAGTAGTTCCAGAGATTACTTCCTACAAACAAACTTACAAACTTTACCTCTTTATAATATTAGTGCAATTAGATAAATTTAATTTAATACATGGTGATAAAAAAAAATTGGTAAAATTTTAGCTATGGCTTCCACACATGAAACTTACACATACATTCATACGTACATTTATACATACATAGATAGACACAGAGCAAACAAACCTACACGTCACACGAATATTTGCCCTGGGTGGGGATCGAACCCACGATCACAGAAACAACGGGTCGGTCAATATGAATTGTACCTCATATTATTATATTTTTACAATGTTTCATGTCTCCTTTTTTTAGATATTTAAAAGTATACTATTCATGTTATCTTCGCAATTATACGATGGAACCCCGATACTAGCTAAGTACCTACGTACTTATTAAAACGAGGAAAATTAATAATAGGTAAATAACAGTTTACTAAGAAACTTTTAACTCTGTGTAATAGTTACAGATAGCATTAGTACCAAAAGCCGACACTTTTTGGCCACAATTTTAGTTAAAGTATGTATACGGTGAGTACCTACTTAACTATTTTTGAAGTAAAACTTCTTTACGCACGCTTGACTTGGGGAGTAATCTGGTGAATGCGGTACGCGAACGGTGATTAAGTTTTACTTCAGTCGTGTGGTCTAAAGCACATAGTGCTGTGACATATTTCAAATCCACCTGTCTCAATTACTGTGAAGTATAAGACCTATCACTTGTCGAACATTATTCGAGGTCACCACCTAAGCACACCCTGGAAACTTCATATTGTATGCTGGCCAGAAATGACTTTTCAAAAAAGGAATGACGGAACAAACAAATGGCGGCGAAATCCTATACGTTCGACAACCAAATTGTAACCAATCTGTATCAATATCTACAATAGATTATTCATAACTTCACGAGCCAATTTCCCTTAAGTTGTAAAAAGGACCCTTAAGAAACAGAAACGTCAAAATCGTAAGACTTCCATCACATATAAAAGAACTAGGTCCCCGGTTTTATACAAAAACAAACTTCTGAAAATGTTCGGACAGTTATCTCCCAGGAGACAAGGATAGAAATATAAAATTTACTATGTCAGACAGAGATGAAGATCCGTGCAATTGTACACTTTCGTGATCGGAAAGGGTTACTTTATTTATCATGAATCTAGTTTTTAGGGATCCGTTCTTCAAAATGCAAAACAGAACCTATATCCTAAAATTTATTTAAAAGATTTTATTTTACCACTCTGTTGGCGTTATTAATATGTACATCCATGCCAAATTACAGCTTTCTAGTACTAAGAGTCTCTGAGTTAAACCGTGGACAGACGGACAGACGGACAAACTATAAGGGTTCCTCGTTGACTACGGACCCTTACACTTACATTTGCAGTTGGCCAAGGAGTGGAATTCCCTTCCGGCGTCTGTATTCCCCGATTCGTATAATTTAGGAATCTTCAAGACGAGAGTGAATGGGGACATTGGCACTTACCATCAGGTGAGGTGCAGCCAAAAGCACTAAATTTTTTAATTTAAAAAAAAATACCGTGACGTATATTGATGTATGGGAGAACAATATTTCATATATGTGCATTTAAAGAAAAAGTACAAAAAAAAACATTTATAGAACTTATCTATTTTTATTTTTTTCGTTCAATCTAAGTTGATACGGAACCCTTGATGCGCGAGCCCGACTCGCACTTCGCTGGTTTCTTATGTGTGATCAAAGCGCAAAGATTACACAATTTCAGAATTGGAATAAAGTACATTAAGGAGCGGTTTATGGCCAGAGCGACGGCAATTTACTGCCACGCCAATTTCCGGTTCCGACGATTAGAGCAATTTTTTTAACACTTTTACGTATTTGAACGACTTTTTCTGAAACATTCAACATCTTGCTGTAATGCGTTTTGCTCACAAATGTATAATTATATTTTCCATTTTATTACTACGGAGATTTATCAACATTCCAAGCAATTTTTGAACAAAAGTATATTGGTTTTGTCATATTATCTCCAAAATAATAATAGGTTATATACAACAAAATTGGTGTTGCTCCCGTTAACTGGGGCTTATACTCATCATACTTAACAACTTTTGTTCTATAATATAAAAATATTTTTACTCTTCATACAAAATAACCGATTGACCAATTTTGTGCATTTTAGATAATTTTAGTAGGGAGGGTCCAATTATTTTTTTTGCGTTTGAAAATTATGGGTTTCTTGGTGAAAGTTGTTCAGTATGATGAGTAGAATCCCCAGTTAACGGGTCCTACACCAACTTTGTTTCACCCTGTATATAATGAGTTTATTGACCGAGCGATTGCGAAGCGCAAACGAAGCTTCTCTGTTTCAGCTTGGGCAAAAATGCTTTCGTATGTCCGGATGACCAAGTGTTCTTCTCTACAGGTGGCATTTCTCAACCGATAGTCGTGAAATTTTGTTAGCAGGTTCGATAATTTATGAATTTTTTGACAATTCAGTTTTTGGAAATTTTTCAAAATGGCGGAGCCATAGGGGTTGAAAATGTTAAAAATTATAACGTTTCAGTCATTTAAATAAAACTCGCAAGGTCTACAGCACACATAGCCACTATATGTGTATACACCATAATGAATAAAATAAAATTCGAAAAACCTAAAAGCTGTTAGGTACAAGCTTTTTAGGATCAGAGTAGTCGTCAATACGAATCAAACGAGCCCAAACTCGACGGAGTTGGGCCGTTTTATTGCGAAGTTCCTATGACCACCTTCCAGCTCCATCACCAGATCAGCACCATGTCATCATAATATTGCATTTTCACGCAATTTACACATGTATGCAAAATTTCAGCTCAATCGGTAACCGGGAAGTGGATCAAATTTAATTTGATGACAAACATCGGGACATGCGAAACTAAATAAAATCTTGTAATAAAAAAAAAATCCAAAAATGTTACCAGATTTTGTCATTAGAACATGAAAACGATATGACACGAAAAGTTATACATAAAAATCATTGAATGTCATTGATCTTATCAACGATCCTCCTCACTAGGCGGGTGCACAATATTTTGACCTTATTAAAGAATCGAAGTTAGTGTTTACCTATAGATCCATCCACGAAAATTTCTGGTTGAACATTCTTACACACTCAAATTCATAAAAAATATTGCTGGATTCGTCGCGAAATCCAAAACTATCTATAACACCTATCACATCATACATACCTATCCCCTGAGGTTTTCTTCGCGTCGTCGTCGTCGGCAAATAAAATATATATTCGTGACATATTTTCTTAGGTTAGGTAACTGAAGGAGCAGACTGATACGAATATCAGGATTATGTATCTCAAGAGTGAAATATCAATAAGGGACTGAAAATTTTATCGACATTGAGTAAATTGAGTCCACATATTTATGTAGCGGCAATATAAAAGTTTGCCTTGAGAAAAGAAAGTTTTGTGCGAGTAAGAAGTAATATTTCTTTCATTTTCATTCTATATTAGAAAACCACAAATAAATGCATAAACATCATAATTATTTGATTTCCCAGCTTATAATAGAACGATTTCTTTATATGTGCTTTTGGAAAAAATATGTCATTTCATTAGAACACCTACATGACCGGCGCGCTACGCTACGCTTCGTAGACTTTATGAGGTTTTACGCTTCTACGGCATTGTTGCCGTATATGTGCAGTCGCGAATACAAATGGGTCAACGCATTCATGTCTGTTAAGACATATATTTATTGCAACTACGGACCAGAAGCAGGTGAACCTATGCAGTTTAAAATATGTCATTTCATTTCATTCTACGTGACCGGCGCGCTACGCTACGCTTCGTAGACTTTATGAGGTTTTACGCTTCTACGGCATTGCTGCCGTATATCGACTCCCCTGGCAAATGCCGAAATCTGGTCCGCGGCGAGGACGAATCAGCTGGCGCTGCCAGCGGCGCCATCTTGCTTCAACTGGCGGGGCTCTTTGTGGGTGTTCGCCATTATTGTCAAGGGTTACAAAAACAATTATTTCTCAATATCTTTGTATGGACACTATATATAAAACTTATAACGGTGAAATCGTCATAAACTGACTATCTGACTAAAATATTTGTGTATTAAACTTTGTGAAATATAATTCAACAGTCTCGGCCAAAGATAGGGTAAGTAGGTATTAGTAGGTATTGCACTTGAACGTAAAAAAACGTGAACTGTGAATGCTACAATAACAATAGATAATATAATAACATTGTATTGCTTACCCAGTTTATTGGGAATTTCAACAACACCGAGTTTTTCTATGCAAAACAACAAAACAATCACTAAACAATCACTTTAAAAACAGGTACGCGCACCGCCCGGGCGCACTTTAAAACACTGACTGATTCGAAGGAGATTTCTATCGAAAATCATTCACCGTTGGCTTTGCACTCATTCCTAACTCTATCCTTGTCTTATCAAGGAGCTTTAGCAAACGATAGAACAACGCAGCGATAGTTTTCGCTCCATACTCAGGTAGGAAGTGAGTCGCTTCCCGCGTAAAGGGATCTGACCAGATTTAGGCGTTTCACATAAGCGTCAAATTCCCGCCGCGCCTACTATTGGACAAACACAGATCCGCATAATCTGCCAAAATGGCGCGCCAGGGGAGTGGTTAAATGCAGTCGCGGATAAAAGTGGGTCAACGCATTCATGTCTGTTAAGTCATATATTTATTGCAACTACGGACCAGAAGCAGGTGAACCTATGCAGTTTAAAATAAGTCATTTCATTTCATTCTACGTGACCGGCGCGCTAAGCTATGCTTCGTAGACTTTATGAGGTTTTACGCTTCTACGGCATTGCTGCCGTATATATGCAGTCGCGGATACAAATGGGTCAACACATTCATGTCTGTTAAGTCATATATTTATTGCAACTACGGACCAGAAGCAGGTTAACCTATGCAGTTTAAAATATGTCATTTCATTTCATTCTACGTGACCGGCGCGCTACGCTAAGCTTCGTAGGCTTTATGAGGTTTTACGCTTCTACGGCATTGCTGCCGTATATGTGCAGTCGCGGATACAAATGGGTCAACGCATTCATATCTGTTAAGACATATATTTATTGCAACTACGGACCAGAAGCAGGTGAACCTATGCAGTTTAAAATATGTCATTTCATTTCATTCTACGTGACCGGCGCGCTACGCTACGCTTCGTAGACTTTATGAGGACTTACGCTTCTACGGCATTGCTGCCGTATATATGCAGTCGCGGATAAAAGTGAGTCAACGCATTCATGTCTGTTAAGACATATATTTATTGCAACTACGGACCAGAAGCAGGTGAACCCATGCAGTTTATGCTGCGTGACGTACAAGTAGCATACCGGTCACGAATTCGTAAGCGCAATCATGAAATTTCTAATTGTGTCTGGGCTGCAACAGGAGCGTCGACGGGTCACTTTGCCACAAACACACACCTGCAAAAAACGACTCGACCTGCAGAGCTTAGGGTGAAAATACAGAATCAATGGAACACTTACTGTGTCACTGCGATGTCCTAGTTAGTAAGCAAATGTTCCTCCATTCGGCGGAATTGCTGCATTGATGCAGCACATCTTCGATTAGGCTAGAGTGTACTAGTTATAGGGGTAGACACAAAAGATCCCACTGGGTCCCATTTACAAAGATAAGACTATATTGGAGTAGAATTGAAAAAACAATAAAGTACATAAACGGTAATGATTTTAAATGCTGAGTTTTTAAAACCATGTCCATGCGCCATTTTTAACCGAATTTAAAAAAGGAAGTTATCAATTCGACCTACTACGGGTCGAATGTATATATTATTGGTGGAACTGTACAATATTCGTCTATGTGGGCTTCTAAACAGGTGTGCCAAATTTCACAAAAAGTATGTATGTTTAAACCGTGGAAATCCTTGAGGGAGGCCTATGTCCAGCAGTGGACGAAAATTTCAACAGTTCTTGAAATACAGCCGGCTCTATTGGTATGCGTAAAAACATTAACCCCCTTCCCTTAAAAAAAACGGCGTACCAGCCAGGCGTGTAGCAAGCTTTCATCACCTAATCATAATTGACGTCGCTAAAAACGTCAAGAACCACCGACTTCAATTACACAAAATTGTGGCGTTAAACCAACGAAGTGTTTTTCCAATGATTGGTATAAACTTCTCTAACATGAAAACTACTGAACCGATTTTGATTCACTGTTCCCTAAGTTGGAAGATACTTAATTCAATAAAAAATAATTATTGCATTTCGATTTCTATTTTCTGATAAATACTTTGACAAACATACATCATCATCATCATCATCATTATTCAACCGAAAGGCGTCCACAGCTGGACAAAGGCCTCCCTTAAGGATTTTCACGACGACCGGTCCTGTGCTGCCCGCATGCAGCGGCTTCCCGCGACCTTCACCAGGTCGTCGGTCCACAGTGTACGCTGGCATCTGCCGGGGGAGCCCTACAGCGAAAAAGTGGTCTATATTCAAATTATCCTAGGATCAAACACCGAATTCACTTACTGAGCAATCGTGCTTGCGCGAACAAATCGAATGGACGGAGCTTTAAAAACTTATGCTCATAGGCTCACCCAAGTCATTGCCGATGTCGTCCTTATATTGTGAGGAGTTTGGCAGCAACTCCATCTCGGCTATGACCAGCCCCAGCGTGTAGGTGGACATTGGTGGGGTTCGCTCGAAATGGTCCCGCACTGCGTCTGGCTCTCCAGTACTGCAAAAAACCCGGTAAATAAGTCCTCTACCTTTCTTTACCACGAGTAGGTACTTAAGGTAAGGTAGGTACTAAGATTAAGATAAAGTATGTCTCAAAGGTTATTTGGATGTTCAATCTGCTGATAAGATCTGACATGAGGGGTAGGTAAGTCATAAATCAAACAATCCGTCACCCATTCTTACTTGGTTACCATGTGTGGAGTATGGCCTAACTTGGGCTCCATGTGTAGATTATGGCCTAACTTGGGTTCCATGTGTAGATTATGGCCTAACTTGGGCTCCATGTGTGGATTATGGCCTAACTTGGGCTCCTTGGGAGAGGGCGTAATCTGCCTGCTTTAAGCAATGGAGACGTCATGACTGGATGATGATGATACTCACATATTCTCAGTCCTAGCGATGGGCATGTTGCTCAACGCCACCATATGTCGGGGCCGGACCACGCTGATGTCGAAAGGAGTCTTGTACCCTGGCTCATCAAAACAGGGGAACATGCGTCGTGCATTATTTGGCCGAAGCTGAGTCGCTACTACAATCCTGGATGAAATAATTTGTACTTTTAATAAAGGTAGAGGTCAAGACCAAGGTCTTCGATCAGTGTGTGTTGCCAATGATGACCGGAACAGAGACATGGTCGCTTACTATGGGCCTCATAAGGAGGCTTAAGGTCACCCATATGGCAATGGAGCGTGCTACGCTCGGAGTTTTTTATGCGTGATCGAATCAGAAACGAGGAGATGCGTAGTAGAACCAAAGTTTAAGTGTAAACCATAGCTCCACAGATTTGAATAGAAGGATCCGCCCGTCTCCATATTTGACTCAGATTTTCTTGATACAAGCAAAAAGTAGCGCCATCTAACATAACTCGTACGAACTAGCGTGGGCGAGAGTTGACGTCAGTGCCGCGTTAAAATAACCTTGGTAGAATTGTCGCTTTAAAATTCGTTTATTTAATTTGTTTTCAAGAAAAAATACAATTTATGGTTACTTAACGATGATACAACATCCCATGTTTCTTTTTAGCCTTTCTTTCATTATTTTTACAGCCTCTAACAACACAATAAGGCATTTTTATAGGGAATATCTTTCCACCGCACTGTACAATTTTGTACAAACACTGTACAAACTTTCGATTTTCGCACCAATCCGCTGGGACCATTAGTTGGCCGGGTCCTTACGCCAGTAATATATAAGTCACTGCATAGCTCTCAGAATAGCTAAACTTGGGTAGCAGTGGGCGGGGCACATAACTCGTAGAACAGATGGCGGTTGGGGCAGTAAAGTTCACGAGTGGTGACAGCGCACCGGAAAACGTAGCGTAGGCAGCCCTCCCACTCGGTGGACTGATAACCTGGTGAAGGTCGCGGGAAGCCGCTGGTTGCGGGCAGCGCAGAACCGGTTGTCATGGAAATCTTTGGAGGAGGGCTATGTCCAGCAGTGGACGTCCTTTGGCTGATAATATGATGATGATGAATAAAGGTGTAAATGATTCCGTAAAAAAGAGGTTAATTAGGACTTCTCCTTTTCTTATTGAATAACCTTTTTTTTGAAAAATAGTCAATTCGCAAAAAAAAATATTTAACCCTTTATAGAAATCAATTAGCTGATCGATCAGTTATGTGTATTTTTGTATGAAGCCTCCAAATTTTATTGAAAAGATTTTTTGGGTCCTTGCTTCTTTCCTCCAATTTTTTTGGAATATTGATCATTCGTTGTGGAATTTTGTTTAGTATGAAGAGTATAAGCTCCAGTTAACGGGTCCTACACCAGGTTTTTACTAAATGTTTACACCATGATGCCATTGCAAAGAAACTAGTCTAGATTTTATAACCGGTTGAAAACCTAGCTCATCTGGCGTAGCATTCTTTAGCAGTGTGTCCGATCGAAAACTTTGCTAATTATCATTAAGAATTGACTAAATTTCATTTTTTCAACCCCAAAATTACGGACTTTTGATTAGGCATAGAATAGAACCTTTTTTTAATATACCAATTAATAAATTATATTTTGCCCAATTAGCGTATTTGAGGCCGTGTAAGCCTCTTATATACTAGGAGGTAACGACAAATTTGGTAACGATAACGGATATGGATAAACTTAGGTTCAGAGGATAAATGGCAACCCTCTGATGTTAAATATGTCGGTCTGCCTGCGCCAAGTGGTTGTGTTGTGTACTTATAGCGCCTGAAAAACTAGTATTCGTGACCGAAAAAAACCATGTTGTCTGTAAAGTCGGTTTACGGATGATAATTTTAAGTGATAACGTCTCACAAGCCGAAAACTTGTGTGCTTTAGACCACAGGACTGAAGTAAAACTTCTTTAGCTCCATCTATAAGGAGATGTAAAATACCGCTCATAGTTGGGTGAGTTAACTCTTTGGCATTTCCCCACAGAAAATCGACCGCATTGGAACACCTCTTGTAAGATCCTGGAAGCCTAGTACTTTTAATCCACATTGACACACTTGTTTGACGGTTCGTCCGTCCGTCCATCCGTTCGTCGTACAAGTAAAAGTACAACTCTCGCTTACACGCTCGGCTCAGGCGTAACGCGATAATGACGTCACACTGACGTAACGCAACAATAGGTGTAACGCGACAAGACGTCACACGGGCGTAGCGTTATAATGACGTCACACTTGTGAATGCAGCCGTGTCATCATAAATTATAACGTCAAAAAACGATAAGAGAAATGGCTAAGTGAGGTATAAAATGAAAGTACTAGTTGTACATACTCATGACAATTATACAAAAACTAACCAAATATTCGGTTGCGTTATGGAGCAACTCCCGTTACTATTTTTACCTTTCAACCTCTTGTTCCTTATAAAGGGTCTTGAAGAAGGCCTCGGATGAGCTGGTCTCCAGGTTTCCGTTGAAACTGAGGTCCATGTGACCTTTGCTACCAGATTTTACGTTTTTGTCAAGGTAAAGAGTCGCCATTGGCTTCTTGATGTCCATTGAGATCTCCTTTACATTAACTCTTTCTGTTTCACCCCTGAAATAAACAAAAATCACATTGAAATTCTTCCACACGTTGGGTTTTTTGTAACGCTTCAGTTTTCGAGTCAATTAAACCTACTTTTCGAGTAGGTACTAGTTTTTGTAGGATGTATGTAAATCTAGACACACAGCAGTGTGTCAGCCAAGTTCAAAAAAGTTACACTATTTGTAGCAAGGACATAACAAATTTTCTTTAAAGCAATTGAAAACAGTTGTTCATTCTCTATTATTTGGAGAACTCCAAGTTATTTATTTCAATTGAAGTCCCGTATCAATCATCATAACAGCTTAAATACATCCCTACCGAGGGGCTCAAGCCTACCCTGAATAAGGGTGATCGGGCCTTAGCTGACCACGCTGGCCCAGTACGAGTTGGTCGACTTCACGCAAAACCTTTAATTTTCTTTGCAGGCGTGTACAGATTTCCTCGAAATATTTTCCCTTCACCGTAAAAGCGTCAGATTAACGTACATATGAAATCGAAATTTGAAAACACATTGGTACGTTGCAGGATTCGAACCACGCCCTCCCGGACAGGAGTTAGCGGTCCTAGCCGTTACGCCACCAACGCTCATACGCCGTAGCTATATGATATAAGAAACCTCTGTAGAACTCGGTACCTACCCATTTAGATCTCTGATATTTTTTTCTATCGCACTTGGCTCCCTTGCACATTTATGTTTTGTTGGGATAACACTTACTACGTGCGAGAAGGTCTTTTCGGGTTTAACCAGATAGATCACTAGCAAACTAATTAGCCAGCTTTGGCAGTTGATGATGGTGCTCATCAGCCAAACGACGTCCACTGCTGGACAAAGGCCTCCCCGAGTTGAGGCACACCCTAGACACTTCATACAACGGGCCAGAAATGACATTTCAAAAAAGGAATGACGGAACAAACAAAATGGCGGCGAAATCCTATACGTTCGACAACCAAACTGTAACCAATGTGTATCAATCTGGGCGATGAGGGGGTGAGGTCGCAATATAGAGAGCGGCAGGGAGTGTTCATATTGTATGTTAGTACTAATATACATATATACTTTGTTTGAGGGGTTTTGCCGTAATCGCCACGCTTGGGATCGCAGTGTGCGATGTGGTGGCATAGTACGCGAAAAGGACACTGCTACCGATCGTCCGCTTTAAATCGCAGTGTGCGATGTGGTGGCACAGTATGCGAAAAGGACACTGCTGCCGATCCTCCGCTTTAATCCCTTAGTCGTGTCTTACGACACCCACGGGAAAAGAAGGGACTAGTCTTCTTCTAAGTCGTAACCCCAGGGGTTGGGGATCGTGACCATCATAAAGTCGAGTCCGTAGATGTAGATTGGGTCCGAGTTAGGCACTTCCATTTTTCCCTGTTTGTAGCGGTGTGGATAGCATCGTGCAGGTGGAGTTGCAATTGTTTTGTTTGGTCACACCATCTGGCGGGTGCTCGGCCCCTTTGTCTTTTCCCCTCCACTTTGCCCATTAGTATCTGTTTTTCAAGGGACTCTGGTTCTCTTCGCGCGATGTGACCGACGAATTTGAGCATGCGGGTGCGGCATGTATCTGATAGGCGCGTCGTGATTTTCAGCTCTTCCAGAATGGAGTAATTTCGTCTGAAGGCTGTCCACGATATTCGCAGCATTTTCCGTCAGCACCACATCTCGAAAGCGTCAATTCTCGACTTCATGGTTGCTTTAATAGTCCATGTCTCGGAGCCGTATAGAAATATAGGAAACACGAGCGCATTAACGAGTCTAACTTTGGTGCGTTTGGTGATGTCGTCGTCTTTCCAGATTTTTTCCAGTTTTGTCATGGCGCTTTTTACTTTCTGGATGCGTCTTATGATCTCTCTGTCGCAGTTTCCGTCACCAGTGATGAGTGATCTAAGATAGACGAACTCAATGACGCGATCTAATCCTTGAAGGTCTGTAGATTTGATCAGTACTTGTTCACGGTCAACTACCATCAGTTTTGTCTTGGATTTGTTTATCCGTAGGCCAAGCTTGAGACTTTCATTCTCAATTCGGCTGAATAAGATGGACATCTCCTCTTCACTGGTAGCAATAAGGGTTGTGTCATCCGCGTACCGGAGGTTACTGATTTTCTTACCTCCCACAGACAGACCTCCCTCCCATCCTTCTAAGGCGGTTCGGATAATATGTTCACCGTAGATGTTGAAAAGTTTAGGGGATATGATACAACCTTGGCGTACGCCGCGTTCGGGTCGTAAGGGATTCGAGATCTGATCCTCAAGTCGGATTCTGGCATTGCTCTCAGCGTATAAGTTCTGAATGAGATACGTTAGATGAGTAAGAACTCCCATATCCACGAGAATATCCAGCATGGATTGCCATCTCACTACGACTAGTACCTACTAATAAAAATCGGTAAAGTATGTGTACGCATAATGTGGGGTTCCGACGTCAGTACTTGAAAACTGTTGGTTGCTGTGGATCAGCGTTTCTTAACCTTATTTGGCCGAGGACCACTAGGAAATCAAGCACAATTTTCAAGGAACATTTATTTGAATACTGCAAATACAAAAAAAATAACTCTTTTTATAAACAATACTTTAATGTTAAGGTTGGTGTTGCTTTTTTCAACTAAAATAGAGATATTCGGGTTGATGTTACTACTAAGTCGTAATCTCAGATCGGATTCCAATGTAAATAAGCGTAGCTATTACAAGACTTTTGGTGACATCTATTTTTATTGTTAAATGGTCCAGAGATGAGACTGCGGACCCCCAAACATATACTCGCGGACCCCCGTGGGGGAAAACAAAAGCCTCACTTTGTAGCTCATGTTTTTTTAATTCAATAATTCGATACAGGGTAAAAAAAATTGGTGTAGGACCCGTTAACTGGGGGTTCTACTCATCATACTTAACAACTCATAGTCAATTCTCAAAACAAAATTGGACCCTCCATATACAAAATGCACAAAATTGTATGAAAAATTAATTTTTTTTTTGCGATATCAGCAAAGTCGTAGAAGAAAAGTTGTACAGTATGATGAGTAGAAGCCCCAGTTAACGGGACCTTCACCAATTTTGTTACAACCTGTATATCATGGGTGGCCAACCGGGCGATCGCGATCGACTGGTCGATTGCGACTGTTAGTTCAATCGATCGTGGCAAGGCAAAAAATATAAATACGTAGAACAGACTGCGCAAAGTACCTAATAACTAACTGCTGCACGCATCATCTTGTATCTTTTTTCAATCGCCGTTCCGTCACGTTATTAATCCTCTTCTATGCAGTATAGCTCTCTTTCGATAATCCTATTAACGAAATAATTACGCTGCGCTACGACATATTTCTGAAAGCAAGACCATCCTTAGGTCTAGAATTCTAGGCATTGGTTTCCAACGAAAAATATCCAAATTTGAAGAAACGTGTTGAACAACTGCATTCGTGATTTGGTTCAACATATTTATGTGAGTCAGCATTTTCCTACTTAAAACAAACCAAAAAAAAACACCTTTCTCGCTTGATAGACGCTCACACATTAGATTCCTAAGGTTTTCAATTTCCAACTACAAACCGGATTTTGCTAATCTAGCGAAAGATGCTCAAACGCAATGCTCACACTAATAATATAAATAAGTAGTTACTAATATTAATTTTCAATTTTATATTTTCCCTCTTATTAAAATAAAAAATACTACATAATTGTGTACTGCACTATGCTGTATCATTTAAGATTTCAAGAAGTATGTAATTGGTAGATCGCACTGGGTGTCGTCAGTGAACAGTAGATCTTGGGTCTCACCAAATTGGCCATCCCTGCTGTATATGTATTAATTACTGAAAGGTATTGATCCACAGATTTTATCCTCCTGTCGTGTCTCCGTGTCGTAATAGTTAGGCCATCTTGGTAAGCCCGCTTCCATCTTCGGCATCATCATCACTTAAGTGAGATGATGCCAAGAGCTTACTAATTGTGAATAAATAAAAATTCGCTTCACACCAGTAGGTCGCGGGGTTTTATTCCCGGCGGGGTCAACTTTGTAAGACTAGGTTTGGTTGGTGGTAGGGCATTTTCATAGCCCGCCTGACTAGGTACCACCATCTTATGTAAGTCTTACCACTAAAAATCAGTGTTAACAGCATTGATGTATTCCGGCTTGAAGATAAGATAGCCAGATCCCCATTGCATTGGAGCATCTTGGTATGCCCGCTTCCGTCTTCGGCATCATCATCACTTACCATCAGGTGAGATAACGCCAAGGGCTTACCAATTGTGAATAAAAAAAAACATTTGCTCATTTTAGCAACATCTAATAGGTATGTGTATTTTTTCATAATTTTGAGTCTCATAGCTAAAAAGGGGGGAGGAAAACAAAAGCCTCTATCTATACTAATATTATAAAGATTGATTGTTTGTTTTCATTAAATAGGCTCCGAAACTACTGGACCGGTTTAAAAAATTATTTCACCGTTAGAAAGCTACACTATCCACGGTAGCTATAAGCTTTATTATATTTTCAAAAAAAATAGCGATCCTTACTAAAACTCTAACACCCAAGGTGTAAAGAAAATATCTAAATTACATAAAGTGTTTGTGTAATGCGCAAGCTTAAAATTTTGGTACTTTGAATTGGTTAATTTACAACTGTAGCGGTTATTATTACAAACAGTTTTAATTACGGATATACTTACCAGCTCATGAAATTCAAATAAGGTGCTGGTAATTTATGTCGTAAAACATTGAAGGTAGCATTTTCAGAGGCAACTTTATTTAATTTTTACGCAATGTCCTTTTTAAATTATGTTCACGACCAGAAATAAAACATTCGTTCGCTATATTATTTCCCATTAATTTAAAGAAAAATTTGTTTATCATGTTTATTGTTTGAAAACCAATAGTATTATGAGTGAGTGCATTTTATTTCAGTCATACTTTATTTTGTAGTGTTCGGTAGATCAATTTGCCTGACTTAATCTCTTATCTCTCATCATTAGGTCCCCACCAAGGGGCTCGAGCTTACCCTGAAAAATCATAATATCAGCTCATATACATCCCCACCAAGGGGCTCTTATCTCTACATAGTATAAAATAATTTTCAAAAAACTTTTATACTATTAGGTGCTTTAGTTGAAATGAATTTTAATTATTTCGTATTTTTCTCATCCACCCTTTCATTTGATACCCATATCATGGGTATGCATAAGAATAACTGGCCCGCCATCTTTTGGAGTCCGCCATAATAAATATAGAATGACGTCACTAAGGTAACAATGAATTTTGCTCCAAACTAAATGCGTATGCAAAATCTCAGCTCAATCGGAAACCGGAAAGTGGTACTAATTAAGCTTCCAAGATTTGTCGCATACTAACAAACTAACTAACACGGCAAGCTAATATAAAGCTCGAAGTCGCTGTCTTCCTTTGTCTGTTTTTCCGCTTAATTCCTTAAAACCACGTAACAGATTTTGATACGGTTTTCACAAATAGAAAGAACATTAAAACGAAAAAGGTTACCAGCTACCAAGTCTATAATACAAAACAAAAAATATTTTATATAGGCACACGTGACCACACTGGCGTATTTCATATTACAACAACGTGACCGTCAAGTGTTAGCGGAGATCTATTAATTATATGAGTATTTTTTTTTTAGCTCTAACCCCTTACGTGAGATTTTAACTTTATTTTTTTTATTTATTTTCATATATTGCATGGAAAATCTATTTTAATGACCTTTCGGTACAGCTTAATATCATTAAATTCAAAATTATTTGAAAATCTGCACGATCGTATTGATTCGTCCGAAATGTTTTCAGAAATCAAAAGTTAACTCGTGATTTTCATTGACATTTCATTTCCTTCCGTATATGGGATTTGGTGAGATTTTGCATTTTAAAGTTCCGTACCAGATAACGGGACCCTATTACTAAGCCTAAGCTGTTCGTCCGTCTATTCGTTCTTTTGTTTGTAATGAACGGCTATCATCAATATACTTGTTTGGAGAGGTTTGTGGTACGGAACCTTCGGAGCGCGGGTCCCACCCGCACTTTGCCGGTTTTTAGGGTTCGCGAAGTCAACAATGTAATTAGTAATATAGTGCTCTCAATTCATTATGCCTCAATTTCTAGAATGGGTCCCGACTGCTACAATTTTTCATAAGATAAGTGCAATCGGGTATGACGACTTTCTTGTTTTAGGGTTTTTCATTTCCAAATTACACAGAAAGCAGTCGGGTTTTTTAGTTTTTTAAATTACCGTTTTTTTTTAATACTATGAAGCTGCGATTTGGCATATTTATGCATATTATCCACGCCATCAAAGTTGTATATTAAAATCTTTAAAAAAATATATGGTACCTCCCCTACATGTAAAGAGGGAGTGAATTTTGTTTTTGGTTACTGTAACGAAAACTATTTTCGTTACAAAATGAAAACTCTTTTCGCTTCGAGAGTAAAACTTTTTGGTTCGATTTCCTGGCTTTTGGTGGGACGTATATTTTTAGAATGTGCTATAAAATTTGGAAATTCGGGTTCTGTCATGTTTTTGATAGAAGGATAGAGAAAAAGTGATGATCGTCGAAAATTTATATTTTGTTTCTTGAATTTTTGGTATATCGTACAAATAATGGTTTGAAATTATTTTTTTATTGTATTGCAATCGTTCAAAAGTTTGTGAGCAGTCATTTTTGCCAGAGGTGAGAGGCTTAATTTCTTTTCTGGAACGTGCTTGGTGTGGCTTTGTTTTGATCATAAGTAAATATTTTATAGGGCAACTACCACCGGTTTCTACCGCTTGTAAGGCCACCACCACCTAGCCGCCGGTCGTAGTCCTGCCCTGGAACACTGCAGCCGGGCATTATCCAGTCTCAGCTGCCTAAAAGGAAGTGAACCTTATTTACTAACCCTACTTTCATAAAACCGGTACCTTCATTGACCGGCGATACAACGACACGAAGTAGGTACTGCATCAAATATTCTGCCACTAATTTATTTGTGATTTCAAGTTTTTTAAATTAATGGAACTGTTTAGTGTCTAAATTTTACTACCTCAAGTTTTAAGTAGTGTGTAGACTGCCTCAGGGTAATTCTGTCAAACACTAGTTTTTAAGATGTGTCCTGTACATTAGTTGGTGATTTTATTCGGATTCTGGGGAAAGCGACGATCGTTGTTTATCCGGTATTCAACAAAATCCTTTTTCAGTTAGTTTTAAATTTGTTCCTTCTTAACCATTTATTTAAGATACAATTTTTATATTGCGTGTCTAGTTTAAGACGACCTATCAATCACGACCATCCCATTTTTATCGTCTTTTTTACCTTTTTTCCATTTTAAAATATATTTCTGATTTACCACACGAATAATTTCTTTCTACGTATTATGTAGCGAAACCGTGGCAGGGTATTTTAATTCAATTTATTTTCGCTGTTCAACGTACTCTATCGTGTGGGGTATCGTTGATTAGGTCTTTTAAAACAATTTAGGGTTTGCTAAAACCATTTTTTTTATTCTGGGTTTGGTCTGCGAAATATTAAGCTTTAAAGTGTTAATTTTAGTTAGAGTCAAGTGGGTACCCCAACCCCCCTTCCCCCTCACCCAGGCTTTCTTAGTAGGAGTAATAGTCGAAACTTAAGATGTGCATTTGGATTTGCCAAAAGCTCATTTTACGTGAGTCCCACTTTTTAATAATTTTTTTAATAAATTGGTTAGCTTATTCAGGGAAAATTCTGTATCAGATGAGTTAAAATCTCCATCAATTTCGGTACATACTGTATAATTTAAATAGATACTTACACAACTCCATCTAGCCGAATTTCCCAACTAGATATCTGCAACTGATGAGCACAGTGGATCTGAATGAAGTCGGAATCCCTGAGCCATGTGATGTTGATACTGACGTGGCCTCGGAAGACGCCATCTTCGAGATAAGGCTCCAACTCCAGGCGGTAACCGGTCGGCTCCACCACCTTCTCCAGGCGGGCTTCAAGAGTCAGGGCGTACGCGTTGTTGATGTCGATAGAACGAGTCTTGATTATGTGTGGTGCACCCTGTGAGTGAAAAATATTCAAATAATTGGAAACGCTAAACATGCACATTAAAAAAACGACTTCCATCGCAACAACTTAGTACAATTACGCAATATTATTTTTGGTTTTTGTTAATTTTCTAAAAATAACTACACTAATTTTGATAAAATTTATATGGGACCAACCCGGCAGCATATTCTGTCGTTTAAAAAATATTTAATAAAATAATCACGAAAATTGGTTTACAATCGCGAAGAAATAACTTAACAAACATACAAAAAAATTGTTATCGAATAGATAACCTCCTCCTTTTTGGAAGTCTGGTGAAAATAATAAAAAAAGTATTTTGTAGTAGTTTTGCCCAACCTCCATTTTAAACATATATATTACTAGCTGTTTCCCGCGGCTTCGCTTGCTTAGATCCCGGTGAAAAAATGTCTACTAAATATACACAGGAAATTTCATGGAAATCCTTCCAGCCGTTTCGGAGGAGTATGGCAACTAACACTGTGACGCGAGAATTTTATATATATGTCGGAGCGTCATTGAAAACGCGACCAATATCAGCTGGAGATACGTTTACATAGATCGTTAAACTTTTTTTGGATCAAACGTCAGGTATTGGTACCTGGGTGAAACCGGTGGTGGCGTGACAATCGCTTGTACTCGTGAGACGAACGTTTGTGGTAGCAAAGATGACCTATTAACGGAAGGCTGTTTGTGCTGCCACACTGAGTTGAGAATTTATTAGATCTGTGGAGAAGCCATATTAGCTGGACGTCAATCTCGAGGCAGACACTTTTTGACGGAGCGTCGAGCAGAACACAAGTAGTGGTGATATGTGAGCAAAACGGACGTGTCACGCTATCGCTGGGATCACGGCGTTTGCATCCATTGTAATCCAAGGCATCCTGTACAATTTCTATTGCCGAATGATCAAGACTATTGAAGAAGGACCCCTGTGATATAGCTGCATTGTTATTTCGACGCCCAAGACCTAAATAGTTAATCACGAGGCCATCCATAACCCTAACCCACCCTCCATCTCCAAGATTACGGGTCTCATAGGAAATCAGTGAAAGAAACTGACTGCCTAATGTTGCCAGTTGAAGTTGCAGTTTGGAAGTAATGATTGAATTTTTTTGAACGAGTTCAAACAAGATATCGGCGCGCGCCGTTATTTGAGCGTATACAGGAGTAAAATATCGGTGTAGCTACCATTTGTTGGGGCTTCTACTCATCATACTGAACAATTTTTGTTGTGCGACTTTCCTGAAATCGCAAAAAAAAAAACAAATCTTCGTGAAAATCGATCAGTTGATCGGCCAATTTCGTGCATTTTTCTATAGAGGGTCCATTTTTTTTGAGAATTGACTATCGGTTTCATAGTTGTTAAAGTTGTTCAGTATGATGAGTAGAAACTACACTAGTTTTGTTACACCAATATAATTTCTTTCATCGTTAAGAAAGTTTTATTTTAGGTACATAGGTACTAATAATGAAAATAATTACTTAGGGACAAATCACGTAAGAAATAAATTTTTGGAAAATTCAAATAAGTTTTTATTTGATTATTATACAACTAGTAGTTATAAGGCCCCTAAGTTCCCGTTTAAAACATTTGAATTATATAAGACGAAAAACAAATGACTAAGTCCCGTTAAGAGGATTGTGAAGCTGCGACTTTTCATACAAAGAGCGTTAACGATTTTCACCTCTTAAATGTTACCCGTTTTGGACCAATTATGTCCAGGTTGTCAATCAGAACAAAAGCTAGGCTTATACGTTTCGTTTTTAACATGCTTTTTTTAGCTTCACTTGTAACTAACTATGTATGTAAGAAAATCTTGGAATCTTAATTTGACCCACTTCCCGATCTTTGATTAGGATCAAATTTTGCACACGCTCTGAGTTCTGATGACAATACATGACTAGCTAAGAAACGTCATTACAAATCCAATATGGCGGCCTCCCCAAGATGGCGGACTGGATGTTTGAAATCTACCCCCATGATATGGGTATCAAATGAAAGGGTTTGCTGTCAGGAATACGAAAAAAATAGTCACGTGACTTAAATCCAATATGGCAGACGTCCAAGATGGCGGACAGGCTATTTTAAATGCATCCCCATGATATGGATATCAAATGAAAGGGTTTGCTGTCAGGAATACGAAAAAATAGTCACGTGACTTTTATCCAACATGGCGGACATCCAAGATAACTACTTAACGTGTTTACTAAAAGCGTGTTTTCTTTTAAATGTATATTTTTAAACATAGAAAATACAGTTCTTACAGTCGCGATGGACCGACGACCTGGTTTAACCGATACAGATTCCTGTGGCTTCCGTCATCATCCCAGCAGCATGAAAGTTAAGGAGTCAAACCTTCTATCATTAGCTCACCTGAATAACCTCAAAGAATATTACTATCGGTCTATACGTTCCAACGTATCTTTTCTATGCATAATATTTAAAGAATTATCCTCAAACTCGTAAAACTCGAGTTGTACCTTCCATCCTCATTTGGTTGGAAAAAAATTGTAGATCCGGGTCGATGCTAGATTTCATTTATAAATTTTGTTGGGCAGTTTTGATAATATTTCGTAGACAATAAGCATTACTTTTTGTAGGCAAGCATAATGTTAGTATCAAATTTGTATCGCGGAAATAACCAATCATACTCGTAGGTACCAATAAAACAATTTCGTAATACCTTTGACAGCCGGATTTGCAGACTCTTCGCTGACGTATGTACCCATCTCCATTTTCAAGTATTTTCATTATCTTTTTCGCCGGTATATTGTCAAAACCGTGTTATTAAAATTTCACTACAATAAATTTAGTGATAATAAATAAATAATAATAAATATTCTGGGACAAATCACACATGGTCATCTGGCCCCAAAGTAGGATTCCCTGTGTTATGGGAACCAGAGACTGATATACATACTTATATACGTTTAAATACATACATATATAGATATTTAACACCCAGACACAGAGCAAACAAATCTGCTCATCACACAAATGCTTGCCCTGGGTGGGGATCGAACCCACAACCCTCGGATCAGTAGTCAAGGGCACTAACCACTGAGCCACCGAAAATTTAGTGAGATTATAATATCACGGTAAATTGTCAATCGGCTTACAATTTCACGGCCTATTCATGTATATCTGAATAAAAGCGATGATTTCTGCTTCTGCGAAGCATTTTGCTATCCAGGTGGGGCATCCTCGCTTTGCGAAGCTCTTTAACTGTTTAATCAATCAAACCTGACCGAACCTAACATCGCTTGCTCATTTATCCAGTGTTATTCACTTCGCTTAGTGTTATTCTAATGTCACTAGTGAGATTACAATGACACTAGTGAAATTGTAAGCTGTATGTTACGGTTCACAATCTTTCGACAGTTCACAATCTCGCGAGATAGATCCCGTTAGATAATAATGTAACGGTATTTACAATTTTCCGGTGACATCTACACAGGTTTGACTGTATGAATCAGGTAGATCGCGATCTGTCCAGATAATCCCAGGCAGATCGTGAAAGGCCTAGGCATTTCATCGAAGGGCTCCGTAAAATGATGCCTTTTCTGATTTTGTTACTAGTTAGTAGATGTCTGCGGCTCGGACTGCTTGGACATCGACGATACACGGTGCGCGATCCTTAAGCGGATCGCGGGGCTTCAAAAGTAGCCTATATAATATAATCCAGGTCCTAATGTCGACCTACCAAATTTCATCCAAATCCGTTCAGCCGTTTAGGCGTGAAGAGGTAACAAACATACACACGCAAACACACACAAACTTTCGCGTTTATAATATATGGTGTGGTTCGTCCATGTTCCAATTACTTTTGTGTACTGAACTACCTTCAAATACATTCAAACAAGACAATGTTATTATACTTCTAAATCCTCACCAAAAGCACCTGTGTCGAACCCACCTGATATGGAGACTCGAGAGCGAATAATAACGCATTCAGCGCCACGGAACACGTTTTTAACGATATCAAAAGGCCCATTCTACTCGCTGGGAATTGGAATTAATACAGGATGTTTACAACAAACCTTATCCGGTGGCCAGGAGTGCGCAGCCACAGAGAGGCAGACGATCAAACAGCTCAGCAATAACATGTTGTAATCTAGAAAAAGGTTGATTAACTTTTAATAGGGTTGGAAACTTTTTATCGGGATCGAACGATAAAGTGCACCTGTGACCCGGCGTAAAGTTATTGGGACGTGACTCGAGTTTTTAATGTTCTTACTTTCCTTTCAAGAAGAAATAAGTGGTAAAAAATTATGCAAAAACGAACTTTAAAGCTGTACGGAAAACGTTCCGCTCCGCGTGTACTCGCTCTAATAGATAATAATCAAAATTAACAAATAATCTATCAATTAGAACATCATTAAAAGTTTTGTAAGGTCACGATCAAGACCATACTTTATTTTGTTGACAGAAATAGCTACACTACCACTACACTGTTTATATTTGGTAACAAAATAAGACAGGAAAAGTAACGCTACAAAATTTAGGTCTATCTTAAAAGGAAAAGTAGAAACTAGTCAGACTGTGTACAACTTGTCTAATAAAACTGTGAACAACTTGTCTAGTAAAACTGTGAACAACTTGTTAAGTTTTTTTCCTTTGAAACTTTTTTATTCACTCTGTAGATACAAGTAGTTAAAAAACCAATTTTATTAAAAAGCTATTAAATCTATTAAAAAGATTTCCACCGCCGTCGTGGCGTAATGGTTAAGTCCATTAGCTTCACATCATGAGGTCGCGGGTTCGATTCCCGGCGGAGTCTAACGTTGTAAGATTCGGTCTGGTTTTCTAAGCCCGCCTGGCTAGCTACCTAGCTACTGGCTACTGGCGCATCTTATCTAGATCTTGGTGCTTAACATAAATGTTAACAGCATTGATGTGCTCGGCTTGACGAGCCTATGCGTTAGGCAATCTTGGTAAGCCCGCTTCCATCTTCGGCGTTATCGTCACTTACCATCAGGTGAGATGATTCCATGGGCTTACCAATTGTGATTTAAAAAAAGCTAGATACTACGGTTCACAATTCTTGAAAACTATCTGAGAATACTTTAACAGTGTTTTTAAAGCTAGATAAAAAGTAGCGTAAAAAATGTGTATCTTTAATATACACAAATAATTGACTTGTATTTTGGTTCAATTACACAGAATTATAGAATCTTAACTTTGAAGAAAAAAAAATACAATCGACTTAAACAACAAAATAACATAGGTAGAAAGAAAGTCAAACAAAATATACAAAAAGTTATAAAACTTGCAAACGATCAAGTCACACTCACAATACAGGCAGATATAATTGAAACCTCAGAATATGGAAATTAATTCAGCCAAACTGTGCATGGCATGGTCCAAGTTGCGACTTGGTAAGTAAACGGGTTAACTTGATTAAACTGTCATCTAACTTGAATTTCAACAAAATAAACTAGGTAGAAATTAAAACTAAAATCAAACGAAATACCCATAACATTCTAAATTTTGCAAACAATTAAATCACACTCATGATCCAGGCAGATATGAAAACCTCAGAATATGGAAGTTAATATAACCAAACTATGCATGGGCCAAGTTGCAACTGCCATGGGGCTCAATTATAGTGGGCTTTTGCCTACAGTCCCCGAATCAGAAAAGAGTTAATAAGCAAGTAGGACTTATATCACAATACTTACTCAGGCAAAGGAATCCGAGCTGTGAGACAGCTCGATTGGTTCTGGCGAGTAGATGTTCTCACCACCAATTGGCCAGGATGTGCCTCATTTGGCTGACTGCTGTGATTGTGCCACAATCATCCTGGTCGACGCGGTTCATCAATGATATTTGCTTACGTCAAAGTGCTAGAGAAAAACATCGTCTGCTACTGAGATCACAATATATAAAATATAAATTCCCCGTTTTTAACAGACTTCAAAAAAAGGAGGAGGTTTCTTAATTCGACCTTATATTTTTTTTATGTGTGTTCGCGGATAACTTCGTCGTTTATGAACCGATTTTGATGATTCTTTTTTTGTTGGAAAGGAGATCTCCCAACGGTTGTTACCATGATAAGGAAACCAGGGTCTGATAATGGCATCCCTGAGAAAACGAGGGGAACCTTAGTTTCCTGTTTGAAGTCGGTTTTTTTGTTCAAAATTATATACAAAACAAATTACAGTAACGTCTGGACAGTTGTTTGATAGGAGACAAGGATAGAAATTCTGAAATAGGTATGTGAGACGGAGAGAGGGAGCCCCTAAAGTACACTTCCGTGAGCAATCAGGGCATGACTTTTCGTTCGACACTTTTGACCGCGTGACCATGAATCTGTTTTTTTTTTTAGGTGATCTAAGGTATTCAACTACAGATTTAACTACTGAGATTTCCAAAACGTTATTATTTACTAGGTACACCTATGATTTAACTGTTGAATACAGGTGACTTTTTATTTGCTGAAAAGCGGCATATGATTGGTCCTACTCATAACACTGAAAACTATCCCTAAGGATCCTAGACATTTTCATCCGACTACGCCAGGAGGAGGGTTATCTATTTAGAGTCTATGTATGTATGTAGTGTTGATACAGTTTTACACGATCACGTGTATCAAACCCGCAAAATCTTTATGTTTTGGCAATAGATGGAAAAAATAAAAACGTAGTTATTAAAAATGTACTGAAATAAGCTATTTGCAGTAAAATACTGTAAATAGCTTATTTTAATGTATGTGTGTTTTATTTGCAAAATAATTAGCCTAAAAAATAAAAATGCTGCCGAAATTCACTATTCTACGCGAAGTCGCGGGCACAGTTAGTAGGATATATTTTTATCCGACTGGCCAAAAGATGGCTATGCAGAGTACCAGGACAAGCGTTTTGGCGGCAAGACCTACCGCAACTGGTCCTTGCCTTCGCCTTATGATGCTGGCAGGCAGGCCCGGATTGGCCATATGGGCAAATCGGGCAAATTCCCGATGGGCCGGATGCCCAATGGGCCGGTGTGGTCAATTGGCGGTCGACTTTATTTCGCTATATAAAAAAACCATCGATGAGAATAACGTCCTCTATCGTCAAGTCGAGGACCTAATTCAATTTACGTTATCTCGTTGGGCTCTATCTCTAGTAATTAATTATTTATTTTGATTTTCTTCCCACAAACATATTTACAAAGTATGGTAAAAAAAGCGTCGGTGGCGTAATGGCTAGGGCCGCCGTCTTCTGTCCGGGAGGTCGTAGTTCGAACCTGCCACGTACCAATGTGATTTCGAATTTAGATTTCATATGTACGCTTATCCGATGCTCTTACGGTGTAGGAAAACATCATGAGGACAGGATATTTTTACACACACGCCTGCGAAGAAACTCGCAGGTTGTGTGTGAAGTCGACCAACCCGCACTGGGCCCGCGTGGTCTACTAAGGCCCGATCGCCCTAATTCAGGCTTGGCTCGAGCCCCTCGGTGGGGAAATTTATGAGCTGATATGAATAAAAAGAAAAAAAATATACAAATATATGTTGGTGAGAGACTGGCGCCTAAAGTAAGATGTAAATCTTTTAGTATGGTCACCTGGCCCCCCTCGGTATACAAGAACAAAACATGAAAAGTGAAGTAGGAGTAAAAAATAAAGATATTAGAAGGTTTAGCTGCGCTTGCGTGAGTATGTGTGTGTGTGTGTGTGTGTATGTGTGTGTGTGTGCGTCATTTTGTTTGTGTGAGTGAGTAAGTGTGAGAAAAAAACATATATGATTATATTTGGATAAATTTTTCCATTTCAGAGTAGTCAAGAGTCAGCAACCAAGCAGTGATAGTAATTTAGGTCACTAATTTTCATGATTTTAGATATTTTGATAGACAAATAGTTTTCTAGAAAACACAAATGTTGTTGAGCTAGGGTGGTCCTAAAGCATTGCAGTCTAAAGATCATGTCTATTCGTCTAGTTTCAAGTTGGTCAAGATTAAATGCAATAGACTTATGTCTAGATGAACAATTGTCTAACCGTGAGTACTTGGCACTGGATGTCAGTGGGATAATAATGGTTTTTAAATGTAGCAACTTTAAGGATCAATCTTTGGGCTCTTTTAATCTATAATAGATTGGCTTTGTAAACACCTCCCCATGAAGAGATGTAATAGCTCAAGATTGATCTGCAGAGAGCGTTGTACAACATTTTAACTATTTTACTACCAGCTACCGATCGAATATTTCTGAATAGAGGCGTGATTTTATCTGAGAACTCTTTGCGTATGTTTGTTAATATGTGGTTTGAAAGTGATATAATTATTGAGAATAACACCCAGATATTTTATATTATAGACCGTTTTTAGTTTAGGGCAGCTACATGAAGAGACATTAAAACAGATAGAGCAGTGAGCTGTTATATTAAGGGAATCAGGAGGGTGTTCTAGGGGTAATTGAAATACTTGGATATAAAATACATGCATACAAGTTCAATGTTCATAACATTATTTTTGACACAGTTACGCAAAGCATGGGTTGTCGTTTTCTTACAAATGGAAAACTGTACGCTGATTTCTCGTGTCTAGATCTAAAAAGTTTCCCCGAAATACGTAATAATAAACTTTAATCCGGTGAACTAGATGAGTTAAGTAGTAATTTATTGAAATTTGATAAGACAGCTACAGGTGGAAGTTTTCGGATTTAATTGAAAAATTTGGCATTGCATTGGGATAAACTTAAAACCACTGAATAAGAAGATTATAAAATATTCATTGAAGAGAATAAAAGTGAAGAAGGTCAAGAAGTCAACGGTGAAATGCCTTTACAAATAGAAAACCATGATGAAGAAAGATTTATACCATGTATGACACGCCGTACATGTAAAAATTGCGCCATTTGCTGCTTTAAAATTTTGCATAAATACAATCTTTTGACCAACGCCTACACGTACGTGAAAGATCCTTTTCTACCCTAAAAATTATCAAAAATCGCATGAATAGTACCTTATCTTCCGATAATTTAAATAATAATTTATGTTAATGACCTACCGTCATTTGGCGACGACATTATTGATAAAGTAGCCGAGAGTAGTGAGCTTCTTCGGAAGTCTTTAGTTGTTAAAATTGAAAATAAATCAATCAATCTATCAAATATGCTTTATTGTACAATTACAAAATATACAAAATACAAGTACAGAATAAATAGAAAAATTTTAAATTGTACAATGTAGGCGGCCATATATTATTATTAATCATTTATTTCAGACATAGGTAGTCCATATTTAGGTTAGTATATTAAAAAAAATTTAAAATTAATATTAGTGTACAAAGGTCATTGGGCAAAATCTGACCCGGTTAACTAAAGTTATCCTACAAAAACCAAATTAGTTTTAAATTGTTAAGTATTAACCCACATTTCATTACAAATATTTTTATTTTTTTTAAACCATGGGAATAAAATGTAAAAAAAATATATAAATGCGTAAATAAAACATTTTTAGTGAAGCACAAATCGATGGAGCCTCTTGCTAGTGAAAAGCAAAGTTGAAAAAATCGATGGAGCCTCTTGCTAGGGAGGAGCAGAGTTGAAAAAATAGATGGAGCCTCTTGCTAGTAAAAAGCAGAGTTGAAAAAATGGATGAAGCCTCTTGCTAGTGAAGACCAGAGTTAAAAAAATCGATGAAGCCTCTTGCTAGTGAAAAGCAGAGTTGAAAAAATCGATGGAACCTCTTGTTAATGAAAAGCAGAGTTAAAAAAATCGATGGAGCCTCTTGCTAGTAGAGTACGGAGTTGACAAAATAAATGGAGCAGATATGTGAAGTGAAATAGTGAAGAGCAGAAATGAAAAAATAGATGGAGCCTCTTGCTAGTGAAGACTAGAGTTGAAAAAATGGATGAAGCCTCTTGCTAGTGAAGACCAGAGTTAAAAAAATCGATGAAGCGTCTTGTTAATGAAAAGGAGAGTGAGAAAAAGCGATGGAGCCTCTTTTAACTCTGCTCTTCACTAGCAAGAGGCGCCATCGCTTTTTTTCACTCTGCTGTCCATCAACAAGAAGCTTCATCGATTTTTTCAACTCTGCTTTTTACTAGCAAGAGGCTCCATCTTTTTTTTCAACTCTGCTCTTCACTAGCAAGAGGCTCCATTTATTTTGTCAACTCCGTACTCTACTAGCAAGAGGCTCCATCGATTTTTTTAACTCTGCTTTTCATTAACAAGAGGCTCCATCGATTTTTTCAACTCTGGTCTTTACTAGTAAGAGGCTCCATCGATTTTTTTAACTTTGCTTTTCACTAGCAAGAGGCTCCATCGATTTGTACAACTCTGCTTTTCAGTAGCAATAGGCTCCATCGATTTTTTCAACTCTGGTCCTTACTAGCAAGAGGCTCCATCTATTTTTTCAACTCTGCTCCTCACTAGCAAGAGGCTCCATCTATTTTTTTAACTCTGCTCCTCACTAGCAAGAGGCTCCTTCGATTTTTTCAACTCTGCTCTTCACTAGCAAGAGGCTTCATCCATTTTTTCAACTTTGCTTTTCACTAGCAAGAGGCTCCATCGATTTGTACAACTCTGCTTTTCACTAGCAATAGGCTCCATCTATTTTTTTTACCTCAAGAACGTTTAAGGACGTTCTGTCACGTTGCTAACACGAAAGTTTTAACCTCAATATTATATTTTTCTTTTTTAAGCTTTTGGCTTGAATCCCATTAACTACGTTAATGCGACATATATATTCGTGAACTAGAGACGTTTATCTAAACATCCTACCTATTTTTTTTTCTGTAGGCCGTGGGTATAGGTTTCATACTATGCTGCCCAATGACCTTTATAATGAATTAAAATTACGGATTTAATAAACATTATAAATATTAAAATTTAATAAACTTATCTATTTAAATTAAAAATAACTACTCTAGAACCTGTATGGGTACAGTCCCAGTGTTTAAGAAAGGGACTGTCCAACTTGTCTCCCATGATTTTCAGAAAACTGTTGGCGCTGCCACTCACGCGACTCATCAACGATGCCACTCTCTTTCTAATTATACTCTGAAAGGAATCAGTGCGAGCCTCCGCGAACATCGCCGATGCACTGCAGTAAAGTGGCAGCCCCAGCAGTAACCTGAACCCGTTGTTGTATTGGATCCGCAGAGCGTTGAAGGCTTTCTGCGTGTACCTGACCCACAGACTGCACGTATAAAATGACTGGCAGTACGCTTTAAAAAGTGTAACCTTGACTTCGCGCGTGCTACGTGCAAATCTGCGGGCAAGCATGTTACATCTAACCGCCAACGCCCTGCGTTCTCTCTCCATGTCCATGTCATCATTTTGATCTTCAGTGACCCAATGTCCCAAATACTTAAAATGCTCAACTATTGCAAGAGGCGAGCCACATAGATAGACAGGTGGTATTGTCTTCGGCTTCTTAGTGCCTGTTTTAAAAACAAGTAATTTGCTCTTCTTGGCATTGTATTTGAGACCGTTGGCCACCGCATAACTTTCACATGTCTTGACCAGTTTCCTCAGAGCACTGATCGATGGGCTCAGCAAAACCATATTATCAGCATAACTGATATTGTTGACACATTTTCCGTCAATAGAGCATCCAATACCGGCCTTGCTGAGCTCAACGATCAAGTTGTTCATATATAGGTTGAAAAGTCTGGGAGAGCTTAAGCCACCCTGCCTAACCCCACATTCCAACCCATATTCCCTTGAGAATGACCCTGCCCACCTAACCATATTAGTCTGATGACCGTACCAATACTTGAGCAGGCAAATCAGCTCTTTTGGAGTACTGGTATCCTTAAATAGCTTGTCCCATAGCACATCATAAGATACAAGGTCGAATGCCTTCGACAAATCCAAGAAACATGCATATACAGGGGTTTTTCTCTCAGTGTAGTACCGGACAGTCTGCTTGAGACAAAGGATCGCAGTTTCTGTGGATAGACCAGGCCTGAAACCAAATTGTCCGTCCGCTAAGGGCACATATTTGCCAAGTTCTTGATCAAGCAGACCATCCAGCACCTTAGCTATAACGGTAGCCAAAGAGATGGGTCTATAATTGGATCTGTCGGAGGCATCGCCCGTGCGATTTTTTGTGATAGGCACCACAATTGTCTCCATGAGACTGGGCGGTAAATAGCAGTGGCTAATGCAAAGATTGTACAGCATCGTAAGTACACGGGGCAAGTGAACGCCTGCTCTCTTTAAGTGCTCAACGCTAAGACCATCCTTTCCTGGTGATTTACCTCTTGACATAGTCATTATGGCTCTGGAGAATTCTTTACAGAGAAACGAATAGGCTTTCCACCTGAGATGTTTCCAGCGTCGAGCACACGCAGCTGAGTGGTCAATGAACTTTCCACTATAAATTGCTCTTTAAACATATTAGCGATTTCTTCTGCATTGTTAATTCCATTTATATCAGCTGGTAAACTAGTTTTAGGACTTAGTTTATTTGTGCTTTTCCAAAAACCACTAAAGTCCTTAGCATCGTGTTGTGTGGCAAGAATATCCATTTTAAGTTGCAACTGTCTGTCTTGGCACCATTTAAGCCGCGACTTAAAGTGTTTTCTGGACTCGCACATACTATCATACACCTGTCCGACACTGGGCTTCCCATATAATAACCACAACTGAAAACTTAGCCTAGCTTCGTTGTGCGCTTGTCTAACATATTTGTTCCAACCTATAACGTGCCTAATTTTTCTACATTCTCTTTCGTCATAACTCTCTTCTGCTGCCTTTTGCAATATACTGACTATTTCATTATACATTTTATTTAAAATCTGTCTATGATCTTTATCGTTACAAAAACTGTCTGCACACGAACTTAATTCCTGCGGGAAATCAATATCTCTCAATTTATTCCACGTTATCTCAAAATATTTATTTATTTGCCTATCATCTCTTTCCCCCCAAAGTATTTTATTGCATGTATTGTCAAATTTGATTTTATGTTTCAGTTTTTCTATATTACACGTAATTTGCAATGGAAAATGATCTGACCATAGAGTATCATAAAGTACACTTACATTAGTAACAGAATGCCCAGCTGACCCTGTGACCAGACAATGATCCAGCCAACGTCTAGTACCGTGAGCTTCACTTATATACGTGTATGTCCCTGACGAAATTCCCAAGCGATCAACATCCACACAGAGCCAACTTTGCTCTGCACAAAATTTTGTCATTTCCTGGTAGAACAGTTCCCCAGGATGCGCATTAAAGTCTCCTAATATGTATATTGCATCCACACCACTGTTTTCTATGACAGCACTTATCTCACTCATGCAGTCCGTAAATTCGCACAAATTACTCACACAATCTACCGGCATGTAAACGGAAAACACTATAAAACTACGTTTCTGCACTTCAATTTGTATTGCCGCAATGCGCGCGCTTACGCACTGAATCACTGTGACCGCACTGAAGACACCTTTTCTCCACATGATAGCCACACCGCCATAAGGTCTTCCTCTCAAAATACCCTGCGACGTATCCACCGTTGATTTACTGGTGAAATCGAAATTGCCATCTATACTTCCGATGAAGTTGACGTCGTGAGGCATCAGCCAGGTCTCCTGCAGTGCGATTATGTCTGCCGACTGGCAGTGATCTGACTGTATCCACCGATCTCGTTCCACTCTTACAATTAAAGCTTATTAACTTGGTAGGTACTAACTTTTGCTTATGATTTAAATCCATTATTTGATTTTAATAGGTATATTATGTTCTCCAACCGTATCTGAAACTCGCTCTTTTTGTAATGATTGTAAATTTTCATTAGAAGGTAATTTTCCTTTCTCCTGAGGGTAAAGGGCCGACCGTCTTTAAAATGCCCGGGCCGGTTTCGGGTCCCAGTCCGGGCCTGCTGGCAGGTATAGCGGCCCTCACTACATGACCTAGCTGTCGGTGAGTGGGGAAGCTATATATCATAAACCTGGTAGTTAAGTGTATCTGGTAGATATACGGGAGGGCATTCCCAAAAGATAAAGTTTTTTTATGCAGTCGGGTTTTTAATTTTTCATTAATTTCTAATTTAAATCCAAAATTAACACTGTTTTAAAAATGAATGTATATTTTTATTTTTTTAAATAAACAAACTATTTTGAGAGCCATACTAAAATCTTTTTCTTTTTTAATAGCTGGTTATTTTTTTTACGATTTTTTAAATGTTTAATAGTGATGACGTGAAAGAGCGAAATATTATGAAAAAAATGGAGCCAGTTCCTAATAATTTCAATCGACGATTATAATATGAGCAGCGTCCTTTCCACGACTTGCAGTCGACCTGCAACAACACTGCGATCGCCCACCCGCCTGCCAAGTGTGGCGATTACGGCAACACCCCCAAATGATATACACAACAACAAAAAACGGCCCCTAGTCTCCAGCGGCCCCGCTATTCCTTGCTCTGGTAGCAGTCAAAGTAATGGCGGGGCATGGGGTGCGAAGAACTCCCGGCAGATGTCAGGCTACCAAACCAAAAGACATCTGGCCCTGGCAACCTACAACACGAGCACACTGCGGACCGACGCGAAGCTGACAGAACTCGACGAAGAATTAGCAGGTTACGATGGGATGTCATTGGATTGTGTGAAGTCCAAAGACACTATAATCCTTAAATCCGGAAAACTGCTCTATTTTCGGGAGGGTGACCAACTGCCCCAGGGTGGTGTCGGGTTTCTAGTCCACAAGTCGCTCATTAACAATGTGGTCCGGATCGAGAATGTTTCGACGAGGATAACGTATCTTAGAATCACCAAACGGTATTCGCTGAAGGTCATACAGGTATATGCACCGACAGCGAAACATTCCGACGACGAAGTAGATGAACGAACGATGAGTTGAACAATCGCTTCGAATGCCTAGTACATTGCGATAACTTGGACGATTATAATGACAGGTTGGTGGAAATTATCCAAACGGTCGGGTCCAAGATTTTTAAAACTCGCCGTTCAAACAAAACCAAAAGAATCTCGACTTAACCAGCAATCTCATGGAAGAAAGATGCAGATTGGTTTTGCAGTCCTCTGAAGATGCTACTCAATATCGGCAGTTAAACAGACAGATCTCTAAGTCCCTGACTCGCGGTTTGCGCCAGTATAATACAAATTGTTTTAAATAGGCGATTGAGAACAACAAAGGCTCAAAAGTGTTCGAGATCTGTCTATTGGACAAAGTCAACTGACCAAGCTGAAGACTGAGTTGCTGGAAGAAGTTGAGAAGTACTACGGACAATTTTACACGACCACTCATCTGGTAGTCAGTGATCTGGCTAAAGACCCAAGGGCCAGACTAACCCGACACTACACCGAAAATATCCCGGATGTCAGCCTGTACGAGATTAGAATGGCTCTCAAAAAGCGCAAGAACAATAAGGCACCGGTTGGTTAATGATCGAATTACGGCTGAACTTCTGAAAGTTTATGTTTTCCGGGTGTATGAATTTATGTATATATGTGCGTCCATCAAACCATTTAGGCCTACGCCAAAGAAACGAACATACAAACATACATACACTTGTAAAACATTACCCTTCTTTTTTAACAGTCGGGTAGACGTCGCAAGACACTAGGAATAACCTAATAAATTTATTGAAAACCTGACTGCATAAACACGTTATGCCTCTTTTTTAGCAGGCAGTTAAAATGTACCTTATGTCACTAAAGGGATCAAGATGAATCTAACAACACCTATTTATATTGTTTATTTTTTTATTTAATTGATAAATAGAAGGTTTCAAAAAAATATATGATAATAGTACATCAAAAACCTTTACAGGTCTATCCGTGCACTGGGTAATGTCGTTACTGACTAAATCCACTTAAGCTAAATTAAAGTAAGTACCTACCCTATTTTTGCAAAAATCAAAAATATAAAAAAAAGAAAATAAATCAGTATTACAAAAATAATAATGAAATAAAATATGTATCCACCTTTAGAACAAAAAAAGAAAAAGAAATTAATAAATTAACTTGAGTTAAAACCTATTTGAAAGGATTGGCACTATCATGAACACAATACCTACAGTCATACATAAGTGAGTTTGTGCAAAGGAAACTACAAGCGCAGCGCACGCGCACGGGTGATCTACCCGCCTATTACAAGTTGACAAGTGATTGACACGAAATCTCAGCGAATTTGCCGGTAGGTACCACCCGCGCCGGCCGGCTTTGGTAGGCAGGTGTTACGAGGGTACGTGGGCGAGGGCGCTGCGATGAACTTTGCGTTATATCATCGTCATAAGGGTGTTCGTTTGTGTTTTTTACTATATAAAACTATATCCAGCAAAACCTATGCCCTCGCAATCCCCTCCCACACCACGGACACCTACACCAAATCATTCACTGTTCAAGCTGCACGTCTCTGGAACGCTCTCCCGGTCGATGTTAGGTTAAGTCCTTCCTTAGCCATCTTCAAGGCATCCATTAAGAAGATGTGGAGTCCCAACAGTGAATCCTGAGCTCGTCTAAATATTTAAGTATATTTATTATTATATAATGTTTATTGTATTTATTATTATTTATATAAATATTTTTCATTTATTTATAAGTATTTACTACAAGGCATTAATATGTAAGTGATATTGTTAATTACTTTTCAATAATTCTGTATAGATGTATAATTACTTAATATTAAGGTATAGATTACAGATAGTCGTGTTTGTAACTTTTGCACCTACCTTTTTCCTTGTTGTAAATCTCAAACGTCATCAGTAGGTTGACTGGAAGAGATCCCGTAAGGGATAAGTCTGCCTTTACATATAATATATTTTTTAAGTATTGTAACAAAATTCAATAAAGAGTTTACAAACAAACAAACAAACAAAACTAAATGGTTAGGTGCAGCAAATATCATTAGCAATTTTAATCAGCCGTTAGATATTGATGGGATTTAAAAACATATTTGACATTTATATACTTTTATGGTTATTGAACGTTTGTTAAACCTATCAAAAATTAAAATATTTATGTGCTAACCATTTCCAGATAATATTGATTTAAAGTTTCTTTAACATTTTTTATATTTATATTTGTTTAAATATCAGCAGGTAGTCCATTAATTATAATGCGGACTAGTTATTTTTAATGCACTACTACAATGTGGGTATCAAATAAAAGGGATTGCTGAGAAGAATACCAAATAATTGAAAATTTTCAAATAAAAGCTTGTACCTAAAAGTTTGTTTGTTTGTTTGTTTGTAAACTCTTTATTGTACAAAATCTTAAAATAATGTTATAAAAAAAAAAAAAAAAAAATCTTATCTTAAAGTTATTAGGTCTTTCGAAAATTATTAGATCAATATCACTCCGTGAAGCTGAAGTACGTCATTTACCCAGTACATATACCTATACTTCAATTAAAAACAAAAAAATTGAACCCACCGCACCGGTTCCAATATCGTATATATGCTAACGATGGTCGTTACTGAAATATACGGGAACATTATTTTTTAATAATACTTCGCTGTAATGGTTGAATGAAATTATGAGTTTCTGAAATTGGTGAAAGTATTGAACGTACCTTTCTCTTTCTCTCTTTGTGATAAATGATGGTAACTTTAGAAGGCTATACCCACGCTAAACCACATCCTGGACACTTGGAAGGAATGATGGAACTAACAAAATGGCGGCGAAATTCTATACGTTCGACAACCAAACTGTAACCAATCTGTATGAATCTGGGTGACGAGGGTGTGAGGTCGCAACCTAGAGAGCGGCAGGGAGTGTCCATACTGTATGTTAGTACTAATATATATATATACTTGGCCAAACAT
This sequence comes from Coleophora flavipennella, assembly GCA_947284805.1. NCBI lineage: Eukaryota > Metazoa > Arthropoda > Insecta > Lepidoptera > Coleophoridae > Coleophora > Coleophora flavipennella. Next base: position 3,896,245 of record OX369307.1, read on the forward strand.
AGTTATGAGTTTACACTAACAAGTAGGCACATACAGATGCTCGAAAATAGTTATTAGTACTAACATACAGTTTGGACACTCCCTGCCGCTCTCTAGATTGCGACCTCACCCCCTTGTCACCCAGATCGATACAGATTGGTTACAGTTTGGTTGTCGAACGTATAGGATTTCGCCGCCATTTTGTTTGTTCAATCATTCCTTTTTTTGAAATGTCATTTCAGGCCCGTTGTATGAAGTGTCCAGGGTGTGACATAGATAAGAGTTTACACTTACAAGTAGGCACATACAGATGCTCGAAAATAGTTGCTTTTATTTATTTCTAGCAAATAAACATGTATAATAACCAAATATACAGAATCTTCTTTGCTACATAATGACAGGTAGGTGTGCTTATGATATAAATTTTAAACACGGTAGGGCCAAAGTATAATAAATTAGTACTATCATACAGTTTGGACACTCCCTGCCGCTCTCTAGATTGCGACCTCACCCCCTTGTCACTTAGATTGATACAGATTGGTTACAGTTTGGTTGTCGAACGTATAGGATTTCGCCGCTATTTTGTTCCTTCATTCCTTTTTTGAAATGTCATTTCTGGCCCGTTGTATGAAGTTTCCAGGGTCTGGTATGGCTTGCGACCACGGCTAGTAAGTACCCCTAAATGAAGGAAAAAGTAAAGGCTATTCTTTCAGGCGAAAAACTCTTGTTTTCATATTTTTCAATAATTTTTTTCCGTAGTCGGGTTTTAGTTTTTTCAACTTTCATTTTATTTTTATATTTTTTGTGCTCAGAGTACAACGCCTCCCCACCTCGCTACCCGCGTGTCGTGTGACTTGATTGTAGCGCGCGTACATTGAGCCATCTTACATATCGTTTGTGAGACCATTTGCTAAGAACTTTAGCATTTGAATATGTAATATTGTACTTATTTAGAATATACTCATCAAGATCTTTCTTTTGATACTAAACATGATACGATTAAACAAATATTTTAAGTTCTGTATTTGATTTATTGTGTTGAATTATTTTTGTAATTCTTTAACACGCGAAATGGCACAAATCCAAAGACACCATATTTGTCAAAATCGATTCAGTGGTTTAGGAAATACGAGGAACAGATGAACATACACACATACATACATAGATTGACAAAAACATAACCTTTTTTTCGTAGTCGGGTAAAATAAACTGAGATTGACAAATGGCGTATAATCAACTTTGGTTTCCAAAACCTTGATACGTACGTATCCACTATCCATGTATTTTTACCCTCGACGGACGGAACGGAAAAGCGCCTCTGTTCCGTTCCGTCAAAAAATACACTTACATAGGGTCTTAACAAAGGCATGCACTTATTTTTAACTGGAACTTGTAATCATGAAACTGAACAACTTTCTTTCTTTCAATTCGCAAAAAAATTTTTGGACTTCCCAAGCAAATCGATTAGCTGTCGGGCAAACTTTGTATATATTTTAAATAACAATTGTTATAGGTTACAATTATAAACCACAAGTGGTAACCACAGGTGCAACCAAGTACATTTTGAAATAACAAAGGTGTCAGGGCTGTAACAGAAGCTCTAACGGTCACTTTGCCACAAACACACACCTGCAAAGACTCGTGAATAACTCGACCTGCAAGGCCAGTGGTGAAAATATAGAATCAATAGAACTCTGACTGTGTCACTCTAGTATCCTGGCGTAAGTAACAAGCGTATGTGCCTCCTTGGTAATAGCTATCAAAAACCGGAGCTGCTACGTTGACGCAGCACATAATTGAGTAGAGGAGTGCAAGAGTTTAGGGGTGTTTACTTTTTATTGTGGAAACAAAAGACCTCATTGGGTCGAAGTGTCGCTGCGATTGCATCCCCCATCCACAAAGATAAGATTCTTACTACTTTTATAAATGCGAAAATGTGTTTGTGTGAAAACGGGAAGCCGCTAGAAGCAGGCAGCGCAGGACCGGTCGTTATGGAAATCCTTGGAGGAGGCCTTTGTCCAACAGTGAACTTCTTTCGTTCGGCTCATATATGCTGATGAGAAAAATATTGCGAGCTCTCACAAAGCTGTGCTATAAGCTAGTGATTTTGGAGTGCGAGGTGTCGTTAGATTTGCCTTGATTCCGTGAGTGACATCAGTCAACGGTGCGTAGGATACATTTCTACCCGACTCACAGTGCTCCGTGCCTTAGACATAAATCAAAAAATAAACTATTAATTACACGTACTTGAACGCTGCCATTGTGAAGTGGACGAGTCAAGCCCTACAGAAACAAACCCACACTACAAGGATTGTTCTGATTTGCTAACTCTATGCACTTGAAGTAAGATATTACGGAAAGCGATTGGGTGATCTAGTTTTAGTCGCATTATTTCGTTCATATAAGAGTGTTATACTGGTTAAATACACAAATATTTTTCAATCATTCACCATGGATTCTACAGGCGAAGGTATGTTCTATATATTGTTCTATCAATATTGTTACACAATATAGTAAAATAATCTGTCAATAAGGCAATTGCAAACTTTGAATAAGCTTTTTAAAAAATGACCAAAAATGCTCTTGTAGTATTTTCATTTTTATATTACTTTATCAGTGGACTTTCAGATTTAATAAAGTTTTTCTGCCACTTTATTTGTTTTTGTTTTTTTTTTAAATAGGCGGTATATTATAACAAAATATATACCTACCTAGCCAAGATTTGGATAAACAGTGATAAAAGTGAGCGCGAACGATCTATAAACAACAAAATATGTACACGTTTGAATGTTCCTGACTGACACTGACGAAATATCGCGCAAAAGTTTTAGAAAAGCGAGGTATTTATTTTCCTGAAAATTAAAACTAAATGGCAAGATTGTTCGCGGACACGTGAAAAATTTATGAAAAACAACAAGACTTGATTGTTCTGATTATAATTAGTTTCCAAGTTGTAATCATTTATTATACCCATATAAAAACGTAAAATCCACATAAAAACTAAATTTTTATGTTTGTCCCATTCCTCACAGGGCTCGGAGCACTGTGCGACTGGCCAAAAAATAAGAGTTAAGTTTTCATGCAGTCGCGTTTTTATTTTTTAATTATTTTTTTTAGTTATTAGATACTCTAAGCCAGGTCATACTAAAATACTATATTATTCCAATTTCTGTCCTTCTTACTTATCATTTGTATCCCTTGTAAGTAGGTATCGCTCCAAGTCTGTCATCTTTGCCTGAACGGTGTCCACTGTTTAGGTACTTCAACAACTCCCTAGAATCTTCAAGTCGTTTATTAAATTTCTAGAGTCAATAGCGGTAATCCATCACCAAACATTTTTTTCAGTACAATTGACCAGTCCATGGGTAATATTTTTTGAAGTAAAACTTCTTTACGCATGCTTGACTTGGGGAGTAAGCTGGTGAATGCGTGACGAGAGCGTTACGGCAGTGAGATCAGGCGAGGCGAACGGAAGTTGAGAGGGATATATAAATTAGTGAAGATAGAAAGACAGATACTATTTATTTTTGTGTACCAACAATATCGGTTGCCAAAGCAACAATATCGGTTGTCAAAACAAACATATAAGATAAAAAAGTATTGATAATTTTCAGAGTATAATAAAACTCTTTTCATAAACTGTCTATACATATATATGACAAGAAAAATTTGCTTATTTTTTGAAGACTAAGTATTTACTTTCATACATATAGATGAATCTAAAGAAGTTTTACTTCAGTCGTGTGGTCTAAAGCAGACTCATATTTTTTTTCCATTGTCCGGTCCACCGGGCCTCGGAAGATTATGTCTCTCTTACTCAGAGCAATGCGTGACAAAAGACACTATTCACGACATCCGATATTGACAATCGACATCAGTCAACGGTGACAGAGACAATGGCATTAGTTTCTTGTTGATAAATAAATAAATAAAATAATTCTTTATTCAGGCAACCACGGACCCACAAACAGAAAATTCAGTTCACAATAAAATAAAATAAAGCATTGCACTTGCCTTATTGGTCCTTTGTTTTTAGACAGATGGCGTTTGTAGTTTAATAACAATCTAGTTTATAAATATGAGTAATATTCCCCCTTATCTATAGCATATCTCTGAGTAATATGACACATTGCCAAAGATTGTAGGTACCTCAAATAGGTAGGTACATTTTTGTGTGATGTTTTTTTTTCATTAAATGTAATTTTAATGATAGGATAACACATCTATGAATTTCAAATCTAGATGTATGATAGTTTTTTCATAAAGTGTACCATAAAATATAAAGGTTGTGGGATGTTGTAAGGGCTCCCCCTATCTATGTTAAATTCAATAGAGGTGTGATAGTTTTTTCGTAAAGTGTACCACAAAAGTGCAAAGATTGTGGGATATTGTAATGGCTCGCAATTACTATGTTAAATTTCAAATCAAGAGGTTTGATAGTTAAGTGTACCACAAAAATGTAAGTACAGGTTGTGGGACAGTGTAAGAAAAATCATGAAAATGTTTCGTTCAACGTTGAAATGATTATTGACCACAGGTTGAAACAATACTTCCTGATATCTTGCCAAAGAGTTTAAAGTAAAACGTGGGTTAATTATTTAAAACCTCATTATGGACGAAGTTCATGTTCATGACAGAAGAATAGATTGTGTAGGGGTAACGACGAAGGCGGGTGGCTGCCGTACAACTAAGGTAAGCACTACATTTTTACGTTGGCGCAAAACTCTGTCACAAAATTATATTTTTTTTAAAAAAAAAACAAGAAAAAAATAAAATAAAATATTTAATAAGTAAATAATTATCAATTAAATATTTTTGATTATTAGCTAATTTTATTTTTTAATTAAAAGTGTTATTAATAATTTGCTTGTTTTAGACTACAGAGCATCTAAATTAAAGCGAACTATGGATTTTTAATTATACAAAAAAATAATGAACTTTTGTTCAAAGATTATTTCAAGAAATCGTTAAATCTGTTTTAAAATCAAATGTTGGTACGAGTAGCTAGTCAAATTCAAGCAATTCCTTAGTTTTGTAAACTTGATCTACCATATTGTTTGCGTTGAGAATTTTATTAATCTCCTGCTCTATTATTGGTAGATTAAGTTCAGACCAATCGGCCTCTTCTTTTATTTTCTTCATATTCTTTTCAATGATATGTATTGCTGATCCAAATTGTTCTTTATGCTGGTTGTACAGTCCTTCAACGCGGTCTAAGTCGTCTCGTGTGATGAATCGGCAAGTAGCACAGGAAATCAGGCTATTCCAGATTTCTGGCTTCTTCTGGTATCTGTAGGAAATGCAAAAAAAATGGAATTCTTCTTTATTGGCTAGCATAAACCTGCTAAAAATAAGGAAACTGTTATGGTAAAGATTTTTGGTATATATTATCTGGTTGATGGTATGGCATTTTCTAAGCCCGCTTATTAACTACCACTATCTTATCTAACTTTTGCCGCCAAACATCAATGTTGAAAGTATTAATGTATTCCGGCAGGAAGATAAGATAACCAGTTCCCTTTTGCGTTGGGAAGTCTTGGTAAGCTCATTTCCATCTTCGGCATCATCGATTTGCCACTTACCATTAGGTGAGATGATGCCAAGGGCTTACCAAGTGTGGAAAAAGTCTTTTTTTACCATCTGCACTTATTGACAGGTGAGGGTAAGGCAGAATACTATTTTCGAAAAGTAATAACTTCACCTAATTACAATTCTTATTATTGTGGAAACAATAGACCATATACTGATACTTCAAACTCGCCGATTAGTGAAATTAACAAAACGCATTCAAGGCGTAATGTTTAGCTACACACCAAGAGGTCGTGGGTTCGATTCACGGCCAGCGGACCTCTGGACCAATATTCTCCAACGCAATTGCGATTGGGAAATACATCAATGCTGTTAACATTGATTTTTGACGGCTTAGTAAGACACCTGTAAGATTTAGTTAGGTTGGTGGTAAGGATGGCTACCACCAACTTATCAAAGTCTTGCCGCCAAAAATCAATGTTAACAGCATTTATGAGTTCCGGCATGAAGATAAGATAACTAAATTCCCATTGCGTTGGGGAATATTGGTAAGTCCGCTTCTATCTTCTTTATTATTATTTATCGTTTCTTACCATCAGGAGAGATGATGGCAAGAGCTCATCAATTGTGGACAAAAAAAAGTAATTACTTTTCTCTGAGGATATCCCAGTTCTCCTCGAGAAACTTGAATAGTGTCATATACCCGGGGGCACTGCCGGTCATCATGCTCAGGATCAGGGACACGTCTGCCTCGGTGAAGTTGCCGTTATCTTCCAGCATTACCAGTTTAAGTATTCTAAAAACAGTAGATTCATTATTGCAAAGGCGTCGACAGGGAGGCAGCACTGCCTCAAACAAAACACTTATCTTTTTGTTTGGGTCATCTCTTTTTAGACACGTGTTCCGTTCGAGGCGCTAGTTATTTGTACGCGCTCAGGTTCATTATTAAAGAAACAAAGTGTTGATATCGCTACAAATGCGTGTTTATAAAATAACTAGCGGTTAAGAACGTAAGAACCTAAGAACGTAAGATTGGAAGGATTTTTAGTTATAATTATAGTTGTTTCTCTATTGATGCTCGTGAAGTTATGTGAAGAGGTTCGATAATTATATGTAATTTTTTGTCGATTCAGTTTTTGGAATCTTTTGAAAATGGCGAAGCCGTGGGTGTTGAAAACGTAAAAAACGATATATTTCAGCCATTTCGAAATACTCGCGAGGTCTACAGGTTACGTAGCCACTAGTAATATCACAGGGCCTAATATTATCATTTATCATCATATTATCAACCGGACGAAATACTTCCACTGCTGCACAAAGGGCTCCCCCAAGGGCTTCCAAGATGACCAGTTCTACGCTGCCCGCATCCAGCGGCTTTCAGCGACCTTGACCAGGTCTTCGGTCTACCGTGTGGGAGGCCTTTCTACACTACGCCTTCCCATGCGGGTCGCCTCTTGAGAACTTTTCTGTCCCAACGGCCATCTTATAGCTATGTGCCCTGCCCACTGCCACTTAAGTTTAGCTCCTACGGATCTCCTCATTTGTGATTCGATCCCGTATAGAAACTCCGCGCATAGCTCGTTCCATCGGCCTTAGGGTGACCTAGAGCCTTCTTATGAAGCCCATAATTAGCGACCATGTCTCAGTTCCGTATTTTATCACTTGCAACACACACTGGTCAAAGACCTTAGTCTTCAAACACTGCGGTATTTGGAACGTTGGTTAATCTTGGTAAGCTCGCTTCCATCTTTGGCATCATCGTCACTTACCATCAGGTGAGATTATGCCAAGGGCTTACCAATTATGAATAAATAAACAAAACGTGAAGATATTGCGGAGCTCCCCGCATGCTGCCCAGCCGTGTTGAATTTGTCGATTGATCTCTTTCTCGAAGTAAGACATACCTAACTGGACTGTTATTCCCAGGTTCACATATTCGGTAACAACTTCGAGAGCAGAGTCTCCAACCTTCAAAAAACATTTAACATTATCTTGTACATGTTCATTGTAAGACCCACTTGTTGAGAGATTATACTGAGGCCATCGAGCATTGTGCCTAGGTCTTCAATAGGTATGTAGGTAATTGCTATCCCGGTATATTTAATTAAACTTGGTATAGGCTTGTTATATGGAGTTACGCCACAATTGACATTCTAAAATTTAATAGGTATGTACGTACAAAGCAGGTAACTGAGATAAACTCAAAGTTAATATAACCTTACCTCATGATCTTGTTTTCATCAGTGGGGCATCCAGCTACAGTCTTGAGGAGATATCTTCTCTCACTGCGCTGCCTCGACGAGGGGAAGTGGATAACCCTCTGAAGGGCAAACTCCCATTCCTCCATGGTGCCGTACATAAAAACTACACAGAAGAACCGGTCTGCAATGCTGTGGAGGAATATTTGATCGAGATCTGAATCATGGCATGCAAGTCTCTGAAGAAATCCTCGATTCAAATCGTTAGACGTAAGGATATGTGTGAATTATGTTAAGAACCATATGTTTCCCACTTCTGATGTTGTACGTGTCTCTTCCTATGCCTCAGGTAGGTTAGGTCATCACACGGACTGGTGGAGGCTGTAGGGCTAGTGTCAAATCCCAGTGATTTTCAAGCCGGCTTTTAGACCTCTTAAAGACTGCCATCTAGTGATATCAACTAGCACCAACCTCTTAACATACCTTGCTAAGCAAGAAAACGACGAGGATAAACGCCAGTAACATGATTGATGACCGTGTTTGTTTGTAAAATCTACTTGTTTGGAAATGGCCAAACATGTAAATAAACTATTTAATCGTTTTACCAACCAAGAGAGCATACATGCGAAATTAATTTCGAAATTGAGCATGAGAGGTAAGGCTTATTTTAAAGTTAGATCATTACAACATTACACAGTCCCAAGATTACACAGTCAGAGATTAGAGAATGTTACATCAAGGCGTGGCGTCTACCGAGAGCTAAGCAAAGTTCAACATAACGTCGGCAGATGACGCGCAGAATACCGAACTAGCCTGGTACTCTTAAGATGTGCATGCATACCATGAAGGGCCAAGCAAAAAACCGAAAAATCGAATGTATCATTAATACATTAAACAGCTTATATTCTCTAATGGATTCCACGTTTAAAACTTACGGGTTTCCTTCATCTGGATTTTCCATTGTCATCCACTTCCTATACTGCTCCTGAGCCTCTTGAATGCATGGTTTGTATCCAGCATTGCAGAGACAAGACTTGGCCTCGCTCCGGAGACGGCTGTGTGATTTGAGCTGGTCTTCCTCGACGTCCTCGTAGAGAGGGATTAACATCACTCTTGCGAACATCTGGATGAGAAGTTGTTTATTAATAACTTGTATCTACGAGTATAATGACAGCTTAATCAAGCACATTTGATTTTCTCTTAGCACAATCATTGAGGATGTTTTTGTTGACCAGTCACAGTAATCCGTTTATTGTCCGCGATAATTCTAGGAAGTATTCAAACCATAAATGCTAGATTCTAACTCTAAGATTTAAAGGGTCTCGCATTATATGTCTCATGAATCTTAGCATTGAGCAACATGATAAGAATTATATTACTTAAAGATCTGAAGAGTCCCGGATTTGGGGTTAATAACTAATTTGTGTCCCTCTATTTGGCACATCAAATTTAAGGTCAAGTTCATTTGGAAATAGGGCCAAGAATCTTCTATTTCCTAACAGATTGATGAATATGTTCACAAAGGTGCTTACATTGAACTTCTCTCGCAGACACTGGCCTATATGCCTTCCAAGATGATCGAGCATGATGAAGAACGGGTGCCACACTAATGGATCCTTCTCCGCTTTTAACATCTGGGTCATCTCGAAGGCAGCTACGAAGGACAGTTCTCCAGCGTAAGCCAAGTTCCAGCTATCATGGAGGAGTTTCGCTCGGGTGATCGGAGGAATCGCATCACGGTTGCTACCTCTCAGGAACGCAGTAAGGAGTCTCCAGTTCTCTCTGTCATAGTTTACTGGGAAAGGTGCTGGAAAAGTTTTTTGGTGTTAAATAGACAGATACCTACTTACCTAGATAAGATGTTTATTGAAAGCACCAGACACGTACAGTTAATAAAGAAGATACAGTATCACAACCTAACCACACCCCGGACACTGCATACAAACGGTCGTGAAATGACATTTCTAAAAACAAAGACAGAGCAAACAAAATCACGGCGAAATCCTATACTTTCGAGAACCAAACTATAGCCAATCTGTATCAATATGGGTGACGAGGGGGTGAGGTCGGAATCTAGAGAGCGCCAGGGAGTGTCTATACTGTATGATAGTACAAATATATATACTTTGACCAAACAATAAAATAATATGAACACAGGGTACTGCAGGTCATGATTAGGTTCAGGTTTAGGTGACATCATAAAGAATACCTATAAGACAGGTATGTACTTAATTATTTAACAAAAACCAGCCAAGAGCAATTTGACTCGCGCAAATCAGGGTTCTGTAGCCTTTTCAAAAAATAAATGTATATTTTAAAAAATGAAATTGTTTTTGCAGTTTTTTCTATGGAAAATATATGAACTTTTTACAAATCAAACTGCATACCTAAGTTGGTCGAATATTACTCCTAAACTAAGAAAGCCTACTAACCGTTATAGTTTTCCTTTTCAATTGATTATATTTTCTACAAAAAATTTTTCAGATGTCCTAAAATAGCGGTACCTGGTAGGCTCGACTCTAACAATATTTAGCACTTTAAAAAAAAAGCAAGACGGGGGATTTGTCTGACCAAAGCAATTACAGACCTATATCATTGGCGACTGTCATATCTAAGGTGTTTGACGGTGTGCTTGAGCATCATCTTGATAAACATCTAAGTCTGCATGATGCCCAGTTCGGTTTCAAGAACGGGCTATCTACTGAAACAGCTATCCTGGCGCTTAAGCACACAGTCAAATACTACACTGACCGAAGCACGCCTGTTTATGCATGCTTTCTGGATCTATCCAAAGCGTTTGACCTTGTGTCTTATCCAGTGCTGTGGGATAAGCTCAGAAAGATTGATCTCCCGTCAGAGCTGATTAATGTTTTTCGTTATTGGTATGAAAATCAGGTCAATTGTGTAAGGTGGGCGAACGAATACTCCGAAACGTACAGGCTGGAATGTGGAGTGAGACAGGGTGGGTTGACGTCTCCGAAGCTTTTCAGCCTGTACGTAAACGATCTGATAGTCGAGCTCAGCAGTATGCATGCGGGATGTTACATAGATGGCATAAAAGTCAATAACATCAGCTATGCGGACGATATGGTACTGCTGAGCCCGTCTGTTGGCGCGCTCAGGGGGCTGCTGCGTGTTTGTGAGGGTTACGCGAAAGACCATGGTTTGAAATATAACATTAAGAAAAGCGAACTTATGGTCTTCACGGCAGGTAGCGACTCTCCTGAGTTTGTACCACCAGTCAGGCTATATGGAACTGCTTTGAACAGGGTCAGACAGTTCAAATACCTTGGACACATTGTAACTGATGACTTAAAGGATGACGCTGACATCGAGAGGGAGCGTAGGGCGTTGTCCATCAGAAGCAATATGCTCGCCCGCAGGTTCGCTCGTTGTTCAAATCAAGTTAAGATCACCTTGTTTAAAGCTTTTTGTCAATCTTTTTACACGAGTAGCCTGTGGGTAACGTATACGCAGAAGACCGACAGCGCCTTACGAGTCCAGTACAATAATGCCTTCAGGATGCTGTTGAGACTACCGCGATTCTGCAGCGCGTCCGGCATGTTTGCGGATGCGCGAATCGACGGTTTTCCCGCAATAATGAGGAAAAAAGTGGTTTCATTGATGTCTAGAGTGCACTGGAGTACCAACAGTATTCTGAGGGTGATCGGGGATAAGTACGAGTGCCCAATCATTAGGCACTGGAACTCACTACATGTGACCTGACATTTTGTACTGACATTGAATATTATTTAATTGGAATATTATTTTATTTTGACTGCTTGACATTATTATAATTGATATTTTTGTCATTTCTGTTGATACTAACTTAGTTTTATAAGATGTCTGTTACTAACACAATATTATGGATTGACTATCTGAAATAAATAATTTGAATTGAATTAATATTCTGCAAACAGAATCCTGAATCATAATATGATTTTAGCAAACCCTTAGTAGTTTTGGAAGACCTATTCAACGATATTTTTGTTCATGATTTTATTTTACCACTTTGTCGACGAGATTACTATGTAAGTATACCCTTGCCAAATTACAGCTTACTAATAATCTCTCAGCTAAGCCGCGTACAGACAGACATGGCAAAGCTATAAGGGCGACTATGGAACCCTAAAATTAGACTTGCGCAGAGTAAATTACGATTGAATTATTCTCTTTGCTTGTCATTACTTTGTAAAGGCCTAGTTGTGCCCGCGACTTCGTCCGCGTGGAGGTTTTGAATTGTTCCACGGGAACTCTTGAGTTTTCCGGGATTAAAAGTATCCTATATGTTAACCCGGGATATAAGGAACCAACTACAAAATTTTAATCAAAATCGGCCTGGTAGTTTTTGCGTGATGCGCGAACATACAGACAGACAGACAAAAATTCCAAAAATTGTTGTTTTGGCCTCTATATCGTTATGTTTAAAGAAATTTTATTCCCATAAAGACAGCAGTCACTTACATGAGAAAAATATAAATATTATACTTAATAAAGTACAATTTGTAAGTTTGTGTTCGCTCGTTTTGGAAACATAAAAAATTATATATATATATATATATATATATATATATATATATATATATATATATATATATATATATATATATATATATATATATATATATAATATCTTCCAATATATATTGGTAAAGTTTACCTTTAAATGTGTTGAATGACTCCGCATTTTTTACATGTGAGGGTAGTTTGTTGTACAGTCGTGCCCCCTCAAAAGTAAACATTTTTTTACCATAATTAGTTCGTGCCTTCGGTAGAACCAGATAACTAGCGCGTCTCGTTATTCTTTTAGTTACATGCCTTAATTGGGTAAGTGAGATAGTTGTGTGAATAGTTTTGTTAAGGATTTTGCGAATAAGTAGGCAGGTTTGATAAATATAAAGTTGTTTAAGGTTCATTAATTTTGTTTCTTTGTATATTATTGAGGTAGATGTTAGGTAGGGATAATTGAAAAGCATTTTGATCAATTTGTTTTGAGCTACTTGTAGTTCGAGTATTTTAGTTTTGGAGGCGCTGCCCCAGATTTCTAATAGATAAAGTAGATGTGATTTGACAAGGGAGTTATAGATGGTGAATTTAATATGGCGTGGAATGCATCGTACTGTGTTACGGAGGGAGCCCATTAGGGATGACAGCTTATTTTTTATATATTCTATTTGAGTGTTCCATGACAGGTGTGTATCCATTCTTAGGCCTAGATATTTTTCACAGCTTTTTTCTTGGATAGGTATATTATTGATGGTTAGAGCTTCATAGGAAGAGATATGTTTGTTTTTAGCCTTAAAAATGATATAGGAAGTTTTTGAAATATTTATGGTTAGGAGACTATACCGAAGATAACCCGACACTATACCGAAGATATCCCGGACGTCAGCCTGTACGAGATTAGAATGGCTCTCAAACAGCTCAAGAACAACAAGGCACCGGGTGATGATAGAATTACGGCTGAACTTCTGAAAGCAGGTGGAACACCGGTACTTAAAGCTCTTCAGAAGTTATTTAATTCCGTTATACTCGAGGGACAAACGCCTAAGGCATGGCACAGAAGTGTGGTCGTGCTTTTTTTTCTTCAAAAAGGGTGACAACACTCTGCTGAAGAACTACAGACCCATCTCACTTCTGAGCCATGTCTACAAGCTGTTTTCGAGAGTCATTACGAATCGTCTCGCACGCAGGTTTGACGACTTCCAGCCTCCCGAACAAGCCGGTTTCCGAAAAGGCTTTAGTACCATAGACCACATACATACGCTGCGGCAGATTATACAGAAGACCGAAGAGTACAATCAGCCACTATGCTTGGCGTTTGTGGACTATGAGAAGGCCTTTGATTCAGTCGAAACCTGGGCTGTGCTACAGTCTCTCCAGCGGTGCCAAATTGACCATCGATACATCGAGGTGTTGAAGTGTCTGTATGAAAACGCCACCATGTCGGTTCGCCTCCAGGACCAGAACTCGAAACCTATCCAGTTGCAGCGAGGGGTGAGACAAGGAGACGTTATATCTCCGAAACTGTTCACCGCCGCCCTGGAAGATGTTTTTAAGCTTCTGGACTGGGGTGGACTCGGCATCAATATCAACGGCGAGTACATATCCCACCTCCGATTCGCTGACGATATCGTGGTCATGGCTGAGACTATGGAAGACCTAAGCACAATGCTCGATGGCCTCAGTAAGGTCTCTCAACAAGTGGGTCTTAAAATGAACATGGACAAGACGAAAATAATGTTAAATGTCCGTGTCGCACCGACTCCTCTAAAGGTTGGAGACTCTACACTGGAAGTTGTTGACGAATATGTATACCTGGGACAAACAGTCCAGATAGGCAGGTCCAACTTCAAGAAAGAGATCAATCGACGAATCCAACTCGGCTGGGCAGCGTTCGGGAAGCTTCGCAATATCTTCACGTCCCAAATACCGCAGTGTCTCAAGACTAAGGTCTTTGACCAGTGTGTGTTGCCAGTGATGACTTACGGAACTGAGACATGGTCGCTTACTATGGGCCTCATAAGAAGGCTCAAGGTCACTCAAAGGGCAATGGAGCGTGCTATGCTCGGAGTTTCTCTGCGTGATCGAATCAGAAACGAGGAGATCCGCAGGAGAACTAAAGTAACCGACATAGCTCACAGAATCGCTAGACTGAAGTGGCAGTGGGCAGGGCACATAGCTCGTAGAACAGATGGCCGATGGGGCAGTAAAGTTCTCGAATGGCGACCGCGCACCGGAAAACGTAGCGTAGGCAGGCCTCCCACGCGGTGGACCGATGACCTGGTGAAGGTCGCGGGAAGCCGATGGATGCGGGCAGCGCAGGACCGGTCGTCGTGGAAATCCTTGGGGGAGGCCTTTGTTCAGCAGTGGACGATTTGTGGCTGATATGATGATGATGATGATGATGGTTAGGAGATTATCCTGGAGCCAATTAAAAAGATTATTCAGATCTTCTTGTACGAGTGACGTAATGTCGTTTATCGAGGAACCAAAGTAGAACAGGCACGTATCATCTGCGTATAAAGTTAAATGTCCATGTAAGCCTATGTCACAGATGCAGTTTTCCTGCAGCTAATGCTGAGAAAAGTCCATTTTGACATCGCACTACACCGATTCCGTTGGTCTTATTTGTTTTTTGTGTTAACTTTTTAGTTTTTTTCTGTTTCTATGTGTTTTACTTCTTTTTTATGTTGTGTAATCGGTGTGTGTTTGTGTCAAATAAAAATCTGTCTATTGTCTATTGTCTAGATGTTATTAATATAAATTTAAAAAAGCAAAGTTCCTAAAATGGAGCCCTGCGGGACACCGCACGTTACCGGGAGGGCTGTACTCTGTTGTTCTTGTATTTTTACTATTTGCTGTCTCTTTTCAAGATATGATTGTAACATTTTCAATGCATTCCCTCTGACACCTATCCTCTCCAGCTTATTTAGCAGTATGATATGGCTTACTGTATCAAACGCCTTTTTCAGGTCAATAAAAACACCTAAAACAACCCTCCTATTATCAATGTTGTGCTTGATTTTAGTAACCAAATCAAGTGTTGCTCCAAGTGTGTTACTTTTGGGCCTAAAACCGTATTGGCGTTCAGAAATAAAGTTTATTGAATCTAAGTAATTTTCGAGCCGTCTGTGTATAATTTTTTCAAGAATTTTAGAGAGTACGGGTAGTACAGAAATCGGTCGGTAGTTTCCTGGATCAGTCTTGGGTCCTGACTTAAAGATTGGGCTGACTTTAGCTATTTTAAGAATATCTGGGAAACACCCATCATCTAAGAGTTTATTGAAACATTTTGTAAGTGATTTCACAATTAAGTTTTTTATACACAATATAGCTTTGGTAATAATTCCATCAATGCCTGTACTTGAATTTGGATCAAGGTTGTTAATGATTTCAATTATTTCTTTTTCACTGCATGGCTTTAGAGTGTCAAGTCCAGTTAAGTTCGCTGAGAATGGCTGAGATAAGTTGCTAGTACAATTTTTATTAGTATTTTTGTTGTGATCACTTGTCAGAATTTGTTTTGCTAGGAGGGATCCTATTGAAGAAAAGTATTTGTTAAACGTTTCACATATTTATCGTTAGTAATGTCGACCACAGTTATTTTCCAAAAATATTTCATGTACAGACACGACCCAGTTAAAGTTTTATTATATGTATATTATGTCACCGGGATATTGTGAAAACCGCGATATTACAATCTCACTAGTTAGGTAACGGTAAATTGTGAATCGGATCACAAAATCTCGGCCTATTCTTGTAGCTCCGAATAAAACCGATGATTTCTTCTACTGCGAAGCATTCTGCTACCCAGGGACTGACTGACTGTTAAATCAATCAAACCTGAGCGAACCTAACATCATTAGCTTCGCGAGCTCATTTATTTAGTGTTTTTCACTTCGCTTAGTGGTATTGTAATGGCACTAATGAGTTTACAATGTCACTAGTGACATTGTAAACAATATGTTACAGTTAACAATCTCTCGACAAATCACAATCTCGCAAAATAAATCCCGTTAGATTATAATAGGTGAGGTATGTAGTTGTTAGGCTATAATAAACCAAAGTATACTTAATCTGGAGTCTTTAAACATTAGTCACTAACCAATCTCTTCAGGGTTCACCAGAATGAACTGGTGTTTGCTCGGCATACGGGTAAGGACTACTTCCTTCTCATTCTTCATCCAAACCGTGGGTGTGGTGTTACGGAAGTCTAGGCTGTCTTGTCTGATGATCACCAGGGGCACCAACCACGTCGTCTGATTTGCATCCGGGATGTCGTGTGGCCGTTCACGCAGATATAAACTCTAAAACGTGATTGTGGTAGTGTTGGTGCAGATATTTCACTACTGCTGCTTATTTTCAATAATTTATTTTTATCCTAGACTGTTCCACTGCTGAGCAAAGGCCTCCCCCCCCCCCCCCTATAACGCCATTCAACCGCCTCCGTGGCGTAATGGTTAGTCCATTCGCTTCACACCAGGAGGTCGCGGGTTCTATTCCCGGTGGGGTCAACCTGTAAGACTCGGTTTGGATGGTGGTAGGGCATTTTCTAAGCCCGCCTGGCTAGCTACCACCATCTTATCTATGTCTTGCCGCCAAACATTAGTGTTTACAACATTTATGTATTCCGGCTTGAAGATAAGGCAGCCAGTTCTCCATTGCGTTGGGGAATCTTGGTAAGGCCGCTTCCATCTTCGGCATCATCGTCACTTACCTTCAGGTGAGATGATGCCAAGGGCTTACCAATTGTGAATAAAAAAATTAAATAAAAAAATATCCCTGTCCTGAGCCACCTCTTGCCATCGATCCTCAAAACTATCTAACTCATCCCGCTAACCCCTTTTGGTCTGCCCCGACCTCGACGGCCTTCCGGAACCCACTCCGTGACAATATGTGTTCACCTTTCTGGGTTCATGCGGCAGACATGTCCCCCAGTCCCATTTTATTTTTAATATTTAAGTTTAGTTTAGTTAGTTTTTTAGTTAAGTTTATTGGCAGATATTTGGAGTAAGTATACATAATGAGCCTTCCAATTTTTTAAAACTTTCTTAAAAATTAATAAGCTGATCGTAATGAAGCTTCATAATTCATAAGCATAAACAATCAAAACTTTTTAAACATGGTTGTCTCAAGATTACAGTATTTTTTTGTTTAATTGACCAGTTAGCATTGTGATTATGGCAAAATCCTCTAATATTAGACACATCTAACCAGAGGTACCGGGTTCAAATCTGGACGGCCAATGTACCAATGAGTTTTTCAAAAACTTACGTACATACTTACCGATTGCTTTAACGGTGAAGGAAAACATCGTGAGGAAACCTGCACACGCCTGCGAAGAAACTCGAAGGTTGTTTGTGAAGTCGACCAACCCGCACTGGGCCCGCGTGGTCGACTAAGGCCTAGTCGCCCTGATTCAGGGTAGGCTCGAGCCCCTCGGTGGGGACGTATATGAGCTCAGAGCTGTAATGATGACCAGTTAGCATTGTGATTATGGCAAAATCCTCTAATATTAGACACTCACGAAGGACAGACGACCTGGTGAAGGTCGCGGAAAGGCGCTGGATACGGGCAGCGCAGGACCTGTCTTCGTGGAAATTTTTGGGAAGACCTTCGCCCAGCAATACGTCTATCGGCTGATATGATGATGATGATAATGGTGATTAGCGATTAGACACATACAACCAAATTTACATACTTTCTAAATCTGTTAATACTCCTTCTGAAAGGCAGACATGAAATATTGTAAATAGTTAAATATAAGACAATATACCATTACCACATTCAATAAATACAAGATTTTCACAAATCGTTTATTTTGAGCGGCCATCAGAGCCAAATAACACCCCATTTAGCAAGTAGCAAGTAGGTACTAAATAACTGACAACGCTTAACTCGTTCAATTTAATTTAATTTAAAATTAAAAAAACAATTATGTATTTTTTTTATAATTAAGAAATAAATTGTCACTCACGGAATCACGACGAATCTAAAGACATCTCGCACTCTAAAAGCCATCAAGCCGTTTAGCCTACTTAAACAAACCAAAAACATTAGCCTTCTATTTCGGGCAGTCTACCCGACAACAATCGCTACAACTTTATTACAATTTTCTTTAGTTTTTGCTTTAAGTGTTAATTTTCTAAAAAAGTTGGTACATTTTTTTTTTATTCACAATTGGTAAACCCTTGACAACATCTCACCTTGTGGTAAGTGAAGATGTTGCCGAAGATGGAAGCGGGCTTACCAAGATTCCCCAACGCAATGGGGAACTGGCTATCTTATCTTCATGCCGAAACACACCAATGATATCAACATTGATATTTGGCGGCAAGACTTAGATAAGATGGTGGTAGCTAGCCAGGCGGGCTTAGAAAATGCCCTACCACCAACCAAAACATAACCGATTTTGATACCCGGGGAGACGTAACTTATAAAATAAAATAAAAATCGGCCAAGTTCGAATTGGAACTCGCGCTCCAAGAGTTCCGTACCACCACACCTCTCCACACACAAACAACTATGACACTAATACCTATTCACCTTACAAACAAAAGATATCAACGCGAGCGGCAAAAATGTGCTTTTTTGTGATTCAGTTCGGACTCCTTAGCGCGAGTACGACTCACACTTGACCGATTTTTATTACTTGTTGTTTTACTTCAGTATTAGTAACATAATCACACCAAACTTCCGGCTTAAATGTATTACCGTTTTTACGATAGATCTAAATCAAAAATAGATTTTTTTATGGAGACCTTATTTTTTCACATTTTACAATTTATTTTTATAATATTTTGTCATAGCGGCAACAGAAATACACATTTTGTAAAAATGTCAACTACATTTACAGTTCATGAAATACAGCCCGCTGACAAACAGACAGATGGACAGACAGCGGAGTTAGTAGTAGTAGTAGGGTCCCGTTGGTCACCCTTTAGGTGTAGGGAACCCCGAATCATGAAAAATCCGTTCCCAATTGGCGAATAAATCGAGGAACATATACACAAAATCATATACATACAGTCGAATTAAAAACTTCCTCTTTGTATTGAATTTTTATGAAAATTGAGACCTACCTATGTAATAACACGTGATGATGATAATCTATCTGACCGATTTCGGTCATGGCGACCACTTCGACTCCTAGTCGATTTGCCGCGCGTGCGCTCGAAGATGGTTTATGTAGCCAGTCTTCGCAGCGAAACTCCTCGCGCACTGAGGGCATTTAAGTATGCCGCCCTCGTAATTGTCGCAGTTGGTCGGACCTTTAACTGGTCGCGTAAGTCGCGTAACACATACCTGGGTAACAATCGCCTCTTTCTTGCCGTAATCTCTTGTAACAGTAACAAGAGGAAGCCTTTTTTCTTCTATCCAGTTCAGAGCGACTTGCTTCAGATTTACATCATCGGCAACTTTTCCATCAGCTTCTGCTTTGTCGCTGAGAGCCTGCCAGAGATCGTCGGCGCTGAACGTCTTGAACTTACTAAAAATATATACAACAAAACCTTACCATGCTATAAGCCACTCCATCGGCGTACAGGCGGCTTGAATACTTCTGACAATGGTATTCGCAACAGGCCCTACACATCCACCGATCCGGACTCTGTTTCCGGTGGAGTATTGTTCATTTACCATCTCTTTCAATGCCTACATGGTTCCCCTAAAGAACAGTATCAAAAAAGTAACTGTAAAATAATTTTCGAAAAACCTCTAATCTTTTAGGTACAATCTTTTTAGGATCAAAGTATTTGTCAATACGAATCAAACGAACCCAAACTCGATGGGTACAAGTCGTTTTATTGCGAAGTTCCTACGGCCACCTTCAAGCTCCATCATCAGATCAGCACTATGTCTACATAATATTGCATTGTCACGCGATTTCCACATGTATGCAAAATTTCAGCTTAATCGGTAACCGGGAAGTGGATCAAATTTAATTTGCAAGATTTGATGACTAACATCGGACAGGTGAAACTAAATAAAAGCATGTCATCATCATCATTACAGCTCATATACGTCCCCACCGAGGGGCTCGAGCCTACCCTGAATCAGGGCGATTAGGCCTTAGTCGACCACGCGGGCCCAGTGCGGGTTGGTCGACTTCACACACAACCTTCGAGTTTCTTCGCAGGCGTGTGCAGGTTTCCTCACGATGTTTTCCTTCACCGTTAAAGCAATCGGTAAGTATGTACGTAAGTTTTTGAAAAACTCATTGGTACATTGGCCGTCCAGATTTGAACCCGGTACCTCTGGTTAGATGTACCGAGTCGTTACCGGTTGAGCCACCGACACTTTTTTTTTTTTTTATAAAAAAAAAGCATGTAAAAAGTGGGAAATCTAATTCAATTTGCTTCTTTTTTTTATGAAAGATATGGATGCACAGTTTTCTCATCAAACATCAGAAAACCCCGCGAGCCGCGCACCACGCACCCGTTGTGCAATGTACAGAGGCCAGCACATCAAGCTAAACACTTTGGACTTTGTACCGTTCTTATGCCGAATGCGTATGGATCAAAATCGCACTACGAGTGTCCAGCTTGACGTGCTGGCCTCTGTACTACGAGTCCATCAGGCCGTTCTATCCAACCGATTTGATTTTTTTTATTACAGGTACAGATTTGTCATCCAGCATTGGAAATCACCTAACATTAACACTTCTCAAGTTATAATCAAACGCGATTTTTATAGCTTTCTTTCTTTATATCTCCGGTTCTAATTGAGGTACGCAGATTGTTTTGGTCTAAGAATACGTGCTGGAACGAAATCTTTCATTTGAGCTATGTCCCACTTAATTTGGTTGAGTTGGAGGAAGGCTAGGAGTGAACATTCAACTTGACTTTCGTAAAGTAGGTTTGGGTGTTCAAGTCCCTGCGAGTCGCTTGCGGCTCACGCACCGCGCACTGCCCCCGCGAGCCGCTTGGGCCTCGCCCACCACGCAGCATCGATGGCGGGCTGATTGCAACTCGCCCACCGCGCAACCTCGATGCAAAAGCTAGTATAGAAATTAAATTAAACACCCTCCCAATTAGTCACCGAGCAAACAAACGTATTCGTAACACGAATGTTTGCCCACGACTCTCAGGTAAAGTACCAGGAACACTCGGAGGGTCAAAACTTATAAAACTGTAAAAAGTTTTCACTTCTTTCGGCACTCCCGGAGTGGTTGTTAACTTTGTGGTTATGTCAATGAACACACAGGTCGTTGCATAATTTTGATGCAGCTTTAATACTCACCGGCTTTCCAAGAATTTCCTCAAGCCCGCTTTAAAGGTCGCTTCACCAATCGTGTAATTAAACATTCTGAAAAGTAGCCCTGTCTTGACGATATTCATCTGTTTCATGCCATATAAATACGGATTTGACAACCCATAGTATAGCATATAGACCCCAGTCGTTAGCCCATTGGAGTACTCGAATGGATCCTGTTCAAGCTGCAGAAATAAGTTGAAATAATAATTATCGAAAAACCTAAATACTTTTAAGTGCAAACTTTTAATATTGCATTGTCACGGGATATCACGTAATATGCATGCAAAATTTCAACTCAATCGGAAACCAGGAAGTGGGTCAAATTTAACTTGCAAGATTCCACCCGAACAAACATACGTACATTGCAAGTTAAATAAAACCTTGTAAAAATAATCGGTCATAATATGGTCAGTACAATGTGCGTGTGCGCGTTTATGACGCAGAGAAAATGACTTAAGGGTCCCCTAGAAGCTCGAGTTTCCATACAAACGAAGTTCCGCTTTAGTACAAACACTGCATGCCTGATTGAGTCCTAACTTTGCAAATATATAGAGTAGACATATATCGATGTTTGTAATTAGTTTTCATCGTAGTAAATTTAAGCAAAACTAAACGACGAAGGCTTAAACCCATGTTGTAATAAAAATTTAAAACTGCTCTTATTTTTTTCCGTTTTATATGAGTACATCGAAAACCTAT
Organism: Coleophora flavipennella; assembly: GCA_947284805.1. NCBI lineage: Eukaryota > Metazoa > Arthropoda > Insecta > Lepidoptera > Coleophoridae > Coleophora > Coleophora flavipennella. The sequence continues at coordinate 3,918,408 of OX369307.1, forward strand.
TACAAACATCTACATGTATCTGCTCAATATGTTTGCAAAGTTTGGATTCAAGCCGGCATATAGTTTTTATACTACGTTTGTATGGAAGCTCGAGCCTCCAGGGGACCCTTAAGAAGGACAAAATAGAAGCAAAATTAACTGTCCACAAATGACTTGGGGATGATGACTGCTAGTCATTTGAGTTACTTTTATTTATCAGTCAAAAACTACATTTTGTTCCAAAAATGATTAAAATACCTAGAAGTAATGTCATTGTTTTACAGCTTCATTTATTTATGTACTCATTTTATGATATTGCTGAATTCAAAATTAAAAAATCGTCGTAAAGGCATTTCAATAGTTCGATGTATCACCAGTCTCTGTCGGGACTCCATTAGATCCCAAGCAGCTATGGAGTCATAGTCCACAAATGCCAGGCATAAGGGCTGATTGTACTCCTCGATTTTCTCTACAATCTGCTTCACTGTGTGAGGCTGTGGCTGTAGCCAAATCGTTCTGCACAACCCAGCCTGTTTTGATGGTTAGAATTTATCAAGCCTGCGTTTGAGTTGTTTTGCGATGACCCTTGAGAACAGCTTTTAAGCGTATCTAAGTTTTTAAGTTTCTAGAAGCCACTCCTTAAGTCTGTTCTTAAAACAGTGGGTAGAGGGTGCATCCCTGATGTCGTCTGGTAGCCGATTGAACACGGCTGGTCCCATAACTAACATACACCGACCTTTCGCTCTTTTTTAGTGTGTGCGGCACAGACGCAAGACGGCTGCTATGTTTATTACTCCTTAAGTTAAAACTTTGATTAATTTTACGCGTTTTAAATAAATCAATGTTTGTGTATGTAAACATAGCCACCTGCTGAATAAGTATGCAGGGCAATGTTAATATTTTAAATTGTTTAAAATACCCGTGGGCGGACTCGTCGTCAGGAATTCCGGCCATTGCACGGATCGCGCGCTTCTGCATCACGAAAACCCGATGCCAGTCTACAGCATTAGCCCACAGTTCGGTCCCGTACGATATGATTGAGTGTACAGTAGCAAAGTAGCACGATCGTACTACCTCACTGGTTGCTGTCGCTGCGAGGCGACGCAATGCAAAGCACGCCCGACCGAGCCTCGCGCATAGCCCCTCTATGTGAGAGTCCCATCCGAGTGCGCTGTCCAAGCAGAAGCCCAGTAGCCGCGTCTCTGTCACCTGCTTTATCTCGGTACCGCTAGCCAATATCTTCATAGACTTCGGTAGATGTCCACTGAGATTAAAACGCATAAAATACGTTTTATCTCTATTTAGCGCCAACCCGTTTAGATGGAACCAATAGAGGCGCTGCACCGTGTCACTAATTTTTTCTTCAAGTTGCTGATTTGTATCGGCTGAGATGACCGCGGTTACATCATCCGCATACATATATATCTCTGACCCTACGAATACCTGGGGGAGATCGTTTAGAAGGATGCTAGACATCCGTTGTAGTCTAGTTCAAGCGCGTGCGCAGTTTCTTTTGAGCGTTTGTTTCGCAATTACAATCAACAACTGTTTATATTTAGGCACAAGATCTCAAATGATTTATTTTCATGTGTTTTTTTTTAATTTTCATAATTTATCCCGTTCCGTTATCCGCGCTAACAAAGTCGCGAAAAACAGCAAGTAAAGAATAAAGAAAGATGTGAGGGATATAAATCTAACCTTGACAGATGTTGCCATAGATATGTAGTGGACTAAAGCCTTGTTGACCTGCACGTCGGACCACCGTTTGGGCGTCGTGAGAGCACCTAGCCATTGAGAGGCAAGCTCGTAGGCCAAATTATAGTTATACGTCAGGTTACTTAGATCACTCTCCCTGAAAATAACATTTAAATACGGTTAAGTAATAATTTTAAACAAAAAAAACTAACGTCAAACGCACTAGTCGCCACTACGAGTTTTGAAGGTACCCCTCGATTTCTCTGGGTTGCTATCATCAGATCCTGGTTTCCTTATCATGGTACCATCCTTGGGATATCCAACAAAAAAAATCATCAAAATCGGTTCATAAACGACGAAGTTATGCGCGAACACACATAAAATATATATACGGTCGAATTGAGAAACCTCCTCTTTTTCTTGAAGTCGGTTAAAAAACGATGTGGTGTAAGCGGCTGCAAACTGGCGACTGGTGCGAAACCGCACTCGTCCGGGACAAATGGCGAGTTGTCATATCGGAGGCCAGGACACACTTTGGGTCGTTGAGTCAGCGGAGTAAGTAATAAGTAACATAGGATTTATTTGATGACGAAACTTGTCTGAAATCTGACCATTTTTTTAAATAAATAATTTCCATTCAAAATAGATGATCCCTAACCTAGTCAAATCATATGCTAATTTTATGTCTATCAAACACCCACTAGCTTCTTAGCTTCTAGCTTCTTGGTACCCAAAATACGTGAACTGGTTGAGATAGATCAGTTGGTTGATGGTGAATGTACTTACAATCCGTGGATGACAGAACTTTGGGATTTTCCCTACTCTCAAAACAATATGTTTTTCTGTCAGATAACGACTGTAACACACACATTATATTAGTCATGGGAATTCCCGAACTAAAAATATGTAAACATAAAACTTTTTAGATAAGAGTGGTCGGCATAGGTACATCGCATTTATTAAGGAAAACCAGACTTCAATAACAAGAGATAAATAACTTACGTGGACATTTGATAGTTGTTTGAAAAACGGTCTTAAAAATATGCAATTTAAAAGTAAAAAGGACCCTAGGTCAGTCGGGCCAATGGAGAAAGAAAAGATAAGCGAGAGAGAGGACCTACTTGGAATCTGAAGATTGTCTGAAAATTTCATCGAAATCGGTCCAGCCGTTTTGGAGTCTATAAGGAACATTTTTTTTTCCTTCACATAGCACAGAGATAGACTGGATTCAAGTGCTAATAACTACAGCCTCCCTGATATAATAAAAGGATTTGAATGTAAATCACATGTTAAACGCTCATAAGAATTAGAAATGATTTGAACGATTAAAAATTATTCAAAATGATTACAAATCAAATCATTTTTAATCCTTTTTAATGATTTTGTTTAATCAGGGCTGTGATTAAAATAACTAAAAAAGAGATTATAAGGTTTTCTTATTTGTTTACTTAGCTTAAGTAATAAAAATATGTATCGTTTATTTAAGTAAATAAACTTTAAACAAAAAAAAATGTTATGAGAAAGTGGTAGCCCTAGTTTTGATAAGCATTGCTATTTAAACGGAGACGGAGGGTCGAAATGATTCATATTGTTGCAACCATTCCGGTCAAATGGAGTCCCAAAAAAAAACATGTATCAATTGTGGCAGAGTGTACGATTTCAGCCCATTTTGGAGGTGGTGCAGAGACTGCGGAATAAATAAATTTATCGAGGAGGAGAAGAAAAAAAAAAAAAAAATAAGTGTTAATCTTCCGTTCACACATCATGAATTTCGTGTCTAACATTTTTTTTGGTGTTTGTCTAAACGTACTATCCTCATAGATAGCAGTGAGAAGCCAGTGCTGTCGTTAGCTGGTAAAGATATTGAGTAAGTTAGTATTCTCAAGAACCTGGAAGCTATTATCGATCCGACTCTGCAATGATCTGAGAACAACCGGACTATACGCTGTTATCGCCGATTCCGGGTACATCAATGTACAAGAGCTCTTTTCTTGTCCTTGGAGTTGCTTTCTGGAACTTTGTGCCACCTGCTGTTTCAACTGCTGCTTCCCTGGATGAATTCAAGACGATGCTACAACCACTTACTTGCTATTGAGCAAGCTAAGTCGCGAGTGCATAGTTTCTGGTGTGTGATGTGCTGGTAGGGCTGTCAAGTGTTATATGATACAATACTTTTTGTAAATCGTTTTGTTTCTGTTTTTTTAAATGCCATGAGTTTTATATTATTTTTGTCTTTATTTTAAAAAAAAAGGTTGAGCTAAAGCTTTTGTATTTTGTAATGATAAAGCCTACTCGAGGGTAAGCAGGCTAAAATCTTAAAATATTAAAAATTTTAAATACAGAACATAATTATAAAAAGCGTCTGATTATGGAATCTATGTAAATGGAGAGGCATCAAGATTTAATTAATAAAAGGAAAGATACAGAAACCATAGATAAGATCTACCATGATTTAATTAAATTAAAATAATCTTTAAAAAGTACCGTTGTTACACTTTCTTGGTTAATTAGTTGGAAATTTAAATTTGCGTTTGTATTCATGTAATTTCAAAATTTGTAATTGTAAGTGTCTTTTAAACTTTATGATTATATTTATGTAGTTCAAAATTGACAACCCTGGGTAGGTGATTTGAATGACTGACTGTATAATTTGTAATATTACCAACTGTACATAAGACCAGTGTTAGCACACGGTTTTGGCTGTCAGTTGACCAATAATAAGATTTATGAACGCATTGTTCATGTGACTTTATAATTTCTTAATATTATAGTGTTTTTTAACTAACGTTAAGATAATTAAAGTTAATGAATTAATTAATTAAGTTACATAGTTGGACTCACATGAGTTTATTTATTTTAATATGGTTCCAAATTTAACGGACAAAACAGGTTATAAGTATTCACCGCTATAACCTGTCCTCAGAACATTTTTTTTTGTTTAAAGTTTATTTACTTAAATAAACGATACATATTTTTATTACTTAAGCTAAGTAAACAAATAAGAAAACCTTATAATCTCTTTTTTAGTTATTTTAATCACAGCCCTGATTAAACAAAATCATTAAAAAGGATTAAAAATGATTTGATTTGTAATCATTTTGAATAATTTTTAATCGTTCAAATCATTTCTAATTCTTATGAGCGTTTAACATGTGATTTACATTCAAATCCTTTTATTATATCAGGGAGGCTGTAGTTATTAGCACTTGAATCCAGTCTATCTCTGTGCTATGTGAAGGAAAAAAAAATGTTCCTTATAGACTCCAAAACGGCTGGACCGATTTCGATGAAATTTTCAGACAATCTTCAGATTCCAAGTAGGTCCTCTCTCTCTCTTATCTTTTCTTTCTGCATTGGCCCGACTGACCTAGGGTGCTTTTTATATTAATAATATGTATGTTGCAGTCGTTATCTAACAGGACAAAGTATTATTTTGAGAGTAGGGAAATTCCGACGGAAGTACGGTACTGCTATTGGTTTCTGGCAATTGCATGACACCACCTCGTGGTCAAATAATATAAGTAAAATAGTCTTTTTCTTTCTAATTTAGAGGTAAGGGTTAATTTTAAGGGTCTTAGGAAATGAAAATGTAAAAAAAAATACATAAAAGTTATGCAAATTTAAAATATGCGACATTAATACCGTAGATAAGTTTATATAGTTCAGGATCGTGTATAAAGATATGCATAGAGCTACTGTTTCGTAATTAATGTTTTACTTAAGAAGAAATAGGTCATAGATATAATTATAGAGTAATTTAGCTTTCTTCTTTGTTTGCTAGTGAAAACTGCCAATGTTTTTATGTTATTATTTATTATCTCGAGTTGTAAAAGGATGTCTTTCTTTCTGAAACTTTATATGTGTAATTAGACATTATCTTCATTAAGTTTTTATAGAGTGTATAGACTTCCTTTGTGACATTTGATGTGTATTTTCGTTCATTCTCTAAAAAGCTACAAAATTTGCGAACTAGTCACAGATTTGTAAGCTCTCAGATACCATAAAATTCACTATTTATCAACCATTATGATTCAGCATAGAACGATCGCCATCCAACACAATAAATGGTTAAATTTTTTATAAGAATTTTCTAGTTGTTTTCTTCTAATCTTTTGATGCGCACTCACAGAAAATCTCGTCGAGTTTAGTTAAGTCCTTACTTTTGGATCCGAATAAATTCTGAGTAAGTAAAAAACATAAACTATTCGCTTTGCTTATGCTTATGCTAATGCTTATTTCATAGCTGAAGAAATCGAGATGTGAGAGTCATCATCATTATCGTCATCATGTCGGCCGAAAGACATGTCGGCCCACTGCTGGAAAAAGGCCTTCCCCAAGGATTTCCACGACGAACTGTCCTCCTCTGGCAGTTGCTTTCCGCAACATTCACCAGTTGTCCTTTCACCAAGTAGCAAGCCTCATCCGTACTCAATTGCGTGCAGCTGCTTGATATTCATAAAACTACTCACTGACCTGTAGACCACCAATCCCCAGCTGTTCGCAGTATCCTCCTCCATGTAGTTGGACAGCGCCACTATGTCCAGCTTGCACAGGGGTAGCGGCGTGTTGAAGTAGTGAGCCAGCTCGTAAAATACCTTGGACAGCTTGTGATTTAACCCCTGCAGGGAATCCAGGATCTCCGCACGGCCCCAAACTCGCAGTTCTAAGGATAATGTGCATTTCAATTATCTTAAATTTACAATTAAATGAATTAAAATAAACAATTAATAAATTAATGAAATTTTAAATTTATTATTGTACTAAAAATAAATATTTGCTTTTGCCCGCAGTTTTTGTCGCATTTATATTTCTTTCTTATACAGTAAGTTCTTTTTACAAATCCCTATAGAACTGGGCATTTTCCCGGGATAAAAGTATCCTATTTTCTTAACTCTTTGCCAAATTTCAGCGAAATCAGTTTAGTAGCTTTATAGTAAAAGAGTAACAAACAGACAGACAGACATAGTGTGGAAATCATCTCGCACCGCCTTCAAAAATCGATTAACCAAACCTGGGTGCGGCAACTTGCATGCGGTTTGTAGACAACGTGTCGTTTCTTGTTGATAGTTTTCCATACCTACCTCTCGTTTTTGTTTTTTTATACAAAATAAAAACCCCATAGAATATATATGTAGGGAATTCGGACCTTAGATTGAATTCCCTATATGCAATACCCTACAATAGTAAGGACTGGATGAATGAACACAATCCGGTATTAGACTACTAGTCATTTAGATACTTTCGAGATCTTTGTTTCAATTGACAGTTGTCAAACTTAAAACGGCTATATCTCATAAAACCTTAATCCCAGGCTTCTACTTTCTCGATAGAAATGATAGGATTTGATGATGTCGTCATTTCAGATGACATTGTCAACCTTAAAACCGCTATAACTCGGAAAATACTGATCATCGAATTTACTTTTAAATTTATTCAATGCCCTACTATTTCCAATTATTTTCAGATTTTCTGAAATAGTGGTTTAGCTGGTAGGGGGTTGGGGCATGCAACTCGGACAAAAGTCACACTATAAACTTAAAATTAACTAAACGAATTATTTTGTAAAACGAGTTTGGGAACGTACAGATACACACACACATAGAGACAGAGAGAGAGAGGGAGAGAGACACTTAAGACTATCGATTCCCATCAAATTCTCAATGACGATTTTTTTGCCATTACAATACCTTCTTCACACTTCGCTCGTAAGTAAAATGAGAGTCTGGGAAATTTGATGATCATCATCAACTCGTACAATATTTTTGGTAATAAAGAAGATAGATCAACAATAATGGAATTCTACCGAATAAATTCAAAAATCATCATCACCATATCAGCCGAATACGTCCACTGCTGGACATAGGCCTCTCCGAAGGATCTCCACGACGACCGGTCCTGCGCTGCCCGCATCCAGCAGCTTCCTGTGATCTTCAGCAGGTCGTCAGTCCCAATAATTTTATTAATGAACAAACACAAAGCAAATAATTATATTAATAGACAACAGTAGGTTCACATATCATCAACATTCACATGAAGAGGCATACTAGTACACCAATTTCATTCATTTATCAAAATTGCAAATACACAATAGGCGAAAAAATCTAGTTGGTGGAGCTTTAAAAACTAATATACATGGCTCACCCAGATCATTGCCGATGTCGTCCTTAAAGTGCGAAGAGTTCGGAAGCAACTCCATCTCGGCTATGACCAGCCCCAGCGTGTGGGTGGACATTGGTGGGGTTCGCTCGAAATGGTCCCGCACTGCGTCTGATTCTCCATTGCTGCAAAACATCTGGCAAGTAAGAGCTTTACCATTTTTTTTCAAAAGAACTACTTGTAGAAATGATGAAAGCTTGTCCCGTAAGTAAGGATATCTGAAAGGTTATTTAGAAGTTTAATCGGCTTGAGAAGTTCTATCATGCATGAGGGGATTAGACAAATCAGACAATCCATCGGGAATCCTTACCTGTACGGAGTATGGTCAAATCTTCCTGCTTTTTTTAAATCCACCTTGGTAAACCCTTAACATCATCTGACCTGATGGTAAGTGACGATGATGCCAAAGATGGCTTACCAAAATTCCCCAACGCAATGGGGAACTGGCCATCTCATCTACAAGCTGGAACACATCAATGCCGCTAACATTGATGCTAGGCGGCAAGACTTAGATTAGATGGTGGTAGCTAGCCAGGCGGGCTTAGAAAATGTCCTTCCACCAACCAAACTGAGTCATACAAAATTAGACTCCACCGGCAATCGAACCCGCGACCTCCTGATGTGAAGCTATGGACGTTACCATTACGCCTTGGAGCGCTTGATACAGATAAAGACCCACAGCACAGAATGGGTATGCTATGAGTTTTTGATGATGATGATACTCACATACTTTCAGTCCTAGCGATGGGCATGTTGCTTAACGCCACCATATGTCGGGGCCGAACAACGCTGATGTCGAAAGGAGTCTTATACCCTGGCTCATCAAAACATGGAAACATGCGGCTAGCATCGTTGGGCACTAGGTGGGTCGCCACTACGATCCTGGTTGAAAGATATTGTTTCAAATTTTTATGAAAAGCATTCTTGAATTAAAATAATCCTTAGTAACATTTTCATTTGAGTCACCACGATGCCTTCAACTATTTTTAAAAGAACTTTAGGTTTCCTGGCTCTGGCCGGTTTTTTACTCAATGAATTCAATGAATTAATTCCAGAAATTCAGGATTTTATCACCGAGATCCACTTGCGAGCGATTATAACATTTATAAACGCGGGAGCACGTTTTAAATGACATTGGCGGGCTACTTTTAAACGTTTACTGAAAAATGCTTGTTAATAATTGTTAATTGATTACTTTGATAACTTTCTTTGAGCAAAGTCGGCCTTGGTATACCACTCGGAAAATAGGCATAAACTGTTCATATCTAAACTGAACTGGTTTTATTTAAATTGGTATTCAAATTTTTTGAGTAAAGCACTATACATGTCTTGGTCCGTAATGACTGCACTGCTGGCCACAGTATGATGGCTACGAGCTTAGCCAAAGTATATATATTAGTACTAGCTTAGCACTGCTACACTCTCGGCCTTCAAGCTTGGTCAGCATTGAAGCCCTTGATGGCCAAGCTCGAATAAAGTCTAAGACTGATGGGAGGTACATACGAGTATGTCGAAAAAGAATTGTTCACTATTGTCGCTCCGGAATTCTAATAATATTGAAAAACCTAAAAACTTTTAGGTACAAGCTTTTATTTGAAAAGTGTTTTTTTTTATTTTCAAAAATAATAAATGCTCAGTGTGACAAGTGTGGGTATAAAATCACGTTACCAGATTGAATAACGTTAGGAATAAATTAAAAATTGAAAACCTGACTATAAACCGGACTGTATCCTATGTCACTCACGGGATCAAGACGAATCTAACGACACCTCGCACTTCAAAATCCATCAAGCCGTTTAGGCTACAGAGCGTGCCAAAGAAATGTACATACATATACACTCGAAGAACATAACTCTCCTTCTGGCGCAGTCGGGTAATAAAGGCGAGCACATTATTTCCTACGATTCTTTTGAAAACAAAATAAGATCCTGGTACCTTGATTCCACCTCCAAATCATCAGATCAACGTCAAAATAACAAAAGGATCTATTGTCACCGGGAATACGGCTTCATTCCATATTTCAGCTCAATCGGACCACTGGGAGTCGATCGCAAGATTTGAACTAAACAAACATACACATAAACATTGCACGGTAAATAAAAGCTTTTTCATCCCCCCATCTCAGAAATTGTATTTTTGCTCTTCGGTATCTGAGTGCAAAAGTCGTTTTTATTCGCTAGAGGATTAAGTAAATATCTGAATGCAAAAGCCGTTTTCCTTCGCTAGAGGAGAAAAGTAAATTGAATTTAGAACATCGTGAATTCAAAACATTATTATATCTATTTACTTCTACCTCCATGGTGCCGAATTTATCATACAACCTTTTTTAATTTGTTAAAAACTCAGACTCGGAACCTTCTTGGTGTACTTTTTTTTTAATTTGCTTTGCGCGCGCCATTTTCTTTTCACGCCAAAATAAATAAAAGCTTTTTCATCCCCCCATCTCAGAAATTGTATTTTTGCTCTTCGATATCTGAGTGCAAAAGCCGTTTTCCTTCGCTAGAGGAGAAAAGTAAATTGAATTTAGAACATCGTGAATTCAAAACATTATTATATCTATTTACTTCTACCTCCATGGTGCCGAATTTATCATACAACCTTTTTTAATTTGTTAGACTAGGAACCTTCTTGGTGTACTTTTTTTTTAATTTGCTTTGCGCGCGCCATTTTCTTTTCACGCCATATTGTTAAAACCTTAGGTTAAAACAAAACATGAAAACAAGTGGAAAACCTAAAATGAGTGATTATAGTGACGAGGAAGTTTATTTGACGCCAACAGGATTGACTGAAACTGTTTGTAATGCGCAAATGATTATTTTTTTTCATTTAGTAATTTCCTCGCTGCGGTGGAATGAAAAGTTACGAGTTGCACTCGAGTGCAAAGATTTTTCACCTCGTGCTCTTTTGATTCCCTCGCTAACGCTCAGGATTATAATTGAGAACGCGGCTAAAAAGCAACTTTGCACTCATGTATAACAAATAACTATTGAAAATACCATTCGTTCCGAAAAATAGACACGTAACCAATACCCCGAAAAAAACCTGAAAAAAATTAAAAATAATGTGTTTTGGCCCTTTAAGTTTAATATAAGTAATAATTGTTAGATCCAAGAGTCGTCGCGTAGGGGGCTAGTCCTCAAGTTCTGACGAGGCTTCACAGTCAATTCACGCACGAGGATACTTGAACAAAACTTCCGAAGTGTTCTTGATGCCTCATTAGATAATCATTAATATTTTCCTACCTTCTTTCTTTTCCTTACCTTTCAACCTCTTGTTCCCTATAAACGGTCTTGAAGAAGGCCCCCGAAGAGTCGGTCGCAAGGTTTCCGTTAAAGTAGAGGTCCATGTGACCTTTGCTACCAGCCCTTACGCTCTTCTCAAGGTCAAGGGTCGCTATTGGCTTCTTGAGGTCCATCGCGATGTCCTTCACATTGACTTTTACTGGTTCACCCCTAAAATAAAAATTAATTAAATAAATTAGTTCCTCCGTTGTGCTGGGAGGCACTTTAATTCAAGGCTTCTTCCGCGTCAATTTTTCAGTCGATTATACTTTTTGAGTAGGTGTAACATATCGGTGGCGTAACGGTTAGGGCCGCTACCTCCTGTACGGGAGGTGGTGGTTCGTAAACTGCCACGTACCAATGTGTTTTCGAATTATGATTTCATATTTGCGTTTATCCGACGTTGTTACGGTGACGAAAAACAACGTGAGAAAACCAACCCGCACAGGGCCCTCGTGGTCGACTAATCGCCCTAATTCAGCGAACGCTTGTGCCCCTCGGTGGGGACGTATATGAGATAATATGATGAGGTATAACACTGAGTGCCTTATACATACGGAAAAGGTACGAGTACAAGTTTTTGTTTATATATGGTATATCCCTACTAATATTATAAATGTAAAAGTAACTCTGTCTGTCTGTTACGCTTTCCCGCAAAAACTAATGAACGGATTTGGCTGAAATTTGGTAGGTAGACAGATTAGGACCTGGATTCAGACATAGGCTACTTTTTACCACGCTCGCGAGCCGCTTGCGGCTCGCGCACTGCGCACCCTCGAAAAGTCATAGAAACGTCCACGCGGGTGAAACCGCGGGAAACAGCTAGTAAAGAATACTACTATGTGAAAAGGTCTTTAGCCAAGATGACTTGTCTATGTGCTCAGAACAAGTCAATATCGAGGTTATTGACCTAACCAATTTAATTAAAAATTAAGAACGCTACTGCATAAAAACATTACGTCTCTTTTTGGGGTAGACGGTAAATATATGTCATCTCACATACATCTACCTGAAAAATATTATCCTCCTTTTTTGGTACATTGTTGTACAATTACCTACTGTATACAATGTATTTACTAACTTTCTTTCTTTCTTACATAAATTGACTAGTCTGTCTATTTCAATAATAACAGACTATTAGATATATTATTACATACAGACTGACCACATTCACTAATAAACATTGACTAATCACATGCACACAAATAACAGTAAATATTTAGAGAAAATTTCAGCTGTCCTATTACGGTTCATGAAAAACAGCCTGTTGACAGAAAGACGTACAGACAACGGAGGCTTAGTTATAGGATCCCGTTGGAACCCTAAAAATGGCGTACACCATTTTTTATTTACGATGTGGCCACCCTAGCGCGCTGCATACAAACGTACTTTAGTTCTTAATCTTATTTAAATACTAGGTTTTGCCTACGGCTTCGCCCGCGTAGACATCGTTTTTATGACTAAATATGAGGGTTAATAGTGCGCGAGCCGCAAAACTTCGGTCCACCGAGTCGGAGACCTATCTAGCTACGTCTTCCGGTGTGCGGCCGCCACTCGAGAACATTACTGTCTCAACGGCCATCTCCGTTCTACAAGCTATGTGTTTCGCCCGCTGCTACTTAAGATGAGTGACTCTGTCAGCTATGTTCAGTGAGTGTCATAGGACACTTTTTAAGCAGCAAAATAACAATAAAAAAATATAAATTTTGTTAGTTAAGAAAAGTTGTTCTGTTGTTATTCATCATATCTGCTCATATACGTCTCCTCAGAGGGGCTCGAGCCTACCCTGAATTAGGGCAATCGGACCTTAGACGATCACGCGGGCCCAGTACGGGTTGGTCGACTTCACTTATAACTTTCGAGTTTATCCGCAGGCGTGTGCAGGTTTCCTCACGATGTTTTCCTTCACCGTAAGAGCATCGGATAAACGTACATATGAAATCGAAATTCAAAAAGACATTGGCAGGATTCAAACCATGACCCGGACAGGAGGCAGCGGCCCTAGCCGTTACGCCACCGACGCTTTCATGCGACTGTTGTTATTGTGCCTACTATTTTGTTATATCCTGATGTTGACGACCCATAAACGTCTTCACTGCTCCATACACGGGGGCCAAATCCGAATTGGTGGAGGTTGTAGGTAGCGCTAGTGGCAAACCCCACTGTCAGAAGTTTTTGAAGCCACCTAATAGGTGCATTATAAGGCATCTGACCAGAGGCGTATTTAAGAATCCGGCGCCCGGGCACAAAAAATCCGCCCCTCTAAGTGTCAAAAAACCGGCCAAGTGCGAGTCGGAGTTGCGCGCTAAGGGTTCCATACTGCCACACGATAAACGTCACCTTCTGTTACAATCTATAAGAAGTTATCGACTACCTAATTCAAATTTTGCTCTAACTTTTTCTACTACGACTGTCGAAAGAACCACCGAAAAAGCCGCCCCGGGCCAAGTGCCCTCCTGGACATAGCCTCTGATCTGACATGGCTTAATGACTGCCATCTAGTGATAGCAACCGACACGAATGGCTTAAGGTACCCTAGAAAGACACGGAAACGGTCCAGAAAATGCTACTAACAGTAAAACCCATCCAGGCAAAGACCGTGCTTCAGGATAGTTAAACTGCGTGATCCATCCAAACACGCAAGCTTCACTGAGCTACGACTGCTTGGGCACGACCGTTGGGTCCTGTAAAAGTACACTCACCCAACTGCATCTAGCTGAATTCCCCAACTAGATATCTGCAACTGATGAGCACAATTGATCTGAATGAAGTCGGAATCCCTGATCCAGGTGATGTTGATACTGACGTGGCCTCGGAAGACGCCATCTTCGAGGTAAGGCTCCAACTCCAGGCGGTAACCGGTCGGCTCCACCACCTTCTCCAGGCGGGCTTCAAGAGTCAGTGCGTGCGCGTTGTTGATGTCGATAGAACGAGTCTTGATTATGTGTGGTGCACCCTGTGAGTGAAAAATACAAATAGTAAATTGTATAGCCGAGATGTGCATACTTTTCGAATAGCCTTTACTGTCTGCAATGCATACACAATTCGAAAATAAACATTACGCTATTAAAGCGTAGGCAAACAAAAAAAATATAGAAAAGCATAAAAGTTTTTAAGTACAAGCTTTTATCTCAAGTGAATATAATTTTCGAAAAACTTAAAACTTTTAAGTACCTACAAGCTTTAATTTGAAAAGAATTTTAACTATTTCGTCATCTTCTCAGCAAACTTTTTCATTTGAAAGGTACCCATATTGTAGGAGTGAATTAAAAATAACTAGTCCGCCATCTTGGGTGTGTGCTGCCATGTTGGATTTAGAATGACGTCACACCAAACTGAACGAGTATACAAAATTTCAGCTCAGTCGGTTGAAGATATCAGCTTCAAAATTGAGTTGCAAGATTTCACCCGAACAAACATACATAAATAAATAATAATAATAAATAAATATTCTGGGACAAATCACACATGGTCACCTGGCCCCAAAGTAGGATTCCCTGTGTTATGGGAACCAGAGACTGATATACATACTTATATAAGTTTAAATACATACATATATAGATATTTAACACCCAGACACAGAGCAAACAAATCTGCTCATCACACAAAGGTTTGCCCTGGGTGGGGATCGAACCCACAACTCTCGGATCAGTAGTCAAGAGCACTAACCACTGAGCCACCGAGTCTGTCATACATACATTGCAAGATAAATAAAAGCTTGTAATAAATACGTATCCAAATTTACAAAAGGCGAGCATAATATTACCAACGATTCTATTAATAATAAAAGACGATACTGGGACCTTGATTCCAACTCCAAAGTTCATCATCAGAGCAACTTCAAAATACAAAAAGGATCTAATATTGTCGCCGAGAATACGATTTCATACCAAATTTAGCTCAATCGGACCCCTGGCTGGAACCCGCTCGGATTTGAACCTACCTTAACAAATAAACTCACAAATATAGTTTAAATTTTAAACTATCAGCAATTAGCAATGTGGATTTTACACTATCAATATAAAACATACACAACTTTTGTACCTATTTAGCTTCTTTAGAATTCATACTTTGTTTTACAATTTGTTTACAAGTTAAATAGTGGTAGAATAAAAAAAACTGCAATTCATATAAATATATAGACTGCACAGTAAATAAATCTTTATAAATGTAATTTCATTTTAATAACATTACAATGGACAACTGTGGAATGTTCATAACTACTCGTATTTAAATTTCTTGAAAAATCCAATTTTCATAATTTTCTATTGCCCATCATCACCATCATCATAACAGCCGAAAATCGTCCACTTGTGGACAAAGGCCTCCCCCAAGGATTTCCACGCATCCATCGCCTTCCCTCGATCTTCACCAGGTCGTCGGTCCACCGCTTGGGAGGCCTGCCTACGCTACGTTTTCCCGTGCGCGGTCACCACTCGAGAACTTTACTTACTTTATTGTCCATATACTATCGGTGATAAAAAGTTCTGCTTATGCTTAAACTATAGCTAATTAACTGCTTTACATTTTTTTTTCCTATGACTACTCGTAGAAAGAGTACTTTTAGCCATATTCTGCTCGGAAGACGACTAAAACTACAATTTAGAACTTTTTGGGTGAAAATGGCCAATGTTTGAAGTGTGCTGTATTCCGAGTTCTATCATACTAACAAAGCTGCAATTGTGCTTAAATTATAGGAAATTTATAAATGTATAAGATAACTTTTTCCGTGGGAATCACGTTTTAGAAACTATAGGCCAAAATCTGAAAAAGTCCGAAAGTTTCGATGTTTTTTGAGGACCACGCAGTTAGCATAGCACAGGTCTTTCGATGTTTTTTGAGGACCACGCAGTTAGCATAGCACAGGTCTTTCGATGTTTTTTGAGGACCACGCAGTTAGCTCAGTTTTACAGTTTTACACTAAAGTTTTACACACTAAACTCAGTTTTACACTATTGTTATCTCATCATATCGGCCGAAAATCGTCCACTGCTGGACAAAGGCCTATTGGTATCTACCCTTAAATAATACCTTGTTCAGATTAATGCGATCTAACGCGATTTTTGTGTTAGAAAGAAGGAAAACGCAGTAAAGGTGATCATATCAGCTCATATGCGTCCCCACCGAGGGGCTCGATCCTACCCTGAATTAGGGCGATCAGGCCTTAGTCGACCACGCGGGCCTAGCGCGGGTTGGTCGAAATCACACACAACCTGCGAGTTTCTTAAGAGGCGTGTGCAGGTTTCCTTACGATGTTTTCCTTCACCTTAATAAAGTCGAATAAACGTACATATGAAATCGAAATTCGAAATCACATTGGTACGTGGCAGGTTTGAACCACGACCTCCCGGACAGAAGGCGGTGGCCCTAGCCATTACGCCACCGACGATCTTAAAGGTGTAGTGGTGATCTTAGTAAAGGTGATACAAAACCAAAATTATCTCTTACGGGATCTCTTCCAGACAACCTACTCTTATGATGATCCAGGTGATACGGAGCTGCAGGTGAGCTGGACGCGCCGCTGGTGCGCTGTATCGCGACACAGTATACAAGCATGTGACGTAAGTAATATTCCACAAGCAATTGTATTGAATTTATTTTACGTACAATTATAATATGTGTGTGTGCGTGTGTGGGTGTGTCTGAGATTTTTCTCAAATTTAACCCAGTTACCCCTGAAATTATGTTTTTTTATAATTGCATGTTCTTTTGTGTGTATTTGACTGACTCGGTGGCTCAGTGGTTAGTGCTCTTGACTACTGATCCAAGAGTTGTGGGTTCGATCCCCACCCAGGGCAAATATTTGTGTGATGAGCAGATTTGTTTGCTCTGTGTCTGGGTGTTAAATATCTATATATGTATGTATTTAAACGTATATAAGTATGTATATCAGTCTCTGGTTCCCATAACACAGGGAATCCTACTTTGGGGCCAGATGACCATGTGTGATTTGTCCCAGAATATTTATTTATTTATTTTTTATCATTTTCCTGACTTGGAAAAATATCAAAAAAAATTAAATAAAATTTTGGGCGTGATAATCTGGTGTGACTACGAGTCGGCAACGGTTATAATAACTGAACTGATAATACCTTATAATTACTAACTTATAATAACTAACGAATCTGATTTTACTTGTAGTTTCACTAAAACATAAAACTCACTTACCATCAGGTGAGATGATGCCAAGGGCTTAACAATGGTGACTAAAAAAAAACTGAAAATCTACCATTAAAATTAAAACATGCTTAGAATTAAAAATATTGCATGAAATGTGACAATCAAAACTGACAGACAGAGGTTTTCAGATCATAAAAAATTATATACTGGAGATCATCGGATACAAAATTTCTGACATTCTGCACACAAAAAGATCACCTGAAACCGTATCATGGAATAATGAAAAAGGCTTCGACGATTTAAATGACATTGGCAAGCTATGGATTTTCCGGGCCAGCAGACTGATTTAGCGGGATCGGATTATCGAATTCAGAGTTTTGTTATTTTCATGCAGGGTTCTTAAGACGTTATTAAACGAGGCTGCTTATATTTAGCTGCTTTTATAATATTTTTTTTTTTTTTTTTCTCATAATCATTGTCACATCAGCCGAAACACGGCCACTGTGGAACAAAGGCAAATTATATATATTAGTACTAACATACAGTATGGACACTCCCCGCCGCTCTCTACACTCCGACCTTACCCCCTCGTCACCCAGATTGATACAGATTGGTTACAGTTTGGTTGTCGAACGTACAGGATTTCGCCGCCATTTTGTTTGTTGCATCATTCGTTTTTTGAAATGTAATTTCTAGCCCGTTGTATGAAGTATCCAGGGTGTGACAAAGGCCTCCCCCAAGGAAATTCACAAAGTCCTGCGCTTCCAGCGACCTTCACTAGGTCAGAAGTGGGAGGCCAGTGTACGCTACGACTTTTGATGTGCAGTCGCCTTTTTTATTTACAATTGGTAAGCCCTTGGCATCGTCTCACCTAGTGGTAAGTGACGATGATGCCAAAGATGGAAGCGGGCTCACCAACATTCCCCTAACGCAATGGGGAAATTTTATTTAAGAAATTTACTGCCCCTATGGCTGTGTCCTTCTACGAGCTATGTGCCACTTGAGTTAAGACTTTCGATTTCGGCACAGCAAAATTGTTTTATCTCTGTGGTAGTATCTGATAAAGAAAAAAATATAAATAAAAGATACTGTACGGAAGTCCGCACTAAACTTTCTCGACAATAATATAATTATTTTCTTTTTTATACAAAAATTGAATAAAAAAAAATGTAATAATTTTGTAGAATTCAAGTTGCTTGACCAAATAACCATCAACCATTTGTGAGTAAATCGCAAGATTCAATTTCATTTGTGAGTAAATCGCAAGATTCAATTTCATTTGTGAGTAAATCGCAAGATTCAATTTCATTTGTGAGTAAATCGCAAGATTCAATGTCATACAAAAATGTTTTTTCCACCAATTTGTATTACTATGTTATAGACAAACATAAGCAATAACAACTTGCAAAGTTTCATCAAACTCGTTAAAGCCGTTTTCGAGCAACAAAATAATTTTAGTTTTTGTTGTATGACAGCTACTCTTCGGTTTTGTCCCTCGATGAAATAATTTAATTTAATTTAACCGAAATTTGGTCCCAGTAGGACTAAGGATTTAACCTCCAGACTTCCAGAGCCAAGCGTAAAGGACGGACGCAAGGACAGACGGAATTGAGATATTCGGTTTTTAGGTAGGTATGTGTAAATGATATAGAATACATTTTCATCAAAATTGGGAAACTTTTTTTTCGCGATAACCATACTCCCTCTACCCTACGTCCGTGCGTACCACAGATAAGAAAAAAAAATTGCATGAAACTTTTTTTTCGCGATAACCATACTTCCTCTACCCTACGTCCGTGCGTACCACAGATAAGAAAAAAAAATACATGTGCGTACCGTACTATGAGATCGAGAAAGTAAATAAACTGTACGGCATCGGCAGCCCGCACTATAAACTTTCTCGTATTATTGACGTGAAAAAGTCTTATAAATTGATGACACGGGCTGCATACACGAAAAAGTGTGACGTCATTGTCACGTTAAGTCAGTGTGACGTCATTGTCACGTTACGCTTGAGCTGAGCGTGCAAACGACTTGTACTAGTACTTGGACTCTTGGAATTGGACGGATGGACGGACAAACCGTCAAACAAGTGTGTCAATGGATTAAAAGTACTAAGCTTCCAGGAGCTTACAAGAGGTGTTCCAATGCAGTCGATTCTCTGTGAACCGTCAAACTGAAAATTTTGTTATTCCGCTAAAAGTACTAGGAGCACATAAGTGCCAAGGAGTTACCTAACCCGACTATGGGCGGTATTTTAAGATGAATAAATTTAATAACTTTGATGAATTCATGTTGCATGATCTATGTATGATCTATGTTCGTAACACATGGCAATTCAATAGCTCCAACTATATGTGAGTAAATCGCAAATTTTAATTTCATTTGTAGGAGAACCATACAAACGCGGTTTTTCTCAGACCATGTTGTCTGTTACATAGTATACTTGGGTATACTATGTAACAGACAAACAACCAACTACGACGTGCAAAGTTTTTCATTTTCAAATTGTCATGTATTACGAATAAGTTTCATGCAAAATTAATTCATCAAAATTATTACAATGTTTTTAAATTTTTGTAAATATTTCGTTCGTCGCTCGAAAGTAAAAAGAGAAAGAGAGTGCGAAATCCAAAGGTCGATTCAACTTGCCGAGGTGAGAATTAAGACTAATGCAGGATGTTTGCGACAAACCTTATCCGGTGGCCAGGAGTGCGCAGCCACGGAGAGGCAGACGGTCAAACAGCTCAGTAATAACATCTTGGTAATCTAGAAAAAGATAGATTAACTTTTAAGGTGGAACGATGAGGTCATGACGCAAATTTTAATTTTTTGAAGATTTTCGTGAAATTGAGAGCACATACCTATATTACATTTCAGATTACTCCAATATACTGACTAGACGGCTGAGTTTCTAGAATGGGTCCCGACTGCTACAATTTTTCTTAAGTTAAGTGCAATCGGGTATGACGACTTTCTTGTTTTAGGGTTTTTCATTTCCATATTACACAGAAACGCAGTCGGGTTTTTTAGTTTTTTTAATTACCGTATTTTTTTAACATGTTTTACATGACTATCTAACAATTTTAATGTAATTTTCTGATTTAGGATATTATCTAGATTAACCTGAAAAATATTATAATTAAGTGATAATTGAGCATTATGTACATACATTCAGAATAGATAATTTACATTAATTTGATAAATTCATAAAAATTGTTAGAAAAAAATATAATATATGCGCAAAACAGTTTACACTTGTTATTAAAATAAATATAGTCATAATTTCCGAAAAAACTTCGAAAATTTTTAAGTTTGCGCCATTACCTCATCGTTCCTCCTTAATAGAGCTGGAATGGAAACTTGTTTTCGGGATCGAACGATAAAGTGGACCTGTGACCCGGCGTAAAGTTATTGGGACGTGACTCGAGTTTTTAATGTTATTACTTACCTTAGGCAATCATACATAAGTGTTTTAAAATAAAAGTTTAAAAAAACTAAAAACCGACTTCAAAATGAAATTCACTCAAAAGTATGAAATAATATTATTACATTTAGATACGAATTAAATTAGGGGCCTAAATTTATTTTTGAGGTCGGTACCAGCACACAGCTATTCACATTTTACTTAAAGCATTGCTGACACCGACCTCAAAAAAAATTTTGGCCCCTAATTTAATTCGTACCCACCTTTGATTTCGTTACTGTTGGTTAATGTCGTGTATCTAATCTAACAATATTATTTCATATTTTTGAGTGAATTTCACTTTCAACCGACTTCAAAAAGGAGGAGGTTCTCAATTCGACTGTATGTTTTTTTTTTCTTGTATGTTTGTTACGCGATATGTCCGCCGTTTGTGAACCGATTTTTTAATTATTTTTTTATTTGAAAGAGTATACTCCCGAGGGGGTCCTATTGTCAGCAACTGATGAACTGATGATGGGATCCCAGGGAAATCAAGAACAACCCTCGAATTTTATAGGCACATATTACGTGTTTCATGTATTTCCTAAAACTATTCAAGTTTTGTCGTCTGGTAGTCATCATCTCATCATCATCATAAGATGAGCTGATGAAGGAAGGTACAACTCCTTCTTCAAATCAATCATAATTCATAATGCATGTGTTTCATTTACAGATACAGATTCCTGAGGCTTCCATCATCACTTCAACAGCATGCAAGTTAAGGAGTTAAATCTTCCATCATCAGCTCATCTGAATAACCTGAAAGAATACAACTATCGGTCTACGTAAAATTTTTGAAGAATTATCCTCCAACTCCTAACCGTTAAGGAGCTGTACCTTCTTTCATCAGCTCATCAACATGAGATGATGACTACCAGACGCTAATACTTTAATATTTTAATAAAATACATGAAACAGCATACAGCTACTGACGTATCAAATGTTTTAGATTCGATGGCATTGCTGACACCAACGTCAAAAAAATTTTAGGCCCCTAATTTAATTCCTAGCCACCTTTGATTTGGTTATTGTTGGTTAACGTCGTGTATCTAAGTATAATAATATTATTTCATACTGTTGAGTGAATTTCGAATCTTTTATTTTTATTTTATTTATTTTTAGTGATAATGCTATCTATCTAACAACGTTATACCCAATCAACCGCTCGCCAATAGGAACCATCAAGTCATAAAGCATGTGTTTCATTAACAGATACAGATTCCTGTAGCTTCCATCATCATCTCAACAGCATGAAAGTTAAGGAGTTAAATCTTTCATCATCAGCTCATCTGAATAGCCTTAAAGAATACAACTATCGGTCTTTAAGTACCTACGTATCTACGTAAAATATTTGAAGAATTATCCTCCAACCCCTAACCGTTAAGGAGTTGTACCTTCCTTCATCAGCTCATCAACATGATATAATGACTACCAGACGCTAAAACTTGAATAGTATTAGGAAATACATGAAACACGTAATATTTACCTTCCATCACCAACTCATCAACATGAGATGATGAGGCTTCCATACGAAAATACTTGAATAGCTTTAGAAAATATACGAGTACGTGCCTATAAAATTTGAGGGTTTTTCTCGATTTCCCTGGGATCCCATCATCAGATCCTGACTTGGTGACAATGGGACCCCATCGGGAGTATACTCTTTTGAATAAATTTTGAAAATCGGTTCACAATCGGCGGAGATATCGCGTAACAAACATACAAAAAAAAACATACAGTCGAAATGAGAACCTCCTCCTTTTTGAAGTCGGTTGAAAAGAGATTAACTCACTCAATTAATTGAGGCACAAATTAGCTCAACATACACTGAGTCGCAAAGAATACGGGTCGGTTATAAAAATGCGATATCTTTTAAAATATTTGAGCAATCCTATCAAATTTAAAACTAAATTAAACGAGTAAACGAAGGAGTAAAACCTTTTTATTTCTTTTTTGTAATTGAAATGAATACCATAAATAAAAAATAAAGACGATTATACAAAATTTGCACATCAAATTTGGAAACTTTTGTTTCTATTCTGTCATATAAATATAAATAGGGTATTACTTGTGCAGAAAAATCAGATTCAGTTAAAAACATGTCACTCGCCCCTGAAGAGTGTACCAAAATTTTGATAATTCTTGAAGAAGGGCGCAGTCATTGTTATACAGCGTGAACTGTTGGTGTGTCGCTATCAACCGTTCAAAGAGTACTCCAGCGACTTCAAGAGACTGGATACAATATTCGCAGACCAGGAGCAGGCCGAACATGGTACACGTCACGCGCCAGAGGATCGATATATGGTGTCAAAATATTGATAAATCGATTTCAAACGGCTGTTGAAGCTCTATTGTTGGCACGAGATCAAGAAAAATCTAACGACACCTCGCACTCCAAAATCTATCAAGTCGTTTACGCTACAGAGCGTGCCAAATAATTAAACAACCTCTATTGTTGGCCAGTCGGGTACAAAAGTATCCTATCTCACTCACGGGATCACGACAAATCTAACGACACCTCGCACTTCAAAATCCATCAAGTCGTTTAGTCTACAGAGCGTGCCAAAAAAATATACATACATACACTTGAGAAACATAACCCTCTTTCTGGCGCAGTTGGGTAAAAAAGCAACAAGTAAAGAAAACAAGAACTTATATCACAATACTCACTCAAGCAAAGGAATCCGAGCTGTTAGACAGCTCGATGGGTTCTGGCGTGATGCACTGAACACCAACATACTATGAACATCTGTTCCAGATACCACATATTGGCAGGATGACTTCATTTGCCTAACGACACCTCGCACTCCAAAATCTATCAAGCCGTGTAGGCTACAGAGCGTGCCAAATAATTTTTAATGATCTTCGTTTTATATCATTAATTAATTGTTCTAATCAGAAGTTTGTTAATTAAATGTCAAAGTTATTCCAGGATAAAATTTATATTTTTTATTCGACTTATTTATTACATTTAGTATGGCTGCTTAGTACAGTAACTTGGCGGCGACTGAAATCGCAACGGGAAGCGGGGGGTTCGCCCATACAAAAATGCTGACGGTACAATGTAAGCTAGTGTGTCGCTACAATATTCCTCACAATTAAAAAAAATAAAAAAATATTAAGGAACATATAACTCATTATTCAACTAACAAATTTTAACTCTAAACCAAATAGGTACACTCTGTAAGTAGGTATCAACTGTGAGTAAAACGAATGTTACACATCATCAAAATGCAAACAAGCGCTTATCGCTAGGTGTTCGATTACATGACTGCTTGGTCAATTTTGAAGCAAATAATATTATGTAATGAATCGACTCAATACAAAATAAATGTAAGTTATGGCTTCGTTTTTTTTTATGTTAATGTAACAAATCAGGTCAGAAATGGCAAAATTTAGAGATTACACTAAAACTTAGGTATTATTACATTACTTAACTTAAACATAAAAGTTTTTCAACGGAGCAACACTCACTTTTCACTTTCTAGTATGTTTGACTGATCACCTGAGCTGGTGGTTGCTGAACTGTTTTCGGGTGAATTTGTGGACCCGGACCGTGGGTGGAAGCAGGTTTTGCCAAAGAACTCTGAGGGTGTCATCGGGAACCTTGTCGCGGGCGAGCTCTTTCATTCTACTCAGGAGCTGAGAGGGTTTTTGATCGCCCAACACCATTTCACTAATTAATTTCTCTATTTGTCGATTTTTCGAATCTTCAAATAGCGTAAGTAACTTACTCTTCAGACCTTCATATTTTTTGGTTTTTGGCGGATTCACAAGAAAGTCGGTGATCTGTCCAATGACGTCAGCGCCTAATTTTGATACGACAAGGTCGAATTTTGAGCCGTCTCCAAGTTTCTGCGGGCCCAGTATTGCCTCCGTCCGTATAAACCATACCCTCGGTTGGTGGACCCAAAGTTCAGGAATCCGCGATGAGACGGTAATAGAGGCCAGGTCGGGAACCCCCATGGATGCGGCGGCCGGCGGTATTACAGCAGCAGGATCCGTTGACATTTTTCACTATTCACAACGTAATCCGTAGAAACAAAAATTTACTGGTTCACGGATGGTTTAGTTCAAACGCGGGTCACCACTTTAATGGTCTTGGTTTCATATCATTATTTAATTGTCCTAATTAGAAGTTTGTAAATTAAATGTCAAAGTTATTCCAGGATAAAATTTATATTTTTTATTCGAATTAATTTATTACATTTAGTGTGGCTGCTTAGTACAATAACTTGGAGGCGACTGAAATTGCAACGGGAAGCGGGGGGTTCGCCCATACAAAAATGCTGACAGTACAATGTAAGCTAGTGTGTCGCTACAAATTAAATAATCTCTATTTTTGGCCAGCCGGGTAAAAAGTATCCTATCTCACTCACGGGATCAAGACGAATCTAACGACACCTCGCACTTCAAAATCCATCAAGCCGTTTAGGCTACAGAGCGTGCCCAAGAAATATACATACATACACTCGAAAAACATAACCCTCCTTCTGGCGCAGTTGGGTAAAAAAGCGACAACTAAAGAAAACAAGAACTTATATCACAATACTCACTCAAGCAAAGGAATCCGAGCTGTTAGACAGCTCGATGGGTTCTGGCGAGATGTATACTGAACACCAACATAATAAGAACATCTGTTCCAGACACCACCAATTGGCCAGGATGCACTTCATTTGGCTAAGTGCCGTGATTAAGCCCCGGTTCGCTAATATTATTCATATTTTTCTGTACACTTTAAAGTGTTTGAGGAAAACATCGTCCTCATTTTGTATTTAGGTAACTGTTAAAATTTTCAAAACGGAATGCCTCTACAACTATAAACCTCGTGTTCTAAAAAAACTGGTTGTCTATAAACTCGGTTGACGGACGATACTTTTACGTGATAACAAATACCCGTCCAAGTGCCCGTCACCTCTGGACCCCAACACCCCTTGTAAGCCTCTGGAATCCTAGTACTTTTAATCCATTGACACACTTGTTTGACGATTTATCCTTCCGTCCGTCCGTCCGTCCGTCCGTCCGTCCAAGTTCAAGTCCAAGTACAAGTACTAGTACAACTCTCGCTTGCACGCTCGGCTCAGGCGTAACGTGACAATGACGTCACACTGGCGAAACGTGACAATGACGTCACACCGGCGTAACATGACAATGACGTCACAGTTTTTCGTGTATGCAGCCCGCGTCATCAATTTATAAGACGTTAGCACGTAAAAAATAAAAAACACCTAAAAATCTACGAACTAACTGACAGACACTGACTGTGAGCACATTTTGCAGAGGAGCTACGTAGGCGAGCACTAAGAAATATTTGTAAAACTTCTAAAAAATGTGCTCACGAGCCGCAATCTTCAAAGACGGTGTCAAAAAACCCTTTCGGCCGAAAAACGTCCACGCGGGTGAAGCCGCGAGCAAATAAACGGTACAGCCACGCTGTGCATACTTTCTCGCGAAGCCTACACCGTCTGGCGTAGTCGGGCATACATAAAGAAAATGCTGCTTACTTAGTAACAAACAATATATGACTTGATGAAAAAATCGTACTTCCTACTATCTTACTAATATTATAAACGGGAAAGTTTGTATGTATGCATATTTATCACTCTTTCACGCTTACGCTACGTTTTCCGGTGCGCGGTCGCCACTCGAGAACTTTACTATACCCCATCGGCCAGCCTATGGATGACCGGTCGTCGTGGAAATCCTTGAGGGAGGAATTTGTCCAGCAGTGGAAGATTTTTGGCTGATATGATGATGATGATTGTCACAGTTACATACATATCGCAGTCGACTTGTGATTTGAACCTTTCTTTAACTTTTCTTTGCTTTGTCCTGCGATGATCATCACTTCATTTAGTCGACGTGCAGGGAAGGGAGTCCTACGCCACCTTTGTCCAAACGCGTTGTCCACTCCAGAACTCCAGCCAGTAATAACCATTTTAACAAAGTTGTGGTCTTCCAGCGTTGGACTATTACAATGGTGTCCGTTAATAGTTTTGAAATTATAATTGAAAATTTTAAAAATCCGACTACATAAAACTCTTTTTGGTCAGTCTAGTAAAAATATACCCTGTGTCACTCACGGGATTGTGACGAATCGAACGACATCTCGCACTCCAAAATCCATCAAGCCGTTTAGACTACAGAGCGTGCCAAAGAAACAAACATACATACATACATACACTCGAAAAACATAACCCTCCTTCTGACGCAGTCGGGTAATAAAAAAACAATCAATATGCGCGTTCAAAGAATTATCACAGATTACTAAATAGTTACGAATTATGCTAAACAACAGTGGCGCGGGTAAAACTAGCAACAACAGTGCAATTTAGACCACGTTTTAACATTTTGCTCGATAATTTACTTCATAAAAATAACATTTTGTATAATTTATTTAAATTATAATAGTTGGCTATTTATACTTTCCCAATCATAGTATGTACTTACCTATTATTTCTATAGGAAGCGGCCATAGCTCAGTAAGAGTTTTGCAGTCGCGTCGATCTCGCAAGATCTGATCATAAGCACAATCATTACCTGGATGGGTGGGTTTACCTTTTAATGGTCTTTTTACTCGAGTGGCGATTTTTTCTGTATGTTTTTTCTGTATCTATATATATATATATATATATATATTTCATTGGCATGCTCTGTAGCCTAAACGGCTGGAGTGCGAAGTGTCGTTAGATTCATCTTAATTCCTTGAGTGACATAAGATAATTTTTTACCTGACTGGCCAAAAAAAAGAGGTCAGTTTTTATGCAGTCCTGTTTTTTATTATTAATCAATTCCTAAAGTTATTTCCACCGCTTCCGTGCTTCACTAGGCGGGTTAAGGGTTAAGTACCGGTTGCTATCACTGGATGGCACATCAGAGGCCCTGGCTTTAAAATTTTTGATAGTGGGTTTGTCACCAACCCTACGACATCTATCTATCCGGACTTTTTTTCCCTGTGTATGGAGTATGGCCTATGGCCTTCCTGAGTTTGAAAAGAGATTCTTGCCCCAGTAGTGGGGAGATTGTAAGCTACGTAGACTCGTGTTGGCAACATTTTTACATGAAAATGTTTTTTGTGGGATCATTATTTCTCTAACAAAATAATGTTATAAAGCATTTTTTTTTCCATTACGATACAAGTGTTAATCCAAAAAGTTAATATCACCAACGAAGTTCCATATCAGTTATTTTTCTTTATTGGAACGCACATGCGGTTCGTGTCATTTTTACAGCATTACAAAAAGTTTTCATTCCAATTTTTACTTGTCTGTGACAGCGCCCGCTTTAACGCATGCGCGGTGATGTGCTAGGTTTTGGCGCTATTCTTTGAATACGTTTTGTTGTAGTTACTGAATTTCGTGGATAATTTTCATTCTAGCTTAAAAATGTCAGAGATCAGTGACAGCATTGTTTTTACCTGTCTGTGACAGCGTCCGCTTCAGCGCAAGCGCGGTGATGTGCTGGGATTTGGCGCTCTGACACGTTTTGTTGTAGGTACTGAATTTCGTGGGAATATTTTGTATTACTCTTTTAACTTTGATCTTTGTTGTTTAGTTGATTCAATCCCAATATATGAGATTAGATAAAATAGTGTATGAAACTGCACATAACTAGGCATTAAAGTACTCGTAAGACACTATTATGTTGTTAAACTCATACTCGAGTTTAAATACCCCTCATTATGCAACAGTTTCATTATAGTAGTTTATGAAACTGTTGCATAATAAGGGTTCTTAAAATACGAGTGTTTCAAGACCAAATTATGTGCAGTTTCATACACTACTTTATCTAATCTCATACATTGGGATTGAATCAACTAAAATACAAAGATCAAAGTTAAGAGTAAGAAAAAGTCCAACGAAATTCAGTAAGTACCAACAACAAAACGTGTCATAGCGCTGAATCCCAGCGCATCACCGCGCTTGCACTGAAGCGGACGGTATCACAGACAGGTAAAAACAATGCTTTCACTGATCTCAGACATTTTTAAACAAGAATGAAAATTGTCCACGAAATTCAGTATCTACAACAAAATTCAATGAAAAACCAACACATCACCGCGCATGCGTTAAAGCGGGCGCTGTCACAGACAAGTAAAAATTGGAATGAAAACTTGTTGTATTGCTGTAAAAATGGCGCGAACTGCATGTGCGTTCCAATAAAAAAAAACGAGACCTACAGTACTCGCATATGATGTGTAACATGTGACAAAATACTTATGAAGTTAATTAATTATCGGGTCGTACATTCACGGGCCGACCCTTCGAATAGTAGTATGTCATCTTTGCCTTTGCCATCACGGCATGGCTATGACAACCTTAGTTTTCGAGAATTAAAAAACGTTCGCATTTCCTGTTACACATTTCCGTCCCATTTCACGAAATCACTCCCACAAATTGCAGGAAAGCGAGAGCAAAGATGTTACACATCAAAAAATTGATATGGGACTTCGTTGGTGATATTATCTCTTTGGTTTAACTTGTATCGTAATGGAAAAAAATCATTATAACATTATTTCTGTAACAAAATAATGTTATAATGTAATTTTTTTTTATTAAATTATGGTATTGTGATTATAAAATAAAGTATGCCAATATAAACTCGTTTTGAAGTTGATATTGCGAACTTTACGATATGAGAGTAGATAAACTACTATTGTAATACTTTTAGGATAAAGAGTATACAAACTGCAAACTTAATAAGGTTGCTCTGTTGTAGCAGCGTCTCGTAACATAGCTAACATTAGCCACAGGTACCTACTACGTACTAACTAAACCAACAAATTAAAATTCTCGAATATAGGTGCGAGAACGTGAGCAGAATACTAACACGTATAGGAGCGCGAGCGTACCCCTATACATATGAGTGGTACGCCGCGTGAATGCGAATCACAGGAAAATGTAACTTGTACAGGGAGCTGGCTGGCAAATAAAATTCAGGTGACTGGTTGAACAAGGGATATAAATGAGAAGAAAACAATGATTAATTGACATCTCTAAGCTCCACACGTTAAAAAACGACTTCAATCGCAACAGCTTAGTATACGATCTAGCTTATTTTTAAGCTATTGCATAGATTTTATCGCAGGCTTTGAGCGCGGGGACCGAATCCAGAAATTCCGTAACGAAGAAAAACCTGACGCTCGGTTGCCATGGCAACAATATCGGTTGTCAAAACAAACTTAAAAGAAGATTTGATCATTTTCGGAGAATAATAAAACTCTTTTCATAAACTGTATATACCTCCATATGACAAAAAAGATTTGATTATTTTTTATTTAACAAATGCAAAAAGATTTTATTTAAGACACAGCTGTTTGTATTTATAGAGATAGGGCCAAAAAGATTTTATTCCATATTTGGCTGTATAGTTCCAACTACCATTGCTTAAAAAAAAAGTACAAAAAGATTTTATTCCATATTTGGCTGTATAGTTCCAACTACCATTGCTTAAAAAAAACAAAGATGTAAAAAAGCGCGGTTAAGCGAAAATAAATAATAAATATGAATGAACAAAGTGCATTTATTATTAATGAAGAAAGTAATAAAAGCGCGGTTAAGCGAAAATAAATAATAAATATGAATGAACAAAGTGCATTTATTATTAATGAAGAAAGTCACGAAAAAATAGTGAAAGAAAATGAGTGAGTACTCTATATACATAATTTTGAATTGAAAATATAATACTGCTATATACACACAAACACACACACGCGTATAGTTTAAATTCTCAATTTAGATTCTCAATATGTATATATATATATATATATATATATATATATATATATATATATGCCATAAATAAATAAATTCATTCTTCATTATAAAGTATAATATATGATATTATATCTATATAAATGTACATCGCGCGAAATTCGATAATCACTTCTAAATATTGTTATTTATTTAATAAAAGAAAAAATTGTTTTCTTATCGGTCACCACGCTCAAAAAGTGTAACTTGAATTAATATCAAAGAAAAAGAAATACTGCATGAATAAAATAAATAAATAATTATAATTGCTTAAGTTGATACAAAATGCTATGCAATAGCTTTACCGCGGCAGTCCCCGAGTGCCACACGTCTTTTTTACAAGCTTTTTATTAACTTGCAATGTATGTAAGTATGTATGTTTGTTCGGGTGAAATTTTTCATGTTAAATTTGATCCACTTTCCGGTTTTCGATTAAGCTGAAATTTTGCATGCATATGTATACTGCGTGACAATGCAATATCAGAAGCTTGTACCTAAAAGTTTTTGGGATTTTTCAAAAATAATTATCTTTGCATTAGTTAATTTTCAAAAAAAAAACAATAACTACGATAGCTTTGTATTATAAAGATCACATTTTAAATATTTTGTAAGTATAATGCTTACAGCATAAAATAAGTGTCGCCTTTTGGCTTTGACCTATATCGTCGTTATGTTCGGGCCAATCCAAATGGACCAGTTAGACAACCAGCCTTTACCTGGGGTCTTTGTCCAACCTTATTTTGTAGTTGGACTAACAACCCCGCTTCACAGTCCCGTGGTCCAATTCTCAACTGCATTCCGCCACCCAGGGGGAGAGCCTCGTTCAACAGTATCATCATCAAATCTAACGAACCTATTATCGCTAGCTTCGCTCGCTCAACTAAGATCCGCCACCCAAGGCGTTAGTACTAGTATATATATTATATACTTTGCTCAAGGTCAGAATTTTGGTTCACGAAACTGCGAAGCGGGGTTTTTAGTCCAACAACGACACAACAGACGGGCAAGTATAACTCAGAATCACACGCAAAGCGGTACCATTGTAGATGTCGCTAGTTTCTTCAGGATTCTTGTATGGGGCCGGCAATAAAATACACGCTCTGTGTAAATCAATCAATCAATCAAATATGCTTTATTGTATGCTCCATCTATATGTATGCAAGTAAATTCTTAGTATTCAGAAAATAGAGATCGACTTCATCTTGTCGACAAGAAGGCAAATATTCAATGATGTCTCTGTGATCAACTCAGTCAAAACAGGAAGCGATCACCGAATGGTAAGAGGCACATTGAATCTAAAGACCAAGCTAGAAAGATGTCGACTGATGAAGTCCACACTCCGACCAGCGCCCATCCAGCTCCAAAACCCCGAAAACTTTCAGCTCGAGTTGCACAATCGCTTCGAATGCCTAGGAGACTGCGAGAATGTGGACGATTATAACGACAGGTTCGTGGAAATTGTCCAAACGGTCGGGTCTAAGATTTTCAAAACTCGCCGTTCAAACAGAACCAAAAAAATCTCTGACTTCACCAGCAACCTCATGGAAGAAAGACGCAGATTGGTTTTGCAGTCCTCTGAAGACGCTACTCAGTATCGGCAACTAAACAGGCAGATCTCTAAGTCTCTAACTCGCGATTTGCGCCACTTTAATACAAATTGTATTAAACAGGCGATTGAGAACAACAAAGGCTCAAAAGTGTTCGCTAGAGATCTGTCTGTTGGTCAAAGCCAACTGACCAAGCTGAAGACTGAGGACGGCAGGATCATATCGTCTAAGACTGAGTTGCTGGAAGAAGTTGAGAAGTTCTACGGACAATTGTACACGACCACACGTCTGCCTGTCAGCGATCTGGCTAAAGACCCAAGAGCTAGACTTACCCGACACTATACCGAAGATATCCCGGACGTCAGCCTGTACGAGATTAGAATGGCTCTTAAACAGCTTAAAAACAATAAGGCACCGGGTGATGATGGAATTACGGCTGAACTTCTGAAAGCAGGTGGAACACCGGTACTTAAAGCTCTTCAGAAATTATTTAATTCCGTTATACTTGAGGGACAAACGCCTAAGGCATGGCACAGAAGTGTGGTCGTGCTTTTCTTCAAAAAGGGCGACAATACCCTGCTGAAGAACTACAGACCCATCTCACTTCTGAGCCATGTCTACAAACTGTTTTCGAGGGTCATTACGAATCGTCTCGCACGCAGGTTTGACGACTACCAGCCTCCCGAACAAGCCGGTTTCCGAAAAGGATTTAGTACCATAGACCACATACATACGCTACGGCAGATTATACAGAAGACCGAAGAGTACAATCAGCCACTATGCTTGGCGTTCGTGGACTATGAGAAAGCCTTCGATTCGGTCGAAACCTGGGCTGTGCTACAGTCTCTCCAGAGGTGCCAAATTGACTATCGATATATCGAAGTGCTGAAGTGTTTGTATGAAAACGCCACCATGTCGGTTCGCCTCCAGGATCAAAACTCGGAACCTATCCAGCTGCAGCGAGGGGTGAGACAGGGAGACGTTATATCTCCGAAACTGTTCACCGCCGCCCTGGAAGATGTTTTCAAGCTTTTGGACTGGGGTGGACTCGGCATCAATATCAACGGCGAGTACATCACCCACCTTCGATTCGCTGACGATATCGTGGTCATGGCTGAGACTATGGACGACTTAGGCACAATGCTCGATGGCCTCAGTAGAGCCTCTCAACAAGTGGGTCTTAGAATGAACATGGACAAGACGAAAATTATGTCAAACGTCCGTGTCATACCTACTCCTCTGAAGGTTGGAGGCTCTGCACTCGAAGTTGTTACCGAATATGTATACCTGGGACAAACAGTCCAGTTAGGTAGGTCCAACTTCGAGAAAGAGATCAATCGTCGAATCCAACTCGGCTGGGCAGCGTTCGGGAAGCTTCGCAATATCTTTACGTCCCAGATACCGCAGTGTCTTAAGACCAAGGTCTTCGACCAATGTGTGTTGCCAGTGATGACGTACGGAACTGAGACATGGTCGCTTACTATGGGCCTCATAAGAAGGCTCAAGGTCACCCAAAGGGCAATGGAGCGTGCTATGCTCGGAGTTTCTCTGCGTGATCGAATCAGAAACGAGGAAATCCGTAAGAGAACCAAAGTGACCGACATAGCTCTCAGAATTGCTAAACTTAAGTGGCAGTGGGCGGGGCACATTGCTCGTAGAACAGATGGCCGTTGGGTCAGTAAAGTTCTCGAGTGGCGACCACGCACCGGAAAGCGTAGTGTAGGCAGGCCTCCCACTCGGTGGACCGATGACCTGGTGAAGGTCGCGGGAAGCCGCTGGATGCGGGCAGCGCAGAACCGGTCGTCGTGGAGATCCTTGGGGGAGGCCTATGTCCAGCAGTGGACTTCTTTCGGCTGATATGATGATTCAGAAAATAATCAAATCTTTTTTGTCATATGGAGGTATAAACAGTTTATGAAAAGAGTTTTACTATCCTCTGAAAATGATCAATACTTTTTTTATCTTATATGTTTGTTTTGACAACCGATATTGTTGTCTTGGCAACCGATTTTGTTGGTAAACAAAAATAAATAGTATCTCTCTTTCTCTCTTCACTAATTTATATATCCCTCTCAACTTCCGTTCGCCTCGCCCGAACACACTTCCGTAACGCTCTCGTCACGCATCCACCAGCTTACTCCCCAAGTCAAGCGTGCGTAAAGAAGTTTTACTTCAAAAAAAATTCGAGCGAGACCTACAGTACTCGCATATGATGTGTAACATGTGACAAAATACTTTATAAAAGGACGGCAAAGATACGGCAGACTAGGCTGTATGGTCATAGATACCTTTGCCTTTTCCGCGCTTTTAAAGCCTGAAAAAAGGACGGCAAAGATACGGCAGACTAGGCTGTATGGTCATAGATACCTTTGCCTTTTCCGCGCTTTTAAAGCCTGAAAAAACGCGACTTCCTGTTACACATGGGACACATTTCCGTCCCATTTTACGAAATCACTCCCACAAATTGCAGGAAAGCGAGAACAAAGATGTTACACATCAAAAAATAAAGTGGAAGTCGGTTTATTTCCCAAATAATAAGATGGACTTATTAATCAGCCGAACCAGCTGAATCAGATGGACAAATTGATCAGCTGATTAGCCAATAGGTAGTGAAGTAAAAAATATTTTCAACAAACTTTAAGAAAGGAGGAGGTTGTGTATTTTTATGTTACGTTATTTCTTCGCTAATTGTGGTGTACCGATTTTGACGATTCGGTGGTCTCATATAAATTTTATTGAACTCGGTTATGTAAACTTTTATTTTACTTGCAATATTATGTATGTATGAATGTATGTTTAGTTCCAATATTGCGATCGATTTTAGAGCGACTTCCAGGGGTCCAATTAATTTGAAATTGGGAATGAAGCCGTATTCCCGGTGACAACAGATCCTTTTGGTATTTTGAAGTTGATCTGATGATGAAATTTGGAGGAGGAATCATAGGCCCAGAATCGTCTTTTATTTTCAACAGAATCGTTGGAAATACAGCCGTTTTTGAATTTGGAAGCGTGTATTTATATTCATTTATACCATTGCCCTTCTAAAAAGCTTATTTTATTCACTGAAAACAGTGCATAAAAAGCTCTTTTAATCACTATTTTGGTGTTTGAGTTTAGAACACACCAATATATTCGACCTCTCATCTCAGTTATACAACCTCCTTGCGCAAAAAATACTCGATACAAACTTCTAATCCAAAGAATATTTGACATACTTCAAACTCCTTGTGCAAATAGTTTCTCGAGATTTGCTTTTTCGATATTTTCGAAAAGGAGTTTAGCATTAGAATAAAAACTGTTTTGTGTTCTTTGCTGTCATTTCATTAGTAAATTGGCGCTATTTTGAATACTATAAGTTGTACGGAAACAAAGAAAATCACTCTTTATTTTAGTAATTGTTTCAATTTCTCCCTCGCTTTAAATCCGTCCTTTAATCATTAGTTGCATAATATACTATTGAGCATTCGGCTTTTGAGCATAAAACTCTTCAAATAAAATATTGTGCCTAAAAGCTTTTAGGTTTGTCGAAAATTATTTTTAATGTGCTAAGCGTACTACAAAAGTTACTACGCGTTGTCAAGTTGCGACGCATTGATTCCTCGGGGAATACTTTTTGCAGTCATCTTATTTCTCATTTGCGGTCGTCTTTCTAAATATTATATGTATAACAACCGTCAGGCCTCCGTCACTCGGTCGAGCGGGCGAGATAAGTACCTACACATTGGCGCGGCCTACAGGCCGCGCTCGTCAGTAGGTTGTCAATTCGTGCAGAATACAATACTACTAGAAAAACTGGAGGCACGTATTTACCGCGTACCAAAAGTTGCTATTTATTTAAAGCATCGTTGCGAGTACCTAATCTGTACGTGAGTAGGTACTATTATTCTAATCTGTGTTATAGTGCTATTGGTGTGTAAAATTACGAGATCGATTGAACAATTTCCCCCAGGAGGCTTCAGTTATTTTTATTTTCAACCGACTTCAAAAAGGAGGAGGTTTTTAATTCGACTGTAAGTACTTTTTTTTTTGTATCTTTGTTACGCGATATCTCCGCAGATTAAAAACCGATTTTCAAAATTCTATTTTTATTCGAAAGAGCGAAAATATTTTAAGCCCCTAATTTAATTCGTACCCACCTTTGATTTCATTTTTGTTGGTGTATGTTGTGTGTGTATAATAATATTATTTCATACTTTTGAGTGAATTACATTTTGAATTTGTTTTTAGTTTTTTATGTACCTATATTCCAGCAGCAAGATCTTTATGAGAATTTTTCACCGTCTTTTAAAAAAAGGAGGTGGTTCTCAATTTTAATATGTTTTTTCGCGTGTACGTTACGATTTGAATGATCTTTTATTAACATGCATTGTTAGTTAGTTGATCTATTTGTTAAGTTGTTGTTAATCTTGGAAGCTAAATTGAAACCACTTCCCGGTTTCCGATTGATCTGAAATTTTGTATAATTTTTACGTTTACACAAAAATGCATAGCTAAGTGACGTCATTATTAATTAAATATGGCGGATTCCTAAAGATGGCGGAGCAATTATTTTTTAAAGCACCACCCTATGATATGGGTATCCAAAAAAAAGGGGTTTGCTGAGAAGAATACGATAAAATTACCTAAAAGTTTTTAGGTTTTTCGAAAATTATTCTTAATTTGTTGACTTGCCTTTTGGGTGGTCCCTCCCTTAAACTGTATCAAAATCGGTTTAGTACTTTTTTAGCAAACCCATTTTAGGGTTCCGTGCCCAAAGGCTAAAAACGGTACCCTATTACTAAGACTCCGTTGTCCGTCCGTCTGTCTGTCTGTCTGTCTGTCAGTCTTTCACCAGGCATATTTCATGAACCGTGCATCGTTAAGAGCTAGACAGTTGAAATTTTCACAGATGATGTATTTCTGTTGCCGCTATAACAACAAATACAAAAAATTAGAAAAAGTGAAAAGATAAGGGGTCTTTATACAAAAAACATATTTTTTTAAAACGTGAAGAAACTAGCGCCATCTAGTATGATGGTACGGAACCGTATGTGTGCGATTACTCGCACTTGGCCGGTTTTTTAAGAACGTCTTTATACACACTCTTTCAAATATAAAACTTTAATGTGTATTAAAAATATTGTCATGTCGTGATTCAGATTACAGTTTGAGGTGTTTTCTGAAGGATCGATACATATCCATATATCCTTGTCAAGCAAACACATAAATGTTTAGTGTAGTTGTCGACTGTTTTTAACGTGTTTAATGTGAAATGTTTGTTTGTTTGTTGCCTTTTCACACTTTAATAGCTAGACCAATCTTGATAAAATTTGGCAAACAGGTAGCCTGTGTCACTGGGAAGGACATAGGCTACTTTTAATCCCGTGAAAATAGCATAGCCTGATGCTGTTCCTTAGGGAACTGAAACGATACTATTTTTTGGTTAATTTCTTTAACATTGCAACGGAAAAATGGATTATTGTATTTTTTTGCACAGAGATGATTTAGGAGGTGAATGACATAATTAACTAATTAGCATATCCTGACATAGTTCCCCAGGGATCTGGTAAAAACTTATTTTCACGCTCAAGCACGTTAGCGTTGCAACGGACGGATTGAAGTGATTTTTTGTATAGAATTGGTTGAGGGGGTGGGAAATGACGTAGACTGCTAATCAGAAAAGCCCGATATAGTTCCTGAGTGATCTGGAGAAAATCCATGTCCACGCTCGCAGCTCGCGCACCACTCACCCGCAATGACAGTCATAAAAACGATGTCTAGGCGGGCGAAGCCGCTGGCAAAATCTAGTTATTTATATAGGTGTCCAGTTAGGTTAGCATTTTTTTTTAGGATTTCGTACCCAAAGAGTAAAAACGGAACCCTATTACTATAAGACTGTCTGTCTGTCCGTCTGTCATCAGGCTGTATTTCATGAACCGTGATAGCTATACAGTTGAAATTTTCACATATGATGTATGTCTGTTGACGCTATAAAGACAAATACTAAAAATTTGAAAAAGTAAAAAATAATGGGGTCTCCATACAAAAAACGTGTTTTTTTTTAACGTGAAGAAACTAGCGCCATCTAGTATGATGGTACGGAACCCTTTGTGTGCGGTTCTGACTCGCACTTGGCCGGTTTTTTTTTAAGTGAGTGCATTTGACTATACCTATATATATCTCACCTGATGGTAAGTTACGATGTAAGTAGTCAATGTGAAGTAGTGTAAGTGTAATGTTGTATGTGTATGTAGCAAATACACAGATCAAACAAACTTAGCCTAGCATAGCAGTCAGGAGCGCCAACTATCGAGTATGTAAGGTGGATCAAAAAATACAAAAAATTATCATGCAAAAACGCATCTAATTGGTCAATCAACTGATCGGTTTGTATGAAGAAGGGTTGTCTGGAAGAAAGCGATAAGACCGCCGAAATTGTACCGCTATATAAGTTTCTGTTTTTATATTGTTTTTTTTTTCTTTGTGCAAGTTTTTAAAATGTGTTTTTTGAACTTGTGTGTGCAAAAAAGAGTATTTATCTCACCTTAATTTTTTTGCGAATTGACTTCCCTCCACAGCTTCCCTCAGTCAAGAGAACCTTCTCTTAGGGAAAGTTGTTCAGTAAGAAGTAGAAGCACCTGTTAACAGGTCCTATACTAATTATGTTACAGCCTGTGTATCTATTTACATACATGAATTCGTGTTGGTCGAAAACGGCTCGACCGATTACGATGAAACTTTGGTAAATTATTGTAAACGTACGCCAGGGAAGGTTTATGACCGCACGCCCTCGATGTCCACTAGGGTGGAGCCGTGGGCATCAGCTAGTATCTAATATAATTAGAGATATACCAATACTGGACTACCTTTTTTTTAATTTTGGAAAACTACGAATATGTTACTTACGAACATCTCAGCAGTAAACTAGGTGCTAAATTCTATAATTTCTAAATCTTGGCTTCAGCTCTTTTGACTGTGATAGACTCTTGACGCGTATTTTGAGCAACGTATCCAAAATAAACGGGTGTAAAATAACGAAAAATAAATGCAAACTCTCAAACGGAGAACATTTCAAACTTTTTCGCAAGAGCTTCTTACATTGTTGAATTTGCATGGGACGGAACTATACTACCTATCCCACACATGTTCGATTTCTGGCGGAGTATAACTTTTTATGACTCGGTTTGGTTTGTGGAAGGGCATTTTCTAAGCCCGTCTGGCTTAATTGCTACCACCACCTCATCTAAGTCTTGCCGCCAAGCATCAATGTTAACAGCATGGATGTGTTCCGGCTTGAGGATAAAATAGCCAGTTCCCCATTGCGTTGGAGAATCTTGGTATTAAGACCGCTTTCATCTTCGGCATCATCGTCACTTACCATCAGGTGAGATTATGTCAAGGGCTTACCAATTGTGGGAAAAAAAATCACATATGTCGACAAAACATTCTTAGATTCATTTTTTAAAATAACATTCTGTATTTTTTGTAAAAACAGTAACCATCCTGTATAAGTGTATTCTATGTTTACGAAATCACAGAGTCTGAACTGTACTTAATAAAATAGGTACTAAGTAAAGTACCTTTCATTAAAATTTTCCAAGAATGTAAACAATAACCTAACCTAAAAATTTTATTATTTCTTTATACAAAACAATTCTGACACCAATGTTTTCGGTTATT
This sequence comes from Coleophora flavipennella, assembly GCA_947284805.1. NCBI lineage: Eukaryota > Metazoa > Arthropoda > Insecta > Lepidoptera > Coleophoridae > Coleophora > Coleophora flavipennella. The sequence continues at coordinate 3,958,063 of OX369307.1, forward strand.
AATGTTACATGATATGTTACATTATCAATTTGTAACATTATAAACTGAAAACATTGGTATCAGAATTGTTTTATAAAGAAATAATTTAATTTTTAGGTTAGGTTATTGTTTACATTGTTGGAAAATTCTAATGAAAGGTACTTTAGGTAAGTGCCTACGTGAACCTAATTCTTGTGTAATTTGGCTTAAACATGAAGATTCGTACGCGAGGTGTTAGCAATGCAAATGAGATCTCGAGGGTTAAATCTCGATAAAAGACAATCGCAAATGCCTGTGCTCTTCAGTACCTGTTCATGTCACCGTAAACTCGCGTAATTAGTTTTTTCACCAAAAAAGCATTTTTTCATGATTTTTTTTTCATTCACAATTGGTAAGCCCCTGGCATCATCTCACCTGATGGTAAGTGACGAATTTTTTGGCGGGATTTGTGGTGAACGCTTTCGTAGTTTTTTTTATTGTTTTTGCATTGTTTTCTGCTAAAACCGTTATAATCGATAATAATCCTACGGGATCTATCTCGCGAGATTGTGTAGTGTCGAAATATTGTGAACCGTAACATACTGCTTACAATTTCATTGTAATCTCAATAGTGACATTACTATAACACTAAGCGAAGTGAATAACATTAAATAAATGAGCGAGCGAAGCAAGCGATGTTAGGTTCGGTCAGGTTTGATTAATTAAACAGTCAAAGAGCCTCGCGAAGCAGATTGCTTCACAGAAGAAGAAATCATCGGTTTTATTCGGATGGGCCGTGAAATTGTAAGCCGATTGACAATTTACCGTCATATTATAATCTAACTGAATTTAGTGTAGTGAGATTGTAATATCGCGGATTTGACAATATCCCGGCGACATATACAAGAAACGTACTTGTGATAACGTACTTTCTACACATTGCGTATATTTTATTATTTTATCATTCACAATTGGTAAGCCCTTGGCTTATTTTTCTCATCTGATGGTAAGTGATAAACTAGTTTTCCCAGAGATGAGACCTATCTAGATCGATTTTTCGCCATAAACCAATTTTTAACGAAATCGTTAGAGCCGTATCCGAGAAACCAAATACACATATTAAGTAATTAGATAAGATGCTTTATGTATCTACGTCGTGCAACTCGTGCAAGTTATATTTTATACAATAATTTTGAAGATTTTCTTCGTTAATCACACTGTTTGACTCATCAACGTCCAGCTCAATCACTTGGACCTAGAAAGCTAAAATTCTGCACAGAGGTTCCCGTTATTATGTAGATATGGATAATGTACAAACTTAAACTAAAAAGTTAATAATAACTAATTAAAAACCCGACTGTGACCGCATTCAATTCAATATATAGTAAAATAGGTGCAAATCACACTCTTTCTGATAGTCATAAAATAATAATAACAATGTCATTAGTTTGTGAAGAATCAAGAAATAAATAATAATTAGTTAATAACGTCAAAATTAAATCCTTGATATAAACCAGATTATGTGATTAGAACATGAAAACAATATGACACGAAAAGTTATACATAAAAATCATTGAATGCATTTAACAAGAGTAGGCCAGTTCACACGGACAGCACCCGGTCAGGAGTATAACGCGAGAGTCAGCCATCGCTCCCATCAACCATATTAGAGGGAAAGGAACGACCCAGCTTCCGATGCGCCACCATCCGCATAAAAACTTTTCCCCTCTTTTTTGGCTAGTCGGGTAAAAATGTCCACTTGTCTGTTGATTTTCGGGACCCGGACAAAAAACCAAAATCCCTGTCTGTTGACCGACCGGAAGCCGGAATAAAAATACGCCAAATGTGTTGCTATCCACGATATAGAATGCATATTGACATGTATGGGAGTGTAAGAATAATATTTTAAATGGCAACACACAATATTTTTTTGTATTCAGAGAAAATCTCAAATGCGCCCAGGACCCTAAATTCCGGCTGCAGGAAAGAAGCCCGTCTGTTGAAATGCCGGCTCCCGCTTGCAACATATAAGAGGTGGGAGCTAATAATTAGCATAACAGTTGAGACTATGTCACTTACAGGATCAAATTGAATCTAACGACGACTCGCACTCCAAAATCCATTAGGCCCTTTAGGCAGAGCATGCCACAGAAAGAAGCCCGTCTGTTGAAATGCCGGCTCCCGCTTGCAACAGATAAGGGGTGGGAGCTAATAATTAGCATAACAGTTAAAAATATGTCACTTACAGGATCAAATTGAATCTAACGACGACTCGCACTCCAAAATCCATTAGGCCCTTTAGGCAGAGCATGCCACAGAAAGAAGCCCGTCTGTTGAAATGCCGGCTCCCGCTTGCAACAGATAAGGGGTGGGAGCTAATAATTAACATAACAGTTAAGACTATGTCACTTACAGGATCAAATTGAATCTAACGACGACTCGCACTCCAAAATCCATTAGGCCCTTTAGGCAGAGCATGCCACAGAAAGAAGCCCGTCTGTTGAAATGCCGGCTCCCGCTTGCAACAGATAAGGGGTGGGAGCTAATAATTAACATAACAGTTAAGACTATGTCACTTACAGGATCAAATTGAATCTAACGACGACTCGCACTCCAAAATCCATTAGGCCCTTTAGGCAGAGCATGCCACAGAAAGAAGCCCGTCTGTTGAAATGCCGGCTCCCGCTTGCAACAGATAAGGGGTGGGAGCTAATAATTAACATAACAGTTAAGACTATGTCACTTACAGGATCAAATTGAATCTAACGACGACTCGCACTCCAAAATCCATTAGGCCCTTTAGGCAGAGCATGCCACAGAAAGAAGCCCGTCTGTTGAAATGCCGGCTCCCGCTTGCAACAGATAAGGGGTGGGAGCTAATAATTAGCATAACAGTTGAGACTATGTCACTTACAGGATCAAATTGAATCTAACGACGACTCGCACTCCAAAATCCATTAGGCCCTTTAGGCAGAGCATGCCATAGAAAGAAGCCCGTCTGTTGAAATGCCGGCTCCCGCTTGCAACAGATAAGGGGTGGGAGCTAATAATTAGCATCACAGTTAAGACTATGTCACTTACAGGATCAAATTGAATCTAACGACGACTCGCACTCCAAAATCCATTAGGCCCTTTAGGCAGAGCATGCCAAAGAAAGAAGCCCGTCTGTTGAAATGCCGGCTCCCGCTTGCAACAGATAAGGGGTGGGAGCTAATAATTAGCATAACAGTTAAGACTATGTCACTTACAGGATCAAATTGAATCTAACGACGACTCGCACTCCAAAATCCATTAGGCCCTTTAGGCAGAGCATGCCACAGAAAGAAGCCCGTCTGTTGAAATGCCGGCTCCCGCTTGCAACAGATAAGGGGTGGAAGCTAATAATTAGCGTAAAGTTGAGACTATGTCACCTACAGGATCAAATTGAATCTAACGACGACTCGCACTCCAAAATCCATTACGCCCTTTAGGCAGAGCATGCCAAAGAAAGAAGCCCGTCTGTTGAAATACCGGCTCCCGCTTGCAACAGATAAGGGGTGGGAGCTAATAATTAGCATAACAGTTAAGACTATGTCACTTACAGGATCAAATTGAATCTAACGACGACTCGCACTCCAAAATCCATTAGGCCCTTTAGGCAGAGCATGCCACAGATATAAATAATAAAGAAACATACATACATACATACACTCGAAAAACATAACCCTCCCTCTGGCGCAGACGGGTAAAAATAATATTTTTAATTGCAAATTGCGTTAAATCAACTTTAGTTGAAAACTCTTTATGTATGTATGTTTTTATGTTGTTTGCCTATTTTGTTTTACCCGTATTTTCACAACTGTATTGAAAAACGTCGAAAAAGACCTCAACGTCCTCTAGATAGCCAACTGGCAAGAAGTGACGAAGAACCGTGATGGATAGCGTCAAAAGGTGTCGGAACTCGGAGGCCAAGATCCTCTTCGGGTCGCTGAGCCAGCGCAGAGAGTAATAAGAAAACGTCGTATGATATTTAAACTCGTGACGATGGTAAAATGCCGTGTATCATAAGAAATTATTGTAAAGTTTACTTTTTAAGTGAAACTTTTATTACATCGCATCGTCTCAAACTTTTTCGTCTGTGTGTTGCATGTCACTTGACGGTCGCTTTCGTGTGACGGTATGATTGTTTCGTCCTCTGTACCGTAGCGAGAGCAGCCATGATTGTTTCGTCCTCTGTAAAGTTTCACTTTTACCGTGGTTTCATAAACCACACACATTTTTTTTGTCTTCTTTCATCGGTTAATTGTGCGACACGAACAGCAGTTTGAGTGGCTGTAAGATGCTGTAAGCAAATCCTCGCGGGTGCAGGTGTAGGGACATTCTGGGAACGATATTATGTAAATGCATCATCACATATGTTATTTTCATCATTTGGATCATTAACGGCTAGTAATGCCTTTCTCCAGCAGTGGACTTTTTTCCACTGATATGATGAAATAATACAATTTGTAAGGTTAGGTCCGTTTAGCATGTCTGGTGCGAACTAACCAAACAAATTATGGTTTTTAAACCCGTTATTGGCATTATTAAATTTTTTCAAGGCATGAAAATATTATTTCTATATTAAACTGTAACAAAACTTAGTAATACACTAAATTCCTTCCATTTCTCAAATTAAATTATCACTGAAACTGTTTGTTTAAGCTTAAGCTTGCGACGTTTCAGTTTACAAACCGCAGTTTTAACCGCCTCTGTGGCGCAATGGTTAGTCCATTCGCTTCACACATGAAGGTCGCGGGTTCGATTCCCGGCGGGGTCGACTTTGTAAGACTCTGTTTGGTTGGAGGTAGGGCATTTTCATATCCCGCATGGCTATATAGCTACCTCCATCTTATCTATGTCTTGCCGCCGACCGAACATCAGTGTTAACAGCATTGATGTGTTCCGGCTTGAAGATAAGATAGCCAGATGCCATTGCGTTGGGGAATCTTGGTAAGCCCGCTTTCACCTTCGGCATCATCGTCACTTACCATTGGTTGGTTAAAATATATTAACGTCTCTGGGTAAAAGCCCTTTTGAGACATTCTTCATTTTTTTTTGGATTTGAAATGCTAGTGCCTGTGCAGTACATATTATCTCTATTAGCGATTCTGTGAGCTATGTCGGTTACTTTGGTTCTACTACGGATCTCCTCTTATATGATTAGATCGCGTAGGGAAATTCCAAACATAGCTCAAATAACTTTTTTTTTTTTTTATTCACAATTGGTAAACCTTTGACAACATCTCACCTGGTGGTAAGTGACGATATCGGCGGGCTTAATCATGATATAATGTTATTTTAATAAATAATCATATGTAATTCCAACAATAACGAAATCAAGAGTAGGTACGAAACATATAAGGGGCCTACAATTTTTCTGAAGTCAGTACCAGCACTTAAGAAAAGTATACTTATACATAACAAATGTTTAGATTCAATGGCTTTGCTGGTACTGACCTCAAAAAAAACTGTAGACCCCTAAATATGTTTCATACTTACCTATGATTTCGTTATTGTTAGTTAATTTCGTATATTTAAATGTAAAAAATGTATTTGTCGACCAACCCGCACTGGGCCCGCGTGGTCGACTATGGCCTGATCGCCCTAATTCAGGGTAGGCTCGAGCCCCTCGGTGGGGACGTATATGAGCTGATGTGAAAATTTAAAAATATTATTCCATAATTTTTAGTGAATTTCTTTTTGGAACCGTTTTTTGGTTTTTATTTTATTTTTAAGGCTATCTAACAACGTTAAACCCAATCACCCACCCGCCATTAACATAACATCAAATCATAATGCATATGTTTAATTTAATTAACCGATTCAGAGTCCTGTGACTTCCACCACCAGCTTAGCAGCATGAATAACCTGAAAGAATATATCGGTCTATACTTAGTTGTGTGTGAAGTCGACCAACCCGCACTGGGCCCTCGTGGCCCAATCGCCCTAATTCAGGGTAGGCTCGAGCCCCTCGGTGGGGACGTATATGAGCTGATATGAATGAATGAATACTTAGTTATAGTATTTCAAGAATTATCCTCCAACTCCTAACCGTTAAGGAATTGTACCTTCCATCACCAACTCATCAACATGAGATGATGAGGCTTCCAGACGAAAATACTTGAATAGCTTTAGAAAATATACGAGTACGTGCCTATAAAATTTGAGGGTTGCCCTCGATTCCATCATCAGATCCTGACTAAGTGACAATGAGACCACCTCAGAAGTATATTCTTTCGCATAAAAAATAATTTCGAAAATCAGTCCCCGATTAACAGAGAAATAAAATCAAAAAACATACATACAGTAGAACATACAACCTCCTCCTTTTTTGAAATCGGTTAAAAATCCAGTTTGAAGGCCGCGACCACTAACTGTATCACTAGATGGCATTGGAAAAGAAAAATCACCTAACACTTACCAATTTGTGTAGACCTCCTCCCCTCAACCTGAAACTTCAAAACGCTAGATTACTTTTAAAATGAAGTGAGTAGAGAGGCCAATATAAATTGGTCGTGGAATACGTAAATTAAAACACATGTTTACCGCCCACCGCAAGCGCCTAGCCGTATAGATCGAAAACGCGTACGCAACGAACGAGTCGTTCGGCTTTATTACTTTATAAGTTTCCACAGAGATTTCCTTTTAAATTTTAATAAAAAAGATCGACTGTGTATTGTTAATATTAAATGTGATAGTGCATCTCTTTAATGTGATAAATGTGAACTGTTAATTACTCCAAACGTTGGTTGATGTCGGATTTTTGTTTAAATTGGCGGTAGGTATGTAAATATATGAAATTTTAATTTTATATCTAGACAAAGTAACGATTATAGGAGCGCTGTTCTTTACAAGTACAGTTATCTTTATAACTAAAGTACTCAGATAGGTACCAACCTACAAAATTTTTAGATAGTCTATCTATGAGTATAATAGCTAGGTAGGAATTTCTCAGAATCATTTTTAGTGGACGCATTTGGAAAATCTTTTTTTTGCCGGGTTGCCACGTTATGAAACACAAATAAACGTACTGTTACTATCCAAATTTTTTTTCATAGCATAAGTCTTAGCTTGATCAGTTTGTGTCGATCGTTTATGATGAGCTGTGATGACGAATCGGACAGGCAGGCAGACAGGAAAGTCATCGATAGGACAAAATATCTAAGTATACATATGGCGCGGCGTGTAACAAAATTGGTGAAGGTGCCTTTAACTATGGGTTTTTCCCCATCCCAAGGAACCTATATCTGTTAACAATCGTTAACAACTCATAACGTATTCACGGCTGAGGTACGCCCTCTTCCCAAGCTCGGGAAGATTAGCATACTCATGCATGACACACGGGACCCAAGTCCGAGTTGGAGGAGGTTGAAGAGGTAGTGGCGAGTAAGGTTGCCACCTCTTAGCCACACCCTGGACACTTCATACAGCGGTCCAGAAATGACATTTTAAAAAAGGAATGACGGAACATACAAAATAGCGGCGAAATCGTATACATTCGACAACCAAACTGTAACCAATCTGTATCAATCTGAGTGACGAGGGGGTGAGGTCGGATCTAGAGAGCGGCAGGGAGTGTCCATACTGTATGTTAGTACTAATATATATACTTTGTCTTAGTTGTCTAAATCCGGGAGAAAAAGAACAATTATTTTAATGAATTTTTATTTGAATTTGTACTTATATTATACCGACGACCTGGTGAAGATCGCGCGAAGCCGATGGATGCAGGCAGCGCTGGACCGGTCGTCGTGGAAATCCTTGGGGGAGGCCTTTGTCCAGCAGTGGACGATTTCCGGCTGATATGATGATGATGATATTATACTCGTTTTTTAAATACCTGGTCTCGAATAGACAAATTAAAAAAGTTCTGCAGTCCATTTTAAAACAGTAAATCGTTTGGATTTCCGCCTTGACATGATCTGCATATATATAATCGATTTCTAGCCTTTGTCGATATATCGAATACCATTTCTAAATACACGCTCGCGAGCAGCGTTTGTTAAAGGAATAGATATGAAACGTTTCAACTCCATTTTCGATTGTTGAGAAAAAAATTGCTTACCTCAAATCCACTCTAATGTCAAAGTATATATGTACTAATGTTGTCTTAAACCTACCTCAAAATGCAGAAATCTTTATATAATTTAAAAGATCTCATGAATAAATATATTTTAAATTAAAGATCTATTACTGCACTACCAAAAAGTTACCCTTGTGTCGTTATTTTCGAGCAACTTGTAATTCCAGGAGAATTCAGTTTATTTTAAATTCCTTCCGGGAGCCGGTAGATTTTAATTTTCAGAGCTTAAATCCGGGAGACTCCCGGAATTCCGGGGGAGGTGGGAACCCGACAACCCCCACTGACAGAAGTTTTTCAAGCCGCATGACATGGCTTAACGACTGCCATGTCGTGATATCTAGTGATAGCAACCGGCACCAACGACTTGTCTTGCGAAACACGGAAACGGTCGAGAAAAATGCCAATAACAGTCAAACCCATCTAGGTAATGACCGTGCTTCAGGTCAGTTAACCTGCGTAATCAACTCAACCACGCAAATTACACTGAGCTTCGACCACTTCAATTCCTAAAAGAAAACCTTACCACTCCGGGAGTGGTGTCAGAAGTAAAAAAAAATTACAGTTTCATAAGTTTTGACCCTCCGAGTGTTCCTGGTAAGGTGTGGGTGTCGATCACGGTGTCGCGAGTTCAATGGTTGTTTTCCCATCTCAATTACAGTTTTATTAGTTTTGACCCTCCGAGTGTACCTGGTAAGGTGTCGGTGTCGTTGTCGATCACGGTGTCGCGAGTTCAATGGTTTATTCCCATCTCAAAAAAATGCCCAAAGCGCCTAAAGAAGTTTTCACTTCAAAAAATTAGACTACAAAAATGAGCAAAATTAGTCAATCAGCTTAAGATTTTTACGAAGCGTTTGAAAATTTCACGAATTTTGTAGGTGTTCCTAGGGGAAAGTTGTTCACTTTAGTATGGTAGAAGCCCCAATCAACAACGCTAGTTTCATGACACCTGTATAAATAGATTTCATTAATAGGTACCTATACCTGTTAAGTGATGATTAGTGATGGATGATGATGAATGATGATGGTTATTAATTACCAAGAAATGTAGGTATTCATGCAGGAAGGAAAACATTAACTGAACACTTAACATCGTATTTTATGAATTTAAAAAACTTATATTTATTTGAAAGAAGCTGTTGCCCGCGTATTGAAAAAAAAGCCGGCCAAGTGCGAGTCAGAACCGCACACGTAGGGTTCCGTAACATCATACTAGATGGCGCTAGTTTCTTATTTTTTTTTAATAAAAACACGTTTTTTGTATGGAGACCCCTTATTTTTTCTTTTTTTATATGTTTTTAGTATTTGTTGTTATAGCGGCAACAGAAATACATCACCTGTGAAAATTTCAAATGTCTAGCTATTACGGTACATGAAATACAGCCTAGTGACAGACGGACGGACAGCGAAGTCTAAGTAATAGGGTTCAAGATTCAAGATTCAAAATAGGTCCAAATTACACTCTTTCTGATAGTCATAAAATAGTGATTAATTTCATTTGTAAACAATCAAGAAATAAACAATCATTAGTTAATTACGTCAAAATACAATCCGTGATATAAAAAAAAAATAATGTCATTAGAACATGAAAACAATAGTCCCGTTTTTACCCTTTGTAACCGGGTATGTACGAATTGGACTCGTGGGGAGAGGGTTCCGTACCTTTTCGTTTCATTCCGTCTTCCGTAAGGACGTCAAGCCTTAGGCTTTTTCGTTTAGGTTTTCGTGTCATTTTTGAGTGAGACTCTAAAATCTATGTTTTTAACTCGCAGCGGCGCCAGAATGAGGGTTTAGTTTTTCGAGTGTGTGTGTGTGTATATATGTATACTTATTTGGCACGCTCTGTAGCCTAAACAGCTTGAAGGTTTTTGGAGAGCGAGGTGTCGATGTCGTTAGATTTGTCTTGATCCCGCGAGTGACAAATTCAAATTTAAATTTCATTTATTTGTGATTATATATATGTTACATAAGATGTTAAGTCAAAATTATGTCCTATTATATAATATGGCATTTGACGTACAAATTTACAAAGGATACATTTTCACCCGAATGACCAGAAAAGGGTGGTTAAGTTTTTCATCATCATATCAGCCAATAATCGTCCACTGCTGGACAATGGCCTCCCCCAAGGATTTCCACGACGACCGGTCCTGCACTGCCCGCATCCATCGGCTTCCCGCGATCTTCACCAGGTCGTCGGTCCACCGCGTGGGAGGCCTGCCTAAGTTTTTATGCAGCCCCAAAAGTTAGTTCTTCCGACATGCCAAGCGTCGGTGGCTCAACCGGTAACGACTCGGTCCATCTAACCAGAGGTACCGGGTTCAAATCTGGACGGCCAATGTACCAATGAGTTTTTCAAAAACTTACGTACATATACTTACCGATTGCTTTAACGGTGAAGGAAAACATCGTGAGGAAACCTGCACACGCCTGCGAAGAAACTCGAAGGTTGTGTGTGAAGTCGACCAACCCGCACTGGGCCCGCGTGGTCGACTAAGGCCTAATCGCCCTGATTCAGGGTAGGCTCGAGCCCCTCGGTGGGGACGTATATGAGCTGATATAATAAAAGAGTAAAGAAAATAACCACCCTTTTTAATGGTTTTTCGTTTCAATCAAAAACTACAACGAAAGTATAAAAATAATAACATTTATTACTTTGTATTATCATAAAAATATTATTATATTTTTTTTTTAATTAATACTTGAAAATATTAGTCATAACTAGAGTTGAAAGTAACGGTGTACACCTATCTATGGGATTATTTTTCTATCGAGCCAACCGCTCAATCGTGTTTCTAATAGCTATTTACTTGAAGGAACATCATTTACAATAAGGGATTTATTTTTTCTACCTTGGGTTTTCTATCGTTTATGTGCACGATGGACACTCAAAAACGTAAAGTTACTTGTTGATAAATTTTGTTGATTGTAAATTTGTGTATGTCTTAAAGTGCGATACGTTTTAATTTTGAATTGTTATATGTACATAGATATAGATAGTTAAGTTGTAGTTTTTAAGTTATCTTGTTTTATAAGCCTTTTGTATGTTTTCTAAATAAATGTGTTTTGTAACTGTGTTTTGCTTGGGGAGGCTTAGAGGGAGGTCTAGGTAATTAGTTTGGTAAAGGTGGCGAGATGGAAGCCTGGTAGAACCCCTGAGGATAGGTAAAAGGTTTTTTGGTAAGCAGCGAGCTGCCTCCGCGACCGTTATTTCAAAACGGCGCGGCGCGGAAAATTGGTCGTAGGCGGCTCTCTGTACGGTATTGCTCCAAAGGGGTGGGTAAGTGCACCATCTTCCGTCTCGCTTCCTCCTATGGCGCCATCCCGCTCTGGAAATTGAATATAAATATAGCGTAGGCGTCATAGAGCGTATTCATTCAAATCCAACATTTTCGACAAGCCACCGAGTAACAACGAGACCTCCCTCGAGCTCCCATAAGCAAATCAACCACTGAAATTGTTCAAGACTGAAGATATCACGGCTGTTTTCCTTGTCTCTACAACCTCCGCGTCGCCCTGCATTTCCTGTACCATCATCGAAGGGGATCAGCAACATTTTATGGTCCTTCGTGAAGCCGGATCCCTGGACAACATTTTATGGTCCTTCGTGAAGCCGGATCCCTGGACTGAAGAGAAAAAACCTGAAGAACTACGTCGTCGAGCCACGCCGCCATGACGAGATCCACGCGTTCCAAAACCGCGTCCAAGCAGGCTGCCCAAGAGACGACGGATTCTGAAAATACCACAACTGAAGGTACGGGAAACACGACTTCGGGAGAAACAGCGACCTGGAGCCACGGCACTACGCAAACTGGGGAAACCGTAACGGAAACTACGAACACCGAGGCTGACGTCACGGTTGTGGAGACCCGACCTAAATCAGTTAGGTCAGACCGCTCCAAGGCTTCTCGCAAGAGGTTCCTCGCGGAACTGGAAGCCAAGGAGAGGCTGGCTGAGCTGGCGGTCAAAGCAATCGCGGCGGAACGGGCCTTAGAGGAGGCACATTTGCGGAGAATTATGGAGGACTCTGACCAGGAGCTGGACCCTGCAGATGAATCGGCTGACGAAGAAGTCAGGCAGGGCTCAGAGCGAGTGGCTGAATGGATGGAAAAGCACACAGGAGCGAAAGGACACGCTCACACCCAACCGGGGCCTGCGGTGACCGAACGACTGCGGCCTGCGGCCTCACGAGAACCCGTGGGGCAGGGTGGGGAGGAGTCCGCGAAACCGGAGAGCACCCCTCAGAAAACCGAGCCGGCTGCGCCGCAAACCGACATTGCGGCCCTCGCAGCGGCCCTACAGAGCGTCATTCGCACATCGGCGAGAGGGGCGCCCAGATATCTCCAGGAGCTGCCTGGTTTCGACGGGAGAAGTGATAGCTGGCTTGCATTTAAGACAGCATTCGTCGAGACAGAAACAAATTTCACAAGAACAGAAAACGTCGCAAGAATTCGAAAGAGCCTCACCGGAGCAGCAAAGGAAGCTGCCAGCTGCTTACTAATCAGCAGCACGGAACCCAGAAAAATCATCGAGGCTCTGGAGCGGCGGTTCGGACGAGCAGAAGCGCTAGTCCTGCGCGAGATTGAGAAAACCCGCGCGCTATCCCGCATAGGAGACAGCCCACGAGAAGTGTGTATTTTTGCGAACAAAGTAGCAAATGTTGTGGCCACCATCGAGGCGCTGCGGAGAGACGCGTACCTATGCAATCCCGAGCTGGTACGCACAATTCTTGAGAAGATTTCACCGATACTCCGAAACAAGTGGTATGACTTCGCAGCGCGAGAAGACAACACGCCAGACCTCAAAAAACTGGCATCTTTTCTCAACGAAGAGGCGGACAAATGCGGCCCCTACGCTCCGGCTGAAACAACACCAGCCGAGACGCCACGAGAGAGAGCGAGAAAGAAGATCGTAGAGAAAAACTTTGCTGCAACGGCAACTACGCCTACAACCACGACATGCCCACAGTGCAGCGGCAGTCACAAACTGTTGGAGTGCCGACAGTTCGTCGAGGCTGATGTCAACGGACGCTGGGACCTGGTACGCCGGCACCGCCAATGCTTCCGGTGTGTGAGGAGCAACCACAGACGCTTCAGTTGCCGAGCGAAGCCGTGTGGAACAAACGGCTGTCGCGCTCCCCATCACTCGCTGCTGCATTCAGAGCGGCCGAGAGAAGAACCCAAGAAGGCGGAAGAAGTCGCATCGGCCCTCGAGTTCGCCCACTCCACTCGGGCGGGCTCACGCCGGGCCTACTTGAAAATCGCGCCGATCGTTCTCACCGGTCCTCGAAACACTGTCGAGACGTACGCGCTGCTGGACGAGGGCAGTACTATCACCATCATTGACGAAGACATCGTCGAGTCCCTCGGCCTGGAAGGGCCCACTAACAACCTGTGGGTCATAGGAGTCAACGGCACGCGGCGCAAGCACGAAAACAGCAAAACAGTCGACGTGCGAGTGAGAGGGAAATACTCACTCGATTCTTACGAACTGCAAGGGGCACGCACGGTCGAGCGACTCGATTTCACTACTCAGTCGCTCGGCGAAGAAGACCTGGAGGACTGCCCACACCTGGAGGACCTCAGACATGAACTGATGTACCAGAATGCCAAGCCGAAAGTTCTCATCGGGCAAGATAACTGGGAACTCATCGTGTCGCGCGATGTGCGAGCAGGACGGAGAGACCGACCCGTAGCCTCACTCACACAACTCGGGTGGGTGCTACACGGGTGCCGCTCGTCGCACACAGAGCCCGTTTCGTTTTGCGGGTATCTGTCTACCAAGGAGGAATCCAGCGACGAAATGGAAAATACTATGCGGAGATACTTCGCCCTGGAGTCGCTGGGCGTTGAGCTAAGGAAGACGCGCGATGACCCGGAGCAGCGAGCGCTACGCTTGCTAGAGGAGACAACCACACGCCTCCCAGATGGTCGCTTCCAAACTGGCCTTCTATGGAAAGAAGACAACACAAGAATGCCCGACAACTATGGCAATGCAAAGAAGAGGCTGCTCAACATCGAGAAGCGCCTAGATCGAGATCCTGATCTGAAAACAAAGTATGAAGAAAGGATGCAGAATCTCTTCACCAAGGGGTACGCCGAGCCCGCCACGACGCAGCCTACACCTGGAAAAGCGTGGTACCTACCTCACTTCGCTGTGGTCAACCCAGACAAGCCGAAGATACGTCTTGTGCACGACGCAGCTGCCAGAACTGAGGGGAGAAGCCTGAACGACGCGCTGCTGCCCGGGCCCGACCTACTACAATCTCTGCCCGGCGTAGTTATGCGCTTCCGGCAGAGCCCGTACGCTGTGACTGCGGACATTCGCGAGATGTTTATGCAAATACGCATAAAACCAGAAGACAGAGACGCCCTGCGCTTCCTGTGGAGAGGGAGCGAGAGAGGAGATGTGCCGCCGTCAGAATACCGAATGACGAGCGTGGTGTTCGGTGCGACCTCATCGCCGTGCACAGCTCTCTTCGTCAAAAACAAAAACGCAGCTGACTATGCAGAACAGTTCCCGGAGGCGGCGCAGGCTATAGTGAAAAGTCACTATATGGATGACTACATCGCCAGCTACGGGACAGACGGAGAGGCCCTCGAGACAGCCACGGTGGTCGAACACATCCATCGGCAGGCCGGCTTCGAGTTGCGCGGGTGGGCATCCAACTCGCCCTCCGTGCTCCGTCACTACGCTACGAACGAGGCGGAGGCTACCATCCCTATCGGCGGGAGCGAGACAGAGCGAACACTGGGCCTGCTCTGGGAAGTAGGGCCGGACAACCTAGGCTTCAGACTCAACCGCAAGAGGGCGCCACTGGAAGTCATCGACGGGCTGCGCGCGCCGACGAAACGAGAGGCCCTCAGCGTGATCATGTCCCTATACGATCCGCTGGGGCTAATAGCACCTGTAACTACGCCGGCCAAGCGCATCATGCAAGACACCTGGCGCTACCACACTAACTGGGACGCCGATCTGCCAGACGAGCTACACGAAAAATGGTACGAGTGGCTACGCACGCTACGCGCTACGGAGCGGCTACGCATCCCACGCTGTTACGACACGGGCGCCGTGACCAAGCGGGCGCTCCACACCTTTGTCGACGCGAGCGAGGAAGCCTACGCCGCCGCTGTGTACTGGCGGAACGAGAGGTCCGATGGAAGCGTGAGCGTCGTGCTGGCTGCCGCTAAGAGCCGGGTGACACCACTCAAACCCGTGTCGATCCCGAGGCTCGAGCTGCAGGCGGCGCTGCTGGGAGCGCGACTAGCCCACACTGTCGCGCGCGAACACGACTGGGAAGCAGAGGCGCGACACTACTGGTCCGATTCTCGCACGGCTCTCGCATGGATACGAGCCGAGCCGCGAGCATTCAAGTGCTTTGTGGCACACCGGCTGGCAGAAATCGAAGAAACGACGAAGAAAAACGAGTGGAGATAGGTCCCAACAGCCCATAACGTCGCTGATGATGCTACGCGAGCCACCCCGGCGGACTTCGGCGCCGCACACAGATGGTTTCACGGCCCCGAGTTCCTATATCAACCTGAGGAATGCTGGCCGCAAGAAAACCGACGCGCCGCGGCCTCAGTCACCGGGGAAGAACGAGAAGCTTGCTACGCGACTACGACGACTACGACGCTACGAAGCCACGCCCACCTGCCCGACGTAGCGAGATTTTCACGCTGGACACGCCTCATCCGAGCAACAGCGCGTGTTCTACAGTTCGTCGAGCGATGCCGAGGCCGCACACAACACATTTGCAGCCGCGAAGAGGAAGCGAACTGCCAAAAATGAAAACAGAGATCCTACGTGGGGAGAGGCTAAAAAGAAAAAGAAACTGAAAAAAAGCCTTTCAGTCGACACGCCGGACCGCTTCATGGGAATCGAAGCGCACCTACTCATACGCGCAGAAAAGCTATGGGTGCGAGCAGCGCAGGAAGACTCGTATGCGAGAGAGAGACGGAGAATCGAGAAAGGAGCCCTACCTACCGGCGACGATAAGCTAGCCGCCCTAAGTATTACGGTGGGCACCGACGGAATCCTGCGACTCAAAGGACGAGTGGAGAAGGCCGTCGACATATCAGAAGAAGCTGCAAGCCCCGCAGTGCTGGACGGCAGGCACCCCTACACCCGCCTGTACCTGCAACACCTGCACGAGCGGCTGAGCCACGGCGGAGTGGAGCTGGTGGTGAACGAGGCGCGCCAGCGACTATGGGTCACGCGCATCCGACCTACAGTCAAAGAAGTCCTGCGAAGCTGCCCTGCCTGTCGCCTGAGGAAGGCGAAACCCGCCAGCCCGTCGACTGGCAACCTGCCGGCGGGCCGCCTGGCGCATCACGCGCGCCCCTTCACGTTTACCGGCCTAGACTACTTCGGTCCGGTGACTGTGACTGTGGGGCGCCGCACCGAGAAGCGATACGTGGCCCTATTCACGTGTCTGACGTCGCGCGCCGTGCACCTGGAGATTGCCGCGTCGCTGAGTGCCGACTCAGCCATATCAGCGCTCCGGCGTTTCATCGCGCGGCGGGGACCGCCCAAAGAAGTCTGGAGTGACAACGCGACCAACTTCAAGGCGGCGGATCGAGAGCTGGCCGCAGCAGTCGAGACCATGGGAGCGGAAGCCAGCGCGCAGCACATCGTGTGGCGGTTCATGCCACCCTCAGCCCCCTTCATGGCAGGCGCCTGGGAGCGCATGGTGCGCACAGTCAAGGAGGCGCTGCGAGCCACGCTGCAGGAGCAGCGGCCGAGCGAGGAAACACTCCATACCCTGCTGGTGGAGTGCGAGAATGTGGTGAACTCGAGACCGCTGACCCACGTGAGCGTCGACTCAGCGGAGCCCGAGGCGCTGACCCCGAATCACATCCTGGTCGGGCCCAACTGTCATGTGCCAACCCCGGGCACGTTCACTCCCGAAGACATCAACGCGCGCACGCACTGGAGGCGCGCACAGCTGCTAGCCGACAACTTCTGGCGGCGGTGGGTGAGAGAGTACCTCCCCACACTCCAACACCGGCGGGAGCCCAGGGCCTCCGGAGAGGCCCCCAAAATCGGTGACCTGGTGGTCATCGCCGACAGCAACCTGCCACGCAACTGCTGGCCCAGAGGACGCATCACCCGGACGTTCCCGGGCGAGGATGGCGAAGTGCGCGTGGTGGAGGTGACCACGAGCCGAGGACGCGTGCTGAGGCGGCCCACCAAGAAGATCATCGTGCTACCAGTGCTGGATCACGAAGGTGACGGCGGGAGAATGTGCACGATGGACACTCAAAAACGTAAAGTTACTTGTTGATAAATTTTGTTGATTGTAAATTTGTGTATGTCTTAAAGTGCGATACGTTTTAATTTTGAATTGTTATATGTACATAGATATAGATAGTTAAGTTGTAGTTTTTAAGTTATCTTGTTTTATAAGCCTTTTGTATGTTTTCTAAATAAATGTGTTTTGTAACTGTGTTTTGCTTGGGGAGGCTTAGAGGGAGGTCTAGGTAATTAGTTTGGTAAAGGTGGCGAGATGGAAGCCTGGTAGAACCCCTGAGGATAGGTAAAAGGTTTTTTGGTAAGCAGCGAGCTGCCTCCGCGACCGTTATTTCAAAACGGCGCGGCGCGGAAAATTGGTCGTAGGCGGCTCTCTGTACGGTATTGCTCCAAAGGGGTGGGTAAGTGCACCATCTTCCGTCTCGCTTCCTCCTATGGCGCCATCCCGCTCTGGAAATTGAATATAAATATAGCGTAGGCGTCATAGAGCGTATTCATTCAAATCCAACATTTTCGACAAGCCACCGAGTAACAACGAGACCTCCCTCGAGCTCCCATAAGCAAATCAACCACTGAAATTGTTCAAGACTGAAGATATCACGGCTGTTTTCCTTGTCTCTACAACCTCCGCGTCGCCCTGCATTTCCTGTACCATCATCGAAGGGGATCAGCAACAGTTTAGAAGTAATTGACGTCAAAAATAACGAAAATCTGTAATATTACCGCCTTAACGAAATTGTAGATGTTGCGATTGAAGTCTGTATTTTTACACTGTCAAATTATGTCTACCTACCTGTACTTAGGTAGGTATGAGGTAGGTTTTTACCAATTGCTAATCTCTTCGACCAATATAACAGCTATGGACCGGCCTATGCAAACAGCTGTTTTGATGCCTACAGGATGAGCGCATTCAGTCATTTCGTCTTAGTTGATCAGTATTCCTCAAATGGCTTGAAGGTCGAAATGAGTGAAATTTAGTATCTCATTCGTGCTACATTCTGAGCACGTCTCTCTATCTCTGTCATTGTTTATATTTGAATGTGACTCGGTAGGCCATAGTGTTGTAAGTGTGTTTTTGCGTGTAGTTACTGGACTCATTTTTATTAGATTAATGTATGGATAAGGCTGGTCCATTTTATGTGGTTAAAGGCTAATCTTTATTATTTAGAGCACTTACAGATGAGCAACACTAAGCGTTGTCGTAGTTATCATATCACTCTTTAAATTTTATCATAGCATTGGCCGACTGTGGTTAAACAGATGCTGAACACGTACTTATATGTACGAACGTATGTTTACGTCTGCCATTCATTACGATAATTTACCCCTATTTCACATGTTTAGTGCACGATAAATGAATCAAATTGACGATTATCATCCAAACACGACGCAGACTCATTGTTTTGTTTGCCAGTGTAATACAATACCAATGTCATCTATTTTACAGTTACAGCTGTCAGGTTTTTTGAAGTGGAAACTTCTCTAGGCGCGTTGGGCATTGTTTGAGATGGGAAAAACCATTGCGACACTGTTACCGTTACCGACACTGTTACCATTACCGACACCTTACCAGGAACACTCGCAGGGTCAAAATGAAATGGGGAAAAAACCATTGAACTCGCGACACTGTTACCGTCACCGTAAAGATTGTGTGACCGACACCTTACCAGGAACACTAGCAGGGTCAAAACTGTAAAAAGTTTTCACTCCTATCGGCACTCCCGGAGTGGTCAGGTTTTTTATATATTTTTACCTACCTACCTATATCTGGAGACGAACAGTTAATTGGGCCTTAATTTAATAATTAAAATTTCCCTCGACTGGCTCTCACTTCTTATTGCCTGTTATTTACTTATTTTTATTTGCGTTATACCCTAAAAAGCATACGCTCAAACATTTTTTTTTAATTTCGTGAGTTGCTTAAGTGTATAAAATTTTATTAGACTTGGCCGATCCATTTTGAAGAAGTAGGTAAGTAGTAATTTTAAGTTAGTATGGGAATACGAATGGGGATTTTAATTTGTGGATAGATTACATTTTCAATAAATAGTGTTGTCACTAAATAGTGATTCAAGATGGATTTCATAGTAATCTTAAAATTCACTAATATTTTTAAAACTAAAGTATTTCCAAAATGTTATCTATCTACAAACTAGAATTTCGTGACTTGTTTTATGTATAAAGTTTCACACTTTGGTGAATACGCTCATAATAGTGCCACACAAGGGCAAAGTATATATATATATATATTAGTACTAACACAAGGGTTAGATATATGTATAAAGTACAAGATGAAGGGACCATAGATTTAAATATTTTATGTTAATTTGAACTTGATACCTCCACGCGTTCCTGAGAAAAAGGGTCTTGCTTGACAGACATACAGACGAACAACGAAGTGATTAAAATGAAAAAAATAATATATCGATGCTGTATGTATTAGAAAATTGAAAACAATGTCACCTCATTTTTACTCCTAAGAAAAAAAAAATAAGATGTGGAATCGAATTTACTTGTGTTATCTTATCTAGCAAGTAAAATGAATGCATTAATATCGTTCTTCATTTATTGCATTATTACAGTTTAATTAAAAGCAAACAAATAATAACAAAAACAATAGAAATAATAGCATGTATGTATATTAATGATTATTGGAAACGCTAAAAACGTTAAAAACCGGCCAGGTGCGAGTCAGAATAGCACACATAGGGTTCCGTACCATTATACTAGATGGCGCTAGTTTCTTCATGTTAAAAAAACCCTTTTTTTGTATGGAGCCCTCCTTATTTTTTAACTTTTTCCAATTTTTTGTATTCATATCTCTGAAAATTTCAACTGTCTAGCTATCACGGTTCATGAAATACAGCCTGGTGACAGACGGACAGACAGACGGACGGACAGCGAAGTCTAAGTAATAGGGTCCCGTTTTTACCATTTGGGTACAGAACCCTAAAAAACCGACTTCAATCGCAACAAATAGAATCATGAAAATCAGTTTACAATCTGCGAATACATTGTCTAACAAACATACATAAAAGCACACATCCTTTTTCAAGTCGGTTGATAATCAATGACATCCAGCAGGTAAGGGATTAGATACTTAACCAGGACTATATATTATCAAACGTGTAGGTAGCTGGTACTTATGTGATTGATTATTTCAATGTCATTCTTAGGTAAGTATTCAAATTCACAATAAAATTGCGTTTATTACATGGAACTCTGATTGTAACAGTGCCATAGGCAGTACGTTATCAGTAACCCACATGCTTGCGCGCACGCAAGTGCTGGATTGGCCACGGTCGCGCCGGCCAATAGACAGCCGTGCGCGCTGCGCACCGCTAAAGTCGATCGATCGATAATAATCAATAATAATTTCACACTCTTGCTAAAATAGTGAAGAATCACTAGGTTTTATATTTCATTAATACTTTGTTTTTAACCTAAATTTCGCCTGCGCAGATCCCGTTGCCGTTGCCGTTCCAAAAGGGAATTTCCCAAAATCCTTTATTAGCGAATGAGAATAACATAATTGCTATTTGTATGCCAAATTTCAGCCCGATCCGTCCAGTGGTTTGAACTGTGCGTTGATAGATCAATTATTCATTCAGTCACGGTTTCCTTTTATATATAAGAACTACACGAATTAACTAAAAATTTAAAAGCCAATAGCATAAAAACTTAAGTCCTCTTTTTTGGCCAGTCGGGTAAAAATTTATCCTATATCACTCACGGGATCAAGACAAATCTAACGACACCACGCACACGAAAATCCATCAATCCGTTTAGGCTACAGAGCGTGCCAAAAAAAAAACGAGCGAGACCTACAGTACTCGCATATGATGTGTAACATGTGACAAAATACTTCATACTAGGCGGCATGGCTATGACAACCTTAGTTTTCGAGAATTAAAAAACGTTCGCATTTCCTGTTACACATTTCCGTCCCATTTCACGAAATCACTCCCACAAATTGCAGGAAAGCGAGCGGAACCCTTAGTGCGCGAGTCCGACTTGCACTTGGTCGGTTTTTTAATGACGTTTTAACACCCGTCGTAGTAGATTTTTTTTAGCGCACGCTTTTGCGACTTCCTGTTACACATTTCCGTCCCATGTTACACATTTCCGTCCCATTTCACGAAATCACTCCCACAAATTGCAGGAAAGCGAGAGCAAAGATGTTACACATCAAAAATATACATGTATACCCATACACACACTCGAAAAACATAATCCTCCTTCTGGCGCAGTCGGGTAAAAAACAAAACTGGACTTACGAATAAAGTGTTCATAAAGTGCAAAGGTAAGGCATTTTCAAAGATATATCGTCTAACAAAATCGTCTTGATTGATAAGTGATTGAGAGTTCAGAGTGGTTGGTTGGGATCGCCAACATCCGTTTTAGCATCCACCTAATGCAATTTGTCAGTCCAACTGTCAATTGAGTTTAAGCAGTTAGCTAGCCAGTGCAGTCCAGTCCATAACATGGCAGGACCAGGCATTAAAGAGACAGCAGCTGTTAACCTTTCCTACGTCTAACATAACCACAGATTAATAATAGTTAATATCTAACACTTCCACAATTTGTTTATACAGGTGTAAAAAAATTGGTGTAGAACCCGTTAACGTGGGGTTCTACACATATATACGGATGTATGTATATGTCGCAGGATAATCGCAAAATCCGTCGTTTCGCGAAAATCCTAGGAATATTGCACACTATGGAGTAGAAAACTCCAGATAAAACCGAGTCGGACGGGGCCCCGCTTCGTTAGGTAGGTTAGGTTTGGTTAGCATGTCTTTTTCTACCGTAAAAAGGTTTGGTTTTATTCGGAGTTTTCTACTCCACAGTGTGCAATATTCCTAGGATTTTCGCGAAACGACGGATTTTGCGATTATCCTGCGACATATATACACTTTATTGCACACAAGAATTCATTAGACCATGGTTTTATCGGATGAGCGATATCTTCCTTAGTAGAGGAGATATATGCAAATTTAATAGGTAATACTGCTTATCATAACATCTATCCCCTAGGAACCCATAGTCGATACTGAAAAAAATGGACCCTCCACACAAAAATGCACACAATAGCTTCATCAGCTGATCTTTGTATAAAGAGTTTTTTTTGAGATACCTATCTGCAAAGTCGTGGAACAAAAGCTAGCGGGACCTAGGTACATACAACAATTTTATATATCCCTACCCTCCCTAGCGTACTCCATACAACTATGGGTCTTATTTGAATGTTAATCAACCAAGGTCTTGATATTTTAAAAACACGTTCCAGAAACTATTAAATGTGTCTGTAGTTTGTCCGATTTCCGTTAAAGATTGTCGGGATTCCGCTAAAATTCCGTAAAGATTTGTATGCAATGTATGGATTTTTTTTAATTATGATCCTTTTTTTAAGGGATAAATCGCGTTTCTAGAACGTGTTCGATCTGGAGAAAATTGGTGTCTACGCTCGCGCACCCTTTAAGACAGTCATAAAAGCGATGTCCACGCGGGCGAAGCCGCGGACAAAAGCTACTATTAAAATTAAAATCTAACTACCTACGATTGTATTAAGCGCAACGGCGCGGCGGCGGGCGGCCTGCCGGAACACTGGTAGCCCTAATCAATGCTTCCAGAATGTCGAGGTTACGGCATTGCTGGGTAGTGGGTACTTACGATCTAACAGAAATAGACGACCTTAAAACAACACCACATATCCTTTTTCCACAGATTTTCTACTCCTTCATGAACGTAGGATGATGTTTAGTACCTAGATTGGTAAGCTGAGTAGGTTACTTATAACAATTGCGCGTTTTGAATGAAACTGGAGAAACGAAACCCCTTGCTTTTGGGTTTCTCCACCAATAAAAATATAGGATACACTATTATGACTATATATAGGTATATAGGTATACTTCGTACTGCTCGACTGCCACAGACTACCCAACTGCATACTGCATCCAGCGGCTTCCCGCGACCTTCACCAGGACATCGGTCCACCGAGTGGGAGGCCTGCCTACACTACGTTTTGCGGTGCGTGGTCACCACTCGAGAACTTTACTTCCCCAACGGCCATTTGATCTACGAGCAATGTTCCCCGCCCACTGCCACTTAAGTTTAGCAATTCTAAGAGCTATGTCGGTTACTTTGGTTCTCCTACGGATCTCCTCGTTTCTGATACGATGACGCAGAGAAACTCCGAGCATAGCACGCTCCATTGCCCTTTGGGTGACCTGAGCCTTCTTATGAGGCCCATAGTAAGCGACCATATTGTCTCAGTTCCGTATGTCATCACTGGCAACACACACTGGTCTAAGACATATTGTAATATGTGATACTAGCCCCGCCGCCCGCTGCCCCGCAAGTACTCTTCCATTGCTCTGCGTAAGTACATTCGTTGCGCTACTGTAAGCCGCTATATTGTAATACTGTGGTAATAGAGTCCCGTTGGTCATCCTTTGGGTGTACAGAACCCTAAAAAAATTCCTATGACACTCGACGGATGAGGACATATCTAAAGACAGCCGAGAAGCTGGGTCGTTCCTTTCCCTCTAATATGGTTGATGGGAGCGATGGCTGACTCTCGCGTTATACTCGTGACCGTGTGCTGTCCGTGTGAACTGGCCTACTCTTGTTAAAGGCATTCGATGATTTTTACCAATAACTTTTCGTATCATATTGTTTTCATGTTCTAATGACACAATCTGGTTTATATATCAAGGATTGAATTTTGACGTCATTAACTAATTATTGTTTATTTCTTGATTCTTCACAAATGACATTGTTAATATTATTTTATGACTATCAGAAAGAGTGTAATTTTTACCTATTTTGAATAAATATATTGAATTGAATTGACAACTCGCACTCCAAAATCCACCGAGCCATTTAGGTCACAAGCTCACTCGACCATAGCACAGATGAGATACTAGTTACTTCGTAAAGAAACAAACATAAAACATATAACACCCGACTAATAACATAAAATACATTTTGGTAACGTAACAAATACGTACCTATAACCAAACAAATACGTAGCTGATGGAAACATTATTAAATTCATTCAGGACAAAGCTTTGTAAAAATAAACCTTAAAAAAACCCAAACCACAGATGAGATACTAGTTACTTCGTACCCAAACTATTAAAAACAGGCTAGGTACCAAAACAGGAAAATCGTTTCAATAAACACAATATACAGTTGGTAAGTAGGTGCCTTATAAGAAGGCTCAAGCACAGATTAGCTCAAGGTCACCCAAAGGGCAATGGAGCGTGCCATGCTCGGAGTTTCTCAGCGTGATCGAATCAGAAACGAGGTGATCCGTAGGAGAACCAAAGTAACCAACATAGCTCTCAGAATTGCTAAACTTAATTGGCAGTGGGCGGGACACATAGCTCGTAGAACGGATGGCCGTTTGGGTAATAAAGTTCTCAAGTGGTGAAGGTCGCGGGAAGCCGCTGGAACCGGGCAGCGCAGAACCGGTCGTCATGGAAATCCTTGCGGGAGGCCTATGTCCAGCAGTGGACGTCCTTCGGCTGATATGATGGATGAAGTAGGTACTGACCTAGGAAGATGTCATTGGTTTTTCCATGATAGTTACCTACGTAAAGAGGGGGAGGAGGTTTCCGAAATACTTTAGTACGTTCGGGGAAATAGGTGCAGTACACCCGAACGGAGTTCTGGAAATGTGTTGAAGGATGAAACAGTAAAAAAAATAATTAAATAGGTTTTTTTTTATTAAGAATTCATCTATTTTTTTATATATTTTTTATCCACAATTGATAAGCCCTTGGCATCATCTAATTTAAATCACTTTCCCTGCTGCACGAAGTATCTTCATCATCCTCGCCTACATTAATAATTAAAGACTGAACAAGATTCGACCCAAGACTGCCACAACGGCCTAGAGTACGGTTCTACAAGCTACGAGTATGTTCCCTCCCTGCTTACGGCCACGGATTGCCTCATTTCTGATTTCAGTAAGGGTTAAAAAAAAATTTGAAGTACCTACCACTTACCTAATGATGATCAATAGTCACAAATTAAAAAAAGGTAAATACCTATGTAAATGTCACCAACTGGTGTAGATAGGGCATGCAAAAACCAGATGGCATCGAAAAACCAAGTTTTAACGTTTTGTTTTTTTTTAAACTCGTTATTTTTTATTATCATAATTAATTATGTAAATACTAATTAGTGTTAAATAACATGTCAATATGGATAATAATGATAAAAAATATGTCAAAACATTATGTCAAATCACACACATTTATTATACAATATAACATTTAAAAATTCATTTACTGTATAAATACATCGTCATCTAATCTAATCATCAAACTAATCTTAGGAATCGAAGAGTCCGCCCCGAGTCATCCCCGGCGCAAAGTTTTTGGGTTTTTGAGTCGATTATGTAAGTAAATAAAAATGTTTGACATAAAAGATATTATTTATTTTCTTTCGTATTCTAGTTTAATAGGATTGTGTTAATCTTCGGTAAAAATAAGACTTTTTATACAATAGCGATAGGAATTTTCACCTCTTAAAAGTTAAGGGCCGCCAGGAGGCTCGAGTTTCCGTACAAACGTAGTTCCGCTTTGATACAAAAACTAAAAAATTGCCAGATTGAATCCAAACTTTGCAAATATATTGAGGAGACACATATCGGCTTCACCCGCGTGGACAACGTTTCTATGACTTTTCGAGGGTGTGCAGTGCGCGAGCCGCAAGCGGCTCGCGAGCGTCAAGAAAGTAGCCTATGTGTTAATAACCTAATCTGTCTACCTACTAAATTTCAGCCAGATCCGTTCTGCAGTTTTTACGTGAAGAAGTAACAAACATACACACTCACAAACTTTCGCCTTTATAATATTAGTGCGATACCGAAGATATCCCGGACGTCAGCCTGTACAAAATTAGAATGGATCTTAAACAGCTCAACAACAACAAAGAACCGGGTGATGATGGAATTACTAAGCAGGTGGAACACCGGTATTAAAAGCTTTTCAGAAGTTATTCAATTTTGGTATGCATGTGGGAAAAATGCCTAAGGCACCCTGTTGAAGAACTACTACATTTCCACCTCACTTTTGAGCCATGTTCACAAGTTGTTCTAAAGAATCATTACGAATCGACTCGCAAACAGGTTGGACGACTTCCAGCCTCCTTAACAAGCCGGCTTCCGAAGAGGCTTTAGCAACATACACCACACACATACGCTGCGGCAGATTATACAAAAGACGGAAAAATATAATCAGTCTGTATGCTAGGCGTATGTGGAGTGTGGACTATGAGAAACCTGAGCTGCGCTACTGTCTATCCAGCGGTGCCAACTGATTATCGATAAATCGAGGTGTTGAAGTGTTTGTATGAAAACGCTACCATGTCAGTTCTCCTCCAGGACCAGAATTCGAAACCTACCTAGTTTCAATGTGCACAAAATCAAAAACAAAATATAATCTTCTAAAACATTAACCAAAATAACTGACTTGAAATTATCTTAAACATAAAAGTTTACTAAGAAAACAATTAGGAACTTTAAGTTACTATAAACAACACTTTTTAAATCAACTTCGAGATCTACTTATTACGAAAATAAGACCTTAAAAACATCAATGCATCTAACTAAAGTTTCGTCGCCAAGCCGTGTTCTCAATTTATTACATACTAGCTGTTTCCCGCGGCTTCACCCGCGTGGACCACGTTTATATGACTTATCGAGGGTGCGCAGTGCGCGAGCCGCGACATCGCGGCTCGCGAGCGTGGTAAAAAGTAGCCTGTGTCTTAATCCAGGTCCTAATCTGTCTACCTACCAAATTTCAGCCAAATCCGTTCAGTAGTTTTTGCGGGAAAGCGTAACAGACAGACAGACAGTGTTACTTTCGCATTTATAATATTATAAGTAGGGATAAATGCTGCAGCTGAAAATGCTCTTTCAGGCTCTACGGAAGTCGGGGTGGGGGGGGGGGGCGTAATATAAATGATGTAAGTAATATAAACAAGTTTAAAACCTAATAAGCAAGAAAAATACAGGACTTACTCAAAAATAAGTGCACACGCGTCTAAGTTCTACGATCCTCTGTGGCGGTCAGTCAGTACGTACGACAAGTAATAATCCTGTCAATTTAAGATGACCGACATTGTGACATTGACTATAACATTGCGTTTACAAAGAAAGCTACGATGAGTAATTTCTAAAAGAATGTTTAAGTTATAAACTTTTAGCATTTTCGTTAATCCCGAAAATCCCGGTATTGGACCAAACTAATCCCGAATTATTCGGGACTGGAATAAGGCCGGGATCCCGGGATCACGGTTTTCGGGATTCCGGAATTGCATTCTCTACGCGTGTCTCAAGACTATAGTCTGACTAGTATGTGTTGCCAGTGATGACATACGGAACTGCGATATGGTCGCCTACTATGGCCTCCTAAGAAGGCTCAAGGTCACCCAAATGAATGGAGATACGCGATCAAATCAGAAATGGGGAGATCCGTAGGAGAACCGAGGTAACCGACTTAGCTTTTAGAATTGTTGATAAACTGAAGTGGTAGTGGGCAGGACACATTGCTAGTAGAACAGAAGGCCAATGGGGTGGTAAGGTTTTTGAACTTTTTGAGTGGCCTCCCACGTTGTGGACCGACGACGTGGTGAAGGTCGCGTGAGGCCGCTGGATGCGGGCAGCGCAGGACAGGTCGTCTTGGTAATCCTTGAGAGGAGGCCTATGTCCAGCAGTAGACGACTTTCAGCTGATATGATGATGATAAGGATGTACGAGTATTTATTCATTTAGTTTTATTGTATTAACGAGTATAGAAGTTTTTTTTTTGTGTAAGTAAAATCGTAGAAAACCGTAAAAAAAATCGAGTTTAAAACTGTAGAAAAAACCAAGTTTCAAATTCTGTCGGTTACCCGGTTTTATCGGTTCTCCGGTTAACCGGTTTGCATGTCCTAGTGTAGAACTGTTAACAACTTTATAATGGTATCAACAATTTTGTTACTTTTAGGGTTCTGTACTTGAGAAGGAAAAAAAGAACTCATATAGGATCACTTCGTTTTCTGTCTGTCTGTCTGCATTTCAAGACCGTTTTTCTCAGGAACGCCAAGATACATCAAGTTGAAATTAATATTAATAATAGTAATCAGGACTACGGTACTTTGGAGCTGTAAAAAGATCAAGCTTCTCAATCAACGCAATTAAAAAAAAACGGCAATTTATTTCGCATATTTTGACACCCACACAAGTAAATCAAAATCTACCGGGGGGAATTCCCATTGACCTAGAATCATGAAATTTGGTAAGAAGCTAGGTCTCACGGATCTCACAGCACAATTAATGAAATAATCCCAATTTATAATTTTGTCACATAAAATTTAAAAAACCGGCCAAGTGCGAGACAGAACCGCACATAAACGGTTCCGTACCATCGTACTAGATGGCGCTATTACAAAGGATTCCGTACCACCGTACTAGATGGCGCTAGTTTCTTCGTGTTTCAAAAAAACATGTTTTTTTGTATGGAGACCTTTATTATAATATTATTTAGAGGAGTGGGTGCGACACGGACATTTAACATTATTTTCGTCTTGTCCATGTTCATTTTAAGACCCACTTGTTGAGAGACCTTACTGAGGCCATCGAGCATTGTGCTTAGGTCTTCCATAGTCTCAGCCATGACCACGATATCGTCAGCGAATCGGAAGTGGGATATGTACTCGCCGTTGATATTGATGCCGAGTCCACCCCAGTCCAGAAGCTTAAAAACATCTTCCAGGGCGGCGGTGAACAGTTTCGGAGATATAACGTCTCCCTGTCTCACCCCTCGCTGCAACTGGATAGGTTTCGAGTTCTGGTCCTGGAGGCGAACCGACATGGTGGCGTTTTCATACAGGCACTTCAACACCTCGATGTATCGATGGTCAATTTGGCACCGCTGGAGAGACTGTAGCACAGCCCAGGTTTCGACTGAATCAAAGGCCTTCTCATAGTCCACAAACGCCAAGCATAGTGGCTGATTGTACTCTTCGGTCTTCTGTATAATCTGCCGCAGCGTATGTATGTGGTCTATGGTACTAAAGCCTTTTCGGAAACCGGCTTGTTCGGGAGGCTGGAAGTCGTCAAACCTGCGTGCGAGACGATTCGTAATGACTCTCGAAAACATGGCTCAGAAGTGAAATGGGTCTGTAGTTCTTCAGCAGGGTGTTGTCACCCTTTTTGAAGAAAAGCACGACCACACTTCTGTGCCATGCCTTAGGCGTTTGTCCCTCGAGTATAACGGAATTTAATAACTTCTGAAGAGCTTTTAGTAACGATGATCCACCTGCTTTCAGAAGTTCAGCCGTAATTCCATCATCACCCGGTGCCTTATTGTTCTTGAGCTGTTTGAGAGCCATTCTAATCTCGTCGAGTTCTGTAAGTTTCTCGTCAGTCCGCAGTGTGCGCGTGTTGTAAGTTGCCAGGGCCAAAGGTCGTTGGGTTTGGTAGCCTGGCATCTGCCGGGGATTTTTCGCACCCCCTACCCCGCCGTTACCATGACTGCTACCGGAGCCAGGAATAGCGGGGCCGCCGGGGACTAGGGGCCGTTTTCTGGGTGTGGAATTCATAGGGGGGGGTTTTGCCGTAATCGCCACGCTTGGCAGGCGGGTTGGCGATCGCAGTTTGATTGCAGGTGTGTTGCAATGCACGGAAAGACGCTGCTGCCCATCCTCCGGTTTTAAGTCCCTTAGTCGCCTCTTACGACACCCATTGGAAGAGATGGGATGGTCCTATTCTTAGCCGGGAACCATACGGACATAAATGTCCGTGTCGCGCCCACTCCTCTAAAGGTTGGAGACTCTACACTGGAAGTTGTTGACGAATATGTATACCTGGGACAAACAGTCCAGCTAGGTAGTTCCAACTTAAAGAACGAGATCAATCGACGAATCCAACTCGGCTGGGCAGCGTTCGGGAAGCTTCGCAATATCTTCACGTCCCAAATACCGCAGTGTCTCAAGACTAAGGTCTTTGACCAGTGTGTGTTGCCAGTGATGACTTACGGAACTGAGACATGGTCGCTTACTATGGGCCTCATAAGAACGCTCAAGGTCACCCAAAGGGCAATGGAGCGTGCTATGCTCGGAGTTTCTCTGCGTGATCGAATCAGAAACGAGGAGATCCGCAGGAGAACTAAAGTAACCGACATAGCTCACAGAATTGCTAAACTGAAGTGGCAGTGGGCAGGGCACATAGCTCGTAGAACAGATGGCCAATGGGGCAGTAAAGTTCTCGAGTGGCGACCGCGCACCGGAAAACGTAGCGTAGGCAGACCTCCCACGCGGTGGACCGATGACCTGGTGAAGGTCGCGGGAAGCCGATGGATGCGGGCAGCGCAGGACCGGTCGTCGTGGAAATCCTTGGGGGAGGCCTTTGTCCAGCAGTGGACGATTTGTGGCTGATATGATGATGATAATATTATTTGTACTTATATTTCTGGCTACTGGCAACAGCTTTCAAAAAACTTATTTGTACAATTTTCACTGTAAAATTCTTCATATTCGCGCGGGCGGCGCCTGTTATTTATTAGCATGAAGAAAAATCCGGTCTTGAATGAAATCCGGGCGGAGTCCGGTCTACACTCTTAAAATCCGGTCTAGACCAGATTTATCCGGTTAGATGCTAACCCTAAGCACAGTATATATATTAGTACTAGCGTACCCTAAGTGCGAAAGGCCTGCTTAGAATGAAGACCGTTTCATTCGACCAATTCAACCGTATTTATACCTACTTATTATATACACCAATGAACGTACGGCCTTGAAATGAAATAACGCAGAAAAATTTTCTAATCAGTGCACATTAATATAACTAAAATTTCGCTATATTTACCTTAACCGTGACCCATTCAATTGTTACTGTACCTACCTATACCTATTTATTTACGTACATTCGTTATGATGCAGGTACGGACTGTGCCGCACAGTGCATAAAAAACTATATAAATTGGTACCTACTTACCAAAAAAATGTTTAATAGGGATGATGGCTTTTAGTCATTTGAATTACTTTTTAATATTTTTATCAACTGTCAAAAATGACATTTTGTTCTAGGAATATTTGAATTACATAGACGTGACGTCTTACTTTTCGCTTCATTTATGTACCCACTAGCTGTCCCGGCGAACTTCGTTCCTCCTAACACTACACAACACTACCCTATACTACACTACCCTACAGTACCCTACCCTACCCTACACTACCCAACCCTACACTACACTACACTACACTACCCTACCCTACCCTACCCTACACTACCCTACCCTACCCTAACCTAACTACACTACCCTACCCTACCCTAAAACCAATATTTTTTGGCTGATATTTTTTATTATTAATTAATAATTAATATCATGTTTTAATACCTACTTTTTATCCTAATCCCGACCAAAACAAATGCAAAAACACAAAAATCATAAAAACTGGTCCAGCCATTTTGAGTTATAAATGGTGTAACTAACACGACTTTCTTTTATATAAATACCTTAGATACTGCGATTTTAAGCAATTAAAAATTGAAGACTTTATCGGAAACAAAACCGGTATGGTTTGTAAATTTCAATAGGTAGGAGGCCAATTTAGTGATAAACAGTCTGTTTATAATTTATTTTCTAAGTTTAACTCAACGGATATTATTTATTTATTTAACAGTTTATTGTGTACAAAAAAAAATATTACATTACAGGCAGGAAATAAAATTATACAATAGGTAATACTTGTACTCATAAAAAAGTAGCAAAAATATCCTATGTCTATGAAAAAAACCGTCCAAGTGTGAGTCAGAGTCGCTAACGAAAGGTTCCTTACCATCGTACTATACTGTATCCACGGAGACAAATTATTAGGGAAAACATAGACTCGTTTGTGATTGGTCAGCGATAACCGTTAATGCAGTCTACACACTACGTGTATATTTTAGTCTGATCATGGTACCCGTACTGAACAGTACAAATTATAAAGGCGAAAGTTTGCGAGTGTTTATATTTGTTACTTCTTCAGGCAAAAACTACTGAACGGATCTAGCTGAAATTTGGAAGGTAGATAGATTAGGACCTGGATTAACACATAGGCTACGTTTTTTCACACTCGCGAGTCGCTTGCGGCTCGCGCACTGTGCACCCTCGAAAAGTCATAGAAACGTTGTCCACGCGGGTGAAGCCGCGGGAAACAGCTAGTAGTTATTATTATAACTACGTAAATTATAATGAAAATAAATGATGTTATTAATATTTTTTACTCTTGTTTTTTTTCTTCACATTAAATCATCATCATCATCATCATATCAGCCACAAATCGTCCACTGCTGAACAAAGGCCTCCCCCAAAGATTTCCACGACGACCGGTCCTGCGCTGCCCGCATCCATCGGCTTCCCGCGACCTTCACCAGGTCATCGGTCCACCGCGTGGGAGGCCTGCCTACGCTACGTTTTCCGGTGCGCGGTCGCCACTCGAGAACTTTACTGCCCCATCGGCCATCTGTTCTACGAGCTATGTGCCCTGCCCACTGCCACTTCAGTCTAGCGATTCTGTGAGCTATGTCGGTTACTTTAGTTCTCCTGCGGATCTCCTCGTTTCTGATTCGATCACGCAGAGAAACTCCGAGCATAGCACGCTCCATTGCCCTTTGGGTGACCTTGAGCCTTCTTATGAGGCCCATAGTAAGCGACCATGTCTCAGTTCCGTAAGTCATCACTGGCAACACACACTGGTCAAAGACCTTAGTCTTGAGACACTAAATACAAGTCATTAAAGTCACATTAAATACATTAATTTAATAAAAGCTTTTTTTCATTTATTTTAAGGAACTTTTACTCCCAATTTTTCACTTACTTATTATATTACAAAGGCAAGTCGTGGGAAGAAAGCTAGTTTAATTTAATAGTAGCGCAGTGTGTACGTGCATTCAGAATGGTTTACGCCCACTGACTTTTTTGTCTTTGTCATTTGTATGGGATTACGTGACAGAGAGAGCGCTATATTAACTAGTCTCCGTGTATAGATGTCGCTAGTTTCTTCGCGTTTCCAAGAAATCACATTTCTTGTTTTTTTTTTCTTATTTGTTGTTATAGCGGCAATAGAAATACAAACTCTGTGATAACTTTAACTGTCTACCTATTAATATTTAGTATTATTTGATATTACAGTTCATAAAACACCTTCCGCTGACAGACAAACAGACGGTTAATTAAAAATGAGTGTGTTTGGCTGCACCTCACTAGATGGTAAGTGCCGATGCAGCCGAGGATGTAACACGCAAGGTCAAATAGTGCCTATTCACTCTCATCTTGGAGATTGCTAAATTATACGAATCGGGGAATACAGACGCCGGCAGGGAATTACGCTCCTTGGCCGTTCGCATAATAAACAAAGAAGCAAAACGCTTCGTGCGTAAAGGTGGAACATTAACGACAAAGGGTTAGAATCGCCCTCCGCGCCGTTCGTCATATTATGAAATGGAGAGGGGGAACGAGGTTGTGAAGCTCTAGGATGTAAGTACTCTCCGAAATGAAAGCAGAAGCTTAGTAATAAGCTCCCTTGGTCACCCTTTAAGTGTATGGAGCCCTCGAAACCGTCTGTGGCTCAACGGTAATGACTCAGTCCTACTAACCAGAGGTTACTAACGGCTTCGAATCCGGATGGCCAATGCAACAATGAGTTATTCCAAACATACGTACATTTACCTACTTACCGATAAAAACATCGTGGGGAAACCTGCACATCTAAAAGCAAGATAAAGGTCTCGTTCACACGTTTGTAGGTGTAAATCCCAATGCCCTACACGTGAACGCGGTTGATGCTCAGTGAAACACTAGGCAACGGACGTTTATCCCTTAGAAAGGTCAGATATAGATGGAGAACGGACAATACGTACATTATTTCAAACCTACCCAATGACTAACCGCTTTCGAGACCTGATAAGAATTTGCATCAAAATT
Organism: Coleophora flavipennella; assembly: GCA_947284805.1. Classification (NCBI taxonomy): domain Eukaryota; kingdom Metazoa; phylum Arthropoda; class Insecta; order Lepidoptera; family Coleophoridae; genus Coleophora; species Coleophora flavipennella. Next base: position 3,992,341 of record OX369307.1, read on the forward strand.
TTCGATTTCCGATCATTTGTTTCCAAATGTTTATGTCTTTCTATTCTTAATTTGTTTTTAGTGTCCAGTTTCTTGTATTTTTAGGTACTATTGGTGAATTTATACTACTTACTAAGTTATCTACGTTCTTCCATGGGGTATAAAATTTCGTTTTTTTTATTTCTCTGCAGTCCTTCGCTGTTTTCAATGTTCTGGTTTTTTTCCATCAAGGGATGCTGTCAAAGATTTCTTCTCTATATTCTTGCATTTCTTCATTAAGGTGAGTTTCGGCGTGAAGTTTGACGAACGGATTCTTAATTTTTTTAGTATCAATTCGGCAAGATTCTTCTTCCGTATTTTTTATCTTCTTTAGTTTAAAATTAAATTTTGCGGCTAATGGGTTTAGGACTGACTAATTTATCTGATTTCTGACTATATATAATCCAATTTTTCTTTTGGTGATGTCCAAGTATATATGCGCCTTGGAGAATATTGGATCCAAGTGTTAAAAATAGTGAAATTCTTCTCCATGCAAAATTGTAACATTCTGTCGCCGTATTTATTGCGTTCACCAAGACTAAAATTGCCAAGGATTTTTTCCACAGATCCTTTACCAATTTTTGGCGTTAATATTGTCGACGATAAGAAAAATTTACTGCGATTCAATGTAGCCAATGACTTCGCCTTGGTCTTAGTAGAATTTCTCGATTCCGGCATCTTTACTTTGCGCAGTAGGAGAGCGTACATCTGAATAAAGTTAAGTTTAAATGACTTGCTATTGAGTTGAAATATCATACAGATATCGGAAAAAGTAAGAAAATTTATAATATATTAGATATTTAAAATAAGGATACCGACACTATAATGATCGTTCTTTTCTTAGGAAAGTTTACCGGAAAAAAATAACGTTTGTTGTTGTATCAGGTTCTAATTTGCTGTTATTCAGCCATCTAATTTCGCTAAGCCCAAAATGTCATAGGTAGTTTTATTTCCTTAATAGTGTTTTTAATTTTATGACGCTCCTTACATCCATGTAGCAATCCTCATATTTTGAGTTTCCTTCTTCTTCTTAAGATGCATCTTTTCTGTTATCGCAGAAAGATAAGAAAATTAACAAAAAACAAAAAATGTAGGTAGCGAAATTGTTCTCAGTTTTTCTTTTTTTTTACCTAAAAATTTGGGTGTCTGATGAGTATAATTTGAAGTGAGGGAAGTGATGATGCAGTCGAGAATAGTACACGCAAACTCAAATAATGCCTATTCACTCTTGCCTTGAAGATCTGCAAATTATAGGAATCGGGAAACACTGACGCAGGCAAGGAGTTCCACTCCTTCGCTGTACGGCATAATAAATGAGGAGGCGTAACATTTCGTGCGTAAATATGGAACATCAACAACATAGCGATTATTGCGATATAAGTCGGTTTTTAATGTGTATGATTATTTGCCTATTGTAGTACAGGGATAATCGACTGGTAGAACGATGGTATTTCTATTCTATTGTAGATTATTCAAATTCACAATTGATAAGCCCTCAGCATCATCTCACCTGATAGTAGTTGTGAATTATTCATTAATCATAAATTACATAAGGTTTTCTTTTTGTTTTTAGATAAACAGACACAATGACGCTATCGACGAGCCGCCAGCAGTTTCTGGCCTACGAGACACAAGGAATGGACGAAATACAGTACAACAGAAAAGGCGGTATATTCGTGTCCACCTGCGTTTGTATCGGCTACATACTGCTGGCAATCATCATAGCTTCCTTAGTCGGAGTCATCGTGTACTTCGTAACTTCTTACAAGGTATGTTGATACGAGTAGCTCCAAAAGTTGCATTCCAATCTTGGCAAAATCGATAGGTGACATGACCGGGTCGTCACGACCTATATTTTGAATGACTTCTGATGGACTACTGTCGCGCGACCCGGAAAAACTTTTAATTTATCAACAAATATTAATATAATTTAATCGATTTCTACTTAAATAAATCAATTTCACTTAACCCTTTTACGTTAAAATTTAAATTTTACTCAAATATCTTCTGAAATGTTATTATTTTAACAACAAAAACAAACAAGAATCATTTTCTATATACATATATCGCGTCCGCATACCTGCTCCTACTTACAATTCTAACAAACTGCGGCCTTACTGCGGCTCTGAGCATCCGCGCGCTCTAAATAATGTTCACACTACCTATCTACCCCAATTTCATTTTTATTGCATTTAAAATGTAGCATGACATCACATCTCTCAGGACTTTTTTTTATTTTTTCAATTATAACTTTATGGGTCTGTCACATTTTTAGTTTCTTTTTTAATTTTCTAAAAAAGTTTTTGATTTAAAAAAAACACATTGCAGCCCTTGCCAATATACCTACACATTTGCCCTAAATGCCCTCAGTGCGGAAGGAATTTCGCTGCGAAGATTGGCTACATAAACCATCTTCAAGCGCACGCGCGGCAAACCGACTAGGGGTCGAAATAGTCGCCGTGACCGTAATCGGTCGGATAGATCATCATCATCATACACATTTGACTTTTGACATTTAAATCATTAATACCCCAAATACTTTCAGAGTAGTCGCCATGTCGCACTTTCACTGAAAAAGGTCTCCCTACCCGGAGCGAGTGAAAAAAACATTTTTATTGTTAAAATATCGGATCTCGCAAAATCTGGGTATTGATCGATTGATTAAAAACACTTAATTGCACAAAATAATAGAAAAATACATACAATGATTGAGGAAGTTGTACATGTATGTACTTTTCTCGATAAATGTCGTATCGATATTTATCGATATATTTTTTTCACTTGCTGTCTCTGCCTAACTAGGTTAAAATTGGTAATAATCATTTTTTTTGGTAATAATCATTTTTCTCTGAGTTTTTCAGTTAGTTATTTCATATCACGCATATCTACCCTTTGACCTCAAAAAATAATAAACAATGATTAGCCTATTGTAAGATAAAACGTAGTAAGATAAGCTACTTACGTCAAAGAAATAAATGTTTCATTAAAATTAAGATACGTTAGAACAATTGATTCAGTATATAATTAAGCGTTTTGTTGAAAAATCAAAGATTTTCTTAGAATTGATAAAACGGAACGTAAGCAACAACCACTTTAAGGCAGATTTACACGCAGTTTAGTTAAGTTGCAGTTTTGGCGAGTTAAGTCCTTATCGTCGTTTGGACGTTGGACGCAGATTGGTTATTTATGCAGTAAGTTGACAATTAAGTACATATCACGGGCAAGTTTAGTACAGTTCATACGAACAGCCACGAAAGAAAATTTAGTGATAGCACACGTTGAAAAACGGTCAGTTGAACAACGATAAGTTGAACTTAACTCGCCTGTATGTCTGCACGCAACTTATTATTTACCGATCTAAATCGATTAAGTTGCAACTTACCTCGCTACTTACCTAAACCAAAGTATATAATATACTAGCGACCCGCCCCGGCTTCGCACGGATGCAATGTAGATACTATATGAGACAGTGTGGAGTGATTAATAATTTTATGATTAGTCTATACTACAGGATATCTTTGTATACAATGTTACCGCAGACCTCTGCCAACCGGGGCAAACGTATGGCCCGCCAGCCGCTTTGCCTCCGCATTTTTAAATCTCTGCTTCTTATATTTATCCATTGAATTTTTAATGAAACGCTGTTATGGACAGTTTTGATCTAAATGAAATGTACAACGTATGTAATGTATTTAATTGGATAAAGAATACTGCATTGTATAAAATAGCTCGGTAAATAACACATATTTTTAATTTTAAAGACAAAAATGGTTATTGTGGGTTATCCTTAGGAGATAAATAAAATAAAATTTTATCGATGTTTTTTAAAATACCTACACTATTCCGTAGTACATTAATTTGATCCATCTCGTACTCGTAAGGTGTAGCCAGCGTTTGCGATTTAAGCGCACAAAAATATGTTTGCCAAGACGTCACATTACAAATCACTGAAGTTTTCGGCTTTTCTGTACTATAATATGTATGTATTATACATATAAACCTTCCTCTTGGATCACTCTATCTATTGCTGAAAACTGAATTAAAATCGGTTCAGTAGTTTAATAGATGTAGGCGAACAGACAGCGGAATATTACTTTGTAAAGAAAAGAAGTAGAAAATATTAACTATCATTGAAGTTTGCAGTTTTTATGTACTATAATATATACGTATTATACACAGTGGCGGATTTACCAGTAGGCTGAGTAGGCTGAAGCCTATGGCGGCAAATTTTAGGGGGCGGCAAATTTGGCCAGTTTTTTTTTATTTGATTTACAGAAATAAAAAAATAAACATTATTATACACAATATACAGAAACTGATACTGAACACTTGAACGTCTGAATACAAAATCGAAGAAGTTACCCGCGAAGACACATAAAAGAAATACATGTATACGGTCGAATTGAGAAATCTCCTCCTTTTTTGAAGACGGTTATTAAAAAAAACTTCAACGCTTTGTAAACTAAACTTTTGAGATCATGAATTTTTAAAATATTCTAAAAGCGTTTTCAATTCAATTATTTTTACTAATTTTTGAAGTTATACTTATTTTATTTGTAATGTTTGTTGTATTATTATTTGTTTAATTTATTTATTAATTTATTTACACTTAAAGAACACCAAAACAATTTCGTCATGTTAATACGTAGAGATACTATAATATAGTGTACAGTAGTCTTATTGCTAAAAGCAATCTCTTCCAGACAACCTTTTTGTTTTATTAGTCATTTGGCTCAGTTTAAATTCGTTCAGATTCATAAAAGAAATAATCCTTAAATAATGCCAAAGAGTAACATGCTTACATAGACGGGCATTTTTTTTATTAATTATTAAAAAAAAATTTTCTTCATGCACTTGTATGTTACCTGGTCCACTTACACAATTGAATCAACGTGTATGGTGCGGCCGAATGCTGATTTGATATATGCTAGTTTGACGTAACTAGTGATGCGCCCATCGACAGCCATAGTAAATACTATATACCCATCATGTATATGTAACATACAACGAAATAAAATAGTCATTGCAGTATTTTCAGTTCAATTAAGTACAATCTACAGTTATGTTTCATTTCGAATACAGACGGAACAATCAATGCATGTTAAATCAGCCAACCTACGGAGGCTACGATAGAGGCGCCTATTATTTTACAAGCACTTTAGATCGAGCAGCTGAACTGTCAACTTGGTGAGCCAGAACCGTGCCGAACTCACCGTTTTTCTGAAAATAATCTGATATTATCCTGAAGCCTTATGTACAACATGACGTGTGTGAATATTAAATTTACACTCCAGAGTTTCTCAAAGACGAGTTTATTTTTGAGATCCAGCCAAAACCCTTCTGATAACCCGAATTAAATGTTATCAATAAAATCTCATTTTTTATTATTTAAAGATATCACTTTAAGTGGAATTGTTACCATCGACCCTGACGGAAAAAAAATGATCCTGACTTAAACTGACTTAGTTCAGGAATGCGTACGATTTCAATGCTACCTTGAGAGTGAGTTGAGGGTGAGAGAAGCTTTTCTTGCTGAAAGCGGGTAAAAAAACTATGTACAATCTAGTTTATATCAAGAAAAACTAAATGCCTTAGCTCTTTTGTGCATAGAACCAGAACTTATAAACAAGATTACATATGACGATATCAATGATGATTTTATAGATTTAAAATCTCGCAAATAACTGTGAAACTTTCATAATTTAATAATTGATTTAGTTGTCGTCGTTAACTGGATTGTTAACAAAAAAATCAATAAAGATACTGTTTGTACTTTTTTTAAACTGTAAGTGCAACAAAAAATATTTAAAAACTTTCATCATCATCATCATATCAGCCACAAATCGTCCACTGCTGGACAAAGGCCTAAATTTACTAAATGTAAATTACTTTGTGTAAGCTATGTTTATATTGGTGTAAGTATTTTTATGACCTTACCCCACCTTATTATTAGTACATGATTGAACTTCTTTTTTAACGCGTTATGCTGTTAATAAGTTCTTCTTTCATTCGACCTTTTTTTCATTCCATCTATTTGTTCTTTTACGCAATGCGCTGTCATCTATGTGACTTTTCATTCAAAAATCAAAATTCTATCATCCAACTTCTATTATCCAAGGTTATTTGTTTATAAAATAATAATTATTAACCTGCTGCTTTCTTAAAAGACCCTTCTCGGGTTTAGATCAAATTATATTTTCGCTATTTGTGATATAAATTTAACGTGTTCTAATCCTTTTGTAATTCTTATATATTTATTTCTAGGTCTTTATTTCACAATTAAACTCCTTTTATCTGTAAGCACGCATCTTTTTTTAAAACCCACGCCACAGTATAATAAAGAGTACTACCCCACGCCCACTACCGTACCTACCTACGAAGTCGTGCTTTCCCCCTTTAACACAAAAGTATATTCAAAAACTATTTCTCATGTAATCTTCACTAAATAGTGGGTACGTTCCACTTAACGCCCGCAACGCCATCGACCGCGACCGCTGAAACTGCCGTTCCACTAACGGAAAAAGGCCGCGGGCGTTGTAGGCGAATGTTTTAGGTGGAACGCACATCTTGAGCGCTGTGTGCTCGCAATATGGCGGCATGGTGAAAGTTTTCTGTTTTCTCGTATAAATAGTTCAATAAATAATCGATATTAAATCTGAATACTATTGATTTTTTTTAACTGCGTATGAAAACTTACACTATTACACTTACTTTCTAGTTTTAAATTATCATATAATATCTCTTAACACGTAAAAAACAGAACTTATTCGATAAAACTAATTACTTTTTATCAACTAATTTAGAAAGTAACGCGAGCATTTTTTCGTCCATTTCCAAGCGCTCTTTATGTCGTTTGGCACTTCAATAGGGAGGCCACATTCTCTTTGGTGAAAGCCCACTCTGACCCACCAATATTTTGTGGGCGAAGTGGGCGCGATGTGGTCGCGAACAGTGACGTCATCTATGACGTCGAGCGATCGCTCGCGACGACCACGGGCCTTAGGTGGAACGATACAGCGGGTGTTACAATCGTTGCGGGCGTTTAGTGGAACGTACCCAATGGGTTATAAAAATGTTCTTGAAGTTTACACAAACATCCCCTAGTTCATAATCATGCTAATCACAGGAAAAGTTGATGTAATAACGGCATTTGAGCACAAGTTGCAGTTCCATTGATAGAATAAATGCAATTAATATGATTGCGAAATAGGGTATCGATTTTCAGAGGTCACTAGGGGCGGCAAAAATTTAATAGCCTACTGGCGGAAAATTTATAAATCCGCCACTGATTATACATATAAACCTTCCCCTTTAATCACTCTGTCTATTGCTGCAAACTGCATTAAAATCAATTGAGTACTTCAAAAGATCTAAGGGAACAGACAGCGGAAGCGACTTCATTTTATACTATGTAAAGAAGAAGATTAGTACCAACGTAACTATAAAAATAAACTGTGTAAATCAGCCTTTAGTGACAAGTGTGACAACTGACTGACATACGCAGACGGGCGGGACGGACGGTGACAGTCACAGTAGATCTGTGGTGACAGTATTGCAATGAGTATAGAAATCACGCAGTAGTGTAGTAAGGTCTGTTAAATTAACAGACTCCTAATTATTTAGATCTAACTATATGAATCAAAAATAATAGGCTAGCTAGAGGAACATGCATGACCATGTACTTTTTTTAAAAATTATGCGTATTTTGTAACAAAATGTTGATAATTTATTCGTAAATAATTTTAATAAATAGGTACCCCTAGTTGTTTTTGAAAAGTTTTATTTAATATTTTATTTGTGAACTATGTCTTTAAGACTTTTTGGTAATTTCATTTTATTTTACGTCGCAATTGTGTGTGGAAATAAAACTGTGAGTATTATGTACTAACAACAACTTGCATGTTATAAATCTGATTTAGTGTAACTGAGAATAGGATAAAAACTAAGAACTTATCGCAAAAATAACCGCACACATTTAGAAAAACTTTAGGGTTCCCTACGAGTGACTGGACCTGCACACATTTAGAAAAACTTTAGGGTTCCCTATGAGTGACTGGACCTTTAATTACCAAGCCCTCGCTTACTGTCCCTCTGTTTGTCTATCAGTACGACTTTTAAAAGTCTGTATCTTTTGAACCGTGATAGGTAGCTGGCTGAAATTTCCTCATAATATGTGTTAAACAATGGGGGATTTTTATGAAATAATAAAAATTTAAGAAATTGAAAAATTAAGGGGGATACCAATACCATATAAACATGTTTTTTATGTTTTTTTTGTGTTTGCTCTTTTGTAAAAAGGATATTAACCGCTAGAATACCACAGTTAAACCGTCTTTTGTTTAACTATTGTGTCTGGTTTCGATATCGCGGTTTCAATATGCGAGGACTTAATACTATAGTTCCAATCCTAAAGCAAACACTTAATAAAAACTGGCCAAGTGTGAGTCATACTGTTAAGGAGTCTGAATGAAGAAAACAGCATTTGCCTGCGTTGATCTCTCTTGTTTTAAATCAATAGTAAGAATAATTGTTATTCTTTTGTGAAGCGATGTGGTGCTACGGGACCCTTGGTGCGTAAGTCCGACTCGCACTTGACCAGTATTTTAAGGCTTGAATTAGTTATCCGTTTATCATGGATCGAGTAGGTTTCAATTAGGATAGAGAGTGTTTTTGCATTTGTATGAATGTATTGATGTCCAGGGATAACTTTTAAACAGCTTATCCTCTTGTTATGAAATTTTCAGAGATGCTAAGTAATGACAGAATCGTGCGCAAAAGTCAGTTCAGGGAAAACTGCTTGTTTTAGCTATTTAAAAATTAATTTCGTCTGGTCTAAACAAAGCTACCTAAACAAGCAAAAATACACAGTGTAACAAAATTGGGTAGGACTCCTTAAGTAGCTTATTTTGACCCATTTTATTTTTGGCGTTACTACTCATCACATCTACTAAATTACTTTCCCTAAAGAAACCATAGTCAGCTCTAAAAAAAGACACTATACAAATATGCACAAATCCTACACCAATCAGCTGATCAATTTGTATGGAGAGTAATTTATTATTTAAAAATATAAAACTTAGCTACTCTGCTCACTTGGCACGAGGCGAAGTGGCTGAAGCACCTCCAGCGGAAGCACAGTCAGCTGGAGTTCAGTGCAACGGGGAGAGAAAGCATTGAAATATCTGCGCATTATTGAGGAGGACTGCTCTGTCACAATAGAAAAGCATAATTACTATAGTTTATACACTAGCAGTTTAAGCAAAGCTGATGCGTGTATTTCACTGCACATAAGTAGTTTCTAAAATTTGTCTAGTCTGTTTTTAATTTGTCTGCTAATTCTTGGGGAAAGTTGTTCAGTATGATAAGTAGAAGCCCCATTTAATGGCTTCTGCACAAATTTTGTTACACCAGTATACCTATTCAATGGTTCTGGCAGAATATCAGCGCTGTGATACCTACCTTCAGCAATATGAACTGTTTACTGGAAACAGCACAGTGCTGCAGACTGTTTTAATAGTAAAGGCTTTCTAGTTGAATTTTAATTATATATAAGTAAGCTATATATTATTACTTTTTTTTAAATTGTGTTGTGTAGTGTTTATGTATGTTTTCTATTTATTTTTTCAGTAGGTATACCTAAATAATTCATTTCAATCCAATCTCACCAAAGTAATCTAATTAAGTTCTAAAATAAATATTTGTTTATTTCAGTTATCACAGAAAACAACCGAATTTTGGAATGAAGCAGAGCCTTTTGGTCAAACAGCACCAAGTGCAGATCTACGCCTACCGTCCACCGTAGAGCCAAGTTTCTACAGATTAAAAATCAAGGCTAACTTAGACAACTCCAGTTTCACTGGCGATGTCTCGATAACAATACGCGCCAACAAAAAGACCAAAGAGATCATATTACATTCTAAAGGCTTAAGTATTAAATCCAGTGCCAAACTCACTGAACAAATCTATGAAAAAGTAGACTCAATACACACAAGAAGTAAAAGAAGAGTTGATAGTAATGAGACGTCAGAAAATAATACAGTAACAGTTGTAAGTAATGTTACGTCTGAAGCACCTGTGGACTTGACAGATGAAGCTGCCTTTGTGACCGAGGCCCCTGTAAATAAAACAACAGCTGCAAATACTGTTACTGTGTCTACAACCACAACCACTAAAGTGCCTGTATCAGATGTGCCTGTAGATGCACACACACAAGTAACACACAGTAGTGTGCGTAACATCAAGATAATTTCCATAACAGAAGGTGCAAGAGACCGTCTAGTGTTGACTTTAGCATCTGCGCTGAAACCGGACGTCGACTACATTTTGGAGCTGTCATTTGAAGGGAAGATTTCAAACTCCTTGACTGGTTTCTATAAGAGCACTTACACTAACAACAAAAATGAAGTGAAGTAAGTTCACATTATTTACATGATGAAACTAAATTTATTTGAAAAAAAATTGCTTGAGCTTTTGGGTTATTCCACTTAACTCCAAAGCCATTGTTCTTAAATCTTTAGCACCCATACATTGTTTCCCCTTCGACCCCAAAATTATGTAAGGCATTTTTACATGTAGAAATATTAACATACTTCAATTCCACTTTACCTCCAAACAGTTTTGGTAGATACAACAGCAAAATTTGATATGTGAGTTTTTTAAATAAAAAATATGTGTTAGGGTTGTATAACACGAATACAACTATTATAAATATTATAAAATGATTAGATATTCTTAAACTAAATATATAAGACCATAACTTCAGATTTGAATTACAATGAATTTTAAAAATCACAGGTTCCTATTACAATTTCTTAATAATTTTCTAAATATATCTAAAATATCTAAGTGTTTTGATTCATCGTGACAACGGCCAAGGAGTGGAATTCCTTGCTGGCGTCTGTATTCTAAGATTCATATACTTTAGTAATCTTCAAGACGAGAGTGAATAGACAGTATTTGAGCTTGCATGTTATATCCTCGGCTGCATCGGCACTTACTACCAGATGAGGTGCAGCATATCACACTCAAATTTATAATTTAAAAAAGTATTGAGTTTTCTCTTTTAATTCGTGCACGAGTTCCAACTTCGTCACGACAGTACCGTAATCGCCAGGGAGCAAAGGCCTACCAAATAGTAATTAACTTCCAAAGTGTATCCTAGTATTCCCAGTCCTGGGCCAAATATGAGATGAGAAATCATCTCCTGATTGGTTGAGAAAGCACAACCCTTCTCTGATTGGCCAGCTAACAATCTAAATAAAATATTCCCTTAACATTGTTAATTTAAATAGGAAGGATTTTTGGAGTGAAGTGGAAAAACCTCTATTTTTGTAGTACCTACCTATAGCTATGTAGGTGCAGATGGAACTCATCCAAAATATTTTTTACATTCATTTCAATGACGTAGGTATGAGTGGAGCACTGTTCAAATAAGAAACACTGATGAGTAGAGCACTGTGTAATTAAGAAAACACAGGTATTCAAGTGAGACAGGTATTCAAATGAAATTCTATCAGTACAATTGTGATTCATCTTTAAAATTTCAAAGAAATAGAATAGGTACCTATTTATATTTAATAAATCAAAATCATTCTCGGAGAGATACTTAGTCATATGCTCAAAATGATACATACCAACTGTTGCCAGTTTTCCTCGAAAGGTTTCTCTGACTACGCCAAATTTACAGTATTGATTGGGTTCCCAACAAATATAATATTAGAAAAATATATTTTTTTGGTTAAAAAAACGGGTATGATCGTTAAAAAAACGGGCTTATAATGTAACGGAGGCCTTTGTCCAGCAGTGGACGTTTTTCGGCTGATATGATGATGATGATACATACAGGCTGTCTGTCAGAGTCAATTTTCTTTGCCACTATTGGATTAACAGTAATGGAAAAGGCCAAGAGCAAGTCGAACTCGCGCACCAAGGGTTCTTTCCACCACACCTTTATGTATGAATCGCTAAAATCATTACCGAGTAGAACAATTATATTTTTTTCTATATAAAAGACATAGAGGAGAGGGAAGAGACCCGTGTCCCAACAGTGGGGACGTTATGGGTTGTTAGCGATAAAAGACATCGGGAATACCGGCAAAAAACCTTTCAGTAATTTTTATGGAAGATTTTTTTTGTATTTGGCTGGCTTAATTGTGTGATGTTTTTTTTTTTTTACAAACTGACGTCAAAGTCGAGCACAGATAATTTTCATACGAAGTAGTGAAAATCGAAACGCAAATATCTTCGAAACCTGGGGTAATGGGGGAACATACATGGGGGTGATTCGGATACCCCTCTAGATATAAGGCATCCAAAAAATTTTTTGGATGTGTCTTCGATGGCCCCCCTCGATAAAGAATATGCCATACGGCATACTCAAACCAAAGTATATAATTAGTACTAACATACAGTATGGACACTCCCTGCCGCTCTCTAGATTCCGACCTCACCCCAGATACAGATTGGTTACAGTTTGGTTGTCGAACGTATGGGATTTCGCCGCCCTTTTGTTTGTTCCGTCATTACATTTTTGAAATGTTATTTCTGGCCCATTGTATGACGTGTCCACGGTGTGCTCAAACGTAGGGCTATTTATGTGACATAGAATTTCCATTCCAAGCCGCACGCGCTCAGCGAGGTCATACCTTGCCACGCGCGCTACACCACTCGAGTGATGTGCACGAAGTTAACGGCCTATAGCACTCTTGGAATATTAGCACTTAGCAACATTATTATTATTCTATTGTTAATACACTAGCAGCTCTAAGAGCTGATGCGTGTACATCACTGCACTTGTGTTTCAAAAGGTTTATCAAGTCTGTTTTTAGAACTGTTGACTGTTGGAGCACTTATGACTGTTTATGAGGAGAGTTCCATAGCTTCATCACAGGAAATGACAAAAAGTGTGTTCTGGGGTTGCTAGCACATGGAGGTTTTGTTAGTTTCAAAAAGTGCCCTCTTAAACCTTTATTCTGGTTCATCATGAACAGGTCCTTTAAATGTCTCACATTATAATGGTCATTGAGTATCTTGTATGTTTCTATAGGGTCTCCTCTTCTCCGTCTCTGTTATGTTATTTTTTAATTTATACGTGTAATGTTACCAAATGTCGCAGGAACCTCGGCGTGACCCAATTCGAGGCGACCTCCGCCCGAGCCGCCTTCCCGTGCTTCGACGAGCCGGCATTCAAAGCCAAGTTCGAGATCAGCATCGCGCACCCTAAAAACATCACCGTACTGTCCAACATGAAACTTTCTACCCAAGAGTTCATGTAAGTACATACTTTTTTTTATCCACAATTGGTAAGCCCTTGACATCATCTCACCTGATGGTAAGTGACGATGATGCCGAAGATGGAAGCGGACTTACCAACATTCCCTAACGCAATGGGGAACTGGCTATCTTATCTTACCGGAACACATCAATGCTGTCAACTTTGCCTATTGTAATAAAAAAATCATAAAAAGGTTTTTAAACAGACTCTTACAAGAGTGGGTGTAAGAACTAATCCAAACTTGAAGCGACCTTACGTCTCTTCATACAATGAAACAACCTTTTTTGTGCATAGTAAATGCACAATTGGTAAGCCCTTATGGCATCATCTTACCTGGTGGTAAGTGAGGATGCCGAAGATGGAAGCGGGCTTACCAAGACTGCCCAATGCAATAGGCAGCTCTCCAGCTGGCTATCTTAATTTGGCTTGCATTGATGCTTGGAGGCAAGACTTAGATAAGATGGTGGTAGCTAGCCAGGCGGGCTTAGAAAATGCCCTTCCACCAACCAAACTGAGTCTTACATAGTTAGACTCCGCCGGGAATCGAACTTAAACATTTCGCCATGGAGGCGGTTAAGGTTAAGCGGTTACATATGTGCATCTCTTTCTGACCTCACTCATCGTGTGGCACTACGATTTTCTTCGCAGGGGTGTGCAACTTTCTTCACAATATTTTTCTTCACTGCAAGAGCGTCAAATAAACGTACATTCGAAATGAAAATCGAAATTCGAAAACACATAGGTACATAGTGGGATTCGAACCACGACCTCCCGGACAGGAGGTAGCGGCTCGAGCCTAGCCGTTACGCCACCGACGCTCATTTTCTTTCATTTTCGTCTTCTTACCTTAGCTGTATGCAAATGGCTCAGGTTCGCGTTATGGGGAGGCCTCTGGCTTATTTTCAACAGCTGACGTCTTGCGGCTTCAATGATGATGGTCATGTTTTTCAACAGCGCTGACGAACCAGACTGGCAATGGACACACTTCGATCGCTCGGTCAAAATGTCTACATACCTCGTCGCTTACACACTAACCGACTTCAAGCCGTTGGAAACTAGTTACATAAGCAAAGACAACGTCACCAAGCCCATCCGAATATGGACTCGACCGGAGCTTATTAATAAAGCGAAATACGCTTCAACTATCACGCCGAGACTGTTGGAGTACTATGAAAATGTTTTTGGCTTGCCGTACGCTTTGGACAAGTTGGATCTCATCGCGATACCTGATTTCTCTAGCGGCGCCATGGAGAATTGGGGTCTCATTACATTTAGGTGAGTACCAATAATCTGAGATATCAAAATCACCGTCAAAATAATCTGACCTTCGATTACATGTAAAAGAACTAGATTTACTTTCGCGCGGTCAAATGTGTCCGTATGTAAAGTCACTCTTTTCGCACACGAGTGTTTATTTCGTGGTTGTCCTGTTCTAGTGTAACTTAAGTACTTGTATATTTATTTTCTTGCCTCCTGTCAAACAACTATATACATTTTTCTAGTAAATAATCACAAAATCTTCATTTACAAAAATTTACGTGTCACCGTAGGTCTTACAAGAAAAAAAATATTATGAACATCAGTACTGATATACATTCAACCTACAGATATGTTCAACCACATTATGGCATGCAAAAATAAATTGTAGAGCCACGCTGTGCATACTTTCTCGCGAAGCCATCATCGTCTGTCGTAGTCGGGCATACACAAATCAACAATAAACATTACACTTAGTTACAAAGAATACAGCAAGGTATGTCAGACTTCATGAAAAATTTACAAATAGTTTCAGTTGTATCACCTTACTCGGATTTTCTTGAATAATTAAGTACCCAGTGCAGTAGGCCTTTTTAGTCGTAGTTATTCACAAAGTTCATTAAAATCGTTAAAGCCATTTTTGAGAAAAAGCAACGGAAACCTGGATTTTCATGGGAGGATATTTTGATTTCCCTAGGAAATACCAAAAAGTATAGGCATGTAAAGTTACAGTAACGTACTGACTTTCATCAAAGTCGTTAGAGCCACTTTTGAATTTTAAAAAAATGATTTTTAATTCATTGGTGGCAACCCTAACAAATCAAGATAAGAGAATTTTAAAAAAATTGCTGGAAATATATTAAAAATATTGCCCTTTACCGAAATTTTACCAAAATCCGTCCAGTAGGAACTAGAGCACCGGACGGACGCACAGACACACACACATATTTTTTTTGTCTTTAGTTTATTAGTGTAAGATAATAATTTTTTTTGCCATCTCAATACTTTCTTCACTGCTTCGTCGCTCGAAAGTAAAACGAAAACATTAAATTAAATTACTAGTTTTTGTAAACTAGTACTTAAATAAATATTGTTATTTGATATTAATTTGACAGATTTCAAGTAAAAAGTATGTACATTTCAAAATGTCAATAAAGGAATGAGCAGTGTCAATAACTCAACCAATAAAATAAAACTTGTTTAAGAAATAAGACAATCATTTAGAACATTAGGCAGTAAAGAGACAACTGTACTACAATGCAACTTTTAAATATTTTTTGGCTTTGGCTTCAAAAATTCAGTTTATGATTATGACAAAATTTCAATGTATTTTTATTTATTTAAAGTACCATTGTATGCCACTGCACGCAATTAGCCATTGTAACTCTCGTGCTGTTTATTGTGCCACTCAGCTTTGCTTTGTGGCACAAACTAGCACTCATATTATGGCTCTGATTTCTTGGCAGTGGCATAAATAACTAATAGAAACAAGTCGATATATGTAACTGCCAAAGGGTTAAGTATCTTATTTAGAAATTACAAATTTCAGGAAAGGCTTCAGTCTACCTTTTTGAAAGTATTTTCGAATTAAGGCTTTTTGCTCATTGGAAACAGATTATACGTATAGTCGTAACTATATTAAGCAATTAATAGAATAAGTCTAATAACAACGAAGAACATATAAACGAGTTTAGCACGACCAGTTTACAGCACAACTGAAATTAGAGTCAACTTTAGATATATTTTTTATTATACTTTGAGATAATTAAAATTATACAGTGATTGAATTGTAACACAATACTTCAAGTTTCAAAGTATGTTTTGATTTATCCAAATACTTTATTACAAGACCAAAAAAAGAGAGGATTATAACCCTTAAGGCGATTTTATTTTGTATTTTTTTTTTCTCGTCATTATTGTATAAAGTTGAAAAAACTAATTAGCGCAAATTTAGAAAAAAGTGTATGTGTGTGTGTACCTACACGAGGTGTTTTTTAATTGTTGCCTGTTTCGGTTATTCGTGCTTGCCCCAAAACCAGTCTATTGTTTTTTTTTATCGTTGTTTGGTTCCAGTCCTATTGATAATAATATCAAATACCTATCAAATCAGCAGCTATTAGTAAGTAATAGCAAACTCATAATTATAATTCTTTTTATTTATACTTTATTCGAACCAGTCGTCATGGAAATCCTTGGAGGAGGCCTTTGTCCAGCAGTGGACGTCATTCGGCTGATATGTTGATGATGATGATACTTTATTTAGTTTAGTCAAAAAACGTGCGCAAACTTACGTGAAAATGATTAAAAACTTTTTATTCTCTGTCTTCATAATAAATGAGGAAGCGTAACGCTTCGTGCGGATAGATGGAACATCAACAACAAAGGGGTGGAACCGCTCCCTGCATCTCGTTGACTGATGGTGGAACAGAGTTGGGGAATGAGGTCGTGAAGTTCTTGCGCGTACTCTGAAATGATATAACGATAAACAGTATTTTATATTGATTCTGTATTCCATAGAGAGACAACGCTCCTCTTCGATGAGGTAGAGAGGGTGCCGCTAGACAAGCAGAACGTGGCGATAGACGTGGCGCACGAGCTCGCGCACCAGTGGTTCGGCAACCTCGTCACCATGCGCTGGTGGACGGACCTGTGGCTCAACGAGGGGTTCGCCACCTACATCGAGTATGTGGGCGTCGATCATGTAAGTTTTAGAGTCTCACAAACTTATCTGGTCCGGTGACAGCGTCGCTGTTGTTTGCAGCAAATGACGTAATATCAAGGTGGAGTCGTTAGTTCCACTTTTCGCCACCGGGCCAGATAATTTTGTAGGACTCTACTTAGTTCTCTTTCTTACTCCTTTTTAGCGTTCCGTACCCGAAGGGTGCCATCGGGTCCCTATTACTAAGCCTACGCTGAATCTTCGGATCCTCGCTAATAGACCTGGTATATGTAATCGCGTCTAATCAAAAATACAAAGAAATTAAAGCAAAAATAAGAAAACAAAAGTTTTAAAATCATAGATTACTAAAGAAGTGCAGTATTTTCTTTTGGTAGGTTTTCAGCTGAACTATTAACCCCCCCGCACACTCTTTGATATAACTAATTAGTTAACTTTGTATGGGGAGTCCAATATTTTTTTTTTGCGAATCAGTTTATGTTCCTGGGAGAAAGTTGTTCAGTTTCATGGACGGAATGTAGCTAAGATGTTTACAATTGTTTACCAGACACCCTGTATTATATAAGAATTATAATATTTATATTATTAGAGCGTCGGTGGCGTAACGGCTAGGGCCGCTACCTCCTGTCCGGGAGGTCTCGGATCGAATCCAGCCACGTACCACGTACAGTGAAGGAAAACATCGTGAGGAAACCTCCACTCGCCTGCAAAGAATCTCGAAAGTTGTGTGTGAATTCGACCAACCCGTATTGGGCCCGCATGGTCGACTAAGGCCCGATCGCTCTTATTCAGGGTAGGCTCGGTGGAGACATATAAGGTCTAACAAAATTAGCTGAAACTATTTTAACTGGTGCTTCTACCCATGAAACTGAACAACTTTCTCCATGGAACCCATAGTCAAATCGCAAAAAAAATTTGGCCCTCCCATACTGATTCGATTAGCTAATCAGCCAACTTAGTATGGGAAGTTCAAATATTTTTTTGAGATTTGACTATGGGTTCCATGGGGAAAGTTGTTCAGTTTCATGGGTAGAACCACCAGTTAAAATAGTTTCAGCTAATTTTGTTAGACCTTATATATAAGCTGATATGATAATATTATTTAAAAATATTTTTAATTGGACGATGTAAATATCGTGGCTATTGTATGCCCGTAACATTCTATAACAGCCTTGCTCAGTTATGAATCATATCTTACAGATTGAGCCAGACTGGAACATGCTGGAGTCATTCACTCGCGACAAGATGGATCTTCTCCGCTCTGATGCCCTCAAGAACACCTCGCCAGTCTCAAGACAGGTTGTCGACGCTTCGGAGATCTCGCAGAAGTTCGACGAAATATCGTACATCAAGGGCGCTAATCTCATTAGGATGCTAAACCACACCATGACTGAGGAGCTCTTCCATAAAGGCCTGTTGAATTACTTGAATCAGTGGTAAGTGACTTGAAACGAAATTAATCTAACAGTCTAGTAACCGAATTCCTTTGAAATACTAACTATCTTAAGGGGCTACCCCCAGCTATTCAATCAAATTATTGACAATTAGAAACCTGTGTCGTAGAAGCAAAAACATGTTCAAGACTTTTCATACAAACTTTCGAATCAACTGATCAAATTATTGACAATTGTTGACAATTAGAAACCTGTGCTGTAGAGGAAAAACCATCGTTCAAGACTTTCCATACAAACTTTTGAATGAAGAGTTCAAATAATTATTGACAATCACAGAAATTTCCCAAAGGTCAATGGAGCGTGCTATGCTCGGAGTTTCTTTGCGTGATCGAATCAGAAACGAGGAGATCCGTAGGAGAACTAAAGTAACCGACATAGCTCTCAGAATTGCTAAACTTAAGTGGCAGTGGGCGGAGCACATTGCTCGTAGAACAGATGGCCGATGGGGCAGTAAAGTTCTCGAGTGGCGACCACGCACCGGAAAGCTTAGTGTAGGCAGGCCTCCCACTCGGTGGACCGATGACCTGGTGAAGGTCGCGGGAAGCCGCTGGATGCGGGCAGCGCAGAACCGGTCGTCGTGGAGATCCTTGGGGGAGGCCTATGTCCAGCAGTGGACGTCCTTCGGCTGATATGATGATGATGATGACAGAAATCTAAATAAGGTATTTCCACTATTTCTGTGTTGACAGTTATTATGGGAAGTCAAAAAATTGCTCCCATTTTTCATTGAGGGAAGTTGTTCAGTTTCATTAGTAACATCCACCATTTGAATAAATAAATGTTAAATAATTTCAGGGAATAAAAAGTATTATGTACTGGTTTTACAAAAGAGTGTTCAGAAAATTATTTTACTTCTTGTAATAGGAAGTACTCGAACGCGGAAGAGAACGACCTCTGGCAAGCCATGTCCTCGGCCGGCCTCTCCGACCCCGCGCTCAAGGGACACTCCCTGGTCGACTTCATGAACTCGTGGACCAGACAGGCTGGCTACCCCGTCGTCGATGTGAACAGGAACTACGATAGCGGAGATGTTGAGTTCGAACAGGTAATCGATACTAATCTTGGTGGTTTTATAAGTTAAGAGGACTGCGAATCCACGGCGAAAATTAGAGTTTCATAAAAACAGCAAAAACGATTTTCACATTTTAAAAGTTAACCGATTTTGACCCATATTTCAGTCAGAACAAAAGCTAGGTATATAAAGGTTTAGTTTTTCAAATCATTGATTAGAAACCTTTTATTTGGAAAACGATTTTTATTCTATAAATGAATATATTATTAACACTAAATTTAAATTTGTATAACATTGGGTAAACTGACATAGTTCATTTAATTTTGATTGATTGATTGTGATATATAACATATTTCTTGACATTATTTTTACATTACTGTTGACATTGTTATCAATGTGTTTTTTTTTATTATATTTTTATGTTTGACTTTTATACTTCTATATTTTATTACTATTCTGATTCTGACTGATCATATTATCCTTTGACAAAAATTTAATAAGCTTTATTGTAATATGAAATAAATAAATCTAATCTAAACAAATAATGGCCGAAATTAGTTCTGTATGAAAACACGTGAAAGACTATAAAATTGAACTTAGTAAATTTATTGAAAAACCAAAAAAAAAAATCTTTAAAACCTAGCCTTTGTTCTGACTGACAATCTATTAAAAATTGGTCAAAATCGGTCAACTTTTAAACGGTGAATTGCTAACGCCGTTTGTATAAAAAATCCTCATAATATAATATTTAGGTTAATTTGAAAAGTAGTTGTAAAAAAATGAAGATGTAATTGTAGGCCAATAAAATTGGACACAATCCCAAAGTTACGCAGCCAACACAAGAGGAGACAGAAAAAATTTTGCTCGAAATTGTGTCCTAATGCAACGGGATATCGCTGATCCGCGCGAATTAAGCGATGCGATTATCCCGCTTTCCCATACAGTTTACGCGAATATCAGTTATGACACCTGTTCGACTCCAGTATGTTTGATTGCAAGTTCGCGCGAACATTCGTGCAATCGCGTTGTATTAGGACACGGCCTTAGAGTACTCGAAACATCACGCTTCCTCATTTATTATGTGGACAGCGAAGGAGTGGAACTTCTTGCCTGCGTCAGTATTTCCAGATTCCTATAATTTGGGGACCTTCAAGGCGAGAGTGAATAGTTATTAGAGTTTGCGTGTACAATCCTCAACTGCATCGTCACTTCCCTTCAGGTGAGTTGCAGTCAAACGCACTCAAATAAAAAAAAAGTAAAGCTCCCTATTTTCAACCACCTCTGTGGCGTAATGGTTAATTCCATTAGCTTCACATCAGGAGGTCGCGGGATCGATTCCCGGCGAAGTCTCACTTTGTAAGACTCGGTTTGGTTGGTGGAAGGGCATTTTCTAAGCCCGACTGGCTATCTACCACCATCTTATCTAAGTCTAACAGCAATTCTAACAATATTGATGTGTTCCGGGTTTAAGATAAGATAGCCAGTTTCCCACTGCGTTGGAATATCTTGGTAAGCCCGCATCCATCTTCGACATCATCTTCACTTACCATCAGATGAGATAATGCCAAGGGTTTACCAATTGTGAATAATGATAATATCATATTATTAAAGATGTGCTTATCCAATAACTTTCCCAGGAAAGTTCCCAATAATTGGGAATTTGGGTATTTTTTCCGGGCACAAAGTAAATTATTGGGAATTTTTTACCTCTAAAATACTAGGAACGGGGAAAAATACCGGCAGCACATCAGTAGCGCTTGGAACACCTTCTGCTAAGTCTTGTCTGGAAGAGATGGCTTCTAGCGATAAGACCGCCTTTGTACACTTAAGTCCGATAAAACCATTCTGTAATTATTCCTTGTGTGCAATAAATTATTTATACATACTTACATACCTTTTGTTCCGAGATAGTTATGTATAAAACTGTGCAAATATTTCAGCGCCTCTTCAGTAGTTCAAGCGAACCGTACAAGAAGAGGGTGGAACAGATATGGCAGATCCCCGTTAGTTACACGCCAATAAGCGCTCCAGTTAAGGAGTGGTCGACCAAGCCCAAGCTGTGGCTGTCTGAGAGATCTACTTCCAGGAAAGTAGATGTCAACAGTACGCAAGCGCTGTACGTGAATGTCGGGGCTATTGGTAAGTTTCAGCAATATAGAACTTCCTTTGAAATCTTCCAGCAGATGTACTTACACAATAATAGGGTGGGGAAAAAGTTTCCTCGTATTATGTAAGTATAAATTTATAATCAAATCTCTTTGCTTTTATTATTTGTACCTGGCTGGTTATAATACAATTAAAAAGGTAAACATTCGAAATTTTATTAAAAATTGATTTGAATTTTTCAGACATTTTTCAATTGTTTTTTTTCACCAAAATGAGTGATAGTAACGAAGAAATTCGCTATATTTTAAAATTTTAATTAAAAAAAGGTAAAATTCAATACAGGCCGCGAATAAAATTTGTTCTGTTTATGGACCTAATGCAGTATCAGTCAGTTCCAGCTTTCCAGTCTGGAAATTTTTACTTTCAAGACATAGTCAGAAACTTGCCCCGACCTAATATCTAAATATTCAGGGATAAATATCATACATAGGCACCTGACCGCATACTACAATTTCCTTTACTATGGGAACAAGAGATGCTACTCATATAAAGAGGAGGACGAAGGATAATCTCAGTCTCATCGTATCACACACGGAAAAAGAGAAGCATATTATGCCACCAGGAGAAGTGTATTTTTGTTCTATTATATGGAGTTTCGTAGATGTGTCTCCTCACTGTCCAGGCCCAGATTTGTGAAATATGTCTATTACTATTGTGATTTTAGTGCTTCCAGCTGATTATTGCTATCCCATTAACCTCCACTTAGCGGGAACTCGAGGACTTTTGGCCCACAATCGCAATAACAACCCATAACTTCCCCACTGCCAGGCGCAGGCCTCTTCTCTGACTCGAAAGGTTAGGCCATACTCCACACACGAGAGCCAAGTCTGTATTGATGAAGGTTAAAGGACTCTCTCCACTGTCAGAAGTTTTTAAGCCTATACGGCGTCTGAAACGGCTTAACGACTGTTGTTCGGAACCAACATTTAATTACTTCCGACTCGCACTTGGCTCAGCGCCTTGCCGCCAGCGCCCGCGCCATTTACCACAAGCTGCAATGCACGTTGTCGTGGCTCAGTGACTCGAACCGTAAGCCCTTAAACGCGGCAGATACCGCGGGCTTTTCGGTAACAAATTTTGTGAGCCTTAAGTAGCGAGCAATCAAAGCCGCGGATCCTACGAAAATCACTACGGTGTGTCCTTTCTATCAAATATGAACGATAGCTATTAGTGCAGGCGTTGTGAGAAAACGAACGTTAGAATTTTATTTGAATATTTACATATCGCGTGTTTTGTGTAAAGTTATGTGCCGTATTTTTTTTGCAATTTAGGGTTCCGTATTGAGTATTCCGTATTTGTAGATGTTTGTATTTGATGTGTTAGTATCGGCTCACGGGGGCTGCCTTTAGATATAAACATTAACCCTTCAATGCTTAGGGCCGCGAATGCACGTCGATTGGAGCGCCGTGTCCCTTGGATTGTGGACATTTTGTGTCCCTAGGACAACGGCTTTTGTGTTAACAATCCTAGCTTGTGTTTCCGTTTGTGGAACCTAGGCTTGAATTGTGTTCGCTTGGCGGCTTTAAGCACTGAACCCCCAGCGCTGTGTATGGCAGCCGAGTTCATGACCCACCTGTGGGCCCAAGACACGAAATAACTCAACGGGCCCTGCACGCGTCTTTGTTTGGGCCTGCAGGTGTCGTGAACAACTGCCATCTGGACAGTAATCGCCACCAACGATTTGACGTGCCTTGTGAAGCACGGAAACGGTATATGAATGCCACCAACAGTCCAACCCGGTGCTCAAGGTCAGTTAACCTGCGTGATTGAAAAACCGCGATAGCCGCACTGAGATATAATTCGCGGCGTATAAATTGAACACAATTGGTTGTCGTTGGCGCAGATAGGGAGCGTGCGGGTGTAGCGCGGGTTACGCGGGGGGGCTGGCGTGCCTTGGTGCGCGCGACCCCCGCTCCCCGCACTTCGATTGAGACCTTAAAATAATACACGGCGCACTGTTTAAGTTGTGATCTATAAAACTGTTTCTTTCAGGCTACTACCGCGTTAACTACGATCAAAAGAACTGGGAACTGCTCAGCGAAGCTCTGAAATCTGGCAACGTCAAGTCTCCCGTGACGAGAGCGCAGCTGATCGACGATGCGTTCAACCTAGCCAAGGCGTCCCAGCTTAACTACAGCCTGGCCTTGGGACTGACCACTTACATCAAGGACGGAGAAAAGTCGAAGATAGTGTGGGATCTCCTGCTCAACAATATGGCGTTCTTGAAACATAATTTGAAGACGACGTCTGGCTATAGGTACTTCCAAGTAAGTATAAAAGTTAGAAAGTAATTTCATCGTAGATTTAGTATTTCGGTCTTCGGTTCAAGACACAAAAATCGGCGACTTCCGTTTTAATTGAACACATTTTTAAACTACATTTGGAACTGAACAAAAGTAATAAAAACATGTAATAATCGAGAATCGAGCCGGTCTCATCGTAACCGCCGTGTTGAAGCCCGCATTGATTTGAATTTAAAATGAATAGAGTTACTTGTAATATTATTTTTCAATACAGTAGCTAAAGTGGTACTTTATAATTATGCTAGTTTACTGTGCGCAAAATTGATTGTACCGCACACGTTCTTTTTACTTTGCCACAATAAAAAATAGAACACCAAAGGTACACGATCTTCTAAAAGACTTTTGAAAGGAGAATCTTAAAAGAGATAAGTTGTTCCTCCGTGAGGATTAGATTCTCTTTGGGTTATATCTTTGTAAAGAAAGGAGAATAAATATGAATGAAGCGCATAGGTTACACCAAGGAGTAGGTCATCATTTCCAAGGAGGTTTTAATGCTTACATATCATCCCAAGCCGTTTTGTGTAATATATTTATGGTAATACTAGTTTTTTCCCGCGGCTTCGCCCGCGTGGACATCGTTGTTATGACTGTCTTTAAGGGTGATTAGTAAATTATGTCGTTTCCCACCTACTCAACCATCTCTGTGCAAAATATCACAGCAATTGAGTATTTTTTTAGTTCCCTCAGGAACTATATTATATTATGCTATTTTCCCGGGATAAAAAGTAGCCTATGTCCTTCCCCGTGACACAGGCTACCTGCATGCCAAATTTCATAAAGATTGGTCAAGGCGTTGAAGCGTGAAAAGGTAAAAAACAAACAAACACATTTTCACATTTATAATATTAGTAAGGATTTAAAAAATACTTACGTATGCGTACGTGTACCTAGCTAAACTAAATATGGCGCAATTTTCGCAAAACCGAATTAAGTTGTTTAAAATGAACTCTGGTTGCCGAAACCTTGATAGGTATAGGTACCAATGTATTTTGTTTTTCTGTCACGGTCGTTTTTTATTTTACCCGTTTTCTCACAACTGTATTAAAAAATGTCGTATGATACAAGAGTGTAAAAGGAAATGACAAACTCGTGGCGATAGTAAACCCTCGCCTGCGGCTCGGGCTTACAAACGTCACTCGTTTGTTATTTACCTTTTTACCACCCTCGTATCATAAATAACTATTAACACTGATCGAACTTCTCGTATTGAGTCGTCTTAACCACGGTAACTTCATTCAATGGGCCATTCAATGCCTTCATTCAGTAATAGTAAGTACTACTTAGTGAAATGAAAATTAACGTCGTAGCATAAAACTGAATCTTATGGCAAAGATATAGGTACAAACTTTTTAATTTGTTACTTCTGCAAGAAGAAGTTTCTTTATATTTGCTCTATGGAAACCTACTCTGAGAATTTTTAGTTTTGAGTACCCTACGTGCTCGCCTCCCATGCCCAGTGAAGTGGTAAAGGTCCAATAGCCAATAACAAGTAGTCCTTTCGAGAAAAAAACTCAATAATTTTTCACAAAACGCCATAGGGGACAAGCGAAAATTATAGATTGTGTAGATAGCCGTTGGGGCAGTAAAGTTCTCGAGTGGCGATCGCGCACCGGAAGACGTAGCGTAAGTAGGGCCGACGACTTGGTGAAGGTCGCGGGAATCCGCTGGATGCGGGCAGCGCAGGACCGGTCGTCGTGGAAATCTTTGGGGAAGGCCTTTGTCCAGCAGTGGAACTCTTTTCGCTGATATGATAATGATGATGGAAAAAGTTGTTTAGTTAATGGATCGTACAACAATTTTGTTACACCCTTTGCACGCTTTGAATTTTACCAGGACTACGTGCGAACAATGCTATCCAAACAGCTGGCGGCACTCAACTACGGAATGACCAAGCCTAAGGACCACAACGAAGCCTTCCTTATAGAGAACCTGGTGACGTGGGAGTGTCACGTGGAGGCGCCGCGCTGCCTGCAGTGGGCGCGCGAACAGTTCCGCACGTGGTCGCATGGCGACCTCAACAATAACACGTGAGTTCTGTACAGACAGAGTCTTTATCACAAAAAAGTAGTGATGTACTACATATATCATCATATCAACTGAAAGACGTCCACTGCTGGACAAAGGCTGCGGCGTCGGGCGCACCCTCCTACTACGCCAATACACGCACAAAAGGAAGTTGATAATGGAGGGAGGGTCAGGGTTCTAATTAATAAAAGTCACAAAGCCAAGGATATCCACAACAACCGGTCCTGCGCTGCCCGCATCCAGCGGCTTCCCGCCACCTTCACCAGGTCGTCGATCCACCGAGAGAGAGAGAGGTGCCCACGCTACGTCTTCCGGTGCGCGGTCGCCACTCGAAAACTTTACTGCCCCAACGGCCGTCTGTTCTACGAGCTATGTGCTCCGCCCACTGCCACTTAAGTGTGAGTATATAGGAGTCTGAGAATCTAGTGACGTGAGACTTTCTCGCATAGAGCAAAGAAGCGTGAGACCTCCCTATAAAATCCTGTTGACGTGAGGCTTCCTCACATAAAGCATGGTGATGTGCGCTTCGTGTGACTTCCTCACAGAGAGCCGGTTACGTGAAACTTCCCTATAGAAAGCCTGGTGATGTGATACTTCCTCACAGAGTGCCTGATGATGTGATACTTCCCCTTGGAAAGACTGTTTACATGGCAGTGCTCTAATTTTTCAGTTCTATCCCTGTGGCTAATTTACACACTCGCCCGGATGTATCATTAAAAATTCGACTTCTCAAGAAAAAGGTAGAATTTAGGCCACTTCTTGTTTTTCAAGCGAAATCTCAAATCAAAACCTGTCATTTTTCCTTCTTGTGTGACCCGTCTACAGAAAATGACATCTGCCATATTCAATTTCCTTTACGATGCACGGTCAGGCAGGATATATCAGTGATCAATTTATTTGTTGAAAATGCTTCAGTAGATTATGCTAATCAAAATAACTCAATGGCGATGTTACATACCTACCTACATAAGTACAGTTCGCGAGGTAAGCTCAGCTTTGCATTTGTGTGAGTAATTGCCAAGGTCAAAAAGGCTCACGGTCACCTAAAGAGCGATGGATCGAGCTATGCTCAGAGTTTCTCTGCGCGATCGAATCAGAAATGAGGAGATCCGTAGGAGAACCAAAGTAACTGACATAGCTCACAGAATCGCTAAACTTCATCACCAAGATTCATGATATGGGGTCCAGGGGGCCCAGCCCCCTCCACCCATTTACAACCCCCAAATTTTATGGAAAAAGTGTTAGACCGTATAAAATAATAGCAGTTTTCAGTGTTAATTCATACGTCCACGTCGCAGTTACCATTTACAATGTTTTATAGTCTCATACTGTGTATGGTGTATTCGGAAAGTGGTGTTTTTTGTTCGAGCGGTGGTTGTTTACAACATGACAAGTATGAAAAAAAAAAAGATTTCAGTAAGGCCTTTACGTTCGGTAACTGGTTGGTTTTTATGCTTGTGAACGAAATCACAGCGGCGCGCAAAGTGAATATAGTGAATAAAAGTGCTTGCGTAGCTCGTCCTTTACGTTTGGTACCCAATCTACACCCAATCTGAGTGACGGGGGGGTGAGGTCGAATTTAGAGAGGGGCAGGGAGTGTCCATACTGTACGTTAGTACTAATATATATACTGTGCTTCAGTGGCAGTAGAACATAGCTCGTAGAACAGATGGCCGTTGGGTCAGTAAAGTTCTCGAGTGGCGACCGCGCACCGGAAGACGTAGCGAAGGCAGGCCTCCCACACGGTGAACCGACGACACACCCTGGACACTTCATACAACGGGCCAGAAATGACATTTCAAAAAACCAATGACGGAACACACAAAATGGTGGCGAAATCCTATACGTTCGACAAACAAACTGTAACCAATCTGCATCAATGGAGGGGGTGAGGGGGACGAGGGGGTGAGGACGCAATCTAGAGAGCGGCAGGGAGTGTCCATACTGTATGTTAGTACTAATATATATATACCTTGCCGACGACCTGGAAGCCGTTGGATGCGGGCAGCGCAGGATCGGTCGTCATGGAAATCCTTGGGGGAGGAGGCTTTTGTCCAGCAGGCAAGTCTTTCGGCTGATATGATGAGTGATTGCCAAAATTAGTAGGGAGGTGACGCGTAAAGGACGGGCGGCGCCTCGGGCCGATTGCAAAAAACAAGTGCTAATTGGTTTAAAGCTTCGGGCGCGACGCTTGTTGCCACAAGCCTGTACCCCACTGTCACCCTGGACACTTCATACAACGGGCGAGAAATGTCATTTCAAAAATCGAATGATAAAACAAAAAAAATTACGGCGAAATCCTATACGTTCGAGAACCAAACCAATCTGCATCAATCTTGAAATGAAATGAAATGATAATTTATTTGCATCAAACATGGTAGTATCCTACTACCAATATGATTGATGATGTTTAATATAATTTTTAGTGCAATCATGTTTCGCCTGTGCAAGGCATGCAAATGTTTAACATAGATTATAATTATTTTGTCACGTAAACTTTAAAAATTCAAATGTCAATAAGTTTATTTTTGTCACAGAGGTATTCATTAACGCTATAATAATTTTTGTCAATAAGCCATTTCAACAATTTTGTCTTAAAGGTTTTCGATTCAAGCTTTCGCAGTTCAATTGGTAGGTTATTATATATTCTAACGCTCATACACACACAATTTCGGCTATACATTTCAGTCAATGGGATTTCGTTAAAAACTAGCCTGTATGGATCTCTAAGGGTTCTTGTGGTTTTGTCACTGGCTTTTTTAAATAATTGCAGATGTTGCTTTACAAACAGACAGAGCTCAAATATATATAGCGCGGGTAGTGGCAACAGACCAAGCTCCTTAAATAGTGGCTTGCAGGAGTCTCGTGATGACTTGCCAGCTATAGCTCTTACACATTTTTTTTGTGCTATAAAGGCTCTTTTCCAGTGGGTCCCATTTCCCCATATAATAAGACCGTAACGGAGCACCGAAGCTACACACGCATGATAGGCAGACAAAACAGTGGGCATGTTTGTTAGACTTTGTGACGAGTGGGTCAGGTCGCAATCTAGAGAGCGGCAGGGAGTGTCCATACTGTATGTTAGTACTAATATATATACTTGTTATGAGGCAATGGCTTCAGAAATAGACGTCATCGATTTTTAACAGGTTTCAAAAAAACCATTCTCATTTAGAGTTTCTTGTCTGATATGATGATGAATCAGACAGAGTACCTATGTTTTATTCGCTAGAACACGTATATAATAATATATTCAGAGATACACAAGGTAGAATAAAGGTATTTATTCAAAAGAGGTGCAAATTACACTCTTTCTGGTGGTAGAAATTAATAATAACATAATTTCATTTGTGAAAAATCAAGAAATAAACAATCATTAGTTAATAACGTCAAAATTCAATCCTTGAAATAAACCAGGTTATGTCATTAGAACATGAAAACAATATGACACGAAAAGTTATACATAAAAATCATTGAATGTCATTGATATCTTTTACAAGAGTAGGCCAGTTCATACGGACAGCACACGGTCACGAGTATAACGCGAGAGTCAGCAGGAACGACCCGGCTCCCGATGCGCCACCATGAGCACAAACATTTAAGCGAGCATGCACCACTCATGTCAATACTCATAAGACCTTTTGTTAATTTGTTTTGTTTGTTTGTTATGGTCCAGTTTTACTCGGGAGGATTACAGGAGACTGAAGGTCCAGTATAACGACGCATATAGGGTATTGTTTAGGTTGCCTCGTTGGTGTAGTGCTTCGGAAATGTTCTCGGAGGCACGCCTGGCGGGGCTTGACGCACTGATCCGGCACAGGGTGGCCAGGTTCAGGGACAGACTATTCGCTTCCAGCAACCTACTAACTATGACAATTACGTCTTGTTTCACAACCTTCCCCATCTTCAGGTACTGGACAAGGTTGCTGGGTGCAATATAGTCTGCTCCTTAACCTGCTTGTCGTATGTAATATTTAACAAGTGTACTTATTTCAAATTTTAATTACTTAAGTCTTTTTACCTATGGACTTCATTGTCTGAAATAAAACATTTTTATTTATTTATTTATAATAATGTAATCAGACTTAGATGCGTTCAATCTACATAGTAAATATGCAAATATTTTTCACATTTAAACCGCCTCCATGGTGTTGTGGTTAATCCACTCGATTCACATTAGGTAGTCGCGGTTTGATTCCCGGCGGGGTATAATTTTGTAAGACTCGGTTTTGTTTGTGTTTTCTTAACCAGCCCGGCTAGCTTCCACCATCTTATCTGAGTCTTGCCGCCAAACATCAGTGTTAACAGCATTGATGTATTCCGGCATGGAGATAAGATAGCCAGTTCCCATTGTGTTACCACCTACCTACCACCATCTTATCTGAGTCTTGCAACCAAACATCAGTGTTAACAGCATTGATGTATTCCGGCATGAAGATAAGATAGCCAGTACCCACTGTGTTACTACCTACCTACCACCATCTTATCTGAGTCTT
Organism: Coleophora flavipennella; assembly: GCA_947284805.1. Lineage (NCBI taxonomy): Eukaryota > Metazoa > Arthropoda > Insecta > Lepidoptera > Coleophoridae > Coleophora > Coleophora flavipennella. Next base: position 4,023,022 of record OX369307.1, read on the forward strand.
GCCGCCAAACATCAGTTTTAACAGCATTGATGTGTTCCGGCATGAAGAAAAGGTAGACAGTTCCCATTGTGTTGAGGAATCTTGGTAAGGCCGTTTTCATCTTCGTCACTTACCATCAGGTGAGATGATGTTCAAGGGTATACCTACCAATAGTAAATAAAAAATAAGAATAAAAATTATTAATCTGCTCGTAGATACTAAAACAAAGCTTTACTTTCTCTTTTCCGCCTAGAATCCCAAGCTACCTCCGCTCCCTGGTGTACAACATGGCGTTAAAGCACGGCACTCGCGAGGAGTTCGATGTCCTATGGAATCTGTTCCTCAACTCCACAGACCCCGCCGTCAAGAGCCTCGTCGTCTCCAACCTGCCCGCTACTATGGATGAGAGCTTGATCACTATGTAAGTGAACTTACACGGAATAACACTTATGCACAAAATGGTTTCCCATACAAACTTAAAATTACTACTTCTTGAAAATGGATGGGCCGATTCTAACGAAACTTTGTACACATAAGAAAGACACGAAAGTGGATAGATTCATCATATCAGCTCGAATATGTCCCCACCGAGGGGCTCGAGATTACCCTGAATTCGGGCGATCGAGCTGTAATCGATCACGCGGGCCCAGTGAGGGTTGGTCGACTTTACACACAACCTTCGAGTTTCTTCGCAGGCATGTGCAGGTTTCCTCGCGATGTTTTCCTTCACCGTAAGACCGTCGGATAAACGTACATATGAAAGCGAGAGTCGAAGGCATAACAGCTAAGGCCGCAACCTCCTGTCCGGGAGGATAGATTAAATTTTCGAAATACAGTGTAAACTCTATATAGCTGCACTCAAGGGACCGGACATTTTGACGCTATTGAGAGTTTTCGTTATACAGAGACAAATTAGTGTCAAAGTAAACCGACTGGAGCCAGAAAATCTTGACGTTTCGAAGAGTGAATCGTTATATCGAGTGACGTTTTATAGAGTTTACACTGTATTTAAAAATATTAGCGAACTTTTAGTTATACTATGAAAACCTTAAATCACTGTTATTTTGGAAAATGTAAGTTTCATTAGAATTGGCCCATCCATTTTAAATAAGTGATAATTTTAAGTTTGTATGGGAAATGATTCTGTGAATACACTCTTAATAGAACCTTATTTACTAATGTCTTACAATACTGTTACTTATCAGACTTCCTGAAATATCAGATAAGGGAGACATGTAACTCTATGAAGAATCACAACAAGATAGGTACTTAATATTCTACATGTTATCATCAGTAGATTTAAGACTCATTGACAGGCGAATGAAAAAACTTAAATACTCCGGGAGTGCCGACAGAAGTGAAAGATTTTAACAGTTTTATAAGTTTTGGCCCTCCGAGTATTCCTGGCGAATGACTAGGTTGATAAAGTTTTGACCCTGCGAGTGTTCCTAGTACGGTGTTTTGAGTTCAATAGTTTTTTCCCATCTCAAAAATGCCCAACGCGCGTAAAGAAGTTTTCACTTCAAAAATTTCCGTACCACCACTGTCGTAGCTCAATGCGACTTGCATGGTTGGGTCGATCACGCAGGTTAACTAACCTCAAGCACAGTCACTACCTGGATCTGCTCGACTGTTAGTAGCATTTGTCTCCGACCGTTTCCGTGTTTTGCAAGATACGTTAAGATGTTACCAGTTGCTGTCACTATACCTTATATCAACCAAGAAAAGCACAATTTAAACAAACAAAGTAGGGATTTGACAGTTTCAAAGGTCAATTCCATAGTATTTTTGTTTATCTTTTGCTTTTTTTTTGTTTGATATAAGGTATACATAGATTGCAGTCGTGAAGCCGTGTCAGATGCCGTATAGGTGGCTTGAAAAACTTCTGACAGTAGGGCTCGCCACTATCCCCACAACCTCCACCAACCCGGACTTGGACCCCGTGTGTGGAGTATGGCCTAGCCTTCCCGAGATTGGGAAGAGAACCACCGCACCTTGGCTGTAGCCTAGCCTTCCTGAGTTTGGGAGGAGAACCACCGCACCTCGGCTGTGGCTGTAGCCTAGCCTTCCTGAGTTTGGGAGGAGAACCACCGCACCTCGGCTGTGGCTGTCTTCCTGAGTTTGGGAGGAGAACCACCGCACCTCGGCTGTAGCCTAGCCTTCCCAAGTTTGGGAAGAGAACCACCGCACCTCGGCTGTGGCTGTAGCCTAGCCTTCCTGAGTTTGGGAGGAGAACCACCGCACCTCGGCTGTAGCCTAGCCTTCCCAAGTTTGGGAAGAGAACCACCGCACCTCGGCTGTGGCTGTAGCCTAGCCTTCCTGAGTTTGGGAGGAGAACCACCGCACCTCGGCTGTAGCCTAGCCTTCCCAAGTTTGGGAAGAGAACCACCGCACCTTGGTTATAGCCTAGCTTTCCTTAGTTTAGGAAGAGAACCACCGCGACTTGGTTGTAATAATCTCTACTCTTTGCCTAGGTTGTAAGTTACCCTAAAATCATCAACGGATATTCATTTCAGTATAAAACACTTAACAGTAAAAAATGTTATTCATTTCATTTAGTTCGAGATCCTTAACGCGAGTCCGACTCACACTTGGCTGGTTGGATTAATACATTTTTTCACCAAAATAGTTAACTTACTGAAGTCATGGAGCAAATAGACTAAAGTATAGAGAATCGATTACCTTGTATCGTACATTAGTCTTGCAAAAAGGTAAAAATACCACTCTAAATCTAGATGGCATTACAGTCGCCGCATTGTATAAGTTTCTCTTGAAATCCGTAAGCAGCACTGCTGCATTTTATCGTTCGCATTAACGCCATCTACAATCGTTTGATTATATTAATTAACTATGTAATGAACTTTGAGCGAGGGTACCTGAAATTATAGATGGCGTTAGAGCAAATGGTGAAAGATTGGTACAGTCGAGTTCATTAATATATGAGCATTACCAGGGCTTCGAATATAAATGTACATGGAAGGGTACTTATGTATCTGAGCAGATTCATCGTTCAAATATATATACACATATCACCTGTCATATTAATCTGAGCAAGCCTTTCAGTAATATCTAAACAACTGAAAACTAATACATACAAATATATTTATTACCAAAGAATGGTGTACGGTACAGTATAAAGTATGCCTTGTAACCCCACACTAGGCAGAGCCCGTATCGTGGTGGTCACGCCAAAAATACATTTACCAACCAACCAGTTTAAAGATAATTTACAAAGTTATATTAAATTACATCTAAACAACAAAAGAAAAACTATTATTTATATTAAGTAAGTTAATAATAGATATACCATGGAATTATAGTGTAAGAAATATAAACATAAACAGTAGTTATATAAGCTAATTAAAATTACAATTACACTGCTAATGGTGAATTTCTATCTAAATAAATATCTGTACTCATATTTTTCAAAATTATTTAAGCAAGTGAGAGTATGTAAAGTGCCACAAAAATATCAGTACTAAAGAATTTAATTTTATGTGAACAAGTAGAAGTTCATAAATATGTGAATAAACTAAATAAGTAAATAAATAAATCATCTGGTTCTTACAACCTTCTTGTCAAAATAAAACGGATAAAGTTCAATAACGCCAATTAGGCTTACCAATTGTTGATAAAAAAAACACGACAAGCACTGAATCCGTGTAGGTGCTAAGGTAGACAATTCGGTGCCATACCATCTTTATGAGAACTTTATCAGTGAATCATGGAAATTATGAGACAAAGACTTAATAATGCATCGAAGATGTTACGTAAATAAAACAAAAAATGGATATTTAGTTTTTTTTAAATTCACAATTGGTAAGCCCATGGCATCATCTCACCTGACGGTAAGTGACGATGATGCCGAAGATGGAAGCGGGCTTACCAAGATTCCCCAACGCAATGGAGAACTGGCTATCTTATCTTCATGTCGGAAAACATCATTGTTTTTAACACTTATGTTTGGCGGCAAGACTTAGATAAGATAGTGGTAGCTAGCCAGGCGGGCTATGAAAATGCCCTACCACCAACCAAACCGAGTCTTACAAGTTGACCCCACCGGGAATTGAATGGGTGCTACTCATTTATAATTAGAAATTTCTTCTAGCAGAGCAGCTTATTTATTTATTTATAGTTTACTAGCTGTTTCCCGCGGTTTCACCCGCGTGGACAACGTTTCTATGACTTTTCGAGGGTGCGCAGTACGCGAGCCGCAAGCGGCTCGCGAGCGTGGTAAAAAGTAGCCTATGTCTGAATCCAGGTCCTAATCTGTCTACCTACCAAATTTCAGCCAAATCCGTTCAGTAGTTTTTGCGGGAAAGCGTAACAGACAGACAGAGTTACTTTTACATTTATAATATTAGTAGGGATTGTACACAGAAAACATAAATTACACATTTTACAAAATAAGGTCACACAAAGGGTACAGCTTATTTCTAAAGAAATTTCTGGCAGCAAACCCAGGAAAGAAGAAAGCTTAAATAAATAAATAAAATCTTTTTTTTATCCACAGGCTCCTCGAAAAGAGCTTGACTGACATCCCTAAGCAATACGCAGTGGCAGTATGGAGCGTGGAGCCTCCAGTGGGCACCGCCGTGGCTCAGCGCTTTCTACTAGAGAATTTCGACCGCGTGTACAAGAGGTTCACAGAAATGGACGAGTTTAAGTTCCCTGCTGTACTGACTGGGGCATTCGGACTTATAGCGACCGAGCAAGAGCTTAATACTGTGAGTTTACTGTTTTCCTCAAAAGGGTTTGGAAGCTATGGGCAAAGTATATGTATTAGTACTAACATTACAGTATGGACACTCCCTGCCGCTCTCTAAGTTCGACCTCACCCCCCGCCACGCAGATTGGTTATAGTTGGTTATCGAACGAAAAGGATGAGCTACGTTACCGCGCCCCGACCGCTGTGATTTCGTTTGGGAATTATTAAATCCAAATATGGTAAACTGTTCATTTTACTGATGTTTTAGTTCATCATATCAGCTCATATACGTCCCCACCGAGGGGCTCGAGCCTACCCGAAATTGATCGGACCTTAGTCGACCACGCGGGCCTAGTGCTTTCGGTTGACTTCACACACAACCAACCTTCGAGTTTCTTCACAGGTGTGTGCAGGTTTCCTCACGATGTTTTCCTTCACCGTTAAAGCAATCGGTGAGTATATGTACGTAAGTTTCGAAAAACTCATTGGTACATTGGCCGTCCGGACTTGAACCCGGCACCTCTGGTTAGGATGTTTTAGTTCACATATTGATAAAATCAATAAAAAAGCTGTAACAGATATCCTTTGGATAAAAATCAATACAATAACTAGTTCATTATTTCGTATTTGGTCGTTCACCCCAGTATTACACGACTAAATTTAAGAACAAGTCAGTTTGTATGAATCTTCATTCTAGCTAGTTGTACATTCTTTTAGAAATGCAGTAAGTATGAATGGAGGTCACTTCGTAGATTCGTTCGTTCGTGTGATGTTGTCAACTTTATTTAATTAAAATGATTGTTCGTAATTGAAACACTAATTTGATTAGATGATGTGAAAATATGATATGAGTTGTATAAAAATATCTAGTGATGTGATTGTAGAATGTGAATTGTAGGTTGTTATATAAGATTGTTTCACCTACAAAAGTAACGACAAGCGAGTGCTCATGTAGCTATGGTTGAAGAACAATTTTATTCATGTTAGTTACCTACCTACCAAGTAGCCACTGTTGATTGTTGTATGCAGTAAATATCTAACAAACCAATGTCGCCGGTGATTCAGCCCTACCTGCATACATGCCTATAGATACGTCAGTTGTTTATATGTATATCATTTCTCGCTCGTTATATAAGAGAATTTCGACTGCGTGTACAATAAATTTACGGAAATGGACGAGTTTAAGTTCCCTACAATACTGACTGGGGCATTCGGACTTATAGCGACCTAGCAAGAACTTAATACTGTGAGTTTAAGGTTTTCCTCAAAAGGGTTTGGTTTGGAATCTCTAGTATGGGTAGTTGGGTACTATATGTAGATGATGAAAAGACTCATCGCTCAGCGTTTCGTATTGGAGAATTTCAACTGTACATAATATGTATGTTATATACATTTACGAAAAAATGGACGAGTTTAAGCTCCCTGCAGTACTGACTGAGGCATTCTGATAAGTTCGCTATAAGGCGATCGAGCAAGAACTTGATAGTACTTTCCTTAAAAGAGTTTAGAACAATATCTAGTATACTGGTGGCTCAGTGCAAATTTCGTAGTTGCTTCGATGACGCAGGTTAACTGACTACAAACACGGTTATAAACTGGATAGATTTTTTAGAAACTTTAAGCCGTAGGTGCCGTGTGCTATCACTAGAAGGCAATTGTAAAACCACGTCAGAGGTCTTATGGATGGCTTTAAAACTGGTGACAACCTCCACCTATCCGGTCTTGGCATCTGTGTGTGGAGTACGGCCTAACCATCCCTAGACTCCGAAAAAGACTTAAAGCTTTAAGGCTTCAATAGACGTACGTACGGATTTGGTCTGTCACGAACCACGAAACGAGAGGGACAGAGCTGTAGGTTACAAAAGGATGTATACAATTTTAGACATCCGCCCTTGTCTAACTCGTAGCTTTGTTTCTTTTAGCCCGTGCTCCGTGGCATACTAAATCCGTACGTGTATTGCGGCCTTAAGACAAAGTATATATATTAGTACTAACATACGGTATGGACACTCCCTGCCGCTCTCTAGATTGCGACCTCACTCCCTCGTCACATACATTGATGCAGATGGGTTATAGTTTGGTTGTCGAACGTATAGAATTTCACCGCCATTTTGTTTGTTCCTTCATATTTTTTATTATATCATTTCTGGCCCGTTGTATGAAGTGTTCAGGGTGTGCTTAAGAGCTCCATCTGTGGTCGTGGTCTTCATCATTGGTTATCGCTATATGTTAAATTTCTATGGCGCTTCATGTAATTATTGTTGTTCCAGCTGAAATCGTTTGCAATGGAACACAAGGAGAGACTGCGGCCTATGTCACAGACGTTGCAAAAGATTGTGGACACGGCGACGCTGAGGATCGACTGGCTGAAGCGCCACGCGCACACTATCAACACCTGGTTCCAGGATTACGCCACAGGTACGTCACGCAAGGAGAGGCTGTAGCCCATGTCATAGATGTTGCAGAAGATTGTCGTCACGGCGACGCTGAGGACCGACTGGGTGAAGCGCCACGCGCAAACTATCAACACCTGGTTTCAGGATTACGTCACAGGTACGTCACGCAAGGAGAGGCTGTAGCCCATGTCATAGATGTTGCAGAAGATTGCCGTCACGGCGACGCTGAGGATCGAATGGGTGAAGCGCCACGCGCACACTATCAACGGCTTGGCAGTTGCGGCTCAGGTCACAAATGTTCTAAAAGATTGTGGTCACGACGATGTTGAGGACCGACTGAGTGAAGCGCCACGCGCACTCCAACAACAACAACAACTGGTTCCAGGATTACGTAACAGGTACGTCACACAAGAAGAGACTTCGGCCCATATCACAGACGTTGCAGAAGATTCTGATCACGGCGACTCTGAGTATCGACTCAGTGAAGCGCAACGCGTACACCATCAACACCTGATTCTAGGATTACATCACAGGTACACCTCATGGCTCTTCTTCTTCCAGCGAGAGGGACAGAGCTACAGATTAGACAAGAATATAGTTACATCGTCATACTTCTAATCCGTTCTTTCGAGCTGTCTCTATTATGAGTTCATCAGGTCAGCTCATATACGTCCCCACCGAGGGGCTCGAGCCTACCCTGAATTAGGCGATATTATGAGTTATAATGAATTAAAAGATTCATTTCGAATACCAAATTGACCCATAATGTTGTTAGTATACGCTAGTATAGTACTCTGTAGTGAGACTATTAGAAAGTATTACAACATTATTATCATTTATTGCGTGTGACATGTACAGCAATATGATATAAAATGAGAAACCCTATCCGCTATCGTCACCAGGATGATGTTAGAGCTGCGCACCTGCGCACCAAGGACGCGCACCTCTTGTGCATCACTGCGCAGAAAGTAGAGGCAATCGATGCGCGCCTCCGCGAACATACCCGAGGCACAGCAGTGCTTTGGCAACCCCGACATCGCCCTTAGCGCATTATTGAACGCGAAAAGCCCCTTAGGATTTTGAGTGTAACTTACCCACCGGTTGTACGTGTAAAAGGTTCGATATATTTTAGTCGTTTATTTGATATGGCTAAGAAATAAATGTAATACTTTAAAATTTCAAAATTTGTATTCAAAATAGGTGCATATTTCACTCTTTCTGATGGTGATAAAATAGTTATTACATATAAATAACGTCATTTGTGAAACATATTTAAATTAACATAATTATTAGTTAATAACGTCAAAATAAAATCATTGATATAAAACAAATTATGTCATTAGGACATGAAAATAATATGACACGAGAAGTTATACTTTAAAATTATTGAATATGTCATTAATGACTTTGACAAGAGTAGTTCACGTGGTCACAAGTATAACGCGAGAGTCAGTCATCACTCCCCTCAGCCATATTAGAGGGAAAGGAACAACCCGGCTCCCGATGCGCCACCAGCAGCACGAACATGCACCGCTCATGTCAATGCTAAAATTTTAAATATACGTTAGTAAAAATACTAGACTTGTCATGTCTTTTCGCTTCCACGTCAATTCTTGGATTGTATTCTTGTTGTTGTTCATCAGTCATTTAAATATTCGGTTGCCTTATAATGTCAAACCTTTTTACAAAGAGTTCTTTTGACACAATTTTTAAACTGTTTTTCTGACAAATTTAAGACATCATCGGGTAACTTGTTATACATAAGTGTGCATTGTCCCACGAAGAACTTATTGATTTTGCCAAGTCTGGTATAAGTTAGTTGAAGTTTATTTTTGTTTCGAAGATTATGCATGACTGATAACAATATGCGTATATCAGTATGCTTGAAACTTACTTTTTGCACACATCCACTTTGATTTATTTAAAAATAAATGTGATTTGAACGCTCTGTTGCTGCCTAATACCAAGTAGAACTTTGCTAATTAAAATTTTAATTTAATAGGTAAGTCGTCGGTACCGAAGGCTCCAGTCACAGAAGCACCGACCAACGCTACAATTATAAAAACACCAACAGTGAAGCCGGTTGAATCAAGTAAGAACAACACTAACATAGCTCTCAATGTTTCACACGAGTCGTCGCCAAAGGAAACTCCGGCGGAAGCGGCAGCGCCACCGGCAGCGGCAAACGATACAACTGGTGAAGTAACAACTTCATCTGCCACTCCAATTAAGGAAAACAATAATTAAGAAAATTATGTCTATTGAGATTTTTTTTCCTACGCATAGAGTTTATAGAATGAGAATGTTTATGTAGGAAAAAATGAAGTGTGATACTTCACTTTTTCCTACATTGTGATTGGGATTCTAACCTGACCCAGCGCCCGCGGCGTTAAACAAAAAAGTTACAACTCCTGCCAGTATTTTATGTAGGGATAGATTATTACATTTACATTCTAACATATTTTTTATACATTCTTATTCTATGGACTCTATAAGGTATAGGAAAAAAAATGTATCACATTGAAATTGGGTTTCGAATCTGTCCATGAGTTTAGTAAGCATTTTTTACTTTTTATTAAACAATGTGCCAGTATAAAAAGTGGCTACGCCAAAACGTTAGATGTGTCTGAAGGAACAATGCCAAAATACCAGTGATTCAGTGTACAGAATCTACCAAGAACTGTCGGTTTGTAGGCCAAACACGCGCGAGCGCACGCTCGCGTGGATAAACATAAGAGCACCGCCGTCGCAGGCGTGCGCTGTCATTATCTCATTAATCATTATCTACTGTAAACTGATAATTTACAATACATATTTCTGAAATTAGTCCCAATCAAGAAAATACAGAATATTAACAAACCGGATTACATACTTCTTGTTTTTTAGGTTTTCACTGTTCCATGCGTGATGGTATCTTCGTAACACTCAATGGCACCATTTTGTACAAGTTTCACGTCACATCTTTTTTGTTTTACTTTTTAAAGGTTTGTCTACATTCTGTATTTTCTTAATTTGAATAAGGCACCTATACTGTCAACTGTAAATTATACGTAAGTTTGAGTGTAATGTTCTGTAAACTGTCAGTGTTCAACTGACAGAAACTGTTTTCAAACGGAACCAACTTTTTGAGTTTTGCAGATTTTTATACCAGTTTACAAGCTGAGATACAACTCAGACGTATCTGCCGAATTTTTGTAGTAATTTACGTGTGGTATTAATTTATTTTTATCAATAGTGGAATTTGTAGATTAAAAAGTAAAGATCTTACAATTTTCTTTGTTTAACCGGTAACGTGAAAAGATTCGCATTTATGATAATAATAAATCAATGGAAATTCGACGAAAATCTATTTATATACAGTTATGTCCTCAAGAGTAAGAAATAAAAAATGTTGTTATTCAAACGCGACAATGATTAGACGGATTAACATGAGTTTTATGTTCGTTCACTGATCATTGTCGCTGTGTAAATTATATTTTTGTAATCGATAACGGCGAAACATGACATAATAAAACGCGATCAGAAGAAGTACAGACAGCTACGAATGTTAATAAATGTCCAGCTACCTAATAAAATGAATAAATGTTATATGAATTATAATGTTATATATTGTTCTATATTATATTCTAATACAGGGTGACATTTATTCGCTGAAATGCGGCAAACGGTAGATTCTGCTCTTGAAACGGAACAACTTTTCCTAGAACGATTTTATTTGCAAAATTTATATGGACTCTTTTTTTTGCCTTGGGGAATGTTGTTAAATTTCATGAGCTGCTATATGCAGCGGCAAAAAGCGTTTCAGCAAATCACCTTGTATAGTACCTATACTATAAATAATAATGTGTTTAATTACTTAGCGCATAGGTAATTCCTTTATTAAACGCGGTAGGTGTTCAAAAATCATTCCTAATTTAATTATGTTGAAGTGTGCATTTGATAAATAAGCACCCGAATGAGAATTAATTTTGGAATTTTGTGAATGCTATCTGAAGGTGTAAAATTTTAAACTTTGCATTCAGGTAAATCAGTCTGTGACTATGCCCGTGTACGTGACGTGATTTGTGTTGTGCATTTTTCTGTTTGTGTCTGTGTTTAGGCGTGGACATTTAAACGTCATTCATTAAACTTCGAGTTCTATGTTACTCATTGTTCTGTGGTGTGAGTGCACACCGATAGTGTAGAGAGGCTACCCTCTTCATGCACACTCCGCAGAATCTCGTCATTTTATCTATTACCTCTGCCTAACACTTACAGCATTTTAGGGCTTTCACAGCCGTGCGCTATAATGTGTATCTAACCCCCTAATGTCGTTTTAAAACAACATTTTTTCGCACAAGAATTTTTTTTTTTTTGTTTTTTTCTTATTGCCATTATATTTTAAGTAGCTCATACGTGTGAAATATAAAATTCTGCGAATTATTTTTTTTTTTGTAAAAAGTGGGTTAATATTTTAAAACGGGAGTAAAAATACAAATGACACTCATGATAGCTATAGAAACAGTTGTGGAAATCCTTGGGGAGGTCTTGGTCCAGCAGTGGTCGTCCTTCGGCTAATACGATGAAAGTGATGATGATCTACCCTCTATTTCTCCTATACTCATACACACCATATCTCGATGATTTACTTGTACACTTGTAATAAATCTGAACATTTTATTGTTGTAAATTGTACAATTATTTTTAAACCTCCAAATACTACATTGCTTAAGTATGTATAATACCTATGTATTACAGTGGTATTTATAACTTGTAAGTAAGAATTACTGTTGATATAACGTAAGTGACGGTATTCCATAATTTTATGTGCCAAAATTGTTTATATTTTCTTTTAATAAATTGTTTGTTGGGTTAATAAATTAAAATGAAACTATTTCAGCTAGTAGCTAAAGAGGCATAATACATCATCTTTTTCGTTAGTGTTAGGTATTTATGAGAAAGCTATTTAATAATTGTCATAGTTATGAAACCGTGTATGTATTTTTTTTATTATTGAGAAGTGTTCAAAGTTAATTTCTCAAGCTGCCATAGAACACTAAATGAGTAGGTACTTCGACTTAAGATTTGACAATATTGTGTTTTTAATAAAATGTTTACTTGTTTTTGTTATTTGTATCATCACAATGAAATATTAAAAATAATTTAGAATTATCACATAATTGTACTTATGAAATCGTATTGTTTGTAAAATATATTGTTTGTATATTTTTGCTATCTGAAATCAAGTAAAAGTAAAATATCTTTTTTTAATATTTTTAAATTAAATAGGTACCTAGTGTTATGTATATTATACAAAGTATTTCTTTTTCTTAGTGAAATTATGTAGTTATTCAATTAAATAGTTCAATTTTTATTATCTATCTTCAATACATAAGCCTAAATACTAAGATGAAATAAAAGATGAAAGTAAAGTAGATATATTCAGTGGTATTATATCAGTTCCTAATTATAATATACATATATCAATTTCGAATTTACTTGATCTGTTTTAAGTTTAGGAGTGTGCGTAAATTGGAAACATATATTTCTTGAAATTAGAGCAAAAACTACTTCGGCTATTATTTGTTTGCATGTGAATTTTAAATAAATGATTTAATTGTTTAAACATCAAATCTTTTATTTCCCGTTAAGTCGAGCGCCCCGTGGTTAAAAATCAATTAGCGAAAACCGGTTTAAATGAAACAACTGTGGCGCGAAGCGCTAGCTCTAGTGATCATGTTTGAAAAACTTTCTTATAACCTCTTGGGACCACAGAATTAGAATATCACATCAAGCTGATAAAATGTGGAAGTTTTTCTTAAATCTGCCTGGCTTAATTGTATGATGATTTTTTTTCACAAACTGACATCAAAGTCCAGTCAAGATGATTTTTATACAAAAAATAAAAATGCGAATATCTCGAAAACCGTAGACTTTCGTGGAATATACATGGGGGTGATTCGGATAGCCCTAGAGGTGTTCTATCTCTGGACTTCCGCTTTACTATGCTTCTTGGGACACCCTGTATATCTCCGGAGTAGTGGTGGGAACAATGGACTGTCAAGAGCAACTCCTAGGTTGGAAATGTACGGGTTATATATATCTTCTTTATCCAACAAAATTTCATAGAGGTACTTACTCTGTTTTTCTTCAGTCTCGCTTACACAAAGATCCAAAATTTATTCGTCTTCAGTTTCGAAACAACCAATTTGATGGGATCATCGGAGTAGAAGTATAAAAATATTTGAAAAAGTTTCTCTTTCCATTAGTATTTTTATTTAATACTAGCTTTTGCCCGCGGCTTCGCCCGCGTGGACATAGCTTTTATGACTTTTTTTGAGGGTGAGTGGTGCGCGAGCCGCAATCAGCTCGCAAGCGTGGACATCGAGTTTTCTCCAGGTACCTCAGGAACTATGTCGGGCTATTCGGATTAGCAGTCTTGGTCGCTTCCCACCCCCTCAACAAATTCTATACAAAAAATAATTTTAATCCGTTGCTCCATTGCGACGCCACCGACGTACGCGAGCGTAGATAACAGTTGTCCCCAGATCCCTCGGGAACTATGTCAGGATATACTTATTAGTAAATTATATCATTTTCCACCTCATCTCTGTGCTAAAAATCACACCAATCCATTATTTCGTTGCAATTTTAAATAACTTAACGAACAAAGAGTATTGTTTTAGTTTCTTCAGGAACTGCATCGGGCTATGATAATTTCCAGAGATAAAAAGTAGACTATTTCATTCCCAGTGATACAGGATACCTGCATGCAAAATTTCATCAAGATAAGTATAGGTGTTGAAGTGTGAATATGTAACAAACAAACAAACACATTTACACATTTATAATATTAAGTAAGGATTTCTAAATCTTAAATAACATATAGAGCATCGGTGGCGTAACGGTTAGGGCCACTACCTCCTGTCCGGAAGGCCGTGGTTCGAATCCTGTCACTTACCAATATCTATACGAATATCGATTTCATACTCGTATTGTACGTTTATCCGACGCTCTTACGATGAGAAAAATGCACACGCCTGCGAAGAAACTCGAAGTTTATGTGTGAAGTCAATCAACCCGCAATGGGCCCGCGTGATCATCTAAGGCCTGATCGCCCTAACTCAGGGCAGGTCGAGTCCCTTGGTGGGGACGTATATAAACTGATATTATGAAATAACACGTATACCTATATTATCAAAAAACTAATTCAAATCATTATATCAATCTAGTAATAAAACTTCCTAAAAATATTAATATGGGTCAAATCCTCGAGTCGCATCAGCTCCAAAGGAGCCCATAACGCACTTCTCGTTGCCGCGCTGGATGGCAATAGACAACCTTAGCAGCAGGTAGGACCCGGAGCGGGCGTCACGTCTCCTATCTCGAAGGCGGCGGCCAATCTCCTTAATGAAGGCCAAGGCAGCAGCCGGTTGTCTCACAGACCAGCAGCACAAAGCAGTAATTTGCCTCCAAGACCGAGTACTTCCTCTCTGCCATGACACCTGTTTAAACCCTCCGGCCTTTTGGCATCAGATCGACCAAAGCCCGGCGGCTGCATCAAAGATGGAATATTCCGTCTGGCCGAGACCAGTACCCTCCGAGTGAGGTCTTTAAGGAATTGGTGACGTGGGAATCTTTACAAACAACGACCGCAACTCATTGCGTGATGGCCAATTGCCTCCACCGTGGACCCGCAAATACATTGATTGAGTGAACCTATCACAGATATTGATATTGCAGGCGGAGAGCAACTGCCACACGCAAATAGTCGCCGTCAGAAGAGTTCCCATATCTGTGTCTCCTGTTAAAAGATGCTAAACTCGATTTATGTGTTTTTAATTTTTTACACGATAGGAATTTGTAAAAAATACCTAACGGTTCGTCTATGAAACACATCGCTACGTGCCATAGTTCCAGTAGCGTATGCTGAAAAATACATAAAAGAAATCCAATCAAAGTATGAAATAATATTTTAATGTTTTAATACAACTTGAGCGCGTTTTATTATCCCTGCAGTGCCATCTATTGACATTCTGCGGCTATGATTATAATGTGTGGTATGTGTGTGTAGCTAATATGGGGAAAAAATAACTCTATTGTTATTATTGTAAGAATCGATAGATCTAACTTCCCACGGGACCTCTTTAGTTTTCCGGGATAAAGAATACCCGACTATACAATGATGGTCAAAACACCCCATCCCAATGTAAAGGTTTCATATTGTTACGTTGAGCCATTCTAAAGATAAAATTTTTTGGATTCCTGCAGGAACCCTTAATTTTTTTGGGATTCACAATGTCCCAGTTTTAGTTCGCGATATAGGGTATCAAAGTGTATAATTAGATTTTAATAGGTCAAGCCACATTTGCGTGGTGAGACATTCTATAAATGAATACTTTTGATTTTCCCACGGGAACTCTTCAATTTTCCGGGATAAAAAGTATCCTATATGTTACCCCGGGCTATAAGGAACCACCATACAAAATTTCATCAAAATCGGCCTGGTAGTTTTTGCGTGATGCGCGAACATACAGACAGACAGACAGACAGACAAAAATTCCAAAAGTTGTTGTTTTGGCCTCTATATCGTTAGTAATGTCCACCACAGTTATTATTTTCCAAAAATATTTCATGTACAGACGCGGCCCCGTTACAGTTTTATTATATTATAGATTTTTTATCCAACAGACCTTCATGGAGGTACTTACTCTGTTTACCTGATTTGATGGGATCATCGGAGTAGAGGTATAAAGGTTTTTGAAAAAGTTTCTCTTTCTATCAGCATTTTTATTGATGTGTAACATCTTTGCTCTCGCTTTCCTGCAATTTGTGGGAGTGATTTCGTGAAATGGGACGGAAATGTGTAACAGGAAATGCGAACGTTTTTTAATTCTCGAAAACTAAGGTTGTCATAGCCATGCCGCCTAGTGTGATGGCAAAGGCAAAGATGACATACTACTATTCGAAGGGTCGGCCCGTGACTAGGAAAGTGTTCGTTGTCGAAATTTGGGAACAAAAAACGATAATAAACTCATTTTTGTTTTCTTCAATGTTTAGTACCAATCAGAAGTTACTGTGATACTGTCGAAAACAATCTAATCAAATGTACATTAGTTCTATTCGTTGAAACAAACTCCGCTCAAAGGTTAAAGGTTGATAAATATGAATCCGCCATTCGTTATCTGGTTGCGCGCAGAAGTTTGTAGTGATAAGAAATTATTGTCAATTTGTCTAAAGAAATATTTCCATTTATTTTGTCTTCTATTAGTAATAGAAAAGAGGGAGTATATATATATATATATATATATATATATATATATATATATATATATATATATATATTATTTATTATGAAGAAATTCAATATTGAATAATTGAAAATCAATTTATTTAAAATTAGAGCAGAGAAAAATATAAAAAAGCCAAATTTTAATAAATTTGTAACATTGATGCAATCTAAAATTTGTATTAATTAATTTTGAGGTTTCCTATGAGTTTAATGACTTTTTTTTTCTTTTGGTTATCCTTTATCCCACTAATTTTGTTGGTTGCAAAAACTTTCCAAAATTTGACTCCTGAGGAAACAATCGAAAACTTAACCTCATAATGTAACACTCAATTTGATCTAGATGCCAGATTTACGCCGTGAACTTTACTGCGCATGACTTCTTCAACAGCTGATGCCTTGTTGGTAATGCAGATGTTAGTCTTCTATTGGTCCTTGGTGTGTATAGTCACGAAAGACAGAAAAATTCTTAGTAATTTCAATTTTTTATTCTGTTTGAATAAACTAGCTCAAAAAGTTATTGGAATTTACTTTAAGATTTATCATAAGCAAGTTTCACTTCTTACATGTGAGCTCTGATACACACACGTAATTTATTTCTCTCAGTGTAGTGTCATAGGCAAACTGATTTCATGTTTAAATACTTATTGCATTGATTCATTTTCTGTGATCAGTTGGATTCAGGATTGCAGAAATAAAACAATTTTTTGTCTATGGTTTTTTATTTTGGTTACAATGGTACAGTATTAGTTTCTAGTTGATATGTTCATTAAAACCTATGGAAGTTGGCAATCTAATGATGACAAGACTGGCAGTGGGTGGATTGAACTATTCTAATCTTTAATTATTTCTAGTAATTATTCCGTCATCTGTTACAACAACAAACTGTCCAGGGCCATTGCAAAATTTCAAATCTCTATCTGCTATTTTATTTCTGATTGTATTTTTCGAATGGTAGTCAAAGTTTTAAGATTTTGTAAATTTTTCTTCAATACCAGCATCAATTACTTATTGTCTATCTGAAAAATAAAACATAAATTATATTAGTCCCCTGGCATTTTTTGAGTCCTTGCAATTAAATCTACAGAATAATTTCAGACATCTCAGAGTGAACTCTTATGAATCCATTTCAATGGAATAAATAAAATACAAATTTACCTTTTACATGAAGATAAACTTTATTTTCTGCAGTTTCTCCAGGAATAGAAGTTACTCTGCAAACGTATTCACCTGACCAGTTCTTGGTAATATTTTTTATAGTAATTTTAGATTCGTGATAATCATCATTTGATGTATTACGAAAGGATATTTTTCCTGAAAACATTTAATAATTATTAAATTATCAAACTTGTTATTAAGGGAAAATAATTTGATAAACTTACCGTAATTTCCAATCTTGCGGCCCCCTTTGAACCAAAGTAACTTGTAGATGAAATCTTTAGCTCCATAGCAATGCAGTTCTACAGTATCACCTACGGTAGCATACACGTTTCTTTTGGTGATCCCGAAACTTCCCTGCTGGCTTGACGGAAGTTCTTTAACGGTTGGTGTATAGATTCGTCTTGATGAACAGGAGACTATAAAAAAGAGAAGAAAACTCGTTCAATTTGAAAGTTGCCAGCAGTAATTATAATATACTCCAGAATTACAATAGTTGTAATGTAAATTTTCCCAGAATTCTTTTTCCGTATATACTTCTTCAATCAGACAATAAAAGACAATACTCACATGAAGTTAAAGTCGCGGCAAGAATAGCGAACAGTAGTACAATTTTCCCGGCCATGATTCCAGAGCTCCTGAAGTTCAACTGTGAATTGGTTACAGCTCGAAGCCGTTATATACTATTCTGTTTTATAACATTATTAAATTAATGCGTCAAACTTGTGGTTTTCCTTATGGATTTTGCGAAATGGTCAATACGTAAATAAAAGCATTCGTTATCTGGTTGGGCGCAGAAGTTTGTAGTGATAAGAAATTATTGTAAATTTGTCTAAAGAAATATTTCCATTTATTTTGTCTTCTATTAGTAATAGAAAAGAGGGAGTATATATATATATATATATATATATATATATATATATATATATATATATATATATATATTATTTATTATGAAGAAATTCAATATTGAATAATTGAAAATCAATTTATTTAAAATTAGAGCAGAGAAAAATATAAAAAAGCCAAATTTTAATAAATTTGTAACTCTGATACAATCCAAAATTTGTATTAATTAATTTTGAGGTTTCCTATGAGTTTAATGACTTTTTTTCCTTTGGGTTGTCCTTTTTCCCACTAATTTTGTTGGTTGCAAAAACTTTCTTCAAATAATCATTAAATTGTAACGCAGTATTCATGAATTTCAAGATTTTTTATAAATCAGTCACATGTAGAACTCCTATGACAATCTTAATTATATTGATTGATTTATAATTAATAATTAATAATATTGATTGATTTCACCTAATATCACAGAATTTACCGCAATATTTATCTAAATAAATTGATGCGCATGCACAATTTGTACTCCGAGAACTTCAAACTTCCATTTCAAAGAATTTGAGAAAATTTTAAAGAAAATCATAAAAATCATATGTAGTTTCACATCTCTAGACTAGATTAATTCATTAAATGACTACAAAATCATCATCACTATAAATTTACATGCACCATTGTGCAAAATTCACTCGATCAAAATCTAACACCGAGGCATTTGCACTACACCAAGTTCAAAAATTTTTTCCATCTATCAAATGGGCCAAAGAACCCAAAACTTGTGCTTTTGATTCGTCACAGAAATCATAAATCACACGAGAGCAACGTGGTACTTTTCTAAACCATCCGGAAATTTTATGCTATCTTTGAACTCAATGGACTTGAATGTCTGTTGGCTTAGATTAACTTTTTTCTATTTTTATAGATCAAATGAGACTCATTAACTCAAGTTTCAAGTCTAAAAAAGTCTTCCGTCCTTGAAAGTTTAGAAAAGTTTATTTTAAGCCTAAAGACTAGAGATGAATCCAAATTCTGTTGGAAATCTTTCTCCTGCAGATCCTTTAGATGGAAACAGAAAGTTCAATGCTGAAATATATTTAAAATTTGACAGATTGTAAATTTTGACTGAAAATTCATTTTCTTGAAACGTTACACCTCACCACTTGAAAAAATCCCAGCTCTAGTTGAATAAAATTGCAATCTTCTGAAAATTGAGCTTAGTTTTGACAAAAAATATCATAATTAGGATGTTACAAGTAGAGCTTGGTTCAAAAACAAGCTGATAAGAGCTGAGTGATGGAAGACTACCCTTCTCCCTTGAGACCCCTTCTCTCGTGAGCTTCAGTGATAAGCGCGACTATATAAGATCCACAGCGTTCTAGAATATCAGAGTCGTCTCGAATTAGTAGAGTCAAGATGTTTTGTGGAAAAGCATTAGTTTTTCTGGTGATAATCGGAACCGCATGTGAGTATAATTCACTACATTGTTACTAATTGTTTTTGCAGCTTGTGGTGTGAATTACTTTTGATCTGAAATGTCCTTAAACAAGTACCATAAATAGTTTTTCGTCCTACAGGGTCCTACAGTATCTTACAGGAGCCATGGATGAAAGCAGCTTATTTTGAAGATCCTAACTGTCCTGTTGGATGGACTATGGTGGAAGGGACGCACAAATCACACGATTACGGCTGGGAAGTCATGTGCGAGGGATACTTCCCCGATTGCACTCGTAATGAGAGTTCGTGTACAACCTTTAAAGTAACGAAAACGGTGACTCATGATTACTATTCTACAGACCCGAGTTCTGAGTCGTACGATGATCCAACAATCAACGATACTGGAGTTTATCAAGAACCAGAATCTCCATTAGTAGACCATGGTATTGGATATTTTCCATATTATTATTAAAATTCTGTATAGTGTCATATGCAAACTGATTTTAGTTTCAAAACTCTTTTACTATTGTTAAATACTTCATATTATCTTAGACCTAATAAAGGGCACGGAGAAAAATAAATAATTGTACCTACAATGCTAAATTTTTATTTCGAATCATCTACGATGCTTGGAATATTTTCCAGGATTGAAATAATTGATTTTGTAATTTTTTGATGATAATATTTACCATCAGAGGGTGATAACAGCTATTATGAGGATAGTTATTGAAGTGAAACTTCTGTATAGACGTATGAGAGGAATTTTATAGCATTGTAAAAAAATCGTCACTTCTTTTTGTTACGCGCCATTTTCTTTAGCAAAATTCAGTAGCCGTTAAAAATAATGTTTTGTTAATAAAATGATTAAATAAAAAAAACTTATTCTAATTCAAGTTAATTAATAGTAAAAGTCTGAGTAGTTATATCTTTCTTTTGATAGATCCAACACGTCCAAGTGATTTTGGTATTTATTTTAGGTTAAACGTCACTTTTTCATTGTAAGTCTCAGTAAATGTATATAAATCCATTTAAATTACCAAAGATTAATTAATATGACTGTCAATCTAGTAAACATTAATTTATTTTAAAAATAAAAAAACAAATTAAACAATAATTTAAAAATAAAACAATACACAATTAGAAAATGAAAAGATGTAGACGTGGATTTTTTAAAATTATTAGTTTTCAATGATTTATCTATTGATTTATAATTCCAAAAAATCTCTAGATGTCCACTAGATTTCCAGTTATTTAATAATTGTACTTTAAATAGATAATTCCAATTATTTACTGGAAACTGGTATAGTTGAAAAAGTTATTGGAATTTACTTTAAGATTTATCATAAACAAGTTTCACTTCTTACATGTGTACACTGGTACACACACATAATTTATTTTTCTCAGTGTAGTGTCATATGTAAACTGATTTCATGTTTAAATACTTATTGCATTGATTCATTTTCTGTGATCAGTTGGATTCAGGATTGCAGGATTGAAACAATTTGTTGTCTATGGTTTTTTATTTTGGTTACAATGGTACATTTAATCATTTTTTAGTTTTTTTGGTTTACTTTTATCCCTGTAGTTTCATCACCTTCAAGGGAAACATCGTGTTGATCGATAATAAGACCAATCTGGTCACCTCCCGAATGGTTTTCACAATCATTACATCGCGATCTGCGTGGTTTTGCTTGGACCCCTGAAAGAAACACTTCAACGAATATCTCACTAATTTTTCCCTTATTTATTTCACTACGAGAAGTTTGTAATTTGAGTAATTGTGATAGTGTCGAAAACAATCTAATCAAATGTAAATTAGTTCTATTCGTTGGAATAAACTCCGCCCAAAAGTTAAAGGTTGATAAATATGAATCCGCCGTTTGTAGTGATAACAAATTATTGTAAATTTGTCTAAAGAAATATTTCCATTTATTTTGTCTTCTATTAGTAATAGAAAAGAGGGAGTATATATATATATTATTATTTATTATGAAGAAATTCAATATTGAATAATTGAAAATCAATTTATTTGAAATTAGAGCAGAGAAAAATATAAAAAAGCCAAATTTTAATAAATTTGTAACACTGATGCAATCCAAAATTTGTATTGATTAATTTTGAGGTTTTTTATGAACTTAATGACTTTTTTTTCCTTTGGGTTATCCATCAGATGTAGAACTTCCATGCCAATCTTAATTAAATAAAGTACTTTCAGTATAATTATATTGTTTGATTTCACCTAATATCACAGAATTTACCGCAATATTTATCTAAATAAATTGATGCGCATGCACAAAAATTTGACTCCTGAGCAAACAATCGAAAACTTAACTTCATAATGTAACACTCAATTTGATCTAAATGCCAGATTTCCGCGGTGAACTCTACTGCGCATGACTCCTTCAACAGCTGACGCCTTGTCGGTAATGCAGATGTTAGTTTCCTATTGGTCAACTTTGGTGCATAAAAGTTACATTAACAATTGGTTATTTAACAGAGATTTGAGTCAAAAATGGTCTGATTTTCCTGTTGATTAAACTGCGAGGGTCAATAGGTCCCTGATCACGTTGTTTTTCACTGAATTGGATCATCAAAATTTGTTTTGTTCTAAATAAAAATCGCAATGACGTCAATCAGCCCGCGGCTTTTTGACATTGTTCACTTGAAAAAAGGTTGCATCGGTCAAATTAACTAAACAAAACAAGTGATAAACTTGTTTTTCTTTAATCTTGAAAATTTATTTTTTTGAAACGTTACACTCCCCACTTGAACAAATCAATCCATATAAATGAATAAATAATTACATTTTAATGAGTAATCATTCCTATGAATAACTCAGCGTGTACGTAAGACCTTTTAACTTTAGTGATAAGCGCGACTATATAAGGCCGAGCGTGCGTTATTGCCACAGTCTTGTCTCAGAAGTCACTTCGAGATGTTTGCCGGACAAACATTTGTTTTCCTGGTCATCATTGGATCCATATGTAAGTACAATTAACTACGTTGTAATTATTTAATTTATTATCCTTATAACCACTGTACTCACTATACTTATTATACTGTATTTTTGATGATTCTGAGGGAGCCTTGGAGAATCAAATAAATTGTTTTTCTATCTTTCTATCTATCTATAATTGCTTTTCCAGATCTTGTTACCGACCACTCAAACTGTTTTTCCTTCTGCAGGGTTCTTTGATGGCAGCGCAGGACTACCAACTGCCGTTGATGGTGAACCAATCCCAGATAACTACAATTCACTCGACCACCAAGAGCTCACTCCTACGACTGTGATGCTACCAAAGCCTCCATCAGGTTTAACATGCGAGTCTGGAAAACTCGTTTGCAAGACAAGCCTTTTTGAGTATGTGCCAAGCCCAAACTCTAAAGGACACTGGCTTTGCGAAGAACCAAAAGTGTGGGAAGATTCTATCAGCGTTCAAAAGTGGTCAAGACCAAAGTCCAGTCGTTAGTTGGTTCCAGCGATGACCATAAGAAGAATAGATATGCTGAAGATTCTCGTTACGTAGATTGATCATATGTAGAATTTTTTATAACAATTGGACATTAAATAAAGTAGTTTCAGCATAATCACTTTGTTTAATTTAACTATTTTTGTTTTCCATGGTCATGTAGTGAAGACGGCATTTTTACTATTTTTTTATAGTATCAATCGTATTGCTCGAGTCTAAATTCAATTCTCGGGCACTCAAAATTTTGTTTTAATGGCTTGCGGCAATCGGAGGACGTTGGTCCTTCTTCAGTACCTTCTTAGACATATTTAGAGTAATCTCTGAAAAAATCAGGACGAAGACGGCATTTTTACTATTATTTCATAGTATCAATCGTATTGCTCGAGTCTAAATTCAATTCTCGGGCACTACAAAATTTGTTTTAATGGCTTGCGGCAATCGGAGGATGTTGGTCTTTCTTCAGTACCTTCTTAGACATATTTAGAGTAATCTCTGAAAAAATCAGGACGAAGACGGCATTTTTACTATTATTTCATAGTATTAATCCTATTGCTAGAGTCTAAATTCAACGCTCGGGCACTACAAAATTTGTTTTAAATGGCTTATAGAAACGATTCCTACATTTTTCTTTCCGTGATATTATTATCCTGATAGTAACTGTTATCATTCTGATAGTAACTGTTACAAAATTTATTTTAGAAGTTATCATCAAATAATCATTCATTCTATCATGAAAATTATAAAGTTAACTATTTTTGCACTGAAAAACGTTCCTATCATTCTAGATGATTGGAATTAAAAATCTAGCATTGTACATACAATCATTTAATTCTCTCCGTGTAATTTTTCATTCTAGCTCTTAAATTTTACGAAAAGCACCAAAAATCATTGAGGAACTTTTGCGGAATATTTCCGGAACATTTTTGGAATACAACATATATGTTCTAAAAATGTTTTTTTTATACGGGTTCCGACAATTAATAAGAAAATATATGGTTCTACTTCTAGAAGTTTTGTATTAATAGAAGACAATACTCTTTCACTAAATTTTATTTTACAGATAGAGATCCAAAAATTGGCGCTTCAAATTTTGAAAAATTAGTTTGTTATAGTTTGTACAAACAAATTAATAAAATATTCCGTTAAATAATTGTTTCATTTCATCTCCAGCATTAAATTGAACTTCGAGGTCTTAGAAATTATGTTAGCAATAGTAGTTCACTCATTAAATTCATTACTCAAAAAGCTACAAGAAACTCACATTAATCACGACCTGAATCATCAAAAAATCATGTTCTAGAAGCAATTAATACATCACTAAAAATCACACATCAATAACTGAAATCTCCATGAAAATTCAAAAGCTATATAAGTTTATTACCATTACGCTTAAAAATTTTGCTTCTAGAAATTCCGAGCGAATTTAAAAATTTAGAAATGGTTCCGCTGAACATAACAATGTCTAAAAATAATTTAGAACTCAGTGAATCTCATTGCAAAATTTTTTTAAGATTCGAAGTTTTTGAAATCGAGACTCAGTTCAATGAGCAACTTTCTAAGAGAAAAATATAAGTATAGTTTTAGTAGAAATACTTATATTGCTATCGGAAGAATACTAAGTATAGTTGCCAGAACTATACCAAGTTTTTTTTCCAGCACAATAAATATTCCAAGTAGAAAATACTGTTTTTTCAGTGGACTATATATTTCAAATATGCCATGACAATAATTGCTGTTCAGTACACAATTACCAGAGTATTTGACGTCAATTAGACCCTAGTGAATTATTAAATTAGCAATTCTCTTTATTCAACTAATTCTAAAGGATTTCGTAGCCTGGAAAAGGATGCAAGGATTTTCAATGAAAACTTTTTATATGAATTTAAATCAATCAATTTTATTTATTGAAATTCTGTTGTTAACACTCGTTCTATACTTTGCTAATAATTCAACATATAACTATGATCTAATGGTTTTTTTCCTTCGGGTATTATTGTCATCCGCATACCCGTGAGTTTCGGGTCGTCAAAATTTTCAAAATCGCTGAACCTCGGGCCCGATGGAGTCAAGCTTGCACAGATGTCTTCTTGACCAACGAAAGATTTGTCCGTAACCAGTCCAGATTCTCCTGATTGCTTAATGATCAGTCGAGTTCCAACGTAATGGTTATAGTGATCTAGTGTAAGATCTGCTTTAGTGATATGGGTTTGGCCGCAACCATAATACTCATTACGAGCACGGAATAAATTAGTTGTATTCGCGTTATGGTCTTGATTGGCGCCGAAGTACTCGTTGCTCAACTGGGTGATGTCAAAAGCATTTAAAATGTGGGTTTGTTCTGAATCCTGTTCTTCTAACAATCTTTGGTCGCTAGGAAATTGAGATCTGAGACCTGAAATGATAGATCTTAGATCATAGATCATAGATCAGATATCTGAGATCGGAGATCTGAAATCTCAGATCTGAGGGAATTTGTGAAAAATCCAGAATTTGAGCCGAGTGCGGAAAATGCTGGATTTGCTGATTATCCGGTATTTATGTAAATTACTTTACTTAAATATTATTTTAATTTTTTTTTTTTTTTATAAATGTAAGCAGCGCCCATTTTACCCCAGGCAAATAGATCGTAGGTAGCTAGCTGTGACGTCAGCTCTAACCCTATTACGTGACAGAGGACTTACCCCCACAGGACTAGGGGATTGAGGACCGTTTTGAGGGAGCTGGACGGGGACACTTCTCATCGGATGGTCAAGGAGCCGATACGCCAGTACTTACCCCTGAGCTTAATATACCTTCTGCATATTATAATATTGCGTAACATCTATTGTCGGGTTTATTTTTGTATTAATAAACATGTGGGTTAACTTAAATAGTGTTTTGGACGTTATTTACATAAATTTAAGAAAAAAAAAAACTTTAAATAACTTTACGATCAATTTTCATTAAATTTGCACGAAAATCTAATGAAATTAGTATGATGCAAGTCAGGTATAGGTAGGTATAGTCATTAAATTTTCACGAAAATCTAATGAAATTGATGCAAGTCCATGAGAAAGTTGTGCTCTGACTGGAAATCGAACCCAGTCCCAAAAATTCTTGACCAAATTTTCAGTACACAAATTTACTTTGGAAAGTAAATCATCCAGAAATTTGAGCCCTGACTGGGAATCGAACCGTAGGCGAGATACACGCCTGGTAGGCGAATAATCACGTGACGCCTCAAATTTCACGACCTATAAGTTTGCTAGAACGGCAATCTTGGAATAAACATGCCAGTTCACTCTCCATCTTACGGCTTGAATATTGAGAGTTTTAATAATTCCGTAAAAATGGCGACTACTCGACTATACGGGGACCACGCCTTTACCCCTATTTAGTATGTATTCCCTTTGTATACCTACACTCGTCACAGGTATGGATATTTTTGAAAGAAAAACGAACTCGGTATTTATTATGCACGAATGGTGAGCCAGCCTGAACTTTACTGAATTAAATAGGTACCGTCGACAAACGATTTAGTTAAGATTATAAAACAATAAATAAAATGATATAAATTATAATGAATTGACAAAGATTCATTACCCCGATTTAGTATAATGACAGTTAGTTTAGACTTTCAACTGACGGGTAATATTAAGTTCAAGTAAAAGGACCAAAATTTGAATTCAGACTGACTGACTGACGGGGTAACGGGTAGATGGTAAAGCCCCGGACTGACCCCGACTCTGAACGAACTGAACTCTACTACTAAACTGACTGAACTGACTAATTGAACTGACTAGCTAATTAGCGGTAAAATTCACCCCTTTTTATACCCATTAGGATTACGTGGCTTTTCGCGGCGTCGGCCGTTTTCGCGGCGTCGGCCGTTTTTATGAAGCTTGGGAGAATATAACGGATAACGAGTTTGTGTTAGGTTGTATTAAAGGTTATAAGCTAGGCTTTAGTCGTCAGGTTGAACAGGTACGCGAACCTAGAGTTGTTATTGAGGACCATGAGGTCCAAAGGTTTGAGAAAGCAATCCAGAAACTGTTGAGTAAGGGGGCGATTGAAGATTGTCACCCAGAGGAGGGACAATTTCTTTCATCCTATTTCTTAGTGCCGAAGAAAGATGGCTCGGATAGATTTATTCTCAATCTTAAGAAGTTGAATGAGTTTATAGACCCATCTCTTTTCAAGATGGAAGATCTGAGAACAGCGCGTGGTCTGACGTTAAAAAACGTTTATCTTGTTGTGTATTGAGGATTCGGCTGAGAAGTGTTCTAAGAACGTCTGTGCCACAGTTACTCTGTTAGAGTCTTTGGGGTTTTTAATTAATAGAAAGAAGAGCAGGTTGACTCCAAGTACGAGGTGTGACTTTCTAGGTTTTACTATAGACTCTGCAAAGCAATCGGTTGAACTGACGGATGGGAAGAAGGTCCATTTAAGTAAATTAATAAAGACTTTCACAGCAGGTCAAAGTCACTCAATCAGGGAGTTATCTGAGCTGATAGGAAAGTTGGTAGCAGCATGTCCGGGTGTGGACTATGGTTGGCTTTATTTGCGACCTTTAGAGAACTTTAATAATGTTTGCTTGGGCAGGAATCAGTCTGACTATGAGGCATCAATCGTCATACCAGATCATCTAGTACCTGATATAGCATGGTGGGAAGAAAATGTGCGTCTCGGGTATAGTAAAATTAAATCGGTAGAGTTTAGTAAGACGATCTTCACGGATGCTTCAAACTCAGGCTGGGGTGCCTTGCAGGTATCGATTACCGCTTGGGGTACTGGTTCATTCTCAGTGTATAAAAGTTAAATATTATTTTCTAAATTTTATATACCTTAGGCCGTAACATCGCCTTCAATTAACTACAGTCGCAGTAGATTTTAAATAAATTAATTTATGTTAAATTATTGATTTATTGTACTACATTCTTTGACGTTTTCATACTATGACAATAGATTGCAAGGAACTATAAATAAATATTCAAAACATTAATTGTCAATCCATTTATTTATAAGTACACAATAATAACAATAAATTCTGACAGTGATGCAATCAATGCAAAAAAACTTCCGCGTTAATTCACGTTCTACAAACTTTTTCAAAAGTTCAAAATCCTTTTCTGATCAGCTTTAATCTTTGATAGCTCAGCGCAGTTGCTTGCGTCTCTGCTTCATACTGAGAAGATCGTGAGTTTGATCCTGAGAGAAGTCAAAATTTTTCAAAAGCAGCAATGCTTAAAAACTAGTATTTGGATCGGGTGATACATTTTTGTCATAAAATGCAGTTTGATATAATAGGTCTTAATGCCAGTCGTATTTTGTTCCGGCAGCTGATTGTTCTAGACTTAAATTATGTCAGTTATGGTTTGTAACAAATGTAATTAAATGCATATGATGTGAGAAACTATTTAACTTTGTGACTTATGCACTTAAATCTATCTAGACTTAGTAACAATAGTTCTTTGATACTTATAAATTATGCTCCTTTGTCATTTTAAGCTGTACTCATTTTGTTACATTAGTACTTAGATCCTGTCTAAGATACTGCCAATGTCACTATGTTCTAGTTGGAGTTAGTTACATTCACACTTCGAGCCAGATACTGGATGCTACCAGCATACTTTGTTACCGCCGTTGTTGGAGACTTGATATGTTTGTGCCCGTTGCTGTTTAGTACGCAATAACGTTACGCCAGGCATTCTATTTGACATTTTACGAAACTATTATCGACTGGCAAATATTACCATTATTGTTGATGAAGTAGATTTTCAATAACATCATATAAATAACATTAATGTTTTAAGATATCCCCTGAAATCTACTTTATTATCAAAAATCTACAGTGAAATAGTTTTGTAAAATGTCACATACAATTCCTGGTATAAAGTTATTATGTGCTTAACAGCGACGGGCACAAACATATAAAGTCATGAACAGCAGCGGTAAGAAAGTACGCTGGTAGCATTCAATATGTGGCTCAAAGTGTGAATGTAACTAACTCCAACTAGAACATAATGACATTAGCAGTATCTTAAACAGGATCTAAGTACTAATGTAACAAACTAAATACAACTTAAAATAAAGCAGTAGCATAATTTATAAGTCTCAAAGAAATATTGTTACTAAGTCTAGATAGATTTAAGTGCAAAAGTGACAAACTTAAATAGTTTCTCACAACATATGCATTTAATTCCATTTGTTTCAAACCATAACTAACATAATTTGACATGGTCTGTGTTTACTTAAACATTTTATGGTTTCTCTGAACTTAGTACAATGCTCTTTTGTATAATTTTTTTTTCTTTAAACATAAGTTTTTCTTTTTAAATATACGTGTTCTCAACAACTAAATTAAACAATTAAATGAAATACTCAACTCCAAGACTTAGATCATATTAAATATAAATCTTAATTTTAAATTATAAATAGAATTATTTTACATACTTGAATTCGCGCTTCTCTGACAAGTAGCGTCACCTGCCAGATGCAACCCAAGGCATCACAAAAGGTCAGCTAAAAACGGATTTTATGAAATTCCATCCGGAAGGGGAGTTGCGGGAGCGTTAAATGAACAAAAATCACGTTTTTAAACCACAGCTTTTATAGATATGAAACTTGGTCAGAATATATTCTTTCACACATAATATAAATTACTAAGAACGAATTTTCCTTGCAGACGCAGCCTGCCATACCAATCTGAAATACAAAAAACAATCATTAAACTTATGAAGTAACTAGAATTTTACAAAGCGCGCTGAGGCGCGCCAAAATTTGTAAAAGTACTGGCTATATATGTAATCTTATTAGTGACTTTATCGATTAAGTTTGTTGTTGGTCGTAAATATTTATTATTCATAATGAAATCAAATTATTCAAATTATGATGATTTTGAATTTCGATATCTTTCGATTATCGACATGTTCAGGTACTACCGTGTATAATCAATGGTAGATGAGAAACTAACAACACGAGTCTAAGATTATGGCATACTTATTATGTGGAGACCACAAATTTGAAACAAGGAAGACGAAGAACGTTGACATTGGCGCCTCAGGTGAATCATTATTGTTTGCTGGTAGAATACCTTGCTCTATTCTAACTTTTTTTAAATTACAACGAATGGAAAACGTAAGCAATTCCAAAAAAAGCTAAAACAGTCAAGATTTAATCTCTTCTTGTGATGTGGTGTCTTCACCATACTTTGATACCTAGTGTTTGTGATACGGAGCCCAAGACATTTCTTCGGGTCTTGATCATCAAACTTCAAACTCTGTAGTCATTTCTTGGTGCAATCGGTACTGACTCTGAAAGTACTTGCTAGAAGAAACGTAAAAGTCTGCCTTTAGATTAATTCAGTTAAGACAGATTACCATGATGGCAACAAACTGAATCACCCGAAAAAGACGTGTTGTTTCTTCTTTGCTTCTAAAGCGCCAAGTGGGTGGAGTTATTTATCTAAGCTCACTCATGGATTTCACCACAATATGGAATGAAGAAATACATAGATGTAATGAAATTCATGACTGAGACTAGATAACTTATTTTTTGGTCCAAGGCTTCTTTAGAAGTTAATCTTGGAGATGAACGGTCTTCAATCACGTGCAAATTTTGAAGTTTCTGTAAAAAACATATAGACCAATAACCATTTTAGTTAGTTCAAGGCATGTGTCAAAACCTAGTATGTGCTATGTATACGAATGGATATCTTTGATTTTTGATGTTTTTTTTTATGATCCTGAACTTACTGGTTTCAGGAACCTTGATGTCATTATCGTCTATAAGTTGGGCTTCAAGTAAGACTCGATACCCGGAGGTACTTTGGGCAAATAATTCTATTAAATAAATCCACAGTGCCAATGCAGTGTGAAGTTAACCTAATCAATAATTATTAATAAAAAAGCGGAACTAGTGAGTGAAAAAAAAAAGTGTACACAGATAAAATGAAAGAATTAGTAAATCTGATCCTTGAGGGACCCATTCCAGAGAGAGACTTCTGGGTCCGCCATACAGATACCGGTTACATTACAGTAAATTCAATAGACCTTGAAACTTACCGAAAAATAAAGACACTGCTGACAACTAAAAATATGAAATTTTTTACCTATACCCCAAAAGAGGACAAATTAGTTACCCTCGTACTCAAGGGCCTTAAGCCCGAGTACACAGCTGAGGATGTCTCAACATACATCAATAAAAAAAAATTCAATAATCTTACACTCAAAAAAGTCACAGAAATTAAATACGGAAAGGACACCGACCAAAGTTCATTTTTCCTAGTACAACTCATTAGCGACAGCAAACCAGCTGAACTCACCAGAATAAAACAAATGCTAAACCAGACAATCAGATGGGAGAAGCTCAGGAAAAAACGCATCTTCCAATGCATGAGATGCCAGAAAATTGGACACTCTAGCAGCAATTGCACACTCGATTTCAAGTGTGTCAAATGTGGCAAAAACCACGGACCCAAAAGTAGTGGGGGTGTCTGCGAGATCCAGAAAGACAGCAATAAAGAGCTTCTAAAGTGCGGCAATTGCGGAAAAAATGGTCACACAACCTCTTACAAAGGCTGTACATATCTAACAGGAGCCCAGGACATAAAGAATCAGGTGACCGACTTAAGACGACAACTTAAGCAAATAAAGCTGAACAAAATATATAGAACAGTCAACAATGACCACTCCTTCGCGAACATAACAAGCAATAGCCAATTCCCGCCTCTCCCCGGCCGAAATCTCAACAGAAACCCTCTAGAGGATCACTTCAATCCAGCTCCGAATGGACCCATCCAAGGTAACATACCAACAACTGACAGTACCTCGAATATTTTCTCCCGATTCCGATCCAAAAGTCCGCCGCTCTTAGGCTCAGGCTCTTTGGCCGCAATAATAATCTCAACAGAATTGTTCTCACCGTTTATCCTGAATTCTCAGGCCCCAACGCGGATACAGCGGCGCACCGTCTTTCAGCCAGTGGACTCGAGTCCTAAAGACAAGCTCCCTCGTTCTTGCCATCGAGTCTCTCAGCTCCGTCAACGTAACTTCTCTCACTGGAAAATAACAAAGTATTGTTTAAATTAAGTGTTTTCTATAATAAAGTTTAACACGACCAATAATACTGATCACCAGGATAAAAGATCTAAAACGTTAGAGAACAAAATAAAATTCTCACAAGCAAGGGCTAAAGCTAAGCGAGTTATAAAAGAAATTGATTGGACTTACAGTCGTGGGATGGCATAAGGCCGAAAAGTGCAACCACTGCACACTTGAACACACAAAAAATTTCATCAAAATCGGTCCAGCCATTTAGAAGGATTTTATTTTATTCAACAAAATTAATGTCTATTCGGTTCACCTCTCTGTAAGGGTCAAAAACTGTAGGGAATGATAAACGGCTTATTGTGTGAGAGATCTCTCTCCGTGCTATTTACTGAGTGGAGTGATAATTGATCAGATATCGATCGAGGTTAAAGATCGAGGTTAAGATATCAATTTAGGGTTGTATGTATTTTTTAAGCCACATCATAACAAAATATGAAATAAAAGTTCGGTCAAAAGTGAAAAAAATAAGTTTTGGAGTCGACCATTCTTATCACTAAGGGGTATGAAAAATAGATAACAACCTATTCTCAAACATACCGAAGATACATATAAAATTTCATTAAAATCAGTCAAGCTGATTCGGAGGAGTATGGTAACAAACGCAGTGACACGAGAATTTGATGTATATTAGGTAGATAGATATTCTAGAAAAATATAGGCAATAAAATACACTTACATGAACGTGAAGTCAAAAAAATAATTGCAATTTCGAGTAAAATGGATCGCGGCCTTGTCTGACAAATTCTAGATTATAACTGAACAACACTTTGTCGATACTTAATTAAAAGTATTAGCCCAATGATTCACTTTTCTGAAGTAAACAGGCCTGTTATCGTCTTTGGTAATTCCCTCGTTAAAATCCTATTTATAATTCGAACCAAGCGTAGGTACCGAGATAAAAGAAAGTAATACACTGCTGTCGGTAAAGCTTGCATATTTGAGAATTCAATAAATATATATATAAGAAAATCAATTTCGCCTCAGTTTTAATAACGAAACGTATTCAGTTGAATGTACGACCCGATAATTAATTAATTTCATAAGTATTTTGTCACATGTTACACATCATATGCGAGTACTGTAGATCTCGTTTTTTTTTAACATCTTTTTTATCCAACAGACCTTCATCGAGGTACTTACTCTTAATTTTTTCTTCAATCTCGCTTACACTTAAATATATTGTTATGTATTTTTACGTATTCAATTTCGGAACAACCAATTTGATGGAATCATCGGAGTAGGAGTATAAAAGTTTCTCTTTCTAACAGCATTTTTATTTAACATCTTTATCCAACAGACCTTCATGGAGGTACTTACTCTGTATTTTTTTCTTCAGTCTCGCTTACACGCAAAGATTCCAAAATTTATTACGTATTCAATTTCGGAACAACCAATTTGATGGAATCATCGGAGTAGAAGTATAATTTTACATCTTCTTTATCCAACAGACCTTCATCGAGGCACTTACTCTGTATTTTTTTCTTCAGTCTCGCTTACACACAAAGATTCAAAATTAATTACGTCTTCATTTCCGGAACAACCAATTTGATAGGATCATCGGAGTAGAAGTACAAAAGTTTTTGAAAAAGTTTCTCTTTCTATCAGAAGTTTTATTTAAAATCTCATGATAAAAACTAGACACATTTGCTGTTAAAGTATCTATAAGTAAACTTTGTTCTTAATTCTTAAAATTTGTAAGGAAACTTCGTTTTCATACGAGGACCAATCTCCATGTGCTCACACGAGGATATTGTGGAAAACTCTATGGAAAGCCATTACACTATTTCTTTATTTTTCCTACATTGAAGAACCCCAAATAAATATAAAATTTTAAAAAAATAACATTGACTCCTCCCAGGACTCAGAAGGCATTTATTATTTTTTCCCCTTCATAACTTACAAACCTTTCTCAGTCTAAACAACGAAAACATAATATTATGATATGAGTGTAAGAGAAAACTGCAACAAATCCCTATTGTTATCCCTAGATGTTACCATCTATAATATAATAAAACTGTAACGGGGCCGTGTCTGTACATGGAATATTTTTGGAAAATAATAACTGTGGTGGACATTACTAACGATACAGAGGCCAAAACAATAATTTTTGGAATTTTTGTCTGTCTGTCTGTCTGTCTGTCTGTCTGTCTGTCTGTATGTTCGCGCATCACGCAAAAACTACCGGGCCGATTTTGATGAAATTTTGTATGGTGGTTCCTTATAGCCCGGGTTAACATATAGTATACTTTTTATCCCAGAAAATTCAAGAGTTCCCGTGGGAAAATCAAAAGTATTCATTTATAGAATGGCTCACCACGCAAATGTGGCTTAACCTATTATAATCAAATTTTACACGTTGATACCCTTATCGAGAACTGAAACTGGGACATTGTGAATGCCAAAAAAATTAGGTTTCCTACAGG
This sequence comes from Coleophora flavipennella, assembly GCA_947284805.1. NCBI lineage: Eukaryota > Metazoa > Arthropoda > Insecta > Lepidoptera > Coleophoridae > Coleophora > Coleophora flavipennella. The sequence goes on from OX369307.1 coordinate 4,057,787, forward strand.
AATGCAAAAAATTGTATCTTTAGATTGGCTCAACGTAACAATATGAAACCTTTACATTGGGATGGGGTGTTTTGACCATGATTGTATAGTCGGGTATTCTTTATCCCGGACAACTAAAGAGGTCCCGTGGGAAATTATCTATCGATACTTACAATAATAGCAATAGAGTACTTTTTTCTATTTATTAGCTACACATACCAAACATTATAATCATAGTAGCAGAATGTCAATAGATGGCGCTGTAGGGATAATAAAACGCGCTTAAGTTGTATTAAAACATTAAAATATTGTTTCAAACTTTTGAGTGGATTTATTTTATGTATTTTTCAGCATACGCTACTTTAAACTCTGGAACTATGGTACGTAGCGATGTGTTTCATAGACAAACAGAGAGGTATTTTTTTACAGATTCCAATCGTGTAAAAAAATAAAAACACATAAATCGAGTTTAGCATCTTTTAACAGGAGGCACAGATATGGGAACTCTTCTGACGGCGACTATTTGCGTGTGGCAGTTGCTCTCCGCCTGCAATATCAATATCTGTGAACCTCATCAATGTATTTGCGGGTCCACGGTGGAGGCAATTGTCCATCACTCACTGAGTTGCAGTCGTTGTTTGTGAAGATTCCCACGTCACCAATTCCTTAATGACCTCACTCGGAGGGCACTGGTCTCGGCCAGATGGAATATTCCATCTTTGATGCAGCCGCCGGCCGGGCTTTAGTCGATCTGATGGCAAAAGGCCGGAGGTTTTAAACAGGTGCTATGGCAGAGAGGAACGTGTCTGCTTTGGGAAGCCACTTTTTCTGTCTCACTCCTTACCCGTACGGTACTGCTGCTCAATTTGCGGCGAGAAAGAAGGATAATAAGTACTCGGTTTTGGAGGCAAATTACTGCTTTGTGCCGCTGGTCTGTGAGACAACCAGCTGCTGAACCCTCAGAGGCCTTTGCCTTCACAAAGGAGATTGGCCTTCGCCTTCGAGAGAGGAGATGTGACGTGAGGTCCTACCTGCTGTTAAGGTTGTCTATTGCCATCCAGCGCGGCAACGAGAAGTGCGTCTTGGGCTCCTTTGGAGCTGATAAGACTCGAGGATTTGACCCATATTAATATTGTTACGAAATTTTATTACTAGATTGATACCTATAATGATTTGAATTAGTTTTTTGATAATATAGGTAATGTGTTATTTCGTCATATCAGTTTATATAGGTCTCCACCAAGGGGCTCGACCTGCCCTGAGCTAGGGCGATCTGGCCTTAGACGATCACGTGGGCCCATTGCGGGTTGATTGACTTCACACATAAGCTTCGAATTTCTTCGCAGGCGTGTGCAGGTTTCCTCACGATGTTTTTCTCACCGTAAGAGCGTCGGATAAACGTACATACCAGTATGAAATCGATATTCGTATAGATATTGGTAAGTGGCAGATTCGAACCACGGCCTTCCGGACAGGAGGTAGTGGCCCTAACCGTTTTGCCACCGACGCTCTATATTTTATTTAAGATTTAGAAATCCTTACTTATAGTATTATAAATGTGAAAATGTGTTTGTTTGTTTGTTACTTATTCACACTTCAACACCTCTACCAATCTTGATGAAATTTGGCATGCAGGTAGTCATCACTGGGAATGAAATAGTCAACCTTTCATCTGTGGAAATTATCATAGCCCGATGCAGTTCCTGAGGAAACTAAAACAATACTCTTTGTTCGCAAATTTATTTAAAACGAGGGATCTGGGGACAACTGTTTTCTACGATCGCGCACGTCAGTGGCGTCGCAACGGAGCAACGGATTAAAGTGATTTTTTTGTATAGAATTTGTTAAGGGGGGGGGGGGTAAGTGACAAAGACTGCTAATCAGAATAGCCCGATACAGTTCCTGAGGTACCTGGAGAAAACTCATGTCCACGCTTGCGAGCCGATTGCGGCTCGCGCACCACTCACCCTTCATAAAGAGTCATAAAAGCTATGTCCACGTGGGCGAAGCCGCGGGCAAAAGCTAGTATCTAATATAATGTTCATTTACTTTCGTTTATGATATTATGATATGAGTGTAAGAGAAAACTGCAACAAATCCCTATTGTTATCCCTAGATGTTACCATATCTAATATAATGTTCATTTACTTTCGTTTATGCAGAACATTAACTATTTGAAAAGTTGCCACGTCCATCACCCCATTTCATAGTATATCTCGTATAAGTATTCGAGCAAGCACCAATGGCGCACCGCACCGCACGACTCCTCGCCCCCTCACTAAAAATCAATAGGCATTCGCTTGTAAACAAGCCATGTGAGGCAAACAAGTTGTTTCAACCATTTTTATATAAAATACCGTTCTGTGTTGTTTATTTTCGCCTATTTAAGTGTTTAGAACAATCTTGCTTAGTAGATAGCCAATATGGATACAGCTAATATAGGGTACTCTTATCATTTGCCCTCCGGTGGATGGAACTACAAAATACGAAACACATTGTCGCAGTTTAGCGATTTGTTTAGCGAATTCAACAAATATATCGCGCCAGCATATTACCACGATCGATGTGAAAGGTGAGTAAACTGGTTTAGCCTTTATTATGAGATTAATAGTGAAAATAAGTCATGCTTTACTGCTACGGCGTAGTTAAAACACGAGGTTGCTACGCGCAGTAATAAGAACAAAAACGTTGTAGCTCTAGCCTACCTTGTTACGATGTAAATATGTATATTCGCCAATACACCTTGTTACGATATTAATATGTATATGCTCCAATACACCTTGTTACGATGTAAATATGTTTTTCCGCCAATACGGGATGTAAAAAAATTGGTGAAGGACCCGTTAACTGGGGGGTACTACCCATTATAATAACCAACTTTCCCCAAGAAACCGTAGTCAATTCTCAAAAAATAAAATTGGATCCGCCATGCAAAAATCCGTATACTTAAACAGCTGATCAATGTGTATGAAGAGCTTTTTTTTTGAGAGTCCAGCAAAGTCATAGAACAATAGTAGGAAAGCCCAGGAGTAGGAAGCCCCAGTTACGGAATCTACACCATGTCCCTGTATAAGGAAATAAATAAGAAACCGAAACTGAACAACTTTCCCCAAGAAACCTATGGTCAATTCGCAAAAAAATTTGGACCTCAAGTTGGTCGGTCAGCTGATCGCTTTGAGTATACATGCTGATCGATTTCTACGGAAAGTCCAACGTTTTTTTAACATTTTTATAACTATAAGTTTCTTGGGGAAAGTTGTTCAGTTTCGGCTTCTTATACATCTCCTATAATAAGTACGGCGAGAATGCATTTTTAGCCGGAACACATCTATCTTTGATTTGACATTGATGTTTGTCGGCAAGACTTAGATAAGATGGTGGTAGCTAGCCAGGCTTAGAAAATGCCCCTCCACCAACCAAACCTTGTCTTAGTTAGATTCCGCTGGGAATCGAACCCGCGACTTCTTGATGTGAAGCTAAAGGACTTGACCATTACGCCACGGAGGTTGTTAAAATTATGTCAGTTGGTTAAGGTTACGGAGCACAAGAGCGGCAGGCATGGCTGCAGATTTCACCCTTTTTAAAACAGCAAGCGCAATCGAAACCACAAAGATAAGATAAGGCTTGAAGATAAGATAGCCAGTTCTCCATTGCGTTGGGGAATCTTTGTAAGCTCGCTTCCATCTTCGGCATCATCGTCACTTACCATCAGGTGAGATGATGCCAAGGGCTTACCAGTTGTAAATAAAAAAAAAATATTTATCATATTTACTTAGGTAGATAATAATGTTCTCCTGTCTTTTTTAGACGTTCTAATTCATACATAAAAATTGTTCTTTTTTTTGTAGATCGGTTCAGATGCGAGTCTACACAATGCACAAAGGTGAATTTGTGATGGTTTTCATAGGGTTTTTCGCTTGCGTCGGACTAGGCGTATTTATAGGATTAGCAGGTTTGAAAATTTACGTTTACATTAGTACCGTAATTAAGTAGTAAGGTGTTGAGTTAGACTTAAGAAGCACTGCCCCTTACAATATTAAGCTGAATGTATGGATTCTTAGACTGTGCAGGTATACATAAGTATGATTTAGGCCATATTACTAACATATTTGAGCAGGCATCCTATCATTTACGAATGAATTCTGATCTGCGTAGCTGGTAATATGCTTATGCACAGTCATCTGCGTATCAGAGTTTCTGGCATTATGCGTAGATTGATTGGTCATTTACGAAACGAAATTCTGGTATTCTGCGTAGATGTTAATACGCGTATGTAATCATGGTCATGTGCGTATCAGGTAATTTGCGTTTCTGGCAGTATGCGTCGAAATGGGCTAGTCACTTACTAGAGAAAAACGTGTCTTAGCGGTGAAGGGAGACACTGATGGATGACATTTAAGACAGTCTAAAGTAGTCTCCATTTGATAATACTAAAAGCACAAACACAAGAAGATTGTAGCTTAGTACTACTTCGTTACCTGACCATAAACGCGGTCATTACCTAGGTGGGTTTGACTGTTATAGTGCCATTATCTCGATCGTTTCCGTGCGTCGCAAGCCACTATAAGCCGTCGGAGCCGGTTGCTGTCACTAGATGGCAGCCGTTAAGCCGTGTCAGCCTTATTACTTTGCAAGGTATAGACAATTTGAGGATATCCGTCCTATCCTATCCTTTCCGAGTTTAGAAAGAGACCCGTGTCAGAGCAGTGGGGAAGTGATGGGTTGTTAATGAAGAAACTCATACGTAGCGTAGAAACCCTCCACTAAAGTCTATTGTTATGAAATGGCCAAACATGTAAACAAACATTTTATCTTAATCACATTACATTTTGGACATCGAGCATGTTCTTAAGAGAATTTTATTCAGTTATAGTGAAATATAAGTATAATACGGGCAGATTATAGTGACAAGTTTTCCCCGCAAAACCAATGTTTCTTCTAGGGCCATCACCGACCACAACTACTCCGACATCAGCTACATCAACCATGACCAATTCGAGCACCATATTTGAGGGCCCTTTCCACTTAAGAAGCCCAGCACTAGGTAACCGAGTCCAGCAGCTTTGGTTGATGGCTGAAATCATCACTAATAACAATGATGGTAAGTGACTAATCAGTAATCAATCATACATGTCTTGGTAGAACTACCATGTCATCTCTAGTCTCTGCCATAGGCAGAGGAGGAGATATGGGTGTCGTGTCCTCCTCCCCCCGAAATCTTTGAAAATTTCAAATAATACTTTGGCGCGCGTCGCCGTCAGCTCGTGTCGCGACTGCTTCCGAACGTTTCCTATCAGAACAAAGTTGACCTATCAGAATCGTGAAATTTTTCGCTCGCTTCGCTCGTGTTACAGACGCTGCCAAGGTACCTACGTATGTGTGTGTATCGCGAAATGTCGCAACGTTTTAACATTAATTGTTGGTTGACCTATCAGAATCGTGAAAATTCGCACCACTCGCATTAGTGTTAAATAAACTGCTTACGTAAGTGTATCGCAAAATATTGAAAATTTCACGCTCGCTCCACTCGTCTTAGTGTTATACACATTGCTTAGTTTGTGAATCGCGAAATTTCGCTACCGATTTTACCGCAATTCAAAACGTGGCTGTTCTGCTAGCTAACAGGTCTTGAGCTGACATGGTTCGTCCAAAAATACAAAAACTGGCTATGCCCCTGTCTCTTGTTCATCATCATCATTTCAGCTAATATACGTCCCCACCGAGGGGCTCGAGCCTACCCTGAATTATGGCGATCGGGCCTTAGTCGACCCACGGGCCCAGTGCGGATTGGTCGACTTCACACACAACCTTCGAGTTTCTTCGCAGGCGTATGCAGGTTTCCTCACGACGTTTTCCTTCACCGTATAAGAGCGTCGGATAAACGTACACATGAAATCGAAATTCGAAAAAACATTGGTACGTGGCAGGATCGAACCACGACCTCCCGAACAGGAGGTAGCGGCCCCTGCCATTACGCCACCATTGTTTATTACTATGATTAAAAATATTTCCCGAATTTATTATACCCGTCCCGATTTTTCCCCATTAAATACCGAAATTTTTATTGGGTGAGTTTTGTCCCTTATCCCAGGAGTGGAGTAGACACGTAATGTAGGTTTGATAGTGATAATATTGTTATCTCAAAAGCGTTTAGCAAATTTGGCATGGTAAACTTAGTCGGAACTGTTGCACGCTTGAACATTCTCGTTATTAAAATTTCATATTATGGTAAAAATTACTTACCTACTGTGGTTGTTGGTTGCAAAATCAGAATATCAGTTAGCAGCTTTGGTTGGTGGTAGGGCATTTTCTAAGCCCGCCTGGCTAGCTCCCACCATCTTATCTAAGTCTTGCCGCCAAATATCAATGTTGATATCATTGGTGTGTTCCGGCATGAAGATAAGATAGCCAGTTCCCCATTGCGTTGGGGAATCTTGGTAAGCCCACTTCCATCTTCGGCAACATTGTCACTTAGGTGAGATGTTGTCAAGGGTTTACCAATTGTAAATAAAAAAAAAACGTTCACCAGCGCGCAACCACCCTATTCTGTATCTGCAATCCTAAGCAAAGAATGTAGCATATAACTTTACTTAGTTATATGTAACGCCACCTAGCTACTTAGATAGGTAACCTACCTACCTAATAAATATAAATCTGTAATTTCATAATTACAGTTTGTCGCTTTTCGGTTTAGCGTTTTATAAGATGCGGTAGCTGGATGCGGAGAGCGCAGAACCGGTCGTCGTGGAAATCCTTGGGGGAGGCCTATGTCCAGCAGTAGACGTCCTTCGGCTGATATGATGATGATGCAGATGCGGTACGTCTTAAACTTATCTGCTCTACATCATCGATATTCGTTCAAAACTTTCAGTTAGTTAAGTACCTACTTACTTTAATTTTTAGGAACATTTAGGTATCTTGTAATCATATTATTTACCTTCTTTATACAGTGAATCTACCTTGTAAGCGTAGCGAACCAAGGTACGTACTAACTAACTAACCTACTTAAAGGATTTCCATAGTCCATTTCAATTTTTTGTCAAAATTGTGTCGCACAATGAAACCTGTATATTTGGATATGGGACATACTATAGACAAACGAAAAATGCCATAAAGTCCTGAAACGTCAGACGTCAATATCATTGCAGAGATAACTGGACATGAAATTTCAGAATGACTTGAAATATTTTCATTTTATTTCTCTACGTCCAATTATTTCCGTAACGTGACGTTTTAGGCCAAATTGAGATTGCATTTTTTGTTTGTCTAAGTGGCTTCTGTTCAAATATACAGGTTCAGTTGTGCGACACTGTTTTGAAAATGGCGGAACTACTGCGCCAGTCTCCTTTGTCGAAGATCTCCTCTGTAAGTTATTTTTTTCTTAAACTTTGTCCCATTTAACTTACAGAGGAGATCTTCGACAAAAGTTTTCAAGTCAGTATATCAATAGACGGAGTGCTCAGCGATCACACATCTACAAACCTAATACCAGAGAGCGAAGCGACTAATAGGTAAGCATTTCTTCTTCGCAACAGCGTGTATGGAACTTGTAGGTAAGTGATCGAATACCTTACTCAAGCAGCGTGTATGGAACTTGTAGGTTGATCGAATATCTTTCTCAATTAAATGACGCACACGCATAACACGGAAAAATAACCGTCAACTGCGCTGAAAAGGACTGAAACCTTTCTAACTTGTGAAGTCACTGTGAAGTGATGAAACTTGACGAAGAGAATAAAATACAACTCTGATATAAAACTCTCCTCTTCTGTGCTGTAAAAATATGGATGGAACCTTCGACCAATTAACAGCTATGGACCGACGAGGCGTTTCGATGCCTACAGAATGAGCGCACGCAGCTCATTTCACCTTAGTCGATCAGTATTCCCCAAATGGGTTTAAGGTCGAACCTAGTGAAATGTATTATCTCATTCGTTCTAAATTCCGAGTACATCTCTTTAGGTCTGTCATTTGTTTATATTTGAACGAGACTCGGTAGACTATTTATTTAGTGTTGTGACTGTGTGTATACGTGCAGTTGTGTTTGACTCATTTTTTATGAGATTAATGTATGGATAGGGCCGGTCCATTATGTTTGGTCGAAGGATAGAACGCGTACACTTCGAGAAATAGTGTTTAAGTTATTTTAACACTAGAGGACCCGCGCGTCAAAATACTCCTAGAGTACTCGCGCGGGGCACATGTGTCACCCATTATGACATAGGTTTTTTTATTACCACTCATAGTTGATTAAATTAAATAAGGTATTATATTACAAATTAACTTTATTTTTTACTAAATACTTTAGTAAAAGACAAGAATTGCTTAACTTATATGTAATAAAAAACAAATGGGTAACTTCTCTTAAAATTAACACATTTTGTACTTATTGAGATCAAACATTTTTTTTTCTTTGAAACACATAAATTTGGAAAAGAAATCATTTTATTATAAAGTTCACGAACGGATTTTACTTATTCAAAAGCATTTTCGTTACAGCTAGGGCATAGTATGATTTGGTGATCCGGACAAAAAAAAAACGCGCGGGTAACATACGTCACCCACGTACTTTATAAATGCACTGCGAACACGTCGATGCGCCTAGCAAGATGAGATGGCGCACTACTGATGTGTGGGACATTCCCTACTCGAGGATTACCTGAGAGGGCAGCACTGTAGCGCGATCTGTTCAAAAGATATTTGTCAATCTTACACCCTGGGTGACATATTATGTCACCCGCGCGAGCCCTCTAGTGTTAAGTTTAAGTGATTCATCTTCTTCTAGTACAGAACTGGAGACTTTTGTAGTATCTGTATTGTAATTTTATTCCTTATTTCTTTTTTCTGTAATGTGCATGTGCATTATTTCTTTGTGTACATCCTATTCCATCACTATACTCGTAGCGCCGAATTTTGTAACGGGAAAAAAAAGAATTAGTTAACAGCACGAATATACCTTTCTGGGGCGTGAAGTTGGAAGTTTAGTCAGGTAGAGTTCATGAATACACTCGGTCCCTGTTGCGGATATTTACAGGATTAAGTAGTTGGCAGGGATTCAGTTCAAACGATCAATAGCATATTGCCAACGTAGATAATACTAGGATCGACGTCCCTACTGGTTTAGACGTTACGTGAAAAACGATAGAAATATATAAGGTTCTTCCTATGCTAATTGGTTATTGTCTCTTGAAAAAAAATTGTGCTTGACGCTATCCAAAAAGATGAAGATTAACATTTAACAGAAAGATTGCGATATGGCTACCGTGTTTAGTTTTTAATTAAGGCAAAAAAAATATTAATTTTACGATTTATTTATTTTTTATGAATTTTAGTGGACATAGGGAACATTTTCTGTTGTGCTCAACGATATTTAAAGACAGTGTTAAAAGGTTGTGCTCATAAATTGGATCGCAATATCTTCGTTTATGTTAGCTGTTGCCCGCAACTTTTTCCGCGTGGATAATTAAACATGACAAAATTATGAAAAAACCTCATGAAAATTAATCATTTGAGATCCTAAATAAATAAACCGTTGTATTTCATCTCTTTGACTAGCGATAATATATCAATTTTATTTATAACCATAATCTTTTTTTTAAATAACGTCAAATCCAGTTTTTCGGAGGTCCCTTATATATGACCCTTATATAGGACCCTTATGAAAATTTATTTTTATCTGACTACGACAAAGCTAAAGGGTTAACCACAGGGTAAAGCTATATGTAACTACTGGATCAAAACGAAACCCACGACGCATATCATTCCTTTGTCTTAATGGGCTCGTAAACACACGTATGGGTAAACACAACATCCTTATTACTATAAAATACATATTATAAATGTGAAAATAGCATAGTCCTGATGGAACTGAAAAATTACTCTTTTTTTGAGTAATTTCTTTAATGTCGCAGCGGAACAACGGATTGTTGTAAGTACTTTTTAGCACAGAGATAATTTAGAGGGTGGAAATGACATAAAATACTATTTACCATAGCCCGAGATAGTTCCCGTGGGATTTGGGGAAAACTAATTTCCACACTCGCGCTCGTCGGCGTCGCAACGGAGCAACGGATTGAAGTGATTTTTTATAGAATTGGTTGGCGGTTGGGAAGTGACATAGACTGCTAATCAGAATAGCCCGATATAGTTCCTGAGGGATCTGGAGTAAACTCATGACCTCGCTCGCGAGCCACGGGCAAAAGCTAGTACAAATATATACTTCTCTTTTGAACCCTGTGACTAGTCACATAGACGAGGCCACATAGAAAATCAATGATCTCCATAACATTTGTAGGTGATCTGAAAAGAACACATTGATACTTAGCCCAAATAAGTCGAGGTTCATGGTTTTGGGAACAAAACATCACAGTCGACAGTATCACGAAGCAAAACCCAACTTAAAAAAATTAGGGAGGGAATGTAGAGCGCGTCAGTGAGGCCCGAAACCTGGAAATACAAATGGATAAGGGGCCTTCACTTTGAGAACCGCTTACCTACCTACATAATGTCGCAATTAATTGTTTTTATAGACTAAAAAATGTTTAAGGAAAACATGAATTTCTCAGTGTCGACCTTCGCATAAAGTTATATGACTCACTAGTTTAATCCAGACTGGGCTACGCAAGCAGACACGGTGTACGGACCACGCTTGCGCTGGCTCGAACCGAGTAAATCGTTGAGAATTCAAAACGCATGCGCACGCTATTGTTTTAACATCTCACCTCGCACTCTTTTTTTTTGAAAGGACAAGCTTTTTGTTGGCCGTGGGGGCCTTTACAACTTCACCGGGTAGGGGAGGCGAGTACGGAAGGCACTCAACCTATTCCAAAGCAAAAAGATGCAACTGCCTAAGAGCGCCCAGGTGGGCACGGACCTCGGCTTAAGTCGTTGCTTGGACGGGGAGGATCGGAGAGAAGCGGCCTGGTACTCGCACTCATGTCACACCACGTTTAAATAGCGCAAACATATTAAAAATGACGATTCATAAAGAACTTGTATTGTAAAGTATGGGAAACCGGAGTATCTCTTTGACAAATTTAAATGGCAACCTGAGAACACTACACGAGTGTTTCGAGCTTCAAGCAAGGTGCTGCTGGTCCCATACAGGCAACGGCATTTCGTTCACTTTCCGATATACTGCTACGAAAAACTAGTACAACATACCACCACCTGTGCGGGACCTTGAGGGAATTCACGAGTTCAAATTAAATAAAAATCTTTGAGATTACCAGAAAAAATTGCCCGTTGGTCACCGCATCCATCCTACTTACCTACCTTAAAGTTTAGTACGTGAGACTGTACTATTAGCAGGTAAACAAAATTATATACATAATAAAAAAATATTATTACATAATTATAACACGGCGGACCGCACCGCGCCAGCAGTTGCAGCAGCCCTGGGCCATGTTGAAAACCAGCGCTGTGTTGCAGCGCCATCACACGCAATATAATGCTGATTATTGCACCGCACCCAAACGCGCGCACGCACACACGCACACACACACACAAAAACGACACTTTATATTTATTTTATTGAACTGTTATTATTTCTTTTCACTTATGTTTTTTTTATTTTCTCCTATCCTACTTACTCGTGTTGTTTGATTTTGTTCCGATATTATGTTAGTATGTGTTTGGTGTCAAGGAATAAATAAATTTCTTATGTCTTATCTTAAGTCAACAACGTTGCCGAAGCCACCAGATGACCAGTCTCAATGATAATTTAAAGAGTATCGGTAGATATGTATGTACATAGCTCAGTGAGTGTAGGTATAGTTATGCAACGCAAGTGTGTTCCCTACAGTGTGTATCGGATATAGGGTTACCGATATTTTTAGTGCATGTTATCATCGACGAAAAACTCCCCATTAGGGGGTCGCATCCTTCTCCCCTCCAAATGACAGCCATTTTCACATTCAATTTTTTTTGTAGCTGTTCATGAAAAATATGGCTTTTCTTATTTTGAATTAGCAGCAGTGCAGTCTTCAAAATGGTTTCATTTAAAAGGTAATTTATTTATAGTTGTAAAATTACAATTAAAGGATTGTTACAACCCTGCACAAGGGTCTCCATCAATTTGCATCATTGTTATTAAACTAATGATAGATAATTTGGTATTTTATTATAGCTTAGCTTAAAATAGATAGATTAAGAAGAAAAAATCCAACCGTAATGACCTCGTTTTTGCAGTAAATAGGTTAAAAAAAAGAAAAATTAAATTGAAATATTTGCACTTTCTTTTCTCTAAACTTTTTTGTGTTTTTTCCCTCAAATGTTTTGGTTAATTTTATGTGAGGATCACCAGAGAAATTAAATAACCTTTCAAATGAGACTATTTTGAAGTAACTACGGCTAATTCAAGAGAAAAATATATTTTATGGACAGAAATGAAAATAAAAAAGGCTGCCATTTAGAGGGGAGAAGGATGCAACCCCCTAATGGAGGTTTTTTGTCGATGAAATTTGTGCATGCCCTTAAAATATCGGAAACACTATCCGATACACACTGTATAAGCTACCTAGAGCCGATCGTAATGTTGGGTAGGTTCGTCGTGGTTCAGAATGGTGTGAAGCTAAATAAAACACAGACACAAAACGTAAGGCGTGTCAGAATAACTTTCGTATGCGCAAGTACAATAGAAACAACCAGAGAGTAGGTACATTTTTTGTGAAGAAAAACCTTACGCTTTACATAAAAAGATCGTTTTACAGGACAACTAAGCTGGGCATAAATGTTCCTAACATATTATCGCGAAAATTATCCTGACTCGCCTTATTTTTTTTTGTCTTAATTTAATAGATACTTAGCTATGATTTCACATTAAATTTGAACATGGCGAACGTTAGATGTCATTTTCCTTCTTAAGATTTCAGGTCTGCGCTTGATGTTAATAATAACTTAGGTATTTATTTCGAATTATTTTTCCAGGACCCAACATTTAAAATGCAAGAAGCAAGTTTGCGAAGAGGTTATGGTCCTACATCTAGGATCAGTAGAATACACACACTATGTTCTAAACATACGCTTCTACCCAAGCAGCAAATGGACGTGCTATAATGGTCGAGAGCACGTTCTTGTTTTCGCTTTAAGTTCTATAAAAGTTCTTAAAACAGTCGAGTAAAAGTGCTGTAAACGTTTACTCGACGCGAAAAAGGCGCAAATTATTCAGACTAAAGTCCTATTAAAGTGGAATAAGCGCTGAGTAAGCAGCAAAAAGATGCTGTAAGATTTGAGTAAAAGTGGTCGAAAACACTAAGAATGTTTTAAGAGCAACCAAAATGCGTATATAGGATATTTAGTTCAATAAACGCAATTGATTTGCTATTATACAGATAAAGTGTGCTATAATAGCAGCCGAATTGCTTTTATTCGCCTTTTTAGTTCTATAACAGCGAATAGAATGCTTTTACTCGACTAATAAGTGCTGTAAACGATCTTAGGGAGGCTTTTATACCACTAAGTTAATGAAAATATTCAACTCAACGAGTGCGAAGTGCTTGTGTGCTAATTATTTGTAAAACAAGTAAACTATATTTCAAAGGCAATATTACCATATTATTAATAATATTAAATTATCAAGTTTTTGAGCAATCAATGTGTTTATTTTTACTGTTCGTGTAGCTACTCCAAAACATCATGCGCAACAAGCTTTATTGATAAACCCAAAGGCATTTTTACATAAACATTCATGCGCTGCCTATTTTCTTAAATTTGACGACTAAGTTATAAAATTAAATATATTTTAAATAATTATCTTTAATGCTATGTCCATATTGATAATTTAGTTGCAGTTACAGCTAACTTATTCCATTAAAAGTCGAGTAAAAGTGCTGGTCACCACATTTATAGCACAAGGTGTCGCCATGATAATAGGATTTAGGGTTCGCTTGGTACGAGACCAAAAAACCAATTTAATTAATTATGATTATTTTTCTTTAAAGGAACATCTTATTTCATAAAACAATGCCAGACTTCTTGGATGTTGATACCTTTCTTAACAAAGATGATTTAAAACAACTTGACCAATTCAGATGGCCTTGGAAGGAAACGCATTTTATATTATCAGATAAATGTAACGGATGTGGCCTTAGGACAAACGATAACTCAAACCGAAGAAGGTTTCACTTTGTTTTACCTGACATTAAAATAAAACATTTACTAAATACCGGTTTCTTTTGGTGTCGAGGTTGTGCTTACTTTGCTGTTTATGATCATTTTACGAATGATGAGTGTTATTATTGTAACTAAATATTTTTACAACCCTAAGGTGAGTGTAGTACGAACTTTACTCAGGGCGTTCGCAATGTCACGCGTGATCATGGTGGCCAGCTCGGCTCATGTCATGCTGTTTTCGAAGAGGAATTCGGGCTTTGAGTAGAGGTCAAGTTACGCTGGAAACTGGACTTTCTTTTTGGCTATAGCAGTCGGGTTCTTTTTATAGGGGTTCTATTTTATTTAGATAGATAGACACAACTACAACACTACGAGATGTGTTAATAGATTATACCTCGTCTGGGAGCACTTTTATACTCGGGAAAGTCCCTAAAACTTTTCTGCAGTTGCCCTTCTCGCTCGCATGCTCAAATTGTCGACGGGGAAGTCCCAAACCTCGAAATAAGAAAAACAATTTTGAACTTAAATTGTATGACTATAAAGTTGTTTCTTTGAGGAATCGTAAAAAATAAGTGGTCGGTTAATTTTGCTTAGTAATGCAGATAATAGTAAACCTTAATAGTTTACAGTAAGGCTGGAATTGAAAAAATACAGCTCTTTTAGTAATGACATTTTGTTAATACTATGTCTTCACAAGTAGTTATCTACAAGCCAGTTTTATTCATTTCAGTTGTGAAGTGAGCCATCATGACGTGGGTTGCGAAATTCGTTTTGTTTATTTTGAATATTGTGATGTGCGTGTAATTTTTATAATTTAAGAGTTATTGTGTTACTTGAGTCTACGGAACCACTTAAAATACTCGGACTCGCGCTTGGAAATTCACTAGCGTTACTTGCAGAAATTAAGTTTTGCTGAATCAGTTTTGCAGAGCATTTCATCTGCTCCAACGTTTTTTTAACTTTTTTACGAAAATGGCCGCTTTTTTTCAATTTCTTCCATTTGTTTCCATTTTGATAGCAAAATACTCGCGAAAACGTCTTTAAGGTATCGATCAACAAAATGGACGGACTTGTGCTGTTACTGTTTCCCAGAACTCTACAATACTACTTTAAACTGAGTAAATATCGTATAAAAGCTCTTAATTACACTACAGCTCCTATACAAACGTTTTTAACTCTATTATACGAGTTAGTCTATAAGCGTGCAGTAACAGCAGCAATGTTGCCATAAGCAATTCGATTGCGTTTATAGAGCTTTTATAGAAACATAAAAGAGAGCTGAGTAACGGCTGTATAAAAGCACCCAATTCAGCGAATCAGCTATTCTACAGCTATTATACGACTGTTATAGATCAAAAGATCGAATAACGAGTATTTTAGCCACTTTAATTCAGCATCTGCTAAAAGGTGGAGTAAAAGTGCTAAAACATAGTGCTGTAAACGTTTATTCGACGTCCTTAAAGCACACATTAGCAATATTGCCAAATAGTCGAGATAACCGCTATTATACGATAAATGGGTGTTTTAAGAACAGTTACTCGGCTCTTATACGATTAAAGGCTGAGTAAACAAATTCTTATTCGACTATTTTGCTGCTTGGGTATGGTTTGAAGGAATTCCACAAACGATACTACATTAGAGAAATCATTTTCTATGTAAGTACCTAGTTATATTACATACACATCGTTCATTAGTGTTATTATAACAGCTCATATACGTCCCCACCGAGGGGCTCGAGCCTACCCTGAATCAGGGCGATTAGGCCTAAGTCGACCACGCGGGCCCAGTGCGGGTTGGTCGACTTCACACACAACCTTCGAGTTTCTTCGCAGGCGTGTGCAGGTGTCCTTACGATGTTTTCCTTCACCGTTAAAGCAATCGGTAAGTATATGTACGTAAGTTTTTTTTGAAAAACTCATTGGTACATTGGCCGTCCAGAACATAGGGAACGTTACAGAGAGCAAAACGATCATGGCTGCTCTCGTCTTGGAGCTACGGTAGGTACAGAGGACGAAACGATCATGGCTGCTCTGACGAAAAAGTTTGAGACGATGTAATAATCTCTTTGCCGTCACGCAACACATCCGTCCGTTCATTAGTGTAATCGTTCCTTAACTTCCTGATTAGACTAACCAATTAATGTTGAAGCACAGTTTTCAATCAAATAATATTTTTTTCTTTCTTTCTAGTTTAAGACATATAACCCAGTGTTCACACAGATGGAGATTTGGTTCAGATTTTTCTTTCTGCTAACAACATTCGTTATATCCGTAAGTACTAATATAAATCTTCAAGCCAAAAGTCACGTCCAATTTATAAAAAAACGTGTTATCGGCTAACGAATTACTAATTTATTTTCCCAGTGTTGGTTCGCCCATTCCCTGAGGAAATACTCAACACATGACTGGGCAATTGAGCAAAAATGGTTGTCAATTTTACTTCCTGTACTTTTGCTGTACAATGGTAAGAAACCAGCGGCAATGACATTTTAACCTTAACTTGGCAAAAAATAAAAGTAAAGATTTAATAATTTGACTTTGTGGTGAGTTTTACGGTGTTTCAGGATGCCTTGAAAAATATTTTTTTTTAAATCTTTAATATACTTCTTTTCATTTTTAAAACACGACTTAGGTATGCCTGGGCATACCTTGCCAATTTAAGGGTATGAGTGGGTAGGTATTTATAATACTAGCGCACTTCATACATATGTAGTTCGGTTCTTACTTTAATATTAATCAAGGTTTTTAAAATGTAAACACGTTCTAGAAACGAATATCTGTGTCTGTTTCTATTAATTATTGAAAAAAATAATCTTTTTTATTAAACTCCTACCTATTTTTACTTTCGCGCGACGAAGGAGTAAAGAAAGTATTTTTAATGGCACAAAAGTTGAGAGTTTGATGGGGATCCATTATGGATCCCCATCAATCAATGACCGGTCAACTGTGCCGCGGAAAATTTGTTTTTTCCGTGGTCCTGTTGACCGGACAACCCAACCGTACCATGGGTGATGACCGTGGTTATCCTAGTGTAAAGCAACTTGGGCTCTCTTTGTAGAAAGTCCAAAAAAACTAAATGTTTAAAAAATGTATATGTATCAATCTGTGTATGTGTGTGTGTGTGCGTGTATGTGCGCGAGCATGCGTGCGTGCGTTTGTCAGGGTTGGAAGAAACGGTCTTTTTTAATTTTTAAAACAAACAATTCTAAATGTTTTAAACATTTTTAAATATTTAAAACGTGCATTGTTTGTTTTTTGTCTATTTCAACACGTTTTAAACTGTTTAAAGCAATTTAAAACACAAATTACCTGAGGAATATTTTACTAGTTATAATATGTGGACCGCGCACCGGAAAACGTAGCGAAGGCAGGGGCAAGCCTTCCACGCGGTGGACTGACGACGTGGTGAAGGTCACGGGAAGCCACTAGATGCGGGCAGCGCAGGACCGGTCGTCGTGGCAAACCTAGGGGGAAGCCTTTGTCCAGCAGTGGACGTTTTCGGCTGATATGATGATGACTCAAATCGTATCTGTTTTAAATATGTTAAATTTGCTATGTTTTAAACTGTTCAAAACACTGTTTAAAACATCGTTTAGAATAGTTGACAACATGCACATAAAACATGTTTTTTAGCGTTTTGTGCGTGCGTGCGTGCATCAGCGAGTGAGTCAGTGTGTTTTATTTCTTTACATTGTTCGTCAACTACATTCCATTGTGCCCACATCACCTCTCTCTCGCCTTTGTAAAAACTTATATACCAAAATATGATGAATAATGATAAACCACAGACACAAACAAGTTCACAAAATTTCGTTAACTTTGATTGATAAGAACCTAAATAGTATACTTACGTTTGCATGAAGTGTGCTGCGCCCATACTTGTATTATACAGGGCGTCCCATGGCTATGCCACACGGAGGGAAACTTATATTGTAGATAGGAAATTTAACTGAAAGAAGACTTCATTTTGTTTTTAAAAATAATTTAAACTTTATTTCATCATATCAAACTGCATTTAAATATTTTTAAATAATTGCCTGTCCTAACCGGAAATCGAAACCGTCAAATGTAAAAAAAAAACACCCGTAGTTTTATGACACCGATCGAAAGGCTTAATCATAAGGATTTTTTCCAAATAACATAGCATCTTAAATGAAAGAAAGATCATGAAATTTCATTTTCACCTTTCCTGACTGAACTTTTCGGCTTCGCCTCAAAGTAGTTAATTTGGAATATCGAGTTGGTCATCGTTACTTAGCCATACTTGTGTGTAATGCGTATCGACATGCGCTATTGTGTGCTGTATTGTAAGTTGTGTCTATTGTGTGCGCTACTGTAAGCTCCCGAGCTTACGCACACAATGACAATGTGCATGTACATTAACACACACAAGTATGGCTAACCCTCGCTCGTGAGATAAAACATCTGTAAGAGAAAACGCGGGCGCCATTTTTTCCATACAAACGAAATCGCCTGTTTCCTTCCTGGTAATGAATATAGAGCAAAAATTGTTCTACTGTCAAACCTATATATACCATGGCCATACCCCTATGTTTTGTTTTTTCCATATTCTAATTATAATAGGAAGTAGGAGCCTTCAAAAACTGAGAAAATTGCCCAATTGAAACGTCATTTTCAGACACCCACAAAAAATCATACGCATATTAACAATAAAAAGAAAAAAATCGAGGCATAGGTAAAGCGTTTTTTTAATTAATTTTGAAAAAAAAAATTATTGCTCATGTTTTGGAGGAGGAAATAAGGGACTACGAAATGCTGTTTTGGTCAATTTTAGTGCTTATTACCGGTCTGCGCTGCTGTTCTCCCTTTCTTGCTGTATACGGAGAGGTTTGGGGGAGGGAGACAGCTAAATTTTATTCAAATACCAATTCTTTAGACCTTGGTATGCTTTGGTGCTGTGGTTGCCGTAAGCGCTAATCAAACAAAACGTCAAATTTTTTTCAAATTATCTACCAACCTTTTTAAAACAAATCGAGATGATGATTTTCTATGGGGATATATTTCGTGGTACCGCTGCAAAGCTAATGGTAATGATAGTTTTTGTGGTTCAAAAAGTACGGTTCCATTAAATCCAGTTTTTTTTTCAAATTCACACAATTGCAAAAAATGCAAATGAAACTCACTAAAAAACAAAATAAAAGAAGTTTGAAAATACAAACACATTTTCAAATTATTTTTTATAATCCGCCAGCCGTATTGTGATTGTGAGTACACATAGAGTTAAATGCTTAGGTTAAATGCTACTTTGTACTACAACTTACGTAGGTACATAACACATTTTCCTGAACCAAATTTTAAATAATTAAATGTTACAAATAATTTTTAAATAAATGTTACAATCCTTGACAATGATTGAGCCTTTTGAGATATCGTAAAATTACGGGTGTATTTTTTCTTTATACACTTGGCGGGTTCAGTTAATATTTCAGACAGGCGAGTGTTTAAAAAATCTTTGAATGTAGTTTAAATTATTTTTAAAATCAAAATGAAGTCTTCTTTAGATAAAAGTTTCTATCTACAATATTTAAGATACTTTCCCTCCGTATGGCATAGCCGTGGGACGCCCTGTATAATTTTTACAAACTGCAACGTTTATTTTGCAACAAAGATCTCTGTTAAAGGCTCTAAGCGATCAAGTAGTCAAACGAACGTAGGCAGCTGCAGATTATTCAATCACCGACAAAGGATTTCAACATCGCTGACTAAATTTAATAACTAATGATTCATTCGGCAGCAATTGCAATATGGCGAATGATACTCATGTTCATTTACTTCCACCCTATATCTAGATGATTTTCATTTTTCATGTTAGGTACCTAACGTGATAAACTTTGCAGAACGTATTTCTTCTTTCAGATCCATTATTTCCCCTAAAGCTGGTATCAGGCAGTTGCTTCGCGCCACTAATGGACACGATATTCCAGACTACATTCTTAGCTTGCGTTATGTTCTCATGGCTCGCGCTTTACCACGGTCTGAGGCAGGTGAGTGACCTTACATGACCGCTGCCTCCCTTCCCCAAGCCACTTCAACCACGCTTACGTCATTTTCATGGAACACCTGGACTTCATGTTGAATACTTAGCTAGACTTTAGGTAGGCACCGGTTTACGCAGTCTGAATTTAACATGTTCTACATTACAATTAATTTCTCTTGAGGTAGGAACTTACTTCGGCTTCAAATTTCACAGTTGACACCAAGTCTTCAACATTTTTTGTGTGCAAGGTAGGGGGGTACTATAAATATATTTAAAAATAAATGTGTAGGAAATGTAGACAGTCATTTATTTTTATGTAAATGTACATTATGTAAGTATACTCATAAGATCAATAACTTTGTTACAGAATGAAAGAGGCTTCGTTTCTTTCTACCTTTTCAAAATGGTGGTAGTTGGAATGATATGGATACCAGCCATGGTTGTTACAGTGTGGCAAAAATACTACGCATTCTATGATCCTACGTTCAATTATAAGAGCAATCCTAATTATCCTGTAAGTTTAAAGTAGAATCGGTACATTAATGAATGCTTTTTACATCTTCATGTGTAGGTATAGTTACCAAATTTTCAATATAACAAAAATTTAAATCTTTACTTTCAGATTGTGAAAATAACGTTCTTTTGCGCCATTACGTTGTACTTCCTATATTTACTTGTTTTAATAGTAAAAGCTTATAGTGACTTAAGAAGTATGCCTTTTTTTGGTAAGTAAACATTATCTATTATAGTTACAGGTTACAGGATTCTATAATTTTAGTATGTGGACCACCAATCACTTTCCTTAACTTTATATATAATACTACAGTTTTTTTTTTTTTGTCAATATATACTTTAATTTTTTCATATTTACATAAACAAATACGCCTCTTACCCCGAACGCATATACTACTCGACCACAAATAGCGAATTAGCCAATTGCCAAACATACAAAGGTCACTCGCTCGCTAGTGATAAGACCGATCGCAATCAATATGCAGTCGATAGTTTTATTGTACCCGCTTCGTTCCGTCGTGTGAATAAGCTAAAATGACAAACAATCAAACTTATATGCAAAACTGGCAATTAAGGAAAGTGGCTATAGTAAACTACAACAAGGAAATTGATCAGTGGTTTACGAACAAAGAGGCCTGTATTAACAAAATGGCGCTGTATGGATTTGTCAAAGAGTGGTATTATTACACTACCATAGAATCTAGGATAAGAATCATAGCTCTTATATGACCTTATCTTATCTTTATGGTTGGCGCTGCAACGCAACGACACTTCGAACCAGTGGGATCTTTTGTGTCTATCCCAATAACCCTTGCACTCTAGCCTACTCGAAGATATACTTCATCAGTGCAGCAATTCCCCTAAGTGGAAAGTGCTTGTAGTCCTCCGGTTTTGGATAGCCAACACAAAGGAAGCACATACTCATATTAACCAAGACATCGCAGTGACACAGTGCATGTTCTATTGACTCTGTACCTTCACTACAGGCACTGCAGGTCGATTCGTTTGTCTGGCCAATTTTTTTCAGGTGTGCTTTTGTGGCAAAGTAGCTCGTCAACGCTCCTGTTACAGCCCTAATACATGTCCTGCTGATACTCCATATGTATTTAGTTGTAACTGTGGTTATCTTACCGATGAAGAGGTTTGAAGGTTTGATTCCATCTGTAGATAGCCATGTCAGTCTATATCTTCCTTCGGTCTGTTCTTTCAACGCCTTGATTATAGCTCCTAGGGTGGTCTATCCCTGGTTCTGGACCACACATTGTGCTCCCATTCTAGCCAATTTTTCTGCTTCTTCGTTGCCTTCTACTCCTACATACCAGTTGCAATGTGTTGTGTATATGACCTTTAGAGTCATATTATGAATGTTTATTTCATTACCAATATTATCATCGTATTTGATTCTATGGTTGCAATGGAAAACGATTGTCGTACTTTTGCTTCGGCTGTGTGTGTTGTTTTATTATTTAAAAAAAAAGAAAAATAGAAAAGGGGAAGCAAGAAAAACGATTATATTGCTTTCACTGCACCCTAAATTAATATATTTTGATCATTTTTTAAGTTATCTGGCAATAACTGTTTCTATGACCCTATGTTAGTATTATATCTATAAACAAATATCAAAAATATACACATGATCAGACGAAATGATTCATAATGTGTCTATAATATTACATTGTCATGTATCTGTCTCATAAATCTATGATCTTAGATAAAGTAGGTTCGTATATGACAGTATACGCCCCCAAAGATAGACGTAAAAACAAGTTGTATTAGTTAACAACATTTACTTTATTACAACTCATAAAAACACTTCGTAAATCATCTATTTATCATAGCAGCAAGAATAAAGTAGTGACTTAGGATAAATTTGTGATGTATTTATCGAAAACACTCAATTAACGCTTAATCTCCTCCCACACGGTGGACCGACGACCTGGTGAAGATCGCGGGAAGCCGATGAATGCGGGCAGCGCAGGACCGGTCGTCGTGGAAATCCTTGATGGAGGCCTTTGTCCAGCAGTGGACGTTTTGACGGCTGATATGATGATGATGATGACTCAATCAACAGACTATACATATATCTCGTTCATAATGTTCTCTTTTTCCAGACATACGACTTCGTTGCCTATCAATAGTGGTATCAACAGTAACTATCATTACGACCATACTCGCCCTGCAAGGTTGGGGCCCTGCGGCGTTGCAAGACCATTGGGCTTCTCAGCCTAAAGTGCATTATGATACCTCAGCGCCTTTCATGGCAATGTACGGCTTGTTCAACATCAAGCTGTACACACTTGCCTACCTATTCTCACCTGGCTCCGGATCAATTCATGGTAAGTTCTTGAACTTGTTGAGTAGTTAAGTTAATTTTCACCTATCTATCTCGTGTTTTTAGTCAAAAGGCAGAAACATCTCACCAGTCCTGACACCGGACTCCTGAATACTAAAGGGAGTGAAAAATGTCAGCAAAAATACAGCATTAGATCAGACAACAATTATTATTTATGAATAGAAACTCATTGCCTTAATCACACACAATTTTCCAATTAAAAAATCTTAATCAGATGTTAATCAAATCAAAGGTAAATAAACAAAAGCAACTTCCAGCAAAACAACTAGGACACAAGACCTGATTATAACTAACCAATTTTTTTATCTGTGCTAATAACCTCCACTTTATTTATTCCAGATACGGCAATTACAAAAGACAACCCTGCCTTCTCCATGATCAATGATTCTGACGAAGAAGTTATCTACGGATCTGACGAGGAAAGTCGTCGGCCCCTGAATTCACACAGAGCAACCAGCAATGAAGATATATGATTCATATTCAAGAAATATATCAATCTAGTTAAAACAATGTACTATTTTTTCCTGTTAAATAATTAAAGCGAAAGATTGTTTACGTAGTCGACAATTTATTCACATTTACTGACTTAATTAGTTTTCCTGAAGCTGAAGAAAATTATTTCAAAGCGCTAGAAGCAAAGAAATTAACCTATAACAATTAGCTGAAGGAACAATTAGACTAATTCAATACGAGCAATTAATTTACAAAAACAAAAGCAACCCAATTGCTTTTAAAATGTATATTAGAACATTTGGCATGACATCTTGCACATCAAAATCAATCATACTAATTTTGTATACAGGCTCAGCCAAAGAAACAGACATATAAATATACGTCCATCTACCTACCTGGGGCAATCGGGGTAAAAATGGGCTGGAAGAACTGTTGAACACAGAACCAACAATCGCCGCTGTATGGAGCGAGATCAGGAGCGAAGAGTTTAAGGAAAATTTTAAATATGTGGAGCGATATTTACACAAGGTTGCTGGTGTCTTTTGGAGATTTAGTGAAGATGCCTATGTACAACTAATCACTTTCTAGAATGTTAGAAAGAATTTTTAGATTTACAAGAAGTTGAGGCGACTTTTCACAGCACAGCGCACAGTAGGTAAATCAAAAGCCACGGAATCTTTGATACTTCAAATATTGAGGAGATGCGAGTAGATGGAAATAGATAAAAAATACAAATTAGTTACTAAAAAGTTATTTAATAAATATCGAATCAATCATCTGTACGCATAATCATACTTTCATTTGCAGAAGACAAGAATGTCACAAATACAAAAAGGATCACTGCTAGAACATGTGACGCTATAACACATTTACAAATAGTCATAAAGAATCGATTAAGTATTCGATTAGGTAGGTACTATGTTTACGTATAACGCTAGCAACTAGCAATGCGGGTTGCACACTGCATGCATGTAACGTGAGATCAAATTTATTCAATGAAATTGCAGCATTTCGCAAAATACGAATGGTGAAAAAATATTTTAACAGTAGGTAATAGTATCAACAAAAACCATGCTATGATAAAGTAGTCATACATCATCTAAAAATGAGACAGAATGGCGAATCCCGTGTTGTCACGGTGGGCACGGACGCCATTTTGTTAACTCACATTATCGGCTAGTGTACCTGAGGTAATCGTCTATAGTGACAGTCGAACGAATGACTTTCTACTTCAAATGAAACTATAGGAATTATGGTAAAACAAATGACACCATTCTAGTGTTATTTTTGGACCTCTAAATAAAAAAAAACAAACTGAATAATTTTCCCCGATGAACGTATGTGGTAAATTCGCAATAAATGGACTTCCAACACAAAGTCGGCCAACTTTGCATAGCTCAAAAATGTAGGTATATCCTACTTAATTAACCGATAAGCCGACTTGTAGGTATAAGAAGTCAATTGACCTTACATTTCTCGTAGAAAGTTATTCAGTTTCAAGAGTTCATCGCCAGCAAATTTTTTTAAAGCCTTTAGATTGAATTGAATGAAACCTTAGTGATGTATATGTCGCAGCGATATCATAGAATTGATGATTTCATGACATTGTTACCCATTTCGAAAAATCGACAATTTTATGATATCGCCAACTAAGACTACCATATCGTTTGCGTCAACGTTTGATATGTCAATCCACATTTGGCCAGATCATGAAATGCACGCCCGACCGTTTCATGAAATGGTTACCAGATTATGAAATGGCCAAGCATATCATGCTAAACGATTCAACGATTGATCTCTTTCTCGAATTTGGACCTACCTAACTGAACTATTTGTCTCAGGTATACATAATCGTCAACAAATTCGAGTGTAGTCTCCAACCTTCAGAGGAGTGGGTGCGACACGGAAATAATATTGTTTTCATCTTGTCTTGTTGTTTTCGTATTGTCTATGTTCATTTTAAGACCTACTGTTCAGAGGCTCTACTGAGGCAATCGAACATTGGCAAGCCAGGCTTACACAAAAATTACCACTAGGTAGTAAATTTTTTTCATTCAAAATCTCGAGTGTCGAGTTTTTATTGGATCCCAACAGCTAGCTACGGGCGAGGGTCATGCCAAAAGAAATTCGATACCTACTCCTGACTTATTTATTTGACACCGTCAAGTTATACGCCGTTATGGTCATTTGCTGATAAATTTGAAAATGTATCGTTTTTCTTATTACTTATGACGAGAGAATCTGGCGGGTATTTACTCGCTATATTAATAGAGCTTACTAACTATACCGCAATCGCAAAAATGTTTTGAACTTTGCTACAATCTTTAGTGACTTTGCTTGTTCATGACCAAAAGTTTTTAATTGATTTGCTTAATTAAAAGTGAACGGGGAGCTTTGAAGATGAGGCGAAGACAGGTCGGCCGCCAGGCGCGGTTACTGAAGAAAATATTCAAACTTCCGAAAAACTTATTCTTAAAAACCGACGAATTCATAATGTAAAACTTGGGAAAGAACTGGGTATTTTATCAACAGCTTTGCAATCTACTATTTATGGGCAACTGTCTCTCCGTAACCGTTGTTCGAAATGGGTGCCGCACACAAACTTAACGATGAGCAGAAAGAAGGCGCATGGATTGGTGCAGTTATAGATAAATCCGACGCCGGCGAGATAAAAACCTTTTTATGATATACAGACAGTAACGACTGACGACACATTGTTGAATAATTATGACCCTGAAACAAAGCGACAGTGGGTATGGTGCTTTGAAGATTTCCAACAAAATGTAGCCGTGCATGAAGCACACAGAACAAATGGTTCCATTATTTTTCTGCAAGATGGGACACATTACTGTCGTTAGTACTAATATATATACTGTGTTACTGTGGTACTAGAGTATCAGAGAACATTTAAATCTCGAATGTCATGTGACTTTTTGTACCCCAAGTGTGTGTGACAACCGGCCGAAGTCAGGAACCTGGCATCTCTGGCATCACAATACCTCGCCGCACCGCACACTGAATATGCCAGAACACTCGACTATTTTAATTGGGGGACATAGCAGCTAACTCCATGTTGTGTCCCCTGATACCTTACACGCTTGGCGCTGACCCAGGGGTTTCCTGGGTCATCCGCCAAGCGGTGAGCGTAGCCAACGGCTGCTCGCTTCTGCCGTGCAACGTGGGCGCGGCCGGCATAGTAATTAATTGTAAATTTGAATTAAATAGCCTTACGCAGTTGTGCACCCTCCTGGAGGCCCAAACTTCCCGATCGACCTACACTGGGAAGGCATCGGAGCAATCCTTGGCCGCTCCAAAGGGAGTGTCGGGGAATGTTAGGGCCCCACGACCGGCCATCTGGTCAACTCTCCAAGCGTCAGGCTAAGCGCACGGCATGAGAGAAAATCCAAAGGGAAAACCCCCAAGGTAAACATCCCCATGCCGCTGCTTTTGCCGCGCGTCCCGCCTGCGACCTCTGCGGGCACCCATAGCGTTGTTGCAGAACAATCCGCATTGATTGTTGAATGAATTGATTGTCATCGCAGACCAGGTCGCTTCCCCTCCCCTACTGGCCTCCTCAAATATTCAGATGCGAAAAAATCCGCACATATTTGGGCACCCCCATGGAAGTAGCCGCTCTTCCTGGGTAATACACGCAGTACTTCATTGGAAGTCATCCAGCTCCTAGTTCAAGCGCGATGTTAAGCCAGATTGAAGCTGGCTGGACTCCAGTGGACCGGAAGAACAAAAGCCTGAAAAGGTCTCATGTTCCGCCCTCACAAGGCTGTGGCACTGATTCCTGTAGAGCGTGCACGGACGCTGAAGAGAATGCTAGCCACATTTTACTGGATTGTACTCGTAAGTTACACCGAGCAGAGTTGTGCAACTGGGTGATCCTAGGTCGCTCCAGAAAGTTGTCGGCGACCTGAGGTTACTACTAGACTTTTGAAAAAACTGAATTAACAGTAACGCCGGCCAACCTACGTAAAATGGGCCTGGTTGTGGAAACCAGCCCGCCCCTATTATTATTCATCATTATCACCATATTAGCCCAAAGACGTCCACTGCTGGATAAAGGCCTCCCTCTAAGATTTCCACAACAACCGGTACTGCAGTCTGTATCCTTCACCAGGTCGTCGGTCCACTGAGTGGGTGGCCTGACTTCCTACGCTACGTCTTTCGGTGCGCGGTTCTATTATTAATTCAAAAATCGAATCTATCCTACCTCATCTGCCATGTTCCCTTGACCTAGAACCTTGTAATTTTCACCTCTGAAGCTGTTTGAAAGCAAAGGAGATGCCCCCTGGCTGCTTATAACTTTGAGATTACTGAAGTTTCAAAAAAGAGCTGTAATTGGTATTTTTCAAGCGGTTTAGAGGAATGGAAAACTATATGTGACCAAGGTGAATACTTTGAAAAGATTGATACCATAATAAGTAATTGAGTAGCTATCTTATTTATTTTTGGCATGACCCTCCTATCTAGCTCTGTTTATTTGCATAGTTTCAATCACCATCAATCCGAAAATCATCAGACCATTGAGGCTGCCTGTGTAAAAAGAGATCATAGAGTAATTTGAGTAATCATCAGTCTGGACTTCATCAGACACTCTTTTAGTGTAAAAAGAGATTGTCAACAAATTTTAATGAAAACACAGATCAAGTCATGATCTGTCCACTTGTAGATAGCCACAAGTCCAAAACTCGCCATTATTTAACTGAGCCCATAATACAATGGTTTGATTATGGTAACATGCAAATTACCAATATTTTAGCCAATTCTACCGCTCAAGGCTTTACTCATACAAAATCGGCGGGGTTATTTTAGCCAGAGGTTTAAAAGTAACCTAAGTTTAATAAATTTAATTTATCAAGTTGTATTTAATAAGTCTCGAACATGTTGAATACACATTTTTCAGATATACTTTCACGTACAAAGAGCGCTGGGCTGCAGTGAGGGATGGTTGCTGCAACCGTATAACTCGATTACATTAGCGCTAAAATATAATGCACGCGGTCAACAGCCAGCACTCTTTTTACGTGTCCTGAGAAAATTCCATTCCCAAAAGCCAATCAGCCATTTTGTTAACATCTCTGACATAATTTTGTCTCATTTGTCGGGGCATGAAATCGAAGTAAAACATAACACTGAACATTTCCTTAAAGTCTTATATTGATGAAGTAAAATAAATAATAATTAGCGGTATCACCTAGTAAATTATAATATGAAAAATTAATACATTAGCAATTATTCTAGAGATATAGTCTGCAAATTGTTCAGCGTGTGCGCAATTAGGATAACAGGATGCGGGTGGAGTATAGCGGAAGGCAGCGGTCGCTGGCGGGCACCGCATGGCTCTGCGGGTAGAGCCTGGGGCGTGGCCGCCGTGCGCCGCAACACCGCACCGCCCTTCATCACGCAAGTCACTCCCGCGCGCGGGTCACAGTTTTCGTTTGCACTAGGAGACTCATCATCAGAACACAGATCAATCACTTCACAGTCATCGGCCCTCTTTAAAGGGTCCCTTGTTTCCACATTATCA
Source organism: Coleophora flavipennella (assembly GCA_947284805.1). Taxonomy (NCBI): domain Eukaryota; kingdom Metazoa; phylum Arthropoda; class Insecta; order Lepidoptera; family Coleophoridae; genus Coleophora; species Coleophora flavipennella. The sequence goes on from OX369307.1 coordinate 4,086,733, forward strand.
GACTGCTCATAGTCAATATTGTCCACAAATACTACATCTTTGTCATCATTACACTCAGCCATTTTCTTGGTTGATTCTTCTTTCAATTTATTGATGTACTCCTGCATGCTGTTCATTGACATCCTCTCTATGTCTACGGTGATAGGTCTGCACTTCAGTAAGAACAGCTGGGCCTTTAATTCCAGAATCTTTCTTTTTCTCTGTGCAGGAAATACATATTTCCTGTTCCAATAATCAATAGGTCTTCTATATCTTACGGGGAATTGCTGGTTTTTGCTTTTACTACCTGTAGTTTTGATATTAGATGTGCAGCAGTATCTCTCAATCCTTTCTCTAATGTAACTTGTGTCTCGCTGTGCATTTGTTTTAGCATTGCGTATGTAAGCAAGTGAAGAGAATGGATATGGAGGACCTCGGTCCATATTGGTAGATGTTCTAGGGTTTTTAGGCTGGGTATCATTGTCAGTTGTGCTTGAGACTGGCTGTTCAATATTTTGGCCCACAGGCAGAAGCTTCAGAGCTGAAAGGAACTCAGGCAGCCCCCCACTACAGGTGCTCGTAGGTATATTTTCATTGTTACATAGCCTCTCATGTGCTTTTAGCACATCCAAATTATCAAAATGACTGTCACAGTTATCACAGAGATAAATGTCTGCAGACTTGACCGTAGGTTCTTTATCTATTGCTATGGGAGCATTTTTATCATAGAAAATATTTTCATTCCGGAAAGTCACCAAGAGGCGACCATTAGGCCTGTAGTAGAGAGACGTTGTGTGATCATGGTTGTCCACGTACCTTAGTCTGTTGCGAGGATACCGGGCCAGCTGAGCAGAGAATACCAACAGAAATGCACTCTTGTGGTAATCGTAACATTTCTTCACCAGGTTTTTTAGCCGCGCCTCCCAGTCTTTAGGTACATTGGCCGGCCTGACGAACGGGTGCGAGAACTGGACATCCTTGGGCCACCATGGCGGGCAGCGAATGTCTTTAGCAGTATCGTGCCCCCAGGAACATGTCACCATAAATGATATGAACTTCTCGAGCTCACCCGTAGTGATTTTGGACAACGCTGTTGGGTTTCCGTTGGCGAACAGGAGCGGCAGGTTGGCGATCATGGTTCCCGCTGTTGCTTATGGTCATCGGGAGCGGAAGGCAGCCAGCGCTTGCGATGTCGCCCAGCGCAGGAACTCCACGGCGTTTAAACTGCACTCCATTGTTGAAAGTGACACAGGATACATTCGTAACACATATGGAACACCTGATGTCAAACGTTAGCTTCAAATTTCAATTTCTCATTAGAAATCACATATAATGTTAGCAGTGAAGGTTCATTTGCGAAAAAGAGAAAGATCTCCATAGATCCACAGACAATAATTTGGATTTGAGTTTAGATCTTTTTTTACGCAACGCAAATGAAACGAACAACGGGCGAACGACGAACGAGTCGACGACGACGCCATCCGATTATCAAAAGAAATGAAAGAGAGAATACAAACTATGGCGCGTTGGAGCGAGATGCCAACACATGGATGGAAGTCGGAACGCTCAGAAAAGAACGTAATTATTATAAAATGTTGCCATTATCAAAATACAGTTCACAAAGTAGAAAGTCAGATCTACCAACTGCAAATAAATTTTGTGATTATCATAGAAAATTAGCATGAGGACTTTTATACAAACACTGTATATTATTTAGAAGTATTTTATAATTTTGGAGATACTGAATTTTTTTTTGCGTATTTGCGTCTGACAAAACTGAGAAGAGTTCGAAAACTGACTAGTTGAAGGGGCGAGCTGGCCATGCCATTTGCATTTTGCAAGCTAACCAAAGAGTAGAGAGAGGCTAACAGGCTGGTTACAAGAGCTGGCAGGCCATCATGCCTGATGCCATGTAGGCTAGCTATGTTTCTTCTGCGTTCATTGGGGTCAGCAGAGGGCAGAACAAAATATTCTATTAGATATGATTACACATGTTCGCAGAGGCATGCGTCATCCATCACTCATCAACCTATCTCCTTCTGTCATAGCCATCTTGGCAGCATGAAGAAAAGAGATAAGTTATATGTAAGGAATGGAGATAGGTAGACTTATCCACGATGCCATAGTCTGAGAATCCATCCAGTCAACGTCGACATCATTAGTCACTGATCACAGTGCCAAGGGTTGTCACAATATTTGACAATAAAATTAAAATACTTCAAAGCTAAAATAGTTGAATCCCTTTTAGTGACTGGATCGTTTGCTTTCAAAATCTAGGTCTTTGATCAAGAATCCGTTGGCAGCATTGAAAAAAGTGGTCGCCATATTGTTTTTTTTAATCGATATCTCCTGAGGTGTCTGTTCAAGAATCTGTTTTCATCCTAAGGTCTCTGATCAATCACGGATATGTTGTCAGAATGAAAAAAGGGGAATTGAAAAAAACACACTGTGTTTGTGTGTGCGCGCGCGCGCGAAAACACGCCGCAGTAGTAGTAGGTAGCCGTTGATTTTATGCAGAAAGTAACGCTACGGTTTTTTCGAGGACGTAAACTAGTCTCGGAAACGGTTCAACTGATTTTAACACGGCAACCGCAACCTAAAAGCAATATAGCTACTGTGGTGCGTAGCTAAGGGGATCTTCGTCTTTACATCTAATTATTAAAACTTCAGGGTTAGTAGTTAGTGAAATCGAGGAACTTTATATATATTTCACTTTAAAACTTGCTCTGCCGGCTGACTGATTTTTGGATCGAAATTATAGAGTATTGCAAACATACTAGGTATTGCAAATTTTCTATTATATAAAATTATACGTTTTGATACCTAAGTCCTGGCTCGAAGCCCAACGAAGAATGACTCTCTATAAAATTTTTGAAAATAACTTTAAAATGACTCGCGATTAGGAAAATTGTAAAGAAGGCGCAAATGAGTAAATGTATAGAGATACGATCTCTACATTCGCCCACCACCTAATTAGGATCGTTCTCGTTTTGAACCAAGTATGCAATCTTATAGAGACATCAAAAACAATAAATATTCTATGAAAAAAATATCGAAATCGGATAAGAAATGACGTTGGGACAGCGATTTTAGTGCACAGGTACCAAAAACGGGCGCGAGCTGGGGCGGTTGAAAAAAAGTCGTGAAGAGGCTGTTTTTTTAATCTTACAAGGTGTTAAGAATAATGAAGTACAAATTTGTAAATAAACAAATGATTTTAAATTTAATTTGTTGTAAAAGACCGGTGATGGGTCTTTTAGATAGTATCAGGAGTGCGATGGTTTAAGGTCTATTTTAAATTGAAAGTTATTTTGTGATGAGAAAAAAACGTGTGTCTGCTTTGATAATTGTATTGCAACTTAATTGAGTGGTACTTAAAGACTAATTATATAAAAATATAAAGTAGGTGATTTTCGTACGAACATACCACCCACCAAAATAACGATAGTTCTTTCTTAAACAAAAATTTTAATAAGTAACCCATTACACTATTACTACCTCTCTGCTGTCACCTTTCATGAAAACAAGTTAACTTATAAATCAATACTAGAACAAGTAGTTAATAAAAAAGTTAATTAACATAAACAAAAAACCCGACTGCGTAAAAAGTAAACTTTGAAAAGTTAATTTAAAATAAAAAAGAAATAAATAAAAACTAAAAAGAGAAAAACAAGTCCTGGAGTCTATTTCATAAAGCTACAAGTTACAATTTTTACAGGTGTAAACTAGCAACACTGGGCACATGTATGGCATCTGACAGTAGTGTGGCCAGTTCACACCTGTAAAATTGTAACGTGTAGCTTTATAAAACCGGCCTCCGTAGTCTATAATTCTATTAAATAATATTGAATAAGTACACAATGATATAGTTTTGTGATCGATAGACACATAACACAAATAATTAATTATAATGCGGTGCATAGCAACTTTTACAGTCGGGACCCATTTAAAATTCTAGACCGGATCATATTTTCCCACCCTATTTAACATAGTTCGTCAACTTTCACTTTTTTGTTTTCACAATATGGCGCCTGGTTGCCGCCATATTGAATTTTGATTAATGTCATGTCTTTAGTGACACTCACAAGATTAAGACAAATCGATTGACGTAAGAATCATGAAAATCGGCCCACGCGTTTGGTCTCTAGAGTGCCACAAAGGAACAAACATACATACATACATATATAGGCTGATAAACACATTACCCTCCTTTGCGTCGCGCAGTCGGGTAAAAAAGGGCATGCATGATCAGATCAATAAATAAATCGAAAATTGTTTATGTTATCAACCAACAAATTACGATTTGTCCACAGGTAAGGCACATAATTTAGCATTTTTTTTATTTTTAGTCTCTCTATATCGTCTTGATACTCTTGTCGTTGGACGATTTTCACACATGTTTTTAATGCATTTTGCAAATCTTCAGTTGTTACTGGTAAATCTATATTTTCTGGTTGCCTATTGCTGTTTATGATTTTTTTGCAGTGTACAACGACTCTTAATAGTTCTGGTAAGTCATCTAAGTTTTCAAAGTCGATCCCTTCACCAAGATTTTTGTTTTGAATTTTTAGGTTTACCTCCAATTTCCCTTTCCTTTCTATATTAGTTGGTGTGACATTTGGTCAGGAAAAATGTATGTCCCTTTTTTTTAGCCATTCTGGTCCCTTCCACCATAAATTGTTATCTTTTAGGTCCAGTAATGTTGTCCCTTGGGAGCCTATATCAGCAGGGTTTTCCTTTGATGACACATGAAACCATTGGGAGTTGCAGGTGTTGTCCAGAATTTCTACCACACTGTTGCTGACAAAGGTTTCCATCTTGTGGGATCGCCGAACAGCCAAGATAGAACAACTGATGAGTCGGTCCACGCGTATACATTACAGACGGGTATTCTCATTGCCTCTCTATAGCTTGGGTAGGTAGTTTTGCTAATAATGTTGCACCGAGAAGTTCAAGCCGTGGAAGTGACACAGGTTTAACTGGTGCTACTCGAGTTTTTGAGGCAACTATTCCTGTATTAATTTCACCTTCTTCTGTTTCAGATCTACAGTAGACCACAGCACAATACGTATTATTCGAGGCGTCACAAAAGCCATGAAGAGTAATATTATATGTATTTCTGCAGTTTGTCTTAAGCCATCTGTTTATTTTTATTTCTTCCAAGTCTTTGAAACTCTTTCTCAATTCTAACCATTCTTCTTCAATTTCTACACTAACCCTTTCATCCCAATCAATTTTTTCTATCCACATCTTTTGTATCAATATTTTTGTCGAAATTATTGCAGCTCCAAGCCAGCCTAGAGGATCGAATAGGCGTTGAATGTCGGCAATAATATTTCTTTTGGTTATCTTTTCGGGAGGTTCAGGCAGATTAAATTTTTAATGGAAGGAATTAGATGTCATGTTCCAGGCAAGCCCTAGAGTTTTAATATTCTTCTCGTTATCATTATCTTCTTTTGTTTTAGCACTTCTCATGGTTGGGTCAATTTCTTTGATTAGTTCCATACTGTTTGAAGCCCATTTCTAGAGCTCAAAACCACCTTTTCGCAAAATTTCTATGAGCTGTTTGCTACATTGTTTAGCTTCTTCTACAGTGAAACGTCCACTCATATAATCGTCAACAAAGAAATCTTCTTGTATGACTTGCGCTGCTTCTAGTAGCATATTTTTTGAACCCTCATCATTGGCAAGCTGTATCAAGGTTTTGACGGCGAGGTAAGGTGCTGATACTGTCCCAAATGTAACTCTTAAAAGACGATATTCCTTCAAATCTTCTGATTTGTCTTTTCTCCAAAACAATCTTTGGCAATTTGCATCTTTTGTGACCAAGATTTGGCGATACATTTTTTTGAATGTCAGCTACGTAACAAATTGGCTTAGTTCTCCATCTCGTTATTACGTTTCTTAAATATTCTTGCAGTTGTGGTCCTACTAGAAGTTGATAGTTTAGTGATTAGATGTTTTTTTCCTTTACAGGACGCATCAAAAACGACTCTTACCTTTGTTGTATCTTTGTCTTCCCTTTGTACTGCATGGTGGTGCAAGTAGATTGCTGGTTTGCTTAAATCTTCTCTAGGGACTTCCTCCATGTGATTTAGTTGTGTATATTCTTCCATGACTTTGGTGTATTCTTCTTTAAGTTTCGAGTTTATCTCTAGTTTTCTTTCTAATTGATGAAATCTCATTAAAGCAATATCTTTAGTTGCACTTATTAGTTGTTTCACATCATTTGTTTTGAATGGGAGTTTCACTACATATTTTCCTTCAAGTGTTCTTGTGTGTGTAGTGTCGTATATTTTTTTCACATTGTTTCTCATCTGCAGTAAGATTGCGTTTAGTTGAATTATCAATTTCCCACATGTTCCTTAACATATTATCCATGTCTACGTTCACTTGATGGTGCATTAGCATTACAATTGTGTTTTCGTCTGTGTGTGCATCTTTTATGCTTCCAAACAAAATCCAACCCAGGCTGGTTTCTTCAGCGCTTGGTGTCCCAGATGGACCCTTGACCAGATTATTTTTTAGTATATCTGTATAAACATCTATCCCTAGAAGAATATCTATTTTTGCTGGTGTGAAATAATTCGGGTCTGCCAGGTTGAGCCCCTCTAAATGTGACCAATTCGTTGGATTGATCTCTTTGCATGGTAATTGAGTTGTTAGCTGTGTTGATAAAACATAAGCATTGATTGGCAGGCTATAATTCTTTTCATATTGTGACAATACTTTTAGCTGAACCACATGACTGACCGATGTTTTTGTAGATCCTACTACAGTTATTGTACCATTGACACGTGTTTTTTTGAATCGCTCGCTCGCTTATGAAAGATGCTTGAGAACCAGGATCTACCAAAGCTCTTAACATTGTAATTTGCCCAGAATTACCTTTGACTGGTACTAAGGCTGTAGCAAGCAGAGCCCTATAAGGTTTTGAGGTAAAATGCGAGGCAATTGACACATCTTGTTCTTCTTTCTTATTTTCTACACGGGAATGCAACGAAGTCATTTTTTCCTGTGACTCTTCTTCATTCGATGGGTTTTCTTTCTTTCGGTAGGAGTGAAGTAGTGAGTGGTGGCGCTTCCCGCATATTCGACACGAAGTTTTTTGCTTGCAGTAATAAACCGAATGACCCTTTGATAGGCAGTTGTAACATAGTCTGTTTTCTTTTACGTAATCTGATCGCATTTCAGGGACCCATTTTCCGAATTCCTTACAATGGCATAGCAGATGTTCTTCTTAACATAGTTTCCAGGCAGGAATTACAGATGCGGTGGCAGCGTAGAAAGCGTTTTCATTCGCAGCGAAGTTAAAGTCATCAAAATCGGCGGCAGCGTGATCATCGATGGCGGAAGTGGCGGTGGTAGCGGTATGGTAAGTACGTTCTCTTGTTATTGGTTTTTCCCGGAAGTTTCTTTGAATCATTTCTAGCGTACGGAAATTTAGCTCCAAAAATTTCTTTAGATCTTTCCAGGTGGGTAGATCATCCTATTCTTCGTTATACGCGCTTTTTTCCCAGTCTTTGTGGGTCTCTGGGTCCAATTTCTTTATGACCAGAAATATAATTATTGGATCCCAAGAGTCCTTGTTTATGTCCAAATTTTTGAGATAATTTATGCACTCTGTGGTTGTGTCCAAAACATTTTTTAATTGTGTTGCTGATTGTACTAGATTTTTTTTTGGTTGAAAAGTCGTCTTAGAACTGAGTTGACTTTGAGACGTTTGTTTCCGTACCTTGTCTTTATGATTTCCCAGGCTGGTAGGTAGTTACGATGTATCACTTGCATGTGACGTATGCGTATGAGCGCCTCAGCTTCACCGGAGACACTTGATTTTAGGTAATGTAGTTTTTGTACATTGCTAAGTGCCGAATTGTTATGGACAACAGACACAAATGTCTTGAAACATTGGACACTCTTCATAGTTACCGCGAAAGGTTGGGAGTTGTATTCTGGGTAGCTTGACTAAACAACTTTCTGTCATGTTACTGTTGTTGTTTGAATTGCTCGACTGATTAGATAAAGTTGTGTACGCACTTATTCTGTCACGTAAGTCTGCTTTCATATTGATGTAGATTTCCTCAAAATTATGATACTCCTGATTTATAAAAAATGGCATTGTTTATCTATCTTTTTTATTCGTGATCCGAGTGAGTTATAAGTAATTTTGCCTGTAATTATTCCAGTAATCATCAATTACATTTAACCGAGCTTCCATCTAACCAAGCGAAACTTTTCTAGTCAAATATTGTTTTACGTTTGCTTTAGCCTTACTCAATAAGGATCCCGTATCTTTCAGCACTGATAATAATTCCGAGGGCGAGGATGAAGACATTTTGCGTACCTATTGTTCAACTCACTATGTATCACGTAAATGTTAAATGTTCACACCGTAAATAATATAATTTTATTCAGTTATTTTTAACAACACATTACTCGCACTGTCCGCTTATCTGATATACAATCACTCAGGAATGCGTCTGCCTATTGTTTGCGAAGCGCGCATCGGTACCTAGATTGTGTAACTATCCGGCTCGATTATGACCATTATGTGTGATGGTTTAAGGTCTATTTTAGATTGAGTGCTATTTTGTAATAAGAAAAAAACGTGTGTCTGCTTTGATAATTGTATTGCGACTAAATTGAGCGGTACATAAAGACTTATTGTATAAAAATATAAAGTAGGTGATTTTAGTACGAACATCAGGCACTAGTTGTTTTTATTAAATATGTATTTTTTATTTTATTTTTATATAATCGGTGACAAATATTGAAGGATGAACGAATTTTTGGTTTCCAATCACGTGTGTCACACTTTGTTTTCCAAAATGTGACACATAAATTGTTTTGTGCCAGTGTATACAAAATTTTATTATTTCATATAGATCGAATAAAAGAAGAACGTATATCAGCAACACGTTGCCGCGTTACAGGGACCTCCGGAACCCTCAGATATCGATTTTGGAAGCAATCGGTCCAGTAATTAAAGAGTTCAAAATAGCGGCCACTTTTTTCAATTCTGACAACGGATTTGTAATAAGGGGCCTCAGGGACCCCTAGATAACTATTTTGGAAGCAATCGGTTCTGTAATTAAAAAGTTCAAAATGGCGGTCACTTTTTTAATTCTAACAACGGATTATAGAATATTATATTAATTATGTCATATTTGTAAAAAAAACACCACAATAGTACCTATAAAATGATCCATATCAGGATCTTCAAGGCGAGAGTGAATAGGCATCATTTGAGTTTGCGTGTAATATCAGGTGATATGTCGAGAAACGCACTCAAATTTTTAATCAAAAAAAAATCGATATTGCTACAATATAATATTTCATATATATAATCTACTAGCTGTTTCCCGCGGCTTCACCCGCGTGGACCACGTTTCTATGACTTTTCGAGGGTGCGCAGTGCGCGAGCCGCAAGCGGCTCGCGAGCGTGGTAAAAAGTAGCCTATGTCTTAAGCCAGGTCCTAATCTGTCTACCTACCAAATTTCAGCCAAATCCGTTCAGTAGTTTTTGCGGGAAAGCGTAACAGACAGACAGAGTTACTTTCGCATTTATAATATTATATATAGTAGGGATAATATAATAAAACTGTAACGGAGCCGTGTCTGTACATGAAATATTTTTGGAAAATAATAACTGTGGTGGACATTACTAACGATACAGAGGCCAAAACAACAACTTTTGGAATTTTTGTCTGTCTGTCTGTCTGTCTGTCTGTATGTTCGCGCATCACGCAAAAACTACCAGGCCGATTTTGATGAAATTTTGTATGGTGGTTCCTTATAGCCCGGGTTAACATATAGGATACTTTTTATCGCAGAAAATTCAAGAGTTCCCGTGGGAAAATCAAAAGTATTCATTAATAGAATGGCTCACCACGAAAATGTGGCTTGACCTATTACAATCAAATTTTACACGTTGATACCCTTATCGCGAACTAAAACTGGGACATTGTGAATCCCAAAAAAATTAGGGTTCCTACAGGAATGCAAAAAATTGTATCTTTAGAATGACTCAACGTAACAATATGAAACCTTTACAATGGGATGGGGTGTTTTTGACCATCATTGTATAGTCGGGTATTCTTTATCCCGGAAAACTAAAGAGATCCCGTGGGAAATTATCTATCGATACTTACAATAATATCACTAGAGTACTTTTTTCTATATATTAGCTACACATACCATACATTATAATCATAGTAGCAGAATGTCAATAGATGGCACTGCAGGGATAATAAAACGCGCTTAAGTTGTATTAGAACATTAAAATATTACTTCATACTTTTGAGTGGATTTCTTTTATGTATTTTTCAGCATACGCTACTATAAACTCTGGAACTATGGTACGATAGCGATGTTTTTCATAGACGAACAGAGAGGTATTTTTTTACAGATTCCAATCGTGTAAAAAAATAAAAACACATAAATCGAGTTTAGCATCTTTTAACAGGAGGCACAGATATGGGAACTCTTCTGACGGCGACTATTTGCGTGTGGCAGTTGCTCTCCGCCTGCAATATCAATATCTGTGAACCTCATCAATGTATTTGCGGGTCCACGGCGGAGGCAATTAGCCATCACTCACTGAGTTGCAGTCGTGTTTGTGAAGATTCCCACGTCACCAATTCCTTAATGACCTCACTCGGAGGGCACTGGTATCGGCCAGATGGAATTGATTCCAGACAGAATTGGAATATTCCATCTTTGATGCAGCCGCCGGCCGGGCTTTAGTCGATCTGATGGCAAAAGGCCGGAGGGTTTAAACAGGTGCTATGGCAGAGAGGAACGCGTCTGCTTTGGGAAGCCACTTTTTCTGCCTCACTCCTTACCCGTACGGTACTGCTGCTCAATTTGCGGTGAGAAAGAAGCATAATAAGTACTCGGTCTTGGAGGCAAATTACTGCTTTGTGCCGCTGGTCTGTGAGACAACCGGCTGCTGAACCCTCAGAGGCCTTTGCCTTCACAAAGGAGATTGGCCTTCGCCTTCGAGAGAGGAGATGTGACGCGAGGTCCTACGTGCTGCTAAGGTTGTCTATTTCTATCCAGCGCGGCAACAAGAAGTGCGTCTTGGGCTCCTTTGGAGCTGATACGACTCGAGGATTTGACCCATATTAATATTGTTAGGAAATTTTATTACTAGATTGATACCTATAATGTATTTGAATTAGTTTTTTGATAATATAGGTATATGTGTTATTTCATCATATCAGTTTATATACGTCCCCACCAAGGAGCTCGACCTGCCCTGAGTTAGGGTGATCTGGCCTTAGACGATCACGCGGGTCCATTGCGGGTTGATTGACTTCACACATAAGCTTCGAATTTCTTCGCAGGCGTGTGCAGGTTTCCTCACGATGTTTTTCTCACCGTAAGAGCGTTGGATAAACGTACATACCAGTATGAAATCGATATTCGTATAGATATTGGTAAGTGGCAGGATTCGAACCACGGCCTTCCGGACAGGAGGTAGTGGCCCTAACCGTTTTGCCACCGACGCTCTATATTTTATTTTAGATTTAGAAATCCTTACTTAATAATAATATAATAAATGTGAAAATGTGTGTGTTTGTTTGTTACCTATTCACACTTCAACACCCCTACCAATCTTGATGAAATTTGGCATGCAGGTAGCCTGTATTACTGGGAATGAAATAGTCAACCTTTTATCTGTGGAAATTATCATAGCCCGATGCAGTTCCTCAGGAAACTAAAACAATACTCTTTGTTCGTTTTATTTAAAATCGTAACGAAAAAATGGATTGGTGTGATTTTTAGCACAGAGATGAGGTGGAAAATGATATAATTTACTAATAAGTATATCCTGACATAGTTCCCGAGGGATCTGGGGACAACTGTTTTCTACGCTCGCGCACGTCGGTGGCGTCGCAACGGAGCAACGGATTAAAGTGATTTTTTGTATAGAATTTGTTGAGGGGGTGGGAAGTGACAAAGACTGCTAACCCGAATAGCCCGATACAGTTCCTGAGGTCCTGGAGAAAACTCATGTCCACGCTTGCGAGCTGATTGCGACTGGCGCACCACTCACCCTCAAAAAAAAAATCATAAATCTATGTCCACGTGGGCGAAGCCGCGGGAAAAAGCTAGTATACAATAAGTTATTATTGACAGTAAAAATAAATCAAAAGAAGAAAATGAGACGTGCTTGAATGATTGATAGATAAGATAATAAAAATGCAACGTGACGGGCCTTAATGAATGGGCCTACCGCACCATACAAACGGTGACAATAGTCTAGTGGGCCCTACCCGCCCCGCAGCCCCCGCACGATTGCCCTGTCGAGACGTCTTCGTTGGACGACTGTATGGATTCTTCGACTGTGGTATTAGTAATAGAAATTCAATCTAAACTAAAACCTCATTTTTATAAACTACCTAATTAAAATGAACCTAAGGATTCTGACATCATGTGAGCTCATATATACGTCCCTACCGAGGGGCTCGAGCCTACCCTGAATTAGGGCGATTGGGTTTTAGTCCGGTTAGTGTGTGCAGGTTTCCTCACGATGTTTTCCTCCACCGTAAGACCGTCGGATAAACGTACATATGAAATCGAAATTCGAAAATACATTGGTATGTGGCAGGACTCGAACCACGACTTCCCGGATAGGAGGTAGCTTCCCTTGCTGTTGCGCTACCGACGCTCTAAAATTTATATTTTTTATTATTTACAATTGGTAAGCCCTTGGCATCATCTCACCTGATGGTAAGTGACGATGATGCCGAAGATGGAAGCGGGCTTGCCAAGATTCCCCAACGCAATGTAGAACTGGCTATCTTATCACTAATATATTAATTATAAATTTAACCAAGCTAAATGTCATGATCTTGGACCTGGAGCGTTCCAGAGCAAGTTCCATACAGCAGCAGCAGACAAACGCCTAAGGCATGGCACAGAAGTCGTGCTTTTCTTCCAAAAGGGTGACAACACCCTGCTGAAGAACTACAGACCCATCTCGCTTCTGAGTCATGTCTACAAGCTGTTTTCGAGAGTCATTACGAATCGTCTCGCATGCAGGTTTGACGACTTCCAGCCTCCCGAACAAGCCGGTATCCGAAAAGGCTTTAGTACCATAGACCACATACATACGCTGTGCGGCAGATTATACAGAAGACCGAAGAGTACAATCAGCCACTATGCTTGGCGTTTGTGGACTATGAGAAGGCCTTTGATTCAGTCGAAACCTGGGCTGTGCTACAGTCTCTCCAGCGGTGCCAAATTGACCATCGATACATCGAGGTGTTGAAGTGTCTCAATGAAAACGCCACCATGTCGGTTCGCCGCCAGGATCAGAATTCGAAACCTATCCATTTGCAGCGAGGGGTGAGACAGGAAAACGTTATATCTCCGAAACTTTTCATCGCCGTCCTCTAAGATGTTTTTAAGCTTCTGGACTGGGACGGACTCGGCATCAATATCAACGGCGAGTACATAACCCACCTCCGATTCGCTGGCAATTTCGTGTTCATGTCTGAGACTATGGAAGACCTAAGCACAATGCTCGATGGCCTCAGTAAAGTCTCTCAACAAGTGGATCTTAAAATGAACATGGACAAGACGAAAATGTCCGTGTTTCACCCACCCCTCTAAGGGTTGGAGACTCTACACTGGAAGTTGTTGACTAATATTTATACCTGGGACAAACAGTCCAGCTAGGTAGGTTCAACTTCAAGAAAGAGATCAATCGACGTATCCAACTCGGCTGGGCAGCGTTCCAGAAGCTTCGCAATATCTTCACGTCCCAAATACCGCAGTGTCTCAAGACTAAGTCTTTGACCAGTTTGTGTTGCCAGTGATGTCTTACGGAACTGAGACATGTTCGCTTAATATGGGCCTCATAAGAAGGCTCAAGGTCACCCAAAGGGCAATGAAGCGTGCTATGCTCGGAGTTTCTCTGCGTGATCGAATCACAAACGAGGAGATCCGCAGAAGAACCAAAGTAAACGACATAGCGCAATTTTCTCTTTAATTTCGTAGAGTAGCGTAGTAAAAGTGTTTTAAGTAGCAAAAGCAAACGTATTAAGTGAGATGATAATTTTACGAACAAAAACTCAGTAGACTTTCCCTTTTATAAATCTGTATTCATTTACAATTATTATTATTTTTATTATGTCAGCTCATATACGTCCCCACCGAGGGGCTCGAGCCTACCCTGAATCAGGGCGATTAGGCCTTAGTCGACCACGCTGGCCCAGTGCGGGTTGGTCGACTTCACACACAACCTTCGAGTTTCTTCGCAGGCCTGTGCAGGTTTCCTCACGATGTTTTCCTTCACCGTTAAAGCAATCGGTAATGATATGTACGTAAGTTTTTGAAAAGCTCATTGGTACATTGGCCGTCCAGATTTGAACCCGGTACCTCTGGTTAGATGGACCGAGTCGTTACCGGTTGAGCCACCGACGCTTTCATTTCGATTTCCAAGCACAATATCCAAGCACAAATATTGAAACTTCCGTCGACTGATCTCATCGTAGACTGAATACCAACCGCTCAGTCCGTGAGCAGCAAACCTTGAGAGAGGTAGGAATGGGGGAAGATCCCACTCCTACCCAGAGCTGAGCTGATCACCAGCGCGTGACGGCCGACAATAGTGAGCAGGGTTGCCAATATAAAATTTGATTTTTCAACTTAAACAATAAATCACGACATTCGGCCATCCGCTCCAGTGCAACCCCCGGTGCACGCTCACAAAATAGTCAGTTGGTCTTCGTCAACAATCCTAACATTTATTGAAAGTCATATTTTACAATCTCACAAATTCTTAGATTTCTTACAACAATTATGATTTGAAATTAAAATCACAAAATCTCACAAATTATCATATTAAACAGTTTTGTTTGGGGTAAATATATCTATTAAACTTTAGCTCATAGGAAAACCGACACTTTTACATTAATTAAATCACGACATTCGGTTAAGACTCAAAATTAGATTTATAAAAATGTATACCCCCACAATCTACATTGTCTGTGTCATTCCACGGGCCTTCAGGAACTTATTTTTTTTTAACAAGTCTTCCAGTTCTTCACAATTTAAGGCTATCTCAGATTAATTTTCTATAGTGTCATTGAAATACAATCTAAGACTGCTTCTTGAGATATCATAATCTATTAATCAAAGTAAGTTTGTCATAGAAATATTCTGAGCAATAATTAAAGCTGATGAATTTAAAACAGCAGTTAGAAGATTGAAGAATTAAAAAATAGTATAAGTCACGACACGATACCAGTAAACTTAATAAAAATAGGTAAAAATATATAGAGCGGAACGTTTAGTTTATTTCCAAAACTTGTGTATTGATAAGATTTTTTCACGGACGATTTAGAAATAGGTCATGTTAATCCTAATTGGGTCTTTGACTGCATCAAAAATAAATTATGAGATATAATTAACTAAGTAGCTGTCTTTCTGAAATTTCAGAAAAGCTTGTTCAATCTTTTACAACATTTTCTATTACTTATTTATAATAATCACATAAATAGTACGTCAATGGTAATGAAAAATTATGACGACATAGTTTAACATTTCAAACATTTTTAGGAAAAGTCTCATTTTGACATTTTATAAAAAGGAAGTCAGATGACTAGTAAGAAGCAGCTGTCGGAATCCGGTATTGTTAAACTAATACAAACTATTATTTAAACATTTTTTTTATCACTGGGTATTTTTTTAAATAATCTTTCGAATAAAAATGATGACGTCACCGGCCTAAATACTATGAGAAAAACCGTCACAGTACTAACGATGATTATGGAATGAATTCTGTTAATTTATGGTATTAAATTACTTTTTACAGTATAGAATCGTCATGTCACCAATGAGTTTTTTACTTTATTTACATGCTTCATAAAAAACGGAACAATGCCAATTGTTTTTGTGTGATCTTACTGCTATTAATAAACGTATTTTTTTGCTATTTATAAAAAAAGGATCAAAAACAACTAAAGACCAATAGCAAAGTATTAGCACAGATTACTAAATAGTTACTTCGTAAGTATTAGTACTAACGCCAATAGCGTTGTTGCCAAATTTCTCTAAAATACTTGAGAAACTCATATATAACTAATGTGATTTATCAACTTGTAAAACATATTAAATTCTAATAATTATAGTTGTTACAAAATTGTCAAGGCCTTAACTAATGTCTAATTGTCATGAGTTTGGTTTCATAAAAACAAACAAAAGCTTAGTTTCAGCTATATCTTTTTTTTATCCGCGGGTGATTTTAAGTACAACACCTGGTAACCGGCGTCTATCCCTTGGATAGCACGGCCAATTGTACCACACGATAAGAGAGAGAGAGAGAGAGCGATAAAATAGAACAGACCTGGATGGATATGGAAAACAAAAAAATAATGTATTAAACTCTTCTTAGATTTGTTTAAAGCTTTCGAGGGTGTATCATGTAAATCATTGTTCAATCAATTAATAACTATAGGCACACGTGGAATTTGATGTTTAAAAGTTAACAAAATGAAAGTTATCAATTTTACTAAATTACTGTGACTTATGTGGACCTCGCGTAAATTTAATCTTTTTTTGTTATGTTTACCCTCTGTTGACTAACATACAGTATAATATTTTAGGAAAATTCTGTAAACATTTAATCTATATTAGTGCTACAAAAGCAAGGCCTTCGAATTAACTTTAATAATTAAGCTGAAACACTGAGGACTACATTACTTACTGAACAAAAAATATTATTGTTGAAGTCACAAACTATACAGAGGTAGGAGTGTATTTACATACTAGAAATTTGAATATTTGTAAGAAATAATAGTTAATATTTTAGGAAAACAAACTAAATTATGAGGAATTTACGTTCTAAATATAAATAATATTTATGTTCTGTGAAAGTGACTTCTTACATCTATATTTATTTAAATAAAAATTAAGTGCTGTCCCTCGGTAAACTGAACTGATTTGGCAAACTTCTTTCGAACATTTGCAACAGTTCAATCAAGGCTCATATCCAGCATAATATACTTTGAAACAAATTTTTCATTTGAGGAGAAGGGGACAAAATTCACAATACTTCGTCGTAGGCAGAAACTTCACTGCCAATTTCTTTACTGACGTCCGAAAATCAATGAGGTGTTGACGTGGCTGATGTACTGTGACCGGCCTCTTCAACCATCCAAAAACTCATCGGAGAATCAGAGCTTTGACGGTATCTAGATATTTTGCCGTAACGTTGGCGACGGCGATGGAGGCCTCCGCTGCCTCCGCTGTTGAGTTCGCCCTCGTCCTTGCTTATCAAGATCCTCCATTACCTCGGAGAGATTAAAAAAACAGCATTAGACGCTTGTTATATTATTATACAAGTAAGAAATGTGGCAATTGCAGGTTTGTTGCCATTTCTGCCGAGGCATAATATAGATATGGTGCTTCTCTCAAACAAACAAACAAATAAATTAGAATAATAAAAAACTGAAAAACCGCAATTACCTCAGAAAACAGTTAAAGATATCGGAAATCTGACTGCATTTTTAATGAAAACAAAGACCAGCCTATATTGGACGTTGTCTGTAACTACTAAGCAGTAATAGTGAACGGTTGACAACGTAATGTCAAGTTTTGTGAGTATTTTATTATTCAGATTCCGATTCAACTAACCAGGATATAATGGGTTTCGCTTTGCGTATTTTCTTATCTTTCTCAATAATGACGGTATTTTCACGTATGCTCTAAAATAATCATTTATAACCAGGGGTTACTAGAATCATGATTGTTAATCTGTTCGTTTTGGACACGCTTGGCCTTGAGTTTTGAAATACTAAGCCTTTAAAACAAATCCATAGGCGTACCGAGTTAGAAGTGACATATCTAGCCAGTTGATGCATATCCTACAGAGGCTCACTTGGCCCGAAATTTATTGATACACTTGGCCCACAGTGACATACCTAGCCACTGGTTGCTATATAGGCACACTTGGCCCAAGGTGGCATACTTAGCCACATATCTACTTCGGCACGCTTGGCCTAAAGTTACACATCTAGCCACTTGATAGATACCTACATATCTTATATAGGCGCACTTGGCCCACCACGTATGACGTGGGTACGTCACGACTAGGTAGTAATACCCTAGCTTCGATAAATATATAAACATAATAAATCGATAACAGCAGTAATAAAATCGCAAGTATATTATAAGTACATAAAATATTAAGTCTTTCAATAATACAGTGTTGGCTGGAACAGATCCCCTTTTCGGATAAGTCTGCTTTCGTACAAATTTATATTTTTCCTATCTTTTTTATATATTGCAGTGTGGTACTGGAATTAAACTTTCCGACCAGAATAACAATCTAAAAGAGTATCTTCAATGATATACTCGTAGTCCACAAATGACGGTTTATTAAACCAACGGGTTATACCTTTCCTTTTTAACCAATGCAAAATAATTTCGAAGAACAGTGATGTTTGTTAATTATTTTTTTGACATCGTTTTATCAAAACAGTTTGAACCTATCCTAAGAAATAGCTAGTTGTAAAGAAATATAATTTATCTTTGGTGTCCACGTTGACGAGCAAATATCACTTCGATTCCCACTTCCAATCTGTCGTGAGGCAAATCATAGTTTTTTCCGATACAGGTATTAACAATAGTTTCAAGAATATTAAGAGACCGACTTTCCGCTTCTAAGGTATATTTTGAGCCCATTAATTTTATTAGGTATCTTACTATTCTTATTTATACCACAGATTACTAAATAGTTACTTTTTATACTTCATTTTATTATCTTTCGACTGGTCCTGTCACAAGATGAAACTTATTAAAAATGAAACTAATACGCGATAATTGTATAACAGGATTATTGCACATTACTTAATTCCAACTTCCAGCTATAAATAAAATAGGAACTGCCCACCTTTGACGAAGTCCTGGGTTTGGCATACATAGCCTTATACATGGGCACATTTGGCCCGTCTCAGTGACATACCTAGTCACTGTGACATCAACTAGACTGTATCTATGGGCTGCTTAGTTACTTAATCAATATGAGGACTCACCTAGTCCGATATGTATGACACACCTGGTCAATGAGGACTTACTTGGTCCAATATGTACGACACACCTGGTCATTGAACTCGTCTATGCCATGCCTAGTTATAAATAAACTAACTTTGAAAATAACCATCATTTTAATGTCACAATGTCTTAATTATTTTTCATACCTTCAGTTTCAAACTTCAAAAAATGTGCTTTTCTCAAATTAACAGCAATGCAAGATGCTATTGAAGAACAGTGGCCCTTACAATAACATTTACATCGTTTTCCAGACTAAAGTTGTCAAAGAGTAGCCTTGCGCAACGATAGTCCGGCAAGTAGCAATTTTAAATAAGTAGGTTATTAGCCGCCATTCGAAGTTTGTGCAAGATATTATTGAAGAACAATGGTCCTTGCAATGATATTTACACAAACCTACCAGAACAACGTAGTCAATAGAGTAGCCATGATCAACGCTGATCCGATTATGACGAACAATTACCCGTTTCTATGTTTGAATTCGAATAACTAAAATACGATTAATGCAATATATCATCGCAAGACAATGGTCGTTACGTTCAAAATTGCAAAAACTTACCGGAAAAACGTTACCAAAGAGTAGCCTTGGCCAACGCTAATCCGATATACGTAGTTATTCAAAAAGTAACACTAAAGATTTTTATTACGGGCAGAAGGTATGACAAAATAACTACTTAATAAAACACGTGCACTCATATCTTTTGTACAGTTTAAAAAGTTACATACCTTTATGGGCTGAGGGTAGTGTCCCGCTTCTGAGTTTTTACGAACAAAAACTCAGTAGACTTTTACTTGTATAAATCTGTATTCATTTACAATATCCAAGCACAAATATTGAAACTTCCGTCGACTGATCTCATCGTAGACTGAATACCAACCGCTCAGTCCGTGAGCAGCAAACCTTGAGAGAGGTAGGAGTGGGGAAGATCCCACTCCTACCCAGAGCTGAGCTGATCACCAGCGCGTGACGGCCGACAATAGTGAGCAGGGTTGCCAATATAAAATTTGATTTTTCAACTTAAACAATAAATCACGACAATAATATCTCGCACTGTTCAGTAAGTACCTTTTTTATCATATTTTATGCGTAATACTGCATTATACACGTTTATGTACTTCATATTTTCACAAGGTCACTTCACAGTTCGAAGCGAATCGTCGTACAGGATTGAGCTCCGTAAAAAAAAGATATTAAGCTGTATTTTCGTGCAAAAAAAGTCCGAAATGGCTGCAACTTTTTGAATTCAGGAACATTTGAATTACGGCCAATCCCTCATAATTCATCGAATAGCAATAAAGTAATTGACACTTTCACAATTCAAAATTAGATTATTTACCCAACTAAAAGGATATTAATGTGCTAACTGTGCTAAGTACATAAAAATCACAAAAACTTCGATACTTTACGATAATATTTAAAATAATAGTTATGTGCCTACGGCTTTAAGGAAAAAAGGTCTCTCTAAGGGTTCTTTTTAAACCTACTACGCTGCGTTAATCAATCGAAAAAAATCTGACTAAGGTACCTGTCATACAAACCCAAATTATTTGTAATTTTTTATCAAGTCTGATAGTTATACCTTTGCTATTTGCTACTAAGTAAACTTAATGTATAAGTAAAGTTGTTTCGTGCAAGCCATGACTTCGCCAGACGGCGAGGGCTTCATTTGTTTATACACGACGACGTGGCTGTACAATTTATTTGATGTGGAATCATTCATTAAAATCATCATCATTATAGCAACTCATATACGTCCCCACCGAGGGGCTCGAGCCTACCCTAAACTAGGGAAGTTGGTCAACTTCACACACACCTTCGAGTTTTTTCGTAGGCACGTGCAGGTTTTCTCACGATATTTTCCTTCACCTTATGTTCATGTGCCGGCAATCAAACCTCAAAGAAGTTTTTGATTTTATTTTTTTTGATACATTTTTACTGGCATTTAGTGTATACACTTAGTTTGTAAGATTACTAACACAAATTGATCCTAAAGTTGGTCGTAAATAAATATCTCATACTTCTGTGGTTCTAACTTTAGCCGCTTGTATTTTATATCTTAGTAGAACGTTAATGTGTGTGTAAATATAAATTATTGTGGCACATTTTGTATTGTAAATATGCAACATGCGCGATCTGTGTACTAGTAATCTCACCCCCAGAGGACATCGACACCATGTACTACGATTCACCATATGCCTACTCCAATCTTGTTCCTTCCAGGGTCTCAGTCCATCCATATCCTCACTAAATGCCAAGATCGCACGCACGCGCGCACCGATTGATCGCCCGTGTACCCTAATACAGACAGGAGAATTCCCTTGCTTCAGAACACATCTTTGAGTTTTGACATTGACGTACGTTGATGTTGGGGTCAAGTTGGGGTTGGACTTTACTACTTTACTTGTGGAGTAATAGTGTTCTGTGGACTTTACACCAATGTGTATAGAAATCCACAGATCTACTAATTAGTAGATCTGTGTAGAAATCACTACGTTTTCTTATGTGGTTTTCTATACTTCATTTTCATAAGTTCCTCAATAACCGCATTGGTGGACTACTAATATAGTAATCTGTGGGTGGACTCACCACAGTGGACTGAGCCGGAGCCAGGTTCAGAGAGACATTATTTTTCCAGTATAAACAAGACTCCAGTCATTTCAACAATTATTTAGTACAGAACATAATTGATTTTAATCCGATATACTAGACAGTTTATAAAACCAATGGTTCTATGATGATGGATGTCCGTTTTGTTTATTTCTTATTGCTATAGATAGCAGCTATAGTTTTCCGCGATGCAAAGCAACAGTGATACATCTCCTGGCTCGCCACAACGGGTTGGGATGGAAACCCTAGATTACGAGTAAGTAAAACTGTGAAAATGTCCTATGTCTTTATAGTTGTACTTTTCTTTTACTCCCTTAATCGTAGCAACGTCGCATTGTTTGCAATCCAATAAAATACTTAGTAACTGTACCTACTACTAGTGCATTAGCACTCAGCAGCATCATCATTCACCATCAGGTGATGTGCTGTCAAATGTCCCCATAGTTTGTCTCAAAAAAAAAATCCATACTAACTTGTTGATAAACTCATTGGTAGGTACTGTGCTTACAACACATGCTGAGTTTGAACCTTTTCCTCCACTAGGCCACAGTATATATATTAGTACTAACATACAGTATGGACACTCCCTGCCCCTCTCTAAATTCGACCTCACCCCCCTCCCCCCGTCACTCAGATTGGGTGTAGATTGGGTACCAAACGTAAAGGACGAGCTACGCAAGCACTTTTATTCACTATATTCACTTTGCGCGCCGCTGTGATTTCGTTCACAAGCATAAATTACCGAACGTAAAGGCCCAACTGAATTTTTTTTTTTCATACTTGTCTTATGTTGGAAACAACCACCGCTCGAACAAAAACACCACTTTCCGAATACACCATACACAGTATGAGACTATAAAACATTGTAAATGGTAACTGCGACGTGGATGTATGAATTAACACTGAAAACTGCTATTATTTTATACGGTCATCTTCTAACACTTTTTCCATAAAATTTGGGGGTTTTAAATGGGTGGAGGGGGCTGGGCCCCCTGGACCCCATATCATGAATCTTGGTGATCAAATTGACTTCACCTTTTTTTGGAATAAGCGGTAGCGATTTTCGCCGTCAGAGAAGTGGAGGACCTTTTTTTAATAAGCGGCAGCGATTTTCGGCGTCATAGAAGTAGATGACCTTTTTTTAATAAGCAGTAGCGATTTGTCGGTCAAGGAAAAAGTGTTTAAAGATGTACAAAATAATAGCAGGTTTCAGTGTTAATTTGTACGTCCACGTCGCAGTTACCACTTACAATGTTTTTAGTCTCATAATGTGTATGGTGTATTCGGAAAGTGGTGTTTTTTTTTTGAACTGTGTTTGTTTACAACGAAAAGTATGAAAAAAAAGAGTTTAGTATTCACACAGCATTCAGTAAATAACTAACAAACATTTTGTGACCAATACCGCCGGTGTGATTCAACCCTACCTGCATTCTTGCCTATAGATACGTCAGTTATAATTATGTATATCATTTCTCGCTCGTTTGTATGGAGTGTCCGGGGTGTGACTAGGCACAGGTCACAGCACCTATTCTTTGTTCATTCTTTTGTTTTTATTAGACCTTTGATGTCTGTCTGTTTGACTTTTAAAAGACTGTATAGGTAGCCGGCTGAAATTTTCAAAGAATATGTGTTTATTAAAAGGGATTTTAAAAAAATATTGAAGGGGGCAACAAGAAACATCTTTTTTAAAAGGTTTTTTACAAGCTATTTATATTAACTAGCGGTGTTAGTTAAGTTAAGTTTGGGTAAATCTTGGAAGCTAAATTACTTGAAATCAAAGTAAATATAACAAAAATTATTTTAATTGTTCACAAAACATTATTTCCTAAGTCAGATACAGCATAAGTCACAACCAATATATTTCGTTTTCTTTCTGCTAAAAAAAGACTTTACACCTCTCACAATGAAAACTCTAACACCTTCTCTCATTGTGAAGAGTGTGAAAAATCAGAAAGACCAACGAGCTGGTGCAGCATCAGTAACCTTGGACAAGCTAAGGGCTTCGTCATAAGATCGGCCAGTTGAAGCTCACTAGTGGTCTTCTCCACTTTTAGCTCGCCTGCCGTCACGAGCTCACGCACAAAGAAATGCCAGATTCGTATGTGCTTAGTCCTTTTATGGAACTCTGGGTTTTCGGCTAGTCTAATAGTAGCTTCATTGTCAACTCATAGTATTGGCAATCCCCGAAGGTCCATCAGGTTTCTTATCAGCCGCGTTAGCCTAACTGATTCTCTAGCTGCCTCACTGGCAGCAACAAACTCAGCTTCTATCGTGGAGATTGCTACACTTGCTTGTCTCTGGCTCATCCAGGATACTGGCCCACCTGCATACAAGCATATTACTCCAGATGTCAATCTTCCTGTGATAATGTCACCGCCATGATCAGCATCACTGTAGCATTCAATTTCTCCTTTTTTATAGCTATGTTTGTATAGTATGCCAAGACCAGGTGTAAACTGCAAATATTGCATTATGCGTTTCACTTTTACACAATCAGCTCGTTCCAACCATCAAATATGCCAATGCTCCAACAGCTTGTCTATAGTTCTGTAAAACATATTCATTGGTCTTCAGATCTGTCTGCAGAACCTCTTCTTTTATTATCGGTGTTGTTACAGGTCTGCACTCTTATTATTAATATTATTATTTACAAATATAAAATGAGAGCCTCTCTGCTCACTTGGCACGACGCGAAGTGGCAGGAGCACCTCCAGCGGAAGCACAGTTGGCTGAAGTTCAGTGCGACGGGGAGAGAAAGCGTCAAACTATCCGGGCATTATCGAGGAGGACTGCTTTTTGCATTGCTGCAATTATTGGTCTGCCTCGGAGATCCAGCCGCCTTAGGTGACGTTCAAGGTCGGCTGGAATTAGCCCGTTAACAGACAGGACTAAAAAAATGGTAATGGTAAGGACGGGCTGGTTTCTGCAACCAGGCGCCCGATGCGCCCATTTTGCGTGGTTAGCTGGCATCACTGCCAGCTCAGCACCTCCAGGAAGTCCAGTAGCCCCCGCAGGTTGCCGATGACTTCCGGGAGTGTCGTCAGGTCACCGAGATACTCGGCCCTGTATGCTGCCACCTCTTTGCAATCCAGAAGGATATGGGCAGTTGTCTCTTCGGCCTCCATGCACGCGCGGCATAGTGGGCTGTCCGTAATTCCTAGGGTGAAAAGATGTTTGTTAAAGTAACCGTGGCCAGTGATGACTGCTTTTACCTGTCGGAGCTGGAGTCTGCCCAGCTTCAGGACCTTCCTGGCCAGGCCAGGTTTAGTCCCTGGTAGTGCCAGTCTCGCCTGACGGCAGGCATTAAGTCCTGTCCAATACCGGTTATGTTCTGACCTTGTGCACTGTCGTAGAGTTGATCTGAACCAGCCTGCGGGGAGGGGTAAGATGGGTTCCGGTCCCACAGCTACAAGTTCTGGCCCTCTCCTGGCTAGTTTGTCAGCTGCGTCGTTTCCTCGTGAACAGCTGTGTCCCTTAATCCACTGCAGAGTTACATTGCTGTGGTGACATACCTCCGTCAGTCTTTGGTGGTTTTCGTATATCAGCCCTGAAGTAATGACATTACTTTGAAGGGCCAGTAGAACTGCTCGGCTATCTGAGAGGATACGAATAGAGTAGTTCCGTACCCTTCTATCGGTGACTGCGTCGGCAACCAGAATGATGCCCATACATTCAGCCTGAAAGTCTGTATTGTACGCACCAAGTGGTCTGGCTATCCTTATGTTTAGATCCTCTGAGAAGACCCCGCAGCCGGTCCCTTCTCCAGTTTTAGACCCGTCTGTAAAGATTTGTAGGTCCGTTAGGTTCTGACCTTCCCAGGAGTCTTCGAAGAGCTGTATCTTGTATCTCTTATCGAATACGTACTGTTTCGTGATTCTGTCGTTAACAGCCGCGAAAAGCGATTGTTCCGAAACGATAGTGTCCAGAAGTTCAACATGAGGAACTCTCTCCTTGCTCCACTGGTTCAAAAGCTTTAGTCGTACTGCAGCACTGCCTGCCTCCTGTTGGATAAACAGCTGCAGCGGCGGCACATCCAGCAATGTCTCCAACGCTGCTGTTGGTGTAGTCCTCATGCAGCCGGAAACAGCCATGCCCGCTGTCCTTTGGAAGCTTTGGAGTTTATTTACGACAGTCGAAAGTTTGGTGCGTGGCCACCAGACTACCGCGCCGTAGCTTACCATGGGGCGAATTACCGCTGTATAGAGCCACAGAATGATCCTTGGGGTAAGACCCCATTTCTTACCTACCATTCTATGGCACTGCCACAGAGTTACTGTGGCTTTGTATAACTTACTGTTTAGGTGACTACTCCAATTCAGCTTATTGTCAAGTATAACCCCTAGGTACTTGACTTCCAGTGAAAGTTGTAGAACTGTGTTAAATAACTTGGGTAAATTATAGTTACCCAGGTTGGGCTTATTAGTGAACATAACTAGTTCAGTTTTCTTGGGGTTCACGGACAGTTCAAACTCAGTGCACCAACATTCCACGATTCGTAGCGCAGACCGAGAGACATCGCAGACTATATTTGCAAACTTACCTGATATAAGGATGGCCAGATCATCTGTATAGCCTACAGTGAATTAGTGATGTCTGTTTAGTGTGGTAATCAGGTCATTTACCACCAGGTTCCATAGTAGCGGGGATAGTACGCCTCCTTGGGGGCAGCCTTTCGCTACTATGACTGTACATGCCTCACCTTTGTCCAGCTTGACAACCCGCTGGCTCATATTCCCAATCCATTTGGTCATGGTCAGGTTTACGCCTTGCTTGCGTAGCGCCGTCTCTATGCTGGAGAAGTTTTTCTTGTCAAACGCACCTTCAATGTCGATGAAGGTGCCTAGGCACATGGCCTGATTATGAATCGCCGTTTCGATCTTGCTGACAACAGCGTGAAGGGCTGACTCTGTAGATTTACCTTGGCTGTACGCATGTTGGTTGCGGTGCTATGGTATGTTGTTTTTAGCGCATTTTCCCTCAGGTTCCTGTCGCAGAGTCTTTCCAAAGTTTTCATAAGAAAAGATGTGAGACTAATGGGTCTGAAGGATTTGGCGTCAGTATAATCGCTTTTGCCTGGTTTAGGCAAGAATATCACGTTTTCCTCTCTCCATTTGTATGGTACGTATCTGTGGGCGAGGCACGCCCTGAGGATGTTCGTCAGGATTTTTGTGAGTGGATCTTCCCCCCACTGCAGAAGAGCGGGGAAGATTCCATCACCACCAGCTGCTTTGAAAGGTTGGAAGCTGTTTAGCGCCCACTTTACTTTATCTGCGGAAACCACCTTGTTGGCAACGGCCCAGTCTCCCTCAGTTGCATATGTTTCCTCTGCGTTCCAACTTACCTCTTGCACTATTTGGCAGTCAGGGAAGTGTGTCTTTAATAGTACACACTCCGCCTCCTCAGGCGAGTTGGTGAGGGTGTTGTCGGGTTTCTTTAGCGATCCCAGATCTTGATTTGGGTCGCTGGAGAGGACTTTTCTTACCCTGTTTGCTTGGGAATACAATTCCACTCCATCGCAGAAACTGCGCCACGATGCAGTACTATAGTGTTGTATCCTTTTCTTGTATGTAGACTTGGCATTTTTATATTTATCCCAGTCCTGTTCAGCACACGTATTCATTGCTTTGTTAAAGAGCCTTTTGACCTTTTTCCTGAGCCTCTCCAGTTCAGGTCCCCACCGGTTTACCTTTTGACTACCGTTTGCTGGTGGAATGATCAGGGGACAAGTTTCTTGGTAGGCGTCCTTTAGGGAGTCTGTTAGGGCGTCTACTTGAAGTTCAATTTGATGGGTGCCTTCCAATCTGGGCGGTACCCCCAGACCTTGTAGTTTCTGTTCCACTTTGAAGCGGTATGCGGCCCTGTCGGCCTTACGATGGTTCCTGCGAGGGGGCGTTATCGCAGTGTTTACCTTGAGGTCGAACCTGTGGTCCGAGCATGAAGCTTCCTCGGACGCGACGTGCCAGTTGGATACTAGTTGCGTTACCCGGTTGGTTGCTAAGGTGATGTCTATTATAGTCCTACTTCTTCTTGTGACGAAGGTAGGTACCGAACCTCTGTTCAAGATATTGAGGTTGGTAGTGAAGAGATAGTCCACTAAGACCTTACCTCTCTCGTTGCAGCTTGTCATGCCCCAGAGGGTATGGTGTGCGTTGCAGTCAGTTGCAACAAGCAGCTCCAGTCCATTGTCCTCGCAGTGTAGGATCAGCCTCTCCAGGTCTTGTGGTGGTGGGTCGTCGCTATCAGGCATGTATGCCGAAGCAACGACCATTTCTGGTAGGCTGTTGTTTTGAGCGCTCTTGAGCAGCCTTATGGCGCTCAGGTCCCTAGAACAGAATTCCGTTAACGGTTGTGCTGCCACATCTTTAGTGGTGAATATAGCTGATCTGGGGCTTTCAGGCCCGCCGAAAGAAAATAACTTACCTCCGGCGTTGGAGAGCCCACATATTTTTCCGGCCCTAACCCACGGCTCCTGGATTAGGGCTATTGCAGTTTTATTAACCTCCAACCATTTCCGGAGCTGAGCTGTTACGGTGAAGCTGTGTTGGAGGTTGATCTGGAGGACCCTAGAGAGTGAGGATTGAGTCGCCATCTTGTGACAGCAGACTCTGCTCCTCCTCAGGTCCTATTGTGAGGCTGTCCATTCCCTCGGCGCACTCGTCCTCCCACCAGAGAGAACTATCTCCGGAAAGCTGGAACGTGTACCCACAGGGAGCGAGCCAGGAGGTTCCTGGGTCTCGGCAGCCTCTGTACACTCTTGACCGGCCGATGCCGGAGTTTGCGGGTTGGTTACGTTAAACCTCCCTTTTGGCCCTAGGAATTTGACGTAGACCTTCCCTAACATGAAGGAAAGCCTACGCCCACGTTCGACAAGGACCTTTACGATGTCGTCCGGGATGCTGACCACAACGAAAGTACCGTTAGGTTGCAGGTCAACCTTGTGTATTCGCCACCGGTGAATATCAGCCCATAGGTTCTGGTGATTGAGCGCGAGCCCAACGTCCCGA
This sequence comes from Coleophora flavipennella, assembly GCA_947284805.1. NCBI lineage: Eukaryota > Metazoa > Arthropoda > Insecta > Lepidoptera > Coleophoridae > Coleophora > Coleophora flavipennella. The sequence continues at coordinate 4,115,389 of OX369307.1, forward strand.
ACCTCGGGCCAAGTTCCCGGTATTAGGATGCCCCCGAACTTTTTGCGAGGCACCTCGGATTGGCGTTTTACTATCAGCTTTTCACCCGATGGTAGGGTGAAGTCTTCTATGGCTGTACTTACCAATTGAGCCAATTGAGTGTGGCCTGGTTGGCGCACCAAAGCTTCAGAACGCCGCCCGTGTGTACGGGCCGACCGTTGAAATCCGGTCCATCTCCCGCCCTGCTCGACGTAGCTGCTCGGTAAGGAGTCGGCCGTGCAGGGCGGTTTGGATACTGTCTGCCTCTTACTGCGTTAGATAACCCGTCGTCACCGTTGTGACGACAACGGCCAGGTCATCAGACGCAGCGCCCGCGTAGCTAGCGCGTTGGGAGTCACCCGGATAACCCATCCGTAGCTGTTTGCGCTCGCCCCGTGGAGACGTAGTGTCATCGAGGCGAGCCCTTTTATGCCCGGTTTTATGCTCGCCTGCTTGCGAGGTTTTGGCACGAATCGCCGATCCACTAGTGCTGGTTGCGGTCACGGGTGGTCGCGCAGTGATGGGAGCTTGGCTTCCTGTCGCGGGCCTTCCGTAACCGGCGACACTAGTGGCTGGAGGTGTGCCTCTTTGTACAGCTGCAGCAGCAGATGCCTCTGCCTTCTTCCTCAGCAGAGTTCTGCGCCTCCTGGTGCTGAGCCTTTTGGCACCCTTCGTCTGGTCCGGATAGGCCCGAGCGGGTTGTTCCCTGTTTTTTCGGCTTTTTCCGGAGACTAGGGTCCAGCCGTCACCGATGCGGCTTATCATAGCGGCCGTCTGTGGGTCCTCAACACCTTCCATGGGGCCTCCCTTGCTGGTCACGGATTGCTCCTTAACCATGCTAGGGGGGACCTGGGAGGGTCGAGGCTCCTGCTGCGGAGGCACATCCAGCACCTCCATGGGTATTTCTCGGGTAGCCACGGGTTTCCCCGTGCCCAAGATCCGAGAATCCCCGGAGGCGGAGGGTAGCGGTAGTTGTTTGGGGAGGTGGTGGGCCTGAAGAAACACGGGTTTCCCCTTGGGCTTCTTCTTCCTACTTTTCTTCCCTTTAACGGGATTGGTCCCAGTTGCCTGGACCCGAAGCCCTATTTGCTGAGTCCCTGATTCGCCCGTCACTCCTGAGAAGGTCACCGATTTCTCTGTAACCTTTCTCTGGGAGGCAGGGGGATCTAGAACTTCCGTTGTAGAGGGGCTGATTGAGGTCGCTGGTTGGCCATCGGCTTTCGCCGTTGACCCTCCTGCGCCGTGCGTTGCCCCTAGACGATTGCCAGAGCCTTCGGGTTTCTCCTCAGGCACCGACGGTGTTGGTGTTTTGGTTCCTAAAGAAGCCATGGTCCAAATTATTTTTCAATTCATTCTCCCGATTTCCCACCCTCCATGGAGCCCGCACCTTTGGGGATGCCTCACTGTGACACCAGGATTACCGGGAGGATATAGGCGTGTTGAGTTGGAGCTCAATGCGCGACATCGGGAGCTCGAGATGTGCAGGCTGGGCGGACGTAAGTATCCACCGACCAGATGTATCCCGCACACTCTTGCCCTGTCAGCATGGCCGAGTCCATCCCACCTAGGTGAGACCCCCCCACGCCTCGCCAAGTAACCCCTAAGGGGGTTCACAAGCCCATTCCCCACGGACAGGACTATGGGGATGATTTCGGTGGATTCCACTCGCCACATATTAGTAACCTCGTGTGCCAGGTCCAGGTACAGTGGCCAGCACGTGGCGATGGACAGTATACACACGTATAACTACGACCGATTTTTAACAGTTGAACACTCGCACACTTCGGTGATTGGTAGAATTCGTCATCTTTACGAAAATACACCAATCGACATTCTTTTCTAAATAAACGTCTATTTAAGACCAATAACGAAATCACACAAACTTAGGACCACAGATCTGTGCTTTTGACAAATCATAAGCTACGCCCCTTACAAAGCATCCGCCACAGATCTAATAAACCAAGCATCCGCGCAGTGACACGAGCTAGCAAGCAGTGTTGCCGTTTTAGCCACTTTGTGGCTAGATCTAGCATATTTATAACGGTTTAGCCAAAAATAATTTTAGCTAACCAAACGATTCTAGTTACTTTTGGTAATTATGTTTTTGATAATTACTGTTTACAGTTGACCAAATATTTGACCTAGTTACTGCGGTCTTGTCTTCCTCACTCTAATGCGGAAGTAAGTAGTTAAGTGTCATGAACACACTGAAAAATAAATTATGAAACAAAATGTGTGCATTAACACTTAATTCCATAATTATGATTAAAAGTCAATAAAAATAAATAATAAAAATGCCACGACTATGTTTTGCCACCTGAAGTTTTAAACAAATTTACAGAAGCGGACAAAGCAATCAAAAAAATTGAAACCCCATCTATATCATCATCACAGATCGATTGACGTTGACGTAGAGATTTCAGAATTACCAGATGCCATTGTAGACCTACAATTATTATTTTTTTCTACATGTATTAGATACTGTTTTAATTAAACCCACATCCTTATTACAAAATTGGCCACTTTTTCATTCTAATAACCACAAACAATATTGTCCTAACGGCAACACTGCCAGTATATTAAAGTCACTCACTCATCCGTCTCCGTCAAAGAGAATATAATACACTACGCTCTCGTCCCGTCCAAAGAGAATATAAGTCACCAATACTTACTACGTTTGTCAGTCCAAGTCCAGTCGCATAGATATTAGATAGCATTTATTGTGAACTTGTGAGCGTACACCGTCTCATTCTTCACTGCTTTTTTTTTATTCACAATTGGTAAGCCCTTGGCATCATCTCACCTGATGGTGAGTGACGATGATGCCGAAGATGGAAGCCGGCTTACCTAGATTCCCCAACACAATGGAGAACGGGCTATCTTATCTTCAAGCCGGAAGACATCAATGTTGTTAATACTGATGTCTATCGGCAAGACTTAGATAAGATGGTGGTAGCTAGCCAGGCGGGCTTAGAAAATGCCCTACCACCAACCAAACCGAGTCTTACAAGTTGACCCCACCGGGAAACCATCGAACCCACGACCTCCTGGTGTGAAGCAAATAGACTACCTACCCATTACGCCCCGGAGGCGGTTAAAGAATTTTAGATTCGGTTCAATAATTCTAAAGTTTAACCCCCTACAACCAAACAAATAAACAATCCTTACCACTACCTATAATATTTTATTCTTAATAGTCTGGTCTTTTTCACAAATAAATCGGAATTTCCATCAATAAGTATGTATGTAAAATCTTCGGACGAACGCGATCTCCCCCGACCCCGCCTACCCGCACCGGCCAGCGGTAAGCGGCAGCGCAGATTGAAAACAACGCGAAGAGAACAATTACTATCTCTTTTTCGCATTCGCTCTGTTCAACTTCGAACATTTTCAAGGCCATTATGTCCAACTGCATGTGCTGTTCACTGTACTTGGTCCTTTTATCGGCATCAGCCTGCACGAGGTTTTCGTCATATGGGATAGTGACATCAACCAAAAACACCCTTGACTGCGCCCGATCCATCAACACGATATTAGGCTTATTCGAAGGAATAGTCCTGTCCGTGATGACGGGTCGGTCCCAGTAGAGCTTGGCGCGGTCGTTTTCGAGAACCGGCTCCGGCGTGTACTTGTAATATGGCAACCGTCGAGATATGAGGCCATACTTAAGAGCGATCTCTTGGTGCAGGATCCTGGCTGCTTGGTTGTGCCTGTGCAAATACTCAGTGTTGGCAAGCATGGAACAACCGGAGGTTATATGACGCAGGGTCTCCCCTGGTTGACGGCACAACCGACAAATGTCCAAGGTGCCATCTTTAATTATGAACCTCCTATATTGTTCTTCTTGACCACCTGATCCACAGACAAAACCCTCGGTCTCCGCAAAAACATCTCCGAAGCGCAGCCAGTGCACGTAGGCCTTTTGATCTACGAAGGATCCACAAAGGGCCTTGAAGAACCTACCGTGCAGCTCTTTGTCTTTCCATATGGCCTCTCTCTCAGTAGTGCTAAGTAAAACCGGTGCCTGCCAGTTCTCTTGGGTCATGGATAGAGGGGTAAGTCCTTTATCACACGCTATGACAACTCTATGCAAGTCACTATCGACTTTCGACAGGAAGTAATTTCGTAGGCTGCATATCTCGCGGTTATGCGTTTGTTTGGCATTGAGGAGGCCAAAACCGCCACTCTTCCGCGGGATATACAGCCTCATCAGCGACGACCTCGGATGATGCATCCTATGGAGTGTCATAGTAGTCCAGACTTTTCGATCCAGGGCGTCCAGTTCGGTCTGTGACCATCTGAGTATGCCGATTATTATTATTATTATTATTTGATTAATACACTAGCAGCTCTAAGAGCTGATGCTTGTATATCACTGCACTTGTGTTTATCAAGTCTGTTTTTAAAATTGTTGACTGTTGGAGCACTTATGACTGTTTCTGGGAGAGAGTTCCATAGCTTCATCACTCGAAATGGCAAAAAGTGTGTTCTGGGGTTGCTAGCACATGGAGGTTTTGTTAGTTTCAAGGAGTACCCTCTTAAACCTTTATTCTGGTTCATCATGAACAGGTCCTTTAAATATCTCACATTATAATGTTCATTGAGTATCTTGTATGTTTCTATAAGGTCTTCTCTTTTCCGTCTCTGTTCCAGTGTAGTCAGGTTGAGTTCTTGGAGGCGTTCTTCGTATGACTTCTTTATCAAAGATGTTACCATTTTTGTTGCTCTCCTCTGAACTTTCTCCAACATTTCTATGTCTTTTTTGAAATAGGGACTCCAAATTTGGAAACCGTATTCCAGCAGTGGACGAATGTATGTTTTATAAATAGTTCCTTCGTAATATTATAAAATGCTTTTCTGACCATGTAGAGCGTGGAATTGGCTCTTTTTGTTATGTAAACAATGTGCACGTCCCACTTAATGTTATGTGTTACTGTAACACCAAGATCCTTTTGTGTACGAACCGCTTGGAGAGGCACATTATCTACGTTGTATTGTAGTTCAGGATTAGTATTTCCTATGTGCAAAACTGAACACTTTGTGGCATTCAGTGCGATAAGCCAGTCCTTTGTCCACTGAAAGATGCGGTCCAGGTCTTTCTGTATTATGTTGTGAGTGATGAGTGGATTCCCTATTATTTTAGTGTCATCTGCGAATATTGACAGATCAGACTGAATGACACTTTTCAAGTCGGTGATAAAGATCCCAAACAGAATTGGTCCAAGAACAGATCCTTGCGGCACGCCACTGTGAACGTCAAAAGAATCTGAAAGAGTGTCTCCTACTCTCACTTTAAATTTTCTACCAGTTAGAAAGTCTTCGATCCATCTGAGAAGCTGTCCAAGGATCCCGAAATGGTCTAGTTTGGTTATCAGCCTTTTTATAGGGACGCGGTCAAATGCCTTCTCATAGTCTAGGTATATGACATCTGTCGGTTGGCGCTTATCCCAGTTACATGTCCATTTATCGAGGCACATCAAAAGATTTATGATTGTTGATCTCTTTGGTACAAAGCCATGTCGTCAATGACTATGTTTTCCGTGCTTATAAAATTTCTTAGTTCGACAGCGATTATTTTCTCCATCGTTTTGCACACTATGCTGGTAAGACTGATGGGTCTATAATTAGCAGCAGCATACTTGTCGCCTTTCTTATATATAGAAGGGACATGAGCCTCTTTCCATTCTTGTGGTAATTTTCCGTTAATAAGGGATAGGTAATAGGTTCATGATATGTGCTAACTGATGACTCAGAATCTCGCTGCACTGTTTTAGCAATACTGATGGCTTTTGACACTTTATCTGGACTAAATACAAGTGACTCGATTGCATTGTCTACTTTCGGCATATTAATTTCTTCCATGCCAAATCGTCGTAATACTCTATTTATGTACGACTCCTGATGGATCTTTATACCGCCTTTTCTGGTATCAATCTCTATACCTAAGAAGTATGATGCCGGTTTTGTGGTGATCTTGAACCTTCCTTACAGTTCATTCAAGAATTCATCAATCAGTTCTTGATCCGTAGCTGCGACTAGTCCATCATCTACGTAGAGAGCTACAATCAATTTACTTTTGTCCTTTTCACGTTTAAACAGACATGGATCCGCTTCGCTCACTTCAAATCCAACTGTCTTGAAAAAGTCTAGGATGCGCTTGGTCCAGCACCTAGGAGCCTGTTTCAATCCATAAAGACTCCTCTTTAACAAACATGCTCTGCCAGACCCGTCGTCGTATCCTTCTGGTTGTTTCATGTAGATCTCTTCATCAGACAAAGATCCGTACAAAAATGCAGTTGAAACATCGAACTGACAAAGCTTAAGTCCTTCATTCGCTGCTACGCTTAAGACAGACAGCTCTAACCGTTGACAACTTTGCAACTGGGCTAAAAGTTTGATCATAGTCCTCACCCTTCTTTTGGCGAAATCCTTTTGCAACTAGCCTTGCCTTATACTTGTCAACTGATCCATCAGCATTGAGCTTTACATGGAAAACCCATTTACATGGTATGGTCTTTTGGTTTTTAGGTAACTTTTCCAAAACCCATGTTCCATTTTCTTTCAGCGAATTAATTTCACTTTCCATAGCCTGGAGCCACAGTTCTTTCTTCGTGCAGGACATAGCCTCCTTGTACGTTTCAGGTTCAACATACCCATCCATATTTATGACATACTCGTTAAATCTGACCGGACGTGTGAGCAACAAACGATCCACATTATGTTTGGAGCACAATGTGTGGTAAGCTAAGTGACAAAATTGTAAATCCAATATGTGGACTCCCAAAGATGGTGGACCAGTTATTTTTTGTATACCCTCATGAAATGGCTATCAAATAATAGATAGCGTTTGCTGAGAAGAATACGAAATAATTAAAACTCTTTTCAAATTAAAGCTTGTACCTAAAGTTTCTAGGCTTTTAAAAATTAATTGTTTTTACTTGATAGTAAAATATTCTGTATTTTTTACTGTTTCTCGCCTTGTTAACTTTTATTTGAAATTAATAAACCAGGTTTCATTCTTGTTACCGACTTCAAAAAGGAGGAGGTACTAAGTTCGACTGTGTATTTTTTTTTGTAGTATGTTCACCGATTTTTCCGTTAATTGTGGACCGATTTTCAAAATTATTTTTTCATTCGAAAGAGTATACTCCCGAGGGAGTCCCATTGTCACCAAGTCAGGATCTGATGATGGGATCCCAGGGAAATCGAGGGCAACCCTTCAAAAATAATGAAAAATTTGAATTTTAAAGGCACTAATTATGTGATTCATATATTTTCTAAGGCTATTTATATACTTGCGTCTGTTAGTTATATTCTCATGTTGATAAGCTGATGTAGGAAGGTACAACTCCTTAACGGTTAGGAGTTGCAGGAAAATTCTTTTGAATGTTATACATAGATATATACGTAGGTATGCATAGACTGATAGTTGTATTCCTTCAGGTTATTCAGATGAGCTGATGATGGACGATTTAACTCCTTAACTTTCATGCTGATGAGATGATGATGGAAGCCACAGGACTCTGTATGTGTTAATGAAACACATGTTTTATGATTTGATAATTCCTATTGGTGAGTATAGGTGATTGGATTTAACGTTGCTAGATAGATAGCATTACCACTAAAAATAAAGAAAATAAAAAAAGTTGAAAAAAACTTAAAACCGACTTCAAAACTAAATTCACTCAAAAGTTTGAAATAATATTATTATACTTAAATACACAACATTAACAAACAATAACGAAATCAAAGGCGGGTACGAATTACTCCAAAAAAATTTTAAGCCTCTAATTTAGTTCGTAGCTACCTTTGATTTCGTTATTGTTGGTTAATGTTGTGTATTTAAGTATAATAATATTATTTCACACTTTTGAGTGAATTTCTTTTTGAAGTCGGTTTTAAGTTTTTTTAAACTTTTTTTTTAACTTTTGTGGACAGGTTTAGTGGTATGGAACCCTTGGTGCTCTGAAATTGAGTGCGGGACTAGGCTTCTTCTCATTAAATATCCACAGATCATTAGCACTGGGTGAACATAGGTCCATATTCCAATGTGAATATGTTGTTTTAAGTTGACCTATGGGTCTCTTTGTGAAAGTGTTTAGTATGATGAGAAGACCGAGTCAGTCAGTGGGCCCTACACCTATTTTGTTAGACCTGTGTATGTCTTCATCTTAAGGCCATATAAATTTACATCTAGCCTTGCAGCAAGGTTACATGTTTTCGAATTCTGGTTGCTTTCTTCTTATGGTTATCAAACTTAAACAACCTTTAGGTGCGTAAAGACTAGAGGGCAGCTTCGACCTGAGGCAGAATTCCACTGTGCATTTGCTCAACAGTTAAAATGAACAATTTCTTTAAAGACAATGACATCACAAGCTAGTAACACGAACAATTTCACAACAATATATTGTTGTTTTTGACAGTTTATAAAAAGTACCTCAAATAACTAGTAGTCAAATACCAAATTGTTAAAGTCTCATCAATTCTTCTATTTTCAATTAAATTGCTCACATTGTTCTTCTAAACATTGGTGTTTTATCCAACAAGGCTAAGTGTTGCGGCGTGGAATTTGGAGAACTTGAAGACATGTGCGATACACCTGCAACTGGCACGGCCACGCAGCCTGGCTTGGGCGATCCTGCTGCATGCAGTCCCTCCACCGGACGGAGACATTGTCAAATGGTAATAAAATAAGCCTGGTTGCGGAAATCAGCCCATCTTTACAATTAAATATAAATATTCTGGGACAAATCACACATGGTCACCTGGCCCCAAAGTAGGATTCCCTGTGTTATGGGAACCAGAGACTGATATACATACTTATATAAGTTTAAATACATACATATATAGATATTTAACACCCAGACACAGAGCAAACAAATCTGCTCATCACACAAATGTTTGCCCTGGGTGGGGATCGAACCCACAACTCTCGGATCAGTAGTCAAGAGCACTAACCACTGAGCCACCGAGTCAGTCAAATGGTAATAAGCTATTGATTATGGCATAAGGCATATGCCAATTGTTATTATTTTTATTGATAATAGGTAAGCCCTTGGGGGAGGCCTATGTCCAACAGTGGATGTCCTTCGGCTGATATGATGATGATGATGAAGCCCTTGGCATCATCTCACCTGATGGTAAGTGACAATGTTGGTGAAGATGAAAGTGGGCTTACCAAGATTCCCTAATGCAATGAGGAACTGACTATCTAATTTTCAAGCCAAGACTTAGATAAGAAAGTGGTAGCTAGACAGGCGTGCTTAGAAAATGCCCTTCCAGCTACCAAACCGAGTCTTACAAAGTTAGACTCCGCCGGGAATCGAACCCACAACCTCCTGATGTAAAGCCAATGGATTTACCATAAGCCATGGAGGCGGTTATAATTTATTTGTGCCTATTAAAAACTGGCTGTTGCCTGCAAATTTGTTCAAGCTTTATTTCCTATCTCGTATAAATTTCGAAAAATCTGGCCTTTTTCCTTATATACACCGTAGGAAAACTGTAAATTTCAGCTTTCTAGGTCCAAGTAGAGTTTTGGGGTAGGCCTTGATGAGTGAATTAGGACTTTCTATGTTTGTACATGTATACATATTTCTTCCTCTTCCTTATCGTGTGGCATAATTAACCGTGCTATCCAAGGGATAGACGGCGGTTGCCTGGTGTTGCACTTAGCATCACATGCGGTCACGTGTAGGGCATTTAGATTTACACCTACGGACGTGTGCAATGCGACCTTCATACACATCTGGAATCAGATGTGCAGGTTTTCACACGATGTTTTCCTTCACAGTTAAAGCAATCGGTAAGTATATGTACGTAAGTTTTTTTTAAAAAACTCATTGATACATGGGCCGTCCGGACATATTGTTGTAGAAATAAAGGCTGACAGCGCACCATATGGGAAGCTGCTGCTGTCTATAAGCATCTGTCACATAAGGAGTGTTATCCTCCTCCTCCTCATAGGTTGCTGGTAGTGAGAGTGAGATAAATGTAGTGTGATTTTCATACAGTTTATTTTTCTCAGCTGTGTCTTGACTTCACTTTTTTGTCCAGTTGTGAAAAGACATTGCTTCTCTATTGTACGATGTAGAACCTCATCAGTCTTATACTGTAGTAAACTCAAATTGGCTATTTATATGTAAGTAATTTGTTTAAATTACCTTGATTTACCATACTATTTACCTAAGACAGTGTGTCAAATGCAGCCATAACAAAAAAATAAGTTAAAATTATTTCTGTTACTTAGAGCAATAAAAACATTTAATAAATCTAGTGTATAGGCACATATGACTGAGAGAAGTTAATACGATTATCATGGTCATTGAAACCACAATGTTATGAAATAATCTTGCAACCAGTTACATACGCACTTTTAAGTTGTTCATATGTGGTTCCTAATCTACAAACTCTTTAAAAATGAAATTTAATGTAAGTACCTTATGTTTATTATAATAAATAACAGATGTTTCAAGTAAGTAGTAGGTCCAAGAATTTCAGTTACATCATATGAAGCTTTACGAAAAAAAGATGTGGTGTCTTTTGAAACTTTATGATTATTCAAAATAAACTGTACATTACAGAATACAGGAAAAAAACAATGTGCAAAAAAATTAAATTTTTATTAAAGCCAGTTTTTAAGAAAGTCCAATTTTTTTTTGTGAATTGATTTTTTTCACTGTTTATCTTTTATTCCAAAGTTTATTTTAAATCACCTTTTAAAGTTTGAACTTATCTGGCTGAAATTTGGTAGGTAGACAGATTAGGACCTGGATTAACATATAGGCTATTAAATGTTCACACAAGGAAGCCGCTGGTAAAAGCTAGTTTATTTTACAAAGTACTTAGTGAATTCCCGCGACTTCGTTCCTTTTAAATAAAATTGTGAATTTCGACAACAGCGCCACCGACGGGGTCGATCTATAGCTAAGAACCATCTAGGTGACCCCATAAGTACCAAAAATCAAGCCGTTTAAAAGAAGAATTATGAACACATGCACACTGGAATTTAATATATGAAGATAAAATTATCATTTTATTATATTGTTGCAGTATGAAAACCCACAGAAACTTCTACAATGACTTGAGATCTAAATTGTCTATGGATCCCCGTGCAGTGCTTGGTGATGACCCGCTTTCACAAAATGATGAGGTATTTAGTAATATTATATACTAGCTGTCCCGGCGAACTTCGTACCACCTTACACTACACTACACACCCTACCCTACCGTACCCTACACTACACTACCCTACCCTACTCTACACTATACTACACTACAATACACTACCCTACCCTATCATACCCTACACTACACTACCCTGCCCTACCCTGTCCTACCCTACCCTACATAAGAACCTTCTCCTGACAATAACGAACTCAACAAAAAAAGAATTCGCGAAATCGGTCCAGCCGTTCACGCGTGATGCGATGACCAAGGGAAATAGAGATTCATTTTTGTATATAAAGATAAAAAAATCTATGTTTGTTTGTTCATATTTTATGCACTGCAATAGCATTCATCCGTTCTTGATGAAATTTGGGCACGCACGAAGTCCGTGTTATGGAGCAGGATATATTTTACTGTTTACTCAGTGAAAATAACACAACCCTTAAAGTTATTCTTAAAATTACAAAACAAATATATTTGAGATTCTGACAACAGGGCCTTTCATTTGATATGTCACACGATATAGTTTGCAGAACTTTTTTTACAAAGTAAGTATGTACTAGTTTTTTTTCTCTTATGTTGTTCAATAAAGCGTTTTCAATCAATCAATCATGAAAATCGGTACAAAATCTGCGAAGATATCGCGTAACAAACACACAAAAAACATACAGTCCAATTGATAACTTTTGGAAGTCGGTTGAAAATACAGTTGCGCAAAAGGTGGTACTTTATATGCCAGTTACAGTATGCGCAAAATAGGTTTTCTAACGAACATAATTTTGTCAGATGTGCTTTCCTAAAATGAAGTTCTTCATAGTCGTTAAAAACATGTCTCTGGTGTTTCACTATTGTACCTTGAAGAGTCTATTAGTTTTCCTTTAATGACCCCGAAACCCTACACTATGCGTGGTCCGACACACACTTGGCCGACTTTTAGGGTTCTGTACACCCAAAGGGTGACCAACGCGACGGGACCCTGTTACTAAGCTTCCATTGCCCGTCCGTCCATCCATCAATCTGTCTGTCTGCGGACTGTATTTCATAACCCGTAGTAGATACACAGTTAAAGTTGTCATCATCATATCAGCAGAAAGACGTCCATTGCTTGACAAATGCCTGCCCCAAGGATTTCCGGTCGACGACGACCGGTCCTGCGCTGCCCGCATCCAGCAGCTTCTCGCCAGTAAACCGTGTTCCTCCCGGCCTTCCTACACTACCTCTTCCGGTGCGCGGTCGCACTCGAAAACTTTACTACCCCAACGGCCATATGTTCTACGAGCTATGTGCTAAGTTGTATATTTCTATTGCCGATGCCGCTATAATAAAAATAATAAAAGATACATTTTTTTTTGGAATGCGAAATTTAAATCTTGTTCGGAATTCTACGTGTGCAAGTCAGACTCGCACAGGGCCGGATTTATTTCTACACTAGCAAATCATCATATGTTTTGTAATTTAGTTCTTAAGAAGTATGATGCTTCAAAAATAAAGCAAGTTTAGTGCTTTTTCTCCAGATACTTGCCTAAGTTTGACAAAATACGAAATAATGGACTGACTTTTTTGTTGCTTTTTATTCAAAGGATATCTGTAAAAGTTTTTTTTATTGCCTTTATCACTATGTGAACTAAAACATCAGTAAAATTAACAGTTTACCAAATTTGGATTTCATAGTTCCCAAACAAAATCACAGCGGTCGGGGCGCGGTAACGTAGCTCATCCTTTACGTTCGATAACCAAACTGTAATCAATCTGCATGACGGGGGGGAGTAAAATTTGAGTTTTTCAGATACACAATTTTCTTTACTTATAATTATCCTGAAACATCTGTGCGTACAGATCTTAGTATCTGTACTAGGCAGAGCATGTAATACATAAACTTTAATTTTAGTTCCTTCTAAACAATTTTTTATTGTCTCTTTTACAGCTTATTACAATTCATGGTTTTACATTTTATAAAGGAAATTATGAAAATGGACGAAGTAAGCCAAAACAAAAGTAATGTAGTAGAAAATAACATTAATAAAGCAAAAAATCATTATTTGATTTATTTAATTAACCAAAAAAATAATTTAATAAAAACAAATAAGAACATAGTTTAATATAATTTAGTTTAATATATAAATAAAAATCGGAAATTGAGATTTTGATGGGTATCGACTGTCTTACACTAATGAAATGAAATGATAATGAAAAGAAATGAAATGATGAAATGAAATGATAATTTATTTGCATCAAACATGGTAGTAGGATGTTTAATATAATTTTTAGTGCAATCATGTTTCGCCTGTGCAAGGCATGCAAATGTTTAACATAGATTATAATTATTTTGTCACGTAAACTTTAAAAATTCAAATGTCAATAAGTTTATTTTTGTCACAGAGGTATTCATTAACGCTATAATAATTTTTGTCAATAAGCCATTTCAACAATTTTGTCTTAAAGGTTTTCGATTCAAGCTTTCGTAGTTCAATTGGTAGGTTATTATATATTCTAACGCTCATACACACACAATTTCGGCTATACATTTCAGTCAATGGGATTTCGTTAAAAACTAGCCTGTATGGATCTCTAAGGGTTCTTGTGGTTTTTTCACTGGCTTTTTTAAATAATTGCTAGTTTAAATAGCAAAAAATAAAAAATGTGTGTGTATGTGTGTATGCGTCCGTCTGGAGTTGTAGTTCCCAAACTACCCTATTAAAAAAACCCTATCAAATCTACAATAGTAATCCAAAGTGTATTAAAAATCATGAAAAACTACATATCTTTAACAGACACCTAAAAATATTTATAAAGTAAAGCTTATTATAATTTAGAAGAATTATATAATGATAAGTCTGAATGAGTGCCTTAGATTAGGTCTTTACCTATGAAATTGTCGATTGTATAAAAAAATATACATTTCATAAAAAAATTATAAAAAAATATCATGTCCGTATGGTTCCCGGCTAAGAATAGGACCATCCCATCTCTTCCAATGGGTGTCGTAAGAGGCGACTAAGGGACTTAAAACCGGAGGATGGGCAGCAGCGTCTTTCCGTGCATTGCAACACACCTGCAATCAAACTGCGATCGCCAACCCGCCTGCCAAGCGTGGCGATTACGGCAAAACCCCCCCTATGAATTTCACACCCAGAAAACGGCCCCTAGTCCCCGGCGGCCCCGCTATTCCTGGCTCCGGTAGCAGTCATGGTAACGGCGGGGTAGGGGGTGCGAAGAATCCCCGGCAGATGCCAGGCTACCAAACCCAACGACCTTTGGCCCTGGCAACTTACAACACGCGCACACTGCGGACTGACGAGAAACTTGCAGAACTCGAAGAAGTATTGAGCAGGTTACGGTGGGATATCGTAGGTTTATGTGAAGTCCGAAGAGAGGGAGAGGACACCATGATCCTTAAATCCGGAAACCTGCTCTATTTCCGGGAGGGCGACCAACAGTCCCAGGGTGGTGTCGGGTTTCTCGTCCACAAGTCCCTCATTAACAATGTGGTCCAAATCGTGAGCGTTTCGACAAGGGTAGCATACCTTATACTCAGAATCACCAAACGGTATTCGATGAAGGTCATACAGGTATACGCGCCGACTACGGAACACTCCGACGACGAGGTAGAGAGTATGTATGAGGACATCTCTACAGCCTTACATAGCACCAGGACCCATTATACCGTTGTTATGGGGGACTTTAACGCGAAACTGGGCAAACGAAGCGATGGTGAGCTGAGAGTGGGGCAATTTGGATATGGAGTAAGAAAATGCACGTGGCCAGATGCTGGCCGACTTTATGGAGAAGGAGAGCCTCTTTATGATGAACTCCTTCTTCAAAAAGTCAAAACAGCGGAAGTGGACATGGTTGCATCCCAATGGCGTAACAAAAAACGAGATAGACTTCATCTTGTCGACAAGGAAGCAAATATTCAATGATGTCTCCGTGATCAATTCAGTCAAAACAGGAAGCGATCACCGGATGGTCAGAGGCACATTGAATCTAAAGACCAAGCTAGAAAGATGTCGACTGATGAAGTCTACGCTCCGACCAGCGCCCATCCAGCTCCAAAACCCCGAGAGCTTTCAGCTCGAGTTGCACAATCGTTTCGAATGCCTAGGAAACTGCGAGAATGTGGACGATTATAATGACAGGTTCGTGGAAATTGTTCAAACGGTCGGGTCTAAGATTTTTAAAACTCGCCGTTCAAACAGAACCAAAAAAATCTCCGACTTCACCAGCAACCTCATGGAAGAAAGACGCAGATTGGTTTTGCAGTCCTCTGAAGACGCTACTCAGTATCGGCAACTAAACAGGCAGATCTCAAAGTCCCTAACTCGCGATTTACGCCAATATAATACAAATTGTATTAAAGAGGCGATTGAGCACAACAAAGGCTCAAAAGTGTTCGCGAGAGATCTGTCTGTTGGACAAAGCCAACTGACCAAGCTGAAGACTGAGGACGGCAGGAACATATCGTCTAAGACTGAGTTGCTGGAAGAAGTTGAGAAGTTTTATGGACAATTGTACAAGACCACACGTTTGCCTGTCAGCGATCTGGCTGAAGACCCAAGAGCCAGACTAACCCGACACTATACCGAAGATATCCCGGACGTCAGCCTGTACGAGATTAGAATGGCTCTCAAACAGCTCAAGAACAACAAGGCACCGGGTGATGATGGAATTACGGCTGAACTTCTGAAAGCAGGTGGATCACCGGTACTAAAAGCTCTTCAGAAGTTATTTAATTCCGTTATACTCGAGGGACAAACGCCTAAGGCATGGCACAGAAGTGTGGTCGTGCTTTTCTTCAAAAAGGGTGACAACACCCTGCTGAAGAACTACAGACCCATCTCACTTCTGAGCCATGTCTACAAGCTGTTTTCGAGAGTCATTACGAATCGTCTCGCACGCAGGTTTGACGACTTCCAGCCTCCCGAACAAGCCGGTTTCCGAAAAGGCTTTAGTACCATAGACCACATACATACGCTGCGGCAGATTATACAGAAGACCGAAGAGTACAATCAGCCACTATGCTTGGCGTTTGTGGACTATGAGAAGGCCTTTGATTCAGTCGAAACCTGGGCTGTGCTACAGTCTCTCCAGCGGTGCCAAATTGACCATCGATACATCGAGGTGTTGAAGTGTCTGTATGAAAACGCCACCATGTCGGTTCGCCTCCAGGACCAGAACTCGAAACCTATCCAGTTGCAGCGAGGGGTGAGACAGGAAGACGTTATATCTCCGAAACTGTTCACCGCCGCCCTGGAAGATGTTTTTAAGCTTCTGGACTGGGGTGGACTCGGCATCAATATCAACGGCGAGTACATATCCCACCTCTGATTCGCTGACGATATCGTGGTCATGGCTGAGACTATGGAAGACCTAAGCACAATGCTCGATGGCCTCAGTAAGGTCTCTCAACAAGTGGGTCTTAAAATGAACATGGGCAAGACGAAAATAATGTTAAATGTCCGTGTCGCACCCACTCCTCTAAAGGTTGGAGACTCTACACTGGAAGTTGTTGACGAATATGTATACCTGGGACAAACAGTCCAGCTAGGTAGTTCCAACTTCAAGAAAGAGATCAATCGACGAATCCAACTCGGCTGGGCAGCGTTCGGGAAGCTTCGCAATATCTTCACGTCCCAAATACCGCAGTGTCTCAAGACTAAGGTCTTTGACCAGTGTGTGTTGCCAGTGATGACTTACGGAACTGAGACATGGTCGCTTACTATGGGCCTCATAAGGAGGCTCAAGGTCACCCAAAGGGCAATGGAGCGTGCTATGCTCGGTGTTTATCTGCGTGATCGAATCAGAAACGAGGAGGTCCGCAGGAGAACTAAAGTAACCGACATAGCTCACAGAATCGCTAAACTGAAGTGGCAGTGGGCAGGGCACATAGCTCGTAGAACAGATGGCCGATGGGGCAGTAAAGTTCTCGAGTGGCGACCGCGCACCGGAAAACGTAGCGTAGGCAGGCCTCCCACGCGGTGGACCGATGACCTGGTGAAGGTCGCGGGAAGCCGATGGATGCGGGCAGCGCAGGACCGGTCGTCGTGGAAATCCTTGGGGGAGGCCTTTGTCCAGCAGTGGACGATTTGTGGCTGATATGATGATAAAAAAATATAAAGATGAAAATTAATATTAAGAGCAATAGTTATTAAAACATTTTTTTTTCTTAAAAATAGGATTAGACCTCTGAGAAATTAAATGGTGGTAAACATATGCCTATTGTTTAGATATTTTGAAAGCACAGTGGCTTGCACCTCATGAAGTCTGGTTTTTTCACCTAAAAAAATCGCCTTTATTGAGGCAAAAAATACACATTTTTAATTTTAAAGCTCTAGAGTTATCGCAGCAGTTTCTTCGTTTCTAATGTCATATTTGGAATACCCCGCATAATATTTCGTCCCTTTCAGGAAAATTCAAGAAAATTAACTAGTCTAAAAAATAGCCCCATCTGACCACTAAGAAAACGCCTTTGTTCCATTCAATGGTACACAGGCCCGCACATCAAACTTCACACTTTGGACTTTGTACCGTTCTTATGCTGAATGCATATGGATCAGAATCGCACTACGAGTGTATAGCTTGATGTGCTGGCCTCTGTACATAGCTCAGGGGATTGGAACATGACATGCCATTAGTTACTAATAAAAGACCATAAGTAGTGTCACCATAAGGTCAATAATAAAAAGCAATACCTAACTTTTTTTAAAAAAAAATTGGCATTGCACTTCAAAAACAGAATCGGTAATTTCATAGGTAAATACCTATTACATAGTAATTATAATTAAAGCTAGAAAAGTAAAATGCCACCATGTTATGTTATCGTATAATATAGAATATCTAGATTTAAGCTCTATACCTCATTATTTATTTATTTATTTACACTTATAGTACACCAAAAACAATTATATTTATTATGATTTTGTTTAGAATGTAATTTTATATTGATATACTTACTTAAGTAACTATATTAATAATGCTAATGTAACCTTCTAAAGCCCCTAACGCCCGATTTCGGTCGGTTATATCAAAGACCCACTCAAATCCCCAACGACTGATTTCGGTCAGTGAAACGTATGCCACTTTAAGCTCTTTCCGTTAATAAATACGATACAAAATCCCGTGTAATGTTTTTATTTTCGATTCTTTATGTAGTCAGGCGTTTATTAATATAATTTATATCTATGGCTGCATATATTTTTATCGAAAATTCAGACATTCTGCTCACCAAAGAGTAGTTACGTGTTACTTGGACGCAACAGTGCTTGGGACTCAAGGGTGTAGTTAGTGCTGCTCTCATTCGCGATGCCCCAATGGGGTACGGTTGTCATGTGTCTCGTTCATGCTTGTAAGAAAATCTTTGTATACAATGTGACATGCAAATAAAGAATATGAATATGAAACTACTGGAGGGGTTGGGGTAAAATTCGGGTTAGGGCAATATTATTTTTACTAGCCCTTTTTTTAAATTTGATATTTGTTAATAATATTTTATTTCAATATCTTGATTTTTTTGTGTTGCCACCATAGTAAAAAAACACTTTATTTTCAAAAATGGCATTTTTTTAATTTACAATTGATAACCTAATGATTTTGATGAACTTTATATGTTTCTGTAGGTTTTCATGGCCTACTACGCGCCATAGTTCGTTTTTCTAGGAATAATCGGAATAGGTACGAGTACGTCTCATACAAACGCAGGTTGTTAGTTACTTTTCCTCAAAAATAGCTCTAACGATTTTGATGAAACTTAGTGAATAACAGGGAATTAATAAGGCCTACTATATAAGGTAATTATTATTACCGCTAATTATTACCGCTAATTTTTGCTACTAAGTAAGCGTAATGTTCAATGTTGTTTTTTGTATACGCACTACGCCAGACGGCAAAGGTTTTACGAGACAGTTTGTACAGCGTGACTGTACAATTTATTTTTCAATACAGTTGCTTGAAAAATGGTCCTTTATATGCCAGTCAAGTGTGAGCAAAATTGATTTTACCGCACACGTGCTTTTACAATACCACTTTTTTATTTATTTCTAGCCCGGGGGAACAAGACATTTCTAGCAAACGAAAATTTATAATAACCACAGATACAGATTTTTCTTTACGACTTCTGATAGAAGAATTTTAAAAGAGATATTTTTTTCCTCCGCGAGCTTAGTACGTAAGCTAGCTGATTAGATTCTCTTTGGGTTATATCTTTGTGAAGAAAAGAGAATAAATATGAATGAAGCTCATAGGTTACACCAAGGAATAGGTCATCTTTTCCAAGGAGGTTTTAATGCTTACAATAATATCCCAACCTAAGCCTTATTGTAGTCTATTTATGATGTAAAAAAGAACTTACGCATGCGTACGTGTGCTAGCTAAAATATGCCGCAATTTTCGTTAAACTGAATTGAGATGTTTTAGTTGTGAAAACGAATAAAATTATGAATAGTTAATATATTTGTAAAAAAATATACATTTGTATGTATATGAAAAAACAAAGAGAGAATACTCCCCGGACTTTTAAAATGAGCCACAAGTCGCGTAAAATGAACTTTGGTTGCCGAAGCCTTGATAGGTATGTACCCATGTATTTTGTTTTTCTGTCACGGTCTTTTTTTATTGTACCGGTTATCTCACAACTGTATTGAAAAACTTCGTATGATACATTGGTGTACAAGAAAGTAACTTTTACCACCCTTGTATCATAAATAACTATTTCAATGTGTTAAATAATAGTTATCTATGATACAAGGGTGGTAAAAAGGTAAATAACAAACAAGTGACATTTGTAAGCCCGAGCCGCAGGTCAATTTTGCGCACAGTAAACTAGCATATAAAGTACCAATTTTCGAGCAACTGTATTGAAAAATAATTTATCTATCTATTTTTAAGTTGAGTTAGGGTTTATTTTTATCATTTGCCTAATCAATATTGATCACGTTGATAACTTGATAAAATGTATATCAATTTTATCCGTCTTCCCTTTTCAGAGTGCATGGAAGCAACACTTTTGTGACAATGAACTCAAAGCGCTAATACTACAAGATGTGGTCCGAACATTCCCAGACGAGGTATACTTTCGAGACAAGGATGTGCAAGATATGATGGTGAGTAAATAATATGCAGCTGTCGCGAGAATTTCATTTTTTTAAAAAGTTTTTATGATATTTACGGTTTAATTTTTACTTTTATGTATTTGAAACTTGTGGGTGCCCGCAGCTTCTTAAGCGCACATCCCGTTCTTTGCCGTTCCCGGGGGATTTTCTCAAAATCCTTTCTTAGCGGATGTCCACGTCCTAATTGCTATCTGTATTCCAAATTTTAGCGAAATCCGTTCAGTGGTTTCGGCTGTACGTTTATATACCAGTCAGTCACGCTTTCCTTTTATATACACGATGTGAAAAATGGTGTAGGACCCGTTAACTGAGGTTTCTACTCCTCAGACTAAACAACTATCCCCAAGGGACCAATAGTCAATTCTTAAAAAAAAATTGGACCTTCCATACAAAAATGCAGAAATTGGTCGATCAGCTGATCGATTTTTATGAAGAGAAAAAAAATATTTTGCGATTTCAGCAAAGTCGTAGAACAAAAGTTATTCATAATGGTGAGCAAAAGTCCCAGTTAATGGGACCTAATATTGTGTTAGTAATATTAATCCGTTTTTAAGCTGACTGTTCTTTGTACGTGCGGACGAAACAAAGACAAGACCACAATTGACGGAAAAATCGGTGAACATACATCAAAAAAAATATACAGTCGAACTTAGTACCTCCTCCTTTTTGAAGTCGGTAAAAAGTAGGTAGGTAGGCAGCTAGGTAGTTCCAACTTCAAGAAAGTAATGTTAAATGTCCGTGTCGCACCCACCCCTCTAAAGGTTGGAGACTCTACACTGGAAGTTGTTGACGAATATGTATACCTGAGACAAACAGTCCAGCTAGGCAGGTCCAACTTCAAGAAAGAGGTCAATCGACGAATCCAACTCGGCTGGGCAGCGTTCGGGAAGCTTCGCAATATCTTCACGTCCCAAATACCGCAGTGTCTCAAGACTAAGGTCTTTGACCAGTGTGTGTTGCCAGTGATGACTTACGGAACTGAGACATGGTCGCTTACTATGGGCCTCATAAGAAGGCTCAAGGTCACCCAAAGGGCAATGGAGCGTGCTATGCTCGGTGTTTCTCTGCGTGATCGAATCAGAAACGAGGAGATCCGCAGGAGAACTAAAGTAACCGACATAGCTCACAGAATAGCTAAACTGAAGTGGCAGTGGGCAGGGCACATAGCTCGTAGAACAGATGGCCGATGGGGCAGTAAAGTTCTCGAGTGGCGACTGCGCACCGGAAAACGTAGCGTAGGCAGGGCTCCCACGCGGTGGACCGATGACCTGGTGAAGGTCGCGGGAAGCCGATGGATGCGGGCAGCGCAGGACCGGTCGTCGTGGAAATCCTTGGGGGAGGCCTTTGTCCAGCAGTGGACGATTTGTGGCTGATATGATGATGATGATGAAAAAGTAGGTAAAATTGGATGGTGCTGTTACGTCCATTCGGACGAAACTTTTTGGACGTAGCGACGAATGACTCTTTTGTTACACCTGTATACGGATATTTGTTTCTCGGTTATTTAAGATTCAAGATGTTTATTCAAAAATAGGTGCAAATTACACTCTTTAGTCATAAAATGTGAAAAATAAAAAAGAAACAATCATTAACGTCAAAATACAATCATTGATATAAAACAAACTATACTGCGGCCGTCCAGACTGAATTGACATATGCTAGTTTGACGTAACTAGTGATGTGCCCGTAGACATCCATAGCAAATACTATGTACCTATCATGTAGATGTAACAATAACGAAATAAAATAGCCATTTTCAAAATAGTGTTGTCAAACCAGAGGCAAAGTATATATATATTAGTACTTTGTGGACCATCGATTTTAGGGGTGGTAAAAATTGTGTGGCGGGAAAATAATTATTCGTCAAAATTAGGCAAATTTGTTGTATTGCAGTTGATATTATTTCCTTGCAATCGAAGTGAAAAGCAGAGTGTAAAACTCGAGCATGAAACCCATTTTACCCTCGATGTGACTATCCACCCTCGCAATGCCGGCTCGGTTTGCTTAATGAACGTCTCAGGTAAAATGGCTTTAGTCGACCACGCGGGCCCAGGGAGGGTTCTTCAACTTCACACACAAACTTCGAATTTTTTCGCAGATGCGTGCAGGTTTGCTCTCGATGTTTTCCTTTACCTTAAGAGCGTCGGATAAACGTACATATGAGATCGAAATTCTAAAACACATTGGTACGTGGCAGGACTCCAACCACGACTTCCCGGATAGGAGGTAGCGGCCCTTGCCGTTGCGCCACCGACGCTGGTTGTGTGCGTTGCGTAAAACTGTAATAATATCTTGTCTGTGCGTGTGCAGGTGCGCGTGCTGTTCTTCTGGGCGCGCTCGCACTCGCACGTGGGGTACCGGCAGGGCATGCACGAAGTGTTGGCGCCGCTGCTCTACGAACTGTACACCGACAGGAAATACGCGCCCCACGGGCTGAGGTAAACATTAAACAACATTCTTTAGCCACTCTATTTAACATAAACGACCCCACAGCTGGGGCATGAGTCTCTTCCCTAACTCGGGAAACTTGGGCCATACTCCACACACGGGGGCCAAGGCCGAAGTTTTAAAGTCACTTAACGACTGCCATCGATTGACAGCTTGCTAATCACGGGAACGGTCGAGATAACAGTCAAATCCATCTAATTGTAAGTAATGACTGTGCTTCAAGTCAGTTAGCCTGCGTGATCGACGCAACCAAGCAAGTTTTTCTACGACCCGCTTGAACATTTACGAGCAATTTATCTGAATCGGTCGTACAAATCTTCAAAACAAAACTTACGAGTATATGTGCTAGCTGCGACTTTTGATAGTCAAGGCTGGAAAGCAGAAGCTGGGAGAGTTCGCGTATAGTATCAAGTTGTAAAACCTATCGAACGATTTAGAATCTAAACATAACTAGCTGTCCCGGCGAACTTCGTACCACCTTACACTACACTACCCTACCCTACCCTACCTTACACTACACTACCCTACACTACCGTACACTACAATACCCTACCCTAACTTGCCCAGTGTAGGGTAGGGCAAGGTAGGGTAGGATAGGAGAAGGTTCTTATGTAGGGTAGGGTAGGGTAGTATCCTACCCTACATAAGAACCTTCTCCTGACAATAACAAACTCAATAAAAAAACAATTAGCTAAATCGGTCCAGGTGTTCACGCGTGATACGATGACCAGAAGAAATAGGGGTTCATTTTTATATACAGGGTGACTGGTAAGTAGTGCAAATCCTTTTAAGGGGATAAACTACATCTAATTTAGAATAAAAAAAGTCATATTAAATGGGGGTCGGAAATCAACGGTTTTCGAGTAAAAGCCCATTTAATTTTTCTATTTTATATGTAAACCGCATTTGTTTAAATATTTTGTGATTTTTCCAAAAAAAAACTAAAATATAGTTGACTTGCAGAATACGATAAATACTTCCTTATTTTATCATATTTCCATTAAAATAAAAAAAGTTAAATAAATACAAATGAATCGCAACAAAAAACAATGATTGTTGTCAAAAAGGTGTCTCAAGTCCCATACTAATTTATCCAACAATTTTGTATGAAGAAAATCAAGTTCGAATTTTTGTATGAGCTTGTGAATCAAAGTTAGTCGTTGATGGTAGAGGGTCATAGATTTCTGTTAATGCGAAAAACATCATAAATCTTGGAGTTAAAAAAAAAATCTTGAACATTTGTATGGGGTTTGAGGCACCCTTTTGACAGGAATCATTGCTTTTTGTTACATCTTATTTGTATTTTTTTAACTTTTTTATTTTAATGGAAATATGATAAAATAAGAAAGTTTTTATCGTATTTTGCAAGTCAAGTATATTTTAGTTTTTTTGAAAAATCACAAAACATTTAAACAAATGCGTTTTACATACAAAATTGAAAAATTAAATGGGCTTTTACTCGAAAACCGTTGATTTCCGACCCCCAGTTAATATGACTTTTTTGTTCTAAATTAGATGTAGTTTATCCCCTTAAAAGTATTTGCACTACTTACCAGTCACCCTGTATATAGATTATTACGCACTTACGCGATAATATACGTAATTTTCCAATAACTAGACACCGCAATACATCGTTGGAATCTATACGCGATTAGTTTTGATTTATTGCTTTCTCTCTGTTTTTGTTTGTTTTGGATTGAAATCTAACTTTTCAAGTATTCTGTCACCTCTTGAGGCTCTTCGACCGTATCATCGCCAAACCTAACGAACCTGTTATCGCTCGCATCGCTCTCACAACTCAGATCCGCCTGTATATTTTCCAGTATTATATCAGAATATGTATATTTTTTTAAGAACTTATTTTACTATTAGTACTGGTTTTTTTTTATTATTCTCAATTGGTAAGCCCTTAGCATCATCTCACCTAATGGTAAGTGACGATGATGCCGAAGATAGAAGCGGGCTTACCAAGATTCCCCAACGCAATGGGGATCTGGCTATCTTATCTTCAAGCCGGAACACATCAATGTTGTTAATGTTAAAACTGATGTTTGGCGGCAAGACTTAGATAAGATGGTGGTAGCTAGCCAGGCGGGCTTAGAAAATGCCCTACCACCAACTAAACCCAGTCTTACCCCACCGGGAATCGAACCCGCGACCTCCTGGTGTGAAGCGAATGGACTAACCAATACACCACGGAGGCGGTTAAAATTGTTATGCAATACAATTACACTATGGATGCGTGCTGGCCTTGTATACTATCAAAACTCGCTTGCTAGCCACATCCACCCACACTCCAGGAGGTAGAACCAAGATGTCGCCATCGACGAATCCGTTGTGGATGACATCATATCTATCTATCTATGTATCGTGTTACTCGTAATGAATATGAGAGCTGATTGGGATGACGTCAAAGCAAACTTTAAAATTACGCACCATTAAGAGAGAGAGACACTAACGCGTCGTAGGCGCAAGCAGCAATCGGCGCCATGGACGAGAGAGAGGGGAAGCCATCATCGTCACTTTCAATCAGGTGAGATAATGTCAAGGGTTTACCAAATATGAATAAGAAAAGATTGCTTGGCTGCAGGTGCTATTTTTTTAGTTTCTTGGCCATGGATACAACTCTTCGTCAGCCGACCTGTCTCTTTTTATGCACATTCTTAAGCCCTTGACATTATCTCACCTGAAGTTAAGTGATGATGGTACCGAAGATGGAAGCGGGCATACCAAGATTCACCAACGCAATGAGGAATTGACTATCTTATCTTCAAGTCAGAACACATCAATGCTGTTAACATTACGACGTAGATAATATGGTGGTAGCTAGCCAGGCGAGCTTAGAAAATGTCCTTCCACCAACCAAACCGAGTCATACAAAGTTGCACTCCACTGGGAATCGAACCCGCGACCTCCAAAGTGAAGCTAATGGACTTGAACATTACGCCACGGAGGCTAATTCATGTAACTGGAGCGCATGGGGTGTGGAAGGGTTTAACTTTTTTTAAAGGGGGTAACTTTTATTCTTAGTTACTGCATTATTTTATTCTGTGTTCTACGTGTAATATCTATAGGTGTTATAAGACGTTTGTGTTAGTAACAAAAATAGACCATGTTGTCTGACAAATAAAGATAATAATAATAATGCGGGTTAATCCGCACGTATCGACTCGTCGTTCCTGCTGGCTGAGCCGCTAGGCCGGGAGTGTTTTAGCCGAACTGCGTTCCTTGGGTTCCAGACGACGCAGTGTCTGTGGAAAGGACAATACTTACGCAATGCTGACTGAGTCGTCTGTTATAGACGAAAAAGTCAAATTATGATGTGCTTGTGTTTTCTATGGGCTTTTTTGCACTTTGTAAACCGACCGTCGTCGTGGAAATCTTTGGGGGAGGCCTTTGTCCAGCACGATTTTCGGCTGATATGATGATGAAACCCCCTTTTTATACGTAATCATCATCTCACCTGATGGTAAGTGACGATGATGCCGAAGATGGAAGAGGGATTTACCAAGATTCTCCAACGCAATGGGGAACTTGCTATCTTTATCTTCAAGTCGGTGACACATAAATGCTGGTAACCTTGATGTTTAGAGGCAAAAATGGTGGTACATAGCCTGGCGGGCTTAGAAAATGCCCGATCACCAAACAAACCGAGTCTTACCCAATTAGAACCCGCCAGGAATCAAACCCGCGACCTCCTGGTGTGCAGCGAGTGTACTAACCATTACGCCACGAAAACTTAATAAAGTTATTGCAATTCACTGTACTAACAATTTGTTTTAATATTATTTTCAGGGACGAAACTCTGAAATTCTATTTGGATTACACGTTCATAGAACATGACAGCTAGTAAGTTGTTTTTACTCATAATAAGCATGATAACTGCTAGTCATTTGAGTTACTTTTATTCATCTGTCAAAAACGATATTCTATTCTAAATACCTTGCCGTGACGTCATCATTTGAATCACTTTTTATCATCTGTCAAAACCGATATTCTATTCTAAAAATGATTTGAAATACCTTGGCGTGACTTTATCGTTTGAGTTACTTTTGATCATCTGTCAAAAACTATATTCTATTCTAAAAATGATTTGAAATACCTTGGCGTGACGTCATCAGTTGAGTAACTTTTTACCATCTGTCAAAAACGATATCCTATTCTAAAAATGATTGAAATACCTTGGCGTGACGTCATAGTTTTTAGCGTCAACAAACTGTACACAGTAAAACAAAACAATAATTGAGTTTAAGTTTAGTAATACTAAAGTTCGACCCCTATTGGGTATGCTAAAAAAAAATGTATTTTTTTTAATTTTTTTTCTGATGGTTTAGACCATTTTGAAAAACTAATTTGAATATTTCATTTTTTAAGCCTCTAGATATTTTTAAATATTTCTTTAAATTTTGAAACCTTGATGACGTCATCGGTTCACATTACTATGAAACGAACAGCCCTATTTCTATGACGATGAAATGAATAGGCCTTGACGTCAACTGTCAAGTCACTCAAGTCAATCATTTCCAAAGGTTTTTTGGCGGGATTTGTGGTAGACGCATTCGTAGTTTTATTTTGTTGTTTTTTCATTGCACCGGCACTAGCATTACAAATCCAACAGCTAAGGAAGCCTAAATACGTCAGACCTGGCTGTATGGTCTTAGTAACCTTTGCCTTTTCCGAAACGAAACTATCACAAAGCCAACAACGAAACGTCAAAGTCAAAATTTACTTGTCATCAAACATCATAATCTATGTATGGACAAGGCCTTCAGAGTTTAAATGTTTTTTAGAACCACAATAAAAATTGGACCTCTAATGAATATCTTACCCATTTAAGTATTTAATTTGAATGAAGTTCTAATAATATTTGATTGTTTCAAACGTAGTTTTTGGTGGATGATAAATAAATAGTGCCTTTTTCAGTGCTCGACGAAAGCTCGTCCTCAAATGCAAGGTCCGTAATTGATATGACAAGTAAGAGTGCACGTTCCGTTCAGTGGTGAAATAAGGTTTTATTGTAAACTCGTGACGTCATAGGGGTCAAATGAAGGTTATTGTCCTTTTCCGATTTTTTTACGCAATCTTTTACTTTTTCGAGTGGAAAATGAAAAAATATGGCTTTAAATAAAAATATCTCGAAATGTTTTTTTTATTTTCATGGCTTATAAAAAATTTAGCATACCCAATTATATTTATCATTTACAATCCCCAAAAATAATAATTATTTAATAATATTTTGTATCATTTCAAAATTTTACAGACTCCATGGTAGCGCAAACCCCATAATTTGACAAGATATCAAAAATAAATCATCATCATATCAGCCGAAGAACGTCCACTGCTGGACATAGGCCTCCCCCAAGGATTTCCATGATGACCGGTTCTGCGCTACCCGCATCCAGCGGCTTCCCGCGATCTTCACCAGGTCATCGGTCCACCGCGTGGGAGACCTGCCTACGCTACTTTTACCGGTGCGCGCGCGATCGCCACTCGAGAACTTTAGAGACCCGACGGCCATCTGTTCTTAAAAAAAATAGTGGTCCTTATTTTGTTTTGAGTAGTTTATGTTCAACTACAGAACACCCAACACCACGAGAAGCGAAAGCAAGGGCGCAGCTGTTGTATGTCGATAATTCGCCCATACGTTCAGCCGAATCTCCGCGCTAATCTAGTCGTGTGACCAAGGTCGATGAGACCTGAGAACACTATTTTTTCGGAAGGCAAGAAAATTTAAGTAAGCTAATTTTGCTGATAACTGAATTTGAAATAACAGCCGGATGTAAGGTTTAAAAAAAGATAACACATTCATTTATCGTTAAATATTTAATAATTCAACGAAGCCTTTAGTCCGCGGCTTCGCTCACGTGGGCATCGTTTTTAGTTTAGGGTTCCGTAGTACAACAAGGAACCCTTATAGTTTTGTCATGTCTGTCTGTCCGTTTGTCCGTCTGTCTGTCAGCGGCCTAGCTCCTAGACTATAAGTAGTTAAAAGCTGAAATTTCGCAAAGATATATATAATAATAACGCAAAAAAAACTGTAAAAAAAAATTGGAAAAATAACTTTTTAAGGGTACCTCCCCTACAAGTAAAGTGGGGATGTTTTTTTTCTCGTCAATCCCAGTCGTGTGGGGTATCGTTAGTTAGAGCTTAAAATTAGTTGGGAGTCTTCTAAGATTATTTTATAATTTAGGGTTCCGTTTTCGAAAAATAGGCTTGAAAGTGCTTAATTTTGTTGGAGTCGAGTGTCCCCCCACCCCCTAACAACTAGAAAGAAAGAAAGAAAGAAAGAAATACGTTTATTGGTTTCAGTAACACCACACCAAAATATATAATACGTAACAAAAGTTGAGGTAAATATAAAATAATAATAATTACATATATTCATGAGGTGCCACTGCAACCACAGGGCCCCAACTCAGCATATGCTAGGCTCGGAGGCGAAGCGCTGGTATTCTGTTGGTACCCGCGGCTGTCAGTCAAAAACCGCTGTATTTGAAAATTCGATATGGACGCGATAATGGCAACTACGGAACCCTACATTACGTGTGGCCCGACACGCACTTGGCCGGTTTTATGGTTGTCTTTGAAGGTTTAGTGGTGAGCGAGCCGCACAGGAGTTTCCTCCAGATCCTTCGGGAACTGTATCGGGTTATTCTTATTAACAGTCTATGTCACTTCCCGCCCCCTCAACTATTTCTATAAAAAAAATTACGTCAATCCGTTGCTCCGTTGCGACGTAGAAGTGCGCGAGCCTATAAATGTGTTTCTCTAGATCCCTCACGAACTATCTCGGGCTATGCTAATTAGTAGTCTGTCATTCCCCTTAACCATCGCTTTGCAAAGAATCACACCAATCCCTTGCTCTGTTGCTAATGAAATCAACCAAAAATAAAGTATTTTTCAGTAACTGTATCAGATTAGGCTTCCCAGTAACACAGACTACCTTCATGCCAAATTTCGTTAAGATTAGTTAAGGTGTTGAAGCGTGAAAAGGTAATAAACAAACACATTTTAGTAAGGATTTTGATTTTAAATACAGAGAGAGATCAATAAATTGGTCTCATTGTTGTGCAAATTTGACGTTTTCCTTTTAAGGGAATAACCAACAGCTCATTTACACATCAAATGAGTCCTATAAAATAGTACTTATAAAAATGGTCGTGATCGCAGCATGCTATTCAACTCGGTGATGCGGGGGCTGGAGAAGTTTTACACGACGGGAGACGCGGTGCCGTCCCCCTGCGGCCGCCTGCCCGCCTCCAGGACTATTCACGTAAGTCATCATATCGACAGAAAAACGTCAATTGCTGAACTAAGCCCAGAATTACTACGACCGGTCATGCGCTGCCCGCATCCAGCGGCTTCCCACGACCTTCACAAGGTCGTTATTACGCCAAGTGGGTGGCCTGCCGCCATATGTCGCCACTCGAGAACTTTACGGCCTCAACGGACTTCTATTCTATGAGCCATGTGCCCCGCTTACGTAAGCTGACAGGCTGTTAAAACTGAAAACATTTTTTAAGAAACCTACGGTCAATTCACAATAAAATATTGGAACCGTATAAAGTAGGTTCTGTACATTCAGTGAAGCAAAAATGCGCGCATGCATTTAAAGTTACAATCAATTTAGCTGTCATCCTTTTAGACCCGTGATTTTGATCAATTTTCTTAGATATACATTTAAGGTCAATTCTAAAAAAAAACGACTTCCCAATATACAGTTGGCCTGTCAGATTAGTTGATCGATCAGTTTGTTTCATTTTCATATCAGCCGAAAGACGTCCACAGTAGTCCAGTAGGACATAAGCCTCCCCAAAGATTTCCAAAACGACCGGTCCAGCGCTGCCCGCATCCAACGGCTTCCACCTGCCACCTAGTCACAGCAACCGGCACCGACGGCTGTACGTGCCTTGCAAAGCTCGGAAAAGGTCGAGGTAAATGCCACTATCAGTCAAACCCATCCAAGTAAACACCGCGCTTATGGTCAGTTAACGTGCGTGATTGACGCTACCACACAAGTCGCACTGAGGTACAGCCACTTCAGTCCAGATTTGGTTATACCACAGAGCTTCTATAATATCTCTAGTTAGCGAAATATATATTCAAGGCTCGACCGAGAAGTGAAGTGAAGTAAATATTTTTTCAATAAACCTAAAAACTTTTAGGTAAAAGCTTTTATTTAATAACCGTGCTTTGTCACGAGAAACAAACTTGTGTGCCAAATTTCAGCCCGATACCTTCAGTGGAAGTGGGTGAAATATTGATTGCAAAGTTCCAGAACATGCATACAAGTGAACTTAAATGAAAACTTAAAAAAAACCTTGCTGTCACGAGAAACAAACGTGTGTGTCAAATTTCAGCCCGATAGTTTCAGTGAAAGGGGGTGAAATATTGATCATACATACAAGTGAATTTAAATAAAAAAGCGTCGGTGGCTCAACCGGTAACGACTCGGTCCTCCTAACCATAGGTCCCGGGTTCAAATCCGGACGGCCAATGTACCAATGAGTTTTTCGAAACTCACGTACATATACTTATTGCTTTAACGGTGAAGGAAAACATCGTGAGGAAACCTGCACATGTGATTCCAGATGTGTATAAAGGTCGCGTTGCACACCTCCGTAGGTGTAGATCTAAATACCCTACATGTGACCGAGGATGATGCTAAGTGCAACACCAGGCAACTGCCGTCTATCCCTTGGATATCACGGTTAATTGTGCAACACGATAACAGAGATAGAGTTAAATAAAAGCTTAGCTAAAATTAAATAAAAAAAAATTGAAAAAAGACAGTTGTTTGAAAATTACACTATACTACTCTCACTACAGCAGCCTACGAGGAGGAGCTTGCCGTATGGCATACTTAAACGTGGAGCCATTTACGTGACATAGAATTTCCCTCTGGAGAAATTATAGAAACTCTTTGGGATACATTATACCTATTAAATTTAATATATCATATACATCTTAATGTTTCATAAAGTTACTATTGACGTGATTTAGTGCTTTATAAATCCGTGGATTAAAATCGGAAGAGTGACAAATACCCATCTAATTGTATAGCTTGCCTTTGTTAGTTCAATTTATTTTGTTTTAGAATCCCAACGAGGTCGTCAGATATTTGGAAATGGTGAAGTTAGAATATTTAGTGCCATTAGACAAAGAGCTCGCTACCCATCTAGATAACTGTAACATTACTATGGAATTATTTGGAATGTAAGTACCTATTCTTATTTTATTGGGTCTTTACCTATAAAATTGGAGATTTGTATGAAAAATATTAAAATATAAAAATTTTGATACTTTTTCAAGGTTCCGTACCCGAAGGGTAAAAACGGGACCCCGTTACTAAGACTTCGCTGTCCGTCCGTCTGTCACCAGGCTGAACCGTGATTGCTAGGCAGTTTAAATTTTTACAGATGGTGTATTTCTGTTGCCGCTATAACAACAAATACAAAAAATTAGAATAAGTGAAAAAATAAGGGGGTCTCCATACGAAAAACGTGTTTTTTTAAACATGAAGAAACTAGCGCCCTCTAGTATGATGGTACGGAACCCTATGTGTGCGGTTCTGACTCGCACTTTTTTATTTTAGCTAATCAAAGTACTGGCCCAAATTATCTATACAATTTTGCCATTTTGATGGCAGTTTGTTTATCCTTTTACTGTAGAAGTCTGCCAGACCTGAGGCGATGAAGTCAGCGAAAGCGTTATGTATTGCCTCTCGGGTGTTGAATTTTTTCCCACTGAAAAAAAATACTAGTTTGAAAAAAGTAAAAATCTGTTGGGGCAAGGTCCGATGAGTACGGTGGGTGACGTAGAGCTTCCAGCTGTAACTCTTGTAGCTTTGCGATGGTCTGTCGTGAAGTGTGAGCTCGCGCGTTGTCGTGGAGAAGCAATGGGGAAGAGCGATTGACCAGTCTTGGTTGTTGAATTGCGAGCTTCCCCATCAGGTGAGTATGGTGGGTGACGAAGAGCTTCCAGCTGTAACTCTTGTTGCTATGGTCTGTCGTGAAGTTTGAGCTCGCGCGTTGTCGTGGAGAAGCACTGGGGAAGAGCGATTGACCACTCTTGGTTGTTGAATTGCGAGCTTCCCCATCAGGTGAGTACGGTGGGTGATGAAAAGCTTCCAGCTGTAACTCTTGTAGCTTTGCGATGGTCTGTCGTGAAGTGTGAGCTCGCGCGTTGTCGTGGAGAAGCAATGGGGAAGAGCGATTGACCACTCTTGGTTGTTGAATTGCGAGCTTCCCCATCAGGTGAGTACAGTGGGTGACGAAGAGCTACCAGCTGTAACTCTTGTTGCTATGGTCTGTCGTGAAGTGTGAGCTCGCGCGTTGTCGTGGAGAAGCACTGGGGAAGAGCGATTGACCACTCTTGGTTGTTGAATTGCGAGCTTCCCCATCAGGTGAGTACAGTGGGTGACGAAGAGCTACCAGCTGTAACTCTTGTTGCTATGGTCTGTCGTGAAGTGTGAGCTCGCGCGTTGTCGTGGAGAAGCACTGGGGAAGAGCGATTGACCACTCTTGGTTGTTGAATTGCGAGCTTCCCCATCAGGTGAGTACGGTGGGTGATGAAGAGCTTCCAGCTGTAACTCTTGTTGCTATGGTCTGTCGTGAAGTGTGAGCTCGCGCGTTGTCGTGGAGAAGCAATGGGGAAGAGCGATTGACCACTCTTGGTTGTTGAATTGCGAGCTTCCCCATCAGGTGAGTACAGTGGGTGACGAAGAGCTACCAGCTGTAACTCTTGTTGCTATGGTCTGTCGTGAAGTGTGAGCTCGCGCGTTGTCGTGGAGAAGCACTGGGGAAGAGCGATTGACCACTCTTGGTTGTTGAATTGCGAGCTTCCCCATCAGGTGAGTACGGTGGGTGATGAAGAGCTTCCAGCTGTAACTCTTGTTGCTATGGTCTGTCGTGAAGTGTGAGCTCGCGCGTTGTCGTGGAGAAGCAATGGGGAAGAGCGACTGACCAGTCTTGGTTGTTGAATTGCGAGCTTCCCCATCAGGTGAGTATGGTGGGTGACGAAGAGCTTCCAGCTGTAACTCTTGTTGCTATGGTCTGTCGTGAAGTGTGAGCTTGCGCGTTTCCGTGGAGAAGCAATGGGGAAGAGCGATTCTTCAGTCTTGGTTGTTGAATTGCGAGCTTCCCCATCATTGTTTGCGATCATTGGCAATAGACATCTGCCGTCACAGTTATGCCATTCGGTAAGAAGCTGTGATGTTCAAGTCGGGCACTGGTCCACCAGACAGTTACCATCATCTACCTATGGGTAATCTTTTTTTAGCGCACTGATTAGGTGCTGTACTCGGATCCACCTACTGGGACGAACGCTTACGGTTGTCGTACCGGGTCCACTTTTCATCGCAGGTAACAATTCGATCTAGAATTCACTCGTTTCTATGCCGATTCAGTAGTGCTATGCGTGTATCGACGCGTAAGTCTCGCTGTTGGTCGCTTAGTTCGTGTGGTACCCACTTATCTAGTTTTTTTATCTTTCCAATTTGATACAGGTGCTTCAATGTTGTTTCGACACTAACTCCTAGGCCCGCAGCAAGCTCAGCCGTAGATTGAGTTGAATCTGCTACCACTATCGCCTTCCTTTTGTCGTTGTCGACAATGGTTACCGGCCGGCCGTGAGGCTCGTTCTTCAACTCAAAATTTCCCGATTTAAAACGATTGAACCAATAATGGACCGTGTTTATGCAAATAGTGTTAGGCCCATACACGTCGTTAATGTTTCGTGTTGTTTGCGCAGCGGTATTTCCACGTAGGGCGGTAATTCATATTCGAAAATTGTACGAATTTTCAGTATATCTATGGCGCCAAAAACTACCACAATTTAAAAAAAATATACTAAAAACAAATGACTGAATTTGAAATAAAAATAGCACTGCTTTCGAATAAAATTTATTTAAATTTCGAATTGCGCGCCGATCCACAGATAATTAAATCTTAATATGCAAGTCATAGAATCTCCAATTTCATAGGTAAAGACCTTATTATTTGAAGTGCCTGGGCAACCCAGCTTTGCTCGGCGTGTAGCGCCATCTGTTGTTGAGTAGCTAAACTAAACCAAAAATATTGTTTTGTGTGAAAACCGATTTTCTCAGGGCTGACACCTATCTAGAACTAGAATATAGAGAGAATTGGAAAGTGAAACATTTACAAAAATTTCATCCAAATTCTTTCCGGCGAACCATGCTTATACAGAAATGAAGAATTTGAGATTAACTAATATTATTTTTGTGAAAACCTGAATAAGTTACTTCGCATAAAAACCCAGGTTGTTTGTTATTTTTTCTCAAAAATGGCTCTAACGATTTTGATGACACTTTGTATTGAGCATACCTTTACACGGCCTACTATACAAAGTAGTTCGTTATTCCAGTAAAAATCTAAATTAGGTGCTTCCCATACAAACCCAGGTTATTTTTTATCTTTTCTTTAAAAATTGGATCCAGTGGTTTAAATGAAACTTTATAAATTACTAGAACTTAATAAGGCCTACTGGAAAGTTCCGTATTCCTTGGTAAAATTTAATAAAGCACCTCCTAAACTATAGGCTAGTTGACTGTTAGTTTTTTCGAGTCACTTTTTTAGGGTTGTTTACACCCAACGGGTAAACAAAGGGACCCTATTACTAAGCTTCCACTGTCTGTCCGTCTGTCTGTCAGCGGGCTGTATTTCATGAACCGTAATAGGTAGACAGTTGAAATTTTCACAGAATGTGCATTTCTGTTGCCATTATAACATCAAATATTAAAAATTAATAAGGGGCGGTCTCCATACAAAAAACTTGTTCCTTGGAAATATTTTTGATTTAGCTCTATCGTAATAACGGTATTACATACAAGCGTATAGTACTAATACTGAAGTAAAACAACAAATAATAAAAATCTACCAAGTGAGAGTCGTACTCGCGCTAAGAAGTCCGAACTGAATGACAAAAAAAGCATATTTTAGTCGCTCGCGTTGATGTCTTTTGTTTGTAATGTGAACAGGTATTATTGTTATTATACTGTGTAGTTGTGTGGAGAGATGTGGTGGTACGCAACCCCCGGAGTACTAGTCCGACTCGCACTTGGCCAGTTTTTTTGTTATCTGTCAAACAAAATTTTGTTCTAAAAAAAATTTAAATAGCGAGGTTTGACATCACAGTTTTTAGCGTCATTAACGTACTTATATTGAACTTGATTATTTGAAAATTGAAAACAAAACGTGTAAGGTGATTTGAAATTCAAGGAGCAGGGCAATGTAGGAATTAATAATTTCATCATTTAGCTACCCTACTATTCCACCAAGCCAACTAGGCACTCGGGTGGAATGCGGATTCCCCGCCCGCACACCGCTTCAGGTACGGCGTTCGTCTTAGTATAGTTCGAAGTGAACCCACCAATAAAACAGTGCACCAATACTGCCAACCTAACAATTCTATACTACTAACAGCCGCTGGCTCCGGCTGCTGTTCGGGCGTGAATTCCCGCGTGCGGAGCTGCCCGGCCTGTGGGGCCTCCTGTTCAGCGACGGGCCCACGCTGCCCAACGTGCACTACGTCATAGTCGCCATGCTGCTCGCCATGAGGAGTTCCTGTGAGTATACTATACAGTATGTAACAAAACTATATTTTCCCAAAACAAGCAAACGAAAATTATTTTGGTCATAAAAACTTTTTTTTTTAAACCCGAAAAACATTGGAAATTTAAGGAAAATTTTCACGGCTAAGTAGGCTTTCTTAGTTCATGAGTAATAGTCGACCAACTTAAGATGTGTGTGCAGTCGGATTTGTAAAAAGTTCATAGATTTTTCCATACAAAATGTTTTGTTTGTCTCTCTCTCTCTCTCGCTCTGAAGTCGGACCCTTATACATGACTGAGGATCGTAGTTGGGTGGTAGCACCATATCTCGCCTGTGAGCCTACTGGATTGTCACCCTGTTACTCGTCTCCTAACCGAATGGTGATCGCCTTGGCCTCCTTCAGTTTCATTTAGACACCTCTGTCTCTCTTATCGTGTGGCACAATTAATCGTGTTATCTAAGGGATAGAAGACGGCGGTTACCTGGTGTTGCAATTAGCATCACACGCGGTCACGTGTAGGTTATTTAGATATACACCTCCGGACGTGTGCAATGGGACCTTCGTATAAATCTGGAATCAGATGTGCAGTTTTCCTCACGATGTTTTCCTTCGTCGTTAAAGCAATATATAGTTTAGTCATAAGAGATTTAGACACCACAACGTTTCAGACAATTTAAACTTCTGCTACTTGTAATCCGCGCGCGAGAAATGAGAAAGAACCTTTTCACACTGACCCACGCAATTTCGCAAAGTCAGTATGACAAGATCCTATTTTGCGACGCGGACCCTTGTCGCATTGACTTGCGTAGTCGCGTGTGTTAACGCGACAAAGTTCTATCCATAAGTACGTAAAATACCCACTTAGTGACGCGGCACAACCAGTTTATTTACCTAAAATGTCATCAATGCATAAATAATTCCGGGGTTGTGTTAGGTAACATATTTTTTTAGCTTTGTAATGAACCAATGATCAAAGAATTATTTATGTAGGGCACACCTACTTATTTGTTATTATTAAGAGTCACTTAGTAGCATCCTTTACATTTAGTCACCTGTAGTCACATTGGCAAAGTGGTATTTTGACAGTTTGGCATATAGTTTCGCGTTTTTACTTTAATATAGTACTCGTTTTTGTGCGTCAGATACTGCTCACAGAGTACAAGTTCTACTCAACGAACATGAACTGCTGCTATTTATAAAGTTTTGCAACCTTTCACAGTTCCAAGCAATAATTCTGATTAACGACAAAGTTTTGTTGACCATTATTTGTTTAGTTTGGCATTGAACCTCTTGCCGATTGAACTGTCAGGTAGCATTAACGGTAAACAGCGTTATAAATTAGTAAACAACTGCCGCGTTCTGTAATGACTGCGTTACGAGGCACGTTAACGATGGCCGAAAGCGCTGCGCAGCGCCGTTCAAGGCCATCGCAGCGCGGTCAGCATTGCAGCCTTTGATGTCCAAGCTGGCATAAAGACCGAGACCGAATTTATAGCGTGGTAAGCAAGGGCTGCAATGCTGACCAAGATTTAAGGGCCGAGAGCGTAACTTCGCTAAGCTAGAGGCCCTGTGCTCGAGTTCATCATACTGTGGCCAGTAGTGTAGTCATTACGGACCAAGGCTTGTATAATGCTTTTCTCAAAAAAATGCTAGTAATTTTAAATAAAACCAGTTCAGTTTAGATATGAATAATGTTGAGCATTTAATGGAAAGAGCAATTACTAAAAGAACAGATACTAAAATTCAGGACCGCTTTTCCAGGGTTTATATCCTTATGTTTCCACAAAACATTGTCCTCTGCCCCCAATTCCACTAGCTATCTAAAAGTGCATTCTAGTTTGCTAAAACAGAATGTCATACAGTTAATCGTTGATAGCAACTGTGCTTGCAAATATAATATATCTAGATCAAAGAATACAAAACATTTAGGTGTTACCGTTGACGAAAATTTAACACTTAGAGACCATAGTGTGATAGATAATAGACCGGTCGTCGTAGAAATCCTTGGGGGAGACCTTTGTCCAGCAGTGTACATTTTAAGACTTACCGATATAAAACTTTGCACAACTCGAGACAGTAAAATAAAAATAAATAATGTAATTTCTGCATGGATCTATAATGTAACAGAAAATATTTTTGAGAATTACCGATCACAGACACGCCCACGCACACACACTCACTCACTCACACTCACTTTCTATCACAAAGTTTTAATTTAAAATTTAGGTTTATTGTTTACTGTCGGCTTACCTTAAAGGCGGGTCCGCAGCGCGATGTTTTGAACAGAACATTGTTTGAAAACATTAAAAAAGAGCGTGGCCTAAATGTTTTGTGCAGCAAATACACTTGAACGTGTTTGCCGGAGTTTGTGGAAAACATCCCCCGCGTTCGTCTGCGGGCCGGGGGAATCGTTCATTTTATGTTCGATTTTGTCGCAGGGAGACGTTTCGGAATAATTGAAAGTGTTTTCATGTGACTATCATGAATCATGATGGAGTGTAGTGTGGAGTGGAATCCTGGGACACTCATGTTGTTGATCACGTTAAAAGACCCGTGATTTGGGATGCAACATCAAATGAAAATAAAAATAACCCAAAAAAAAAAACGGATTCTTTCGCGGAAGTGGCGGAGACAATGTTCACATCTTCCTCGTCGCTGCGCATTTTCTCAATTAAAATTTTGTATTGTTTACTGAACATTGCTAAAGTCGCAAGTTCAAGAACAATGTTCTGTTCAAAACATGGCGCAGCGGTCACGCCTTAATAGTATGGAAATTGTTTTTTTGGCCCCTGCAATACAAGCTTAGCCTAAGCGTATGTTTTGAACAGAACTTTTGTATCTTTTGTTCAAAACATTTACCGTCCGCTGCGACTTCAACAATGTTCAGTAAACAATGTTTTTTAAACAAAACTTCACATTTAAAAAAATGAGCAGAAACAAGGAAGACGATACAATACAATACAATATATTTATTTGCTGAGAACATACGTTATTTAACAGAAAATGGCATGCAAATATTTGGTTACCCATTACGTCAGCCATAGTCTTATCAAGAATCCATGAAATATTCACTAAGCGAGTAATAACATTTATCAATTAGCCATTCACGTAACCTGTTGATGAAAATCTTAGTTGTAAGCTGCCTTGAAGACGTGTACATTGTTTTGGCTGTGGTGGATTTAGTTCTCGGAAGAACAAAAAGAAATAGATTTCGTGTCAAACCTTACTTACAGCAACGCACTGTCAACATCTATTTTTTTTTTTCATTTTAAGTTGCGTCCCAAATCACGGGTCTTTCACGTTTCAACATGATTAATTTCGTGTTGTCTCTTGATTTCACTCCACAATGCACTCCAAACACTTTCAATTATTCCGAGCACGTTTCTTCCTGCGTCAAAATCAAACATAAAATAAACGATTCCCTCCGCCCGCAGACGAACGCAGGAGATGTTTTCCACAAACTCCGGCAAACACGTTCAACTGTACTTGCTCGACAAAAAATTTAGGCCACGCCCATTTTTTATGTTATCGAACAATGTTCTGTTCAAAACATGGTGCAGCGGTCCCAGCTTAATGTATAGACCAATGTTCTATATTATTTTCTCGAAAAAAAGATTGTTTATTTATTTATTTTCATTACTTATAGTTTGTGATAATCCTAGCGCGAAGTTGGTTGTTGGATTACTTCTATCACCGCTTGATGCTTGTTATACCTACGCGACCTGTTTACTGTGAGATAGATACAGCCTAATTCTGAATAAAATCTCATTGTACAGGAAATTGCGATTCTGTTTTCCGAGTAGTATGGCAAGGTCAAGGTTGTCAAAGTAATGACCAAATTACAAGCATTTTTGATTAAATTACTTATCATCAGTGCAAATAATTTAATGCACGAATGCGTTCCAAATTACACTTGGAAAACTGTCAGCTGAGCGATCGGCCACCCTTAGCTTAACTCGGGTCTATTTTGGAACGCCTTAGGATGAAATTCGCATCACTCCGAATGATTTAAATAGTTTCGGAACGCAATCTTTTTTTTTCTATTTTAGTGCTTGGCGGTGACGCGGGCTCGGCGCTATCGTGCCTAATGCGCGGCTCGTGCGCCAGCGCCGGGCACGTGAGCGCGCTTGCGCTTCACCTGCGCGCACCGCGCCGCCACCCGCGCCCTCCGCCCGCGCCCGCACCGCAGCCCGCCTGCAGGTCAGCTCATGTGCATACACTGTGACCAAACTTTTTTACTTATATGGCTGATATGATGATGATGAGCTTCGTTATCGGCATAAGTAGCGTACCACGACATGAATTATAATTAAAGTGAAACTTTTATTACATCGTCTCGATTTTTTTCGTCTGTGTGTTGCATGTCGCGTGACGGTCGCTTTCGTGTGACGGTATGATCGTTTCGTCCTCTGTACCGTAGCGAGAGCAGCAATGATCGTTTCGTCCTCTGTAAAGTTTTACTTTTACCGTGGTTTCATAAAACCACACACTTACTTTTTTTATTCGCATTGGCAGTTTTGGCTTGCGCAGAAAAGCGCACACCTATTCAACAATAGCT
Source organism: Coleophora flavipennella (assembly GCA_947284805.1). Lineage (NCBI taxonomy): Eukaryota > Metazoa > Arthropoda > Insecta > Lepidoptera > Coleophoridae > Coleophora > Coleophora flavipennella. Next base: position 4,156,258 of record OX369307.1, read on the forward strand.
GAACCACAAATAAGTAAAAAAAAATATTGCTTGCTATGCAATTTGCAATCCTATTTCTGTCCTGCTCACACAATTCAACAAAATTGCACACTTGATATTGATTATGCCGTGAATTCCGTCGACCAAACACGATGCACAGATTCAGCGTGCTGAGTAGGTAATTGTTAGTGGACCATCATTGACCGCGCCACAGTATATACAGGGTGTAACATAAAGGTGTGGTGATACTTTAAGGTGGGCTTGTACCCATCAAACTGAACAACTTTCTCCATGGAACCCATAGTCAAATCGCAAAAAAAAATTTGAACTTCCCATACTAAGTTGGCATCACAGCTGATCGAGTTAGTATGGGAGAGCCAAATTTTTTTTTGTGATTTGACTATGGGTTCCATGGAGAAAGTTGTTCAGTTTGATGGGTACAAGCCCACCTTAAAGTATCACCACACCTTTATGTTACACCCTGTATATTAGTACTAAACCGCGCTAATTAAATTTGCTTATCCGCAAATTCGGCAAAAAAAAGCGTCGGTGGCTCAACCGGTAACGACTCGGTCCTTCTAACCAGACGTACCGGGTTCAAATCTGGACGGCCAATGTACCAATGAGTTTTTCAAAAACTTACGTACATATACTTACCGATTGCTTTAACGGTGAAGGAAAACATCTTGAGGAAAACTGCACACGCCTACGAAGAAACTCGAAGGTTGTGTGTGAAGTCGACCAACCCGCACTGGGCCCGCGTGGTCGACTATGGCCTGATCGCCCTAATTCAGGGTAGGCTCGAGCCCCTCGGTGGGGACGTATATGAGCTGATGTGACTGACCCGCAAATTATTTTTGTGTCAAAATATACCTATTTGGCCGCTAATCTGTCAGGGGTGGGGGGGATAGATTAGGTACGAAGGCCGATCCTAGATACAAATAACATCTTTCCTACCCAGCACACCAAGCAGCAGCACATCAAGTTGGACCCTCGAGCAGACCGGCTCGGAAAGCGCCACTGACTGTGGGTCTGAGGGCGTCGCGGAAGGCGCGGACGTCGCCAGGGAACTGGCTGCCTTGGCGTTAGTCAGGGCGAGACTACCGCCAGCGGCTGCGGCGCTGTTAAGAGCGCTGCAACACCCGCCACCCGAGGCTATTCAGCCGCTGCAGCAGATTATGCAGGTGATCCCGATGAGACGTTATATAACAGGTCAAGTGGGGAATTACCTTGGCGTCAGTCACGGCGAGATTACTAACAGCGGCTGTGGTGCTGTTGAGAATGATGCAGCACCCACCACTGGAGGCTATAAATGGAGGCTGTGGTAATGCTAACTCTTTCATATCTTAGTAAAAGGAAAGAATAGTAGGTTGTCTTCATACAATGGTATATCGCGCGGTTTGTATCTGTGCGCGCCAGTAGGCACGCACCATACGCATTACGCACGCGCACTACAATAAATAGGAATTATATAAGACCATAGCTATTCCTATTTATTGTAGTGTGCGTTCGTATGGTGCGTGCCTGCTGGCGCGCACACATACAAACCGCGCGATGTACCATTGTATGAAGACAACCTACTATTCTTTCCTTTTACTATGGTCATATTAACAGGTGTATTAGGGCATTGCCTTGGCATTAACCTCTAACCCTCAGGGCTGAGGGTACACAGAAGCTGCAACAATTTGTGTAGGGCAGTTTAACCAGGTTCTGCAGACGTAAGTAAAAACATGTTACCAAAATATTAAATTTCCCTACTTCTTGGAAATAATTATCATTCTTTCGGTACTATCTTTTGTCTTCTTTTTCAGTTTTATTATTCAATCAAATCACCGAGTTTCTATAATATCTGTAGCACAGTATATATATATATTAGTACTAACGTACAGTATGGACACTCCCTCTAAAGTCGACCTCACCCCCCCGTCACGCAGATTGGCTGTAGATTGGTTACCAACGTAAAGGATGAGCTACGCTGTGATTTCGTTTGGGAATTATTAAAACACAAAAAGCCAGTTCATAACTTTATTTCGTATTTTGTCACACTTAGGTAAGTATCTGGAGAAAACGCATTAACCTTGCTTTTTGTGAAGATTCTTAAATCATTAAAGCATATGATTATTTGCTAGTGTAGAAATAAAACCGGTCAAGTGCGAGTCTGACTTGCACACGTACATTTCCGTACCATCGTAAAATATATAAAACCGCCTCCGTAGCTCAGAGGCAAAGTTCACTGACTTTACACAGGAGGTCGCGGGTTCGATTCCCGGCGGGGTCAATTGTAAGACTCGGTTGGGTTGGTGGCAGGGCATTTTCTAAGCCCGCCTGGCTAGCTACCACCATCTTATCTAAGTCTTGCCGCCAAATATCAATGTTGATATCATTGGTGTGTTCCGGCATAAAAATAAGATAGCCAGTTCCCCATTGCGTTGGGGCATCTTGGTAACCCCGCTTCCATCTTCGGCAACATCGTCACTTACCACCAGGTGAGATGTTGTCAAGGGTTTACCAATTTTGAATAAAAAAATATCGCATTCCAAAAAAATATTGACTGTTATTGTAGGTACCTAACCTACCTTTACGTAATTTTTTAAGTTTATCACCTTAAAATATTTTTTAATCCACAGTTGATAAGTCCTTTGCATCATCTCATTAAGTGACGACGATGCTGAAGATGGAAGCGGGCTCATGGTGATTCCCCAATGGGGATCTGGCTATCTTATCAATTCTTATCTTCAAGCCGGAACACATCAATGCTGTTAATATTGATATTCGGCGGCAAGACTTAAATAAGACGGTGGTAGCTAGCCAGGCGGGCTATAAAAATGCCCCACCACCAACCAAACCGAGTCTTACAAAGTTAACCCCTCCGGGAATCGAACCCGCGACCTCTTGGTGTGAAGCGAATGGACTAACAATTGATTTTTACCGCCTCCGTGGCGCAATGGTTAGTCCATTCGCTTCACACCAGGAGGTCGCGTGTTTGATTTCCGGAGGAGTCAACTTTATAAGATTCAGTCGATTCTACGATCGGTAACACGAGTTCATTGCTCTACATATTCACGTCAAAGATTACGTAATTTGACTACGTCTTCATTTTTAAAGTTTATCACATCATCCTTGATAATTATTATCAACGGTAGGTACCTCGAGGACAATGCTCTCCAGGTCACGTCAAGGCTAACGTGTTTTTTTAAATTTTGCGCGCGAATATACGGGCCCGCAGTGCGGGGATCATTGACCTATTACTAGCGGGCGGGGGATTTTAGTTGTATACGTACCTATTTAGCTATGTTTGAAGAACAATTTTATTCATGTAACTTACCTACTAAGTAGGTAGGTAGCCACTGTTGATTGTTGTTACGTGCAGTATAAATAACTATTAAACATTTCGTGACCAATGCCGCCAGTGTGATTCAACCCTACCTGCATTTGTGGCTATAGATACGTCAGTTGTTTTTATGTATATCATTTCTCGCTCGTTTGTATGGAGTGTCCGGGGTGTGTCTGTAGAGACGAAATGCCTTTTCACAACTCTACGAAGAAGTGGAGTAATATTATTAACGTAGCTGAGAAAAATAAAATAAAAGTAAATGAAATAAACTAATTTTATTGCAGACAACAGAGGTTCATAGTTGTGTTCACAGAATACCTTAAATAAATAAATAGTTTAAGTGACTTAAAACTTATTGAACAATAAGCTAGTCCAATGCTAATATGTTATTATTACTACAACAAATGCTACTGGGTGGCGCAAAAGTAATCACCTGATTTCTTAAGGCTATAACTTATTTTGTCAATAAAAAAAAATCGTTCTGGCTGTGGATAATGTTTATTCGGACTTACATTTTTATTTTGTTTAAGTCTTGAAAACGATCTTTCAAGTGGCGGCCGTCAGAATTGATGCACATTTGGGTGTGTTTAGAGCATTTAGCATTACTTGTCCCAGAACTTCTGGCGATTCGCCACTTCTACTACGATATTCTCTTAAGGCAGCCAATGTTCTGTGGATTGTTGACATAGACGCGCGACTTCAAAAATACCTATAGAAAAAAGTCTGCAGCTGTTAAATAATTAAGCGGCAGGGGAACGCTGGGCGCAAAATATCCATGGTCGCTCGTGCTGTGTGCGCGGTTGCACCGTCCTGCTGGAACCACATATCCTCCAAGCCCAGTTCATTAATTTGCGGTATGAGAAACTTGGTAATCACGGTTCTGTAGCGCTCACCATCACAGTAACAGTGTTGCCGACGACATCCTCGAAAAAATATGGACCAATCACATTTTGTGCATACATACCACTCCAGACAGTGACCTTGAGAGCATGTAATAACTCTTCATACATTACATATGGATTTTCATTGCCCCAGAAGCGATAATTTTGCTTGTTAACGTATCCGCAGAGGTGGAAATGTGCCTCAACGCTCGTGATAATTTTTGAAGAAAATTGTCCTCTTGGCGGTCGATGTTTAGGACCGCTTCGCAGTAATTTAAACGAGATGTGCGGTCCGTCTGCAGGCAATAGCTTCTGCACTTTTTGCACTTTATATGGGAACAACTTTCAATCTTTTGCCAAGATACGCTGTAGACCGTCTACTGATACCCAATTGCGTAGCACGTCGTCTGGCTGATTTGTTTGGGTCGGCTTGGACACTTGCATCCGCAGCAGCGATATTCTCAGCTGAACGATTGCTCCAGGGCCGGCCATGCCTAAGAATGTCCCATGTTGAGCCAGTCTCCCATCAGGCGAGAAGCCAAACGTCGTAAGGTGTGCGCAGTTGGTGCTGGACGACCAGGGCATTGACGACAAAGTTTACGTTGAGTTAACACCACTGACCGATTATAAGTTAAAAACAACAAGACAATTATTCCGCGTTCTTGTACAGTATAGCGCTCCATGACCTTACAGTATGTATTTTACATTTGTTTACTTCACAAATTTGGCCGCTTGCAGGAGTTGCAATGACAGGAGACGCCATTTAAAAAAATGACAGCACCTTCTAAGAAGGTGATTACTTTTGCTCCACCCATTATTATTATAGTATGGCCACATTTAGTTCCTGCAATATAAACTATAAATCAATATCAAGATTCTGGATCCAGTTTTTGACCTCCGGGATGAGTTTGTTCCACCCATTATATTCAGATATTGTTTGAATAAGAACATTCTGCGATCCAAAGACATAGTTCCTTAATTTATAAATTCGATGGCGCATCAGAGCGTCAAGGCGCTTAATACCCACCTTGGCAAACATCAAAGAGGCGCAGCAGTATCTCGGCAGTCCGAAAAGAACTCTAAAAGCATCATTATACTGCACCGTTAGCTGCCGATATTTTTTCCACGGTATAGTGCGTCTACAATTGAGGAGTATAATGACTATATGCAGCTCCTCGAGCAGTTGCAGGAACGGCGCGCACGTACCGAGAGAGCGCGTCGTTCGCGGTCCAGGTCAGGCCCGTCGCGCAGGTCTCGGCTCACCACAAGCCCTAGGTACTTGAGAAAGATTACACCCACTCCAACTTAGAGCCAGCCAGAAAAACTACAAGGTTGGCATCAGAACCTTTTTCCCATATTAAAAACATGAAATAATAGTTTTTACTATTGTAAGTTTATGGCTACTAGCATAGTTTTCACATATGCGCAGCACCGCACGAAGAGCAGCAATCGAGGAACTCGGGAGCACCTTTCATCTTCAAAACTACGGTTGTTAACACATTGAGAACCTATGTGGCAGCCCAGCCTGCAAATACGAGCTGAATAGCTGAGTATGAAAGTTACAATATCATTGTCTCACTCTCACTAAGTCACTACCTATGGGAAAGAGACTGAAAGAGTAGATATGTCGTATACCATACGGCGTATAGCATACTCAAACGTAAGCTCATATATGTGACATACAGTTTCTCTCTAGCGATATTATAGAAACTCTGATAAAAAATGTCATTGTAATTTATTGCAGGGTTTGAAGGGATAATTATCATTGATAATTATCTTGATATTTATCTTTATAATTATAACGTTGATAATTATAAAACTAATTGCAAAAACAAAAGATTAATATTATAGTTTGACAATACACTAGCCTCGCGCTAGTTGATTATCTGAACACGATTTGACGTTCCGTTACGTGACAAAGCTCGTCAGACCTCGAACTTAAAAAAAAGTCCCAAAAACGAAATTTGTTTGTTTGCAAACTCTTTATTGTATAACAAAATATACAATTATTGATACATAATAGCAGTAGCATGCACAAAGGCGGTCAATTTTTGATGAATAATCATAAAAAAGTTATTTTGTTTTTTTTTTCTACATAACATTTTTGTATTTTCATTTTTAGTAAAAAAAAATATGAATCAACGCCGATGATTACCTTGATATTTTCGAACCCTGATTCATTGACATCTAAATCTTTATTTTTCAGCTATCGGCGCTACTTCAGTGTAGAAACCACGCGTTGATAGATGTCGAAACAGCATTAGAAGCAGCCGAAGGACAAAATACAGAGAAAATAGGAAGAAGACAACTTGTACCAGTGGCTATGATCGGAGGCCATGGGAGACGGCACACTGGTCAGAATCAGAAGCCTGTGAACAAACCTCAAATTAATAATTTGAAAGAAGTGCCATTGAAGGTGTTTCATCAAGCCCAGGGTGTCAGTACCGGGGACTTGCCGTGTACCGACCCGCTGAGATTAAGGACAGAGTGATTAAGAAAGAAAATGTTGTTGTATAGTTATTACCACTGACTGAATTTAACAGGGAGTGTAGTTTTAAGTATTGCCCAAAGAATTTGTATATGTGGTGATATCACTGAAATTTGTAATTTCATAAAATGGTTAAGCGTATGGCGACAAAGTTAAATCAAAATCGTTAGCCATTTTTAATTTTAAAAAATGAATTTTTTACTATGGTGGCAACCCTAAAAAACAGTAACGAATTTATAAAAAAAAGAAACGGCTGAAGATATAAAAATAATAATATTTCCCTTGCCCAAACCGTATACAAATCATTTTTGACGTGATAACGTCTTATAAATCGATGAAAGCCGGCTGCACTCACGAAAAAGCATGACTCATTGTCACGTCCCGCCTGCGCCGAGCGTGCAAGAGCGTGGAACAAGCGATAGAGAGGCACGATCGGCCTAAGCGTTCAGCTTGTGACACGTTATCACGTAAACTTATCGTCTGTAAACCGACTTTACAGAAAACCAGTTTTTTTTTTCTAGTTTTTTGATGTTTTTCATGCATGTTTACTTACGCACGTGGTTTGACCAAACTAAATAAAGTAGAATCGAAAATAATTTTAATTATGACGGAGCTGTTCCCATATACAAATGTCTGCCATTATGTTTTCGATATTATTATTAATAAAGCCGGAACTCTTCTCCAAACAACAGTTTCAAAAAAAAATACATTAGACTGATTTTGGGGTAAGTAAGTAGGAATAACTGAAATAGGCAACTGTTACAAAAAACACCTCGTGAACACACATATTCTGTTTACAAATTTGTGCTGATTAGTTTATTCAACTTTCATACAATAATGACGAAAAAAAAGATTTATAAACATACAAAGAGATCGCTTTTAAGGATTAAAATCCTTTCCTTCTTTGGTGTTGTAATAAAATATTTGGATAAAACAAAAAGTACTTTGAAACTTTGTATAATTTGAATTTTCCAAAGTATGCTGGAAGTTGAGTCTAATTTGAATTGCTGTAAGGTCGTACTAAACTCGTTCATAGTCTTATGTGATATTCGTTATTTATGCTTATCATAGATACCGTTACCGACACCGTTACCGACACTGTTACCGACACCGTCAACGGCACCGTTACCGACAGCTTGAAGTAAAAAAAAATTAAGATGGGAAAAATCCATTGAAACCGCGACACCGTCACCGACACCTAGGTGAACATTTTTGACATTAGAAAAAAACCATTAAACTAGTGTCACCGTTACCGACACCGACACCGACACCGTTACCGACACCGACACCGTTACCGACACCGTTACCGACACCGATACCGACACTGTTACCGACACTGTTACCGACACCTTGAAGTAAAAACTTTTTTGAGATAGGAAAAATGGCGTTTCAAATTATGTATATTAGTAATAATTCTTCAATCCATGAAAATGAAAAACAAACAAAAGACAGTTTGTTATATTCGGTTGCATGGAGCGGCAACGTCGCGCATCTTGTGTATTTACACGACATTTTGTCTCGCACACATTCGTAAATTTAATGAAAATTGAGCTTTGGTTTATTCCATAATTTTAAATGAAAGTATGTTTTTTTATTAATCTTGCGCAAACAAATACTTGAAAAAAGTTTGTAGCACACATAATTTACGCTTTATTCTGTATCCTGAACAAGATTATTGCAATTGTTTTTTGTATGATAATCGAACCACCTTAAGACCCCCAGTTAGTATGACTTTTTCTGTTGCAAATTAGATGTAGTTTATCCCCTTAAAAGGATTTGCACTACTTACCAGTCACCCTGTATATGTTTAATCTGTTTCAAACAATCGCAAAAACCTACAGAAAACTTAAACTGCAGCCTTAAGTTAGACAATTGATCCCAATCAAAATCTCTACTTCGATTTTTTTTGCATTTTCAATCGTTCGTCGCTCGAAAGTACCTAATTGAATTGTACAGCCTCGCTTTGCGCGTATTTTTCACGAAACATTATGCTTTCATAGTGTTGGTAAACGATAATAAGCGGAAAACTCATTAAGAAAATTGTAAAACAATACAATTGTATGGGGGCCTGTCATTAAAGATTTTTGTCGGAATAACCAATACTGCCAATTTATTATCAGTAATACTCAATACTTGTAAAGTTTCATCAAAATTCTTGAAGCCATTTTGGAATTTTTCGTTGCATGACAGATTCCCGTAAATGGTAACCAAGCTAGAAGATTCTCAGAAACCAGCGACGAATTATCATAAAACTCTTAATTTCTAAATTCGATGTTAATCGGAACATCGGTTTAGCCGCTAGGAAATCCGTGACGGACGGACAGATGAAATAACGTTTTTGGCAAACGTAATTTTAGGGTTCCGTACCCAAAAAAACGGGACCCTATTACTAAGACTCCGTTGTTCGTCCGTCTGTCACCAGGCTGTATTTCATGAACAGTGACAGCTAGACAATTGAAATTTTCACGTATTATGTATTTCTGTTTCCGCTATGACAAATAATAATAATAAATAAGTTTATTTCGGACCACAAAAATCCATAATATGTGTTAGTAACAATAGAGACCTAGCCTATGTTAGTTAGTACTTAAAAACTACTTGGAAATAATTAAAAGTATCATTTTACCGCACCGGTGACTATCCCCACCCAATACTTCAGGAGGGGAGAGTTAAACCGTGCGGCGATCGTCCTCAGGATGCCGTTGTGGCCGCCGCGCGACCGATGGAGAAGTGAGGAAAAAGTTGGTCTCCATACAAAAAACGTATTTTTTTGAAATGTGAAGAAACTATCGTCATCTAGTATGATGGTACGAAACACTTTACCGGTTTTTTTGTTTACACTAAATTGATACAGAATAAATCTTGGGTAAAATTTAATTAAATAATTAGAACAATAACTTTTTTACTCCCCTCGCTGCGCGCGGCCGATCGAAAGTAATAACTATACGCAAAGTGGGACATTTACACGTACAGAGAAAAACAACTCCACCAAAGTTGAATGAAATGGTGGCTCTTTTGAATTTGGAACGAAACAGTGTCCAACAAAATTAAAGAAATTTACGTAAAGGACAAAACCACTCCAACAATGTTACTCGTAAATGAACTAGTTTTTTTTTAAGGGTACGTACATACATACACGTATCATCAATACAGCTCATATACGTCCCCACCGAGGGGCTCGAGCCTACCCTGAATCAGGGCGATTAGGCCTACGTCGACCACGCGGGCCCAGTGCGGGTTGGTCGACTTCACACACAACCTTCGAGTTTCTTCGCAGGCGTGTGAAGGTTTCCTCACCATGTTTTCCTTCACCGTTAAAGCAATCGGTAAGTATGTACGTAAGTTTTTGAAAAACTCATTGGTACATTGGCCGTCCAGATTTGAACCCGGTACCTCTGGTTAGATTGACCGAGTCGTTACCAGTTGAGCCACCGACGCTTGTTACATACACGTATAGCACTTACCTATACTTGATTAAATCAAATGGGCTTTTTAACATTTTAATTCCTGTTTTACTTTTTAATTTATTTTTATTTCCTAGCATTTTTGATAAAACCACATGTGTATGCCTCGTCGAAAATGGAAATTGAATGTCTCGTATGGATGAAATACAGCTTGCGTGCAAAATATACAGCTTGAAAAAACCGCATCAAAATCGGTCAATCTGTTTAAGAACTACGATGCCACAGACAGACAGACAGACAGACAGAAACACACACACAGACATCGGCGTCAAACTAATAACACCCCTCTTTTTTCGGCGGGGGTTAAAATAAAAAGAACTAGGACATCTTACAAAAAGAAATTAAATCCTACAACATTGCATGTAAAGTACATAGGTTGCAAATGCTCACAAACTCTTAACGCTTTTACTGTTAAAAAGTTATCTAATCTCATGTAGAGCCGAGCCCTTAACACGAAGTAACTAGTATATCATCTGTGCCCTAACTACAAATCCTTCAACTTGGTCAAAAAAACGGGTGGGGCTGTGTCGGGGCACACGGCCGTTGGTTTTAACGTGAATACGTCTCGTAACGGGTAATATGTAGTTTCTATATAAAATATTATTATTATTAATATTATTATCTGCGTAATTTTAACCGTCCCAGCTGCAGATGTACTGGCACCGTCGTTGATCCGCTCGGCCGCATTCATTACTTTACGTTGCCGGCACTGCTTGACTCGATCATATGGTGTTTTATTGGTACCATTCGATTGCTGTTGAGATGCCCTTTCCAACCGTATACGATCTCTGTATTTCGATTTGGCTTTTCGACGCGTATAGGCCGACATTATATATTTTTTGATATTATTTTTTTATTTAAACACCTTATTATAATCACAGTTTCAATTTTACACTAATGTTTTATATATAATCGATAGATTTTGACGAGAGCTGACGATTGAAACTTGAATGAACGTCGTAGCTTCACCGAGTCGAAAGTTATACTAAATGGAAATCTCGATACGCAGCAAAATGACCTTCAAAATGGCGGGGCTGCCCCCTCCCCCGCGCGCGATGTGTTACAGTCCTTACTTAGCGTAATAAATTCTTTGATTCTTTAACTATCAAGTGGTGTAAACGAAATTTGGATGGAGATGATAGATATGTAGCTACAACACTAAACTGTATCCCCCGATTTTGTTATCATTCGTTTTTTTGGATTGCATCCCTATGGAGGTAATTTTAAAGACGTATTCACGTGGTAATTTTAAAGACGTATTCACGTGGTAATTTTAAAGACGTATTCACTTCAAAAGTGTAATGCGGCCGTTTCGCACCCGTCACATGGACTTATGGCAAGAAATGATTTTGTGTCATGCAAGTTCCATGAAACGGCCCTGTCATACTTTTTGAATTAAAAGTAGAGTTTGTAGAGTTAGGGGCGTGCATGGCTTTACATGAGATCTGATAAGTTTAAACCTTGTATGTCAACATACTTTACATAAAATGTTTTTGGTGGGATTTACTTTATAAAACATCGCGAGAAAATCTGCACATCAGATACAATACAATATGCGTGATACAGATATATGTTTATCATGATTAGTAATATTGGTTTGTTGTGAATTTGTGTACTCAGCGATATAACCTAGACTTTTGATCAAATTAATTTTGTGCATATCATTAAATTAGCATGATTTTGTATGTTCAATTCTGTGCAGTCTAAAAAATAGTGTTTTTACGTGTCATTTTTGTAGAGTTTTAATTTAAAGTTTTTCTTAGGTCGGTTTTTGTCTATAACGGACGTCGGTCGCGGATGTCCGGAGCGTCCACGATACACTGAAGCGAATACTAGTTAATACTCGTACAGATGCATAGCGCGTCCACGCACCCACTTCCACGTTCAGTCCGCTTCCTCGTCCGCGACCAATGTCCGCCACAGACAAAAACCGGCCTTAGGCTGGCCTTACACAGCCGGAATTTCTCTCTGAATTGGAAAATCCCGGATATGGAAAAAGTCGATTAATACGATTTATTCGGGCTTTCTGGATTCAGATTATGATTATTTCGGCTGTTATAGTTAGTTAGCCTTATAGTTACTTAGTAAAGACATTTATTTTCTACTGATAGTAATCTTTTAGCAAACTGCATTTGCTACAAAATGTAATACCTATATCTGCTCCGATTTCTTTTTTTTTTCGGAACTTAGAGCGTATTCACAAAATTGTTTCCAATACAAACATAAAATCACTACCTACATCTTCTAGTTTGAAATTCTAGTTTGTGGATAGACTACGTTTTCGAAATACTTTATTTTAAAAAAGATTAGCGAATTTTAAGATTACCCAAAAAACCTTCATCATATCAGATCGTATACGTCCCCACCGAGGGGCTCGAGCCTACCCTGAATTAAGGCGATCGGGCCCGAGTTTCTTCGCAGGCGTGTGCAGGTTTCCTCACGGTGTTTTCCTTCACCGTAAGAGCGTCGGATAAACGTATATATGAAATCTAAATTCGAAATCACATTTGTACGTGGCGGGATTCGAACCACGACCTCCCGGACAGGAGGCGGCGGCCCTAGCCGTTACGCCATCGACGCTCTTAAATCACTATTAGTGACACTATTTTTTTTTCCAAAAAACCTTAAAACACTATTAGTTAGTGACACTATTTTTTTAAATATAATCTTTCCTCAAACTAGAACTTCGTGACTTGATTATGTGTATATAGTTGAATTTTTAGGGTTCCGTACCCAAAGGGTAAAAACGTGACCGTATTACTAAGACTCCGCTGTCCGTCCGTCTGCCTGTCTGTCCGTCTGTCACCGCAGTATTTCATGAACATAGACAGCTGAAATTTTCACAGATTTCAGCTGTCTATGTTGCCGTTATAACAACAAATACTAAAAATTACAAAAAGTTAAAAAATAAAGGGTCTCTATACAAAAAACGAGTTTATTAAACATAAAGAAACTAGGCCTACTAGTATGATGGTTTTTGAAACATAAAACTAGCGCCATCTAATATGATATAATATAATATGATTATGTGTATGGTTCTGACTCGCACTTAGCCGGTTTTTAACATTTAACGGTACATCCATTTTCAAGAAATAATAATTTTTTTTTTTAAGTTTGTATGGGAAACTGTTTTGTGAATACGCTCGTAATAAATTATGGTTATATATAACTTATAGTACAAGATTGTTTGATTGATGCATTACAGGAAAGTTTTCACTTATTGTAATTAATAAATCTTGCTGTGTTTTCTATCTTAAAAAATGATCATAAAAAAAAAACTGTTTATTTCATTAAAAATAAAACACTTGATGCCACACAAAAACGCAAATCTTAACATGAAAAAGATTATGTGCGCTTTGTTAGTTGCAGTTAAAAGTAGTTAGTTCTGATACAATTTAATTAAAGATTTTTGTGTCATAGAGGCAAATCTTGTACAAAACTTTATTTTATTAGGCTGTGTAGTGTGTAAGTTAGATTTAGTTTCAAGTAGGTATAATAGTAAGTAAAATATAATCTAATCTATACCTACTCATACTCATTTACTGCATTTTAATACAATAAACTTATTTTATTGATAAAAATGGCAATATTATATTTGCGTTTTTGCCCTATATGAATCTAAAAGATATTAAAAATGTCTTCCTAAAGATTTAATGTGCAATTTCAATTTAATTTTGGGTGCTTTGTTAGAATAAGTTCAATCGCTAAAACTACAAAATAAATTGATATACTTAAAATATTGTTTTTGCTTTAGCTGAAAATATCATAACCGAATTTCTGTAAATTGGGTAAGATTTGGATTCGTCGATTGATCTTTTTCTTGACGTTAGACTTACCTAGCTGGAATGTTTGTCCCAGGTATACATATTCGTCAAAAACCTTTCAGTGTAGAGTATCCAACCTTCAGAGGAGCGGGTGCGACGCGGACATTTAACATTATTTTCGTCTTGTCCGTGTTCTTGAGACTCTACTGAGGCCATAGAGCATTGTGCTTAGGTCTTCCATAGTCTCAGCCATAACCACGATATCGTCAGCGAATCGAAGGTGAATGATGTACTTGCCGTTGATATTGATGCCGAGTCCATCCCAGCTGAGTCGGCTGGGCAGCATTCGGGAAGCTTTGCAGTATCTTCACGTCCCAAATACCGCAGTGTCTCAAGACTGAAGTCTTTGACCAGTGTGTGTTGCCAGTGATGTCATACGGAAATACTATAAGCCTCATTAAAAGGCTCAGTCACCCAAAGGGCGATAGAGCGAACTATGCTCGGAATTTCCCTACGCGATCGAATTAGAAATGACGAGATCAAACAAAGTTACCGACATAGCTCACGGAATCGCTAAAGTGAAGTTGCAGTGGGCAGGGCACATAGCAAGTAAAACAGATTGCCGTTGGGGTAGTAAAGTTTTCGAGTGGCGACCGCGCCCCGGAAATCGTAGCGTAGGAGTTTTCGAGTGGCGACCACGCACCGGAAGACATAGCGTGGGAAGGCCTCCCACACGGTAGACCGACGACGTGGTGAAGGTCGCGGGAAGCTTCTGGATGCGGGCAGCGCAGGACCGGTCGTCGTGGAAATCCTTGGGAAAGGCCTTTGTCCACCAGTGGACGTCTTTTGGCTGACATGATGATGATGATGGGTAAGATTTGCGAAATAAAGAAATCAGGGGATCCCGGTTAAATGTCAGTGTTTCCATAAATACAGATTAATCTGAACCACAGATTTCGCGACTATGTTACAGATGACAGATTTTTCTAATAAATATTTCTTGAAATTGGCAGAATTCTCTTCAGAATTTAATCTTTACTTTTTTTCGTAGGTCTCTAATAGAATCAATAAATCATAGCTTAAGGCGATTCCCCTGATCCTCTACCTAAGAGCGGCCACTTTTAGCACTTATGCTATCTGTAACTACAGCGAACTATATTGCAGAGAGTTGATAGTTTCTAAATAAACTACAGTACCTAGCTATTCTTCAAATTCATCGTTGACAATTTTCAATAAAGAATGTACTCAGCGAGTAATTATTTATTAACTGATGGCGGCGCTTAGCTGGGGATAGGCCCACAGGTAATAGAAATAAAACACTACACTGCATTACAATCTAATCAATCAATCTGTATCTGTACTCAAAAGAACCTGAGTAAAAAATAGGAACCCCAGTTTAATTCTGTTTCACTAAAAAGCATAGTAAATAGTGAAACGCAAACTATCGTTTCGAGCCGATCTCCTTTCTTGCGTTTCATAATTAAATTCTCTTTTGATCTTGTTCGTCTATAAAAATAGAATTTGGAAATGATTGCGGGCTTTTGACAAAGAGCGAAAACAATTGAGGAGTGTTGACCGTAGAAATAGGTTTTTCAATATAAATATTATTATTATTTTCAAGACCTCCTATTTTTAACTGTGGTAAGTGATTTATGCTTGGAGATAGCTGTCCAATTTTATTTAGTGCCGTTGCGAACTAAATTTTATTTCATCGTTGTAGGGTGTTCCACACGGGTCTTCCACACGGTCCGAACAAGGGTCTTCTACACGGACCGAACATATCAGCATACTACCACTATACCCCGGAGTATTGCTAACTACGCCGATCAGCAACTGCCTGCTGCTTACCAAAAGGGAAGTGAAACTTTTGTTCATATCTAATTTAAGGCCCATTGGACTTGATTCTTACTGGTGATCAAGCATTACATGGGAATTATTTGATGGACAAACTTGTCTGAAATCTGACCATTTTTTTAAATAAATAATTTCCATTCAAAATAGATGATCCCTAACCTAGTCAAATCATATGCTAATTTTATGTCTATCAAACACCCACTAGCTTCTTAAATTAGATAACTTTTGAAGGAGTCGACTTAGCAAAAAATCATCTCAGAGCTTTTTTGTAGATCGTTAAATTCCCTACAAAAATAAGTATTTGTCGTCACTAGAGGATTATTTGTTTAAATGCATTAAAAATCCAAACAAAATAAAAATAACATTCCTGTGTTATTTAAATGGGAAATCAAAAATTATGAATCGTCACCTGTTAATATTAAAATTAAGAGCTCAATACGTTACCAGAATTTTTTATTCGTCATTTCGGACGATATTTTCATGGTATCTAAGGAAAAAAAAATAAAATTTTTTTTTGGCGCACCCTACTAAATATGAAATCAAGTTGAATAATGTTCGTTGACGCCGAACGAAGAGACTGACGTGGGTTTTATGATTTTATATCGTAACTGCAGTGAAATACATGATAATAATACATGTGTTCGCGTGGTGACTATTCATTATCTCGACTGAAGGTTATTGGAGTTTGTTATGAGGTATCAGTTTTTACTGTATTGATGAAAAATTAAAGAAAGTGGTAGCCCTAGTTTTGATAAGCATTGCTATTTAAACGGAGACGGAGGGTCGAAATGATTCATATCGTTGCAACCATTCCGTGAAAATGGACTCTCAAAAAAAAATTTGCGTCAATTGTGGCCGAGTCTACGACTTTAGCCCATTTTGGAAGTTATGTAGAGACTGTGGACTTAATAAATTTATAGAGGAGGAGAAACAAAAAAAAAATGTGTAAATCTTCCGTTCACTCATCACAAATTTCTTGTCTAACATTTTTTTTGCTGTTTATCTAAACGTACTATCCTCATAGATAGCAGTGAGAAGCCAGTGCTGTCGTTAGCTGGTGAAGATATTGAGTAAGTTAGTATTCTCCAGAACCTGGGAGCTATTATCGATCCAACTCTGCAATGATCTGAAAACAACCAGACTGATACGCTGTTATCGCCGATTCCGGGTTTCTGGAACTTTGTGCAACCTGTTGCTTCCCTGGATGAATTCAAGACGATGCTACAAGTACTTATTACTTGCTAGTATAGTGACTTGGCGAACATTAGTTTCTGGTGTGTGATGTGCTGGTAGGGCTGTCAAGTGTTATATGATACAATACTTTTTGTAAATCGTCTTGTTTCTGTTTTTTTTAAATGCCATGAGTTTTATATTATTTTTGTCTTTATTTAAAAAAAAAAGGTTGAGCCAAAGCTTTTGTATTTTGTAATGATAAAGCCTACTCGAGGGTAAGCAGGCTAAAATATTAAAATATTAAAAATTTTAAATACAGAACATAATTATAAAAAGCGTCTGATTATGGAATCTATGTAAATGGAGAGGCATCAAGATTTAATTAATAAAAGGAAAAATACAGAAACCATAGATAAGATCTACCATGATATAATTAAATTAAAATAATCTTTAAAAAGTACCGTTGTTACACTTTCTTGGTTAATTAGTTGGAAATTTAAATTTGCGTTTGTATTCATGTAATTTCAAAATTTGTAATTGTAAGTGTCTTTTAAACTTTACGATTATATTTATGTAGTTCAAAATTGACAACCCTGGTTATCTGGGTAGGTGATTTGAATGACTGACTGTATAATTTGTAATATTACCAACTGTACATAAGACCAGTGTTAGCACACGGTTTTGGCTGTCAGTTGACCAATAATAAGATTTATGAACGCATTGTTCATGTGACTTTATAATTTCTTAACATTATAATGTTTTTTAACCAACGTTAAGATAATTAAAGTTAATGAATTAATTAATTAAGTTACATAGTTGGACTCACATGAGTTTATTTATTTTAATATGGTTCCAAATTTAACGGACAAAACAGGTTATAAGTATTCACCGCTATAACCTGTCCTCATAACATTTTTTTTTGTTTAAAGTTTATTTACTTAAATAAACGATACATATTTTTATTACTTAAGCTAAGTAAACAAATAAGAAAACCTTATAATCTCTTTTTTAGTTATTTTAATCACAGCCCTGATTAAACAAAATCATTAAAAAGGATTAAAAATGATTTGATTTGTAATCATTTTGAATAATTTTTAATCGTTCAAATCATTTCTAATTCTTATGAGCGTTTAACATGTGATTTACATTCAAATCCTTTTATTAAATCAGGGAGGCTGTAGTTATCAGCACTTGAATCCAGTCTATCTCTGTGCTATGTGAAGGAAAAAAAATTTTTCCTTATAGACTCCAAAACGGCTGGACCGATTTCGATGAAATTTTCAGACAATCTTCAGATTCCAAGTAGGTCCTCTCTCTCTCTTATCTTTTCTTTCTCCATTGGCCCGACTGACCTAGGGTGCTTTTTACTTTTAAATTGCATATTTTTAAGACCGTTTTTCAAACAACTATCAAATGTCCACGTAAGTTATTTATCTCTTGTTATTGAAGTTTGGTTTTCCTTAATAAATGCGATGTACAGCTGACCTCTCTTATCTAAAAAATTTTATGTTTACCTATTTTTAGTTCGGGATTTCCATTATTAATAATATGTTTGTTACAGTCGTTATTTAACAGGACAAAGTATTATTTTGAGAGTAGGGAAAATTCCGACGCAAGTTCGGTACTGCTATTGGTATCTGGCAATTGCATGACACCACCTCGTGGTCAAAGACTGTACTACTGAAAGCGGGTCATGTATTCTTA
This sequence comes from Coleophora flavipennella, assembly GCA_947284805.1. Taxonomy (NCBI): domain Eukaryota; kingdom Metazoa; phylum Arthropoda; class Insecta; order Lepidoptera; family Coleophoridae; genus Coleophora; species Coleophora flavipennella. The sequence continues at coordinate 4,174,899 of OX369307.1, forward strand.
TGGGGACGACATATTCGCCACCTGGATTTTTAGAGCTTAACTACTGAAAAATACCATTGAGTACAGATACCAATAGACACCATCCACGGATTAGATGATTCTAGTTTTTGGAGTCCCGGACAGAATTGTACAAGTACAGTCACCATCAGCCACCAAACAGTCTGTGGATGGTGTCTACACGGAAAACCAAACGTAGGTGTGAGCACCATCTCACATTGGTCTGAGAGCCATCTGTAAGAAAAAATATTTATAAATGGATGCTAGGCCTATGCAGATAGTATATAGTACAATCTGCATTGGACACAGGCCCATCCGAGATTGGTCTCACACCAATCTTAGATTTGTTCGTTCAAGATAGTTGCAGAGCCCATGCGCATGTGCGTAGAACCAATGTACATGTCTGTCACAACTAGCTGAGATTGTACACTCGACTATCTTAGATTGGTCTGGTACCCATCTCATAAATTAATTATTGCAATAATTAATTATCGTCATTAACTTTTTATAGACTGTATCGACTTCCTTCGTGACATTTGTTGTGTATTTTAATTCGTTCTATGAAAAGCTACAAAATTTGCGAACTAGTCACAGATTTTTAAGCTCTCAGATACCATAAAATTCACTATTTATCAACCATTATGATTCAGCATAGAACCATAGCCATCCAACACAATAAATGGTCATTCTTTAGCGCCTACATGTTTTAGAATATCAAAATCCACTGAATATATGTTATGAACCTGATGTGATGTCTTGTTTACGAAAATGCCATTACTCAGCCATAATAAATCATTTCGGATAACATCTGTTTTTCATTTAACGCTCCCTGTACAATTATAAACAGTGCGCATGGTTAAATTTTTTATAAGAATTTTCCAGTTGTTTTCTTCTAATCTTTTGATGCGCACTCACAGAAAATCTCGTCGAGTTTAGTTAAGTCCTTACTTTTGGATTCGAATAAATTCTGAGTTACGACCTGCCCGACAAATTTCTGCTGTCGTCCTCCAAGCGCAGCTGCTGGCCTGCGTGTTCTCCTGTCTCCCTTTTATTATAACAATTTTGTGTTTGATTTAAAATTTATTAAGAGTATGGTACACCCAAAGTTTTTTACGTATAACGTTGAAGGGTAATTTCGACAGCTGATAATTGAACTTTGTTTTACCTTTTTAGGAATTTATCAGATCATTTTATATACCCGGGGGGACGATCGATCGTTACCTAACCTTTTTTTTTATTTTAAAATTAGGTAATGTGTTGTTTTTATATTTAACTACTTCCACGGTCAACCATTTGTTATACTTACCAATAATTTGTTACGCTTTTACCTATTTTTTAAATGTCATTCACTCTTTACATCTTTATTTATCCACTTTTTTTATCTTTAACCAAATATTTCTAAGCTTATAAAATAAAAGTATTCTATATTACCCTAAAATTTATTTTCTTTCCGAAATTCTTATTTAGGCCAGGAGTAAAAATTATACGTATCATGTAGCATCTCTATTATATTATTTAACCCCTTTTAAATCAAATTATGCTGCAATAGGTACTGTCTTAAAAAAGTGTGCGTGTCAGCTCCGACGCGCAACAGGAATTTATTATCATGAATATTTTTTAGGGTTCCGTACAAAAAAAGCGGGATCCTTATAGGATCACTCGTGCGTCTGTCTGTCTGTCAAAGCCAATTTGCTCCGAATCTACTGGACTAAATCAAATGAAATTTGTTAGGATGGTGTAATCCATAACCCAAACACAGATGTGCAAAGTAAATATTTTTGAAGTAAAACTTCTTTCCGCACGCTTGACTTGGGGAGAAAGCTGGTGGATGCGTGACGAGAGCGTTACGGAAGTGTGATCGGGCGAGGCGAACGGAAGTTGAGAGGGATATATAAATTAGTGAAGATAGAAAGAGATACTATTTATTTTTGTTTACTAAAATATCGGTTGTCAAAACAAACATATAAGATATAAAAAAGATTAGATCATTTTCAGAGGATAATGAAACTCTTTTCATAAACAAAATAAAAAAGGTTTGATTATTTTCTGAAGACTGAGTATTAACTTTCATACATATAGATGTGCGGTCTAAAGCACACTCGTATATATTTTTTTTAATTAAGGGTAATTTTCTGAGGACAAATTAGGAATTTAAAAAAAAGTTTTGAAAACCTTACTGTGCCATACTCATGTATCATATAAAAGGGCTCGTTAATAAGATCTCATATTTTTGTTATTACATTATTATTGTAAAATAAAAAGTTTTGATTTTATTCATGAAAGAAGAAAAAAAATTACCATCACCTCCCCCCCTAATTTCCGAAACTACTGAGCTACTGTTCATTGCCTTTAGATTACAGGAAAACCTATAAGAATTCTTTCAATTGAAAATAAAAGGGTAAACACAATACAGAAAATACACTTACGGAAAATAGTACACCAAAACACCACTAGATAGCGCTAGTAGTAGTTAACTCGCGTCTTACTGTAAGGATTTCAATTGTGATATTTGTTTTTGACTGGCATTGTACGGTACCCTCTCCACGCGAGTTCAACTCGCACTTGGCTGATTTTTTAATAATTTTTTATCCTACGTGGAGCTGGGACAGCGCCCTCGCGGTGTAGGCTGTATGGTCATGGAGTCTTAGCCTTCATATAAATGAAAAGTGACTAAACGTGCAATTTCAATCCGTGTTCATTTCCCATCTATTTAAAATCGTTTCCAATGGAGTAAAAAGTCAATATCGACGGCGAAGTGACATGATCTCCTAACTACATTTTTGTGATTTCAAGATTTTTATGTAGTTAGGCGCAAAATATTGACGCCTTGATTTTCCAATACTTAGTATGATATTAATTAGTGTTAATATATTCTTTAAAAAATCAGCGTATATCTTGCTGTCCATATCTGCTATTTAGTATTTTCGCGTAATTTTTGCTGCAAAAATCATGTATTTACTAAAGTACACGTGCATACTCTAGCGCTGAACTTGGCCGTCTGTCTGAGCGAGTGAAATGACAACGATGCGAAATAGTGGTGGTGGCGTCGTGGCAGTCCTGCGCTAAGCATGGGAACAATGCATCACTTTAAAGAGCAGAGCGATTTGAATCTTTTACCTGGAAGGAGTTGAATCACTAATTTAGTTCAGTAGTTCATTTAGTTAGGTATGATATGACTCATGAGCGATTTAACTCACAGAACTAGAGTTATTGATTCAAGTTGATAAAAGTCGAGTACAAGCTAATTACGAAGGCGGTAGCCGGAGTACTAAAAAAAAACCGAAATAGTTTTAAGAGGATATACGAAAAAATATTTACTGTTTGGTGGGCGGAGTCTACTCGTTCAAAACCCCCCGAACCCCGCTTACGAAACACGCGGGCTGCCACCGCGTCGCGTCAGAAAGCGCGCACTGCGCCGAGGAAAAGACATGGAGTTGCTTTGAATAAAAATTGTTTATTTATAAATGTCACTTCTCACTCAATTCCCGTGCCGCATTCACGGCCAATTCACCAAAATGTCTCAACACGAGTACCTCACACTAACTAGATCACGTGGCCTCGTCCGCGAAATTTAATTTCTTTCAGAATATTGTTCTTACATAAATAAAATAGGGTACAGTTTGTAAGTGTGGATCGTAGAGTAGACTCTAGGAGTAATGCAGAAAACTTGACATCCGATAAAAAAATCACTGTACTTTAGAACAAAAGCAAATATAATACATACATATATATATAAATACATTTTGGAACTTCACAAATATGCATTTGACCTTGCACTTGAAAATACCAGTCAGAGTTTTTCTTTAGAATAATCTGACCAGTTTTTTTGGAGTTTACTCCTTAAGAATCGATTTGCATATAAGGCGCCCGGTATGAAAAAAATATAAGGAGTAAAATCTAGTGATTGAAAACGTAGTTTTTTATATTCTCTTTGCGCGTTACGTTTTTTACGCGCAACCTATTGTATTGTGCGCACCTCTGTCACGTGATACAAAACAGTCAGGATTGGCTGAATCTAAGATGACGTTCTGTCATTGTTGCAGTCTTAAGGCGTGTCTCCTGCGCCCGCTTTTTTGAAACATTAATAGTTGTAAGCATGCAGTGACATTTTTAATGTGGACCCATCGTCGCAGTCTTCCTGCACCGAGGTTGAATGTTACTGGAAAAACCCATCCTCTCGAGAGTAGGGACTACTATAAAATACGTCACTGTAGATCAAATTTGCAAAAAAACAGCTCCACATCATGAAACCAGCACATACCTTTTCCACGAGTTTCTTCAAGAAACAAAAAAGAAGAAAATTATGAATTGAGAACTGTTGAAGTATCAGAACGATTTTAAACACAGTGATGTTAGAAAGTTTTCACTTCATCATTTCCTTATTCAAGCGAGTGATGATATAAAGAATGATGTCCACAAATTACTAGAAACATTACAAGAGAAACTTAACGAAAATGCTCTTGATATTATTGAAGAGTCAACTTGTAATCAATGTAAGAGCTCCTTTTTTCCGCGCAAAGCATTACTAGTTACCTTAGATAATCTGTTATCATGTGCGCATCGCGTGGTTCGAATGACGACAGACAAGGCGCCAGCCTGGCTTCTCGGAAATAATCCCTGAGCTAATTTGTTTCAACAACTGTCTATTCACTCGACTCGAGGTTAATCCTCACCCGACTGAATAAAACTTAGTTATGTTTTTTCCAATAGACAGTTTCCTTTTAGTCTATCAAACTCACTGTAATACCTATAGATATTTATTTATACATATGAATCCGTTACAACATTTTATTTCTACTAACGTGTTAGTGTTTGCTATAAATCTATCTGGGTTTGCTCCAAAATATGGTTGGTTTTTGTCAATAAATAAACCACATAGGTAGATTTTTTCCCCAAGCATTTCCGAAAACTGTTCGCGCGCTGTAGTTTCGTTCATCAACCCATGATTTATTGACGTGACATGACTTAAATCTGACCGGTATAACATATTTTTTACCATATTTTTACATGGGTTAGTCGTTCTCCTCTTTATGACTTTTCCAAAATTTGAACTTGTCAGTAATTTTCTCCTTAGCTCCATCCATTCACCTGATCCACTTTGCAGTTTAGTAGATTCTTGAATGTCCCGTAGTTCTTCGTCAGTCTTGATCAAATTATCGAGAAATGTCGCCTTTGCCAATCCAAATGTCTCGCTGTCCATATCTGGGTTATCAACATTTTCCCCGTAGTTCAGGTCTGTCTTCTTTTGAATTAATTTTCTATTCTTTTTTCTTATTTTGGTTTTGTTATATTTTCTCTGTTTTTATTGTTTTTCCTCAAACAGTTTTTTTCGTTTTGAAGCAGATTCTTGTTTTATATTTTCGTGAACTGTGGAATAAATTTTTCCAGTATTAAAGGAAATTACCGCGCCTGCGCATCTACCTTGATAAGACCGTTTTAACGCATAATTGACGCGTTTGCCGCCAACAAATTTTGCTATGACTCCGTTCAATCGCTCGACTACATTGCTATCCACGTTTTCCATCAAACTCCTTGCTGATGATGCAACGTTTGCGACAATAACCTTTATTTGAGACCAGATACGGAATTTAAATATATCACTCTGTTCCGTCGTTTCTTTCTTGCAGATAACCTTATTACAATCATTATGGTTACTGTATGCATGCTGAATAGACATGTTGATGTCTCTGTGTAATTTTGCTACACTGTCTGGCTGTTTATTTTTGTGATGATAGTTTATTGCCGAGCAAATATTATTGTTATCAGGATTACCTAGAATACTTACTTTTTTATGTAACTACTAACGACTCTATTACTCTGTTCAGTAGTAAGTAGTTGCGCTAGGTACCTACGTACCAAAACCAACCTAACGTATGTAAGTTGAAATGAATTGAATTGAATTGAAGTGGAGTAATTTGAGCGCGTCAAACATAGGTCTGTCGTCGGCAGTGGCCACAGGCGTAGTGATCAACTTGGAAGAAAGAGAGAACGGTATCCGTCCCAATGTAGTCGGATAGAAATAGAGAGGGCACGCCGGCGTCTTATCTAAATGACGTAAGCGACAATTTCAATACGACTTATTTATGTAAAAGCGAAATAATGAAATTAAAATTTAACTTGGTGAATGAATATGAATTATATAAATCTATAATTTCACAAAATCTCGCTGTTCTAAGTATAGTATTTTACATAAAATCCGAAATAAGGTGAAATCGAAGAGCTTACTTTGTTGTTTTTTTTTATCGAACCAAACTTCGTCAATCATGTTTTGACCTTGGTGAATGACTGATGTATATAGTCAAGAATTACATACTTAAAACTCAAATCATTTCGATTACAGAGTTCAAAAATAATGAGTTTAGCAGTTACAAAAAAATATTCGTATATCCTCTTAAGCTATTTAATTTATAAAGTAATTACAAGTAAACTTAGACTAACAACTATAGCTAGGTATCTGGTTCGGCGGTTGGAACCCAGAATGAACTTCGGTAGTCACGTAGGTCGACCGCTGCACGAGGTTCGCGTCAGCAGTTTTCGCCATTCGATTGGGAAATCGGGTCATCGATGCCTCATGCAGTATTGGTGGTGTGTCAGCGCTTTAGGCTTAGGGTTCCGTGGTAACACCTCCCCCCGAAGATCAGCAACCTATTTTGAAACGTTTAGTAAAAATGTTGCTGCTCTGCTGTTCTTTCCTTGATCCTGGACGGTGGTTGTATCTGCAGACTCATAGGTATGGGTTGGTGATGTCACTTGAGGCGTTGCATTTGTCTTCTTCTGGAAACAGGTCAAGTATTTTCGGCACAGTGCAAGTATAGCGACTGCACATGAGATGAGTAAGACCACGTAGAATGGAATGGTAGTATGATACATAGAATTGGTAGGTATTTCATTAGTGTAAACGGAGGTTTGTGACATTATTTTATCTTGAATGCTTCGGAGTTCATCTAGATTGATAGAGCTGAGTGTAATTGAAGAAGATTGGGATGCTGCATCTGCTACAATGTTGTCTGGAATATTCAATATCTTCACAGGCTGCCCTTCAATATGATCGTTTGCGTTAAAAATGGTAAATTCTGAAGTTCGTAGCATACAGTGGTAAGGGAGAGTAGCCAAGTAGCTTCCATCTAAAGTTCTATAATCATCTCGTTCACAAGTTAATTGTACTTTTGTTGGTCTGGGAAAAATTATAGTGTCTGTCATCTAGTTTCTCCATAGTTTCTTTGAGAAGTGTAATAGTTGTCTGCTGGCAAGTTTCGTCTAAGATTTGATCTGTTATAAGCCGTTGGATACAATCTGGACCAGTCCTCATCTGCTGATTCAGTCTTTCTTGACAGAGGTACCGAGTTTTTAACTTCGGGCATTCTGCCTCTATGTACACATAAGATTTCCCGTTGGTTGCTATCAAAGGAGAAGGAGGGAGAAGGATCTGTCTATTCTTATTATTCGGTAAAATTGGTAATTTGTAAAGGTCGTAAGTGTAGGGTGAGATTATAGGAATTTTAAAAATTATGACTATCTGACTGCCTGTATAATATGATCCTGTATCTATAACATCGTAGTATTCTCTTAATTCTATGTCTAATAATTGGGTCCGTTTCGTAATAGTCGTTATAATAGTAATAGTCACTATCGTCATAGGTCGTGCACTCGTTCACGTTAACGTCTCGGGTCTTAAAATAGTTTCATGGAGGTGGATTTCCATGCTTAGACCAGTCATGCGCAGAGGTAGATGGCTGCAGTACTCGTGGTGTAAAGTGGCTTACACCGCTCATTGGTCTTGGGAAGTTATTATTCCTGGGCACTCTAAAAACGTTACTCTGCGGATTATAGTTAGGCGGCTGTGCACTGAATATCTGTTGCGTGCGAGTAGGCATACGAGGCTGGGACTGGGGCTGGTTAAAGTGAGGAGTAAACTGAGGTCTTGGTGAATTGACACCGAAGCGGGGTGGAGGTGCTTGGAGACCTGGGCTTCTCAAAGGCATTTGAAATGCGAATGGTTTAGGTACATTATAAGACGGCATGGGCGTATGTCCTGGGGGCTTATAACTGGAGCCTTGTCCATATTTATTTAAACCTTCGTTTCTGTTCTGCAAGTACATAGTATTCAGTTCCTCCTGTACATATTCCAACGCTCTTTCTATGCTGTCAGGTCACATACAACCTATACGAGATCCAAGTGGTTCTTTTAGTCCCCGTACAAAGGCTTGCATGGTTAATTTTTTGTATAAATCGCGTTTCGCGCTTACGGTAGTCTCTACGGTCTCGTGTAAAGTTATATACGTCATAATGGTGGAGAATAACGTCTGACACCTATCGTAAAATTCCTGAGGGTTACTGTTTCCTTGAACTTGCACAGCCAGGTCATTGTAAAGAGTAGTCTCGTCTCTTTGGTCGGTAAAGTTATTAATTAATATGTTTTTTATGCCTACCCAACTGTCTGGTATTCCATTGGAATTAATCGTTCGGGCTGCGGGGCCTGTTATCTTGTTCAATATGCCATTTAACAGACATAGTTTATTTAACTCGGTTGCCTGATTTGAATAAATATCTACTAACTCATCACACAGTTTGACAAATCTCGCTAAGACATTAGGGTTCCCGTCGAACTCGGGCAGAAGCCTAAGTGCCTTATATATAGTGTCTGGGTCGAAAGACATGGCTACACTACTTACACTATCCGAACTACTGTTAAGGTCAATTCCTCTATTGCTATCTACTAGATCCACCCTAGACTGTCGCGATACAGTCCCACGGGTGTTACTCCTGGGATGAAAAATCTTGGGGAATTAATCTAAGGACTTAGGAAACTAAGGGAGGAATAGCAACACTGAGAAAAAAATTGTGTGTACTCACATTAACATAGTATCTCGGCCTCTGAGCTTTTATCGATTTCTGGATGTTCCGGCGCTGCCTTGCGTAGATTCTGTATACTCGGAGCTGCGACTAAAAAGCCGCCGGGAGTCTTGCGTATACCGTCCCGTGAGTATCCTACCGACTGCGCCAATTACGAAGGCGGTAGCCGGAGTACTAAAAAAAACGAAAGAGTTTTAAGCTATTTAATTTTTATAGTAATTACAAGTAAACTTAGACTAACAACTATAGCTAGGTATGATCTGGTTCGGCGGTGGAACCCAGAATGGACTTCGGTAGTCACGTAGGTCGACCGCTGCACGAGGTTCGCGTGAGCAGTTTTCGCCATTCGATTGGGAAATCGGGTCATCGATGCCTCATGCAGTATTGGTGGTGTATCAGCGCTTTAGGCTTAGGGTTCCGTGGTAACAAGCTGCTCCCTCACCTTTGTGTACGTATTTTTTAAAAGCTTTTATTTAACTTGCAATGTTTGTATGTTAGTTTGTTTAGGTAGGTTCAAATCTTGTGATCCATGTTAGAGCTACTTCTAGGGGTTCGATTGCGTTGTTTGGTATGAAGCCGTATTCCCGGTGACAATAGATTCTATTGGTATTTTTTGGTGGAAATTTTTATAACTTTATAGATGGAATCATGGTTCCAGGATCGTCTTTTTTTTAATAAAATCTTAGGAAATACCATGCTTGCCTTTTTGAAATTTGAAAATTACGGTCTTTTTACATTCATTTGAGCATTTGACTTTTTTAAAATGAACTCTTTTTCAAATAAAAGCTTGTACTTAAAAGTTTTTAGGTTTTTCAATATTTTTTTAGTTTTGAGGATTAGACTTGCAGAAACTTACACTAGTTTTAGCCGCCAGACTAAAAATGCGCCACGCACACGACATGAACAAACCAAAATGATTTCAAATGTACTATCGATAGGTAGATAAAACCAATATACTAAATGTGTAAAAGTAAAATGAAACAACTTCAAAACTTTTAAACTTTTTTTTAATTTCTTTATTTTTAGTGGTAATGCTATCTATCTAGCAACGTTGAATCCAATCACCTATACTCACCAATAGGAATTATCAAATCATAAAACATGTGTTTCATTCATTAACAGATACAGAGTCCTGTGGGCTTCCATCATCATCTCAGCAGCATGAAAGTTAAGGAGTTAAATCGTCCATCATCAGCTCATCTGAATAACCTGAAGGAATACAACTATTGGTCTATGCATACCTAGGTATATATCTATGTATAACTTTAAAAAAAAAATCCTGCAACTCCTAACCGTTAAGGAGTTGTACCTTCCTACATCAGCTTATCAACATACTAACAGACGCAAGTATATTAATAGCTTTAGAAAACATATGAATCACGTAATTAGTGCCTTTATTTTTGAAGGGTTGCCCTCGATTTCCCTGGGATCCCATCATCAGATCCTGACTTGGTGACAATGGGACCCCCTCGGGAGTATACTCTTTCGAATGAAAAAATAATTTTGTAAATCGGTCCACAATTGACGGAAAAATCGGTGAACATACTGTGACAAAAATAATGGAAACTGGGGATAAAAACCCTTACGGAGTTTGCCACATATGATACGTAAGATTTAGAGGTTCGGGCCTAAACGGAGTTTTAAGAAAAAAAAAATGTTATGGGGTAAATTAGAATATATGTATTTTATGATTATTTTAAAAGGAAGGAACAATAAACAATATGAGTATAAAAAAAAGGTGTGATTACATTGGTTGACCGTGTTGAAAATTTAAAACAATGACCTACTTTATTTATGGGCAATTCCCGGAAATAAATTTAAAGTTACAATTTTATTAGTATATAAAAAGGTTATTTTATAGAATGCCGGTAGGCAACGATCGTTACCGTCCCTTTGGTACTTAAATAAGTTACTAAGTTCTAAAATAATTAAATTTCACTTTGGTCTGAATTACCCTATTTTTCTAACATAACACGTATCAGATACAAAACACTTTTAAAATTTAAAATAAATAATTAATGGTTAGAAACTGGAAGCAGGAAATCTTCTAGGAAGGCAGAAAAGTCAAAGAGTTAGAGAAACGCTCGGGACAAAAGATAAAATAAATATTCACTTCCCTTGGCAAGCAGCTGGGCGGGCAGTGAAAGGACTGGCTGGTGGTCAGCACAGCTCCATCTCAGGATTAATCCTTAATCGGGTATAGCGTCGGGACGTCAACCTCGCAGGGGGGTGGATGAAACCCTACGGACATATATAAATCTAGTTCGTAGCAGTACCAAAAATACACGCAAAGCGGTTTCCTTATACAAATTACTTACCACAGAATAAAATAGTGGGCCTCAACAAAACATTATAAAACAATTTATCCAAAAAAATTTAAATTCACATGAGTGTAGACGGGATCACGATCAACCTTTGTTTTTCTCTTGTCAAAAAATAACAACTATTTTCAAATTCAAATTCCATAGAGCAACGACATCAAAAAAGAATTTAATTATGAAACGCAACAAAAGAGATCGGCTCGAAACGATAGTTAGCGTTTCAATACATAAAAAAAAATATACAGTCGAACTTAGTACCTCCTCCTTTTTGAAGTCGGTAAAAAAGCATTCACGAAATCACGAATGAAACGTAACCAAACAAATGTCACAGTTGTCATGACATCCAAAACAAAATGTTGCAAAATATAAAACCAAAAAATACCATAACACAAATTTCATCTCTGTTACCGATCATTTAAAGATTTCCCCGCTATTAAAGGTGAGCTGGCTGGCGCGCTGTGCCGCGCGCGAAAAGTCTTCTAGTTTTTTCTTCGTATTTTTCGTCAAGAAAAGTTTATGTTTTACATGTGGTACAAAATTTAAGATCGACAATAGCGACATCTAGTGAGCATCTTAGAACCTGCGAGAAAAACGGCCATTGTACGGTCATTTTGGGAATTATTTTACAGTAGTTCTGGCAACGCTGTCACTGAGATAAAACGTAGTAGGGACTTTTTTGGCGGGATTTGTGGTGAACACATTCGTAGTTTTATTTTATTGTTTTTACATTATTTTCTGTTAGAGTTTTGTTTCAAAAAGTGGTGCATTTTGAAGAAAATCGTCTGGTGCACGTGAGCAATGTGGAGATCAAGAAAATAAAATGAAGGAGGACTTGAAAACCCGACTTGCACTGGGTGCAGTTTTATAGACGCCCTACTGTGGCGGGTGTTCCACCTCAGAATAAGGCTGCTGCAAATACTGTCAAAAACTACAGAGATGATTTGTAAATTATTACTCTTATTATTATTGATGATTTAATTTGTGACGGATTTCCCGTCATATCTAGCGGATTATGTTATAAAGAAACGGAAAAAATACTATTTTGACAGCTAACGGGTTTGTTGGCGGAATTTAGTAGCAAAAGATTTTACATCAATTAAAGATAGATTTCAATTATTTTCACGCGACCTATAGGTCCGTTTCTTGGCGCGCGTTTATGGTTGAAAAAAGTATACAAACCGATGGATATTCTTTGTGGAAAGTGTAATATTGTATCAACAGTATCGTGAATAGGCGGCTTTATCAGGCCTTGAATCCCTAGCTAGTAAAATAATTGGATCCGTCCGTCCCCATATTTTACTCAGATTTGCTTCATACAAGCCACATACAAGCAAAAGTAACGCCATCTAACATAACTCGTTAGATCTAACCTTGGTAGAATTGATTGTCGCTTTATAAATTCGTTTATATAATTGGTTTACAAGAAAAAATACAATGTAAGGTTACTTAACGATAATAAGACATCCCATGTTTCTTTTTAGCCTTTCTTTCATGATTTTTACAGCCTCTAACAACACATTAAGGCATTTTTATATGGAATATCTTTCCACCGCACTCTACAATTTCCCGCAGACGACTGAGTCGCGAGTGTGCAAAACTTTCGATTTTCGCACCAATTCGCTGGGAGCATTAGTCGTGCGCGTTGGCCGGGTCCTTACGCCAGTAATATATAAGTCATTGGATTTAACCTTGATTTAAAGGATTTTTAACGGAATTTCGTAATAAAGTCGGCGGAATTCCAAAATTATTGTTGGCAACACTAAAAACGTAGTGACATATGTCACAGAGCGGACGGCTCAGTTCCAGGGCTTAATTTGAACGCCCTATAGTTTGCAGACTACGGATGACGGGGGTATAGTTCATGTTAGAGTTCACATACTCACGTAGTTTATGAATCAAATTGTACAGGCTATAGATTACGTTCCGTAGTTGGCAGGGTGTAGATTGTGTACAAATAGTTCCAATACATCAGTCCACGAACTACGGAGTGTACACTACAGGCTGCAAACTATCAGCCCGGGCGATAGTAGACGCACCGTGGAACACGGCCCGTATTTTGTGTACTAAATTGCTCAGTATAGTTCATGTTATAAATTTGACCCCGTAAATGTCTATCAGTTTCCCATTTCCGCCTATCAATTCTTATGGGTGCGTTCAGTAAACGGCCTTATCACATCTGTGCATAGAGGTACACCTATGCGTAACATAACATAATCAACCTTGACATGAACAACTTGGTACTCTAAAATAGGTAATCTTTGCTAGTAATTGTAGACTAACTTTGGCAGTGTCGATTAAAACAGTAAGAGTTGTAATAAATCTCATTGTATAATCAAGTATAGAATAATGGCATGATCATCTTTGATGAATAGTAATGTGTATCTAGAACGAAAGTGTTTACGTGCTTGTAACTTGTGCACTAATTAATGGATAAGCTTTCTAAAAGGTATACAAATAGAAACAACAATTTAAAAAAAATAACACATAATGAGCGCAACATGAATAAATGTTCTTTCAAAGTATCTTAGGGTTAACAGGTATCCAGGGGGGAAAAGGGATTTTTCATACAGATTTTTTTAACAGACATTACGAACGATGGAATAGATCTTGATCCGCCACGCCGGGTGAGCTGGTTTAAGCTGGGCGCACGCGCCTTTCGCCTTCTTTCTACCTAGTATTAAAATACTTATGGTGAATTCTGTACCTAAATAATTAATAAACAAATTTTGCTAAAAATCTCTGAATAAACCAAAACAAGCATACGGCGATAAAAGTGAGGCAACTAATGTGCTTGCTTGTATGAAAGGAACTACCAAGACTACGTAACTACGTATTTTTATGGTACTCCTCACAGAATAGATAAAAGTTACTCTTTGTAAGTACCTAAATCGGTGTAGTTTTAACATTTTGGCCCTTCTAAATCCTGCACACCTACCTAGTGGTTCTTTCTAACTTTTACTTATCTCAAAAAGTTTTAAATCCGACCTAAAATAGTAATATGACATCTAAGGCAATGGGCCAAAGAATAAAGACTAACGTACTAACGTACGGGACAAAAATCCTTAATTCATTACTTTTTATAATGAACGCATTCAAAGAACAACGGATGTTACGTTTACTTAACACTCAAAGGTCAATGTCCTGAGACACGGACTACCTACACCCCCGTAATCTACAGTACACAATCTGTAGGGTTGGTTACAGCCTTGAAAGTGGCTGCTCGCTGCGTAGTTTGAGTACCGCGGAGCACAGCCTGTAGATGGCGTACCGCGGAATACGGGCTATAGTTGATGTTCGCGTAGACCATGGACTACGGGGTCAAATCTTTTACATGAACTACACCCCTGAACACTTCAGTACACGTAATACGGGCCGTGTTCCGCGGTCCGTCTACTATTGCCCGGGCTGATAGTTTGCAGCCTGTAGTGTACACCCCGTAGTTTGTGAACTGATGTATTGGAACTATTTGTACACGATCTATAGCCTGCAAACTACGTAACTTCATCTATTAGCTCGTACAATACGGGTAACGAACTACGGTGGCCCAGAATTCTGATGTATGTACAGAGGCCAGCATATCAGGCTATACACTCGTAGTGCGATTCTGACCCATACGCATTCGGCATAAAACGGTACAAAGTCCAAAGTGTATAGCTTGATGTGCTGGCCTGTGTAGTTGTGTACATAATGTATGTATTTTACAACAGACAAGGAATATAGAAACACAGAACACTATTACTCCACAAGGGAGAAGAATGCCAACTCCATAGAAAAAAAAGGGAACAAAATCTTAGGTCATCTTTGGCAAAGTCCGATTTCAGCGCCATCTCTTGAGTGCCCCCAAAACTAATTCGAAGCGCCAAATTCAAGTATGCTTCCGTCCATAATATTTTAATAATCCGGAAAGTAGAGAAGAAATTGGAATATTTTCGCAAAGATCTTACATTTGATTTTGCGAAAAAATTCCAGTTTCTTCTCTTCTTTCCGGAAAAATGGTGACTGTTATAGATAAATAAAACCAACAACAAAATATAAAATAATGTTTTTTCTGTATTCAACATTTTTTAAATGAAATAAAGTCAGTATCAGAAAAGTACGTGGTTGTCATAGAATGAAGAACGATAAAAAACATAAAGCCAATATAATTTTGTTAACAGAATTAATTGTATAAGTAGTTTTAACTTCCTTTCATGTTTTTTTCATGCCTGTATGTATATTACAGATTTTACGATACACCAAAAACAAAAACACGTTTAAAAAATTCCTCATACATAACACATGTTCTGTGAAAATTTCTGCCGGCTACCTATCACGGTTTAATAGATACAGCCTTTTACTGTTTTCAATATGTTTTCTTTGCATACCATATGCAAATCGTCTTTGTGTCCTACTGGCACTTACTAATGTTGCGCATCTCTCTACGCATTCTATTAAGGGTTTCGAGGCATAGTGCAAGCTGTTTTTGAATTCGTTATATTCTCTAAAGAAACAAAACTATGCACATTCGATTCTTCAGATGACATAATATTTGTACATTAAATGCATGTGGATTTATGTTTTTTGATTAAAAACCCACAGACGTATGCACATGCCTGCATTTCTCCACTATTTTCATTCATGCTTTCTTCAAAATGAATCATCCATTGTAGAAAGTGTGAATGTATCAAGTGGGGTTAAAGTTTTACTGCATGTGTCTGCCGGCGTTAATAGCATCTTAAAATTATTTATTATTGCAGAGCTGCTATCGCCTTCGCAGTTTCCTCCTCCTCCGCTCATGGACGGTAGATTTGACATAATTGCCGTCTTCAAACCCGCAATGAATTGTACAGCAGTAGGATTGGAGTTTGCTCCACAATTGCCTCTGATGCATCCAAATAAATTTTCAATTGGATCCTGTTGAATCCGCCGTGTGGCTAGACTTCTTATATCACTATGTTTTTGTTTTAAATTTATCCATAGACGCTCCATTCCATTTATACTCCAGATCCAGCCTTGCTTTGATGGAGGCGGACGAGCGCTCCCCACAAATTCCATATTTTTAAAAAATATTTTCATTTCTTCAAACAGTTTAATATGTGGTGACGTATTTGACATATTGGTTGCGTGAGGTTTCCCTCTACGCAAATCTGGACTTTCACTATTAAAGGCGTCAAACAATTTATCCATGTTGGATATAACGTTAGCAGTGACAGCAGCATCCGCATTAAGTTCGCCTGAAATATTACAAAACATTATTACATACAAAATTATTACCTATCAAAAATCATTGGATATTTTAAGTTCATAAAGGTTGATACTTTGATAGTTTTGTCTCTATCTCAGTTTATGCTATCGGGAACTTTTCGGGTTCTCTATGCTATTAGGGTCTATGTATTCCCCATCCCCTGAACCATCTCTGTGCAAAAAATCACAAATATGCGTTGCTCCGTTGCGATGTTAAAGAAATCAACCAAAAAAGTATTTTTATCAGTTCCCTCAGGAACTGTATCGGACATGCTGTTTTTACGCTATAAAAAGTAGCCTATGCCCTTCTCCATGACACAGGATGTGTTATGGTGTTGAAGCGTGAAGAGGTAACAAACCAAAACATTTTCACATTTTTATCTCGTGATTCTGAGCAACTTTCCATTTCAACATGATCTAACCTTGTGCTATTTTAGCATACATGCCTGCCGCAACAGAGTGGCTGAGCACTTGTGCTGCAAGCTTCACCTTCATTTTCTGTTTTGTGTTTGGACTCAAGTGTTCCTTTTTTAAACATGGAGCAAATACAAAATTCGGATTTGCACTGTCCAGTTCATAGAAGTCCACTATATGACTCCATTTGGCTAAACCTGTAAAAGTTAAAATTTCATTTAGTATGTCTATGTTCATTTTAAGATAAGAAAATAATATAAACTGCATTTTAAGATATTATAATAATAAATATAAACGGTCAGTTGCAGGAACGATAATTATTTTTTGTTTAATCTGTCATTAATAATTATACTAATTTATATTTTCTGAACAAAAAAGAGTTATGGGTTGTCAAACTTGTTGTTTATTGGCAAAAAGTTAATGGACGTTTCTGCAACTCACATTATTTATATTTGGAAGTAAGCATCTAAAATAAAATAAATTTAATAAATAGGATTTACCTTTTCCACTTTCATTGTTTGATGAAATATTTGTTGGACATTTGATGTCATACTTCATGAAAAGATTCCTAAAACATTTGAGCAAATGGGGCGGATCAAACATTGTCACCACCTCATGTTTTTGTCAATTATAATGTACAGTTTGTCCTCAGTAGCACCCAAAATACTCAATGCTCGTCGATTAACCCCGTCCATATCGCAAACAATTGCGGGTATGCTAAGACCAGCTTGAAAGCAACAACCCAGCACCTAAAAATGAAATAAAAGTTCAATATGTTTTATTTTGTAATAAAAATGCGTTTTTTTCTAAAAACGCGTGTAAAAGTCATACAGGGTTCCATAACGATCGCCGTGGAGATCCTTGGGGGAGGAGGGGATGGGGAGTGGACTTCCTTCGGCTGATATTAATATATATTATGTATATACTAGCTGTCCCGGCGAACTAAGTACCGCCTTACATTACATTACACTGCCCTACCCTACCCTACCCTACACTACCCTAACCTACACTACCCTACACTACCCTACCCTACATACACTACCCTACCCTACCCTACCCTACATACACTACACTACACTACCCTACCCTACCCTAAAATAAAATAGATGTTGGCCGATTCTCAGGCCTACTCAATATGCTCACAAAATTTCATGAGAATCGGTCAAGCCGTTTCGGAGGAGTACGGGAACGAACATTGTGACACGAGAATTTTATATATAAGATTATATATTATGTATCATATTTATTTATGTTACATTTATTGTACGAGCACGCACATTAAGGATTATTTTCCGCTAATTTTATAATAAGTATTTTAGCTGACATTGCGAACTCATACATCGCCCGCCGTCATTCACTTAGTGCAATAAAGACGCTTGACAAGAGCACACACGTTTTACATACAAAGTCTCCTGCCGTCCTGCACTCATACAATCCACATACATCGTTCGGGAACCAGCCCGAACATTTATTAAATTGAGTTTGTATTTATTAAAATTAGGCTACGTAGGTTTAAATGTAATATTAGTTGTATTGATGTTCTTTAACTAGCTTGTACGTAATTACGTGTTTCTTTGTCCTCACTAAGTCCTCTGTTTATTATTGTAGAGGTTGACTGGAAGAGATCCCAAAAAGTTAAAAAAGTACTTTAAAAAGTTTTAAAAAAAGTTAAAAAATAAATTAAAAAAGTTGAAAAAGTTAAGTAAGCTGAGAGAAGTTATGAAGCAACTATAACAGAAAACGTAAGAGTGTAGAGTAGAACAGATTTTTGAATATAAAAATCTAAGAAAAGTTAAAAAAAGTACTTACAAAAAGGTAAAAAATAAATTAAAAAAATTATAAAAGTTGAAAAAGTTAAGTAAGCTGAGAAAAGTTATGAATCAATGCAATTATAAAAAGTTAAAAAATAAAGTTAAAAAAAAGTTTAAAAAATAATAATAAAAAAAAAAAGTTAAGAAAGCTGTGAAAAGTCATGAATCAATGTATGACTATTGACAGAAAACGTAAGAGTGTAAAGTAGAACAGATTTTTGAAAATCGACCATTTTTCGAAGCTCATAGCTAGGCAAATATTGGAGATAGATACATAGTGTGAAAGCCAAAGTTATAGAGAATTTTATCAGCTTTTATTATGTAGTACAACAAAATTTCGTACAACGCACCGTTTTCGAGATGTAAGCAAAAAACCAAAAAACGGGACCTTTGTGCCCCCCTCCCCCCTCGGGCTCCACTCGGAGGGGTCAGGACTTTTAGTATGTTTATCTCCTAACTAGTCCAAACAAAGTTCCTTAGTTAAACTTTCTGCTTTCCACTTTTCCATCCACATCCCCCTTGTGAGCACTCATTGACCAGTCTATAGGTATAACAAGTGAAGGCATTGTTTCAATCTGAAATATACAAGATAAAGATCAAAGTAAATGGCAAAAAACTTTTCTGAGATTTAGTAAATGCAGGGTTTTTGTTAATCCTTACTAATATTATAAATGTGAAAATGTGTTTGTTTGTTTGTTACCTTTTCACGCTTCAACGCCTTGACCAATCTTAATGAAATTTGGCATGCAGGTAGCCTGTGTCACAAGGAAGGACATAGGCTACTTTTTGTCTCGTAAAAATAGCATAGCCCGATGCAATTCCCGAGGGAACAGAAAATATACTCTTTTTGGGTTAATTAACATCGCAACGGAACAATGGATTGAGTGATTTTTTGCACCGAGATGGTTGAGGGGGTGGGAAATGACGCGATTTACTAATAAGCATATCCTGACATAGTTCCCGAGGGATGTGGGGAAAATGTATGTCCACACTCGCAAGCGGCTCGCGCACCGCGCACCCTCTAAGTCATTCACAAAAACGATGTCCACGCGGGCGAAGCCGCGGGCAAAAGCTAGTGGATAATAAGTGGCAAATAGTGAAAGCTGCTCATGAAAATGAAGATTTTTTCCTAAGAAACAGCTCAACCAATAACATATATACATACACGAAAAACATTTGACCCCACTGTGAACTAAAGACATGGCTTGCCCATATAAAGCCAGTGGATTAGCACTGAAACAGCTCTAAACGAAAGTTAAGACTTGTTTTGTTTAATTACCTTTCCGCTGGGTAATGTTTCTGTAGTCTCGACCATAACAGGATGTGCATAGTTATGTTCTTCGAGAATTTCAGTTCCAACTGATGACGTCTGCAACATAACAAATAACAAAAGATACATCACAGTAGGTAATAGACAGGCACTGGTCGTGAAGACACTAGGTAGAAAAAGAAGGACAGTAAATACTTTAATATATGAAATAGAAACATACTACATACAAAAATATAAAAATATTATGTAGAAAAAATAACAAAATAAATATAGCTATAAATTACTATATTGCGAGTTCTGGGTAGTGAAGCATTCCCTTAGGATCAATATTTAATATGAATCATCATCATCATATCAGCCACAAATCGTCCACTGCTGGACAAAGGCCTCCCCCAAGGATTTCCACGACGACCGGTCCTGCGCTGCCCGCATCCATCAGCCTCCCGCGACCCTCACCAGGTCATCGGTCCACCGCGTGGGAGGTCTGCCTACGCTACGTTTTCCGGTGCGCGGTCGCCACTCGAGAACTTTACTGCCCCATCGGCCATCTGTTCTACGAGCTATGTGCCCTGCCAATATGAGTACAGTAAAAAAAATTGGTCAAGTGCGAGTCCGACTCGCGCTCAGAGGCTTCCGTACTACTACACTTCTCCACATAACTAAATGATACTTATTCACATTTTAAACAAAAGACATCAACACGAGCAACAAAATAGACTATTTTTGTCATTCAGTTCAGACTCTTCAGCACGATTATGACTCACACTTATAAAATAAAATAAAAATAGCCTTTATTTCTCTGAAAATTTACAGTAATTACCATGATAACAATTATAAAATGCAAACTAAATTGTGTCTCTGATTTCAGAGTGCCTATTGGCAAAGGCCTCCTCTAATTCTCTTCAGTGTGCTCGATCAAGAGCCACCCTAGTCCAGTATGTACCAAGAGTATAGCGGAGCTCGTCTTCCCAGCGTCATGAGGGTCGTCCTCGATTACGCTTACCATCCCGTGGGTACCAAAGGGTAACTTGCTTGGACCATTTTTCAACATCACAGAGTAGCATGTGGCCTGTCCATCTCCATTTTTGTTGATCAATTCTAGTGAGTGTGTCAGGGATTTTGGTCTTTTCTCTGATCTCTGAGCTAGAGATTCTATCTTCAATTTTTATCCCCAACATACTTCTCTCCATTGCCCTCTGGCATACTGCTAGTTTGTTCCTATGTTGTTCAGTGAGGGCCCAGGTTTCACAGCCATAAGTTATACAGGGCAGGACACAGGTGTTATAAGCTTTCCTTTTAATGTTTATGTTTAAATCCTTGTTTTAAATCCTTCCTTGCTTTTCATGAAAATCGCACACTGCCAAAGCGATGGACCCTATTGTACAGTTGAGCCGCCTGGTTATGTGCACCCCAACCCATAGGGCTAGTAGCAAAAATGAAACATGAAATATAGTGATAGCAATCTGCAACAACAAACATGCTTTGCTAAGCATGGCATCAGTCGACACTAGCAAAATTTATTACTGTGACTGTTTGCTCAGTTAATTATTAGAATTTTGTTCGACGCGACCACGTAAGTTCTACTGAGCCAAAATCGCTTAATCTCTTCAGTAATTATGTCTTCTTTGCTGTAAAAAACTGAGTTTGCTCCTGTAGGTACCTAGAGAATCAACGTTGAAACTTACCGCTGAAAATTCTTCTTTCCCGGTTTAGGGAATCGGTAGATAATGACATTTGGGTCTTCAGCGGGTGACGAACCACATTTAATACATTTTCGTTCGTTCTGCTTCATCGTAAAAGTTAATAAAATTTACACAACACAAACACTCAGTCAATACAATAAAATGAGTCTCTATCTCCTCAAGTACAGTAAACCAACACTGTCGCGGAGGAGCAGAGCTCAATCGACGCAACCGTGAAGAAAGAAGCAGAAGTAGATTTACTGAATTATCAAAATAAAACCACACGCAGGGATCACAAAACATAACGTCTCATAACAAATGTCGGACGGACATATTTGTTTGATTTTTGGTAGAGGTGAGGCGTATATACTAGAACAGATCCGGGGAACAGGTATTTTACGATACTAGGCGGCACCTGTTCCAATGCAACTAATACTCGATCCACCTAGTCCTAAAAAATACCTTGTTGTTTTAACATCTCTCATGCAATGAGTCATCGCGGATTTCGCGGAAGGTTAGCGCTCGCTCGCTCTATTCTGCGCCGCCAGTGTCTCACCGTCTCGCTCACACGTCGCGTTGAGTTCAGAGATCAAGTACCGACTAGTAGGTATTGCATAGTATCGATCGAGTTATTATATCAGCTCATATACGTCCCCACCGAGGGGCTCGAGCCTACCCTGAATCAGGGCGATTAGGCCTTAGTAGACCACGCGGGCCCAGTGCGGGTTGGTCGACTTCACACACAACCTTCGAGTTTCTTCTTAGGCGTGTGCAGGTTTCCTCACGATGTTTTCCTTCACCGTTAAAGCAATTGGTAAGTATATGTACGTAAGTTTTTTTGAAAAACTCATTGGTACATTTGCCGTCAGATTTGAACCCGGTACCTCTGGTTAGATGGACCGAGTCGTTACCGGTTGAGCCACCGACGCTTTTATCGATCGAGTATTTAGCTATATTCAATACTAGTCTACGGTATTGAGTACGGGCGGAAGTATTGCGTGCGTCGTGCGGGTCGCGGGTATAAAGAAAGTTTGCGTTTTACCACAGTGGCAGAATAACTTATTAAGTGCCTAATGTATACCGAGTGACCGAACTTTACTTAGCTACTTAAATTATGGTTTCAAAAGGAAGTAGTGTGGCTTGGGACCATTGTAGCCCAGTTTAAAGTAAGTACTTATGTAAAAATCAATTAGGTTTTTAAAGTTCTAGATATTTCCTTAAGTGGACAGTCCTAAGCCCATGAAAGTATGAAGGAAAGATTGTTAAAGTGCCCGGATTGTTTATTAAAACCAAGATAGAAGCAAATCAATATAATGTATTTATGCAACGAAAGTCAAGAGTGACACAGTCAAAGTAACAGTTATCAAAAAAAGTAAAAAGTTTAGTTTCAATTTATCAGGCTATGAACCCTCCTTCAACAAAGATAACAATTCTTTATTGTACAAATTACAAACAAACAAATGGGTCGTTATGACAGATAATCAAAAGTACCGTATTGTGTTATGATCGAGTGTGAACGTGAACTCGTACTTTAATACCCTTCGCAGCCGGAAAGTATGAACTCCAACAATACTAAGTGGAACAGATATTTGGATCAAGTATTTAAACGGACAAGGAACAGGTGTACCTAGTACGTCCCATCTCTAATTTTTGGGACGTATTATGTCAATTGGACATTGCCATAATACGACCAAAAAAATGAACTTTTTTAATTATTGTAACACTGATTTGAACCCCCGTAGGTATGTCTCAGCTCGCCATACAAAAGTTTACACCGCCTATAGAAATCACTAACAATAATTATTTAGTAATCTGTGTCACTACTATTAGTAGCATGCTAACAACAGACAGAAGGATATAATAGTAATATATAAGTCATTGGATATAATATAATAAAACGTATTGAGTGAGATCCTCTTTGGATTTATTTCGTCAATCAAATAGGTACAAAAAAAACTATGTACCAGTAATGTTTTTTACATTAGCACGATGGCAGATTCACAGGAAAATATTGAAAACCCCCTCGACATCGACGGTAACAATTTCAACTCTGATCTGTACTTGGAGAGGCTGCTAAAATGCGCAACCCTGAAGCAAATCATGGACAAAGAAGCCGAAGTGGTCAACCAGAGCCAATTCCTTCAGTCGGAGATGCAAACCCTGGTATATGAGAACTACAACAAGTTCATATCGGCCACCGAAACTGTACGTAAAATGCGATCCGATTTTAAACTTATGCAGGAAGAAATGAACAAATTGAGTGAGAATATGAATAAAATAACTGCGTTCAGCTCTCAGATATCTGAGTCATTGAAGGAAAGCGGCAATAATGTGAGTCGACTATGTGGAACTAGACAGCTTTTAGATAAGTTACAATTCCTGTTTTTACTTCCTACTCAGCTGAAGAAAGCCATACAGGAAGGCAGGTACAGCGATGCTGTGCACGACTACACACACGCTCAAAGAGTACTGCAAAAGTATGGTGACCAGCCATCATTCCAAAGCATTCAAGCTGAATGCTCAGAAATTGTTTATGATCTGAAAAAAACTTTGCGAGAGAGACTGGTAAGTCCTGAGACGTCGGCCTCAGAACTTGCTGAAAGTGTGGGGCTGTTGAGGCATTTACAAGAAACTGATGCATCACTTCAAGATACATTCCTCAGCTGTGCAGAAACTCGCCTCGATCAACATTTACAAATTCTGAATGCTATGGTGGAATCGACAGATATATTGGAATGGGTAGAGAAGTGCAATAATACATTGCTAACAGATATAGGCATTGTAATATCTTGTTACCATGAAATGTTTCAGGATAAAGATATGAATACCTTACCAGACTTTGCAGACAAGATTATGAAGCAGGTGTTCCATTTATTTGATGAAGTTGTAAAGAGACCTGAAAATATTGGAACAGAAATCCTAGTGAGAGGATTAGACAAATTTTTCAGAAAGCTGCAAGCAATGACTGATATAATTTCCAGTGAGACTATGTCCGACAAGGCAATGGATGTAGTCATTCAATGTATCAATCATAAGGCTACAATTCAGTATCAATCTATACAAACTCAGTTCAAGGACAACTTGATGCGTACAAGACAAACCTTAGCAAGCAAAGGTAATGAAAATGCTGACCTCAAAGACATACTAAACTCTTTACAAGTTTATCTGATGCAGAAAGTTCAGGCCTCGCTTCTAGATCTGATGGCGTTTTTGCAAAACAATCTTTCTTTTGGCCTGAAATCTTGGTGTGCTAAGTCTGCAGCTGATGCTTGCTGGAGAATAATATCTGAGACTATGATAAATCTATCTGATATGGTAAAAAAGATGAGCTGCATGCAGTCTTCAAATAACATTCCGTTTGAACTGTTACTTATTCTAGCTAAGCTCTGTTTAGATATGCAGGAAAGTGGAGTGAACACTTTAAACAACCACCTGAGGAAATTACTGGAGGAAGCTGCACCAGGAGTCAAATTAGAAAATGATGACACAAGCAAAGTGATGGTGCATTTAACTACTGCAGCACAAGCTGCATTGGATGCTGAAGTAGTGTTCATTGGTCAGACCGCAGCTCAGATGCTGAGGGTTTCCGTCCTGGCTCGGGACTGGCTGCGCGCGCCGGAGCCGCGAGGCCCGCGTGCCGTGTGCCGCAGAGTCGTCGAAACGTTAGCCAGTGCAGACAGCGCTGCTTCTCAATTGTTTCCGACAAGCTTGAAACCATCAAGTGACTCCAGTCGTCGCACTATTTGGTCGCGCGCGCCGTCCTCCTTCTCGCCTATAAATAGGATTTTCTCAGAAAGGATAGAAGTGTTCAGCCCTGCTGGGGCAGATCGAGCTGCTCTGTCGAATGGAGCGCTGAAAGTCGCACTAAAGGCTTTGGTAGAGTGTGTCAGGCTGCGTACATTCGGTAAACACGGTCTTCAGCAGCTACAAGTGGATGTGCACTTTCTCCAACAGAGATTGTCCTGCATGGGCAATGATGAGGGGCTATTGAATGCTCTGTTGGAAGATGCGCTTGCTTCTGCACAATTGCGATGCATTGATCCCCAACTTATGGAGCCAAGTATAGTTGATATAATTTGTGAAAGAGGATAAGTTTTTCACAGTTACATAATTATGTAGCTAAAATTGTGATGTTTTCCATACCATCAAGAAGAAGAATACCAAAATAAAGAATTTTATATCTAAATAGCATAGTATTTAATTGTAAATAAAACACCCAAGTTATTTATTATACAATTTATTTAGAATTAGGACTTAATCTGTAACATAATATTAAAAAATAATGATTAATATCTTTACAATATTAAAATTTTAAATGCTTAGACTCGCTAGTAGACATTATAAATTTATATTAAATTAAAAACAATATTACAAACAAAACTTCATATAATTTTGGTCCTAGTTCTTCACTATAAGTAAAGCTGATAAGAGTTTGTGGCCCGACGCTAATCCAGTTGACTTTCTAAGCACATGTGTCTAGGTAATAGGCCCTAACACAGTTTTACAGCTAAGAATATTGATTTTAATCCCAAAATCAATTGATGTTCGTTTTTATTATTTCTTTAAATGATGGATGAATAATGTCTACCTAAAACAATTATTTATCATATGAGTTAGCTTTTTGCTAAAAAGCGGAAAATGGTGGTTACTCCTCATTAAACTGAACAATTATCCTTAAGGAACCTATTTAATTGTAAAAGTTTGAGAGTTCTCATACAAAGTTTGTAGATTGATTATACAATTAATATTATGTAGTTAATTTTTACTTTCGAGCAACTGAGAAGCATGTGACGAAGAAGTTACATTGTTATGGGAAAAATCGAATTTGAGATTTTGAGGGGGATTGATAGTCTAAAACTATAAATGAAAAAAATTATGTGTGTGTACATTCGCTCTATGCTCCAGGAGGGCAAACTACTGGACTGATTTGGGTTAGTAAAATATTATTTTAATATCTCCACTTTTTCTTAAAGCTTTTCCTAATAACGAAAAAGCTGATTCCAATTTTATCAAAATCGTTAGCAATTTTTGAGTGATAAACTTGGAAATGATACTATAACTTTATATGGCCTACATTACACGGTAGTTATTCCAAGAAAAATGGGAAATAATTTCCTCCCATAAAAATCCTACTTTTTCTTTAAAATGGCTGTAACGATTTAAATGAAACTTTAATAACTAGAACTTAATAAGCCCTACTGCACTGGGTAGTTCATTATTCCGGGAAAATCCGAATAAGATACCTCCCATACAAACCCAAATTATTTGTAAATTTTTCATCAAGTCTGAATACTTTTATTATTTCTTACTGAGTAAATGTTATGTTTATTGTTGATTTTGATTAGTGTATGCCAGAATACTGCGGTAATTGGGACGTGAAGATATTGCGAAGTTTTTTGAGAAAGTATACAAACTACACAGCGTACAATTTATTTTTGGTTCAATTGTAATTCAATTAATTAATTTCCTAGCAAGCAAAATGTTTAGTTTCATGAATAGTCTTCTATTTGCCGCTTTTCAGCGCATATAAGTTACTCACTCTTTATGAAAACTTGAGTATAATAAATAGTTTACGAAAGTTAGATTCTTGATTCTACAGTTTAAATTACATTAGTCGGTATTCTATCATTTTGTTACATTTATAACTTAGCACAAAATATTTCCGGTTCTTGGGAAGCTCTGACTTATTTCCTACCTGTGCAAATAATATGTATGCATGCAGTACCTAAAACAGAAACAAACTTTTATGAAAAATATCTGTACTTACATACCATTACCATTTATCATAAACTAAAATAAATTCAAACCCAGGATGAACTGCAATATGTAAGTATCCGAGCAGTGCAAATTATAGGTACTTATGAAATTTAAATTAAACGGCTAAATTAAATTGCACTGTTCTGTAGTCAAAATAATGAATAAAACGGAAATGAAGTCAAACTTAATTTTAACTAATCCTTATCTAAGTTATATTAAAACAAATATATATTTTCCTTATTATTACTTAAACACTACTTAACTAGAACAAATTGACATATAATAATATCTATGGTTCGCTAAATTTTCAATACAGATTAAGTCCGACGCGACTAACAACATACCACGATAAAAATAATGGATTTGATGTTTTACATGAAAAAATATTATTTTTACAATTTTTAACATGGTCCATGTTTACATTTTTGTGAGGTTGCGATGCGTCGACTTCATCTAAAATACCTAACACGAGGGAACTCTTAAGAGGAGTGTGAAGCTGCGACTTTAAATACAAACGGCGTTAACGATTTTCACCTCTTAAATGTTAACCGATTTGGACCAATTTTTGATAGGTTGCCAGTCAGAACAAAAGCTAGGCTTATACGTTTAGTTTTTCAAATTACTGATTATAAATAAACAAAAAATGACCGAAATTAGTTTTGTATGAAAACACGAAAACGACAATAAAATTAAACTTATAAACTTTATAGAAAAAACAAAAACGGATAAGCCTAGCTTTTGTTCTGACTGACAACCGATCACAAATTGGTCCAAATCGGTTAACATTTAAGACGTGAATATCGTAAACGCCGTTTGTATGAAAAGTCGCAGCTTCACAATGCTCTTAAGCAGCTGAACTAGCCGGTACTGCCGTATCATATTGCACACTGAACAGAAGAGTTTAATAGAAATGCCTTGCGTATGGAACGAGTGTGCCACAAGTATGAGTCATTATTTGTTTGCGGTAACGCACATCAAAGATTTCTAAACGGATAAAATCATCGATGGCCGCGAATGAATAACGTAGTTTGCTTATACTGTGGGGCGCGTTCTCCGTAGGTGAAGGCGCTTCCATTGGAATCCTCTGTTCAGTGATATCGCCAATGCAACACCTTGAAGTAAGACAATACAGGATGTTTTTCAGGTGCAAGTAGGATACTACTCATGAAACTGAACAACTTTCCTCAAGGAACTAATAAATTCGCAAAACTACTTTTCATACAAATCCAATCAGATTCAGCCAAAGTAGGGAATCCAAAAAAAATGCGAATAAACTTATAGGTTTCCTGGGAATACTTGTTCAGTTTCATGAGCAGAGTTTACCGTACCCTGTATAAATCCACTCGAAAGCATTCAATAATCACTATATTTTTACAAGACTGTACCTCAATTCCAATATAGCAAAATCTTATTCGAGATACGCTTCGTTCAATGTCAACAATACAAACAGGTGACATCTTATATGTAGATTGGCCAACTTTGTATGGTACCAATTTTTTTTTGTCCAAAGTTGTACAGTTTTATGAGTAGATGATATATAGTTCAAAATCGGACCAATTATATCAATTTCACCTGTATATTAAGAATTCAGCGCCCTGGAATATAATAATATGCAGTCAACAGTATTTTTTTATGCTTATGACCTAAACAAACTTATGTTTTTTTTTTCTTATTTCCTCTGCTAACTTTTTCATTTTCTCGGGAACAGGGACACCCTTGTGCGCGGGAGTCCTTCGCGGTTTGGGCGCCGCTGATTTCACATCTGCACTCGCTTTCCGCTTACGCCCGGGCGTCTGAGCATTAGCCTTATTTTCACTTCTAACGCTGGATTTTCTAGTATCTACAGCCGTATGCTTGACGGAGGAAATAGTTTTTTTTGGAGCTAGTTTTAGGGGCTTTGTGCTATTTTCGGGGAGCGGCGAGCGACGGCGGCGGATCCTGGGCGGCGTGTGCGCCAGGGTCGTGTGCCGTACCAGAAGCGCGGCGCTGTGAAACAGCTGGCCGCAATCACAGCGGTAGTCCACCTGTTGCCCTATAAATACAAGTAAATCTATAAAATCTGCTAAAGCACAGACAAGACTATGGACAACTTGGGCACAATGCTCGATGGCCTTAGTAGAGCCTCTCAACAAGTAGGTCTTGGAATGAACATCTATAAGACAAAAATTATGTCAAACGTCCATGTCACACCTGAAAGTTGGAGACTCTACACTCGAAGTTGTTGCCAAATATGTGTACCTGGGGCAAACAGTCCAGTTAGGTAGGTCCAACTTCAAGGAACAGATCAATAGTCTAATCTAACTTGGCTGGGCAGCGTTCGGGAAGCTTCGCAATATTCCCAAAAACTGCAGTGTCTTAAGACCAAGGTGTTCGTTCGACCAGTGCACACCAGTGTGTGTTACCAATGATGAAATACGGAACTGAGACATGGTCGCTTACTATGGGCCTCATAAGAAAGCTCAAGGTCAATGGAGCGTGCTATGCTCGGAACAAGAAGATCCCTAGGAGAACCAAAGTAACCGACATAGATCTCAGAACTGATAAACTTAAGTGGCAGTGGGCGAGGCACATAGCTTGTAGAACAGATGGCCATTGGGGCAGAAAAGTTCTCGAGTGACGTCCGCGCACCGGAAGACGTAGAGTAGACAGGCCTCCCACTCGATGGACCGATGACCTGGTGAAGATCGCCGGAAGCCGCTGGATGCGGGCAGAGCAGAACCGGTCTTCATGGAAATCCTTGGGGGAGGCCCATTTCCAACAGTGGACGTCTCAGCTGATATGATAAAAGCACAGATGATTCTGAATTAACTAAATACCACTAAACACTAAAGTAGGTCCAACTTCGACAAAGAGATCAAA
This sequence comes from Coleophora flavipennella, assembly GCA_947284805.1. Classification (NCBI taxonomy): domain Eukaryota; kingdom Metazoa; phylum Arthropoda; class Insecta; order Lepidoptera; family Coleophoridae; genus Coleophora; species Coleophora flavipennella. The sequence goes on from OX369307.1 coordinate 4,205,086, forward strand.
TGTCGAATCCTATCAGCTGGGCAGCATTTGGAAAGCTCTGCAATATCTTCATGTCCCAAATACCGCAGTGTCTCAATCCTGGTGGCTCCACAAAACACACACTTACAAAACACAAACAAACACACACATGCAGAACCTAATGCATTTTGGATTTATTGTTTAGTACAGATGTTTTATCTCACGAGCGCGGGTTAGTCATACTTGTGTGTGTTAATGTACATGCAAATTGTCTTTGCGTGCGTAAGGTCGGGAGCTTACAATTGCGCACACAATAGACACAACTAACAATAGAGCACGTGTCTATACGCATTACACACACAAGTATGGCTAACCCGCGCTCGTGAGATAAAACATCTGTAGGCATGTTTTAGACTAATTTAAATTTTTATTGGGTAAAATTTATTATCTATCAGTTATCACACAGTGGTATGATTAAATATAGTGATGAATTCTAAATGGATAATTAATCTCATATCCTAGCATCCCTTATGCATCATAGTTTCAATTGAGATATTGTCAAGAATTAGAAAACTAACAAGGACGAAAAATGTAATTTAAAACGATTTACTTACTGCGCATTATGTATAATTTTGGCTCAATCAATACTTCCCATCTTCTATAACAGAAGTACGTCAAATATGTACTAAGTATATTTTTAGGACTTCTTATAATTCTGCCTCATAGTCAATTGGAATCATTTATTTGTTGCGCCTCCACGGAGTCACATTTTGAAATTAAATAAATTATTATTCTATATTTTTAGGGTTCCGTATCCAAAGGGTAAAAACGGGACCCTATTACTAAGACTCCGCTGTCCGTCTGTCTGTCTGTCTATCAGTCTGTCACCAGGCTGTATTTCATGAAGTAAGGGTAGGCTTGAGCTTCTCGGTGGGGACATATATTTATGATAATTAGACAGTTGAAATTTTCACAGATGATGTATTTCTGTTGCCGCTATAACAACAAATACTAAAAAAAGCGATAAGGCCGCCTTTGCACTGTACATATTTAAATTAAATTTCTGTAATGTTTTTTCTGGTATGCAATAAAGGATATTTATTATTAAAAATTAGAAAAAGCGAGTCTCCTTACAAAAAACGTGTTTTTTTGAAACGTGAAGAAATTAGTGCCATCTAGTATGATAGTACGGAACCCTTTATGCGCGGTTCTTTACCGGTTTTTTTAAGTGTGGGTTGCCAGTGATGACAAATGGAACTGAGACATGGTCTCTTACTATGGGCCTTTTAAGGAGGCTCAAGGTAACCCAAAGGGCGGCAGAGGTTGCAGGGAAATGAGGAGATTCGTAGGAGAACCTAAGTAACCAAATTAGCTAACAAAATAGCTTAAGTAGCAGTGGGCGGCGCACATAGCTCATAGAATAGATAGCTATTCCGGCAGAAAAGTCCTCAAGTTGTGACTGTACACTGGAAGACATAGTGTAGGCAGGCCTCCTACTCGGTATACCTATGACCTGATGATGGTTGAGCCACTGAATGCGGGCAGCACAGGAGCGGAGGTGGTGAAAAACCTTGGGGTAGGCCTCTGTCCAGCAGTGGATATCTTTCGGTTGATATGATAACCATAAAAAACAAAAAAAAACACTTACGTCTCTTTATTTTAAGGTCACCCGGCGCAGGTTTGGCTTTTTCTTTGAGCTTTGAAAGAATTGGTCTTCCCACTGACTTCCTTTTAGCTATACCACTAAGAGATTTCCTTTTCACCTCCAAGGAATTCCGTTTCATCTGAGGCATCTTTGTAACCTCTGCTGTTTCTGGAGATGGAACATAATCAAAAGCAGTTTTGGGGAAAGAATATTTAACGTCACTGTCATCCGAATCAGTAGGTATGGATTCCACTTTTGAAGGCTTTACATTTTTCGCTAACGCTGACACTGTATTTGCAGTGGAGGAAACTCTAGATTCAACCGGCTTTGGCTTCAGATGCGACGTTTTGGGAGTACGTTGAAAAGAGGTTCTTCGCACTATGTTTTTGGAGTTTGGTGTTTTTAGTGATAATGAATCACGCATATTTGTTACTTTCATGAAGAATTTTTCTTTTGCCGTGTCTTTTGCTTTAAAATCAGGATTAAACATGTACCGAACCTCTTCATCATCACTGGAAGCAACTGTGCCTGTTTCATTGATGTTCGATAAAGGAATATTTGTAGCCTTTTTCCGTTTCATTACAGTTGGAGTAATTTTATCTTTAATTGATTTTTTCTTCTTAGGCGTGTCCTCAATAACAATAACTTCAGTATTTCTTTTTTCTTCTTCAATTTTTTTCTTTTTCGGTATTTCTGTAACATCAGTAGCTTTTGAACTCGAATCGTTAGATTTGACGCTGTCTCTTTTTATAGCAAAAGGCTTTGATTCCGAGATTTTCCCATCATTTTCTTTAGAAACCCGTTTATCTGCAATTCTATTTTGTTTAAGTGTTTTGGTCACTTTTTTCAAATCATCAATGTTTTCCACTGTTTCTGGATCATTATTTTCTGCTTTTTCTAGATCATTATTTTCTGTGGGTGTAACAAATTCATTATCAGATTTTTCCTCAGGTGGTTTCTGCATAGGAATAATTTCATTTGCCTCAGGTATGTCACCAACTTTTTGCAATAAATTACTATCTTCAACTGATTTTTCAGCTGCTTTTTGTTTCGCTGCCGACTGCCTCTTTTTGCGTTGGCATATTACAGAATGCTTGTTTAAGGAATGTTCGTTTGGGAATACCATGTAACAAAGAGAACATTCATGGATTATATCCTTCGTTGATAATACACTTTTAACACTTCTGTCGTCAGATTTTTCGGAGCCCGTTTCTTGATGTTGCTCTTTATGCTCTATCATGTGGTGTAATTTTCTAAAAGTTTTTTTGCAGATATCGCATTGCGGTGGCGGTGGCGGAGATTTCTCGATAGCTGTTGGAGCATTAGAACTCCCCTTCTGTCTATTAATGCCATCATGTGTCTCCCGGTGCTCTACCAAATGGTGCAACTTTCTAAAAGATTTATCGCAAGGCTCACAACGGAAAGCTGCGCTTTGATCATCGGCTTTTTTCGATCCATTCTGTTCTTTAGCAACATTTTGTTCTGAAGAGCTCTTTCGCGAAGTTCTGGATGGAATGCTACTTGGATTATGAATCAATCGATGTTGAACCATGTGATGTAGCTTTCTGAATTCTTTTTTACATATTTCACAAGTAAAAACGGACTTGTCAACAATTTGAATTGTTTCTGATTTCTTTGGATCGTCTTTTTCATGCTGAAGTTTGTGGTTTACTAAGTATGATAACTGCCTAAATGTTTTGCCACATGTCTCACAAGCTAGATTTGTAACTTTACTAGGAAGTTTTGATTTAATAGTTCTTTTTCTAGATTCATGTTGTGGTTCGCTACTCTCAGGATTTTTTGCTGCCAGTGAGCTCTCAATAACTTTTACTTCTTGCTTCTCGGTCTTATTAGACTCCAAAAGTTCTTTGGATTTCCGTTTAGGTGTTTCTTTCTTTGCAGCCGTTTTTTCTGGCTCATACTCAATATCATCAGACTTACTTTCCTGTGATGATTGAGAGTCAGATTCTTGAGAGTGTCTTGATATTCTATGAGGACTCTTTTTATCTGATTCAGATCTGTTAGGTGAAGGGCCTGTGCAGTGTTTTACATGTTTAAAAACAACATTTTCGGATCGGAAAAGTTTGTTACATATTGGGCAAACAATATTTTCATTTATTTTGCCCATACTCCAATTTTCTTGCAAGATTCCTTCATCACTACTGTCACCGTCATCAGAGACAACGTCTTTAGGTTTCTTGCAATCAATCAGTCGTGGCTTATTTTGATAGGTTGGAGTTTTATTTTTAGCCTGCAGTCCATCTTGAAGAGGATATTTCCTAGGCCGACCTCTGCCTCGTTTTGCAGGTGCACTCTTCAAAGAATCAGAATCTACTGATGTAGTACTGGAGTTCATATTTTCAGCCTGTGTTTCAAGTAACTCAGCTGCTTTTACTAAGCTATCAATGGCTGATGCCGTGGTATTATGAGTTAACACTGATTTATTCTGATCAACTGACTCTCTCATAGGACTGTTAGCTAAATCATGAGCCCAGGAAGAGTTCCCATCGTCCACTAAACCACGACCAAGTAAATAAGATTTTTTAGGGACGATATTTTTCGGGCTTTTATCAAATTTAATATCATCAGCCTTCCTTTTCTTTTTAGGTGAATGTTCAATTTCTAAATCACTTGGCTCGATAAGCTCTAACTCTGGAGTATCGACAGGAGTAAGTACTTGTTTTCGCTGGTGTTTGCTCTTAGATTTATCGGTAATAATTTCTAACATATCCGAGTCCACGGAATCGCAGCTGGCAGTCGTGACCTCAGCCTCTGTTATTTGTTTTTTTAATGGCGACATATCCTTGCCTTGAACATTAAGTTGGTTAGCAGGAAAACCAGATTGCACATCCATGTACACTACTTTGACTGGCCTATCTTCAATAATAGTTATTGGTGGTTCATTTTGTCTTTTTGCTGTAATCGCTGACTGGTAGGCCATTTGTAATTTAGATGGATAGTTTTTATCATGTACATCGTCATGTGCAGGCATCGACGTAGACGTTAGTTGTATTTTGTCCGAGTGTTTATTTTGATGCAATATTAGTTTTTTTGTTGATATTTCATGGTTTATATTGGTAAGAGATCGTTGAGTATGAAGTGGTTTTACCGCAGCATCTTTTTCTTTTACGGTATGGACCACATTGGGCTTATCTCTGCCTTCAAAGTTTACAGTAAGACAATTTTCATAAGTTATAGAATTTCTCCTTACAAACTTATCAAAATCATTTTCAGTTATAATAGATTCTGTTTTAGAATCATCTATATTTGCTGATGCGATGGCATATGTGGCCGCTGCCTTATTTGTGACAGGCTTTGGTGTATTGCTTACTTTGTTCAGTTGAATATCTCCGGTAATGGGTTCATGTTCTATTATTTCCTCTTCGGAATCAACTTCAGTAAACTTTTCCTGTGAAACTTTTCCTTGATTCAAACTTGAGAAGGGAACTAGATTCGGAATCTTACTTAATGTTTTAACTGGAGACTTCACTTTATCCTGTTTTGCATAAGTCTTTAAGTCTCTGCTGTATACTTTAGGCAGCTCATCTGGAGGTCTTTCAACAAAAGGTATACCATGCAGTTCATTCATTTTCATTTCAATGACATTTATAGCCGATGATTTTGTCTGTGTTTCTTTAATTGGATGACTGAACCGATAAGGTAAATCTTTTGGTTTCAGGCTTTTTTTGGATTCTTTTATCACATTACTTTTATTTTCTTCTTGTTGGGATCCTGGAATAGCTCGATTTATAATGTCTTCAATCGTTTTATCAATTAAATCTTGATTGTAGATTCCCGTTCTTTTTGTTACACTATCTGTTTTAGAAGTAGAGACACTAAATGTTGTATTTGGCATATTCAAATGCTTCGGAGGTACTTCTTGTTTAGGTTGTTTTCTACTCTCAGAAGAAACTCTATTTACTATGAGCGCTTCAGTTTTAACCGGAACTTTACTGTTTTGGGCTACGATTGGTTTAACTGTGAACTTTTTTGTTTCATTCTTCACAGTTAGTTTGTTTGCCGCAACTAAATCTGCTTTCCCGACTGCACTATTAATTTGCCGTTGACTATCGATTTTTTGGAGTACATCCAGTCTATTTAAATCATTCGGTTGTTTTATTTGGTTGGTATTTGAACTACTAGAAGGAACTTTAGATTCTTTAATTTTGTTAAGAAATTCTTGTCTATGAGCTTCTGTCCATTTACCAAAAGGAACAGCAGCGTTATTAATATTTATGGGTTTCGGTTCGAAAGTGTTATCTTTAGTCATCTCTTTCTTGATTCCATGCATATTTTGAGAGGTAAGAGCAGAACTCGATGCCACGTTATCAATTCTTGCAGAACACTTTTTAGGTGAGTTAACTTTAGTTTTTTCCTCTGTTACTGCATCTTCTTTAACTATAGGTTTCATAGGAATCCCCTGTTTCTTTGTACTTTCTTCTATTTTGATAGAAGTTTCTTTATTTTCACTATCCCAAGGTTTATTTAGTTTTTTGGAAGAAATTTTAGTAGCAGCAGGAATTGGCCCAGCACTTAAACTTTCTTTTTTCTCCACTTCTGTCTGTTTAGCAGCAGGAATTGGCCCAGCACTTAAACTTTCTTTTTTCTCCACTTCTGTCTGTTTAAGTTTAGCTAAAGTAAATACTGGATTGATAGCTAGAAAAGTATCCTTCGACATTTCTACTTTTGCTTCTTCTGCGCTGTGACTGTCAGCAGTGGCAGTCAGTTCCATAGGTTGCTTTTGTTTGTTAGGCTGGCGGTTACTTGTATTTGTTGGCGTTTCGACAATAATTGCATCATGTTTTCTATAATTTCCTGTGCTGACTAAATCCTTTTCGAATTTTGGATTTTCTTTTTTGTCTGCAGAAATGGTGTCAGTAAGGTTCTCATTATTTATTGTAGAAAGGGAGATTTCATGTGAAAATTTCTGAGTAGTAGTAGAATCCAGATGTAGCTCAACAACATCCTTTACATCCTCGCCAGTCTTCTCAACTTGATTTTTGGGTATTTTTTGAGACCGACTAGGTTCGTCGGCAGCCACAATTTGAAGATGATCTTCTTTTCGAATGTCATTTTTTAACGATATGTCGATTTTGTTTTCTGGATCTGGAAGACATTTGTTTTTATTTTCAGGATATTTTAAATTTGTATTTATTTCTTTTGGATTTTTATTATCATTTTCTTTATATATTATGCCCAATAGTTTTTGTTTTTCAACTGTTGTTTTAACATCTAATTTTTCCTTATAAGATTTGATAACCTCGGGTGCAACAGAAACATTCTCAATAGTAAGATTCTTAGACTCTGGTTGTTCAATTTTCTTGGCTTTTTTCTTTTTTAAATCTTCTTCATTTTGTTTTAATGTTGGTACAGAAATACTATCTATTTTACTATCAGATTTCCCCACAACAGTGGACTCTTTGTCTGCTTTAAGCAAATCACACATACCATCATTCTTTACAGTTGTGGATGTTTCGTAAGGTTTAATGCCTTCTTTTTTTGAAGTGTCGGTTGACTTAATAACCTTGTCATTATCAGTTATTTCATTACTAGTCACTTCTTTTTCATTAGCGTTAGAATCCTTTTCAGTAATCGCTCTTTTAATAGATATTTTATCATTTTCAGAAGCAGAAATTTCAATTGTTTCATTGCGTTTTTTCACGGACGTGTTTTCGCTTTCAGGGATATCTTTAATAATTATTGGTCCTATCTTTGATGTAACATTTGTGCTGGTTTCTAAAAGAGTATTTTTTTCATTTTTTCCACAGTCTTTTTGAATCAAAGGTTTAACAATTAAACTGATATCTTTTTTAGCCAAATTGCTAAGTTCTATTTTAATATCACCAGTACAAATTGTTTCACTTTCATTTGTTTTTTGTTTTTCATTTTTGCTCTCTATGACTTTTACATTTTCGTTTCCAGCTGTACCAGCACATTTTTCTTTAATCTTTTCTTTCTCCTCGATGAATGTGTCAGCTGTCTCTGACAATTCTTTATTTTTTTTATTCTTACTGTCACCTTTTTGTTTTATACTGTCTGTATGAACTTCTATAGTTTTCACATTATCAGAATGTCGATTAGGGTGCAACTGCTGATGTACCATGACTTTTGTTAAGGGTATTCCCTCCTTATTAGGTGTTGAGTGTATGAAAGGAGACTTCTTTGTTTCATTGTACTTTGTCATTCTGCTGTTTATAGCGGATTCCAAGTTTGACTCTGACGCTGAGACTTTACTTGTTTCTGGGATGACGTCCACATTTGTAGACAAAGCAGATGTTTCCACAAAGGGAGTGGTATCTTTTCTTTCTACATTATAGCAGATTTTATCGCTAATAACCTTATTAATATCTTTTAGAGGCACATGTGAGGTATTCTTTTCAGCAGTCTTCCCATCTTTTGTAGGCTGAAAAAATAACGAAAATGATGTATGAAAATATTGGTCAAAATGTGAGTCAAAAAAATATTTTTCCAATAAAAGCATCGCAATCAGGAATCAGCTTAGAAAAAAAAAACGAATTCCCTAATTCCAAACCTAACTAGTTCTTTGGTGGCCAAAGTTTAACCCACTTATGCCTGAAAAACAGTTTTTATTATTTTTATAATTGCATGTGCTTTTTTTTTCCTGAACTGGAAAAAGTATTTTTCATTATTATTTGCACATCATGCAATTTTGATCGATATAACGATCAGCAGGGTTAATCTGGCTTAATAAGTTTTTACGTATTTGATGACTTTAATAAAGTCTTAAATAATAATTAAACTACTTAAAGGAATCTGTACAAAGAAAAAGTGCAGAAATAATAAAATTAAACCTACCACTTCCTTTGGAACTTCAATCTCTATTTCTTCATATACTTCTAAATTGCCCTCAGCATTCTCACTGAAACAATATCAAACATTTTTATTAAACCTAATTAATTATAAAATTTAAAGTATTCCTCCCAGAATAACAGAAAACTTCTATTTTTTTATTCCATATGAAATTAAATAAATAAATCCATAAATATTAAACTGTTAACCCATAAAAATTGAAATCCACCATGTAAGTGAGCCTTAGTAGGAACTCTTATAGGACAATTTCTGGTATCCAGTGATTAGGATTGATGTGTAACTTTTGCACTCTGAGTACGCTATTATGAGGTTGTTTCTCGGTTTTTTAAATTGATGTTACTCAAGATTAAATTATACAGTATGATTCTCTATAACATGCACACATGATAATGGGACAAATTAGAATCATTTTGACTGATGGGAAAAATATATGATTATGGAACCATTATTTTAAAAAACACCTTGAATATTTATGCTATCAAATCCTGGCTAAGAATAGGACCATCCCATCTCTTCCAATGGGGATCGTTAGAGTCGTCTAAGGGACTTTAAACCGGAGGATGGGCAGCAGCGTACGTACGCCAGCCTGTACGAGATTAGAATGGCGCTCAAACAGCTCAAGAACAACAAGGCACCGGGTGATGATGGAATTGCGGCTGAACTTCTGAAAGCAGGTGGAACACTGGTACTTAAAGCTCTTCAGATATTATTTATTTCAGTTATACTCGAGGGACAAACACCTAAGGCATGGCACAGAAGTGTGGTCGTGCTTTTCTTCAAAAAGAGTGACAACACCACGCTAAATAACTACAAACCCATCTCATTGCTGAATAACTACAAACCCATCTCACAGCCATGTCTACAAGCTGTTTTCGAGAGTCATTATGAATCATCTTGCACTCAGGTTTGTCTATTATTTGGAGAAGCCTAAGGTATCATACATTTCAATTTGTAATCCTGTAGCTTTGATATAAGAAACCACTTGGTACCTACCCATTTAGATATCTGTGAATTTTTTGTATCAAACTTGGCTCTCTTTTAAATTTATGTTTTGTTGGGATACCATAAATTTTTGTACAGTAATAATATTTATTTCCTCTCTTTATTTAAGTAATAGATATATATAGTCTAGATTCGTTCCATTGTATAGGAAATTACTTCGGGAGTTCTATAGTCTATATATAACTTAATTTTATAACATATTATTTATATTTTATACTAGCTGTTTCCTGCGGCTGCACCCGCGTGGACAACGTTTCTATGACTTTTTGAGGGTGTGCAGTGAACGAGCCGCAAGCGGCTCGCGAGCGTAGCCTATGTGTTGATCCCGGTCCTAATCTGCCTATCTACAAAATTTCAGCCAGATCTATTCAGTAGTGTTTGCATGAGAGAGTAACAAACATACATCCATACATTCTTACAAACTTTCACGTTTATAATATTAGTAGGATAACACAATTTGAAACCCTTGGTGTGCGAGTAGAACTCACACTTGGCCAGTTTTTTAACTTTTCCTAATATGCCCAGTATTCTATTTCGATCCCTAATTTAATATGTATGTGGAATCCGCCGGTTTCCAAAACGGCGTGTTTTAACTAGGTACTGAGTAAAAAACTCCGATTAAAACTGATGATTTCTTCTTCTGCGAAGGTTTCTACTACCCAGGGGAAAAGCCTCGCGATTGTACAATAAATCAAACCTGACTGAACCTAATATCGCAATTTTTTTTACTCAGTAGTTTTTACACAAATTGCGATTCGGCTGAATGTGATGTCGCCGCATTACAAAACACCGCCCTTTTACAATTCGGCGTTATTCAGCGCTCTGTTTTGAAAAACGGCGGATTCTACAATACAGCTTCCACATATATTAGTCACCTGGAAGTGGTCCATATAATTATTTTGATGAGTAGTGACAGTATGGAATCCTAATTTCGCGAGTCCAACAATAATTTCGCATGTATATGCCTAATAATTTGAAGTGTTCTATATATTTTTATGAGTAGTGGTGATGCAGCACCCTTGGTATGACAAGTATGACTTACAATTGGCCCTTTTTAATCCAATAACCTACTTGTATGCCAAATTTCAAGTTTTTAGTCACCTGGAAGTGGTCTATAATTTTGATGAATGAGTGATTGATTATCATATAACAATATCTCATAAGAGTGTTTTCATATGACAATATCACAGACATGGTAAAAAAAATTATGAAAATTGTGAATCTAGGTGGTCTTACTAGACACACAAAATTGCAAAAATGTGGGCCAAATACATTTTAGGTTAAGGGGAGCTGGTAGGTCAAAAGTGTCCCGAAATAGTTTGTGTAATATAACTTATGGATGGTGTCACCTGTTTGTTTTCGAACCTGGCTGACACACTGGCGTGTCTAGATCTATGTATGAGAGAATATTTTTTCAACAACAAAGTTTGTTCTTTAATCCAACTGCTGTACTTATTGATGTTTGGTTTTGTACCAAAATGTGTTCATATCAATACACTACACATAGTAATTCCAAACATAGGTCATCTTGTGAATGTTGTCAACTTATAAAAGCAATTTTATTTGTGTTATGTGTAGGGTTTGGGAAGTATTGACGGTCTCTAACTTACAATCAAAGTCCTGTCTCGGGACTTCGAGACACGAAACCTTTGGGAGCCAAACCCCTGTTATGAAGAATTAGTGAAATTAAATACCAAAAATGAGCCAGCCATTTTTAATAAACAGGTTGTTAGTAGAGAAAAATATTAAATTCTAAATATTCTATTTAAATTAATTTAAAAGTAATATGTCTTATAATTCACACACTAAATAACACAGTGATAAAACATCTGGAACAAGTAGCCTCTAGATGTGGTTGATAGCCCTCCATAAATAGTTTTAAAAACAAACTGACAAATGGAGCAGACAATCCAATTTAATGCAGCATACTTTAGTGTGGACTTGGACTATTTTTGTTTAACCTTTCAAGAGCGGCCATGGCCCATTGGCCATTATACCGGCCGACGCTTCGGTACAAGAGTGGACGATGGGACATCGAATTCAGTTAGTTTGTTGACGTTTGAAAAACGTATATGAAAGCTGTTGCAAACTTTGTCAAACTATACCATAGTATTGTGGAGTTGTGGAGGGACTGATACATCAATATTTATCATTTATTTGAGTACATAATTCCATAGATTTTTCTTCCAAAATTTTAGTGTTTCAGATTTCATACAATTGTCAAAAAATGGCAAGTTGTTTGCAAGAAAATGCAAAAAAAAAATGGAATCTTGCTTAAATTGATATAGATATAAAGAAGATTTTATTAGCTACATAGAAGAGTAACTTGTTTTTATAGGATTTATACAAAAATACTGAGAAAACCTGAGATATAGGTAAAGCGTCCAACGGACTACCATGCCGCCATTTAATATCCGCACTTGAGCCCCAGTGGTGCTTTTGATACCCGCCCTTGAAGGTTTAAAACACTAACACAGATATAGGCACATAAGCTACAAGCTGCTTGCCTATTACAACATAATAATACTTTGACATGTATATATTTTTATGAATTTGTATCAATCAAATGAAAAAAAATAAAATTTCTTTTTTGGTGTGTTTTTTTTTATGGCAGCTTTCTCATACACACTCCAACTGATCTTTTTGCGTTATTGTTTATTACCATAATTGTCTTACAATATCTTACAACTTACCGCACTTTGAGAAACTTGAAGTTGGGGTGTTGCTGGCCATCGTCAACTATCTGCACTGCTGCCAACTCTTCCTCACCCTCTTTCCTGTACAGGTACAACCCATTGCCAATGTCTATTGCATTAACATTTTTGCCATCAATCTGCAGCACCACCTCTGTATCCTTACTCTCATCAGCCTCATTCTCAACTGAAGTACCCTCGGACATATTATCTGCCTTTAGAAATGGAAAATCCGTTTCAGGTTCCTTAAGTCCTGTGTTACCTTTATCATCAAGCACAACAGCATTATCATCTATAACAAGTTCATTGCCATCGTAAGAGTTGTCATTGTCCTCAAAGATGTTTACACCACCTGACAAGATATTAGCAGCCTCAATCTGTTTACCGATTTTGTAGGTATCTAATAAGTCAGTGTTCTTAGATATCGGGGACAGATTGGATATAAGATCGTTAGATTCTGTGGTAGACTTATCTGGCGCCGCGGCGGACGCAAGCGAAACGTCTTTGAGAGGAGATAGATCAAAGGTGGAATCGTCTTCAGACAAAGAGAAGAATTTAGAGGAGCTGCCGTCGTTAGCAGTGATGTAGGCCTCGCTGGGCAGCGAGGAGGCATCCAGCGTGGAGTCTCGTGAGCCCCCCGCCGCCCCGCGTAACTGTGTCACTCTGTCCATTTTCACACTTCACCAGCCATGACAATAGAAATCAAGTTCACCACATAGTATTTTTATACTTAGTTTACGCGCACGTTAAACTAAACCACAGTAATTATCAAGCGGATATTCGAAACAAGATGTAAATTAAATAATTAACACTTTTGTCTGTTTACTGAAATAAAAATTATAGAGCAAACGGATAGTAAACTGTAACTGTGACACTTCTGAAACATCAAAACATCTTGTTATAAATTAACGATATTTAAGAACTGTTTTTGTCAATATAATAGTCTATCGATTGAAGAAGGAAACATTGAAAATAGTAAGCTTCGCATTAGTTCTTTATATTTTTACAAAATAACACAACAGCAACACATCAAAGGAGACTAAAGATGGACGCCAATTTTTTTAGAAAACGTAATTAATATTGACGTCTATGGGTACAAGCTCTTTTGAGACAATCAACATACAATATATTATACTTCTTGCATATATTTTTTTTTGACAGCGTGCTTTTTCTAAGCACACATTTGCTATGATTTAATGTACATATATTCTCTACTGCAACTTCTAAATGCCTTGATAGGTGATGACTAATTTTGGCAAAACGTAACCATACTTACTACATATTACTAACGATGATAATAAATCAAGGAATGTCAATGTATCTTTTATAACTGGAAAAGGAACTCAATAATGCAGCTACGGTCAGAGTGGATCAGAGAAGAGCCCTGCTTTGTCTTTTTCCTATAAGGTGACCATATATTAGGTGAGACTGGAAAATTATTTACGCCGGCGACCGGCGACACGTACTTACATGCATGACCTTTGTATCTAGTTGAAAGATCACCTAGTATACCGTCAAATCAACCTTACATCGTTTTTTTACGTATGTGTGTAGTGCACACCGATAGTGTAAAGAGCAATGGCAACCATTTTCCCGTTCTCGCTTAGTATTTTTACTATCGAATCTGTGGACCCTGCCCCGCATTCACCGCTATGGCTAAGTTCCACCACATAATGCTACAAACAGAAATAAAACACGCATGCTGCGCGTAGAGCGACCTACGTGCAGACCTACTTTTTGCAATTGGTTATGGACGTTCTGAAAAATATAATTTTTCATGCAGCCATTTATATGTATGACCGTCAGGCTTATGCTTTCTGTTTGCACCCTTTAGTGTGAAACCCAAAAAAATTATAAACAAGGAAAAGATAAGATAAATACTCTTTATTTCACACGCTAATAAAAATAAATACAATATAAAAATTAAAACTTAAAAAAAATATACAACATAAAAACAAAATCATAAGTAGTGTAGCAAAAATGTGATTTAAATTGAGAAAGAAACCTGAAAACTTATTTGCTACAGGAATACGTAGTAATTTAGAATCATTGGCCTAAACGTTGTAAGATGGGAAAAGGGAAAAAGGTGGTGAGGATAGTAAAGGGATATATTCGGTAGAGTGATAGATTTTAAGAAATAATTAATATATTATATAAATAATATTGTCACCGCACAATACCAAATATATAAAAATGTGCCCAAGTGGGAATGAAACTAATTGGGAAAAAGGTGGTTAAATGGGAATTTTTAAAAAGTAATATTGCCAAACGAAAATTTACAAATTAGGTAGCTAACCCCGTACGTACGTGCAGCAAGTCCCTAAAGTGCTTAAAGTTGAAATAAAGTTGATTACAATTACTGTATTAGATTTAAGAATTGAAATATAAAAAATGTCCTTTTTGCGTAGTGATGATCCAAATAAATATAAAAGGACAGTACTTGAGGGTGATCGTGGTGGAAGATCTGGTCTCGGCGTTGGTGGTGTCAGTCGGTCTACGCCCGGGCGGCTCGGAGAAACTAGTCCGGTACCAAAAGCAAAGTATATACATTAGTCCTCCAAAAGGCTTCCGGCCGGCTCAAGATGTTAGGGAGATCAGTTGGTTGGTGCCAGTGGCAAAATCCACAAGAGATTCAATTGTCTGGATAAAACCCTAAAAGGTAAAGAAAACCACTACGTTCACAAATTCGCTACTAAAAGGCGAAATCATAGCCGGATAATTCAAACACTTAACTCAAAAAAACGTGGGAGTTCCTTCAAAAGATAAACGAGCTAAATCACCAAAAAAGAAAAATTTACATTTTTTAATTTATTAAAGTATTATGGACTAATGTTGCTCACGTCCGCAGGAGTTACCGCCACAGCCCTGCACGTGTCCCCTGGGTGGTGCTAAACGAGCAACCAACACTAGGCGAAACAGGTGTAATACAAATAATGATCGGACTCTCACATACAAAGAACACTCGAGTAAACTATCTCTCAAAGTTTCGACCAGGAATAACATTTTGCAAAAGCTATGTGGGACCTCATGGAGAGCATCTGTTGACTGCCTCCGCATAACAGGGATCTCTTTAGTTTACTCCGCAGCAGAGTACTGCCTTACTGTTTGGCTGGAAAGCGCGCATGTGCACCTGGTCGATTCAAAGCTCAACGACACAATGAGATGCATCACGGGCACTATTAAATCCACACCTTCTCACTGGTTACCTGTGCTGAGTCATATTCCACCGCCCCATCTCAGAAGATAGCACGCGTTAAGAGTCTAAGAAGATCTGGGCGTACCCTTCTCTGCCCATACATGAGGAGTTCTGCAACCCCCCACCACGGCGTCTCAAATCCCGACGGCCGGCTTGTGTAACCAGGGGCAAGCTGATCTCCGTTCAGTTTGACGTTAGTGATTGTTGGAAGAACGAGAGGGCCACGCACCAAGCACAAACCAATGCACCTAGTTTAGACCCGACCGTATAACCAAAAGGCTTCCATCTACCGCGAAAACAGTGGTGTCAACTAAATAGATTAAGAACTGGTAATGGTGAGGACTGCCGATTGCGGCCGAGCGCTACCGAGTTGACAGATTGAATGACAAGTATTGAAAGAGACATCGAGTACATGCCGGTACGTTGAGTCCCGAGCAAGTGGATTTGGTGGATCAGGTGTTGCGTTGTATACAGTGGTGCTTTATTTTGTATTGCGTGCGACCTAATCTCGTAAAATACCTAATCTTTGTATCTAATCTTGTATTTTCGCCTCACCTCTACTAAATTTTGATTCATGAATAATTTTGATTCATAAATCTTCATAATTAAAATATTGTCTTCTGAAACAGGCAAGTTCTGCTCCTATTTTTGGCTACATGACGGGTACACCACGTGAAACTTCTTGAAACTTGATCTTGAAACTGATGGTCGGTATAGTATATTTTAAGTTTGATATCGTTTCGTATCGTTTAGTAGAAACCCTAGTTTAAATAGTCTCAACTTATTGTGTTAGACTAGTGTTCTATCAAATATTTTTGAATTACACGCAGTCTACCAAAATGGCGAAGCAAAAACCATCAATATGTAAACAAGATTATTACATGAAATATTTATTGATTCTTACATTACATAGGTACGGTGCATAAAAAAGGAAACTGCACGACTTGTTGTCAATAATAGTCATAGTACCGGTATATTTTGCAAATTCTTACATTCAAGTAAGTAAGTAAATATGTTTTAATGCACAACACAACAAAATACAGATCAGGATCAGACTTAAAAGTTAATCCTGCAACATCTCATGGAATCTTCAGGATACCCAACTCCTCACCAACTTACAGCAGAGGCATCGTGTTTCGGCGCATTGGAATAGTCTCAGTGAATAGGTTTTAGATAGAACATGGTAACCCTGACCTGATGTTGCAGCATCTCATGGAATCTGCAGGATACCCAACTCCTCGCCAACTTACAGCAGAGCTGTCGTGTTTGGGCTCATTGGAATAGTCTCAATAAATAGGTTTTTAATAGAAAATGGTAACCTTGACCTGATGCTGCAGCATCTCCTGGAATCTGCAAGATACCCAACTCCTCGCCAACTTACAGCAGAGGTATCGTGTTTGGTCTCATTAGAATAGCATCAATGAATAGGTTTTAGAAAGAAAATAGTAACTTTGACATGAAGCTGCAGCAACTTCTGGTATTTGCAACATACCCAACTCCTCGCCAATTTACGGAAAAGGTATCTTGTTTGGGCTCATTGGAATATACTCAATGAATAGGTTATAGATAGAACATGGTAACTTTAACGTGATGCTGCAGCATCTTCTAGAATTTGCTGGATACCCAACTCCTCACCTACTTACAGCAGTTGAATTGTGTTTGGGCTCATAGGAATAGTCTCAGTAAATAGGTTATGGAAAAAACATGGTTACCTTGACCTGATGCTGCAGCATCTCCTGAAATCTGCAGGATACCCACTAATCGCCAACGTACAGCAGAGATATCGTGTTTGGGCTCATTGGAATAGTCCAAGTGAATAGGTTTTAAATAGAACATCTTAATCTTGACCTGATGCTGCAACACCTCCTAGAATCTGCAGGATACCCAACTCCTCGCCAACTTACAGCAGAGGTATCGTTATTGGGCTTGTTGGAGTAGTATCAATGTATAGGTTTTAGATAGAACATGGTAACCCTGACCTGATGTTGCAGCATCTCCTGGAATCTGCAGGATACCCAACTCCTCGCCAAATTACAGCAGAGCTGTCGTGTTTGGGCTCATTGGAATAATCTCAATGAATAGGTTTAAGATAGAACATGGTAACCTTGACCTAATGCTGCAGCTTCTCCTGGTATCTACAGGATACCCAACTCTTTACTAAATTACAGCAAATGTATCGTGTTTGGGATACGTAAAGTTTAAAAAGCATAAAATAAAACTTAAATTAAAAAATTAAAAAACCGCTAAAAAGTAGAAAATAATAATGTATCAAGCTCCGACGCATGACTGGAGTTTACTACTTAAGTACGATTGTCTAAATAGTTTACTCTGCACAATTTTTATAACTGATGATTCCAATTTCCGGCCTCTTTTCATAGCTGATGTGTCAGGTGTTTTAGCTCCCATGATCGCAGCTACTAATGATCCATCTGATGTTTGTCAGCGACTAACCTCATATGCTTTGGATGCGGTTATACGAGCATATCTTAGGTCATACCATAAAGGGCTCTTACATTGGTTTCCAGTTGACTTTTTAATTAAATCAAGAGCATTTTTGTTAAGTTTCTCTTATCATGTTTCTAGTAATTTGTTGACATCATTCTTTATATCATCACTCGCTTGAATAAGGAAATGATGAAGTGAAAACTGTCGAACATCACTTTGTTTAAAGTCATTCTGATACTTCAACAGTTCACAATTCATAATTTTCTTCTTTTTTGCTTCTTGAAGAAACCCGTGGAAAAGGTCTGTGCTGGTTTCATGATGTGGAGCTGTTTTTTGCAAATTCGATCTACAGTGAAGTATTTCATAGTAGTCCCTACTCTCGAGAGGATGGGTTTTTTCCAGTAACATTTAACCTCGGTGCAAGAAGGTTCTTCACTGCGACGATGTGTCCACATTAAAAATGTCACTGCATGCTTACAACCACCAGTTGAAGCTGCTCAGTCCAAGCACTGGCAACTAACGATTTCACCTTTAGTCTCGTCTATCACCATAGTGAATTTGTATGAACTAGCTCTCACTTTGTGCTCGGGGCAGATCTTGCAATTGAGTGTGCAAAGTCCTGATCCACGACGTTGTTGCACGTACCCAATAGCATCGTCACCATAAGATTCTCGTGCAGCGCTGAAAATGCAAACTAATTACTTACTGTAAACAAAATTTATTCTTTATAACCTAAAAAACTACTACTTAAAGAAAGACTATTATTTCACCTTCGCAGGATTAAGGTTACTTACGTAGGTAAAGTTATATTATTTTATAGTAATTACATTGCTGATTTACATTTCTCAGCTCTGCAGAATGAAAATCGGGGTTATTTTTGAAGAACATTCCAACCATGTTTGCGTCCAAGTTTCTGTTATCCGAACCGATTCAGATATCTGACCACCTGGAACTCCTTGGCGTGGATTTAACACCCAATCTTAACTTCGGTCGGTACATTGAGTCCAAGGCAAAAGTTGCTGCAATGAAGCTGGGCATTCTCTCTAAAGTGAGACGGTACTTCACACCTGGACAGCTGCTTACCTTGTATCAAGCACAGGTCCGCTCATGTATGGAGTACTGTTCACACTTATGGGACGGATCAGCCCGCTATCAGCTGGATACCTTGGACGCCATCGACCGACGCGCACGGAGACTCATTGGTGACGACGAGCTAGTCAATGACAAGCTCCAAAGCCTTGAGCATCGCCGCAAAGTCGCCTGTCTATCGGTATTCTATCGAATTCATTTCGGAGAGTGCGCGCAAGAACTTCACGACCTCATTCCCCCTGCTCCATTCCACCGTCGGTCAACGAGACGCAGGGAGGGGTTGCACCCCTTTGTTGTTGATGTTCCACCTTTTCGCACGAATCGTTACGCTTCTTCATTTATTATGCGTACAGCGCAGGAGTGGAACTCCTTGCCTGCGTCAGTGTTTCCCGATTCCTATAATTTGGGGATCTTCAAGGCAAGAGTGAATAGGCATTATTTGAGTTTGCGTGTACCATCCTCGACTGCATCATCACTTACCATCAGGTGAGTTGCAGTCAAACGCACTCAAATTTTTAATAATAATAAAAAAAAAAAAAAAAACTGCTTTCACAAAATTGACATCCATGATGGAGTGGAATACCAAATTGTACGATGGAGATTGTAAAATATCACAAATTTTCACGATAATATTTTAATATCTTATTTAAACAGATCAAAAATCGTAAGACTGCAACAATGACAGATCTGATTACTGTGTTGTGACGTCATCTTAGATTCAGCCAATCCGACTGAAAATGAAAGGTGCGCACAATAGGTTGTGCGCGAAAAACGTAACGCGATCACTACATTTATCTCCTCATATTGTTTTCAAACCGGGCGCGTTATATGAAAATTCGTTCTTAAGGAGTAAACTCCAATATATAAGTAAGTATACTAAGTTAATAAAATAAAAACAGAATACAGCTGTTTTACTTTACCACAACTAATTACAAAAAAATGACAAATTAGCGGTCCCCCTACGCGACGACTCTAAGATCAAAACATAACTACTTAACCCGTGTCCAATAAGTTCGAATACATTTTTACAGGCACTTATTCCGAATAAACCAAACTTTTTAGAGAGGATCTTTTTTGCTATGTATACGACAACAAAATGAAAAATAACTGACGTTTGTTTTTTAGTTGCTTTTTGACGTTCACTGCAAAATGAAGCAATTTCGGGGAGAAGTCTCTCGGGATCAAGCGTGATTTTGATTACAAAACCATAAAAAGGTATTTAAGGAGATCTCTTCATTGGACGATCGACAGAGATCTAGTCGGCCGCGTTCAGCACGGACAGCACGGATAGTGAAAATCGTAAGGGAGCGGGTTCAACGAAAACACCATCGTTCTGTACGAAAACTTGCAGTTGATTTGAAAATTTCAAGGAGATCGGCGCATAATATTTTGAAAATAGACCTTGGGTGTCAAGCTTACAAAAAACGTAAAGTTCATGGAGTATTGAATGCTTGTTAGAAAAAGAGGCTAGATAGAGCAAAAAAAAAGTTTTTTTTTTTTGCTCTATCTAGCCTGTAAAAGTATTTTCATGGCACGCTGGAGATGATTAATTTGTCTTTTCCGATGAGAAACTGTTTGTCCTGGAGCGTTCGCACAATGTTCAAAACGATCGGTTGTGGGCAGCAAGGGTAGCAGATATTCTAGAGGATCAAAAATACGCTCCGCGCTTTCAAGGTTTGTGATGGTTTGGGGGCGATTTGTAAATGTAGAAAACTTCCTTTGATATTTATCGAAAAGGAAATCAACGTTGAATATTAAAGACGGAACTTTTAGAGAACACTGTAGCACCGAGTTTACTTCACATGTTTGGAGACGATTATTAGATCTTCCAACAAGATAGAGCACCATCACACACAGCAAACATGGTGCAGGCATGGTGTCAAGCCAATTTGACTGATTTCCTACCTAAGAATTAATGGCCTCCCAGCTCTCCAGATTTGAATCCTTTGGATTTTTTTGTATGGTCATACATGCTGTCAAAGCTAAATGACTACAAAATCGCAAAAATCTGGATCAGCAAGAAAGTTATCCAACGCGTACAGCAGGAAATGCTGATGGAATCTGTGCGTGCCGCGTGTGACGCTTTTGGAAAACGTTTAAAGCTCATGAAGGTCAAAGGTGGAATTATACCAAATTATCTGTTATATAGTTGTTTAAAAAAATAAAACTTTAATAAAAATGTATTTTTTTTTAAACTAAGTATAAGAATTATTTATTTATTGAGTTTTGAAAGTGTATTAAAATTTATTGAACACGGTGTATATTAAACTTAAAGGGCCATTTTCTACTTTGTAACAGTTTTTAGTCGGGAGAGTTTTAAATTAAATTTAAAATTTAAAAAACCCTGCTGCACCATTTAACCGTCTTTGTGGCGTAATGGTTAGTCCATTCGCTTTACACCAGGAGGTCGCAGGTTCAATTCCCGGTGGGGTCAACTTGTAAGACTCGGTTTGGTTGGTGGTAGGACATTTTCTAAGCCCGCTTGGCTAGCCACCACCATCTTACCTAAGTCTTGCCGCCAAACATCAGTGTTAACAACATTGATGTGTTCCGGCTTGGAGATCTCCATTGCGTTGGGGAATCTTTGTAAGCCCGCTTCCATCTTAGGCATAATCATCACTAACCATCAGGTGAGATGATGCCAAGGGCTTACCAATTCAGAATAAAAAAAAATAAGAAAAACATTATTTTCTACTTTGTAGCAGTTTTTTGTCAGGGGTTTTTAAAATTTTTATTTTAAAAGGCTAAGTATATCAAAACTCAAAGCCAAGTGTGTCTATAAAATGTTTTACTACTTATTATGATTCTAGTAACCACTGGTTATGAATGATATTTTTTTTCAAACATGCACAAGAATACCGCCACTTTGAGAAAGATAGAGAATACGCAAATTATTATATATATCGGAATTATCGGAGCGCTAGAAGGTAGCGCCATCTATGCATGCGTCGAAGCGCCGTGTGTTTTTTCTTGAAATGTCAAAGCTAAGGTAGTAATAATAGGTCATCCTTGGCCAGGATGTGGTCGGTGCGAGGCTGGAACTCAGTTTTAGTTGGTAGTGTTTGGTACTCCTGTTTGGTTAGCCAATCAGAATCGTTGTGATTATCGAATCAATGAATGACAATGCAGCCAACCTACGGAAGCTACAATAAAAGCGTTAATTATTTTACGAGGACTTTTGATCGAGCAGCTGCACTGTCAACTTGGGAAGCCAGCCCCGTACCGAACTTACTGCATTTCTGAAAATCATTCATCCGAATTATCCTGAAGCCTTGAGCTGTAAACATGTGTGATGTACACTCGAAAACTTCTCAAAGATGAGTATATTTCTGAAATCCGGCCAAAAACCTTCTGTTGATCCCAAATATACGTTTGCGTACCTTCAGAGCAAAAGCCAAAACAGAATAACAATAACAGAAAAAACAAAATAAGAAACAATAATAAATAACCAAAAAAAATGAAAAGGTTACTATTTTGAAGTTAGAACAATAACTTGACATTACGTTGTCAACCGTACACTATTACCGCTTAGTAGTTACAGACAACGTCCAGTATAGGCTGGTCTTTATTTGTAAAATCTTTTGTTGATGGCAGATTTCCGCTTAGATTGGAAGTACGGTCAACTGCTTTTTGTTTCTGGTGTTCATCATTTCAATATATATGTCGGAGCGCAAGGACGTGGCGCCATCTATGCATGCGTCGAAGCACCGTGTGTTTTATCTTGAAACGTCAAGCGGTTAGCTAGGGTAGTAATAATAGTCATCTTTGGCCAAGGCGTGGTCTGTGCGAGACCGGAACCCGGAAGTTGGTAGTGTTGGTACTTGTTTGTTAGCCAATCAGAATCGTTGTGATTATCGAACCATTAAAGACAATGCAGCCTACCTACAGAGGCTACGACAGAGGCGCCAATTATTTTACGAGCACTTTTGATCGAGCAGCTGAACTGTCAACTTGGGAAGCCAGCCCCGTGCCGAACTCATCGCAGTCTATAAAATAATCGGTTTTCATCCGAATCATCGTGAAGCCTCGTGTTGCAAACGTGTGTGAATATTGATTGTACACTCCAAAACTTCTCAAAGACGACTTTATTTCTTAGATACGGCCAAAACCCTTCTGATGATGCGAAATATAATTTTGTATGTTTTTCTTAAAAATTCTGTCGGATTTCTGATACCTTTAACCGGTTTCTAAAATAAATTCAGTTTTTAATTATTTTTTTATTATTCTCAAAATTTTTGTTCGTTTGTTTGAGAAAAGCACCTTACCTATATTATGCCTTAGCAGAAATGGCAATCTACCTGCAATTGCCTCATTTCTTACCTGTGTAATAATATAACAAGTGTCTAATGTTTTTTAGGTAATAGAGGTAATAGAGGATCTTGATAAACAAGAACGAGGGCGAGCTCGACAGTGGAGGCGGCGAAGGAAGGATCGCCGTCATCAATGTTACGACAAAATTTCTAGGTACCTTGAAAACTCGCAAAGATTCTCCGACGACTTTTGGGATGGTTGAAGAGGTCATCCACGTCATCACCTTATTGATTTTTGGAAGTGATGTAACTTCCTTCGGCTATTCATTAAAATAGCCACGAATAAAATTTGATTTTATTTTTTAGGGAGATTTCATATTTTTCAAAAAAACATATTTGGTTTAAAATTATTAAAAGTGGATAAAACGAACAGTTAGTGAGTGCAAATGATCGAATATAAGTCAAAATTGGCAAAAATAAAAAGTTTGCAAAATATAAAATTTTTCGACCTGGAACTCACCTTAGCGGGTTTGCCAAGAAAGTCTCCCATATATTATGTAGGAACTCAGCTGTGGGTAGCAGAAAAAAGTACGTACTAAGGCATAGGGATACTCCGGGTTAGTAAATATATATGATAAAGCGCTCGTATCGGCGTAGAACGATACATGTGTAGGTAAGTGCAAGACTTGACCTGAGGGTCTTTTTTTTACTAAATATTTGAGTGCGTTTGACTATATCGCACAACGTAGTCGAAGATGGTACACGCAAACTCAAATCATGCCTATTCATTCACTCTCGCCTTGAAGATCTCCAAATTGTAGCAGTCGGGAAGCAATAAGTGACAACGTAGTGGAGAATGGTATACGCAAACACAAATCATGCCTACTCATGCACTCTCGCCTCGAAGATCCCCAAATTGTAGCAGTGGGGAAGCACAGACGCAAGCAAGAAGTTCCAATCCATCGCTGTCCGCATAATAAATGAGGAAGCGTATAGGCTGAATATCAACAACAAAGGGGTGGAACCCACTTCTGCATCTCGTTGACCGAAGTTGAAATGGAGCTGGGGGAATAAAGTCGTGCAGTTCTTGTGCACACTCTCCGAAATGAATTCGATAGAATACCGAAAGACAGGCAACTTTTCGGCGATGCTCAAGGCTTTAAAGCTTGTTTTTAAATAGCTCATCGTCGCCAATGAGTCTCCGGGCGCGTCGGTCGATGGCGTCCAAGGTATCCAGCTAATAGCGGGCTGATCCATCCCATAGGTGAGAACAGTACTCCAAACAAGATCGGACTTGTGCTTGATATAAAGAAAGAAGCTATCCAGGTGAGAAATACCGTCTCACCTTAGAGAGAATACCAGCTTCATTGCAGGAACTTTTGCTTTGGACTCAATATATCGACCGAAATTGAGATTAGGTGTTAATTCCACGCAAAGAAGCTCAAGGCGGTCGGATATCTGAGTGAATTCATTCCGGAAAGTAGGAGTCAAGTTGAAAGGTATAAAAATTAGCTTTATTGCTATTAAGCCTTTTTCAGGTGCTCAGAGCATTAAGGGGCGAAATAGTCCAAAGTGTGACTGGTGATGCATAGGATTATTATGTCTCGTGTATGTTTGCCGATACATCAGCTGAGAGCACGATAGTTACATTATTGAGCGAATCATAAGGAAAGGCATGGAAGACGCAGATGATGTTGTGTCGACCGGTTTACTGACATAAGTCGTATGGTGTACGGTTCGATTATCAATCGTGATTAGCAGTCTAAATGGTAAACACATATTAGTCGTTGAAGGTGTCGACGGTGCTTGTGGTGTTAATTTACACTCCTGTAGGCGTCGGCTGTCGTTCGTGCTGTGGGGAACGTTGCATAATGTGAAGTCTCTCTAACTCCGTGCGATTAGATTATGACTGGTTTATGTTAAACGGAGAATTACATAAAAGGAAAACAATAGCGATAATTCCTTTAAATGTTGAATGCTGAGATCTATGCAGCGGGATTGAGACCGAGGTATATACCGCAGGGATATGTCCAAGCGGAGGGGTAGAACTTTCCATGTAAGCATGTTCCTGTTCCCAAAGGAAATAATAAGTTAATTCGCTTTGCTCCGCACAGAGTTGTAAAGGTCTTATGCTAGTCTCTAAGACTAAGTCAAGCATGTCTAAAAATATACCACGAATGACTCGATATATCAATCAGTTTTGGTTTATTAGATCATAATGAGTTACTTGGGTGACTGTGACAAATCTAGAGCTAATATATGCAATCAAAACTCTGATCAGTGATTGAAGGAGTGTATTTATTAGATATAAATCAATCGGCGGAGGGCCTTGTGTCCTAAGTCATAAGGTTTGATGAATCTAGATGACTATTGTTGATCGCATGGTTCAGTACCAGCGATGCATGTACAAATGTGGACCCCATCAACTTTGATGGTAGTATTTTCGACTACCATGGTTGTCACGGGTAACGAGGAATCAGGGTTCGATTCCGGAGAGGAAGCCTGAGAAACGGCTACCATTATTAAGATGAATGGCATGCACACAATCAAACACTCCCGGTAAATGGAGGTTATGAATATATACTAAAATGGCCTTTAATTACCTATGAAGGAAGCACGTATTGCTAGCTTGAAAAGAAAACAAACTAAAAAGTGGCCGAAGAAAAAAATACAACCTATTCTCAACATTTATGTTATATAAAGAGCAGAAGTAAAAGCATTTAGATGAGTTGATCTCATCTGTTTATTAACAAAAGCGAAAGACAAAAGAATGATTTAATCATAAACATTACGTTTCAAAAAGAAAGATTAAAAGTAAAAATATGGAAGACTTGAAGAACGAAAGACATAATATATGAAAATCTATTCTCAATGATTCTGTTCACTAAAGAACAGAAGTAAAAGCATTTAGATATAGGTTGATCTTATCTACTTGCTAAAGCTAAAGGTCCAAGGATCCTCTGATGGCTTGTCGAACGCAACACGTCTCTGCGGAGTCAAACAATCCATTCTATTGGGCGCACTTGCTAGTGTGTGTCGTGGAATGAAGCTGTTGGTGGTGTTAATCTTTACCAAAGGCTAGAATTAGCCTCTTGTTTAAGCGATCATAATTCCCCGAAAGAATGATCCCTTGTCTCTAGTAAGGATCAATAATCCATAACGGAATGATCTGAATTCTCAAGGCAATTTAACTAGTTCATTCTGAAAATAATGATCATGGTTGAATTGTGGTCTCTGGTTAACAGGAGATGATGTACAGATCAATGGAGAGCGTATTCGTTACGATATGACGAGTATCAATTGTCAATTAATTTCTACTAGAGAGTAATCTCGAACGAACGTGTAACTTTGTTGAATCCCAGTAGTGTTGAAGAGGGTGTGCGATCCAGGACTGTTTCCCGACTCCTTAATTAATAGAAGTTGACGTACACTTTATTTGAAAGGGTATCCGTGTCAATACGATAGGTATCGTTTGTCAATCACGTTAAAGTCTATTATAGAGAGACCTCGAACGAGCATTTGACTTTGTTGCATCTCAGTTGTGTTGTGGAGACTGGAGAGTATGTGATCCAGGACAGTTTTACAGCTATATATTGACAGTTATGCTAGAGGGGAAACAGTTTACTGCAAACCCCCGTATTTTAAATAAAATACGGTATGAGCATTGTGAAAGCAATGTTCTAGATAGCTCGAACGACATCGGCGACCCTTCCGAAAGCCTGTAACCGATTGCGTTGTGCCTGGGCTTGTAGACGCATTGCGGGGCTAGTCCTTAATAGGGGATTCAGGTCCAAAGTGGAGCTGAGCAGTTCGGGGACGCGATGTGGTGTGTATAGCATATAAGACAAAATCCTGTTCTTGTAATATTGCACATATAACGTCGATAAGTAAATAAGGTAGAGGTGTTTTTTAACGGCGTCCAGTGAGGTGTACATGCACTAACTGTGTAGAAATACACAGGATACCGAATCTGTTTCTTGGTTTGAGACATAGACTTAAGAACGGGTTGCAGAAACCAATATGTCTTGTCTTGTCTATTACTGTTATTTGCCGAGGGTTTGAAGTAAATTGATAATGACTATGGATTACGTAACTGTTGTAAAGGGTTTTTCAATAAGGGCGGGTAGATTTTGAAACGAAATTAAACAAGCTGCGTATGAGGTATCAACAATTTTTTTTATTTATTTAAAAGGCCCATATATGCCATTAAGTATGGAAGATGACATCATTCAAATGCCCGCCTCGGCTTCTCACAGTGGCACGGATCCGAGTGGTCCAATTTTCAATGACTCTTCCGCATAGATCCGCCTGAATTTGAGCGATGGCATGTGTTATGTTCGCCTTCAGGGCATCGGTGGATTGTGGTTTATTTGCATAGACCTGCGACTTCAAAAAACCCCACAAGAAAAAGTCTAGCGGGGTTAAATCGCATGACCTTGGTGGCCAATTCACATCACCCCTGCGAGAGATAACCTTAGTCTCAAATCGCTCATGCAGAATGTCAATCGTGGCGACCGCTGTGTGGCACGTAGCGCCATCCTGCTGGAACCACATGTTGTCTAGGTCCATATGGTTCAATGTGGGCCATAAAAAATTGGTTATCATCGTTCTGTAGCGCTCGCCGTTGACAGTGACCGCCTCACCAACGTCGTTTTCGAAAAAATACGGACCAATGACGCCGCCGGCCCAAAATCCACACCAAACCGTAACTTTTTGAGGATGCATTACCACCTGGTGAACCTCGTGTGGGTTTGTGTCGTCCCATATACGGCAATTTTGTTTGTTAACAAAGCCATTCATCCAAAAATGCGCCTCGTCGCTAAAGATGATTTTTCGCCCGAAATTGGGATCCTCTTCCAAACGATTCGATGCCCAGGCAGCGAACAAACGACGTTGTCTATGGTCATGAACTTTGAGCTCCTGGGTCAGTTGAATCTTATACGGGTGTAACCCTAAGTCCCGTCGCAAAATTCGCCAAGTTGAAGTTTGCGAAAGGCCGAGTTCTTGTGCACGGCGAGGAATCGACTGCCTCGGGTTCTGCTGTACACTTTGACGGACCGCCGCGATATTCTCGGCTGATCTTGCGTTTCTTGAACGTACAGGTGTGGGTTGATTGATTAACGAACCGGTTGTTTCAAATTTTTCCACCAAACGCTGAAGAGTCGACTGTGAAGGGCCACCACGTCTACCGTAAAATGGGCGCAATGCACGCAACGTTTGCACTAACGAACACTCATTTTGATAATAAAGTTTTATCATCTGTACGCGCTGTTCAATTGTGTAACCTGCCATGATGATTTGGCATAAGCAACTGAATAATAAGCAAAAGATTTGACAATTGTCACCAAAACAAAATGGCCGCCACGGGCCGCCAAAATCTACCCGCGCCAATTGAAAAACCCTTTATAAGTCAACTTTTGATTAACTGAGAGACAGTGCTAGTTCGATTGATGGAACCTAAGAAAGCATTTGGATTTGGAAACAAATCGCAATCATTGAAAAGTGATACGAATGAGATTTGGCAGCATGTTTGGTTGTGTAACACTCGCTGAAGTCATGCTCTATCACACGAAGTAAAGCCATATTAAAACATGGTTCGGGTCGTTGAGTTGACTAAGCAAGGACTTTGTCCTATGTGTTGTAGCGATTGGACATGTTGCTTATACTTTTGAGTTGGAAAAGCATCAATTCTCTGATCTTGTTCGAGAATAGTGGTTTTATCTTGGGGGTCTGAAAAGAATTTCGGTTCAAGAGCAGAGGATCCTGCTTGCGAACCTGGATATTACTATGGTCCGGATGGTCCCTTTCTCGAGAACAATGTATTGGGTTCTAAGGAGTCTGATTGCTTGGAAGACTAAATCTTTCCTAAAAAAGGATCGTGATGTTTCCGTAATTTGGAAAGTATTGGGATTACATCACTGACGCAAGTCAAATACAACTGATTACGGGGACTGGAAAACACTGGACCAAGGCGGTGATGGGCGGAGCCAACCTTCTCCCCACACTTCTTTTACTCCCTAGGGAGTAAAGGGATGTGGGGTGCGTATTGCTGCGTCTTCTTTCCTTGTTTTGGGATCAAAGACGAAGCCTATAATTGACGTATCATGGTTTCAAAATCGTTGCGAGAAACACGAATGATCGATCTGTTGGAGACATAACGAACAATAAAATAACCGAGCTGTTACGGTTCACAACATATAAATGGTTTCTAACCATAGACGGAAGCCAAAGTAGATTTGCTTGATGCAAATTTAAGAATGAAAACGATACAAAATTAAATAAATACCTTTGAAAAGATCAATTTTTAACCAAGATTAAGGAAGGCTTCCGCAGGTTGCCTTCCTTTATTTTATTAAAGACAAGTCGAAAGTTACAGTCAGTAAAGAAACTGGCAGTGGAACTTCTGCCTACGAAGTGTTGTGAATTGTGTCCTCTTCTCCTAAAATAAAAAAGGAAACCAAAAATATTACATAGCTATCTCAATAATGTAAATACCAGAATTTGTTTCATAATATAGTATGATAGATTTAGATTATTTAGCCTTAAGAGGGAAGAATAGTACGTGCTCGTCCATACAAAAAGAGAAAAGGTTTTTCTCTTCTAAATATTTTCCAATCACCATGATTTTTTAGTATGTTATTGACACAATGAATGATTAGGTTTATAGCTTTTCCTTTTTTCAAAATTTGCAATAGATTCAAACTTATAGGCAGCTCAAGTAACGTAATTTTTGTGATTAAAACTGTGTCGAATTAAGCCGTTTTTTAAAAAGCGTAACCTATAAACCTAGAATATATTGTGCTGAAACGATTGACATCAAAATCAAAGAGATTTGTTGAGATTTAGTTAGTGGAAACCGTTTTCTCCCGAAATGGGAATTTCGTCCAGAAAAGTACCTATTGTCAGTTGCAAATGTTCGAAAAAAGGTTGTCAAATCATTTCAGCCGTTCTCGGGTGATGCGTTTACCGAAGGACAACACTTAATTTTCATTTAAGTAAATAGAGATGTAAAAAGACACTTTCACAGAACATAAATCTTTTTTTTAATATTTAGAACGTAAATACCTCATAATTTAATTTGTTTTCCTAAAATATTAATATTCAAGATTTAAGGTATACATTCAAAATAGGTGCAAATTACACTCCTTCTGATAGTCATAAAATAATAATAACATAATTTCGTTTGTGAAAAATCAAGAAATAAACAATCATTAGTTAATAATGTCAAAATTAAATCCTAGAAATAAACCAGATTATGTCATTAGAACATGAAAACAATATGACACGAAAAGTTTTACATAAAATTATTGAATGTCATGTAATATATAAGTCACTGAATGTCATTGATACCTTTGACAAGAGTAGGCCAGTTCACACGGACAGCACCCGGTCACGAGTATAACACGAGAGTCAGCCATCGCTCCCATCAACCATATTAGAGGGAAAGGAACGACCCGGCTCCCGATGCGCCACCATCCGCACAAACATTTAAGCGAGCATAACTATTACTTACTACAAATACGATTATACACATTTCTAGTATGTAAATACACTTCAACCTCTGTATAATTAATTTGTGACTTCAACATTAATAATTTTGTTTACTAAATGATATAGTACTCAGTGTTTCAGCATATTTTTTAAGTTAATTCGAAGACCTTGCTTTTGTAGCACTAACATAGATTGAACGTTTACAGAATTTTTCCAAAATGTTATACTGTATGTTAGTCAACAGAGGGTAAACAGAACAAAAAGATTTGCTTCAAACGAGGTCCACAGAAGTCACATTAATTTAGCAAAATCAATAACTTTTATTATTTTGTTAAGTTTTCTGCATCACACCTGTAGTTTTCAATTGGTTGAACAATGTTTTACATAATACACCCTTTAAAGCTTTCAACAAATCCATGAAGAGTTTAATAAATTATCTTTCGTTTTCTATTTCCATTCCATATTTTTAACCGCCACCGTGGCGTATAATGGTTAATCCATTCGCTTCAAACCGTCGCGGTCGTCGGTCGCGGGTACGATTCCCGCGGGGTTAACCTTGTAAGACTCGGTTTCGTTGGTGGTAGGGCATATTCATAGCCCGCCTGGCTAGCTACCACTATCTTATCTAAGTCTTGCCGCCAAACATCAGTGTTAACAGCGTTAATGTGTTCGGGCTTGAAGATAAGATAGCCAGTTCCTCATTGCATTGTTGTTGAGCCCGCTTCTATCTTCGTCACTTACCATCAGGTGAAATGATGCCAAGGAACCTATTGTGAATTTAAAAAAAAACAGTTTTGTTCTATTTTCTCTCTCTCTCTCTCATCGTGTCACAAATTTACCGCGCTATCCAAGGAATAGACAAAACGTAGTTTATTATATTCTCTTTGGAATAGACGGCGGTTGCCTTGCCTGGTGGCATATGGTAAATACCCGACGCGTTAGCCACACGGGAAGCTTCGGGGGCTGCCGCTTGGTCGCTCGTTAGATGCCCGAAGTTTCTTCGTAAATAGCATGAAAACCAAACTGATGAGAATAAGACATTAGTGGCCTTATTTTAACAATGTTATTTTCATTCATTATTATAATTTAATATGTTTTACAAGTTGAGAAATCACATTAGTTATACAGGGTGAGTTTTTTTGAGGGTCCGTATGGGGAAATCCTAAACTATAACAGATAGAGAAAAACGTGAATAGGAATCGTGATCTAATTTTTTTTAAAGGAGTTTTAAGAAAAAAACTTGATTGGTTCGGAGATGGCTTAATTTGAATTTTTTTAATTTATTTTGATTGTAATCAAACCAAAAATTGTAAGAAGACCATAGGTCATACAGTTGCTAGAAGTTGTTGAAATTACTTGTACTATCCAATTGATAGGATGAATAATTGAAATGAAACAAAACCAAAAATCTGTCATTTGCCTTAGTCCCACGAAACTAAATTTATAAGTAAAAATTGTTCGAAACGTCCTCCACTTTCACCTAAGCAAAGTCGACTTGGGCGAAGCACTCCCCGAGTTGCATTTCTCAATGAAATGTATGGTACTGTGTTTAGCATTTGACGGGCTGAATATTTTAAATCATCAACAGTGTCATAGCGATTTTTGTACACTTCATTTTTTAAGTGACCCCATAGAAGAATGCGCAGCTCTCCACATGCACTCAGGATGTACGAAGGTAACAGGGTGTCTGAAATACACAATCTAGTTGAACCTTCTGTTTGGCGGTACGTACCGACAAGCATGAACCCAGCTGATGCTGCATCTCGTGGTCTTTACCCAGATCAGCTTGTTGGTCATAAGTTGTGGTGGGACTTACCATGGCTCGCTGAAGCTCCAGAAACTTGGCCGCGTCGCAAGGATTTAGTAGGGTCTGAAGTGGAGATCGATCCCGAAGAATCGCATTAATTAGTTTGTTGTACTTAATAAAACCGGCCAAGTGCGAGTTGAACTCGCGTGGAGAGGGTTCCGTACAATGTCAAAGTCAAATACAAAATATCACATTTGAAATCCTCAGAGTAAGATGCGAGTTATTTTTTAATATTATTGAAAATTTGAGTGTGTTTGGCTGCACCTTACCTGATGGTAAGTGCCGATGCAGCCGAGGATGTAACACGCAAGCCCAAAGAGTGCCTATTCACTCTTGTCTTGAAGATTCCTAAATTTTACGAATCGGGGAATACAGACGCCGGAAGGGAATTCCACCCCTTGGACGTTCTCATGGTGAACGAAGAAGCAAAACGCTTCGTGTGTAAAGGTGGAACATTGACGACAAAGGGGTGGAACCGCCCTCCGCACCTGGTCGTCTGATGATGAAATTGAGAGGGGGAATGAGGTCGTGAAGCTCCAGGACACACTCTCCGAAATGAATCCTGTAGAACACCGATAGACAGATAGACTTTGTGGAGATGCTCGAGGCTTTGGAGCCTGTTTGATACAAGTTCGTCGTCCCCAATGAGTCTCCTAGCGTGTCGGTCGATAGAATCCAAGACATATAGCTGGTAACGAGCCGATCCGTCCCACAAGTGAGAGCAGTACTCCAAACAGTTAACTACTACTAGCGCAATCTAGTTTTAGTGAACTTCTTTTTTTTTTAATAAAAATTTTAGTGCGTTTGGCTGCTCCTCACCTGACGGTAAGTGTCGATGCAGCCGGGAATATAACACGCAAGCTCAAAAAGTGACTATTCACTCTCGTCTTAAAGATTCCTATTTTTTTATTTTTTTAAATATATTCCATACAATATTGTACAATTGTGTCGGAAATTTACAAAATAAAAAGGGGCAATCAACGGGTACGTCACAGTTATTGAAAACGAGAAAAAAAAAATACAATAAACTAAATTAATAATAATAATTATGCAATAAAGAATATTGTATTGTACACTTACATCAATTATTACTTACACTTCGTTAAAATTCATATAAATAGTCTAAACTAAATTCATTCTTCAAAATTTATTTATGATGCTAATTAATGATTCTTGATAAAAATATTATTGCGTCTACTTATCTCTACAGTTTATAAACTCTTCTATACTATAGAAACACCTTTCCAACAAAAAAGCCTTAAGCTGAGTCCTGAATTGTTTATGATCATGTATCACTTACAATTCGTTTGACAGACTATTAAATAACCTAACTGCTTGATTTGCTGCCACATTTAATTTTGGATTGGTAAGTCGGTCCTACGGGTTTTTTCTCTTTCGGTTCTTTCATTAGGTGTTTCGTATCTTTCAGGTCTCTTTACAACATCCGTCAATATAACCAGTTTATAAAGAGCTGGTACTGTTAAGATTCCTAGTTCTTGAAAATGACATTACAAGATTTCCACTGCGGTATTCGTACCATAGTTCGTACGGCCCGTTTTTGCATAATGAACGCTTTGTTTACGTTATATGCGTAACTGTTTCCCCAAAATTTAATACTACGAGTATACCACAAGTGTGATTCGACTAGAGCGTAGTAAATAATTTTGAGATGTTCAATGTTTAACTCATCGCGTAAGCTTCGTAGTGCGTAACATGCTAAACTGAATTTTGCTTCTATTCTGTCTAGTTCACCTTTCCAATTTAAATAACAGTCAATGATTACTCCCAAAAATTTAACACTACACAGTTTCAACTTTTGTGTTGTCCAAAAATACATTTATGGTTTCTTTCTTTTTGGATGTGGTTCTGAAAAGCATAACATTAGTCTTTGCTACGTTCACAATAAGGTTATTTGCACAAAACCAACGATGAAAAATAGAAATAGTATTATTTGTGTCAGTTTCCAGCTCTTGGCAGGTTCTGCCGAGATAATAGCATAAGTGTCATCCGCATAACTAATCATTTTCACTTTTGTCAAATTGCGTTGTATATAGCAATTCAAATCATTTGTAAATATATGAAATAAAATGGGCCCCAAAACAGAGCCTTGCGGAACACCCCTTTTTATGGCAGTTAATTTGCTTTTACTAATAGTTTCTTTGTCATTATATACACATTTAACTTCAACAAATTGATACCTGTTACTTAAATAAGATTTTAGAAGTTTTAAAACTTTTCCCTGAATACCATAATGGAAAAGTTTGTCAGTTAAAATATTATGATCAATTGTATCAAAAGCAGCTGACAAATCAAGAAATAAACGAGTAACTCTCTCTCTTTCTTGTTCAGGCTCAGAATAACGTCATCAAATGGAATGTATGGGGTTTAAAAATGGGATGGGAGCCAGTTAACTTACGGTTTTGGAGTCCTGCAGGCAATCACCGTGACTTGTATCTCACTTGCCGCCATACATCGTTTGGCGCTGATTCTAAGACTAATTATTTGTTGTAGTCTTGGAATTTAATATTTTTGGTCGACCCACAACAAGTTTGCTTGCACCTTTTAGAGCACTGATTCTATTTTTATTTTAAGTTAATTTTCGGAGCAAGTCCACGCAAACTGGCAGATGAAATAAGATTAGTGAGGAGTTGGTTATCTTGCAGATTACAGGAGATTCTGCAGTATCAGGTAAAGGTTACTAGGTCTTATCTAAAACTTATTCATCTACACCATGCCAATGAGCCCAAACGCGACACCTCTGCTGTAAATTGGTGAGGAGTTGGGTATCCTGCAGATTCCAGGAAATGCTGCAGCATCATATCAATGTTACCATTTTCATAAATTATACCCACCGTTTCG
Source organism: Coleophora flavipennella (assembly GCA_947284805.1). Taxonomy (NCBI): domain Eukaryota; kingdom Metazoa; phylum Arthropoda; class Insecta; order Lepidoptera; family Coleophoridae; genus Coleophora; species Coleophora flavipennella. The sequence goes on from OX369307.1 coordinate 4,240,352, forward strand.
ATCATGTCAGCTTTCAAGCAAAAGAACCCATCAAAATCGGTTTATTAGTTTAGGAGTTACGATTACACAGACAGACACAGAAACAAACGTTTAACTTGTGACACCCGTCTGTTGCGACGAGGGTTAATAAGTAGGCAAAAAATATGTTGAAAATTAAAATTACTCACTCTTTGTATAAAATTTTGTGTTTGGGTAACCTTTATTTCAATCCCGAAACTTAAGTTTACTTTTAAAAGTAATCCCAGGATTTCTATATAGAAATAAAAAAAATTGAGTAAGGTATTCATTTTTCGTACAAAGTAAACTTTCCGACAATCCCACGAATTAAAAACAATCCCGGGATTATGTATTAAAAATAAAAAAATCAATTCAGGAAGGCATATCCATATTATTTTTTACTGGTTGAAAAAATTAAGTTTAGGTCCAAATCGCCCGATTATCCGATCAGTGATTATTAAACATTGTAAGCAAAGTATGGCAACTTGGCTTTTGTCTCAGGGGGAGTTCATTACTATACCAGTCAATTGCCAATGTGTGGTTCGTGTTACTTATAATAAATGATACCCTCTCAATAAATATTTTTTTAGAATTTGACGACGATTGAGGCATTTTACGGCAGTTAATTTGCTTTTTTACCAAATCAAATCAAATCAAAATAATTTATTTTAAATAGGTGCTTACACACACTTTTAAATAGTCAAAAAAATATATACTTATTGTCTATCACATAATGTCATGATTCAGATTACAGTCTCAGGTAATGGTTTTTGTTATAGAATGAACATGTATATCTTTGTCATTTACATAATCTATTATTTTATAATATCCTCTAGAGCACAAGCTTTTTTTTACATGAGTCTTGAATTTATTCTCTGACAAACTAGTTACATTTTCTGGAAATTTATTGTAGAATCTTATACACTGCCCCACAAATGACTTTTTAACCTTACTCAGTCTCGTCGAAAAGGCTATATCAATTTTATTTACATTTCTTAAATTCAAATTATGCCAATTATACTGTTTATTCAAATTATACTGTTTTTAGGAAATAAATGTAAATTTTTACGATCGTAACGTACATAATGTTTTCATATACTTATAAATTGACTAGCAACAGTTAAAATATTGATTTCTTTGAACTTATTTTTAACGACTCACGTGATCGCATCTGATAGATTTCGCGGATAGCTCTTTTCTGCAAGATGAAAATAGTTTCTATATCAGTCGCATGCCCCCACAGTAAGATGCCATAAGACATTATACTATGGAAGTAACTAAAATACACTAGTCTCGCAGTATCTTCATCCGTTAACTGTCTTATTTTCTTAACGGCATAAGCAGCTGAACTAAGCCTTCCCGCTAAAGTTTCAATGTGTGGTCCCCATTGAAGTGAAACATCTAAGTTATACCAAGGAACACCGTAGTATTTACAAATTCTAATTTATTACTGTCTAATATTACACTATTATTGATCTTTTTTACATTAGGAAAACGGAATTTTATACATTTTGTTTTCTTAACATTTATAAGTTGTTCACAGTATCTTTGAAAGAGTGTTGTTTACTTCGTCAATTTTGATTTCTTTCCTATTCACTTTAAAAATAAGAGAAGTATCATCCGCAAACAACACAATATTTGACAGATGTTGCACTATAAAAGGCAAATCATTTACGTAAACAAGGAAAAGAAAAGGCCCTAATATGGAACCCTGGGGCACACCCATTTTCACTCTAGATCCAGATGAAATTGTGCCATTCACTTGTACTTTTTGTGTTCTGTTGTCTAAATACGAATTTAAAAGACTGAGAGCCCCGTCCTCTACACCATAATGCTTTAATTTTACAAGCAATGTTTGGTGTGCAACACAATAAAATGCCTTAGATAAATCACAAAACACTCCAATTGCATTCTGCGATTCCTCAAAGGCATCATAGATGTTGCGGATAAGTGCTACTCCTGCTTTGGTTGTTGATCGACCTTTCGTGAAATCAAATTGTTGGTTATGCAGTAGTTTGTTTTCTGTAAAATATCGTAGCATTTGGTTACCACACCCCGGACACTCCATACAAACGAGCGAGAAATGATATACATAATTATAAATGACGTATCTATAGGCAAGAATGCAGGTAGGGTTGAATCACACCGGCGGTATTGGTCACGAAATGTTTGTTGTTTATTTACTGAATGCAACAGTGTGAATACTAAACTCTTTTTTTTTCATACTTTTCGTTGTAAACAAACACCGTTCGAACAAAAAACACCACTTTCCGAATACACCATACACATTATGAGACTAAAAAACATTGTAAATGGTAACTGCGATGTGGACGTATGAATTAACACTGAAAACTGCTATTAATTTGTACATCTTTATACACTTTTTCCATAAAATTGCGAAATTGATAAAGGATTTGGTCACAGATTAAAAATCGACATGATAGTTGTTAAAACAACAACATACTTACCGATTGCTTTAACGGTGAAGGAAAACATCGTGAGGAAACCTGCACACGCCTGCGCAGAAACTCGAAGGTTGTGTGTGTAGTCGACCAACCCGCACTGGGCCCGCGTGGTCGACTAAGGCCTAATCGCCCTGATTCAGGGTAGGCTCGAGCCCCTCGGTGGGGACGTATATGAGCTGATATAATAATGATAGTTTTGTTGCTTTGGTGTAGAGATGGGACGGAGTGAATGACTGAATGAATGATTTGAACTGTTGTTGCGAGGTGAAAATTGTTAGGTAGTCTTTGACCGACAAATCGCTACCGCTTATTAAAAAAAGGTCATCTACTTCTATGACGGCGAAAATCGCTGCCGCTTAATAAAAAAAAAGGTCATCCACTTCTCTGACGGCGAAAATAGCTACCGCTTATTCCGAAAAAAGGTGAAGTCAATTTGATCACCAAGATTCATGATATGGGGTCCAGGGGGCCCAGCCCCCACCACCCATTTAAAACCCCCAACAACCCTTCGGGATCCGAGGAGGATGTGGGATTATCAGGGCGGGGAAAGCACGCGGGGCCTGGACCCCTAACGGGGGCGTAGGCCCAGACACCCATTTAAAGCCCCCAACAAACCTTCAGGATCCGAGGGGGATGTGGGAGTATCAGGGCGAGGAAAGCACGCGGGGCCCGGACCCCTAACGGGGGCTTAGCCCCCGCCACCCATTTAAAACCCCCAACAAACCTTCGGGATCCGAAGGGGATGTAGGAGTATCAGGGCGGGGAAAGCACGCGGGGACCCCTAAAGGGGGCGTAGCCCCCGCCACCCATTTAAATCCTCTAACAAACCTTCGGGATCCGAGGGGGATGTGGGAGTATCAGGGCGGGGAAAGCACGCGGGGCCCGGACCCCTAACGGGGGCGTAGGCCCAGCCACCCATTTAAAGCCCCCAACAAACCTTCAGGATCCGAGGGGGATGTGGGAGTAGTAAGTTTGTCTACCCTCAAGTCGGCCCCGCGTGCTTTCCCCGCCTTGATACTCCCACATCGCCCTCGGATCCCGAAGGTTTGTTGGGGGTTTTAACCCCATATTATGAATCTTTGGAATCAAATTATACAATCAGTAATAAGTCATCTTTGGTCCTACATAAACTCACAAAACAAAGACCAAAGAGTACCTAAAAATACAATTTTCAAAAATTCATAACTCAAAAACCGCTGGTTTTCTAACCTTGAAATTTGGTATGGATGTTCAGCTAAAGCCTATATCTTACCAAAAAATCGCGGACTGCCAAATCGATGTACCCTATTGTACAGTTGAGCCCAAAGATGACCCAATTTTTACCTCGCAAAACAGTTCAAAATCATTCATTCAGTCATTCACTTCGTACCATCTCTACACCAAAGCAGCAAAACTATCATGTCGATTTTTAATCTGTGACAAAATCCTTTATCAATTTCGCAATTTTATGGAAAAAGTGTTAGAAGATGTATATTAATAGCAGTTTTCAGTGTTAATTCATACGTCCACGTCGCAGTTACCATTTACAATGTTTTATAGTCTCATAGTCTCATAATGTGTATGGTGTATTCGGAAAGTGGTGTTTTTTGTTCGAGCGGTGGTTGTTTACAACATAAGACAAGTATGAAAAAAAAAAGAGTTCAGTTGGGCCTTTACGTTCGGTAACTGGTTGGTTTTTATGCTTGTGAACGAAATCACAGCGGCGCGCAAAGTGAATATAGTGAATAAAAGTGCTTGCGTAGCTCGTCCTTTACGTTTGGTACCCAATCTACAGCCAATCTGAGTGACGGGGGGGGTGAGTTCGAATCTAGAGAGCGGCAGGGAGTGTCCATACTGTACGTTAGTACTAATATATATACTGTGACTTTACTAAGCTTCATGAGGTCTGGAACGACGCCACTATCAATGCTAATATTAAAAAGACAAGCTAAATATGGCGCTAAAGTATCAATTACATTACTAATCAAGCTTACCGACAATCCCCAGAGGTCTTTGGTTCTTTTAACTTTAATAGATTTAAAAGTTTTTACAATAGTTTGTGGTACAATTACTCTAAAGGAGAATTTTTGATCACAAATCAAATCAAAGGCATCATAGATGTTGCGGATAAGTGCTACTCCTGCATCGGTTGTTGATCGACCTTTCGTGAAATCAAATTGTTGGTTAAGCAGTAGTTTGTTTTCTGTAAAATATCGTAGCATTTGGTTAAGCATAACCTTTTCAAACACTTTATTAAGTACTGGCAGCACAGAAACTGGTCTGTAGTTGCCCGGATCAGTTTTTGAACCTGATTTATATAAAGGTATCACTTTACTAAGCTTCATGAGGTCTGGAACGACGCCACTATCAATGCTAATATTAAAAAGACAAGCTAAATATGGCGCTAAAGTATCAATTACATTACTAATCAAGCTTACCGATAATCCCCAGAGGTTTTCGGTTCTTTTAACTTTAAGAGATTTAAAAGTTTTTACAATAGTTTGTGGTTCAATTACTCTAAAGGAGAATTTTTGATCACAAATATTAACATTATCCTTTAGCAACCTTTGAGCATACATAGGTGATGAGTTTAGGGCTTCAGTAGTCTTAAGCGGAATAGTTCTGAAAAAAGTTTCAAGTTCTTTACCTGTTTAGTTTACCATTTAATTCATAAAACAACTAATTAATGGACTAAATTATGAATTTAATGAATGATAGAAACACAAAACTTGTTTTTTTGATGTGTAACATATTTGCTCTCGCTTTCCTGCAATTTGTGGAAGTGATTTCGTGAAATGGGACGGAAATGTGTCCCATGGGACGGAAATGTGTAACAGGGAGTCGCGTTTTTTCAGGCTTTAAAAGCGCGGAAAAGGCAAAGGTATCTATGACCATACGTGGACCATACAGCCTAGCCTGCCGTATCTTTGCCGTCCTTTTTTCAGGCTTTAAAAGCGCGGAAAAGGCAAAGGTATCTATGACCATACAGCCTAGTCTGCCGTATCTTTGCCGTCCTTTTATAAAGTATTTTGTCACATGTTACACATCATATGCGAGTACTGTAGGTCTCGCTCGAATTTTTTTTTAGTCTGATTTTTTTTCCTCTTTTTTCCTTTTTCATTATTTTGAAAATCGACCAGTAAGTTTAGTTTCCACTTAACTATTATTAAAGAAAACTAAAAAGTTAATTTCAACAACTTCTAACAACTTTAGACCTATGGTCTACGTCAAATTTTTGGTTTGTATACATTATTGATATACAATCGAAATAACAAAAAAAATGTTTAAAAAAAAACGTATCTCCGAACATTTCTTAAGATATTTTTATTTTTAAAACGCCATTTTATTTTCTCTAAAGTTGAGCTCACAGTTCCTAAGATCGTTTTTATAGTTAAGAATATCCCTATACTGACCCTTACAAAAGACTCACCTGTACATGAGTTTCTCAAATATTTTAGAGTTTGGCAATAACGATATTGGTCCTTAGTTGTATTTAACCTTTTTTTCAAATAGAAAAAAAAACGTTTATTGAATGCAGTATGCATAGACTAAGTAGGGTTCTAACGAAGCAGTATGTAAGATCACACAGAAACAATTGGCATTGTTCAGACTTTAAAAAGCATGTAAATTAAAAAAAGTATTTAGTGATAATATGATGATTCTATTCTGTAAAAAGTATTTGAATTTCACTAAATAACAGAATTCATTCCATTATCGTCGTTAGTACTGTGACGGTTTTTCTCATAGTATTCAGGCCTGTGACATCATTACTTTTTAACAATCGAAAAATTATTTAAAGAAAATTCCCAGTGATAAAGAATAAAAAATAAGATGTTTAAATATGTTTCTTAAATAGTCTACGTATAAGTTTTTTTAAAATACCATAACATTTTTTTAACAATACCATATTCTAGCAGTTGTCTGGTCATCTGACCTACTTATTTTATGAACTGTCTAGCAAGAATGATTTTTTTTTCTGAAAATGATTGAAGTATTAAACTATGACGTCATAATTTTTATAGCCATTGACGTGTGTGATTTTTATAAATTAGAAAATGTTACAAAACACATTATGTTCTACTTAGATAATTACTTTTAATAATTATCTATGATGATGCAGTCAAAGACGCAACTAGGATTAATTTGGCCTATTTCTAAATCATGTGGAAGAAGATCTGGAAAAGATCCAAGTCTAGAACACTAGTTATCGGCCGGGCGTTATCGTATTAAACGTTCTTACAGTAGTGCTTTTAAACGTAAAAGCCGCTATACCAAATATATTGTAAAATACTGTGTTAATGATTTCTATTCTCTTTGGTCGTGTATCATCGTGTTGGCTCAAGGAGTTTATAGGTAAATCTGGAGGCCACACTCTAAATACCTACTTGAATCAAAGAAATATGGCCTTGAAGTTTCTCGTTACCGCTCCGTCTCTTTCTAATTAGGAGGTATGAACAAGACGTGTATAGGTGAAGCTCTTGCTCACACCCGCTAATTGAAAAGAGACGGAGCGGTAAAGAGACATTTCAAGGGCATATTAATTCTTTGCTTCAATTAGGTATTTAGAGTGTGGCCTCCAGTTTTACCTATAAACTCCTTGTGTTGGCTATTATATGGACCGCCTCGTAGTTGATTGGGACCACAAGATCTGTGGTTGGGACACGGTTGGGACGTATTTTGAATTAGTAGATCTGTGGTATTCTAGTTCATCCACAGTTCATCGGTCAGCACACGTAGTAATCTGTGTCAGCACGTCAACATCTATGCAAAGAGAATATTTGGATTAGTAGATCTGTGGAGAATATTACAATTATTACAAATTACGTCTATGGTTCGTCGTTGGCTTCAATTTTGTTGTGTTGATTTTGATTTGATTGATGCCAATTTTAAATTGATTCTTTCTTTGTACATTTCTTTGTGTTGTTTTTCTATAAGTTCTATCAATCTGCCTAATTATAAATAAAAACTTGAAATGGCTTCACGATACCCACTTAAAGAAACAGTGAAAGTGCAGCGAACGATTGTTAAATCTAGTGGCGCAAAGAAGCCAGCTCCTAGCACATCTGCGAATTTCACATTGAAAAAAGGGTTTTCTGTTAAAAAGACTACTCAGCTAACGCCTTTAGAAGGTATGTAGTAGCATAAACAGAGGATAAAGATATCGGTATAATTTAGGGGTGATATTGTTTAACACATACGTGTAAGCAGAGCGTCAGTGGTGTCCGCCTTAGGACACAGTTTTGGAGAATGATAACAGAGAAAGAATAAATTAAATATAGCACATATAAACCAAACGTTGTTTTTATATTTTCACAAACGAGACATTGACAATTGACATAGGTATATACTCTTTTTCAAGATTCAAAACACATGTAGTTAAATAGTTTGAATACCCACACAGTATACAAACTCCTTCAACACTTTCCCTTATTCAATACTATTCCAAGGGCATGGCAAAGGAAAGAGAATCTTGGCCGCGGTAGTCCTTTGGTTAAAATATCAGCTGGCTGATCTGCAGTGCCAATTCTCTTGACTTCCATTGCACCTTCAGCAACTTGCTCTCGAACGTAGAAATGTCTAATACGAATGTGCTTTGTTCGCTTATGGAATTCGGGGTTATGTGCTAAGCGAACTGCTGCTTCGTTGTCAACATATAGTGTAGGAATATGCCTGAGTTCAGTTAACTCCTGCATTACTCTGGTGAGCCAAACCAACTCTCTGGCTGCTTCACTGGCTGCTACCAGCTCGGCTTCGGTAGTAGAGATAGAAACGGACGCTTGCCGTTGACTGAGCCAAGATATCACACCTCCTGCATAGCGACAGGCAACGCCTGTGGTAGATCGGCTGGTCTCTCGATCGCCTCCATGGTCAGCATCGCTGAATGCTTCGAGTATTCCTGGTTTATGCTGTCCATACCTAATTCCATAGGCAGACGTTCCTTTGATGTAACGCAAAATCCTTTTTACACCAAGGCAGTCTTCCTTGGAGGGGGATTCCAATTTTCGGGAGGCAACACCCACTGCAAAAGCAATGTCAGGACGTGTTCCGACCATTAAATATGCTAACGCACCGACTGCTTCTCTATACGGATACTTCACGGTTTCGGATTCGACTTTCCCTGATTGAATAGTCGTAGCATCCTTCTCAATGGGTGTTGCGACAGGATTGCATTCTGTCATCCCAAAGCGCTCCAATATTTTCTTTGCATAGGCTTCTTGATTTATGAAGACAGAGCCATCCTTCTCTCTTTCGATTTGTAGCCCTAGGTAATATGAAGCGGGCTTCGTCGTTATCTTCAAACGTTTTCGTAAATCATTAAGAAATGATTGCGCTAAGTCTTCATCACTTGCGGCTACTAATCCGTCATCTACGTACAACGTGATCAATAGTTTCTTGCCATCTGTTTCTTTACTGTATAGACAACAGTCAGCCTCGCATTGCTTAAAGTCCATATCAAGTAAAATGCTTTCAAAACACGAGTTCCAACATCTTGGAGCTTGCTTTAAGCCGTACAAGCTTCGGTTAAGTTTCCAGACCTTAGTCGTTCCGTCGCTAAAACCTTCGGGTTGTTGCATGTATATTTCCTCCACAAGCTTTCCGTTGAGGAACGCAGTAGCAACATCAAATTGTACTATATGCATGTTCTCTTGAGCGCTGACACTCAACAATGCTCTGACAGTCGCTAGGCGTGTGACAGGACTGAAGGTCTGATCGTAGTCGATTCCTCTTCTTTGTTTAAATCCCTTCACAACGAGTCGTGCCTTGTATTTGTCAATAGAGCCGTCTGGGTTTCTTTTTGTTCGTAGGACCCATTTGCAAGGAAGCGCTTTTCTCCCTTTCGGTAGATCACATGCCGTCCAAACGTTGAGGTCCTTCAGTGACTTCATTTCACTGTGCATCGCTTTTCGCCATTCTTCGCAGTCGTCACGATCCATTGCATCAGCGAAATTCGACGGGTACATCTCTGTAATGCATACGTAGTCATTATATCTCTCAGGTCGTCGTATTTCGTTGCGATTGCGCAAGTTGTAACGCGGCGGTTCGGCGTCATAGTCGACTACTTCAGGATCATCGTGATGAGGTTCGAGTTCGTGTACTTGGTCTTCTTGGACCGGTTCGGGTTCATGTACTTGGTCTTCTTGGACTGGTTCGGGTTCCAAATTTCCTCCCTCAAGGCCAAGTTCATTATCGCTAGATACATTATCTTCAGCATCTTCGAAATCTTCCTCGGGTTCATCTGGTGATGGATCATGATGTACTTCAGGAAGGGGAGCCGGTTCCTCATTGCTGTTGGAGTTACCCAACGGCAGCTGTACTATGTACTCCCTCGTATTTGTGTCGTTGTTTACACAGGCTGGGTGAACATCTTCGTTAGGAAGCGGTCTTTCATCGAAAGTGACATCACGTGAACGGACGAGCTTGTTACTTTTTCCGTCAGTAATCCATACCCGGTAGCCATCTTCATCGTAACCGACAAGTCGTCCTTTAATGGCTTTTTTGTTCATTTTTTTTCGTTTCTGCTTTGGAACGTGGACGTAGGCATTGCATCCTATGATACGCAGATGTTTGACAGTCGGTTTTTTTCCAGTCCAAAGTTCATACGGTGACTTGTCGTTGTTGTTTGTCGGACCTGTTCTGTTGAGAATGTACGCGGCCGTATTTATCAGTTCTGCCCAAAGTTCTTGTGGCATAGGGTCATGCGCGTACATCATGGATCTCGCTGTTTCAACCAAGGTGCGATTTTCACGTTCGCTTACACCGTTCTGCTCTGGTGTGTAAGGCATTACCAGTCTTTGTCGAATTCCATGGGAGTCTAGTATATCTCTAATGGACTTGTTGTCAAATTCGCCACCGTTGTCGCTTAACAGGCATTTTACGGCATATCCTTCATTCTTCGTCTGAGCTAGCATTAAGGCGAGCTTATCCTTAACCTCCGACTTGTATCTCAGGAAGTATACCATACGATAGCCTGTATAGTCGTCTTTGAACAACACGTAGTACTGGAATTTTGAAAAGCTTGGTTGAAATGGTCCACAAATGTCGGTGTGCATGAGTTCTCCTGGCGCGGTAGCTCGGGTCCTCGTACCGAATTTAAGTCTATGAGCTTTTCCATATATGCAGCCCTCACACAGCTCCTTATCAAGAGGAAGATCTAAGTCCAGTTCGCGTTTCACTGTAGCTTTCACGTGCCTCTTGTTCTGGTGTGCAAACCTCTCGTGGTATAGTTGCATAGTATTGAATGTTGCAAAGACTTCAGCGGGGTTCTCAGGATGTACAACTTTTAAGTCTAGTTTGTACAATCCACCTTCTTTCTTACGTCTTCCTATTAAGCACGCTTCTTCGTTGACATAGACGTTGCATTCTTTTGTCGTCGATACGAATTTGCTGTTCGGAATCCTGTCGTGAAGTGCTAGTACTGAGAATAAATTCTTCGAAATGGCTGGAACGTACCAAACATCTTGAAGGGTCGCTCGTTGTAGCTTCCCTCTTACATTTGCTTCGATAATTACTGAACCTTTGCCCTTAGCACGAATCGATTTGCCGTCAGCCGTTGTTACAGTATGGATATCGTCAAAGCATTTGAAGGTTTGGAATAAATCAGCCCGGTTTGTCACGTGGCTCGTGGCGCCGTTATCCACGTACCAGTTTTCGATGTCGGGAACGATTGAAAATACTTCTGTGCTATCGATAGACAACAGGATCATGTTTGCGGATTTAGAGGTAGAACGTGTTGCTTGCGGATTACTGCTTTTCGGAGGCTTGCCGTCTCTGATCCACTTCTGACAGTTTCTCACTCGATGGCCGATAGCTTGGCAGTAGTTGCATTTCAACTTTCTATCCTTCTTCTCTGCAGTAGACGTAGTGCCGGAATTTGTAACGAGAGCTTCTTGTTGAAGTACGTTATTACTCTGCAAAGCTCGTTCAAATGCACATAAATGGCTTGTAAGGCTTTCGATGGTTCGATCAGATTTAGGTAATAATAGCCAGCTGCTTCTAAAGGAAAAATAGGTTTCGTCGAGCGTATCGAGAATCTTGCAAAGGAGTAGAAGTTCTGGTAGCTCACCGGTTTTGTCCTTACTTAACTCCTGATTAAGCTGCGTCCAAATATTTTTCAACTTTGACATGTGTGTGGCTATGTCATCTGCCGGATCTTTTCTAAAGCCAAAGAAGCTCATACATAGATTGTAGGACTTGTCTTCGTCCGTGCCGTCGAAAAGTCTATGTAGCTCAAGCCATACGTCTCTTGCATTCGTGTATCTCATGACCAAAATGAAATGGTCCACAAATGTCGGTGTGCATGAGTTCTCCTGGCGCAGTGGAAGCGTGCTGGGCCCATAACCTGATATTGTTTAACACATACGTGTAAGCAGAGCGTCAGTGGTGTCCGCCTTAGGACACAGTTTTGGAGAATGATAACAGAGAAAGAATAAATTAAATATAGCACATATAAACCAAACGTTGTTTTTATATTTTCACAAACGAGACATTGACAATTGACATAGGTATATACTCTTTTTCAAGATTCAAAACACATGTAGTTAAATAGTTTGAATACCCACACAGTATACAAACTCCTTCAACAAGGGGTACCAAATTTCTTTTTCACAGCAGTTGGATAGGTTTAATATGATGTTATGGCCCCTAATACACGTCAGATTTTGTTTCCGATTGTCTGAACAGACTATCTGATCGTATTTACTCGATACACATCCGATTCTTGCGTCAGATTTTTTCTGAACTCAGTCATTCCAGAGCTACCATCAAAGTGTTGGTTCTTGCATACAGAGCGGAAATAAAAGATGGGCAACGAAGTACTGTTCCTCATTGCGTATTTGCTTGTATTGATGCAAAAGAAGAAAAGCCGTCTTTGTTGGACCCACACCCTATTAATTTGACAAAACTTACCGAGTCATTTCCACTTTACACTTTTTAGTGCACTGTTTTGGTGTCTATTGTATTGGCATAAACTAGTTTTGCATTACTCTAACACATGGAGATTTGAGATCATAGAACAAAGACAGCCTACAACTGCTGAATTAATTGTCAAGCGTTTGAAGTTTTTCATAGTAACTGGGAGAGCTTTGACGTCAGTGTGTGTTTGTGCTAACTGGTATGATTGTGGTTCATTTTAAGAAAAAGAGGATGGTTATTATGTAATACTTTTAATTCTCAGATATTGAATGTAAAGTAGTTTTATCTACTAATTTGGAAGTTTTTACATCCATATGTGGAAAAAAAAAAAACAACAACCAAGTCAAACACAGAGTTATCTCTATGTTTGACTCAGAATGTTGTTTTATGTTTATACCATAGGCCTATTAACCTAATGAGGTTTAATAAATGTACAGTACTACCACTTTTATAAGTTACACTGATGTACCTGCGCAGAAATGTAATTTTTTCATGGCACAAAAACATCTCTGCCAATCATAGTGTGCCATGTGAAGCCGCGAACAAACTCCTCTGCTATTGGCTGATGCGTATATGCGCCATCTCAAAGGTTATGTATGAAAATTTTATGGATGTAAGAGAAGAGAAGGAGGTATGTCAGGATCAGGCAAAGTGGCACTCTATCATTTCTGCCTCGGTAAGTGTGGGACCAAGGCATAAGCTATATGTACGTTTAATTAAATTTCTTAATTGGTATATAAACCCTTGTTTTTACTGTGTTAACATAACATTTCGTGTGGTATATCTATTAAAAGTCAGAACTTAAATATTTATTAAAACCAATATTTTACAAATATACAAATAAAAATTCTTCATACTAGGTAATATCTCGGAACAGTCTTCTCCGATTATTTTTTTTGTTCCTACAAAATAATTTAGTTTATCTTATATCATTACAGCTCATATACGTCCCCACCGAGGGGCTCGAGCCTACCCTGAATCAGGGCGATTAGGCCTTAGTCGACCACGCGGGCCCAGTGCGGGTTGGTCGACTTCACACACAACCTTCGAGTTTCTTCGCAGGCGTGTGCAGGTTTCCTCACGATGTTTTTCTTCACCGTTAAAGCAATCGGTCAGTATGTACGTAAGTTTTTGAAAAACTCATTGGTACATTGGCCGTCCAGATTTGAACCCGGTACCTCTGGTTAGATGGACCGAGTCGTTACCGGTTGAGCCACCGACGCTTTCATTTTTTATTATTTTTAGGCCTTGTTAATTTGTACAGTCACAACTGAATCGAAATATTTAAAGGAGAATAAATATTATAGATATTTGCATTGCATTAACAATATTAAAATAATAACGCGCCCCGTTTGTGCCCCTTTGTAACTAAATTAATATTACACCCCTTTGCGCCTCTTCCCTGAGTCCATCATGACTCAGATTATTCCAATCACTGAATTTATGAGAGATAGCACGAGTCCAGTTGTTTTTGGATTTTAAATCTTATGTAATAGCAATAAGTTCATTATTTCACTGATGTTTTCATTCGTTTGGAGTCGGCGGTGGGTTGCGCTATTCTGCGCCATCGAACAATGCCGAGGCGACTTATAAACGTGGTACACCTGTATTTTACTGTCATTCAGAAATTAAAGCACATATGCATAGGTTTCATACAAAAAAGTAGATTTATTGGACTAAGCACAGTGAGCGAGCAAGCGTCTGCCAGATAAGGAAAAAAATAAAAAATGACGTCTTATTTTCGCGTTCCCTCTGCAGAAATTTGCCAGGCGAAGGATTTAATCAAGTTTTTACAAAATATCTAGTAAAAAAACATAAAAGCTTTAAATAAGGTAAAGTAACTAAAGTTTTTAACTGCCTCTGTAGCCCAGAGGCAAAGTGCACTGGCTTTACACAGGAGGTCGCGGGTTCGATTCCCGGTGGGGTCATTTGTAAGACTCGGTTTGGTTGGTGATAGGGCATTTTCTAAGCCTGCCTGGCTAGCTACCACCATCTTATCTGAGTCTTGCCTCCAAATATCAATGTTGATATCATTGGTGTGTTCCGGCATGAAAATAAGATAGCTAGTTCCCCATTGCATTGGGGCATCTTGGTAAGCCCGCTTCCATCTTCGGCAACATCGTCACTTACTACCAGGTGAGATGTTGTCAAGGGTTTACCAATTGTGAATAAAAAAAACGTAGTGTATATAATTATCTTTACTTTGATGTATAATATGTACGTGTCTGATGGCCGAAAACACATGGAAACATGTATTTGATTTTACTTTCGTTGAAATTCACCATTGACTAAATAACTATATATAGAACATGTATAGAACTACTACTAAATATTTAAATATTTAAAAGTATAACTTTAGCATAATTTAGAACAACAGTAGTATGATGGCATTAATTCAAATATTGCACAGAGAGAATACAACATTTGATCAGTTAGGGTGGATGCTCCTATGTCCGGCCCTCACCCAAAAGTCGGCATTGCGTCCTATTTCTGTTAATAATACGGTTTTGGTGCCGCTAAGGCATAATGGGTATTTTTTATAAAGCTTAAATGGCATGTAAATAATTTCGAAATATGGCAACACTGCTCAGCACCACTGTCAGCCAGTTGCCGCTTGAATGAGCGCGAGTGTGGTTATCGTCGAATCTGCTAAAAATATGCTACTTTCTGACTGTCAAGTGGTAAGCTATAAGTTACTAACTATAGTACTTGAGATTTGTTGTTGATATCTTATCGGTTCTGCATAATGTATGACAACGTTTTATAGTGCGTTTGAACAATTTTTATACATATTTTAAGATAAAACAGGGGTGCCGAAATAAGGAAAATCACTAGTATGGTGTACTTAAGATCGGCAGGGAATGCCGACTATAGAATTCGGGTTATTCCTAATGTCCGCAGGGAATGCTGACTTTAGAATTTTGGTTATTCCTGAAGTCGGCCCCGTTGGATAAACTTGGTGCTATCTATATATTAGGTCTAACAAAATTAGCTGAAACTATTTTAAGGGCAAGTTCAGTAAACGAAACTGAACAACTTTTTCTTCAGAGACCTTACCGAATTCTAAAGAAAAATCGCCACATAAATAATATTCTCGTAGTGTGGCGCTGTTTTGTTTACATCGCTGGATTCGTGCCGTGCCGCAACGAAACTGTGCACTGTGCCCGGCCGTTGACCTAGTTCTCTCAATCAATTCATATTTAAAATACTTAAACCCTTACAGTTCCTTTTAGCTGTAGGTAGTAAAATACAACCTAATAGGTATTTACACTTTACGAAAAAGAAGAAATTGAAGGCGGCGGCTCCTTCCTTTGAGGCGTTTGAGGTCGTTGAATTAACGCGTATGTACCTACGAACAAGTGCGGAAAAAAATATCTCAGTTACTCTCGCGCACTCATTGAGTTACGTTGCTCAAAACCTAACGACAGATTGTGTGTGACCTACCTAAGTGCCTAAGTTATTGTGAAATGCCGTACAACAGTATTTGGACATGGCGGTGTGCTATGAAGTTTGTACCACAAGTTTGGGATGTAAGAAGGAAGGCTGCGGGTAAAGGATCGGAGTGGAGGCTTGTGCTATTATTATCATCTGTGGCGGAGGCGCGTGGGCTGCGGCTGCTACGGTACGATGGTCAGTGCCGGATTAATTAAGATTTCTTATTTTTTTATGGTACATTTTCTTTCTTAGATTTCAGTATGGTCGCTGAAGAAAAAGTTGTTCAGTTTCGTTTGCTGAACTTGCCCTTAAAATAGATTCAGCTAATTTTGTTAGACCTTATTTAAAAGTGTGTGTCCGTTTATAATAAAATAGTTTTTGTAACTAGGCACCTATAAAAATTCATCAGTTGCTGTGTTTGTCAGGCACTATTTATGTATTATTATTACAAGGATCTCCATAACGACCGGTCTTGCGCTACCCGCATCCAATGGCTTCCCGCGACCCTGACCAGGTAATCGGTCCACCTTGCGCGGGGCCTACTCACGCTGCGTCATCCGGCAAGTGGTCGCGGTTCGAGCACCTTTCCGCCACAACGGCCATCAGTTCGTTAATGTCCCTGTCCACTGTCCTTAAGCTTGGCACTTCTTCAGGCTACGTCGGTTACTTTAGTTTTTTGTGGATCTCCTCGTTTCTGATTCGATCCCGCAGAGTAACACCGAGCATAACTCTCTCGATTGCCCTTTTGGTGACCTTGAGCTTTTTATAAATCCCACTGTGAGCGACCACATCTCGGTTCCATCCATATGTCATCACTGGAAACACACACATGTCAAAGACCTTAGTCTTGAGACACTGCGGTATTTTGGATTTGAAGTTGTCGCGCAACTTCCAGAATGCGGCCCAGCCGAGTTGGATTCGACGATTGACCTCTTTCCTGAAATTGGACCTACCTAGCTGGATTGTCTGTCCTAGGTAGGTATACATAGTCGCCTACAAGTTCGACCGTGGTGTCTCCAATCTTCAGAGGAGTAGGTACGACATGGAAATTCGACATGAATTCCGTCTTATCCGTGTTTATTTTGAGACCCACTTGTTGAGAGGCTTTACTGAGGCCATCGAGCATTGTGCCTATGTCATCCATGGTTTCAGCTATAAACATACAATAGTAGCCGTTTAATAATAAAACGGTGATCTCAATATGGAATCTGCCCACGAAAGTTCTTTTGCTTAGCTGAAATACTATTTTAATGAAATAATTAAATTCACAAGCAAAGTCAAGCTGGAGTACATGTTTTCCTTCAGACTCCATTTATAAAAGGAGGTGCCGACTTTGAGAACACAAATGCAGGAGATAGGGATAGAGGTGCCAAGCTTAGGCAAAATCGTACTTTTTTAAAAATTATTTTTTAAAAATACTTCTACAATAAGCACATTTTTAAAGTTGATTGAAAAAAATGAAAGTATAAAGTGTTAGAAACAAAAAATATTACACTGAAATCGCTTCATACATCTACGAATTTTCAAACGAGACAAAATCCTTAAAGTGACGACTTTTAGAACATCCAATGCACCCTATCTAAAACAAATAATTTTAGCATAATTAAGCAATAATTTTGAACAATAGTAGTATGATGGCATTAATTCAAAAATTGCACAGAGAGAATACAACATTTGATCAGATATCTGATGCAGTCCTTAGTCGGGTCTTAAACACAGCCTATCATAGTACTCGAATTAATGTGTTGGATACCTATAAAAACTATACAATAAACTCGGCAGAACGCTACAGTAGAGGTTTAGGTGTAGGAATATATTTCAAGAATATTGAAGGCGGTAATAGAATCATAAAATTAAGAAGAAGTTTACAAAGTGTAAAAATAAATTAAATGATTTTTGCTGACAACTGGCAAGAAAGTAAAAGGACAAAAATCGAGATAAGACTTTATACTTTACTCACTCTAACAAGTGTATTTAAATAACTGGCAGTGGATTTCATGAAGTGAAAAGACTTGCTCCTTCTCAATAAGAAGCAGATATGCACATGATGCTACACATAAAGGATGCTGCTATTATAATTTCCGAATGTAATATTTGTATCTGATAACACAGACGAGCTGGTTCTGGCTCTTTTTATATCATCCAGCTTCAACGATGAGGGCGTCCTGTATATAAAACATGGATCTATTGGTCGATTCAGATTGATAATTAATAAATATTAATTAGAACGTTTAAAGTAAAGGTACGATTCCGTAACGCGCGATACTTACAAACTTACTTTATAAAGAAGTGTCGTCGTGACATTGACATCACTTCTTTGTATGAAAGTGCTGCGTGCTGCCTGCTGTGACAGTGACGCGCACACCACGGCATCGTACCCTAAGTTTCCGTAATAATAATAAAACCGGCCAAGTGCGAGTTGAACTCGCGTGGAGAGGGTTCCGTACAATGTCAAAGTCAAATACAAAATATCACATTTGAAATCCTCAGAGTAAGATGCGAGTTATTTTTTTTTATTATTGAAAATTTTTGTGTTTGGCTGCACCTCACCTGATGGTAAGTGCCGATGCAGTCGAGGATATAACACGCAAGCTCAAAAAGTTATATTCACTTTCGTCTCGAAGATTCCTAAATTTTACGAATCGGGGAATACAGACGCCGGAAGGGAATTCCACCCCTTGGCCGTTCGCATGATGAACGAAGAAGCAAAACGCTTCGTGTGTAAAGGTGGAACATTGACGACAAAGGGGTGGAACCGCCCTTCGCACCTGGTCGTCCGATGATGAAATGGAGAAGGGGAATGAGGTCGTGAAGCTCCAAGACACACTCTCCGAAATGAATCCTGTAGAACACCGATAGGCTATTTTCTATTATGACTAGAACTATTTTCCGTAGGGGAACGTATTATGTTGAGGTTTCTCTCTTTTTTTTTATTGATAGAATTCTTATAGGTTTTTCTGTAATCTTCAAGCAATGAACTATATTATGTATTTTTTTCAAAATTATAGGCTAAGTAGTTTTGGAGAACAGGGGGGGGGGGGAATGGTCAATTTTCGTCTTCTTTCATGAATAAAATCAAAACTATTTATTTCACAATATAAACAAAAATATATTTAAGATCCTGATAACGAGCCCTTTCATTTGATATACGACACAATAAGGTTTCCAAAACTTTTTTTTAATTTCCTAATTTGTCCCCCGAAAATATTTATTTTCTTTGCACATCTGTGTTCGGGTCATAGGATCCTACCAAATTTCACCTGATTTGGTCCAGTAGATTCGGAGCAAATTGGCTTGGACAGACGGACGGACAGACAGACAGACGCACGAGTGATCCTATAAGGTTCCGTTTTTTTTTGTACGGAACCTAAAAATTACAAAAAAAAACAGAAAATATTCGATATTTCCATAAACACCTACTGATTTACAATTAATTTGATTGAAACAGTGTACTCGTACTTAAAGCTTTTTCTTTTGTATGCAGTTATTTAGTTAACGGTAGATTTCAATGGAAGTAAATACTAATTCATGTTTTGCATGTGTTTTTAGCCATCCGATCCATATACATGTAATACATCAAATTAAAGATAATTTATTACATTACATCTTTTGTTTGAAGCTTTTTTTTCTAATGTACATGATATTTAATAAAAAAAAATTCGAGCGAGACCTACAGTACTCGCATATGATGTGTAACATGTGACAAAATACTTTAGGTTAGTATGTTACATGTTACACATTTCCGTCCCATTTCACGAAATCACTCCCACAAATTGCAGGAAAGCGAGAGCAACCGACCAAGTGCGAGTCGGACTCTCGTTGTTACACATTTCCGTCCCATGTTACACATTTCCGTCCCATTTCACGAAATCACTCCCACAAATTGCAGGAAAGCGAGAGCAACCGACCAAGTGCGAGTCGGACTGTCGTTGTTACACATTTCCGTCCCATGTTACACATTTCCGTCCCATTTCTCGAAATCACTCCCACAAATTGCAGGAAAGCGAGAGCAACCGACCAAGTGCGAGTAGGACTCTCGTTGTTACACATTTCCGTCCCATGTTACACATTTCCGTCCCATTTCACGAAATCACTCCCACAAATTGCAGGAAAGCGAGAGCAAAGATGTTACACATCAAAAATGAGAAAAATTTCAATAGTTTTTTAATTTATAATTAATGGGTTACTTTATCGAAACAGTTTATACTTATAACAAAATTTAAAGCACACATGGAGAACTTTAGTTTACAAAACCAGTAATGGAACCAGATGAATAGTTCTCGAGTTATAGTTAATTTTTAAAACTCGACATCTGCCATCTTGGATTGGCCGCCGATTCTATTAGCTACTACTTAGAGATGGCAATCATGGTTTTTTAAGCTATTCACATCGTAACGAATCTGTCATCATCTGTGTGAATCTATGATCATCGTAACTACTGTAAGGAGGAAACTTAGTACCCCCAAGTTATACCATTTTCTTAAATTTTGTTAGCTGGCCCATGGACTATTAATCTCTCAAGTTATTTTTAATAAACGTCCTTGCACTCAAGGCTACTCTGCGACCCAGACAGATAAACTATAATAATTAAATCCCTGGTTGGAGTGCACTTAAGGGGGAACATACCCATACTTCGTGACCCAATTCAGGGGCGGGAGGGGGTGTACAAATTACCACGTTTGGTCACAATGGCAGGGGCGCCTTAGGTCTTCCTCACGTAGTCAATATTATTTAGGGAAATCACGCGCGTTTTCGAATATTAATTCAAATTATGGCACGCAGCGTTCAGCGCTTTTTACTTACAGGTGGTAACACTAACGCACATATTGGCGGGAACTTGTAGCGTCCAGTTTGTTATTTTTCATTTATTAGACAGAAAATTATATTTCGTGTTGTTTTATGTTTCGTATTGTTAGTTTATTATTCAGAAAAGCACCATTTATACCACCGTTCCCGTGATCTACGATGTGTCCGTGCTGGGAGCTGAGCACGTGTTCGTTGAAGATGATTCAAATAAAAAATAATTGTGAATAAAAGACAAAAATACTTTTGTTTTTGTAAATTAAGTTCCTGTTACAATATGTTTGATAATATTTTTTTTTTACTTTTATTTGTAGGAATGCACACACTTCACGCGGCAAACGCCGTATTAATAGACGAAATATGATCCAAATTATTTTTCTTTTTAACGTTCTGTTTGCGAAAAATGATACAAAACCATGTTTTGAATTACTACGTGAAAGAAAACTAGAGGGGGGGGGGTCTTGGAATATACTACGGGTGGTCACCGGAGGGTGTGTGTGTGGGAGGGGAGGGGGGCAAAAAATGGGTCACGTAGTAGGAGTACGTTAAAAGCTCTGCCATACCACAGATGAGATACTAGTTACTTGCCATACAAACAATTCTCTGAGTAAAAAAATAAGTATGGTAACACTTTTAACTGCACTTCAACTAAATTCCCTCAAAAATGGGTATTTTTTTTGGCTTATTACATTCTTATTTGTAAACTAGTGCATTGTTTTTTTACATGGCCACTTGTTATTTCAGCTAACAACACCATTGCAATGGACTCAAGAAAACGTACCAATACAGTGCCAGCAACTACACCGAAAAAAGAAAATAAATCTGTTCCGATGCCTGGAAGTGTAACGAAAAGTACGAAGAAGTCATGGAAACGCCGTCCCATGCCTGCTCACTCTGGTGTTCCTATTCCGGAGAAAATGAAGCTAATGATGAGCCTTAAACGAAAACAATTACTACTAAATGCTAAGCAGTCTGAATAAGTTTAGATAGTGTATAAAGATTTTAGATTTAGTTTATATACGTAATTATGAATTATTTGATAAAAGTGTATAAGTAGTTTGTATGTACAGTCTGACATGGCTCTAATGAATTTGTTTACATCTCTTGAGGGTGCTGCTCAGAACAAAGCTTAAGCTGAAATAAAACCTGTTGTCCTCGATATTCATATAATTTTCTATAGAATTTCGTAAGTTCTGAATTTGTACAAACTCAGAGACTTATGTCAAACTGTATAACTGTATCTTCTAATGAATAATATTTTTATGACACTGCAATGTAGACTTGAGATAATTCTTATTTAATGTAAAAGAGTATATTTTGTGTCAATTTTGACGTTGACACAAATCCGGTTGATGATTCATTGGTATTACCAATAATGATATCTATATTTTAATCAAAATTTATCTACTGGGTGATTTTTGTCGAAGAGAACCTCTATTCTCATAAAACTGAACTTCTCCAGGTTCATGAATAGTTTTTAGCTACTACATAAAATCATCCCGTCTTTAATAAACCAATGCAGGGTAATGCTCCCTCTTCCTGTCATTTGCTGTATTTATGTCATCCCTGGCCCCCCGTCTAGAACCGTTAATTATAAAATAATTATATGTATAACTCTTGAAGATCGTAACCTTTAATTGCATGACTTTTTCAAATTGTAATAGGTAGGTAATCAAATGTCAGTTTTAAACACTTTAGAATCCTTTTATTTAATTTTACTGTGCACTTACACATTCACACACGAATACTTTTTAATTATATCAAGAGAGCAGAGTGCGCGAGAACAAAGGATTGCGGCTATATATATAGGCTGGCTCCGCTGGCTTGCCACTACCCCACTCTGGACTTGGCTTGATTACGTGGCATGGCTAGATTGGCAGGCAACTATGATCTGTGGGATAGTGGCGTGGCTATCGGCTGGCTTGTAGGCTCTAAAGTAACCGACATAGCTCACAGAATCGCTAAACTGAAGTGGCAGTGGGCAGGGCACATAGCTCGTAGAACAGATGGCCGATGGGGCAGTAAAGTTCTTGAGTGGCGACCGCGCACCGGAAAACGTAGCGAAGGCAGGCCTTCCACGCGGCGGACCGACGACCTGGTGAAGATCGCGGGAAGCCGATGGATGCGGGCAGCGCAGGACCGGTCGTCGTGGAAATCCCTGGGGGAGGCCTTTGGACGATTTCCGGCTGATATGATGATGTATTTTAAAACAATAAAATCAGTTAGTATTTGGGTAAATATGTATAAAGTTATATTGCATATAGTACATAGACAGATCTTTTTCGAAGCTATAGATATTAGCAGTTCTTGGTATTAAAGCCATTTTAGGTGGTGGTACAATGCATGCCACGTCTTGTAAATAAACAGTTCCTTCATCTTTGGTATTGGGAAAAACGAATTTCCAGGTTCCTGGTTTCTTTCTTAAAAAAGAAACTTTGTATTCGAAGGGGCTGTATTTCATCACCACCGGCCCAACATAATGTAAAACAGTATTGTCCTTCTCAAATTTCACCAACAATTAATTGTTCTCAATTTCGGATTCTTCAGACATCTCTTCAATGGGCGAACAAGAACTTTCTCTTAAACTTATGCCAGTCTCAATCTCACTATCAGTATCAGTCTCTATAGTTTTCTTCTGTCTCTTTGGTTTACCTAAGTTTTAATATTTTTATCAGGTAGTAAATGTAACGCGCGTTTAATTTCCTTAGCTTTTTGTTTTTTGTCTTGTTTTTGTTTCTTCATCTCTTTTGTTTTCTCTATGTCTTCGAGTCTATTCTTTTCAGGAGTATCTGTGTATATCCTCGATTTACCTGCCTGCTTTCCTTTCTTCGACTTTTTGAGCGTGTTAGGATAAGTACGAATAATTTCAGGCGTTATTAATCCTACAGCTGATGAAGATAGTAAATCAATTGACTGTGACAGAATGGAAGGTTATACAGGCGATGATCTTGGTGGTAGATCAAGTACATGAACATAATTTTCATCTGGGGCTGCTGTATAATCTTGTTGCATGTCGACATCTGGAGGAGCGGACAGCGTTGTTCCATTCCAAATCTGGAGCTGCTGAAGAACTTGAGTGGTAAACTTGTACTGGGTGCAAAATCCTCGTCACTTTGTTAAATGGCTATATTTCCGTATTTTCAAAAGCATTTACAATATTTTTGCTATTGAAAGCAGTTTTAGCTAGTTTTGGAATATTGTAAGTATTAAGCGTTCTTCCCGGGTTATGCCAGTCATTGAAAACAATCTTCAGTTTGGCATTAGTGTTGTGTGGGGTGGGAACGACAGATAAATAATGCCGTTATCACGTGGCATAGTCGACAGCTTTCAGTGTGACGTGGCTTTCGCGATTGTCGACCAAGAGCAGAATAAGATTCTGTTTACAGCTAGATGTTTTCTTTTGGATATGTTTTAGCACTTCCAGTAATATGCTAGAATATATCCAGCCGCTTTTAGTAGCAACTCCTATACTGCCTTCTGCGGCACCAGTCATGGAGTTATCTTTGAAATTGACCCTGGGAAAGATAAATAACGACGAAATTTTGTTACCACTAGCTGATATAATTCCTCCAAATGTGACTAGTTCGCCTCGTTCTGCCGAAACCACTTGACTAATCTGTTTTTGATTTTTCTCAGCTAATACCTTAGGCGTGCTTAAGACTGAGATATTCCGGATTCATCACAGTTATAAATCCGATCTGTAGTGAAGCTATATTTTTTCAAAACCTTTTCTAAGTTGTCGAAAAAATCATTTATCGCTTGTTGAATCCATAAGATCTTGCAGCACTAGTGTTTTCTGGTTTTCTCAAACTTAAATTGACGTTCCGCCTGCGAAAACTGTCTAGCCATTCTTTACCAGCCATTTTGTTATGACCCCCAGCTAGGTGGATAACTGAGTTTATTGGCTTTAGCAAATTCGTATGCCAATTTCCTCGTCTGCAAGATCGTCCTATCCATAGCGCATTTTAGAGCAGTCTGCGATGTACTTGTTAAAAAGTGCCTCTTCTTCGGTAGTGAACACTTGATTTGACGTGAACTTAAAAGTAAAAACACGCGCTGGGATGTGATCGGTTGCATTTTTTTATACTTCTCTATGCGACTTTCAAGTGTGCTTGGTTTAACGCCATACTTTTCTGCAGATTTTCGAAGTGTTAAAATTTTATTATAAACCTCCTTCATCGCAGATTTTATTGCATCTTCATCCACCTCTCCCGTTCTAGTACCCTTTTTCACATATATTCGTGGCATGGTTCTGTAACTGTAATTCGTACTTAAAAAGACATCATAAACTATATAGGTATGTGATGCAAATGAATAAATAAATAATTGTAATCTTTAAAATCTCATGCGGGGTATATTCGTACAGTACGAATGAACCCCACTCACAACTGTACGAATGTACCCCAAGACATAAAATCGACGAATTTATTCAAAATAAAAATACCCGTTAAAATGAACCCACAATGGATATTTGCATTAAGATAATTTTCATACAAGGTGAGATGGGGTAAGACTAACATAGTTCCCTGTTAGGCAATTAAGATTGAATTTTTTGAGTTATCTGTTTGTCCTACCTTTGACCTGATACCTACGAAAAAATTAAAAACTTGTAAAATTATGAATATATTTCCGTAAATGTATTTTGAACAGTTACATTAAATAAAATAGTAGACCAGTAAAACTGTTAGTCTTCCCCCACTAAACGAGGTAAGAATAACGGATTTTAAAACAAAACGTAAACATTTTGTAGTTTTTAAATAATAGTCATAAACGTTTAATATAAGAAAATTTAATTTGCAGTATGCGACAGCAATAAGCTTAATATTTGTAGTAATTTTGGTACCTAATGATTTGGGGCAAGACGGACATACAATGGTTATCAGAGGTATACAACCTCAGGAATAATGGTTATCAAAAGTATACAACCTCAGGAATAGAAGTCTTATCCTAAATTATTACATGAAAAAAATACTACCAAAATTAACCTTAAGTCTATGAAATAGAATTCAAATTTAATTTTATGAAAATGATAATATTAACTAATAGGTAATTTTACTTTACGTCTTAAGATATAAATAAAAACCAAAATGAAGAAAAAGTCGAAAGTAACTTTATTGAAATTATAACTAAAACATTTTTCAAAAAAAAAAATTGCTATAACGACGCACGCAATTTAAAGTATGGCTCTTAATATTATCAGTCAGTCTTTATCAGTATTTAATTGAATGAACTTGTATCTAGCTTAAATTTAAATTACGAATCTACTGAACATTATAGTCTTAAAAAGACAATTTTAAAAAAATATTTGTCATTTTCGACCTGTTATTGGATCGGGTAGTTTACATACGATGTCTTCTACATGTCTGACTTCGCTTATGTCTAATACGTGTGGGAAAACAAATGTACTGTTCTTAGAGTATACATAAGCTATTAGCTTATGTATACTCTAAGGTACTGTTACCCTCACTGCCTCCAAACTTACTTTCCTGGCATAGGTCACAGTTAGAATACCATCACTATGTAAATCTGTAACTACTCCAAAATACTCGTAATGTTTAATACTTGTTTTAATTTTTAAAAAATACTAAGACCCATTGTCCTTCGACGACGGTACTTGTCGGTGGCTCATCATAAAGATTGTAACCATTTTCTTCCATTTCATCGAGTTCATCGCTCTTATTTTTTAAATGTAAAATAATCGCCATCTTCTATATCACTCTCATCCATAAATTCTATATTAGTGCCACTTTCACTCATATAATCTTCTATTTTTACTCTTCTTTTTTTGAGAGTATTTGTCTTTCAGGTCTCTTTTTCCCTTTCCGTGGATATTTTTTGACTTTTTCAACTTGCTATCTTTCTTGTCTTTTCTCATGTAATTTTTTATTTTTTTACAAATTTTACCTTCCTCATTAAGATTTTTATTATTTATTTGATTGCTAAACCCACTTTTACTCGTAGATTCATCTGTTTTTACTTTTTCATCTTTTACATGTTTTAACTTTATTTTCTTATTTTGTACGTTTATTTTCCTGATTTTCTTCTTTTTGTACCTGTTTCTTTAATTTTTCAATATTTTTTTGCCTTTTATATACGTTGTCACTTGTTATGATTTCGGCCCCACCAGCGACTTTTGTTCGTTTTGTTTTTGTTGTGGACTCCTGATTTTATTTTATTAAGCAACAGTTCTTCAAAAGGTATATTGCATTTTACGACACGGTTGTCTTCAATTGGGTATGCTAAAAAAAAAATGTATTTTTTTTAATTTTTTTTCTGATGGTTTAGACCATTTTGAAAAACTAATTTGAATATTTCATTTTTTAAGCCTCTAGATATTTTTAAATATTTTTTTAAATTTTGAAACCTTGATGACGTCATCGGTTCACATTACTATGAAACGAACAGCCCTATTTCTATGACGATGAAATGAATAGGCCTTGACGTCAACTGTCAAGTCACTCAAGTCAATCATTCCCAAAGGTTTTTTGGCGGGATTTGTGGTAGACGCATTCGTAGTTTTATTTTGTTGTTTTTTCATTGCACCGGCACTAGCATTACAAATCCAACAGCTAAGGAAGCCTAAATACGTCAGACCTGGCTGTATGGTCTTAGTAACCTTTGCCTTTTCCGAAACGAAACTATCACAAAGCCAACAACGAAACGTCAAAGTCAAAATTTACTTGTCATCAAACATCATAATCTATGTATGGACAAGGCCTTCAGAGTTTAAATGTTTTTTAGAACCACAATAAAAATTGGACCTCTAATGAATATCTTACCCATTTAAGTATTTAATTTGAATGACGTTCTAATAATATTTGATTGTTTCAAACGTAGTTTTTGGTGGATGATAAATAAATAGTGCCTTTTTCAGTGCTCGACGAAAGCTCGTCCTCAAATGCAAGGTCCGTAATTGATATGACAAGTAAGAGTGCACGTTCCGTTCAGTGGTGAAATAAGGTTTTATTGTAAACTCGTGACGTCATAGGGGTCAAATGAAGGTTATTGTCCTTTTCCGATTTTTTTACGCAATCTTTTACTTTTTCGAGTGGAAAATGAAAAAATATGGCTTTAAATAAAAATATCTCGAAATGGTTTTTTTATTTTCATGGCTTATAAAAAATTTAGCATACCCAATTGTAACTGTTGATTTTGGCAATGATGATTGGGTAGCATTATTTTCACTTTTTTCACATAATATTTTGTAATTAGGAGTCACGCTTTTTAAGTTTTTTGTAATACATACAAGTAATCGTCTTTAACGATTTATCATTGTTTTGATGTTCCTTTTGTTTAGGATTTTCTAGGATCAAAGTCAAGGGAGCAGTTGATTGATCATGAGGTAAGTTTTTTTTACGAGATGGAGCAAGATGGTGGTCATAGCTTTTTGCCGTTGACTCGCTAGGGTCCTGTACAAATGTGTTACTTTCTTTGTAATAACAATTCCAGCGATTCAAACTAGTAGACAGTAATGAAAGGATCAAATTGGACTAGAATCGTTTGCGACTACCATGCTCTGGTCGGAATTATTTTCCATTGGTATGGATGAGTAAACTGGTCTTTAGTGCCCGAAGGACCAGGAAGCGTCTGGTACCTCGCAATTTTTGGAAATACGCGGTGACGTGATATCTCAATTATTCCAATAGATAGTTCTTTTTGTTTTTTCCATTCTGCAAGTTGAGCTGGGTAATTTTTTTCTTTAGGAATTTTAGATAGTAATGAAGGGATCAAAAATGGACTAGGATCGCTTGCGACTACCATGCTCTGGTCGGAATCAATTTCCATTTGATATGGATAAGTAAACTGGTCTTTAGTGCACGAAGGACCAGGAAGCGGCTGGTCTGTCGTTTGAAGTTGGGACCTCGCAGTTATTGGAAATAGCCAGTGACGAGGATATCTCAATTATTCCAATAGATTGTACTTGTCGTTTTTTCCATTCTGCAAGTTGAGCTGTGTAATTTTTTTTCTTCAGGAATGGTAGATAGTAATGAAGGAATCAAAAATGGGCTAGGATCGCTTGCGACTACTATTTTATGGTCCGAATTAATTTTCAATTGGTGTGGATGAGTAAACTGTTCTTTCTCTTTAGTGCACGAAGGATCAGGAAGCGGCTGGTCTGTGGTTTGACGTGATCGTCGTGATTTTTCGAAATATCCAGTGACGAGGATATTGTTCCAAAAGACTGTTCCTGTTTGTTTTTGCCACTGTGCAAGTTGGTCTGTTTGAAATTTTTCTTTAGGAATTGCATTGCTGTTAAAAGGGAAAATTCCAGCTTTTCGAACACAAACTTTGGGATCAATTTTGGTCCACACTTGACCAATCAACCTCGCAAACTCTATTTTAGGTGATGCTTGACCAACGTGCAGTCTCTGCCACTTCACTAAATTCTGATCCTGGGATCAAACTGGTTATCTTTGAAAGATTTATTAACAGCCAGATCTAACGGATGAAGGTTATCTTGTGTGTGGTGGTATTTTCATGATTGTGATACCTGCTTTCCGGGCGCTTTCAATTATATTGATCCCTACGTGTGTAGAATGACCATCAAACACCAGCAATATTGGACGCTTTTGTCCCACAGTGGGCAAGAATACTTTTTAAAAGAATGTTTCAAACACCGCCGTCTCCATCCAACCATTTTTCGTAGCCACTTAAACAGTGCCTGCATATTCCTCTTCAGAAGTTCACTCATCCCAGATATTTTTTCCTTTAAATTTTATAAGTGGAGGGGTTTTGTCACCAGCTGCAGTGCACCCCAGCAAAACCTCTTTTCCGGGTGATGCGATTGTTCTCGTTGATGCATAGCTGACCTCATAGGCCCACCACTTTGGTTTTACTGGGGTCTTTACTTAAGCTAGTTTCGTCTAGATTCCATATGTGCGATGGTTTGTCATGTAATCCCAGCTCGTCCATCCATAGTATTCTTTAATAATTTGTAATATGGGTAAATGACCCAGGAATTACATGCTTTTTTGCGCGAGTTTTCTACCGCGTGTGGCTTTTTAAGTCAAATTGTGGCGTTGATTAAAAGACAAAAACCAGTCCTCCCCAGTAC
Source organism: Coleophora flavipennella (assembly GCA_947284805.1). Lineage (NCBI taxonomy): Eukaryota > Metazoa > Arthropoda > Insecta > Lepidoptera > Coleophoridae > Coleophora > Coleophora flavipennella. Next base: position 4,269,998 of record OX369307.1, read on the forward strand.
ACCATTTTAGACTAGTGGTTATTTTTTTACAGATTAATGTTGTCATAGACAGTTTTCTTTGATCTACTTATAATAGTTTCGAAAAAAAAATGGAACCACAAATCGGGACACATTTTAGAGAAAAAGAGGGGAAGGGAGAGGGGGAGGGGTTGACACCGGGCAAAATTGTGTTCAGCAGGGTTGAATTAGTCTAAAAAAACCTGGTGGCAAATAGTTCTAAATGCCGTTAACTGTTGAAAGCAGAATCAATTGGAAATATAGCCACTAATCTATTTTTAAAGGATTTTTAATGTTATTTTTAGTAACATAGTGTCCAACAAGTTCCAATATTTCTGTTCTTGATAACCCAAATCCGTATTTTTCCATTTCATGTAAGTTACTCGCTTTTTTTCTGTCTCTTCAGGAATAACAGTACTTCTCCCTAGAGAGTTAGATTTCAAGCCATACCTATCGTAGACTCTAGCTACTATGGTTGATTGTGGAATTTTGTATGCCAGAGAGGCTCTGTAAGCTGACAGTTCGCCGTTCTTTAGTTATTCTACAGCTTTCAACAATAATTGTTCTCTGGTATAGGCAGCTGCCTTATCTGTTTTTCGAACGTAATTTCGGAACATTTTGCATGACTGTAACAAAAAATAAGTGGTCTGCATTTTATAAATAAAAAAAAAAACATCAAGCCACTATATTTTGCTGCTGGTATCTCGGTTAGTTTTATAATGACATTTATTTAGTTTCTTTCATATTATATTTGTATTTCAAAAGTACAAACCTTCAATCTTGAAAAAAATATAATATACGAGGGCAATTCAATAAATATTTAGCCTACAAAAGAAAAACAAATTTTAAGAAAGTAGAGATTTATTTTTCGACATAGTCTCCTTTCAATTCAATACACTTGCCCCAGCGATGCTCCAACTTTTATAACCCGTTTAAAAAATACCATTTCCCGAGGTCTTCAAAATAGGTCTCTGTGGCGGCGATGACCTCATCATTCGACCCAAATCTTTTACCGGCGAGTGACTTTTTCACATTTGGGAACAAGAAGAAGTCACAGGGAGTCAAATCTGGAGAATACGGTGGATGGGGCAGCAATTCGACCAATTTGGCCATGAAGATGGCGGAGGCGCGTTGTCGTGGTGGAACAGCACTTTTTTCTTTGCCAAATGGGGCCGTTTTTTTTTTCAATTCGGCGTGGAATCGGCCTAATAAGTCGGAATAGTAGAGCCCCGTGATTGTTTTACCTTTCTCGAGGTAATCTATGTAGATCACGCCTTGTGAGTCCCAAAAAACACTGACCATTACCTTTCCGGACGATTAAACAGTCTTCGCCTTCTTTGGAGCTCGTTCGCCGGGTAAAGTCCACTGTTTCGACAGTTCCTTGGTCTCTGGTGTGTACCGTGAACCCATGTTTCGTCGACGGTCACAAAGCGACGCAAGAACTCCGCCGGATTGCGTTGAAACAGCGTCAAACATGTCGCCGATGTGGTCTCACGGTTGCACTTGTCTGGTGTGAGCAAACGCGGCACCCATCGCGCAGATAACTTTTTCATACCCAGTTCTTCGTGCAGAATATGATGCACTGTCCCTTCTGCGATGCCTACAGTCTCAGCTGTCTCGCGAATCTTCAATAACCGGTCTGCAAGCACGAGATCGTGGATTTTTTTTACGTTTTCCTCCGTAGTAGCCGTTTTCGGTGCACCTGGGCGTGGATGACCCACAGCCAATTCTCAAAAAAAAATTGGACCCTTCATACTAAAATGCTTAAGATTGGTCGATCAGCTGATCGATTTGTATGAGGAGTAAAAAAAAATTGGTGATTTCAGCAAATTCAAAAAACAAAAGTTGTTCAGTATGAAGAGTAGAAGCCCCAGTTAATGAGACCTATACCAATTTTGTTACACCCTGTATCAAGTAAATAAAACAAATTAATTACCATAATAAAGCCCTATTAATTTCTCGCCCAGGTATAATAATTAATAAGTATAAATAAATACGTAATGATAAATCGGTTAAGAAAATGTTTATAACCTTTGACTTGGAGGGAAGAATAACATACTTTAGTCTTGCCTCGAAAAAACTGATAGTCTTAGTTCTAGTAAATAAATTATACTTTGGTCATACCCCACTTTGATATTTCTAGGTTATGTTATGTTTAGTAGAATATTGTCGGAAATGTCATATTGATTTATTGAATTGAAAATTTATATTTATGTAATGCTACTTACATTCAGAGCACTCCAATTTAATCACTTTTTATATTTAAAAAATAAATAAATACGGCGACCAAACATCCAACCGCTTTTTTTTTACTATACTGACCGATTGTATTTTGTTATGTTGGTGACATTGACTAGTTAGTAGCAATGTGTATGACATCTGTATGTTGAACCCAGAATTATCATATCTTATAGGTTGTCATACACGGGTGCTATACTATAAGATATATTTAACTTAACAGATATCTTACTATATCGGTCTTCATAGAAATCAATGAGAGTATACACACACGGGGCACATAATATATATTTCATCGCCGTCCATCTTAAGATACCGCGCGAGCTCGCGATATTTATCTTATGATAAATACAGCACGATTAAAAATAGTTTTTAACCGCCTGCTTGGCGTAATGGTTAGTCCATTCGCTTCACACCAGGAGGTCGCGGGTTTGATTCCCGACGAGGTCAACTTTATAAGACTTGGTTTGGTTGGTGGCATCAGGGCATGTTCATAGCCCGCCTGGCTAGCTACCTCTATCTTATCTAAGTGTTGCCGCCAAACATCTGTTTTTATTTTTTATTCACAATTGGTGAGATCCTGATGGTAAGTGACGATGATGCCGAAGATGGAAGCGGGCTTACCAACGTTCCCCAACGCAATGGAGAACTGGCTATCTTATCTTCAAGCCGGAACACATCAATGTTGGCGGGCTATGAAAATGCCCTACCACCAACCAAACCGAGTCTTACAAAGTTGACCCCGCCGGGAATGAAAAGTTAATAAGATCAAACAAATCGTGCAAATTTTATCAAGGAGTCGGAACAGCTAAGAAGGCTTACAAGCCCGTCACCCAACTCCTTGAAGACGAAAACGGAAACCTGGTCTCAGATCCTGACAAACAGATGGTGATGTGGCGCCATGTGTGTACTTTCAGAAACTCCAAACTAATCTGCCAGTTTTTTTTCTGAGCGCCGAGAGCTATGTACTTTTACCCCACCTGTCGCGAAGTTCAAACTGGCTACCGGTTGTTTTGGGCTCAGGTGGACGTGTATAATACCCACAGATCAGATAAATAAGGTTGGATTGGAAATGTGCGCTGGGCATGCGCGCCACAAGTATGATTAGACAATCATACTTAACCGAATCATACTTTTTATTTGCGTGTGGTTGTGTGTAACGTACAGACTCTCGAAATGGTGTGAGACACAATTGCAGCCCTGTGTTCTGTGTTTTGTTTATTAGTGCGCGCAATTCGTGTATGTATTATTATTGCTTGTGTAGTGGAGTTGATGGGTGGGAGACAGCCGGCGACGCTGGTTTTCAAACAAAAGTGTGACTATTGCCAATCCAACCTTATTTATCTTATCCGTGAAAATACCCGTACCAAATGGCATTGCTGTACTCAAAATTGTATACCTCTCCATACAAGCATTCCCAATAGAAAACGGACTATATTGCAGATATGACTACTGAACGAATGCTCCCGTTACGTCGTCGTCGTACGAATGCTCCTGCTCTCTCATATTGTTTTAAAAAGTGTCCAACAACTGAATCTAACATTTTCTAGCGTAACCAGTGACTTATATATTACTGGCGTAAGCGTAACTAACTATTTATTAATCTGTGCTACGGGGTCGAGAAAGTAAAAACCGACTTCCATCGCAACACCTTAGTACAATAATTATGTGACACTATTTTTGGATTTTGTTACAATCTTTTTGCAAACTTGCATTGTATGTATGTATGTTTGTTCGGGTGAAATCTTGAAAATTAAATTTGACCAACTTCTCGGTGTCCGATTGAGCTGAAATTTTGCATGCATATTATGTATATCGCGTGACAACGCAATATTAAAAGCTTGTAAGTACCTAAAAGTTTCTGGGTTTTTCGAAAATTATTAAAAAAAAGTACTAGGTACTTACACCGATTTTGATAAAATTTATATGTGACCCAAATGCCAGCATACCTACCCTATCGAATGAAAATATTATCATGAAATCGGTTCGGAATCTGCTGAGATATCGCGTTCGAATTGAATTGAATTGCTAAGCCCTTGCCATCTCACCTGATGGTAAGTGACGATGATGCCGAAGATGAAACCGGGCTTACCAAGATTCCCCAACGCGAATCACCCTCCTTTTTGGAAGTCGGTTGAAAAAGAAGAATTACCAGCAGTTCTTCTGCATACCTAGGTCCAAATAATACCTCGTAGTCGTACGCCAGTAATCTCGCTAGCTATAACCGCTAAAAATCCTATTGATTTGAGAATCTCCTCCTTCTTACCATTTGACCTTGCTCACAATTCGGGACACGCACTTTTATATTTGAAAAGCGTCTGGCGCCACACGTGGACCCCATACAGAATTTATCGAGAACTTTAGCCACTAGAATTACATAATACATCAACTCTTATCTTCAGCATTGATCTACGATATATGACTTGATAAAATCGAATTCCGGGTATTAAGTAGTATTTTGTCGTAAAAACTTTTTCATTATCTTTGTTATTTTAGTATTATAGCTAACAGTGTTTAAATTTGCCTCATAGAAAAAAAAGGTTATATATTTCGGATCGTCAGAAGGGTTTTGGTCGTATCTAAGAAATAAACTCGTCTTTGAGAAGTTTTGGAGTGTACAATCAATATTCACACACGTTTGCAGCACGAGGCTTAACGATGATTCGGATGAAACCCGATTATTTTATAGACTGCGATGAGTTCGGCACGGGGCTGGCTTCCCAAGTTGACAGTTCAGCTGCTCGATCAAAAGTGCTCGTAAAATAATTGGCGCCTCTGTCGTAGCCTCTTTAGGTTGGCTGCATTGTCATTTAATGGTTCGATATTCACAACGATTCTGATTGGCTAACAAACAAGTACCAACACTACCAACTTCCGGTTTCCGGTCCCGCACCGACCACGCCTTTGGCACAGTATAATATATATTAGCCTTTGGCCTAAGATGACTATTATTACTACCCTAGCTAAGCGCTTGACGTTTCAAGATAAAGCACACGGTTCTTCGACGCATGCATAGATGGCGCCACGTCCTTGCGCTCCGACATATACAATATTTTTCCCAAGGTCTCAAGTTCTATAGTGGTTTCTACGGGAATACAAACTAAAATATTTTTACAGACTTCTCCAAATAATAGAGAAAAGGTTTTTATTTGTTATACCTATACAGGGTGTTTTTTTATCACCGAGCAAGCCGTTAAGGGTGGGCTCTACTCATAAAACTGAACAACTTTCCCCAAGAAACCCGTACTAAATTCGCAACTTCGTTTTAGACTTTTGATAGAAATCTATCGTTCCGATTAGCCAACTTTTTATGGAGTCAACTTTTTTTTTTGCGATTTCAGTATGGGTTTCTTGGGGAAAGTTTTTATTTTCATGAGTAGAGCCCACCCTTAACGGCTTGCTCGGTGTTAAAAAAACCCTGTTATTCTGTGCTACAAAATAATGTAACTTTACAAGTTTAAATGGTCAAGCCAACAAGCAAGCAGTTTATTTAAAAAAATATAATATCGGCTGAAAGACGTCCACTGCTGGACAAAGACCTCTCCCAAGCATTTCCACAACGACCGGTCCTGCGCTGCCCGCATCCAGCGAATTAACCCACGACCTCCCGAGTGGGAGAACTAGCCTATCCTACGTCTTAAAAATATACGCCAATATAATTGGATAACTTGCCAAGTTACACTATCAGTAAGCACAGAAAATAATTAAATTTTCTTTTCAGCAACTGAAGACCGTTGTACATTTTCTATTATTCAGAGCAGTCTATAATAAATATTCGTTTGAATTTCCGTAGCTAGGTATGATTTATAAAACCAACTATAGAACTGGGTTTTTATTGGCCTCCTTTCTCATCTAAGTTTTAGGTGGGATATTATTTACAAATTAATCCAGACTATACTTAAAGATCCAGACATTTCATTCGCGTGAGTCCACAGGGAGCAGAAGGTGAATGCGGGGCGGGGGCCACAGAGAAGTGATACTAAATAAAATTATTTTATTATATTACCAGGTTGACTGAAAGAGACTACGAAAGGGATGAGTCCGCCTTTACTGTTTTATTTCTGCTTTGTAAATTGTAGTTATACCAAAGATAATTATAGTTCCTAAAGGAATAGATCGGCCACGTTATAACTACCATAATTTGTCTAGTCTTGCTGCCAAAAATGTCCCAGCATTAAAATTAGATACCTAGCCAGTTTCTCATTTGGCAAAACTTAGTAAGCCCAATTCCATCTTCGGCATCATCGTCACTTACCATCAGGTGGCATGATGCCAAAAGTCTACTAATCTTATATAATTTGCTGGTGGTTGTAAGTTTTCTGTAGGGACCGGGCAGATTCCTGTTCGAATACAATCATCATATCAGCTCATATACGTCCCCACCGAGGGGTTCGAGCCTACCCTGAATATGACAGACAGACTTTCTAGACAGATAAATCTTGCTCCCTTGCGTTTATCGATTGCAGTACTTTTTAGCGACACTAGATGTCGCCAAAAGTCTCAAATCATCAAAATGACATGCATTTATCAAGTTTTGGGCCACTCTTGAATTCTTTGAGAGTAGACAGGTCACAAACTTAGGATTATTGTAGTACCAAATACTTACGATAGATGGGGTTGATACAACTTTGATAAGTTTCATGTTAGATGGCGCTGAACTTCAAATAACTCACAAACGCTTGTTTGTATATTTTATGTGCGAATTGGGTGCGAGTGGTGATTGATAGGTTATCTCACGTGTCGTTGTGGAATAATTATTTATTCTATCTGCTATTTCTAACGAGGAATACAACCAACAACTACAAAATGCCAAGTAGATGCAGTTATAAAAACTGCAAGAACTATTAATTATCTTTGCATTAGAAAATAGGTTTGGATCGGGGGGGGGGGGGGGGGGGGGCACCGAATAGATACCTATTAAATCAAAAAACATCGATTTATTGTACAAACTGAACAGTACAATTAGGTAGCAATAAACATTAAACAAATGAAAACGGCCAAGTGCATGTCGGGCTACGGGCAGTATGGGGTTCCGTAATTGCCTGTTACAAAGTTAGGTATGTTATAATCAGAGACAAACTATACTTATCTTGGTTATAATTTATAATGCACCTAGGCTTATCGCCATTAAGACATTTTCTGTTTGGTTGGGCTGCACATATGTAAAAGGGCTACAAAAATAAATTTCTTATGCAAGTACATTTTAAAAGTAAAGTTGGTCGTCTATTACTCGTTAACTTGTAGTTCATTAGCTGTGTTTTCTTTTAACTTCGTTTTATTATGTGCTATCATTTGTGATTTTTACAGATTTTTAGCATTTACGGTTTAGTCTGTAGAGGGTGTTAACAAAAATAAGCACTTTAAAGCTTAATATTTCACAAACGGAACCCTGAATCGAAAAATTGTTTTAACGCATCATTAATCTGGGATCTGGCCATCTTGTCTTCAACCAAACCGACTCTTACAAAGTTGACCCCCCCCGTAGTACTAACGTACAGTATGGACAGTCCCTGCCGCTGTCTAAAGTCGACCTCACCCCCCCGTCACGCAGATTGGCTGTAGATTGGTTACCAACGGAAAGGATGAGCTACGCTGTGATTTCGTTTGGGAATTATTAAATCCAAATTTAGTAAACTGTTCATTTAACTTATGTTTTAGTTCACATAATGATAAATGCAATAAAAAAAGCTTTTACAGATATCCTTTGGATAAAAAGCAACACAAAAAGCCAGTTCATTATTTTATTTCGTATTTTATCACACTTAGGTAAGTATCTGGAGAAAACGCATTAACCTTGTTTTTCTTGTGAAGATTCTTAAATACAAAGCATATGATTATTTGATAATGTAGAAATAAAACCGGTCAAGTGCGAGTCTGACTTGCACACGTATAATTCCGTACTATCGTAAAATATATAAAACCGCCTCCGTAGCTCAGAGGCAAAGTTCACTGACTTTACACAGGAGGTCGCGGGTTTGATTCCCGGCGGGGTCAATTGTGAGACTCGGTATGGTTGGTGGTAGGGCATTTTCTAAGCCCGCCTGGCTAGCTACCTCCATCTCATCTAAGTCTTGCCGCCAAATATCAATGTTGATATCATTGGTGTGTTCCGGCATAAAAATAAGATAGCCAGTTCCCCATTGCGTTGGGGAATCTTGGCAAGCCCGCTTCCATCTTCGGCAACATCGTCACTTACCACCAGGTGAGATGTTGTCAAGGGTTTACCAATTGTGAATAAAAAAAATAAAAAAAATTCGCATTCCAAAAAATATTGACTGTTATTGTAGGTACCTAACCTACCTTTACGTAATTTTTTAAGTTTATCACCTTATATTTTTTAATCCTCAGTTGATAATAATATTCATGTTCAGCGCAAGACTTAGATAAGATGGTGGTAGCTAGCCAGGCGGGCTATAAAAATGCCCCACCACCAACCAAACCGAGTCTTACAAAGTTGACCCCTCCGGGAATCGAAGCCGCGACCTCTTGGTGTGAAGCGAATGGACTAACCATTGATTTTTACCGCCTCCGTGGCGTAATGGTTAGTCCATTCGCTTCACACCAGGAGGTCGCGTGTTTGATTTCCGGAGGAGTCAACTTTAAAGGATTCAGTCGATTATCACGGCTAAGTAGGCTTTCTTAGTTTAAGAGTGATAGTGGACTTACTTAAGACGTGCAGTTATATTTGTAAACAGTTCAACTCCTTACAAAATGTCTAAATCTAAACTACAAAATTAACTTAGTTTTTTTTCTAATTTTAATTTTTTTATCACTAAGGAACCCTACTTTGTTCATGATCCGTCACGCACTTAGCCAGTTTTTTTAGATCTGTTTTTTTTTATTACCTACATACCTAGCACATACATAGACTTCCACCATCTTCCACTTAGCACGGTTCGGCTACACAATAATAAATCACGATCGATTCGGTCACTTACGGCCACTTCCTCTAATGGCCACTATCCAAATTCCTAGTTCGCCCACATCCTTGAACGATCACTTCTTTTTTTGTACATTTCCTTGTTCGTCCACTTCTTTTTTCATTCATTTCCTTGAACGACCACTTCTAAACAGTAAATGAGCGAGCGAAGCGAGCGATATTAGGTTCGGTCAGGTTTGATTGATTATACAGTCAAAGAGCCTCTAGCAGAAAAAGGCGAGTTAAAAAGGTGACGAGTTAGGAAAGTGACAATTTAGAAAAAAGAAAAGTTTAAGAAAATGACGAAGTCGAACTGAAAGCACGTGGCCTTTCTAGTGTTATGGTCGTTCGAGCGACATGGACGTTCAGGGATGTGGGCATGCCAGGTATGTGGCCGTGCGAGGAAAGTGGCCCTAAGTGACCGGATCCATCACTATTACCTACCTACCTATCTCGCTCGAGGTATTTATTTTACTCGCGAGAGCCCGTCCGAGTGGGTCGCTAAGCGTAGGTATATTTTGCGGTAGGTATAGGCAGGTATACGCGAGTGACGGAGCACTGACATTACTATCGTTACAGAGCCATCTACCAGATTGTCTCTGGTATGACGTAGGTAGACTTGTTCGTTGAATTTCCACCTTTATCTCTAGAGGGCGCTATGAAACTGAACCAGCGTTGAAGCGCCCTCTTAAGATTTTTTATGACAAACCTATTGCCGTCGTAACACAGTAGCGCCATCTTGTTTTATCGGACTTTTTGGGAAGTACTAAACTTACTATGGCGTTGTAAGTCTCATTGATATTGTCTTTGGTTATACCCAATCTCCCAAAAAGAGGTTTAATTCTTTTCGAGTGTATACTGGGTGACTTTTAATTAGTTCTTGATAATAAAAGATATTCATGTACTGGTAATTACAAACAACTTTCACAAAGAAACTATATTATGTCAAATCAGAAAAAAAATTTTGGTCCTCAACACTTAAGTTATCAAATCGGCAAAAATGTATCGAGGACCAATTTTTTTTTATACATTTGACATATAGTTTCTTTGGGAAAGTTGTTCGTAATCACAAATACATTCATATCCTTTGCTATTAAGAAACTAATTAAAGGTCACCCCATATACCCAAATATGTATGTAAGTCTGTTTTTGCAGTTGAGCCTGTAGCAAAAATCCCTGTAACCTAAACAGCTTGATAGATTTGGAGTGCGAGGTGTCCTTAGATTCGTCTTGATCCCATGAGTGACTTATATGATACATTTTTACCCGATTGCCCAAAAAGAGTTAGGTATGTTTTTATGCAGTCGGGGTTATTATATTTTTGTAAGCAATAAATATTCTACAAACAAATAAACAAGACGTCTTGGCTATCAGTGTGCCCATATCTCACACAAATTCAGAAACAATGACTAGTTGATTTAAAAGAAAACGCGGGTGCATTTTTTCCATACAAACTTTAAATCCCCTGTTTCCTCCCTGGATAATGACAATAGAGCAAAAATGTTTTTTTCATCTCTCCTGTTCGGAAAGTTTAATTTTCATGAGTAGATAGCCGGGCGGAACATTGCTTTTCCATCCCTAGGGAGGAAAGTATTGTCATCCCTAGGGTGGAAAGTATTGTCATCCCTAGGGTGGAAAGTAATTTTTTTTTATTGCCAGCCACGGAGTCGAAGATAATTGAGTTACATCATATTATTCAATTACATTAAAATAAGAGGTTTTCATATATCTAAACTTAACTAAACATTAAACGACGTGTTTTTTTAGATCTATAGGTTGATATTAAATCATTCTGCTGCGCGCCTTAATGCAATGATAAAATGACACTTTTTTTTCAATTTTCGCTATGGCCACCTAGATGCACGTCGTGACCATCTCGATTAGGTACAATCTAGTCGGCCGTGGCTAGCGGCCATTGCGAAAAGGTTGGAGGCTGGGTATAGGTAAGCTTAAATTATTGATATCTAAATTATACTTTATATCATATAAATAATTCATTTCCTCACAGTCGAAATGAAAAGTAGAGTGTTTTAACTCGGGTGAAATGACCCATTCCAACCTCGAACTATTGGCGCTCTCACTTATATCTCGAGTGAAATGGGTCACTTTCTTCCCTTGATTAACAATCTACTATTCCATCATACCTATATCCACCAAGGCCATGTCCCTATGTTTAATTTTTTCACACATTCTAATTACAATAGGAAGTAGGAGCCTTCAAAAATTTAGAAAATTTCCCAATTGAAACGTCCCTTTAGACACCCACCAAAAAAATAAATAAAAACATAGAGGCATAGGTAAATCGTTTTTTAAATTATTTTTGAAAAATATATTATTATTGCTCATGTTTTGGAGGAGGAAATAGGGGACTACGAAATGCTGTTTTGGTCAATTTTAGTGCCTATTGTCGGTTTGCGCTGCAGTTCTCCCCTTCTTGCTGTCTATGGAGAGGTTTGAGGGAGGGAATATGCAACATTTTATTCCACTTGGTGGTCAACTGGGCCCGCAGAGCACTGAGCCCACGGGCTAAGTCAAATACCTATTCTTTAGACCGCGTTTCCTCTTAATTTTGACGTTGTACCTTGTAACGTAGGTACCACGTTTGACTATCAAGAAGTATAAATTATAAGTACGAGTCCAAAACTTTAAGAAACTACACAGCTTGTTCGTATCTTTTTATAAAAAAAACCGGCTATGGACGAGTCGCGTTAGCGCACCGATGGTTTCGTACCACCACATAATATAAAGTGTGTAAAAATGGAAAAGGAAACTTCAATACGAGTGGTCTACTCATGAAACTTAACAACTTTCTTTAAGGGTATGATCCGCCAGAACGGATCTTCATCCAATCCAATTTTTTTCTAATTTTTTTTTACGAACTATTAAGGGTTTCTTGGAAAAGGTTAGTATTACTTATATGAGTAAAACCCCCCGTTTAAGTTTCTGGGAAGCGTCTTTTTACACCCCTTGTTTTATAACTTGTGTATCTTTTTTATCCACTCATCATCGTCATCATCCGAAGGACGTCCACTGCTGGACATAGGCCTCCCTCAAGCCTCAAGGATCTCCAAGACGAACGGTTCTGCGTTGATCGCATCCAGCGGCTTCCCGCGACCTTCACCAGGTCATCGGTCCACCGAGTGGGAGGCCTGCCTACACTACGTTTTTCGGTGCGGGTCGCCACTCAAGAACTTTACTACCCCAACGGCCATCTGTTCTACGAGCAATGTGCCCCGCCCACTGCCACTTGAGTTTAGCAATTCTGAGAGCTATGTCGGTTACTTTGGTTCTCCTACGGATTTCCTCGTTTCTGATTCGATCACGCAGAGAAACTCCGAGCATAGCACGCTCCATTGCGCTTTGGGTAATTGAGCCTTCTTATGAGGCCCATAGTAAGCGACCATGTCTCAGTTCCGTATGTCATCACTGGCAACACACACTGGTCGAAGACCTTGGTCTTAAGACACTGCGGTATTTGGGACGTAAAGATATTGCGAAGCTTCCCGAACGCTGCCCAGCTGAGTTGGATTCGACGATTGATCTCTTTCTCGAAGTTGGACCTACCTAACTGGACTGTTTGTCCCAGGTATAGATATTCAGTAACAACTTCGAGTGTAGAGCCTCCAACCTACAGAGTAACCTTGACTAGATGCTGCAGCATCTCCTTGAACCTGCAGGATACCCAATTCCTCACTAAATTACAGCAGAGTATCGTGTTTGGGCTTATTGGAATAGTCTCAATAAATAGGTGTTACGTAAAACATGGTAACCTTGACCTAATGCTGCAGCATCTCCTGGAATCTTCAGGATACCCAACTTAGTTCATAGTTCATAGTTCATAGTTATTTATTCATAATATGTCAATATATTACATGTCAAATAAATTATACTCAACTAAAATTCAAACATCAAATTATTATAAAATAATAATGAGTAAATAAAAAACAATAAAATTATAATAAAATTATTATCACATTATTTAAATAGATTTAGTATTTAAAAATTCTTCATAACTGTAGAACAGAAGTGGTATCGTGTTTGGGATGATTAGAATAGTTTCAATGAATAGATGTTAAATAGAACATGGTAACCTTGACCTGATGCTGCAGCATCTCCTGGAATCGGCAAGATGCCCAACTCCTCACAAACTTATAGCAGAAGTATCGTGTTTGGGCTCATTTGAATAGTCTCAATGAATAGGTGTTAGATAGAATATGGTAACCTTGACCTAGTGCTGCAGCATCTCCTGGAATCTGCAGGATACCCAACTCCTCACCACCTTACAGCAGAGTTATAGGCAGAGTTAAAAAAAGTAAATATTGTCCGCTCCATTTCTAGATTATTATGGTGTCTCAGAAACTTCTACAGGTTCAATTGATTTGAAGTTTACATTTATATAAAATACATACATTTCATTGCAGTTTTAATAACGAGGGAGGTGAGCAAATCCCACAGGTTTGTTCGATTCAAAATACGCTAGATTTCGTGTCGCAATTTCGTGTTTTATCCCGGAACGTATGTGGGGATAGATTTTCGATTGTATAGTGTCTGTAAGTTACATGTAAAGGTGAATTAAAACTTAAATTCAAAAACCCCCGGCAAAAAAAGTAAAAAACAATATGTATTGGCCATTTAAGTTTAATTTAAGTAGTAATAATTTGATCCAAGAGTCGTCGCGTAGGGGTCAGACTCTAACAATAATTATATTTTGAAAACTGATCCCTAAATCCAAAAAGGGTATTAGTAAACTCTCAGTTGTTTTAAAATACCTATTCTGATTCTAATACACTATAGGGCACGTCAGCAAAAAAAAGTCATACCCTATTTACATGTAACACAATTTTTTTTCAATAATTTTATTGTACAACTTTGTCGGCATGATTGATATGTATAACCATGCCAAAATATAGATTTCTAGTACTAACAGTCTCTGAGCTAAGCCGAGGACAGACATACAGCATGGCGAAACTATAAGGGTTCCTTGTTGACTTCAAAACCCTAAATAGAGCATAACCTAAAATTACTATTAGTATTGATACCTTCAATCGTTTTTTTTCTCTTTACCTCTATGCCAATAGATATATACAGGGTGTAAAAAAATGGTGTAGGACCCGTTAATTGGGGGTTCTACTCATCATACTTAACAACTTAATAACCCATAGTCAATTAAAAAAAAAAAATTTGGTCCCGCCAGTAAAATGCACAAAATTGGTCGATCAGCTGATCGATTTGTATGAAGAGTAAAATATTTTTTTTCGCGTTTTTAGCTAACTCGTAGAACAAAAGTTGCTCAGTATGATGAGCAGAAGCCTCAGTTAACGGGACCTACACCACTTTTGTTACACCCTGTATAGAAATTCCTTGCTCTGTGCTTATTAGTATGTATTTAACAAGTATTATAATGATTTACAATGATTTATAATGTTGCCTATGACCAAAGAGGTTTTACAAGAAATATATTTAATCTATGAGTGACCTATGATGACCTATGCTAATTTAGGGTCGTTCGTTAAGTTTATTTTTATTTACAAATTTTCGTAAAACAAACCCAATATACTCATATTGGTTATATCTACACTAATTCCACATAAAACAAATAAAACTGCATTTATAATTTGTCAGCGACGTTTCGAACACCATCTGGACTAAACCAAATATATCTGAATAATAACAATCGGCCAATAGCGAGTCATTCATTACTTTAAAAACTGTTTTTCACAGGATATGTACCCCTGAATATGTTTTGTCAAGTGTCCTACCAAGGCCCACAGAATAAACACTTTCAAGTGTTTAGAAACTCCAGGGAGGAGGGGTGTCAAAGTCGTATAAAATATGTCCATGTTCAGCTCGGGTCGTCGTGTGCTTCGGAAGTGTATCGCGGCGATGGATGAGCACGCACCGTGTACGCCGCCATCGTCGGGAAGCCAACGTTGCCATACACGTCGCGACCCGGCCTGCTTCGGACGATCGATACCGACGTGTCGTGTGCTTCGGTGGTGTCCCCCGGTGATGGATCTTCGTTAGCAAGGGCCGCCGGACGTGGAATCGTGCCGACCCCGTGGCCACATTGAAGAAGCGGAAGAAAGCTCGACCAGCGCACGCCATTCATCGTCGGGGAGTCATCGTAGGTCTGCGGCACATAGGTACTAGTTTCGGGGCCGCCTTTTTCAAGGCAGTCTGTACGATTAATCCGTCCCCACCCACTACTCAGTTCTTGTGCCATCCCCGTATGGCATATGGTATCCCCTGCATCGGGCGCGCTGGCTATATCCACGGCGCGTTTGGTGCAACCCCTCCTAACCTACGCACCCCACCCTTCCCCAAGGGTGTGGGTCGCTCCGATGAAGGATTTTGCAGGTCTTGATTGACCTAAATCCATGGGGGTAGTTTTAGTGGGTAGGTTCAGCCGTTAGCTGTGAGTCCCACAAACCCAGTACAGCCGGGCTGTATTGGTATGCATGATGCATCTCTCCCCCTCCTTCCGAATAAGGGAAAAAATTCATTTTTAACAAGTTTGGTAAGCTACTTACCTATATCTTGAAAATCTATATATATAAAAATGAATTGCTGTTCGTTAGTCTCGCTAAAACTCGAGAACGGCTAGACCGATTTGGCTAATTTTGGTATTGAATTATTTGTGGAAGTCCAGAGAAGGTTTAAAAGGTGAATAAATATAAAAACGCTCGGAATTAAATAAAACAAAATAATTTTGGTTGACTTCACACACAACCTTCGAGTTTTTATACATACACTTAAGTATATTTTTTTGCTGTTCGTTTGTCTCGCTAAAACTCGAGAACGGCTGGACCGATTTGGCTAATTTTGGTATTGAATTATTTGTGGAAGTCCAGAGAAGGTTTAAAAGGTGAATAAATATGAAAATGCTCGGAATTAAATAAAAAAAATCCAAAAATAAAAAATCAGTCAAAAAATAATTGGTTTTAGGGTAGGTTAGTGTAGTGTAGGTGTAGGGTAGTGTAGGGTTGGGTAGTGTAGTGTAGGGTTGGGTAGGGTAGGGTAGTGTAGTGTAGTGTACGGTAGGGTAGTGTAGAGTAGTGTATGAAGGGTAGGTTAGGGTAGTGTAGTGTTGGGTAGGGTAGTGTAGGGTATTGTAGTGTTGGGTAGGGTAGTGTAGTATAGGGTAGGGTAGTGTAGTGTAGGGTAGGGTAGTGTAGAGATGGGTAGTATAGTGTAGGGTAGGGTAGTGTAGGGTAGTTTACGGTAGGGTAGTGTAGAGTAGTGTTTGTAGGGTAGGTTAGGGTAGTGTAGTGTAGGGTAGGGTAGTGTAGAGATGGGTAGTGTAGTGTAGGGTAGTGTACGGTAGAGTAGTGTAGAGTAGTGTATGTAGGGTAGGTTAGGGTAGTGTAGTGTAGGGTAGGGTAGTGTAGTGTAGAGATGGGTAGTGTAGTGTAGGGTAGGGTAGTGTAGGGTAGGGTAGGGTAATGTAGTGTAGGTTAGGGCAGTGTAGTGTATTGTACGTGGAGTTGTACTGTGATTGTAGGGTGGAACCACAATTAGTACTAATATATCTAATTTGCAACAGAAAAAGTCATACTAACTGGGGGTCGGAAATCAATGGTTGTCGAGTTAAAGCCTATTTCATTTTTAAATTTTGTATGAAAAACGCATTTGTTGGCCTTTAAGGCCTCTGACATAGATGCGCCTGCCATATACTGATAGAAACCAGCACCAACGGCCTATAACGTCCCTTGCGAAGCACGGAAACTGTCAAGGAAAATGACAAGTTCAGGTCATATACGGCAACAATATAAGGCTCTACACTCGAAGTTGTTACCGAATATGTATACCTGGGACAAACAGTCCAGTTAGGTAGGTCCAACTTCGAGAAAGAGATCAATCGTCGAATCCAACTCGGCTGGGCAGCGTTCGGGAAGCTTCGCAATATCTTTACGTCCCAGATACCGCAGTGTCTTAAGACCAAGGTCTACGACCAGTGTGTGTTTCCAGTGATGACATATGGAACTAAGACATGGTCGCTTACTATGGGCCTCATAAGAAGGCTCAAGGTCACCCAAAGGGCAATGGAGCGTGCAATGCTCGGAGTTTCTCTGCGTGATCGAATCAGAAACGAAGAGATCCGTAGGAGAACCAAAGTAACCGACATAGCTCTCAGAATTGCTAAACTTAAGTGGCAGTGGGCGGGTCACATTGCTCGTAGAACAGATAGCCGTTGGGGCAATAAAGTTCTCGAGTGGCGACCACGCACCGGAAAACGTAGTTAGGCAGGCCTCCCACTCGGTGGACCGATGACCTGGTGAAGGATGCGGGCAGCGCAGAACCGGTCGTTGTGGAAATCCTTGGGGGAGGCCTATGTCCAGCAGTGGACGTCCTTCGGCTGATATGATGACGGCAAAAAAATTTTGTCCTAACACTTAGTGAATAAAGCTCGCTTAAATGTTTGTGCGGATGGTGCCGCATCGGAGCCGGGTCGTTCCTTTCCCTCTAATATGGTTGATGGGAGCGATGGCTGACTCTCGCGTTATACTCGTGACTGGCCTTCTCTTGTAAAAGGCATTAATGACATTAAATGATTTTTTGGTATAACTTTTCGTGTCATACTGTTTTCATGTTCTATTTACAAAATCTATTTTATATCAAGGATTGAATTTTGACGTTATTAACTGATTATTGTTTATTTCTTGTTTCTTCACAAATGACAATGTTATTAATATTTTATAACTATCAGAAAGAGTGTAATTTGCACCTATTTTGAATAAATATTTTGAATAGAAAAAAACTCTCCAATAAATACCTGTACCATCAATCAATTAGTAAGAAAAATAATTTTTTTGGCTATTATTTAAAGAGTCAGAAAAGGAAGTTGTTGCATTTGACCTGAAGCACAGTATATATATTAGTACTGAAGAATAAGTAGATCAGGGGTTCGCAAAGTGAGGGGCGCAGATACCTACTATGGTTAAGGACCTTTTGTTTGTGGTCAAGCCGATAATCGAAAACCTCGTAAAAAAACATACAAACTCATCCATCACATTCGATTAACTAGATTTTTCTATAAATTTAATAAGCAATAAAAATGCTTTGATGATTGAACAGTTTTTACGTTTTTATATTCTAATACTGGCAGTGGGCGGGGCACATTGCTCGTAGAACAGATGGCCGTTGGGGCAGTAAAGTTCTCGAGTGGCGACCACGCACCGGAAAGCGTAGTGTAGGCAGGCCTCCCACTCGGTGGACCGATGACCTGGTGAAGGTCGCGGGAAGCCGCTGGATGCGGGCAGCGCAGAACCGGTCGTCGTGGAGATCCTTGGGGGAGGCCTATGTCCAGCAGTGGACTTCCTTCGGCTGATGTGATGATAATGATGATTCTAAATACTTAGTAACCTTAAAATTCTATGTATTATCTGGACTTTTTTTCTTTTTAGAAAGGGGGCGGGTAATAAATAAGTTAGGGAACCCCTGAAGTAGACCAACGGATGTCACGTCAAAAATAATTACCCTGTATTTCAGAACAGCTGCTATGATTCGGAATTTATTTTGGAACCGCTTTTGTGATTTGGACTTTATTTAGGAACAGCTTCTGTAATCCGGAATTTATTTTGGAACAGCTTCTGTGAATTGGACTTTATTTCGGAACAGCTTCTGTGATTCGTACTTTTTCAGCACTCTCTGTGAGTGAATTAAAGGTTAAGCGCTCTTGAGAGGGCCTGCCTAGTACAGACTCGGTCGGGTTAGTTCATCATATCTGGTTCACCGTTAAAAGGAGACTTCGAAGAGTTTTGCCCCAGTACTTAGTGGATGTGCTATGGGCATATTGCTATGGATTGATCGTTTCGCGGTTCCAGTGGTAGACAGGTATGCACACATGTATGTAGGCGAGCTGCAGTAGTGTAATTGGGCATATTTACTTTTATTTGCTTTGTTACGTAATGGACTTCCAAAAAATCTCTGGCATATTTTGTTTTGAATTTATGTTACTTGGTAAAATAACATTCTGTAGAATGTACTGTTAAGTTTTTTCGTGAATCAAATAGAGATTTTTTACAAAAAATCAAGTTTTAGTGAAACAGTATTGAGGAAAATGATCCATTACGTAACGAAATTCAAGGAGCTGTAAAATTAGAACTATGCTGGATTATCAATATATATTATAACCATCATCTTAAAGTAGCACTAATCTCTCATTATAACACCAAATAATATATTAAACCCCGTTTATTTAATTGTAATTAGCCTAATTTAGTCCATTACGTCATTTTCGTGTCTTTTGTCGTCTTAATTTTTACTTTAATCCATTGTAAATATGAGTTTTCTCTCCAATTTATACATTTAAAGAAAAGTATAGCTGTTTAGCTATATTTTAAATGTAACATCTTTTAATTTATTTCAATTGAAATCAAAATATTTAAATTTTCTCAAACCACAATAATGGGACAGTTTCGTAATGGGAATTATAATGTTATGTAATGGACATGTAAAGGCATGTCTAAATGACTAGAAGAAATGGTTACTGCAACAAAATAGTAAAACAACTTTTTGCACTGAACTGTTTTATTACTAGTGAGACCACCGAAACGATTACTTAGTTACCCGTATTCGTTAACTGTATAATTATACCTTCTAAGTAAAAGATATTTTACACATGAAAACATGAAAAATAGGATACATTAATATGATAATATGGTAGCCATGTTAATACAGGCCCTAATCCAAAGCTATTCAGCCGTTGAGGTGTGAAGAAGTAACAAGCACACACACCACACACACACAAACACACACACATGCACAAATCAAATCACATCAAAATCGTAAATTTTGTAAAAAAATTGGCTAATCAGTTGGTCGATTTGCATGAGAAGTCAATTTTTTGCGATTTGGCAATGGGTTCCTTGGGGAAAGTTGTTCAGTATTACGAGTAGAAGCACTGACAAAAATATCCGCATCTAATAAAGTTGCATGTAATATACCATGTTTTGATCTAGATATATTTTTTGGAAAAACATAACCTCTTTTTGAAAGTCGGTTATTGCAATAGGAACTAGTCCTTATAGTTCCATTACGTCACTTTTTTTGTCCACTAATACATAACGTTCTGTAATGGACGTGACGTATTACGCCGGTAAGTATTTCATTCTAGATATTTAGTTTCTTTTTAACACTAATGGATAGGATATAGCAAGTTCACTAATGAAATAGTTAATTACGCATTATGCGAAATGACTAAGAATTATAAAACAAACCTTACCTTTGTTTCGCAGCAAACGTAGTGGACAGAATTTTTTGACCACTGAAAAACTGTCTTACCCACATCGCGTTTTAAGAGCAACTGACACTGTATTCAAATGATGGCGGCTTCCAGAGACAAAACAATGTTGCTATTTATTAAAATCCGAAATGCTTTTGGTTTTTTTTGCGGCGTAGTATGAAAAATGAGGCCGTTACGTGTGATGGACAGTCCACTATACCAAATTTTGAAGACAACACAATATTATTGTTTAATCGGGTTTTTACTTTAAACGAAGGTTAATAAGGTTTGCAATTGAATGCCAATGTATAAAATCTTTCGAATGACATAATAAGTTCTCAGCAAAGAGCACGCATTGATATTATTATAGCTTTGCGAACTTGAGAAGATTTGATGGGACATGCTAAAAACGCACATTTTGAGTGTATTTATTTACATTATTTACTAGAAAATAATGTTATTCTACGGTTTCGTACGCTTTTCCTAGACAAAAATAGATACTTAAGTGTAAAATACCGTTTCCAAGCCGCCAGAAACATCAATGGCTTTGGTATAGCCGCTCAAAGTTAGAGGACAAGGCGTTTTAGCCCTAAGCAAAAAAAAATATATATGCCCAATTAAATTAATAAACTCTTTTGTTTCCGTTCGATCCTGCCATAATGATTGAAATTGCTAATTTACATGCATTTTAACGACTATTTCGTCATTACAATACAATGTGTTGAACATTTTAAAAGTGGCGTCAAGTTTGCGGCATGGAACAAGTGAGTAGTTGAAGCGGTTAAAGTTTCCGATTTCAATTTATGGTTATCCCATCAAAAAACATTCAATTTAAAAAAAAGTCAAGTCTCGTAATTCATTCGCCGTAAAAAGTTATCAGATCTCGCATGAAGAGCCATTATATGTTTTGCATGACATGGTTTTGAATCCCAAAGCAATAAAAAAGTTAGGACTAAGTATTTTTTACCGTTATCAATATTTGAGTTTTTTACTTACTTACATCTTTATTGAAAATAAAATTTTGTGACTTGACATCACCCTGCGTTAACAACTTAGTGTTTTTACAAAGTCGTTTCTCATACGAACTTAAAATTACTACTTCTTAATAATGGATGGGCCGATTTTAATGAAACTTTAGAAGTAAGCAAGTCACGAAATTGTAGTTTATGGATAGAATACATTTTCAAAAAATAGTGCAATTTTAGTTTATGGATAGATTACATTTTCAAAAAATAGTGTTTCAATAAATTTTAACTAAATAATAGTGATTTAACCTTGCGGAACATTGGTAAAAAGAAAGTTGTTACACTAGTACACATGTTGGGTCTATGTGACCCGCCTATGTTTAAAGCAAAATTAATGAGATTTAATTACTCCTCTTGAATAATTATTATACAAATAGTTTAATTTACTACCACACTTCTTATAAAATAATGTACTCAGATATTTCAATACAAAACCTTTATTGACCTTTTAATACCACTCTTAAAACATATGTATAAAAACATAGAAACTTCTTATAATACTAAATGAAATTAAGGAAACTTAAATAAGATCTTTTTTAAGTATGTATATGTCACGGCTAAAGGTGGGTGTGAACATAAACTTAAGATTAGCCAGCTAAAGTTGTTTGGGTAAAGTCCGATTATTAGTTGGTATTCGGCGTTTAACCGTACACAGCAAGGTCTACCCAACACTGGCTGGGTAGTGTTTTTTGGGTGGTGAGCAAGCGAAGCGAGCGATATTAGGTTCGGGCAGATTTGATTGGTTTTACGCTTTGCAAGGCTCCCCCCTGGGTGATGTTTAGCCGGTTAATCTTAAGTTTATGTTCACATCCACCTTTAGCCGTAACATATATACGAAAAACAAAAATATAACATTACTCGCTATCGTCAATCAAGTGTCCGAATCTCGACCTTTTTCAAGTTCAGAAGCGTCTGCCACTCTTCGCTGGTGCATGCCTGCCTAGCCTACTAAAGCGATGTTAGAAAATTGTAAAAATTATGGTTTATCTACAGTTACCGAAAAAACTGGCAACATCACATCACAAGCACAAAAGATACAAACATTTCAATCGACGTATCCAACTCGGCTGGGTAGCGTTCGGGAAGCTTCGCAATATCTTCACGGCCCAAATACCGCAGTGTCTCAAGACTAAGGTCTTTGACCAGTGTGTGTTGCCAATGATGACTTACGAAATTGAGACATGGTCGCTTACTGTGGGCCTCATAAGAAGGCTTAAGGTCACCCAAAGGGCAATGAAGCGTGCTATGCTCGGAGTTTCTCTGCGTGATCGAATCAGAAACGAGGAGATATGCAGGAGAACGAAAGTAACCGATATAGCTCACAGAATCGCTAAACTGAAATGGCAGTGGACGGGGCACATAGCTCGTAGAACAGATGGCCGTTGGGGCAGTAAAGTTCTTGAGTGGCGATCGCGACTAACCGGAAAACGTAGCGTAGGCAGACCTCACACGCGGTGGACCGACGTCCTGGTGAAGCCGATGGATGCGGAAATCCTTGGGGGAGGCCTTTGACCAGCAGTGGACGTTTTTCGGCTGATATGACGATTGATGAAAGTAATCAAATAAAATCTAGAAACGTAGACATCTCGGAGCCTATTATTTTATTTTTTTTGCCTCAGGCATAAAATGTTAGTAATATACCTACATAATTAAAATAATGCTGGTTGTTGCACTAAAACATATGATTCCAAAATTTCCGCTACATCTTATTACATAAACTGGTATAATCTTAAATTCAGGCATCGTATCCCGATAGACAATATTCATCATTCCGACAGGCGGGGCTTTGTCGTTGTAAATCATGGAGACTATTCATCTAATTGATAATGGGTAATCATACGTGTACGGACTTACGATTATCATATCTTAGAATATACGGACTTTTTTCTGAGCTCAACGCCGCCTCACTGCCGTCACCGGGCGCCAGCCTGGGAATGGGCGGGGCCTGTTGATGCCGGGCCGCGTATTTGAAGTATTCCACTGACAACGGCACCGGTTTTAAAGGCACCTATATTAAGGGCACCAAAGTATTCCACTGAGGGCTTCCCATTCCGTGTTCAAAACTGAGGTTCAAAAGAAAAGAAGGCAGCACTGCCTCGGAACCAGCACGGTTTTGTTTTGTTCATCTTCTTCCCAAACACGTGTTCACTTTGAGCCTCTACTTCTCCGAACAAGCACGGGTTTTTTTTATTTTTTTATTAAGTGTTGATAGCGCCATAAATGCCTGTTCATTTCAAGGCATTTTTGTTGAACAGTTTTAAAAGAAAGTCATTAAATTAGTAAAGTTGTGAGAGTATTTATTGAAAAGTAGGTACCTACTTATTACATGGAAAATATAATTGTAAGCATATTCTTAATATACAGGCTGTTGGGTAAAATAGAGCATAATTTATGAGAAGAACTCATGAACATTTGTGTTTTGTATATATTGACGTAAATAAGAAATTAAATAAAGAATTTATGCAAACAATCAATTATTGTTCTACCTATATAGTATGTATAAGTTACTTTATGTGTTCTACAGCTTTGCTGAAATCGTAGAACACTTCGTAACGGCTTCCGATAAAAAAGTTGGCTAAATAGCTGATCGATATGAAAATTAATTTCTTTTTTTCGTGATTTCAGCATAGTTGTAGAACTATATTTAGTTTCACGAGTAGGAACCCCAAAGGCTCTATAATTATTTACACTCTGTATAGTATAATATTAATATTAACGAATTTCTATAAGTTACTTTTTAAGTAGGTACAAGATGTAAAATTTAATGCTTTGAAATAAATACCTACGCGTTTTTTTGTGTTAGCAACACATACTTTTTAACGAAACCGTGCGCATCCGTCCGTCTCGAGTTAAACACGTGTTTGGGAGGAGATAACCACAGAATAGAAGAATTCTATAGAACGCTGAAGATGGTCTCGAAGTACCAGCACCGAGCGAGTCACGAGCGAACGATTACACATACAGCACACTACAAACAGGCTGATTCTATTGGGTATTTTTATAATCCTTCAGCAATCTATCGGAGCGGCAATTTTTTTTTCCTATCTGTGGAGACAACTATGAAATGAAATACGCATGTAGGCCTTATATGTCTGTTGCAGACGGTTTAGCGCGACATTATAAAGGCTAAATAAAAATTGGTATAGGACACGATAACTGGGTGTTTTACGCATCATACTGAACAACTTTCCCTAGAGAACCCATAGTCTATTCTCAAAAGAAAATTGCACCCTCCATACAAAAATGCACAAAATTGTTCAGTATGATGAGTGGAAGCGCCAGTTAACAGGAACTACACCCATATTGTTACACCCTGTATTTTGTTACACAAGTAGCTTTATGAAGGGTACAACACTACACCACCCAAGATGGAATTCATTACATCGACGATCAGTTGATAGATGATGAGTAATCGAAAGCCCATTAGATCGAGAATACATAAGATAATAAAAAAAATAGTGCCAGATTGTTAATAAATGTAGCCATGTAAATTGATGGAATATAAAAATATGTGACTGATAGTTTTTTATCCACAATTGGTAACTAAGACCTTGGCATCATTTCACCTGTAAGTGACGATGATGCCGAAGATGGAAGTGGGCTTACCGAGATTCTCCAACCCAATGGGGAACCGAATATCTTATCTTCCACCAACCAAACAGAGTCTTAAAATGTTAAGACTCCGCCGGGAATCAAACCCGCGACCTTCTGATGTGAAGCTAATGGACTAACTATTACGCTACGGCGGCGGTGTAAAAACTACAGTGTATGTGTATCCGGATTAATATTGCCATACATAGGTATGCCATAGGCACAGTATTACAAGATAGCGGCTTACAGTAGCGCAACGAATGTAAGTACTTACGCAGAGCAACGGAACGAAAGGTTACTTGCGAGGCAGCGGGCGGCGGTGCACAGCCTGGCAACTCTGGAAGTTTGCCAGGCTGACTACAGGCTAGTATGGCGTTGCGCTATTGTAAGCCATATCGTAATACTGTGCCATAGGTAGGCACGACGGCAAAGGCATGAAATGTAGTCATTCATTGATAAGCAAAACTTACATAGTTTTTTTATCCACAATTGATACGCCCTTGGCATCATCTCTCCTCATAGTAAGTGACGATGATGCCAAATATGGAAGCGGTCTTACCAAGATTCCCCAACACAATGGGGAACTGGCTATCTTATCTTCAAGCCGGAACACATAAATCCTGTTAACAATGATGTTTGACGGCAAGACTTAGATAAGATGGTGGTACTAGCCAAGCGGGACATGAAAATGCCCTACCACCAACCAAACCGAGTCTTACAAAGTTGACCTCGCCGGGAATCGAACCCGCGACTTCCTGGTGTGAAGCGAATGGACTAACCATTACGCCACGGAGGCAGTTGAATCCAACTAGGCTGTAACAAAGAATACCTTACAGTACTTACTACTTCTCTCTCCCTGTATGCAAGTGTAATACAAATGTAGGAAGTAATAGATGTTAAATAGGTCCTCTGCTCATCATACTGAAAAGCTTTCCCCAACGAACCCACAGTCAATTCTATAAAAAAAACTGACTGCATACAAAATCGCACAAAATTAGTAAATAGCTAATCGATTTGTATGAAAGGAATTAACCACCTCCGTGGCTTAATGGTTTAGTCCATTAGCTTCACATCATGAGGTCGCGGGTTCAATTCCCGGCGGAGTCTAACTAAGTAAGACTCGGTTTGGTTGGTGGAAGGGCATTTTCTAAGCCCGCCTAGCTAGCTACCACCATCTTATCCAAGTCTTGCTGCCAAACATCAATGCCAACAACATTGATGTGTTTCGGCTTCAAGATAAGATAGCCAGTTCCCCATTGCGTTGGGGAATCTTGTTAAGCCCGCTTCCATTTTCGGCATCGTCGTCACTTACCAGCAGGTGAGATGATGCCAAGGGCCTACCAATTGCGAATAAAAAAGAGTTAAAAAATACATTGATGAGTATGAGTAGATGCCCCAGTTAAAAGCTCTTACACCAATTTTGTTACGCCCTAAACCTGTATCCTGTTTAAAATTTTATTAATTTTGTTCCTGTTAACTGTTGCTTTTACCCATGAAACTGAACAACTTTCCCCAAGAAACAAAACAATCGGAGCAAAAAAAAATACTCTCCATACAAAGTTGGTAATAAATGTGATCAATTTTTATGAAGTCACATTTTTTTTGCTAGGGGAAATTTGTTCATCTTAATGAGAGAAGCCACAGTTAACGGGAAAAAAATTCACCCTATTTCTACCTACTACAGATGGTACTTCGACAGACCGTTGTTGATAGGGATGACGAAAGCTAGTCATCTGATTTACTCTTTATCATCTGTCATAGTTTTGCAGCGTCATTATGTACTCATTTTGTGATTTTGGTGAATTAAAAATCGAAGACTTGATGGAAAACAAAACGAGTAAGGTTCTCCGAAGTTTAAGTAGGAGGGCAATTTAGTGATCAAGAGATCATAATTTATTGCTGATGCTGTCGTCATCCCTAATATTTTCATAGTTGTAATATCTACATCACTTAGTTATAGAAATAAAAAAATATATCGTTGGCAATTCACGCTGTTGACCGTTCCGGTCCGAACAAATAACTATAGAATAGAAAATAGGTACTTAGATAAGGTAGATATAAAATGGTTATTAATATCATTATTAATTATTTTTTGTTGGTTTGTAAACTAGGTACGTAATATTTAAGTGGAAAATTATTTAAATTTATTTTAATATTTATGTAACAAAACTTTGCACGCTATTATTTATACGTTTAAACGTGTGATTCTATTTATAAGACATCAACTAATATGTACCACAATAAAAAAAACAATTAAGGTATGTTACTTGAAAATTTTGAGTAAGAAAAATAAATTTGAACTTGTGGTATTTTTAGAGAACGAGGTTCTCGTAACTATCTGTCAACTTGTGATATTTTTACAGAACGAGGTTCTCGTAACTACGCGTATCTGTTAATTTGTGATATTTTTACAGAACAAGGTTCTCGTAACTATCTGTCAACTTGTGATATTTTTACAGAACGAGGTTCTCGTAACTACGCGTATCTGTCAATTTGTGATATTTTTACAGAACAAGGTTCTCGTAACTACGCGTATCTGTTAACTTGTGATATTTTTACAGAACAAGGTTCTCGTAACTACGCGTATCTGTTAATTTGTGATACTTTTTACAGAACAAGGTTCTCGTAACTATATATGTCAACTAAGCACGTTTGGGTTTTTCGCTTACATCATATATATACATTATCATATATAACGAATAAGATGATGTCCAACTTTTACTTGAAATATACACTTTTCTCAATTTCCAACTGTTTTCATGCTACACGCTCAGGAAAATTGAAAATTTTCCAAAAAAAATTGATGCTGGTTAATCTTCTGTTGTTATTGGCACCAGGATGTCTCCTACATGTTTCCACCCCCACTCTTGGGAGCAGCTCATTCCCGAGCCACTGCTGCACTTGGTGATAGGTGCGCTGGGAATGCTGTTTAGCTGCGCTCTCAGTTGGTACTAGGGAGCTGATGTCAGGCTAAATTTTTTCCACTGACCTCATGAACGACTGGAAGCGGTACTGGTTGAGGAAAGTCAACCTTGCTGGTGCCACATCTTCCTAGACTCTTCAACCTCACCGTAAGTGAAGGAGGGATTGTAAAAGATCACTGGCGCTTCTTTGATGATTTATGACTTAAAATACAACCTTGAAAGTTGCAGATGTTGTGTTGTAACCGGTAAATCAATGTAAGAACAGGATGTGTTCAAATCCATGCTGCTGCATCTCTTGGGTGGACAGTGCATTTGTTTTGGTTTTCCCTCGGCCGGAAAACGAACTGACTTGTATATTATTATTTTTATTATATTTAGTAAACGAATCATTATCGGAAAAAATATTTTAGCAAATCCTCAGTAGTTTTCAACCGACTTCCAAAAAGAAGGAGGTTCACAATTCGACTGTAATGTTTTTAGGGTTCCGTACCCAAAGGGTAAAAAAACGGGGACCTATTATTAAGACTTCGCTGTCCGTCCGTCCGTCTGTCTGTTTGTCTGTCACCAGGCTGTATATCATGAACCGTGATAGCCAGACAGTTGAAATTATCACAGATGATGTATTTCTGTTGCCGCTATAACAAAAAATACTAAAAATTAGAAAAAGCTAAAGTTAGGGAGGTCTCCATACAAAAAACGTTTTTTTTTTAAACGTGAAGAAACTAGCGCCATCTAGTATGATGGTACGGAACGTATGGTATGTGTGCGGTTCTGACTCGCACTTGTTTTTTGTATGTTTGTTACGCAATATCTTCGCAGATTGTGACGCGATTTTCATTATTCTTTTATTATTCTATAGGATATGCTGCCAGGTTGGTCCCATATAAATGTTAGCAAAATCGGAAAATCACAATAATAATGCAAAATTGTACCAAGTGGTTGCGATGGAAGTCGGTTTTTAACGTGTCTAGCGTTTGCAATTATACATTTGAACAAAAAAACACCCTCACTTTACATGTTTATGGTGTACTAAAAATTTTTGAAATAAAAACTTCTGTTAGGGGCGTTGGACAAACTATTAAACTCGCGACACTGCTACCGTTACTGTAACCGACACCTCTGTATGTTTCCGCTCCTGTCGGCGCTCACGGAGTTCTTTTTTTTTGACTGACACGGTGGCTCAGTGGTTAGTGCTCTTGACTACTGATCCAAGAGTTGTGGGTTCGATCCCCACCCAGGGCAAACATTTGTGTGATGAGCAGATTTGTTTGCTCTGTGTCTGAGTGTTGAATATCTATATATGTATGTATTTAAACGTATATAAGTATTTATATCAGTCTCTGGTTCCCATAACACAGGGAATCCTACTTTGGGGCCAGGTGACTATGTGTGATTTGTCCCAGAATATTAATATTGTGCTTATATTACAGACTTTATTTCATAAATTTAAGGGGTCATAGATTTGTATAACCATACCAAATTTCAACGTAATAGTTGCAACAAACAGTCTTTTTGAAAAACGGCTGAGACATACCTACGGACAAAAAGACAGACGAACATGGCAAAACTATAAGGGTTCCAATATTTCTCTTGGTCAATAAAATCTTGCTGTCTACGAGTACATAAACAACTTAAAATTTTATAGTCAGAGTTTTAGGTAACAAAATAAAAACAGTAAGGGCGGTCATACTAAAATGCATTATTTCAAAGGTACGAGTAGATGTATTTTAGGGTTCCATACGGTGGGTGTATGGGTTGACCAACGGGACCCTATTACTAAGACTCCGCTGTCTGTCCGTCTGTCAGCGGGCTGTATTTCATGAGCCGTAATAGGTAGACAGTCGAAATTTTCATAAATATGTATTTCTGTTGCCGCTATAAAAAAATTGATCTAAGAGATCCACCATTGCCGGGCATGGTTCTCTTCCCATAAGTATCCCACATTCATTATAAAGTAACCATTTTTTTAACCGACTGCCAAATAAAGCTATTTTTTTTGGGGGGTTTGTATGTATGTATGTCTGTTTCGTTAGCTTAACATGCAGGCGAGCCGGCTTTTGAAATGCGAAATGTCGTAAGTTTTTTAATTATGCCCTTTTTTGCATTTTTTGGTATGCCCTGGCATAATGTCACCTGATGGTAAGTGACGATGATACCGATTATGAAAGCAGGCTTACCAAGATTCTCCAAGATCCTATCTTCATGCCAGAACACATCAATGCTGTTAACATTGATGTTTTGGCGGTAAGATTAAAATAAGATGGTGGTAGGAGCCAAGAGAGTCGACTTACCACTACTACGCTTACGGATTTTTATTTTTTCATCATCGCTGGATTGATTGCATATTTCCAGTATTATAGAGTTAGATTCAGAATTCAAAATAAATAAAAAACTTTTTGGCACTTTTATGGCTTAAAAAAAACCTGTAATGAATAGAGTAAAACATCACATCACGGTGTCTTAATGTAAATGCAACAAGTGAGTGGCTTGCATTGTAACAATTACAACATTATTTACAAACTTGTTAAATAATAATTATGTCTACCATCACAGGCTCACAGATCCAACCTAAGGAATATAAACAAATGTCTGTCATTCAAACTGCGATGTACTGTAGGTACCTATCTATAGTATCTCGTACATTATTATTTAATACTTTTATTATTTATTTTGGTTCTAATTGCAATGGATTGTTTTGGCTAACTGAATTATTATGCATTATCCCTGGGTATTATTAATGCTATTACCGAAGGACTATTGTTTCGGTACGTCCCAATCAATTCAACCCTTCTGCTGCCGATGAATGTAGAATGCATTTTTTTCGGGTCTTTTTGGCCAATAAATTACTATACTGATTTTTAATGGTAAAAAATATAACCTACTAGTTGGTTTGAAATAAAAAACTTAGTTTGACACATATATTTGATGAACAATACAATTTTAAAATAAGCGGTAAGACACGGACTTACTGTTTAAATTTTTTACAAACTTTTACGATGATATGATAAGGACAACAGTACAAAAGGATGAATCAAATTTAGGAAATAACTATTAATACATCATCATAAAATATCCTGTTACGTTGGCATTCTTGTTTAATCAAAGATCCGTTAAGTGACTTATGGGTGATGATGGCATACACTAACTCATTATTTTCTTGGGGAATATTATGTTGATGACTGATGGGGCAAATATACATCTTAGTGTCTTCATTTGCGTCGCGTAGACAAAACAATCTATTCAGTTTTTATTTTCAGTAGAAATACGCCAAGCCAGTCACTCACACTTAAGGTCCAGGTATCCAAAAATTAACCATAAATATGAAAAATTACACTCATCCTTGGAGTTGGGCACTAAAAAATACAAGAAGAGTTTATAATAAAATCGTTGAGACCTGTTATAACTGCTAAAAAAAATTATAAAAGGATAGATTTTTCACTTTTTTGCACGGGTCTGCACTCTCGTGCAGTCAGATAAACTTAATGTGCAGTCGAGATGATACTGAACCCGGAAATTTACATTATTGATAGATAGATCTTAGTTCGTTTAACTCATTTAATGATATTGTTAGGTACACAATTAAAGATAAAGGCTAATAAAAACCAATAATATGGCATATATTGTTGGAGCACATATTTTATGAAATTATTCTACTACTTTTATACTCCTAAAACAAAGTTATCAAATGTAGTGAGAAGCGTGATGATCCGTTATCACCTGTCACGTTTTCAGAGATGGCTTTGGAATTTTAAATGTTTCGCAGATGTACTTGTTTATGACATAGACACAGATATTTTTTTTATTCCCCTTGGCATCATCTCACCTGATGGTAAGTGACGATGATGCCGAAGATGGAAGCGGAATTACCAAGATTCCCCAACACTATGGAGAACTGGCTATCTTACCCTCAAGCCGGAACACATCAATGTTGTTAACACTGATGTTTGGCGGCAAGACTTAGATAAGATTGTGGTAGCTAGCCAGGCGGGCTTAGAAAATGCCCTACCAACAAACAAACCGAGTCTAACAAGTTGACACCACCGGGAATCGAACCCGCGACCTCCTGGTGTGAAGCGAATGGACTAACCATTACGCCACGGAGGCGGTTAAAACAGATATTAGTTTTAAGACTACGTTTGTAAGCATAAGTAGTAAGCGCTCTTAACTGGAAATAAACGAAAATTTTTATTTATTAAAAAGCAATTAGCACCGAATCTTGTAAATTTGAAACCACAGTGAGAATCCAAGCCAGGGCGTCGGAGTGGTTAATTCTCAGGCGTGTGACGCGCTGGCCATTGAAAACCGCCCGCCGAAGATGTGGATGAGTAGTATTTAAGCCGCCGTCCAGCAGGCAGTAGCATCAGCAATTCGATTTGCAATCACAAAATGATTTGTGTCTTCTTCTATTCTTTCATTGCAATCTTCGCGATAAATGGTGAGTGATAACTTAAATCAATTTAATTTATTTAATTATTTTTTTTATAAATAATAAAAAAATATATTTTAATTATTCGTATTAAGTGTTCTGTACAAAATAAAATAAAAAGTAATTGCAAAAAAATTTAATCGGTCTGGTTATCTGTAATTTACAAAACCGATGGGCATTTTATTGAAATTTAAGAAAATAAAATAATCGATCATTTAAATTAACTTTGTAGAAAAAAATCGAACAATTCGATTATTTTTTTGCAATTTCCTGTTCTACAGAACACAAGTTGTTCAGTTTTATTAGAAGAACTACGAGCTAAGATTTT
Organism: Coleophora flavipennella; assembly: GCA_947284805.1. NCBI lineage: Eukaryota > Metazoa > Arthropoda > Insecta > Lepidoptera > Coleophoridae > Coleophora > Coleophora flavipennella. Next base: position 4,302,670 of record OX369307.1, read on the forward strand.
TATAGTATATTAAAAATAACTCCCTGTAATTTACTAGTGAATACTGCAAGAGAAATGTTCAAAAAACGCATACGTAAATATACAAACGCAAAACGCGTTGTCTTAGTACAACATCAACAGATCAGCTCGACAACATCCGTCAAAACACTAAGTAGATACTGTTTATTACCCGACTGCGACAGAAGGAGGGTTAAGTATTTCGAGTGTAGGTATGTATGTATATTTCTTTGGCACGCTCTGTAGCCTAACCGACTTGACGGATTTTTGGAGTGCGAGGTGTCATTAGATTCGTCTTGATCCCGTGAGTCACATAGGATACGTTTTTACCCGACTGGCCAAAAAAGAGGGATAAAGTTTTTATGCAGTCGAGTTTTTAATTTTTAAATAATTCCTAAAGGTATTTTACCTTTTTCTTCAGTAACCAACCCATTTACTTAATTGATTAGATCCCCTGTATCTCAATCTATCTGAAAATTTTTGATTAAAAAATCACAAAATCAATCATAAAATAGAAATAAACTGATTAAATTTCAGGTCAATCAAACATTGATTGATCTGATCAGTAATGGTCATTACATTATCGTTCAAGTGCTTGCCCGTTATTTCTTCACTTTACAGTTTAAACTCGTGACGTAGACCTTCATTCAGGTGTATGACGCAACTAGGCCCTAAATAATAAATTAATTAATATTATATGCATAAATGAAATAAGTAAAATTTAATTTAGTTAAAATCGACTCACGTAAACAAGGACGCATAATCTAATTATGTGAAAGTTAAAAGTGTCCGTTCTGATAACAACTCTATAATAAATAAACTGAAGTGTATTTTAAGAATGCATTGCTGCAACAGGTTTACAAAATCTACGAATATCTCTAGAAGAAACTTATCAGGATTGATAGGTAATTCTTAATCATATCACGTCACTCTATACATAGTTTAAGAAATAGATATTTGATTATTATTATTATGTAAGGTCTATGCAATTAATTAAGTGCACATACATACATACATATTTAAATACGTACTAATTGAAACTGTTTTCCGTTAATTTATTTGAAGAGCCCGCCGTTTAAAAATTGGTACCCAATACATTCAAAAGAGATTAGATAGACATTATTTTTAGCACTTTTTCTTGATCAGTCTTTAAAGGGCGATAAAAGTGAAAAATGTATAATGTATTCAGCCTAAATTGTTTAAATGTAAACTATAAATATAATTTCAGAAATGTTTTACTTAGGTACATTCCCCCGAGGTTACACACTTAAGTCAAAGTAGGATTATATTAATACTAACATACAGTATGGACACTCCCTGTCGCTCTGTAGATTGCAGCAACCTCACCCTCGACTCACCCATATTGATACAGATTGTTTACAGTTTGGTTCTCGAACGTATGGGATAACGCCGTGATTTTGTTTGCTTCGTCATTTGTTTTTAGAAATGTCATTTCGCGACCATTTGTATGCAGTGTCCGGGGTGTGCCTTGGTTTTAAAATTTATTTATTACTTTCATTTACCTTTATTTTAAATATTTTCCCATGTTATGCATGTAGGAAATAAAGCAATTGTTATCAATATTACGGCTAATTAAAATCAATATCTAATTGTCAGGTTGGATAATAAACACTCGATTGTACAACAGCATACCTATAGTGTTTGTTATTTGTTGACAAACCATCCAGCTTTATGTTTTGACAACATTCAGTTTCGGAACAAAAGAAAATGCTCTTAAAAATTTTAAGCAATCTCTTCTTAAATGGGTGCACATTCAAGGTTGATGGAGGTTGTATAATAATGAGGTGTACAATCTTTATTCTGGTTGTGATGTGCCCTTTGATGAAATCGTCAGTGTCGCAAGTCTTCGGATGGGGTTACCGGGCCTCGGACCAGCGGCGCTGGGCGGTCCTGCACCCGGCCTGCGGCGGTCGCCAACAGTCACCCATTGCGATCGCAGCGCGACAAGCCATCCCCATTTCCATCCCAGCCATGGAGCTCATCGGTTACCAGAACCCCCTGCCAGGACCTCTCGTTATAACTAACAACGGGCATTCAGGTACGCGTCCTACCCATATTTTTTTTAACCTTTCGGCCGCGTACCAAACCGCCGGTTCGTAACCAGTTACTATCGGATACTTTTTCGTCCTTGTACGAAACGTTGCGATCGAACACAAAATCATCCCCGTACGGAACTTGCCCACAATATGAAACCTTCAAAGAGTTTAGTACAGGTGGGTGGTGCCAACGAATTGATTATGAAAAGAATAAGACGAAATCTTCGATCGCAACTGGTTTCGTACAAGGACGACAAATTATTCGATCGTAACTGGTTACGAACCGGCGGTTTTGTACGCGGCTGAAGCAATTTTGAATGAATTTACGCACTTCAGTGAACAACTTAATTGACTAGGGTCTTCTTTCAGTGGCCCTAACAATTCCGAAGTACAGTTCCGAAGAGGAAAAGAAAGGGTTCCGTCTTCCGTATATCTTCGGCGGTCCTCTTGACAACGAATACGAGATCGAGGGTCTCCACTTCCACTGGGGTGACAAGAACAACCGAGGATCTGAGCACACCCTAAATGACATGAGACTGCCCCTCGAGATGCACATCATCCACAGGAACAAGAAATACAGGAGTTTGGCTGAAGCTCTCCAGCATCCCGATGGTCTATGCGTACTAGCCTTCTTCTATCAAGTGAGCGTATATTCCTTTTGTTGCACAATAACTCTGTGCTCAATTACTCCTAGTTTTTATATTTATGAATTTCTTAAATGTCGCAAGCCACTTAATTTACAAACTGGTTTACATCTTCAGGTCGTGGAATTCGACGCCAAGCTGTTGACTCCTATCGTCAAGAACCTGTCTTCCATCGAGAACTACAACACGAGCATGCAGCTGCCCCACACCTTCTCTCTCTCCTCAATTCTGTCTGGTCTCGACACTGAAAGGTTCTACACCTACAAGGGATCTTTGACCACCCCACCTTGTGCTGAAGCCGTCACATGGATCGTCTTTTCTGACTACCTTCCAATTTCAGTTTTCCAGGTAAGATAATTTTGATGGCCCTTGAATTTATTCTTTTTTTTCTTATAACAGTCCTAAATAACCAAGATTGTCTTCTTATTTGCACGATTTATATTCAGCCACACATTTACTGGTACGATGGTCTAAAACTATCTGCTGAGTTCCGCTATGGTCTGTTGCAACCTCTCCGCTATGTTCCTGTTAATCGAACCGACATATGAAACAGTTCATAGAGCATCAAATCGTTTCTTCCAGATGGACAACTTCCGCACACTCCTATCTAACCTGAACCTGCCACTGGTAGACAACTTCAGACAGCTTCAACCACTCTTCGGCCGCCGCATCTTCGTCCGCATTACGTCTAAGAATCCAAAGTTCAAGAAGACCAAGCTCCACTACTCTAAGTGGGACTGGGTTGGACACAAGAAGGCCGAGAACGACGTGAACGAATTCGATGAATAAACAAAACACAACTATAGGCAGGCACCTCTAATACCAAATATGTTTGTTGCACTTGATACGGGTAGGAATCTCAGTTTTTGATACCAAATGTTTTTTTTATTATTAATTTTAAGTATTTAACTTGTGTATGTTTTGTGTTACTTTAAGTATTTGTATATTTGTGTGAATAATATTATAAGCTTATTAAGTTTGTTATGAAATAAAATATCGTAAAAATACCTAGAACTTTTAATAATTAATCGTAATCTCCATATAGTTATGTATATACAGAACCAATGCATAAAATATATGTATAATGTTTTAAATTCTTCAATACCTACCTATTTCGATCACACATCGAAGTTTTCTGATCCAAAAATGGACTGAAATAAAATAAAATAATAAATAAATAAAAAATCAAAATTAACATAATAATAAATTCAATAAATTTACATATATTGTATACCTACAGTTAGTAAAATAAAAACCAACCTGTACAATTCAGTCACAAAATAAAATCACACCCACTCACGCAATGCAGAAAAAACACATTATAAATATTATTACAAACAAACTTCAGGTTGAAAAAAAAAGTTGATTTTTGACATAGTAAAGGCACAGTCAGTCAAGAATCCATATAGACTGTGGTAAAGGTACAACATGCCTAATAGGGATGACGACAGCATCAAAAATAAATTATGAACTCTTGATCACTAAATTGCACTCCTACTTAAACTTCAGAAAACCTTACTCGTTTTGTTTTCCATCAAGTCTTCGAATTTTAATTCACCAAAATCACAAAATGAGTACATAATGACGCTGCAAAACTATGACAGTCACTTTTAGGTATATCAAACATTTTTAGAACAAAATGTCGTTTTTGACAGTTGATAAAAAGTGAGTCAGATGACTAGCATTCGTCATCCCTATTGCCTATGTGTATAAGATCGAAGTTCTCTGAATCTAACTTGAATCAATCGGCCGAACTCGACATGCTAACTTTGTAATGGGAACTCCTTTTTACTTTCGAGGGACGAACGAAGGAGTGAAGAATGTAAAGATGAAAAAAAAAACGAAGTTGAGATTTTGATGGGGATCGATTGTCTAACAATAAAACCGTAAGAATGAAAAATGTATGTTATTTGTGTGTCTGTGCGTTTGCTCGGTACTCCAGTGCCTAAACCTACTGAACGGATTTGAGTACAATTTGGGTAAGGGAAATATTATTTTTATATCTCCAACTGTTTTTCTGTTGATTTTTCCTATCTTAATTTTTTAGGGTTGCCACCATAACAAAAACCACTTGGGTTTTTTCTAGACACTTGCGATTTTAATGAACTTTCTACGTTGCCACAACTTCATTTTGGCCTTTAACAATATGAAGTTCATTGTTCGAAGAAAAATTGGAATAAGGTACTTCCTATAAAAATCCAAAATCTATGCATTTTTTTTTAAAAGGCTCTTACGATTTTAATGAAACTTTGTGAGTTACTAGATCATAAGGCCTACTATACAGGGTAGTTCATTATTCCAGAAAAAACATAACCTCTTTTCTTTGCTACTAGATAAGCATGTTTTTAAAGTTGATTTGTGTATGTTAGACGGTCAAGGATATGCGAAAAAGTTTGTACAGTATGACTGTACACTTTATTTCGCGATTTGATCATAGAGTAGAAACTAAAGAAAGTTTGTTTTTGTATGCCAGACGGAGATAAAAGTAATTTTACGATTTTATCATTCAGTAGGAACTAATAGGATCTTATACAGGAAAAAGTATGTTTTTGTATGTCCGAACGGTATATGCTAAGCGAGAAAGTACGCACAGCGTCGCTGTACTATTATTTTGTGACTTGATCATAGTTTATAAACCTTACAACAAGTTTTATCTTCTATAAAAGGTAGAAACTAATACGATCTTATACAGTAAGAAAGGTTGTTCCTGTATAAAAGAACGGTGAAGGCTACGCAAGAAAGTATGTACAGCGTGGCTGTACAATTTAAATTGCGATGTGGTCATCAAGTAGAAGCTAAGATCTTTTACAGGAATGTAATTGGTTTCTGTATATTAGAACGGTGAAGACTACGCGAGAAAGTATGTACAGCGTGGCTGTACAATTTATATTGCGATGTGGTCATCAAGTAGAAGATAAGATCTTTTACAGGAATGTAATTGGTTTCTGTATATTAGAACGGTGAAGGCTACGCGAGAAAGTATGCATAGGGTGGCTTTATTTTGCGATTTGATCTTTATGTAGACAACAGAATCGTTTAGAGGAAGAAAGTTTGTTAATGTATGTCAGACTGTGAAGAAAGTATCTATGCACAGCGTGGCTATACCATTTGTTTTGCAATTTAATTATTGAGTAGAAACTTAAATATGTGACTTTTCAGGCAAAAGGGGGTCGGGGGTCTCATGCGTTATAATTTGAGAAAACCTGTTTTTTTTAAATCTTGCATCATTATGATAGGTAGTTACACAAAACATGCGGGTTTGTATAATATTATTATAGCATTATAAATATTATTATAGGTAATATTCAAAAGTAGTAAAAATAAAACAAGTTAGTGGTTTAGATATAATTCTATATTACAGTTTTACAAATCTAGATAATATGATGGTTAAAATTTTTAATTTCTTATGAACAAGATATTTAAACACCTAATTTATTGACTATACAATATATTTATTTAGATATTTATAGTTGTTGTTCAAGTAATTAATATAAATTATATTTATTGTAGTTATTGCATTTATGGAATGTAAGTTTACAGTAATAAAATAACTGAAATCTGTCTTGATTCAAAGCTGCAAAAAAAAATACGAATTTGTGTTACAATGTGTATCAATCACTTTCTAATACCTAAGTCCGTAATTATGTAATCTATACATATAATAAAACTGTAACGGGGCCGTGTCTGGACATAAAATATTTTTGGAAAATAATAACTGTGGTGGACATGACTGACGATATTAGAGGGCAAAACAACAACTTTTAGAATTTTTGTCTGTCTGTCTGTATGTTCGCGCTTCACGCAAAAGCTACCAGGCCGATTTTGATTAAATTTTGTATGGTGGTTGGTTCCTTACAGCCCAAACTGCATATATAGGTACTGCAAAGGTACTCGTAAGCTAAGAGGGCGTTTTGAGGATCGTAACTGTGAAATTGCCGATTCAGTTTTGAAACTTTAATGCCAATTTCTTTTAAATAGGTCTTTTTTTTATTTTGACCATTACATGATGATACTACTTAAGGTCTTTATTAGTGACCAGTGTGGTTTCTTACATCTTATATCCCCGCAGCTACGCACCATTAAATGGAACAAAGGCGTTTTCTTAGTTTTAACGAGGAGGATTTTTTTGACTAGGTAGTTGATTTTCTTGAATTTTCCTGAAAGTTGCGAAATATTGCGCGGAGTATTCCCAAATATGACATTATTAATGAATACACTGCTGCGATAACTCTAGAGCTTTAAAATTTAAAATAATGTATTCTTTCTAAAAATATGGCAATTTATTGAAAAACCCGTCTTCATGAGTTTAAAACCACCATGCTCTCAAAATATCTAAACAATAGGCAAACATTTAGCGCCATTTAATTTCTAATAGTCTAATGCTGTTTTAGGATAAATTTCATTTAAATTAATTTTCTTCTATAAACTTTTTCATCTAATCGGCAATTTCATAGGTAATAAAAACATTGAGTTATTCAGTTATAAGAATATTCAGTTAGGTATGTACGAGCCAAGGAAATAAGATACTACCAAAGAAAAAAGACTATTTACTACGTAAAAGAAGGTTAACTCCGCAAAATCATTTGAATGAATGGCGACTCTTGCCTAGACACAATAAAGTGCAAATTCAGGTCGCACAGCGCTAATTACCTACAGTTATATTCACCTACAAGTTCCTCTCTTTCTATCGCGTAACACTTATCTCTTCTGACTACTGAATTTGCACATTGCAAGGGGCGTAGGTACATTTTTAACATTTTCATACCTACAGCGCAGAGTGCGACAGGCCTGATACTACGACGCAAGTTACATTTGGATTGGGACTAATCTTAGGCGTTTTGATTGGCCCTTAAAGTAATCTCCACCAATCTATATGCTTGTGTGTGTTGGTACGGAGTCTCATATGAAACAGAATAGGTAAGAGGTACTTAACTCTAAAATATCGTGTCTTATTCAAATGTTAGTGAATGTTAAATACAATAGGTGACGTATACAACATATAATAACACTGAATATCTGGGACCCTGTTAGTTTTTGTAAACCTCATCCAAAAATAAAAGTCTTAGCTATAATGTAAGTAATCAAACTACAGTACCGGAATAGCGCCAGCAGAAATGCAGTAAGTACATCCATTATTGCCTAGCACTCTAGTAGTCTATGGTTACGCGTTCCCCCATATTTGCTTAGACTTATATTTTTGGATAGATTTTATAGTGCACTTGTAGCAGGGATATGATAAAATCAGGGATTTCATCAAGTCCCGTGATATGTTAAAATTACAACTCAATTTTGTTATATTTCCCTTAACGAATCTAGTGACAGCAAGAGAGCGAAATTAGTTGCCTCAGTGTTTTTGTGTTAACTCTTATAGTTTGGGGGCCTTCAAGGCGAGAGTGAGTAAGCATTATTTGAGTTTGCGTGTACCATCCTCGACCGCATCTTCACTTTCCATCAGGTGAGATGCAGTCAAACATAGTCTTTTTTTTTTTAATAAAAAAGGAAAAAAAGTGATCTAGTGAATAGTTTGAAACAAGTAATTGTGATAATTTATGTAATTAATGTTGTATTACGCCTTACTAATGTTTAGTTATTCCAAACTATTTCAGGAGCGGACAAAGCAAGCTCGGGAATTTGGATAGGTTCAGAAGGCTGTGATTTGAGGTGTCTTCGTTGGTTATTATAAGTCAACTTACTTAGTTCAAGTTTCTGGATATACACGATAGATCAACAATACTAAGATGTATACTATACAATACTATTACTAGAATACTTTTAACTCAAAAATTGGGGCTCAATAGGTTTAAAGTACATACCATTGACAGAATTCATCTTGAGACAACTGCTTACACGGGAACCTTCTAAATATCTGTTATCTAAATTAATTTTAGTCACAAAACTAATGAATTGCAAGCTCGCAATATAAGGTTTTCTTCACATCACATACATAAAATTGATTTTAAACTAAAGCTCTTATTGGAAAGTCAAATGAGCCTAAACATGGTACTGTAGCTTTTTAGCGAATTTTTGGCTCTAAAACGGTACGACTTTGTAAGACTCTAAATATTACATGTCCGATCTTTAATAAACATTTAAGTTAATTAACCAAGTATTTGTTTTCATTAATTTAGAAAATGCTTTCCTGCCTGGTACGGATGCTTTTCTAGTCTTGAAAATTCTGGATATTGTGGGCTGTGTTATTCATTTTACTACATTGAACTATTAAAAATTATATCACTGGTCATACATAAGTCATACATAACACATGCAAATATGTAAGTGAAAAGTGAAGAAAACCCAAGGCCAACGACTGCACCTACAGTTAAATTATGTTGTGTTCTGCGCCTACTCATAAACAAATGCGGTAGTTACTCTCAAGTATAGTTAATAATACACACTACAAGCGACAGACTCAAACTGTTGCGACAAATGGCTGGCTATGTACAGATGCGGTCTGTCACACACAAGCTAACAAACAAGTTTAAGCGCGTACCATTTCCTCTGGGTTAAACATGCCCTGCAAAAGAAGAAAAGAAAAGGATTAGTTAGTTACAATCATACTCTCTCGTAGCGTCGGTGGCGTAATGGCTGGTGCTGCCGCCTCCTGTCCGGGAGGCCGTGGTTCGAACCTGACACGTACCAATGTGATTTCGAATTTAGATTTCATATGTACACGGTGAAGGAATACATCGGGAGGAAACCTGCACACGCCTGCGAAGAAACTCGAGCCCCTCGGTGGGGACGTATATGAGCTGATATGAATAAAAAATCACACTCTCAGTCGTAGCTCAGTGGGACTAGCGTGTTTGAGTTGAACACGTAGGAAAGCTGACCAGAAGCACGGTCGTCACCTGGATGGGTTTGACTGTTAGTGACGTTTATCTTGACCGTTTTCGTGCTTGGCAAGGCACATGAAGCCGTTGGTGCCGGTTGCTATCAGTAGATGGCAGTCGTTAAGCCGTGTCAAAGGCCTCATAGGCAGCTTCAAAACTTCTGAAACCTTTACCAATCCAGACTTGGCCGGATATTATCTCGCAGTTTTCTCACGCGATTGAATCAGAAACGAGGAGATCCAATATAGCTCACAGAATCGCTGAACTTAAGAGGCGTGGGCAGGGCACATAGCCCGTAGAACACATTGCCGTTGGTGCAGTAAAGTTTCTTAGAACAGAATAAGTTTAAAGAAATCAATAGTTCATTTATACTCGTATATGAAAACATTATGTACGTTCGTAAGAATGTCCATTTATTTCCTTAAAACAGTGACAGGCATAATTTGAATTTAAGAAATGTAAATAAAAAAGATATAGCCTTTTCGTCACTGAGTAAAGTTAAAAAGTCATTTTGGGGCAGTGTATAAGATTCTAAAACAAAATTCCAGAAAATGTAACTAGTTTGTCAGATAATAAATTCAAGACTCATGTCTAAAAACGCTTGTGCTCTAGAGGATATTGTAAAATAATAGATTATGAAAATGACAAAGACAAAGACATGATTGACAAGACCATGGTTCTATAACAAATACCATAACCTGAGACTGTAATATGAATCATGACATTATTTGTAATAGACAATAAGTTTTTTTTTGATTGTTTAAAAGTGTGTGTAAACACCTATTTAAAAGAAATATTTTTGATTTCATTTTGAGCGGCGCCGGCAACCGCCCACTGGAAGCGTAGGCAGCCCCTCCCACTCGGCGGACTGAGGATCTGGTGAAGGTAGCGGAAGGCCGTTGGATGCGGTCAGCGCAGGACCGGTCGTCGTGGAAGTCCTTGGGGAGGCCTTTGTCCAGCGGTGGACATCTTCCAGTTGATAAAAACACTACAATAAGCATCTCAGTATACTGACCTTAGCACGACGTAGAATTGAATCCTTGCTGGCATCGTACGGGTGGTCCTTGGACGGGATCTCGAGCACGGCCGGCACCGGGGACACGTGTGCGTCGATCAGGTGCCGAATCAGCTCCGCCACGTTCTGGTTGATCAGGATGATGTCGATGTCTTCGCGCTTCACGAACCGCTTGAAACAGTCCTCCACCTCGCTTACCGGTGTGTCTACAATGTGTGAAGAGGCACTTACGTAATGGTTTACTTTTATCAATATATTTTTTAGTATCTTAACTCACAGAATCGCTAAACTGAAGTAGCAGTGTGCAGAGCACATAGCTCGTAGAACAGATGGCCTTTGAGGCATTAAAGTTCTCGAGTGGCGACCGCGGACCCGACAACGTAGCGTAGGCAGCCCTCCCACGCAGTGGACCGACGGCCAGGTGTGGATCACGGGAAGCCGCTGGATGCGGGCAGCGCAGGACCGGTCCTCGTGGAAATCCTTGGGGGAGGCCTTTGTCCAGCTGTGGACGTTTTAGGCTGATATGATGATGATGATTTTTAGGATACAGAAAGAGCGGATGGAGAGTGAACCAGGATATGCTTCTTCTTCGTATTAGTCATTAACTCTTCGTGGTGGCGCGTCGAACAACAGCGCGTAGTTTAATGTTGGCCCCCATGAGTGGGGATTAAACTAATCTGAGTTTAGAAAGAGACCCGTGAATCAGTACTGGGGATGTTATGGGTTGTTAATGATAATGACGCAAGACAATTTGTTTCTTCTTAATAAATAAACATAAATCTATTGATAAAATAAATAAATAGGAATTAATTAAAAATTAATAACCCGACTGCATATAAACTTAACCCCTATTTTTTTGGCCAGTCGGGTAAAAATGTATCCTAATCACTCACGGGAATAAGAAAAATCTAACGACACCTCGCACTCCAAAATCTATCAAGCCGTTTAGGTTACAGAGCGTGCCAAAGAAATAAATAACCTCTTTTTTTGCTAGACGGTAAAATGCATCCTTTGTGACACACGGGATCAAAACAAATCTAACGACAACTCGCACTCCAAAATCTATCAAGCCGTTTAGGGTACAGGGCGTGCCAAAGAAATAAACAACAATACAAAATAAAAGTTAAAAAAAGTAAAACCCGACTACAGAAAAGTATGAAAACAAGAGTTTCCCGCCTGAAATATGGCCTTTATTTATGGTCGCATTAGTATCAAATTCAATAGATTTTATTTGGTTACTTCGATCAAAATAACAGTAATTCAGATCTAAAAGGAATTAAGTCCATGCTTTCGATCAATTGGGTAAAGCAGTTTGTGCGCCGCAAACGTACGCGCATTTTATTATCCCCGCATGCAGCGCTATGATTGTTGCTATGATCATAATGTCTTTGGTGTGTGTGGGTTACATGGAGAAAAAAGTAGGTAAACGCGTTTTAAATAGATTTTATTATATGTATCATCATCATATCAGCCACAAATCGTCCACTGCTGGACAATATATATATATATATGTATATATATAATTGTAAATATTTATGTAAAACCATTTAACCATTTATCTCGTAGCTATCTTCTGGTCTCTCCTCATTTTTTTGTACATTATTACAATTTACCTATCCTGTTTGCCATGCCCTAGCAGGGCCCATGTACCATGCTATATTTACATTATTTTAAGACCTTATTTTTGTACATGATTGCAAACTATAAATAAATGAAATGAAATGAAACAAAGGCCTCCCCCAAGGATTTCCACGACTATATATTATATTATATGTATAGATAGATCTAATTTCCCACGGGACCTCATTAGTTTTCTGGGATAAAGAATACCTAACTATGTAATAGTGGTCAAAACACCCTATCTCAATGTAAAGGTTTCATATTGTTACGTTGAGCCATTCTAAAAATATATTTTTTTGCATTCCTGCAGGAAACCTTGATTCTTTTGGAGATTCACAATGCGATATATAAGGTATCAACGTGTAAAATTTAATTACAATAGGTCTAGCAACATTTGCGTGGTGTGCCATTCTAGAAATGCATACTTTTAATTTTTCCACGGGATCTATTAAATTTTCCGGGATAAAAGTATCCTATACATTAAACCGGGCTACAAGGAATACAGTTATTATTTTCCAAAAATATTTCATGTACAGACACGGCCCCGTTACTGGGGGCGTGGCAGCCACCTCCTCGTGGTGCCCCCTGAAAACGTGCTCTAGCGAGCGCGACCAACGGCCGTCCTCTTCTGCGGTGCATCGTGGGCGCGGCCGGCAGAGTATATGCGCCCACCTGCGCTAGCCCTGCGCAGTTGATCGCCGTACGCAGGGAGAACGGGATCCTGGTCGGTTGAGCTGAACGCGGGTCGGAGCGAGTTACCCGCGGTCAGCAACACGCTTTCTTTGGCCCGGGATTTTCGCTAACCGGTACCCACGTGAATACCCAGCACATGGGAACGGGCACGTGTCCCCCTTCAGGGGTCACCGACGAGATGTGGGGAGGCTGGACTCGATGCTGACGGGCCAAGGCTGTGCGGGAGGACTTGGATCTTTCCTACCCGGCCCCACAGTTCGAGTCCTCGATGTCGCGCATTGAGTTCAACCCCCTTTGCATCTGTATCCTCCTGATAGCCCTGGTGATACTAGTCTCTGTACGCTAGTACTCCCCCAAATGTGCGGGCTCCGTGGAGGGTGGGGAATCAGGAGGATGGATTATTAAAACGAGCTACTATGGACAACTCAGATCCCATTAGCTCGCACGCACCTGGCGGCGCACCCGATGCAGGGGGGCAACCCCCGGGGCCACCCCCGTCCCTCTGGGACAACCTGTGGAGGTCCCAACCCAACCTCCCAACCATCCTCCGCAAGGAAGGCCCAGGAGCAATCCCAGGCCCCCTTGGGTGAAGATTCGGGGAGGATTGAGACCCCACAACTGGCCAATGGCCAAAGTCCAAGCGCCAGGCAAAGCGCAGTGCGAGGAGAGTCCGAAAGGCTCTGCTCTGTGCTGATGCTTCAGCCGCGCGTCCCGAGGCAGCCGCGGCCTCCTCGGGTGTACCTTTAAATCTGCACCACTGTCGAGCACCCCCTTGGAGGTAGCCACTGATAGTGAGAACGTGATGTTAGGCCAGATTAACGCTGGCTGGACACTCGTAGACCGCAAGGGCAAAAGCCGGATGAGGCCTCACCAGCCGCCGTCACAAAGTGATGGTGCTGCTTCCTCCCAGCCCTAGTCCCGACCGAGCGGTAGGCAGAGGGCAGCTCGCAGATAGAATGGAAAAGTTGCCGGGAAAATTGGAAAATTCCCAGTGGAGTCTAACTTTGTAAGATTCGGTAAGTTGGTGGTAGGGCATTTTCTAAACCCAATATTTTCTACCAATAGTCTTATAAGAGAGAAGTCGCCACCGCTCTGGAACGTCACACAAGAGTTTTATTACGAACACGAAACTGCAGGATTGCTTTGTCCCAGATGCTAGGCTCAGGCTTTGGAACAACCAATCAGATGGAAACTCAAGGCAATCAATCCAACCCTCAAAATTTCTCTGCAGGAGGCGAAAAAAAAGGACAACATGGAGGGCATTAAATAGACTAAAAATTTGCAAAAAAAAGTGCATTTAACTACATCTCTCCGGATGGTATGTGACGATGTAGTCGAGGATGGTAGATGCAAACTCAAATAATGCCTATTCACTCTCGCCTTGAAGATCCCTAAATTGTACAAGTTGGGAAACACAGACTCCAAAATATTAAACTGTCATGATTATTAAAATTGATGAATCTTGATTTAATTATATTTATTTTTAATTTATTATACTTAACCATGTCATTATTGAAATTAATACATTATTAATGTCATCTATACATTCATTTATTGTCATATTTTTATTTGAAGTCAAGGTCACTGAAATATCGTCAGCAAATAAAATGCTCTTGTGCTTTGTTACCCCTGGTAAATCATTAATGTAGACTGTTTTAATGCCGACTAGAAATAAGAGAGAACCTAGAATGCTCCCCTGTGGGACACCTGTAGCATTGTGTTTCAATTTAGAGTTATATTTTATTGACTCATTTTTTGCACAAACGTGTCTTAAACCAATTTTGCCTTAATTCAAACCTCTTATTCCATGCTCAAGTTTACCCAATAGCAGATCACGGGACACATGATCAAAAGCTATGGACTTATGAAAGAAAAGAACCGTAATACAGTAGAACCTCGTTAAGTCGAACCTCGATAAGTTGAAAACCTCCAGATCTCGAAAAAATGTTTTGTTCCCTTCCCTTCAAACACCAAAACCTCCATTACTCGAAATCTCAACCCTCTATTAGTCGAAATAATCAGTGGTTCCCTGCAAGCCATGATGGTACATATTTTCCCTCTATAACTCGAAAAATAAAATTGGACCTCTGTATCTCGAACATAGCAATGTTTTATTTTACAACCTTTACAACGCCATTATTTGGAACTTATTACCGGTATAGTTCTAAGAAAAATAAGTTACCAACTTTAAGAATTTGCCGACAATGTAAGTACACCATTGTTGCTTAGAAAACAAAGGAGTATACAATAAATAGGAATAACGTACCTTCGGGTAATAAGGCCTGTCCGGTCATAAGGGATTTGAGATCAATAATCACATAGATGAAACAACAATACTGTGATTAATGATCTCAAAAAACCAAAGGAATTTAAACAATAATAAAACTAAAATATTATTTTAATTATGGTGAAGTAGGCCTTATTAGACTACCATAGTAAAATAAGGTCTACTTGTAACGTTTTTTAAAAGGTTAATTTTGTTTTTGTTTATGGTAAAAAAATGCATTTTTTGTTTATTATTTAATAGAAAATGTTTTAAACTAATGATTAACAATAAAACTTGTTGATAAAACTGAATATTTTCGATTTCATTACAAATATCCATCAGCTAGGTCTTACTTATTACCCGCTGGTACCTTACCACGAATTTATTACTCACGTTAACACGTGTTTGCTTGATTGGTGTCAGGTGTTTAATTTTATTATTTTTCATTTCATTTGAATTTTGGCGAAGCAAGTCATATGTAGACGACTGAAATATTGTCAGAAGTAGTTTGGTTCTACTGCAATACACATCAAATTGTACAACAGTTTACAAATTAAATTGTTAAAACATGAGTGCTGTGAAACGCAAACTGTTAATTTATTTAAAAAAATATGTGTGTCACCTCTGCAACTTGAATTTTTATTTATTTTACCTCTCTAACTCAAAATTTATACGATTGAATCTCAACCTCTATATGTCGAATCAAAATCCTCCTAAGTCGAAATCCTCCATAAGTCGAAAACTCTATAACTCGAATTTTTTGGCGTCTCCCTTGGTATTCGACTTATAGAGGTCCTACTGTATAAGAATTACTATTTAACCCTTGTAAGATTTCTTTCACCAATGTAAAATTCGCAAATTTTTTTGAAAACCATATTGATTTTGTTTCATGACACCATGTTTACTAAAAAACCGGTTAAGTGCGAGTCAGAACCACGCACAAAGAGTTCCATACCATCATACTAGATGACGTTAGTTTTTTCACACACATATCTTTTTTTGTATGGAGACTTTCACTTTATCTAATTTTTAGTATTTGTTGTTATGGCAGCAACAGAAATATATTATCTGTGAAAATTTCAACTGTCTAGCTAACACGGTTCATGAAATACAGCCTGGTGACGGAGGGATGGACAGCGGAGTATTAGTAATAGGGTCCCGTTTTTACCCTTCGGGTATGAAACCCTAAAAAGCACATTAGTTTGTCATGAAAGAAGGTTAGTTAAGAATTGAGTGTTGAAATGTCAAGTTCTCAGGAACTTGACGTTTCAGCACTCAATTTTTAACATTTTTTTTAAATTATAAATAATTTTTAATTATATATAATTTTTAAATTAAATATAATTTTTAATGATGTTCTTTTTATTTTAAATTTTAAATAATAATTTGAGTGTGTTGAAAGTGACGATGCAGAATAGGATGGTACACGCAAACTAAAATAATGCCTATTCACTGTCGCCTTCGTGAGAAACCTGTACATCTGATTCCAGATATGTATGAAGGTCACATTGCACACGTCCGCAGGTGTAAATCTAAATGCCCTACACATGACTGCTGTTCATGCTGCTAAGTGCAACACCAGGCAACTGTCATCTATCCCTTGGATAGCATGGTTAATTGTGCCACATGATGAGAGAGAGAGAGAGACTGTTGCCTGGATCCCCAAATTGTAAGAGTTAGAAAACAGACACAGCACACAGACACCACCAGAATGGAACAAAATAAATGAGGCAGAATATCAACAACAAAGGGGTAAAGTGCATCCCAAGCGCACAATTCGCAAAGGTGGGTTAGAATAAAAATGGAAAAATACAATCTAAAGCAGGCAGAGTTGCGGCTCGGAAAGCTGTAACTAATATGGCATATTTATACTCAGCCCTGTTGGGCAAGGAAAGTGAGCAAAAATGTGTCACACAGTCACTGCTCATGTTGTTGCCATTGCTACCATGGTTGTGAGTTTCAAACTTTGTGAGGAAGTCAAAGAGAATCAGCCGAGTGTGAACACCCACTTGTGTCAATGTTGCCCCAGAAGCATTTAGGGCAATATTTCTGGCTAAATCTCGGGTAAAATTTACACTCATCTCATCACTGACTCACTGACTCGACTTTGCAACGCTATTATGTTTTTCAACGGCCGCCTTACAACTACTGGTATATTATTAAAATATTGGATTGTGCGTAAAACAGTGCAACTCACTCTTGTCGACGACCATGAAGTTGGGATGACGGTTTTTGTTTATTTCACCGATGCCACCCAAAAGGAATCCTACGCAGGTGTCCTGGAATACGAAACAAAACTTTATGATGATTTAGGTCATGTATCAGGTAAGTAAAAACTGGAAAACAAGAGTTTTAACATATCAAAAACGTTAACAAGCAACCACAGAAGAAAACTGTAAAATGGCCAAGATTTTTAAAATATTTTACCTCGTCGCCGATAACGCTGATTAGTTTTCCTTTTACAGCAGCCTGAAGAGCCATTTTTGGTTGATTTTGGTATACTTTTGGTTATAAAGAAAATCTTTCAGGAACTTGATCTTCGCGAAGGCTCGTTCAAGTCAAATCATCATTCATCAGTCACCTGACTCCTGTCTGTCTAGTGTTGCCAACAATAATTTTGAGATCCCGCCCGACGACTTTATTACGAAATTCAATCCAATGACATATATTACTTTGGATCTCGTATTTACAGACAATTTCTATTTTTCTTTTTGTATTACAGAATTATTTTACTACCTAGGGATTCAAGGCCTGATAAAGCCGCCTACTCACGATACTGTTGATACAATATTACACTTTCCACAAAGAATATCTATCGGTTTGTATACTTTTTTCAACCATAAACCGAGCGCGCCAAGAAACGGACCTATAGGTCGCGTGAAAATAATTGAAATCCATCTTTATTTAATGTAAAATCTTTTGCTACTAAATTTCGCCAACAAACCCGTAAGCTGTCAAAATAGTATTTTTTCCGTTTCTTTATAATATAATCCGCTAGATATGACGGGAAATCCGTTAAGTTGGCAAAGCTGTGCCTGTCTCACTCATCCATCACTCAACCCACACTCAACCACTCAACAATACAATAGTAGTCTATATAGCTGTGCTATATAGTCTATGCCTGCCCAGTGCTGCCGCTCCATTTTTCTAGATTGCGCTAAAGAATGTCTCAAAGTAACAGAACAAATAAAAAAAAGTAAGTGTGTGGTTTTATGGAACCACGGTAAAAGTGAAGGACGAAACGATCATGTGAGACGATGTAATAAAAGTTTCACTTTAATAATGACTTTGTGGCACTAGTTGTATGGAGAGACTGTTCTCAAATGGCGCTAAAATGAATGAAGCGTTGAAAATTTTTGGTATAAGACTGCTTCTAAAGTGCTAGTTCTAGCGCCAAATGCGCTAGAACGGCAACACTGTACGTGCTTGACTGACTTTGACATTAATTCTTTTTTGTATCTTTTGGTTGCCTGCATTGCCAAAACAAATCATTCGCCTTTGGTTTTGCAATCGGATACACATTAATCACACGTTAGTGTAATCTAAATATATAAAACTCAAAGGTGACTGACTGACAAAGTGATCTATCAACGCACAGCCCAAACCACTGGACGGATCGGGCTGAAATTTAGCATGCAGGTAGATGTTATGACGTAGGCAACCGCTAAGAAAGGATTTCGGGAAATTCCCACGGGAACACCAAAAAACGGGAACTGCGCGGGCGAAGCCGCGAGCACCCACTAGTATAATATATTATATACTTTGCTAGTGATATATACTTATATGCCGTTATTTATACTCATCGTAGGCAAGTGAGCTATAGGTAACCAAATAGATGTATATGTGACAAATAGGGATGGGCTGCTGTGTACTACCGCCTTAGTGGATTATCGATAGCGAAGGACAAACAGAAGCGTAATATAGTAAATACCTACTTGTAAGAATTTATGTGTGTTTTAAGAGTAATAATGTTTACTTCCTAATGCATATTATATAAATAAAACATTGGTACATATACTCACACCTAGATGTACTGTTCGGGGTAGGTAAGTTAATTAACAAAAATATTAATTTCATTTTAATATTATCAAGAAATGAAATATAGCTGTTGAGTTTCGTAAATTTTTATCAACTGACTTCAACAAAAGGATGTTATCTATTCGTCACGTATGTATGTAATATTATTAGAACTGTAATACTTCTAAACAAATGTTCAATTAAACAAACAAATGTATAATTGTATGTATGTATGCATGTTTGTCCACGCATTTCTCCAAAACTATTAATCGAGTTATAACCGTTCTTTTGTATTTACTTCAACTTAGGGAACCGAAGAGTACAATCGCCACTATGCTTGGTGTTTGTGGACTATGAGAAGGCCTTTGATTCAGTCGAAACCTGGGCTGTGCTACAGTCTCTCCAGCGGTGCCAAATTGACCATCGATACATCGAGGTGTAGAATTTCCTGTATGAAAACGCCACCATGTCGGTTCGCCTCCAGGACCAGAACTCGAAACCTATCCAGTTGCAGCGAGGGGTGAGACAGGGAGACGTTTTATCTCTGAAACTGTTCACCGCCGCCCTGGAAGATATTTTTAAGCTTCTGGACTGGGGTGGACTCGGCATCAATATCAACGGCGAGTACATATCCCACCTCCGATTCGCTGACGATATCGTGGTCATGACTGAGACTATGGAAGACCTAAGCATAATGCTCAATGGCCTCAGTAAAGTCTCTCAACAAGTGGGTCTTAAAATGAACATGGACAAGACGAAAATAATGTTAAATGTCCGTGTCGCACCCACCCCTCTAAAGTTTGAAGACTCTACACTGGAAGTTGTTGACGAATATGTATACCTGGGTCAAACAGTCCAGCAAGGCAGGTCCAACTTCAAGAAAGAGATCAATCGACGAATCCAACTCGGCTGGGCAGCGTTCGGGAAGCTTCGCAATATCTTCACGTCCCAAATACCGCAGTTTCTCAAGACTAAGGTCTTTGACCAGTGTGTGTTTCCAGTGATGACTTACGGAACTGAGAAATGGTCGCTTACTATGGGCCTCATAAGAAGGCTCAAGGTCACCCAAAGGGCAATGGAGCGTACTATGCTCGGAGTTTCTCTGCGTGATCGAATCAGAAACGAGGAGATCCGCAGGAGAACTAAAGTAACCGACATTGTCGCGGAGCGATGTATACACGTATGTATCCGCACCGCGAATGCTACGTACACTTATGATAAAACTCACGTGTGACTCGCTGTACTGCACACCAATTCTCGTCCTTCACTACCGCAGGGTACACCCGACTACCCGTGCTGCCAGGTGTTCATCCAACTCCTGTAATTAAACTGGCATGAGTATGATAGCGGATCCCATAATCTGTCGTGAGGAGTGGGGTTCTACCTTGGGATGGACCTGCAGTCCATGGCTAAATCATGGGATGAGGATGCACATGAAATAAGCAATCAGTGTTGCATGAGGCGCCTTTCTATGAGTGTGTGTTTGATGTCAGGTGTGTATACAAATGAATATCACATAATACATGAGCACAGTAGCATGAGTAAGGCAATGGTTAGTCACACGTCAAACAACAGTGCTGAAAGAAATAAATCATTAATGGGTCGGGGTAAGGAAGGTGAGGGAAGGGGATCACGTTGTCACGTCCCACGTTGGGGGAGCCACTCTCCTCGCCCCCTCATCCCACCCGCGTCCGGGCTGGCGAGTCATTGGGGACTGTTGCCATGTCCCACGTTGGAGGAGCCACCTCCTCGTCCCTCGTTGGGGACTGTTTCGCTTTGTCCCATATTGGAGGAGCCACATCTCCTCGTCCCCTCGTCCCACCCGCGTCCGGGCTGGCGAGTCGTTGGGGACTGTTGGGGGAGTAGGTAGCGTTCCCCATGTCCCACGTTGGAGGAGCCACCTCCTCGTCCCCCGTTGGGGACTGTTTCGCTTTGTCCCATATTGGAGGAGCCACATCTCCTCGTCCCCTCGTCCCACCCGCGTCCGGGCTGGCGAGTCGTTGGGGACTGTTGGGGGAGTAGGTAGCGTTCCCCATGTCCCACGTTGGAGGAGAAACACATCCCCATGTCCCTCGTCGGGGGAGAGGTTTAATTTCCCCATTGCCAGGCGACATCTGGCTATCCGCGTTCACCGAAGTATCAGCGGGTACCACGCTATTCTCACACGTCGATTGATCCACATCTAGGTAGTCGGCTCTCCAGAAAGGTCTGCGGCTTCCCGTAACTTACAGCTCATACTCGAGTATGTTGTCTTCCGTATCCAAGCAGTCTCAGGTTCATCTAAGGTGATTGGGTTCCTGTCCGTTCCGTGTACTCGACAGGATCTGCAGCGCGCTCGCCACGTCAGCACCACGTCGTTCAATTGTCATCTCTCCACCTAGCTGTGTTAGGAAAGCAATGTGTCAAAGGACACGATGATTATAGGTTATGTGCGAGCTGTGGTGGCGTGTATGATGTGTCGTGGAAATATGGTGCAAGGTCGATGGGGTTTGGTGATTGTGGAGCCTTCAGGCTGATACCGGCACCAGGCGTTGTGTAAATATCAAGATTACATCGGATATAGTTACATGAGCAAGTTAGAAGCAAAGAGAGATTTCGACAAGATATGAAATCAACTATGATACTCAACTTGGGTCCTTTGGCGCAGTAGTAGTAGCAGCTGGCTCGTGTCTCCTTCCTTCCTCGTGGTTGGCTCGAAGAGGTGTTGATCGAAGCACACGCGAAATCGAAATGAAAATGAATTATGAGCCCGGCGCTCCTATATAAAACGAGTGAAATGACTAAGAGGATAAAAACTCTTTGCTGTTTACCGATTCGTCATAGACTAATCAATTTAAGTTAGGTCATCTTTATGAAGTTCATTCGCGACAAGATGTTAAATCCATCGTGTTCGCGACACTCCCGGCAAAGCAGGAAAGAAAGAAAGATGGTAAAGAAAGGTTAAGGTTATAAACTTTAGAGTAATGTGTTTAAGTCGTGTGTCCATTCTTGAATCTTCTCCATGGCCCTCGTCGCGGCTGCCCTCTTCGTTCGGGGTGGTTCCTCAGCTGGATCCAGTACGTCTCCTTCTTCCCTGTCTGTGATACTATCCAACGCTTCAAGTGTCTCCAGTGTGAAGGCGTGAAGGTTCCTCCGGTCTCAGGAAGGAGGTCAGGGTGAGTAAGTGAAGCGTTAGTTTCTTCATTGTCTGTTATCAAAATTCTTGTCAAATTCGTGTAGTTTAATCCTTCTCTTTCTTCTTCTGTTTCAGGTGGTGCGGAAACGGCAGCAGCTTCAAGTGGAGCAGGAGATTCCAGATGATGGGGTTCCGATTCCCTTGAAGGACTTGGGGTTTCTTCACAGTCGTCTGGGATTTCCAACGGATACAGGTGAGCTATAGATCTCATAAAAATTGTTTCTCCTACTTTGACTTGTACTACTCGTTGAGCTCCGTCTTTCCCTTCTGATGTATCTATTAGTCTTCCTACCTTCCAGTTCTCTCGATTGGTTGGGTTTCCCTTTATCTGAACCATTTGACCTGTTCTTGGTGTTAAATTTGAAACGACTCTGTGTTTTTGATGCATGATGTTTTCTTTCTCGTAGCCTAGTCACGTAACGATTCTGGGACATTTCTTTAAACTTTTCTAATATTTTTAAACCTTTTCTCCATCTCTGTATCAAGTTGGCCTTGGTTGTTGTACATGAAGAAGCTAATTCCTTAGGATTGAGTTCCGTCGTTATGCATTTTCCCATTGTAAGAAAATCTGAAGGCCTCAATATATTCAAGTTCGGTATCTACACAGGTAAGAGGTCTGGTGTTCAATATCGCCTGTATTTCTTTGACTATGGTAAGTAGTTGACTGTCGTTCAACAGGTGTTTATGTAGTGTCCTCTTCATGCAGTGTTTGACCAGTGCGACCATACGTTCGTAGAAGTCTCCATGCTATGGAGCTAATTGCGGGATGAATTTCCAGTTTATCTGGTTCTTAATACAAAACGGTTTGGACAGTATTTCGTGTATGAGTTTGAATTGTTGAGCGTTATCTGACGTTATTAGGGTGGGAATTCCTCGGTCAGCTATCATCCTCCTCAAGGCGAGAAGACCTTCTTCTGTTGGCATGTCCTGGACTATTTCCAAGTGTATGGCTCCGACTGCCAAACATGTGAAAAGAGCAATCCATCTCTTGCTTTGACCGTTTTCTGACTTCACTAGAAGTGGTCCCAGATAATCCAAACCCGTAAAGGTGAATGGTGTGCTGTAGTTTGCCCTTTCCATAGGTAATGCAGGAGTTAGTAATAGACATATGGTCCTCCGCCGTGTTTCACGCAACTTGGGCATCCGTTCAAGATGTTTTAAACATTGTTTTTGTCTTGTGGGATCCAATAGAGTTTGTGAAATCACATTGTTTTTGGTAGGAGTGTAGGATAACTCCTCTCATAAAGCCAATCTACGTTATCGCACTTTCTACTACAACGTATTAATCTATCTACGTCTGTAAATAACTTGTTGTCCTGTACCCTTTTCTTTCTGTGGGTAACAGACACTCCCGGCAAAGAAAGAAGGAAAGAAAGTTCCTTTTGTAGGTTAGCTCTTGGGATCTAGTAGCAAAACTGTAGCCCTTCAAACCAACGTATGTGGCCAATTTTAATTCTATCAGGCTATGTTGCTACGTCCGCTGGGTCTACCTTCATTGGAACGTATCGTATCACAAGCTAATAATTTTGCTTGATTTCAGCTATTCTCCGAGCGACTATGTCACTACAACACGAAAACAATATGACACGAGAGTTACCACACAAAACATCGAATATCACCAATGCCCTTGACAAGAGCAGGCCGGTTCACGAAGACAACGCTCGGTCACGAGTACAATGCGAGAGCCAGTCAACGCTCCCATCAACCATATTAGAGGTCGACTATTAGAGGTTAGTAACTTGTCAGAATTGAACTAATCAATCACGATCCGACTATCTGTTTATGATATTTGGCGTGATCATTTATAGTCATTTATTCACCAGGAAACAATGCACATTGCTTAGAGGCAGGTCAATTTTACAAACTTAAATATACATATTAACCAACATACTAATTAATAGATTACATATAGTAGAACATTCATGTTCTCTCGCAATCTATTTGAGAAAAGAAGGATCTCCGAAGGCAAAGTGATACTTTTGCATGTTTATTCCTATGAGTACTCCCAGAGGTTCTAGACGTGGTATCTTAAAGGTGATCACTGTCTTTGATAGTAACTGCTCTGGACTTTCTCATGATAAATCCTCTACCCCCGGAAGCCACGGAAAACTCGGCTTCGACATAAGACTTAGTTGAAGCATCTGTAAAACAGTGTGATTGGACTGAGTCACAGTGTGGGCGGTCCATACACTGTCCCGGTACGGATATCTTCGGAGTGTCATCAAGGTCCTTGTGTATTTCCTCTGACGTCTCCTCAATGGACTTCATGAATTCCTTTGAGTTGGAGTACCAACTTATTAAATTCATTGACGTTTCTTGGAACGGTTTCTTAGAGTTATGATATAAGTCTACCGCTTCTTCGAGTATATCAGTGCCTGTGACTAAATTATCCACATAGATGTCGTCTATCACGTCTCTGACACGAGGGCGTTTTGATTTAGATAAGTGATGCTTAATCCTTGCGTTCAGCAGAAAGGGGCTGGAGATTATTCCAAATGGTACTCTGGTAAACCTCATGTGTAGAAGATTATCTTCTGTCGCGGGTTTTCGTATGTCTTTGAGCCACAAGAAACGAATAACGTCTGTCTCGGTTGACTGTACAGCAATGTAAAATGCTTCCTCAACGTCTGCAGATATTCCAATCCTTCTAGTTCTGGACCTAATAAGAATGCTGGTGGGATCTTCCGCCATGGAAGGTCTACAATATAAGCATTGATTCAGGACCAGCTCTCCTTCGTCTTTGCAGAGGCATCGCAAACGTTTCAGATTGGTTTACCGGGGCTGTCGACTCCATGATGTGTCAAATAATGTATGGGATTTCGATAGAACTACGTAAGTACAGTCACTTGTTTCGACATTACTCGAATTCTGTCTTCCTGTGAGTATCTATCCTAAATCGGAGTCGCCAAGGAAGAAGTTTTCTCTCAATTCCAAATTCCGGGTTAATAGTAAGGAGAAATAGTAATTGTTTCCTAATAGAATGTCTGTTTGGTCGTTTAGAGATCCATCATAGACTAGAATGGCATCTCCATTGAATTTGTCCACTGGAAGTAGTGGATACTGCACGAGTATGCGGAACCCTACATTTATTGGTTCTTGAAGTCAAGTGCATCTTGATTAGTGGACCGTTACATTCAATAGTGGGTATCGGTATCGAAGGTATAAAGGGACAAACAGTTCTCCTTAACTGTGTCTAGATTCAATTCTTCGGTTACTTTCTCAGTAACGTAGAGTAGTAACATGCTAAGGCTGTGTTTGTTCATGGTAGATTTAGACGTTTAGAAGTTCCGATTGGGGCATAAGACCTTATGATGTGGTGATGTGGATGTGCAAGGACAGTGGGGCGTAAATGATCTACAATTACTTGCACAATGTCCTGTCTCTAAACATCCATAACGACGCATGCTAATATGAGCCTTTCCTTCACAAACAGTTCTGTAGGTATGATATCGTTCAGGGTAGTGATCTCCCCTGCAGAAATCACATAAAGATTTAGATTTTATCCTAGTTCAATTTACGAGAATACAACTCCTATTAATTCTCTTCCGTTGTGACTGGATGTGAAAGATAGTTGTTCGCCGAGCCTGTAGCGTTGTGAGACGAGCCAGGTAGCTCATGTTGTTAAAAGTACCCTGCCGTTTCTTCTTCCGTTTTATAATCGATAATCCGGTTGATAGAAAGGTTGATTACTGCGATCTTTACTAAAAGGTTGTTTTAAGGATAGGCCAAATTCCCTTTATCCTTATACGATTCACAGCGTTTCCATTTCCTTCATGTGATGACGATGCATCACCGGATTTCATGTGAAGTGTTTCATTGGAAAATGTCTTGGGATATTGTGGCGCTCTTCTTTGACTCAAACTATGTGCTTCTTCTCGGGCAGTGATAATTTTATTCACTCCCTTTCGTATTTCGGTAATGGAGTCGCCCTTTAATTTGGTCTATACTTCATAATCAAGTATTCAGGGTACTTTCCATAATAAGAAACCGAAAGTGGTTGTGAAGTGTATCTTCTCTAAAGAACTGAGGACGCGAAGGTGTCGTTCCATCTCGCTGAATACTCTACGGTAGTTCGACGTTGTTATGTGCAGGAATTACTTTGGTTAGGGCCGAATAAAGAGCGTATGTCACCTGAGTGGGGTTACCATATCCTTCCTTTAATATGGTCATTGCAATGTCATAGTTTTGTTGGTGCTTTCCAATCCTTTAACTGTCCTACTGATTGTTTCATTTAGGGAAGACTTCAGGTACAGCAGTTTTCCACTTCGGGTAGGTTTCTATTCTGTATGTAAGACGAGTACTGTTCCCAAATTCTTACTATTTGAGGATATCTCCATGGAAATCGGGTAATTGAAGCTTAGGTAGCTTACTAGAAAGATAAGGGCTTGATGCGCGCTGGTTTGTAAGATAGTTCAATCCTCAATTCCTCAGCTTGAATTTGTATTCCAGTAAATCGAGAGATATTATCCGCAGATGGATTTGTACTTAATTTGAGAAAGGGTTTGTGGTTTTATGAAACCACTGAAAAGTGAAATCACCTTTCACATTACAGACATTTACAGAGCGCGGAACGATCATGGATGCTCTCGTTTAGGAGCTACGGTACAGAGGACGAAACGATCATGGCTGCTCTCGTTCAGGAGCTACGGTACAGACGACGAAACGATCATGGCTGTTCTCGTTCAGGACCTACGGTACAGAGGACGAAACGATCATGGCTGCTGTCGCTTAGGAGCCACGGTACAGAGGACGAAACGATCACACCGGTCGTCACGCAACACACAGACGAAAACTTGAGACGATGTAAAAGTTTCACTTCAGAAATAGTTGATTAGGTGTTGAACCGTTCGAGGAATATCTCCAGTTTTTGCAGATATTTCTGCCTTTCATAAATTAATCCCTCTAAGTTCTGACACACTCAACAACTCAGAAGCCGTATCGCAGAGAGACTATGTGTTTCAATAGTCTTTCTAGCCTTAATACAAGAATATCTTTCGTTATGTTGTTCTGGAATCATATTAAATCTCAAGTAGTACTTGGTCATTCCATAAACATAATAACTCATCAATAAGATTGTTTCAACAACGAAAGACAATGACACCCATATCCCATAAACTCAACAACGAAGGACAAAGACAAACGAATCTACAATGAAAGGGAATAAAGTCCTTTGCTGTATCAAGTTATAATAAGAAAGAAAGTTTTTTAGCTAAATCATGGGATGAGGATGCACATGAAATAAGCAATCAGTGTTGCATGAGGCGCCTTTCTATGAGTGTGTGTTTGATGTCAGGTGTGTATACAAATGAATATCACATAATACATGAGCACAGTAGCATGAGTAAGGCAATGGTTAGTCACACGTCAAACAACAGTGCTGAAAGAAATAAATCATTAATGGGTCGGGGTAAGGAAGGTGAGGGAAGGGGATCACGTTGTCACGTCCCACGTTGGGGGAGCCACTCTCCTCGCCCCCTCATCCCACCCGCGTCCGGGCTGGCGAGTCATTGGGGACTGTTGCCATGTCCCACGTTGGAGGAGCCACCTCCTCGTCCCTCGTTGGGGACTGTTTCGCTTTGTCCCATATTGGAGGAGCCACATCTCCTCGTCCCCTCGTCCCACCCGCGTCCGGGCTGGCGAGTCGTTGGGGACTGTTGGGGGAGTAGGTAGCGTTCCCCATGTCCCACGTTGGAGGAGCCACCTCCTCGTCCCTCGTTGGGGACTGTTTCGCTTTGTCCCATATTGGAGGAGCCACATCTCCTCGTCCCCTCGTCCCACCCGCGTCCGGGCTGGCGAGTCGTTGGGGACTGTTGGGGGAGTAGGTAGCGTTCCCCATGTCCCACGTTGGAGGAGAAACACATCCCCATGTCCCTCGTCGGGGGAGAGGTTTAATTTCCCCATTGCCAGGCGACATCTGGCTATCCGCGTTCACCGAAGTATCAGCGGGTACCACGCTATTCTCACACGTCGATTGATCCACATCTAGGTAGTCGGCTCTCCAGAAAGGTCTGCGGCTTCCCGTAACTTACAGCTCATACTCGAGTATGTTGTCTTCCGTATCCAAGCAGTCTCAGGTTCATCTAAGGTGATTGGGTTCCTGTCCGTTCCGTGTACTCGACAGGATCTGCAGCGCGCTCGCCACGTCAGCACCACGTCGTTCAATTGTCATCTCTCCACCTAGCTGTGTTAGGAAAGCAATGTGTCAAAGGACACGATGATTATAGGTTATGTGCGAGCTGTGGTGGCGTGTATGATGTGTCGTGGAAATATGGTGCAAGGTCGATGGGGTTTGGTGATTGTGGAGCCTTCAGGCTGATACCGGCACCAGGCGTTGTGTAAATATCAAGATTACATCGGATATAGTTACATGAGCAAGTTAGAAGCAAAGAGAGATTTCGACAAGATATGAAATCAACTATGATACTCAACTTGGGTCCTTTGGCGCAGTAGTAGTAGCAGCTGGCTCGTGTCTCCTTCCTTCCTCGTGGTTGGCTCGAAGAGGTGTTGATCGAAGCACACGCGAAATCGAAATGAAAATGAATTATGAGCCCGGCGCTCCTATATAAAACGAGTGAAATGACTAAGAGGATAAAAACTCTTTGCTGTTTACCGATTCGTCATAGACTAATCAATTTATGTTAGGTCATCTTTATGAAGTTCATTCGCGACAAGATGTTAAATCCATCGTGTTCGCGACAGACATAGCTCACAGAATCGCTAAACTGAAATGGCAGTGGGCTCGTAGCGACCGCGCACCGGAAAACGCGTGCAGGCCTCCTACGCGGTGTACCGACGACCTGGTGAAGATCGCGGGAAGCCGATGGATACGGGCAGCGCAGGACCGGTCGTCATGGAAATCCTTTGGGGAGGCCTTTGTCCAGCAGTGGACGATTTCCGGATGATATGATGATGAGGGAACAGTACAAGTTTCATCAAAATCGGTTCAGTAGTTTTTAAAACATGGACTAATACATGTAAGTGCTTGGTTTATTGATACGAGCTACATATATTGTGTCAAAGGAAAAACTTATATACAGTTATAGCCCATTCAAGTATTTTTTCAAGTTTTTTTTACAATTATTACAAAAAAAATATTCCAGGTTTTACATAAAACTCAAAAATTAGGAAACAAAAAGGTAATTAAAATAATACCGACTTCAAAAAGAAATAAACACTCAATAGACATTAATATTTTCATTAAAATTAATTTGTTTAAGGAAATTAAACTTCCATAACAAATATCGATTGTATTTATACTACTACCGTACGTTTCACATAGCTAATTAGACAATAAATCCGAGGTAGAGATGCGGGGTAGTGCGCGCGGAACATCTAGCCCCACCCTTCACGTCTTCTTGACCCCCGCAATGCGTGATTAATTTTTAACTTAAAAGTATAAAAAAATGACTTTTCGGTGACTGTGATACTCGATTTGTGTTCAGTATGTTTCCAAGTATCGTATTTGCAAGATTTTACTATGCATTTGATCATTTTAATAGGATAAATATTGAAAATCACTGCTTGGAATCTACCACTGACGCGCGCCGCTGGCAGTCGATTATGACCACTAGCTACCGCTTGCGGGCGGAACGTCGCGTTGTTCTCAATCGTGCCTTCTGTTCTCACTAACAAAGACTCGCTCTATACCTACATGAATAATACTCTAAGCATTTAATGTTTATCAGTGATATACTAAAATTGTTTTAGGAGGGTATTATTGTAGATAAATGATCTCAGATGTACTAATGATTTTGCCAGCATACTGCAAAATATGATCCTATAAAAGCGGCAATGTACTAGATCTAGGATCATATATCTATGATAGTGTAATAGCCTCCTTAGATTCGTTTTTTTGACTGATAGTTATATTTTAATAAAATATATGTACCTAAAAATAAATAACTATTTTTTGTCAGATTGAAAACCCATAGGTAGGTTAGTAGTAGCCTATAACTAGGTTAGTAAAATTAACACAAAAGAACATAATCAAACTATTTTATGTGTATCCAAACACACTCAAAATTGACAAGAACGTCAAATTCATTACATGGTGGCAGTGTTGCCATGTGCACCGTAATTACGGTAAATGCACCGTACTCAGCAAAAATTTACCACCTACCGTTGAAGCTGGGCAACGGTGACGATAACTACCGTAATCCACGAAGGTCTCGAAATCAGAGCCGTAAAACAATTGTAAACATACTCCTCCTGATAAGTTTTGTTATCAGGTTATATAGGCTAAGAAATCAGAAAGATTTTTACGCAGCTACCGAAATTTATGCTTGCATTGCTGTCTTTACCGCACTCCTATGCCAAATGCGAACGTATGTTCAGTAAGGTGAACGATATAGAAACAAAAAAACGTAACAAACTAATAACCTGCTCCATAAAAGGAAATCTCTTGACACAACAGCCTATCAAACTGCATTACTTTTAAACCTGATAACGAAATGCTCCAAAGATTTAAACCAGAATATTTGCAAAAATGAAGAAATTTTATTATCAGAGTCAGATAATTCAGACAATTGTTTATAAATAATTGCTCTCGTATGATTGTTGCACTTAAATGTTCTGTATTACCTTGGTTTGTATTTTTAAGATTTTCGAATAAAAAGCAAATTGAGCTCTAAAATGGTTGTTTTATTAAAAGTAATTTACCGTTATTTTTACCGTTGTTCCCCAGGCCCAATCACCGTAATTTCTTAGAATCTACCGTATTTTTTTAGCAGTATCACCGTTGCCCAGATTTTGGACATGGTAACACTGCATGGTGGCATGTTTGTCATGTTGTTGTTGTGACATGTGAAATGAAGAACAAAAATCGTATGTTTTTAAATATTCCGTGCTGGGTGTATTACCTATAAATAATTTTAAGTGTCAATAAATATTTAATTTAAAAAATGCTGAACATTATGAAGTACGGAAGCAGCTCAGAAGACGAAGAGGACCAAGATATTGTAAAAGAACACAGCAACGAGGGGCTGTTGACTCATCTAAAACCCGTTAATTCCTCGTTATCCTTAGCCAAGAAGATGCAGATATGTGCTGCACCGGTGGTACTACCTACGGTAAGTTCAATATTACATTCATATATACAAATAAAGGTCGGCAATGTCTGTAAAACTAGTCTACCCACTGACCAAATTTTATACGTCAGACCCCTCATGTTTACTCAAACCAAATATTTCTTTTTATTTCAGAATAATGATGACACAAGAGTTTTAATACCATCAAATGGAGAAATTATGCACAATCCAAAGTTTGAAGAATTGTATGCACCTACATATGGCCCAGAAAATCCATTTCAAACACAACAGATGAAGGCAAACAGGAATATACTCTCAGGATATGTAGAAAAGGCTCACATAAGTGATTTCCAGTTTGAGAATCAAAGGAGAACATTCACTAGTTATGGTTATGCAGTTGATCCGTCTACAAATAACGAGGTGGCCAAGGCAGACAAAATTGTGGGTAAGTGGGGCTTTTAATACAATAACTTTTTTTTTTTAAAAGGTTGGGCCAATTGAAACTTTTTACACATATAAGCAAGTCACAAAATCCTAGTTTGTGGATTGGATAGATTACATTTTTGAAATATTTTATATCAAAGGAGATTAACAAATTTTAAGATTATTATGAAAACCTTAAATTACTATTATTTAGTGACAACACAATTTTTTTTATTAAATGTAATCTAAACTACAATTTCGTGACTTGCTTTTTTGTAAGTTTGATTAAAATCAGCCCATCCATTTTTAAGAAGTAGTAATTTTAAGTTTGTATGGGAAATTGTTTTGTGAATATGCTCTTAAGTGTAAGTACTAACACTTAACCTGCTCGCTCGAGAAGGCTGCACATGTGCCGTTATAATACCTACACCCGCCGACTCGGGAAGGTGGCACATGTGCCGGGCGCTACGACCAAATACAAAAGTACCAAGGACATGTATTAGAGTTCATTCTCTCCTATGGTGTTTCATGTGAGAGATTAAGATAGATATGTACTCTTTAATTTTTCCAGATAATAATATACTCGTTCTTAGCCAAAAAATCAAAAATTTCAGTTTGTGCTCTTTGGTGTGCTTAGCGGCAGCGAAGTGCAGTTATTTGTGTAATTTTGTGAAGGAATTCGGACTTCATGGAAGTAAACTGACGGAAGTATTGATTATTACATGTAATCAGTTGTTTCCCTTATTTTTATTGCAATTGGATTCATATTCACTGAAAAAACACATAATTTGTGAAATGCATACTTTTTTGTTTGTACATATACACAAATATGTAACGACAATAAAGTACATCCCCGTCATGGTCCAGCCCGAAAGGGTTAACAAAAGGGTTTAATTTTTCCAGATAATGATATACTCGTTCTTAGCCAAAAAATCAAAAATTTCAGTTTGTGCTCTTTGGTGTGCTTAGCGGCAGCGAAGTGCAGTTATTTATGTAATTTTGTGAAGGAATTCGGACTTCATGGAAGTAAACTGACGGAAGTATTGATTATTACATGTAATCAGTTGTTTCCCTTATTTTTATTGCAATTGGATTCATATTCACTGAAAAAACACATAATTTGTGAAATGCATACTTTTTTGTTTGTACATATACACAAATATGTAACGACAATAAAGTACATCCCCGTCATGGTCCAGCCCGAAAGGGTTAACAAAAGGGTTGTAGATAGCATGAAAAATAAATAGTATGAACAAACAAAGCCATGAACAATGTTTTTTCTATTATATTCTACCATACTATCCTCATCATCATCATCATATCAGCTGAAGGACGGACCCACTGCTGGTGCAGTATTATATTTTACTAAATTGTTCTCTCTAATTTCAAAAAACCTTATTCATGTTATATTTATGAAGTATAATTTTTTTTATAATTTTTTTAGTAGGTATATTTAGGGCTAAGTTTTCAGAACTGATTATTTTTTCCAGTGTCAGCCATGGTGGCACCACCAGAAGAGGCAGTAGGCAAATCAGTATTCGAGACAATAAAGAAACGGCCACTAGATAAAAAGAAACGAAATAAAAACGACAATCCAGAGGATGTTGGTGGATTTCTGGGGCCATGGGGTGGCTATGTTGGGGAAAGAAGGTATGTTTACTAAAATTGGGTATAAGATTTGGTGCTGTAAACTTTGCTTGTTAAAATAAAATATAATAATTTTGAAAGCAGTTATTCTATCTAGTTAAAATAAGTAGATGATGGTTTCAGATAGTATACTTAAACCTTCTTAATATTTTTTTTTTTAAAAGGTATCCCTATGGGTTGTAAGCCTTATTTTATTACTAGCTTTTGCCCATGTGGATAGTTATAATGACTGTATCTAAACTACGCATTTTACGAGATAAAAAGTATTGTATGTTGTTCCCCACCCTTCACTTTAGCTGTGTCCAAAATTTCAACGAAATCGGTTTAGCTCTTTAAGCGTGAAAGTAGAACAAACAAACAAACATCCATACTTTCGAGTACAATCCACAATTGGTAAATCCTTGGCACCATCTAACCTAATAGTAAGTGCCAATAATGCCACAGATGGATGCGGACTTACTAAGATTCCCCAATGCTATGGAAAACTGACTATCTTATCTTCATATTTTTTTTTCATGGACCTTTTTATTATTTATTTCCATTTATGGCCGTCTGGTCCCAATCTAGGATTCCCGGTACTACGGGAACTAGAGACATATATTAGACTTATATATGTTTGAATGCATACTAGATATTGATCACTCAGACACAGAGCAAAGTCAAATCAATGCTGTTGATGTTTGGCGGCAAGACTTTGATAAGATAGTGGTAGCTAAGCAGGCTGGCTTAGAAACCACCCTACCGCCAACCAATCTGAGTGTTACATTGATGTTTATTTGGTGTAATGTTAAGCATTCTTTCCTTGGTTTTTCGATACAGAAAGAAAAGGACAGAATGTGTATTTTTTTATTCACAATTGGTAAGCCTAAATGGTTATTTAGTTTAATCCTGCCAAATCAGTTAATTCGTGCTACATCGATTCGACCCCAATGTTAGACTCCAATAGTAATCGACCCCGCGACCTCCTGTTATGAAGCGAGTGGACTATTGTGTGAAGAAAGGAGAAAATGAAATTTGTAATTATTTTCATCATTTTCAGGGTAATGAAACCAGAGGGTGAAGAAGCGAAGGAACTCCAAGAAATAGTTGCCAAAAGACAGAAAAAAGGGAAAGTTGATGATGACAAACCTTTGGAGGAGAAATCAATATTACATGGTGGGTTCTTGAAGCTTATGTATGCCTTATGCGTTTTAAGTGGATAAAAAAAAATTGCTGATATTTTCTATTTCATCACCTTGTCATCAGTGCATAAAGATCATTTTAGTACATCAATTCTCTAAAGGCTCTCAATTTGGTGATACACTTGTATTTATTATCATCAGCCACAGACCACCCACACTAGACCGGTAATCATGCAACATTTTCTAAAATATTATTCTGACAAGGTTAGAGGAAAGAGAAGTAAGCGGGCGGCCGGAGTGACGTCACAGGAATAGTGATACATCATTAATTCGTCCGAGTACGTCTTACGGCGCGCGGGAACTGTTTTTCCACATAAATTGTCAGCTCTGTGAATCGAAATATTTTTAAATTCTAGGTTCAGCGAGTTCTGAAAAATATTTTCATTAAATATGGTGTTTGTTTTTAGTGGAAAACGCGACGGACTACCAGGGCCGCTCTTGGCTAGAGGCTCCGCGTGCGGAGACGCAGCTGCGCAGCGATACGCCGCCCGACAAATGCTTTCTGCCCAAGGTCCGTGTTGTTCAATTTATATTCAAAATAATATCTTGTTTTTGTTTTATTATTTTTATACTCTGGGATGAATCTTTAAATCACACACGGCCGTCTGGCCGCAAAAGAATATTATAACTATGGGAACCAGAGACTTATATATGTCACCGTAAAATTGTAAAAACCGTTAGATTATAATCTAAATGAGTCTATCTCGCGAGATTGTGAACTGTTGAAAGATTGTGAACCGTAACATACTGCTTACGATTTCACTAGTATCATTGTAATCTCACTAGTAACATTACAATAACACTAAGCTAAGTGAATAAAATTAAATTAATGTTAGGTTCCGTGAGGTTTGATTGATTTAACAGTTGCTTTGCTAATTTGCGAGTTTTGCTCGTGTGTGTGTATATTGTTTCATATTTAAATTAAGCCAATTCAATATGGATGTATTCTTATTAATGAAAATAAAATGAATATTTAATGTCTACACGAAGTTGCTAAAAAAAAATTGCTATACAAATTCGCCCCTTGGAGCATGTGTGCCCTAATGTTCTCCCTAACCATTCACTGAGGTCATGTCAATTTTTGGAACATGCCTACACGTGGCGACGCAAACATGTCAATTTCGTTGAAGTTATTATTGTATGAGTCATATCAGCCGAAGGAAGTCCACTGCTGGACATAGGCCTCCCCCAAGGATCTCCACGACGACCGGTTCTGCGCTGCCCGCATCCAGCGGCTTCCCGCGACCTTCACCAGGTCATCGGTCCACCGAGTGGGAGGCCTGCCTACACTACTATTGTATGAGTAAAGCAGACGAAAGAATGGTGATCTTTTGCCAGCATTAGTTCGGCAGCGAGGAACTGAGAATATGGGGTTTTGTTTTGAAATACGTATTAAGTTTCCATAGGCCAATACAATCATACATCTGCTTTTTGACATTTGGTTATTTTTTAATTAAAAATTCGAGTGCGGTTAGCTGCACCTCACCTGATGGTAAGTGCCGATGCAGTCGAGGATGTAACACGCAAGCTCAAATGTGCCTATTCACTCTCGTCTTGAAGATTTCTAAATTATACGAATTGGGGAATACACACGCCGGCAGGGAATTCCACTGCTTGGCTGTTCGCATAATGAATGAAGAAGAAAAACGCTTCGTGTTGGGAAATAATCTATTCTTAGTAAGAATTGTATTATCCTTGATGTTACTTTGTGCAGGCTCACATCCACACGTGGCGCGGGCACACGAAGGGCGTGGCGGCGGCGCGCTGGCTGCCGCGCACCGCGCACCTGCTGCTCTCCGCCGGCATGGACTGCCGGGTCAAGGTATGGCACGCCAGTATCAGCCTTACTATGCCATAAAGAAAACTTTATACAACGCGAGACCACCGCCCATGGCTGAAACGGAAACAAACTCCCATGTTCTCTTCAACAATTTTTAAAACTTCGTAGTTACAGGCCTAACACTTAACGATACGAAGCAGAATTGACATGTTCATATAATAGTGGTAGCGGGACACCCCGAAATTCAGTAAAAAGCTGCAAATGGTGTTAAAAGCATGAAAATCGGAACGACAGCTATATGAATTAATTTGACCCGTAGCACCAAAAATAAAACCGGTCAAGTGCGAGTCGGACTCGCGCTCCGAGGGTTCCGACTACACACCTCTCCATACAACTATAACAATGATACCTATTCACATTACAAACAAAAGAGATTAACGCGAGCGACAGAAATATTCTTTTTTTATTCAGTTTGGACCATTCATCGCGAGTACAACTCCCACTTAGCTGGTTTTTATAATTTGTTGTTTTACTTTAGGATTAGTACTATAATCACACCACGTTTCACGCTTACATGTATTACCGTTTTTACAATAGAGCTACATCAAAAATACTTACAAAATACCTATAAAACACGTTTTTTGTACGAGAACACCACTTAGTTTTTAAAGTGAAACTTTTATTACATCGTCTCAAATTTTTTCATCTGTGTGTTGCATGTCGCGTGACGGTCGCTTTCGTCTGACGGTATGATCGTTTCGTCCTCTGTACCGTAGCGAGAGCAGCCATGATCGTTCGTTCTCTGTAAAGTTTCATTTTTACCGTGGTTTCATAAAACCATACACTTACTTTTTTTTTTTTTTTTTATTATTTGTCTATCTATTACGGTTCATGAAGTACAGCCGGCTGACAGACAGCGGAGGCTTAGTAATAAGATCCTGTTGGTCACGCTTTAGATGTACGGAACCCTAAAAATAATCTATTCCGCTCTGTTAGAATGACGGAGAGAGTACACCTTATATATTATTCATCATCATCATCATATCAGCCACAAATCGTCCACTGCTGGACAAAGGCCTCCCCCAAGGATTTCCACGACGACCGGTCCTGCGCTGCCCGCATCCATCGGCTTCCCGCGACCTTCACCAGGTCATCGGTCCACCGCGTGGGAGGCCTGCCTACGCTACGTTTTCCGGTGCGCGGTCGCCACTCGAGAACTTTACTGCCCCATCGGCCATCTGTTCTACGAGCTATGTGCCCTGCCCACTGCCACTTCAGTTTAGCGATTCTGTGAGCTATGTCGGTTACTTTAGTTCTCCTGCGGATCTCCTCGTTTCTGATTCGATCACGCAGAGAAACTCCGAGCATAGCACGCTCCATTGCCCTTTGGGTGACCTTGAGCCTTCTTATGAGGCCCATAGTAAGCGACCATGTCTCAGTTCCGTAAGTCATCACTGGCAACACACACTGGTCAAAGACCTTAGTCTTGAGACACTGCGGTATTTGGGACGTGAAGATATTGCGAAGCTTCCCGAACGCTGCCCAGCCGAGTTGGATTCGTCGATTGATCTCTTTCTTGAAGTTGGACCTACCTAACTGGACTGTTTGTCCCAGGTATACATATTCGTCAACAACTTCCAGTGTAGAGTCTCCAACCTTTAGAGGAGTGGGTGCGACACGGACATTTAACATTATTTTCGTCTTGTCCATGTTCATTTTAAGACCCACTTGTTGAGAGACCTTACTGAGGCCATCGAGCATTGTGCTTAGGTCTTCCATAGTCTCAGCCATGACCACGATATCATCAGCGAATCGGAGGTGGGATATGTACTCGCCGTTGATATTGATGCCGAGTCCACCCCAGTCCAGAAGCTTAAAAACATCTTCCAGGGCGGCGGTGAACAGTTTCGGAGATATAACGTCTCCCTGTCTCACCCCTCGCTGCAACTGGATAGGTTTTGAGTTCTGGTCTTGGAGGCGAACCGACATGGTGGCGTTTTCATACAGACACTTCAACACCTCGATGTATCGATGGTCAATTTGGCACCGCTGGAGAGACTGTAGCACAGCCCAGGTTTCGACTGAATCAAAGGCCTTCTCATAGTCCACAAACGCCAAGCATAGTGGCTGATTGTACTCTTCGGTCTTCTGTATAATCTGCCGCAGCGTATGTATGTGGTCTATGGTACTAAAGCCTTTTCGGAAACCGGCTTGTTCGGGAGGCTGGAAGTCGTCAAACCTGCGTGCGAGACGATTCGTAATGACTCTCGAAAACAGCTTGTAGACATGGCTCAGAAGTGAGATGGGTCTGTAGTTCTTCAGCAGGGTGTTGTCGCCCTTTTTGAAGAAAAGCACGACCACACTTCTGTGCCATGCCTTAGGCGTTTGTCCCTCGAGTATAACGGAATTAAATAACTTCTGAAGAGCTTTTAGTACCGGTGATCCACCTGCTTTCAGAAGTTCAGCCGTAATTCCATCATCACCCGGTGCCTTGTTGTTCTTGAGCTGTTTGAGAGCCATTCTAATCTCGTACAGGCTGACGTCCGGGATATCTTCGGTATAGTGTCGGGTTAGTCTGGCTCTTGGGTCTTCAGCCAGATCACTGACAGGCAAACGTGTGGTCGTGTACAATTGTCCATAGAACTTCTCAACTTCTTCCAGCAACTCAGTCTTAGACGATATAGTCCTGCCGTCCTCAGTCTTCAGCTTGGTCAGTTGGCTTTGTCCAACAGACAGATCTCTCGCGAACACTTTTGAGCCTTTATTGTGCTCAATCGCCTCTTTAATACAATTTGTATTATATTGGCGTAAATCGCGAGTTAGGGACTTAGAGATCTGCCTGTTTAGTTGCCGATACTGAGTAGCGTCTTCAGAGGACTGCAAAACCAGTCTGCGTCTTTGTTCCATGAGGTTGCTGGTGAAGTCGGAGATTTTTTTGGTTCTGTTTGAACGGCGAGTTTTAAAAAACTTAGACCCGACCGTTTGAACAATTTCCACGAACCTGTCATTATAATCGTCCACATTCTCGCAGTCTTCTAGGCATTCGAAACGATTGTGCAGCTCGAGCTGAAAGCTCTCGGGGTTTTGGAGCTGGATGGGCGCTGGTCGGAGCGTAGACTTCATCAGTCGACATCTTTCTAGCTTGGTATTTAGATTCAATGTGCCTCTGACCATCCGGTGATCGCTTCCTGTTTTGACTGAATTGATCACGGAGACATCATTGAATATTTGCCTCCTTGTCGACAAGATGAAGTCTATCTCGTTTTTTGTTACGCCATTGGGATGCAACCATGTCCACTTCCGCTGTTTTGACTTTTTAAAGAAGGAGTTCATCATAAAGAGGCTCTCCTTCTCCATAAAGTCGGCCAGCATCTGGCCACGTGCATTTCTTACTCCATATCCAAATTGCCCCACTCTCAGCTCACCATCGCTTCGTTTGCCCAGTTTCGCGTTAAAGTCCCCCATAACAACGGTATAATGGGTCCTGGTGCTATGTAAGGCTGCAGAGATGTCCTCGTACATACTCTCTACCTCGTCGTCGGAGTGTTCCGTAGTCGGCGCGTATACCTGTATGACCTTCATCGAATACCGTTTGGTGATTCTGAGTATAAGGTATGCTACCCTTGTCGAAACGCTCACGATTTGGACCACATTGTTAATGAGGGACCTGTGGACGAGAAACCCGACACCACCCTGGGACTGTTGGTCGCCCTCCCGGAAATAGAGCAGGTTTCCGGATTTAAGGATCATGGTGTCCTCTCCCTCTCTTCGGACTTCACATAAACCTACGATATCCCACCGTAACCTGCTCAATACTTCTTCGAGTTCTGCAAGTTTCTCGTCAGTCCGCAGTGTGCGCGTGTTGTAGGTTGCCAGGGCCAAAGGTCGTTGGGTTTGGTAGCCTGGCATCTGCCGGGGATTCTTCGCACCCCCTACCCCGCCGTTACCATGACTGCTACCGGAGCCAGGAATAGCGGAGCTGCCGGGGACTAGGGGCCGTTTTCTGGGTGTGAGATTCATTGGGGGGTTTTGCCGTAATCACCACGCTTGGCAGGCGGGTTGGCGATCGCAGTTTGATTGCAGGTGTGTTGCAATGCACGGAAAGACGCTGCTGCCCATCCTCCGGTTTTAAGTCCCTTAGTCGCCTCTTACGACACCCATTGGAAGAGATGGGATGGTCCTATTCTTAGCCGGGAACCATACGGACTCTATATTATTACCCACCAATAAAGTTGATCTACCTGAAGATAGAATTATGGTATTTTCGTGTAGTATCCCGGCAATACGATACTACTGTAGGGGTACATACCTACCTACCACATATATCGCAGCGTAAGCGATCGTGGCTCGACTCGGCTTTGTTCGTCAGTCGTCCCGAACTCGCGTCCAGATATAGACATACGTACAAACACTTAAGTTTGTAAATCCTATTTTGCAACCAATATAAGCGAAACATTCGTGAACTGAAATCTATCCTTTTCATTGAATATTCCACGCAACCTTAAGCAACTGGTCCCTAACTAAGGACCCCTAACACTACATATATCCTACCATATCATCATATCAGCTCATATACTTCCCCACCGAGGGGCTCGAGCCTACCCTGAATTAGGGCGATCGGGCCTTAGTCGACCACGCGGGCCCAGTGCGGGTTGGTAGACTTCACACACAATCTGCGAGTTTTTCCGCAGGCATGTGCAGGTTTCCTCACGACGTTTTCCTTCACCGTAAGAGCGTCGGATAAACGTACATATGAAATTTAAATTCGAAATCACATTGGTATGTGGCAGGATTCGAACCACGACCTCCCGGACAGGAGGCAGCAGCCCTGGCCGTTACGCCACCGACGCTCCGTTTTAAGATAGAGCAAAATCAAAAATACGTCTAAAATACCTACACGTTTTTTGTATGGGAAAGCGCCGTAATTTTACTTTTTTTTTTGCAATTGAAAAACACTAAAAATTTCAATTGTCTGTCTGTTACGGTCATTTTTGGCACTTATGCTATCTGTAACTACAACGAACTATATTTTAAAGAATCAATTAATTCGTTTCTAAATAAAATACAGTACTTATTCTTCACTTTTATCGTTCAAAATTTCCAATTAAGTATGTAGGGTCGAGGAGGGAACAGCGACTAGGATTTTTTCAGCAAGCTATTGCATGAAAAATATAAATCTGTGAACTAACTGTTGCAAAGACATAGCACAGATCGTTATTAAGCTTTCATATGCAGCAAACAGTTTTGCCGTAACTGCTTCCAAAAAGAAATAATCCTGATTTGAAAAAATAAATAAATCGAGCCACTGTGTACCTGTACCTGTAGATAGTGGCTAGTACCCCCTAGTATACAGTGACTCTAACAGTACACAGTGGCTAAAACAGTGTAACAGTAACTGGTGCACAGTGGCTAGTACCCCCTAGTATACAGTGACTCTAACAGTACACAGTGGCTAAAACAGTGTAACAGTATTTTTATTTTTTATTTTATAAAAAATAAAAATGGATCAGTATTGAAATTTCTTTATTAACATAATCAAATTAGTATCCTCTAAAAACTTATAAAAACCGATTGAACTTAACAGCCTTACTTTTTAAGTCAAAATAATAAAGAAACTTGAATCGTACTTCTTATGTTTTCTAGATATTATAATAATTAGGCTCCAGTCTTTCGATTTCCAGAGAGTCACATGTTTTAGTATTAATAAAATACCTCTTAAGCGTGGTAAATGGAACCCCGGTAGTATGAGAAGCTTTTTTTATCGACATACATACCATTCTTGATTAAATTCAAGCCATTTTTAATCTCTTCTGATGAATGATTTCTAATTTTTCGTTGAGCTGATGGTGATCTACTACGACGTGGCATTGTGTACAAAAAAATATTATTATGTACAACATAAAGTACACAGTGACTCGTCAAAGTACACAGTGGCTCGCGAGCAACTGTGTACTTCTTCGATACGAGCCACAGTTACCGATTCGCCATTTTGGATTTTCGATCCAACTGTAAAAAAACACTGAGCCTTAGCGAGCCTGACAATGATGGAAGGAACTAAGTATGTGAGGTTAAAAGCTTAACGTGATTTGTCACAGATATGTCAAACAGAGATAAATGGCGAAAACCTTTATTTCTTAAATAAACATTAATACAATTGAGACTGTGTG
This sequence comes from Coleophora flavipennella, assembly GCA_947284805.1. Lineage (NCBI taxonomy): Eukaryota > Metazoa > Arthropoda > Insecta > Lepidoptera > Coleophoridae > Coleophora > Coleophora flavipennella. The sequence goes on from OX369307.1 coordinate 4,345,208, forward strand.
GTATACCAAGAAGAATTGTGTATTCTGACAATATTCTAATCACTTATTGAAGGAGAAATGTCATTGGACAAAGCGTCTTTTGCATTTAAACCTGCTTTTGCAAAAACAAAATACTATGGAGAGAAATGCTTTTTGCACTAATCGAATGATTAAAAAAGACGTTGTTTATGGTGGACCATAGACTGGCGTCATTAACTCAACTTTTTTAATTTTGTGACAAAGCACGTTTTGTTTTTAACATCCTCTGTATGTATGTATAGGTACCTTATATCAACCAAAAAAAAGCACAGTGTAAACAAACTAAGTAGGGGTTTGACAGTTTTAAATGTAAATTCCAAAATACTTTAGTTTACCTTTTGCTTTTTTTTTGGTTGATACAAGTATATGGTACCTATAGGTATATGCATTGCGGTATGATTGATGATATGTATTTGTAGGTATGCATAACTTATCTGTGATTCTTTTTATTTTTGTCATTGTTACTATGTACATGTAGACAACAGACTGTGAGCACCTACACAGATAAAATGGTGCTAGATGATTGATTGTTTTGTGTTTTTTTTGAAGTTGGTAAATAAAAAAAGTAACTTAATTTCATCTGGATTTTTCAGATCTGGGAGGTGTACGGTGAACGGCGCTGCATGCGCACGTACTTCGGGCACCGGCAAGCGGTGCGGGATGTCAACTTCAACAACGCGGGCACGCATTTTCTGTCCGCTGGTGAGTCATTTTAATATCGTGACTTCAGCCGGAGTCTCAGAACACGGAACAAATCAGAACCAGCGATACCAGTGAAGCAACTAGTACTTGAATAAAACTACTCTACTAATAGGGATGACGAATGCTAGTCATCTGAGTAACTTTTTATCATCTGTCAGAAACGACATTTTGTTCTAAAAATGTTAGAAATACCTAGGCGTGACGTCATAGTTTAGCAGCGTCATTTAAGTACTCATTTTGTGATTTTGGTGAATTAAAAATCGAAGACTTGATGGAAAACAAAACGAGTAAGGTTTTCCGAAGTTTAAGTAGAGGGGCAATTTAGTGATCAAGAGTTCATAATTTATTTCTGATGCTGTCGTCATCCCTATTATAGAACCGGCTTGAAGATAAGATAGCCAGTTCCCCATTGCGTTGGGGAAAATTGTTAAGCCCGCTTCCATCTTCGGCATCATCGTCACTTAGCATCAGGTGAGATGATGTCAAAGGCTTACCAATTGTGGATTAAAAAAAAATAGTTACGGCCAATGGAAGGATTGTAGGCTTGGAGATTTCGGCTCGCGCGCGCGTCGTCTATTCTCACTGTACGCGGTTTCTAGTTTGTTCTGTTTTCAGAGGCCGTAAGACCTTTATTGTTGTACAAAGGTAGGAACAAGAGTCAAATAAACTTAAATTCAAACCCTTCAACACAATTTTGTATTTTTTCTCTCTTGCAGCCTATGATCGCTACGTGAAGCTATGGGACACGGAGAGCGGCGCTTGCATAAACCGGTTCACTTCGCGCAAAGTGCCGTACTGCGCCAAGTTCCACCCCGACGAGGACAAGCAGCACCTCTTCGTGGCTGGCACGTCGGACAAGAAGATTATATGTGTGAGTGTTGCAGTTATATTGTGACGCCTTATTCCTGTGTGCGCAAGTGTCAATGTGACCCCGGTGGCTCATGAAATCCTTGAGCCTTCCGCAGTGCCCTGCTACTCTGCAAGTGACTCATGTCTAGCACCCATAGTCCTCTTCCTTGATCCTGTTGGTTTCCAACGTCTCCCACCTGAGCCTGCTGTAGAATGCGTACTCGGCCAAGTAGTGTTGGCTGGTATCCAGCTATACAAGTATCATCTTCATCATATCAGCCGAAAGACTGCTAAATAAAAGCCTCCCCCAATGATTTCCACAACGAATGTCATTTACTTTAGTTCTCCTACGGATCTACTTTATTTTATTTCTACTGCAACCGTCATATCACTATACTGAACCAAACCTTTTTAATCTATTTTGAAGTGATGTTATTTAAATAAGCGAGGAAGAGGAAAGGGCCTAAAACATATCCTTGCGGCACGCCCATTCTTACAGTGGATTTGTAAGCGACCATGTCTCAGTTCAGTATGTCATCCATCACATGCGAGTGTAAAACAAGCCTAACGTTTCGTTATTGCTTTTCGACAGTGGGACACGCGCAGCGGCGAAATAGTGCAGGAGTATGACCGCCATCTCGGCGCCGTCAACACCATCACCTTTGTCGACGAGAACCGCCGCTTCGTCACCACCTCCGATGACAAGAGTTTGCGCGTCTGGGAGTGGTATGTTGTGTTCTTTAATAAACAACCAGCTTTCGCCCGCGTGGACATCGTTTTTATGACTATCTTTGAGGGAGAGTGGTGCGGGAGCCGCTCCTTCGGGAACTATATCGAGCTATTCTGATTAGCAGGCTATGTTATTTCCCACCCCATCATCGATTTCTATGCAATAAATCGCGTCAATTCGTTGCTCCGTTGCGACTGTGCGCGAGGGTGGAAATGAATTTTCCCCAGATTAGTAGTCTATGTCATTTCCACAATGTCTGTGCAATAAATCGCGTCAATCCGTTGCTCCGTTGCTCCGTTGCGACGCCAACGTGCGCGATGGTAGAAATGTTTTTTTTTACAGATTAGTAGTCTATGTCATTTCCCACCCCCTCAACGATGTTTGTGCAATAAATCACGTCAATCTGTTGCTTCGTTGCGACGCCAACATGCGCGAGGGTGGAAATGAGTTTTCCCAGATTTAGTCTATGTCATTTTCCACACCCCCTAAACCATCTTTGTCCAATAAATCAAAACAATCCGTTGCTAACAAATGATGAAAGAAATTGGAATGCCAATTACTTGTGGTCAAATTAACTCAACAGTTGAGGTTCATTTAATAGGGTTCCATAGTAATTCAGTATTCAGTATTCTTTATTGTGTATAGAATCAAAGTACAAATATTTGCAGGTCGTCACATCGTCACTTACCACCAGGTGAGATGTTGTCAAGGGTTTACCAATTGTGAATAAAAAAAAAAAAAAAAAAAAAGGTGGTATACATTTAAACTAGATTCATTTAATTCTACCATTGAAGGCATATACACAGTCGTATTTAACATTAGATAGGTCTAAAAAAATATTAAAATACTTGGTTAATAAACAAAAAATAATCAATAAACCTCATTCAATAAAAATAATGACTTATGTTCTTAATTTAAAATAATTTCAATAAGTAAGCAAAACTAGTCAATTTAAGAATAATAATAATGTCAAAATGATATAGTACTAAAAGTAAAAGTAAAAAAATTGTAATATGTCAATTGCACAAAATATACTAAAATTTATTTTTTTAATGTCTAATACTATTTGTTGTGTCATCAAATAAGAAAAATTCATTAATACTATAAAAACTACATTCAGTCAACCAATTTTTTACAGATTTTTTAAAGGTATACAGGGTCTTCGGCAGATGGTTGAAAATACGAAAATGGGGGATAGGTGGGGTCGCCTCCCACCTATTTTGAGAATTAAAAAAAATCTAGGACTTGTAATTTTTTTTACAGGATTTTTTTTCCTTTTTTTAGAAATTGTGCCATTTTTATACCTTTGAACACATGTAACTTTTTGTTTTTTAAAGCTAGCTCCAAAATCTTTTTTGTAATAGACTTTTATAAGATTGTCGGCTCTAAAAAAAATTATGTTTGTTTCAAGTTATTGCTAAAAACAAAAATGTGGGCCCCCGAACTTAAAAAAAAAGTTGAACAAAAATTTAAAACTCAACTTTGCGATGCATTTAAAAAAAAAATTATGGGGCTGGAAGGCTTCTGATTTTTTTAAAACATCTCTAAAGCTTAGGCTTTTGAATAGTATGTAATTTGTTTCGGTATCTTTTTTGTAATCGGAGTTGTTAATTTTTTTTACTCAATTGGACCATGTTGACGAAATTCCACTAGTTACATGTTTTGTGAAATGTATCAAATGCAAAGTTGAAAATAATGTAAATACTTACTGTTGGGACGGTTACAAAGAGCAGGTACGTTTTTTTACATTCTTGCACACACATAATGGCTATCTTTTGTCATTTATTGGCATATTGGAGTTAGCACTTCCATATGCCAATAAAATGTCCGCATATTCCGCATTGGTAAATTGAGCCATTTTAAACCACAACAAAGTCTTAACAAAACGTCTGATAATAACAAAAAGTGACAAACAACAAAAAAACTTAACAAAAACACAAACACAGCAAAGTGAAATTAACGAAAACAAAAAAAAACGTTAACGTTATTAACGTTTGTGATTTTGTTAAGTTTTTTTGTTGTTTGTCACTTTTTTGTTATTATCAGACGTTTTGTTAAGACTTTGTTGTGGTTTAAAATGGCTCAATTTACCAATGCGGAATATGCGGACATTTTATTGGCATATGGAAGTGCTAACTCCAATATGCCAATAAATGACAAAAGATAGCCATTATGTGTGTGCAAGAATGTAAAAAAACGTACCTGCTCTTTGTAACCGTCCCAACAGTAAGTATTTACATCATTTTCAACTTTGCATTTGATACATTTCACAAAACATGTAACTAGTGGAATTTCGTCAACATGGTCCAATTGAGTAAAAAAAATTAACAACTCCGGTTACAAAAAAGATACCGAAACAAATTACATACCATTCAAAAGCCTAAGCTTTAGAGATGTTTAAAAAAAATCAAAAGCCTTCCAGCCCCATAATTTTTTTTTTAAATGCATCGCAAAGTTGAGTTTTAAATTTTTGTTCAACTTTTTTTTTAAGTTCGGGGGCCCACATTTTTGTTTTTAGCAATAACTTGAAACAAACATAATTTTTTTTTGAGCCGACAATCTTATAAAAGTCTATTAAAAAAAAGATTTTGGAGCTAGCTTTAAAAAACAAAAAGTTACATGTGTTCAAAGGTATAAAAATGGCAAAATTTCTAAAAAAAGGAAAAAAAATCCTGTAAAAAAAATTACAAGTCCTAGATTTTTTTTAATTCTCAAAATAGGTGGGAGGCGACCCCACCTATCCCCCATTTTCGTATTTTCAACCATCTGCCGAAGACCCTGTATAATCTTAATTCTTTAAAAATGTCTGGTAGCTTATTGTATATCTTTATGCTCATTATATTACTATTTTTCGCAACCATTGTCAATTTTGTAGTTGGCACGTATAGTTTATTTTTATATTGCGATCTTAAATTCCTTTTATTCATGTCTTGGTTACTTTGGAACAAATTTCTATGTTTATGAACAAATATACATGTGTCTAATATATACAAGCATGGCAATGTCAGTAGTTTGTGTTTTCTAAAATGAGGTTGGCATGAATCTGTCTGTTCTCGTCCAAATATAGCCCTTAAGCAACGTTTTTGCACAATGAAGAGTTTATCAATGTCGCAATAATTTCCCCATATCATAACACCATATCTTAAAATTGAGTTTACATATGCATGATAAGCAGTTAGAGCAGCCTGTTTTGATACTGTTTGTGTTACCCTTCGTAAGGCATATACAAAACTATTGATCTTTGCACAAATATTACCAATATGATTTTTCCAATTACAATGAGAATCAATGTCTATACCCAAAAATACAGTATTTTCAACCTTGTCTATTAAATGACCCTCGAATTTGATTTTAAATTTTTGAGTAGTACCCTGATAGGAAGAAAACTGTATATATTTAGTTTTAGTTAAATTAACTTTTAAATTATTTACTGAGAGCCATGTTACAGTTTTAGCTAATGTTGCATTTATAATTTTTCCATAATTTAGTATATCTGTCCCCCCTATGATTATGGTCGTATCATCAGCAAATAATATGCATTTTTGCGGAGCAACCGCCTTTGGTAGATCATTTATATACATAAGGAATAAAAGCGGTCCTAAAATGCTGCCTTGAGGCACACCAAACTTATTTATTGTATAATTTGATCTAAATTTCTCTAAAGCTTTGGATTTTTGGCTATACTGAGTAATTTCTACACATTGTTCTCTTTGTGTAAGATATGACCTAAGCCATTCATAAGCGGGTCCCCGGATACCATATTTGTACAGTTTAACAAGGAGCCGATCGTGACAAACAAAATCAAATGCCTTGCTCATGTCCATGAAAAGACCAGTCACTTGATTCTTCTTATTTAAGTGATTCATAACATCTCCCACAAGTTCATACATCGCCAATGTTGTACTTTTATTCTTTCTGAAACCTTTTTGTTCCTCTGTAATCAGATCATGTCTTTCAAAAAACGAGATAAGCCTTGCGTACATAACTTTTTGACGTGATAACGTCTTATAATTCGATGGAGCCGGCTGCACGCACGAAAAAACATGACTCATGCGGCGTTACCTCGCTTTGAGGCGTTCCATTTAAGGCTTGAAGTGCAAGCGAGAGCGCGCAATGAGCGACAAAGAGGCACAATCGGCCTCCGCGTTCGGCAGCGTTCGACATCTGTCTCTCTCCTACTTGAGTGAGCGATGCGTCCGCGTGGACAGCTGCTATACATTAATACATTTACATGTTTTCGTCAAGTATGAAGTGCAGTGAAAAGTGAATGTGGTGTCAATTGTTTATAGCTACGATAATTGCGGCGATAAATGTAATGATTCTTTCGATATTATGAAACCATTCCATCACTATTTTCTTATGACGTTGTCACGTTCTACTATCGTCAGTAAACTGACATTACAGACAACCGATTTTCATAAATTTTTGAAAAAATGGGTATTAAGGCAACTGGTCTGTAATTATCGAGATTCTTTTTATCGCCTTTTTTTATAAATGGCTTGACTATGGTTTTTTTGAGACATTCCGGAAATATCCCTTGTAATAGTGATAGATTTATAGTATGAATAACATGATCTATAATTATCTTAAAACTTAACTTGATGACATTAGTGGCTAACCCGTCATAGCCAACTGCTTTGGAATTGTTCAGTGACATCACAACCTTTGCTAGTTCTTCTTTGGTTACAGGATATAAAAATATACTTTCATTTACCATTCGTACATATTCATTAATACATGTCAAATTTAAGTTAGGATTACAATTATTATATACAATATTAATAAAATAGTCATTAAATTGTTTGGCAATAGCTCCCGGTTCGATTATTGAATTATTATTAACATTAATCTGAGAAACAGAGGTAGTATCAATGTCACTTGTAGTATATTCTTTAATGACATCCCATACTGCTTTACATTTATTCGTGGAGGTATTTATATATTCAGTATATTTATTTTTACGGGAGTAAACCAAGCACCTCTTTAAAATCTTTGAGTATGTTGTATAATAGTCCTTACTACATTTTTTGAGTCTAACATTGAAATAAATATTCCGTTTGGTGTGGCAACATTTCTTTAGACCTTTAGTCATCCAATTAAATTTATAGTCTTTATCTATTTTTTTCACTTTCAGCCATGGAAAACACAGATCATAAAATAGTATGTAAAGTTCATAAAACTCTTTGAAAGCGTCACTAGCAGTCTTGATGTTGTACACTTCACTGAACGACAAAGCAGATAAGCAGTCGATAAATTTTCTTATGTTTTCATCGCAATAGTCTCTTCTATAGATATACCACCATTTTGGAGAACACATACTTGACTTTTTTACAGGTATATGGTAAGTTTGGGCACTGTGGTCTGACAGACCTAAATGATGTACTTTAGCTTCACCCACTTTAATATTTGTAGCTATATTGTCTATACATGTTCTTGATTTGACTGTGATTCTAGTTGGTTCGTTTATTCGTAGTTTAATATTATAGTTTTCTAGTATTCTAACAAATTCAGTGGAAATGGATGTGGTTTTTAGAACATCTATATTGAAGTCGCCACATAGCACATACTTTTTCCTTTTATTTGTGCAGATTTTTCCGAGAAGAATATTGAGTTTTTGGAAAAACATAGAATTTGTGGATGTTGGGGTTTTGTTGGTATACACACATATTAAAACTATTGAGTGATTAATTAATGTAAAAAAAAATCGTGATTCGTAAAGAAAGTTAAAAAGCAAAAATGTACCAGGCACATGTTACCTTACTTCTAAATCATCATTTGGACTAGACTTAATTTTAAATTACCATTTTTCTATTTGTATTTAAAATAAACTTCAGATTTCGGTGCATCTTTAGTTACGAGTCCATTATGCAACCAAATATTGAAATTGTTTGAACGTGTGATCGTTTGACGTGGGCTCCAAAAAAACCACAATTAGTAGTACTATTTTCAATGCTCGTAAAGTCGTATCCATAAGCACAATCATCATCATTACAGCTCATATACGTCCCCACCGAGGGGCTCGAGCCTACCCTGAATCAGGGCGATTAGGCCTTAGTCCACCACGCGGGCCCAGTGCGGGTTGGTCGACTTCACACACAACCTTCGAGTTTCTTCGCAGGCGTGTGCAGGTTTCCTCACGATGTTTTCCTTCACCGTTAAAGCAATCGGTAAGTATGTACGTAAGTTTTTTTGAAAAACTCATTGGTACATTGGCCATCCAGATTTGAACCCGGTACCTCTGGTTAGATGGACCGAGTCGTTACCGGTTGTGCCACCGACGCTTTTTAATTATTAAGCACAATATCTGCTTAAAATTAGCAAATATTCATGTTTGTTTTATTATTAAAGCCGGTTCTCCTGCTAATATTTTTTTCGAAATCTGTCTTAATTGCGTTTGTTTTATGTCGTTTTATGATTTATGTGTAAACCTACGATGAAATGAAATGGTCGAATGAAGGTCATTGTATTTTTTTGGATTTTTCACAAAATATTTACTTTTTGAAGAGAAAAAAGAAATATAAGATAAAATCAAAATGTCTCCCTATGGTTTTCATATATTCATGCCTTATGAAAAGAATACATCATCTTATCAGCCAAAGGACGTCCACTGCTGGACAAAGGCCTAGCCAAGGATTTCCCCGACGACCGGTTCTGCGCTACCCGCATCAAGCGGTTCCCGCGACCTTCACCAGCTCATCGGTCTACCGAGTGGGAGGCCTGCTTACGCCACGTTTTCCGGTGCGCGGTCGCCACTCGAGAACTTTACTGTCCCAACTGCAATTTGTTTTACGTACTATGTACCCCGCCCACCCACTGCTCTTAAGTTTAGCAATTCTGAGAGCTATTGTCAGTTACTTTGGTTCTCCTACGGATCTCCTTGTAAAAAAAACATACCCAATTCAATGAAGTAATGACTGTGTTTATGGTTAGTGAATTTTCGTGATCAACAGGACTAAGCAACTCGTACTTAGCTACGGTCACTTCAATATTACACACTAGTGTGACTAGCTAAATCAACACCTCGTATTATTCGTATTATAAGTATGTCCTATAATGTCTAACATTTGTATCAAATATAGCCAAAGCAAAGGTACAGCTGACGCCAAACTTTATTACTGATCAAACTGTGATGCGAGTGCTTACTGCGCCGGTATAACCGAGCAGTAGGTATACCTTTACGTTCTACTATATAACACCCAAAGTTTGCTACTGCGACGCGTCCTGCGACCAACTTCAGAGCCGTAATAAAGTTAGTTGCGAGTTGTATCATATTAGGTCTTTACCTATGAAGTTGCCGATTGTATAAAAAAGTTTTAAAATGAAAATTAATATTAAGAACAATAGCTATTAAAACAAAATGTATTCTCAAAATAGCATTAGACTATTAAAAATTAAATGGTGGGAAACATATGCGTATTGTTTAGATATTTTGAGAGCACGGTAGCTTTAACCCCATGAAGACGGGTTTCTTCTCCTGAAAAAATCGCCTTTATCGAGGCAAAACATACACATTTTTTAATTTTAAAGCTCTAGAGTTATCGCAACAGTTTCTTCGTTACTAATGTCATATTTGGGAATACCCCGCATAAGATTTCGTCATATTCAGAAAAATTCAAGAAAATTAACTACTCTTAAAAATTGCCCCATCTGACCACTAAGAAAACGCCTTTGTTCGATTCAATGATACATAGTTCAGGGGATTGGTTTATGAAATACATGCCACTAGTTACTAATAAGAGACCATGCGTAGTGTCACCATAAGGTCAATAATAAAAAAACAATATCTTTTTATTAGTTAGACCTATTAGTTACAATATTAGCAGCAGAACAGCATACGCCGATGCTCCAGTTAGAATGGAAATCATCCCAGGAGGGTCTGCAGCCACCCTTATTTACAACTATCCTTATTTGTTTCTGAACAGGGACATACCGGTAGACATGAAGTACATAGCGGACCCGTCCATGCACTCGCTGCCGGCGGTGACCGCGTCGCCGAACGGCAAGTGGCTCGCGTGCCAGTCCATGGACAACAAGGTCATCGTCTTCAGCGCGCTCAACAGGTTCGTGTTTAGTTTTAGTCCAACGCTTATGACTCACTGCTTTATAATACATTTCTAAAGACACAACAAAACAAAATAGATAAACAAAAAAACAACAACAAAAAAGATAAACAATATAGATTGTTGTGTCACTATAGAGCAAAATTGTGTGTCAGTGTCATGGGCTATAAAATCATTAGAGCAATTTTCGGAAAAAAAAACTAAGACCCTGGGTTTGTATGGGAAGTAGCTTATTCCTTTTTTCTGGAATAATGGACTTCATAGTGTAGTATAAAGTTAAAGTAACGTACGAAGTTTAATTAAAATCGTGCAACTTTTTGGAGGTTAGAAGCCACATTCAATAAACATATCCTCAATTCAGTAGATACTCACCCTAGAACAAAGGGAAGATGTTAACAATGGAACAAAGAACCAAAAAAAATCTCAACTAAATGATCGACCAGTGACCACTCTATGGGAAATAAACTTATCGCAGGGCTTGTAACCAATACAACGATTGACAACGGAAGAACAGCCCAGTGACCCTTTTTTTCGATAGGAACATCATCATAAAAAGACCACGTTGACAAGATCAGTTTGAATTCAAAGCAACATCTGTAAAAACGGTGAAACGATGACACGCAGCGACGACTTTGGGAATAATAGCTCAACGTAACAACAATCAATACTAGAAGATAATAAAGAAGAGAGAAAAAACGAGTAACGGCACGCATGAAGACGCATTATTCCTAGATAAGCAGTATTATTCCTCCCCTGTAATTATGACACACAAAGTATAATATCAATCTTCCTGATACGCTGACTCGTTGCTAGTATACTTGTCGGCTCAAGATCCAGTCACTCCCATCCTAACTGCGACCACCCTACACTCCTGATCGCATCTACGTGGCCACTGGTGTCTTGGGTAGATTTCCGTCGCATAATAGCAGACAGCGATTGCTGATACACCACAGTCGTTGTTAACGTGGCCACCGTCGGATGTGCCCGGTAGGCGACAGCGGGAATCTGAGGTAGCAGACCGCATTTACTCAGGAGTGCCGTCGCATGCCAGGTGCAGCTACGGGGGACACGCTTACAACAACGGGTGCTTTAGCCTCTAATGTTCTCCTTTATACGCTGATATCAATGCCCTTGCAGAAGAACTTCTGGTCAGTGCGCCACCGGAACGGAACGGTTAAAACAATTTGTGAGAAAAATCACCTTTAGCTCAGCAGCCCACAGAAGATATTGGCCTCTGACACTTTTTTCTGTCCGCACCACTTCGTGCAAATCAGCTCTTTTGAGGGCTTTTGGATCCTTTTACACTTCATTGCTTAAAAAAATAAACGGAAGCAGATATTAAAATAATGTTATTGCCCTAATACAAATTGAGCCTAATTAGTTCAGCAATTATTCGCTAAAGCACCCGGATGAACGCATGCAGACTAGGGAGTGCAATCTTGCAGCAAAATTTCAATCTCGCAATTTGAAAAATTTAAGAGGTCTTATCTCGCAAGATCTCGGAATTTTGCGGGATCTCGCAAATCTAAGAATTATTTTTATTTACGTTTAATACGTATTCGATTGAAACTTAGTAAATTTATTGTTCTAGGAACGAAATAATTTAATAAACAAATTTACTAAATTATTTATTTAAAAAATTAAGAACCTTTTATATTTTTTATGAAAAAAAACTCTTTAAATACTCATATATCTAGAGTCTTGTCGGCTACAACTGCTTATTTGAAATCTTGTAAATCTTGCGAGATCACGCGTGATTTTGGATCAATCTTGCATAATTGGCGCAAGATCTCGGTATTTCAAGATCTCGGAATACCGAGATTGCACTCCCTAATGCACACACAAACACACACATTATAAATTCATTAGTAAGTTGGTGAGGAGTTGCGTATCCTGCAGTATCAGCTCGAGGATAACTGTTTCTTGTAATATTATTAAGGTAACAGGGTAGAAGTTGCTTACATCCCATTATCAACTAGAAAAGAGCTGATTATATACAAACGGCTGAACAGATTTTCTTGAATCAAGCTTATGACGCTCTTGATCAAGTCACCTTTCAAACAAAAAAAAACTATAATTCAAAATTGGTTCGTTCGTTTGGGAGCTACGACGCCACAGACAGACACACAGGCACACACTTCAAACTTATAACCCCTCTGTTTGCGTCGGGGGTTAAAAACTAGTACAAAAATATATTTCACATTTACCTTTTTTTTCTGTACTTTTAACATGTTTTTTTTCTACAGGTTCAAGATGAACCGGAAAAAGACCTTTACTGGCCATATGGTGGCGGGGTACGCGTGTTCCGTGGACTTCTCGCCCGATATGAGGTAAGTTAACATACTTAGATTACTTGTGAAGCGGTCGCACCTCGGTGCGACTTGCATGGTCGCGTAGATCAGGCAGGTTAACCGACCATAGGCACGGTTATTACGTGGATGGGTTTGATTGATAGCGGCATTTATCTTTACCGTTTTCTTCGCAAGGCACATTATATTATACCGTTGAATAGAATAGAAAATCTTTTATTTAGAGTACATTACAACAATTTCGTTGTTGCCGGTTTCTGCTATGTATTACTAGCATATGGTAGTCGTTAGGCCGTATCAGAGGCTAAGGCACACCCCGGACACTGCATACAATGGTCGTGAAATGACATTTCTAAAAACAAATGACGGAGCAAACAAAATCACGACAAAATCCTATACGTTCGAGAACCAAACTATAACCAATCTGTATCAATCTGGGTGACGAGGGGGTGAGGTCGCAATCTAGAGAGCGGCAGGGAGTGTCCATACTATATGTTAGTACTAACATATTATATACTTTGCCCCGGGTCTGTTAGAGGCAGGTCGAAAACTTCTAGCAGTGGGTTTCGCCATTATCCCTACAACCTTCACCAATCCGAACTTAGTATGGGAAGAGACCCGAGCCCAGCAGTGGGGACATTTTTTTTTATATTATATCAGCTCATATAAGTCCCCACCGAGGGGCTCGAGCCTACCCTGAATCAGGGCGATTAGGCATAAGTCGACCACGCGGGCCCAGTGCGGGTTGGTCAACTTCACACACAACCTAAGAGTTTCTTCGCAGCCGTGTGCAGGTTTCCTCACGATGTTTTCCTTCACCGTTAAAGCAATCGATAATTATATGTACGTAAGTTTTTGAAAACTCATTGGTACATTGGCCGTCCAGATTTGAACCCGATACCTCTGGTTAGATGGACCGAGTCGTTACCGGTTGAGCCACCGACGCTTTTTTTAGTGGGGACATTATGGGTTGTTAATGATACCTAGTTTTGTAATTTAAAAGTGTTCGGACTCAAAAGTCTGCCATGCTGACCAAAATTTGTGTCAATTTCGATAGATTCAGTCACATTACACCTGCGCTTCAGTTGAAGATAAACGCATCCAACGAGAACCAAGGCAACGTATATATATTAGTACTAACATACAGTATGGACACTCCCTGCCGCTCTCACCCTCGTCACCTAGATTGATACAGATTGGTTAGTTTGATTGTCGAACGTATAAGATTTCGCCGCCATTTTGTTTGTTCCGTCATTCGTTTTTTGAAATGTCATTTCTGGCCCGTTGTATGAAGTGTCCATGGTGTGACCAAAGTACATGGCTCACATAATCGCTAAATTTACAAGTATGTGATAGTCTTTTTCTTTTCGAATCGGTGGTTTGAATATGGTCACTTAGTTAGTTACTTTATACCTTACTGGCCCAATAGGTAGCCATGCGTATGCCACTATCAGTGGCCCCCCCAGAGGTCTACTATTGCAAGCCAATAAATGCGTCATAGTTTGTGAGCTGAATCCACATGGCCACTCTTCTCCGTCACAGAAACCCCCGCGACACATATTCTCCCTACATCGGCCATCCTGAGTCCGCAGTGTATTCAGAGATATCCAAATAGACCACGGCAAGTCGCTGCCCGGGGGGAGGCCCTCTCGTTCTGAGATAAATCTTTCTGTGACATGGAAGGTATTTTTCCATAAACTGGATTTAGCCATTGGCGGGTCATCTTGTGGCTTGGCCTACAGTGGCTAGGAAGTTCTTGCGGCTTTTTAGTCTGGGGTGGGCTGGCCTGCGTCCGAACATGGGGTGTCTGGGGTCGTGTTCTTGTTTGGTTTACTCGACTGAGCTCGCTATCTCTCTCCGAACGCCAGATGGGGCGATACCTGCCAGTGGATACAGCTTGCTTATCGGTGTCGGTTTTAAACAGCCCATCATTATCCGGCAAGTTTGATTTAGAGCTATATCCACTAGTTTCGTGTGGGCAGAGCGGTTCCATACCGGACAAGCATATTCGCCGGTAGAAAAGCAAAGCGCCAACCTGGTCGTTCGTAAAGTTCCCGGCGAAGCTTCCCACTTGGTCGAGGTCAGCCTTGCAAGGAGGTTATTTCTAGTATACACCTTCTCCGCAACGTTTTCACAGTTTGCCTTATACGTTAAGGCCCGGTCCAGCACGACACCAAGATATATAGGGTGATTGCAGTGATTAATTGGTACTCCTTCCCAACTGATGTTGAGTACACGTTGCACTTGTCGATTGCGAAGGTGAAAAACGCACGACTGGGTTTTTGCTGGATTGGGTCTCAATGAGTTTCTCTCGTAGTAGGTACTGAAAGCTTTCAGAGCCATCATTAGGTTGTACTCTGCTTCTTCAAAGCGGTTCGTCTGTGAAGCTAATGCAAGATCGTCAGCATATATGAAGCGTGACGTGTTATGTGACAGTGGTCGGGACACATAGCTTATAGAATTGATTTCCGTTGGGGTAGTAAAGTTCTCGAGTGCCGACCGCGCACTGGAAGACTTAGCGTAGGTAGGCCTCCCACTCGGTGGACCGACGACCTGGCTGCGGGATGCGTAGTGGAAATCCTTGGGAGAGGCCTTTGTACAGCAGTGGAAGTATTTCGGCTAACATGAAGTTGATGTATGAGTTCCTTGCGAAAGTTGTTCAATTTCATAAATCGATATTTTAAAATCTGGCCAACGATTTCAATGTTATTGAAGGATTTCATTGTGCTTTTTAGGGTTCCGTACCTCAAAAGGAACCCTTATAGGTTCAGTATACAGCAGGGCTTACTGCAGTCGTCTCATAGACTATCTGTTGGATTTAATGTGGTAATCACTGTACGTGCTTGTGCGTAAATTACACTTCAACAATCGGCAATTTGTTGAGCAGCTATTGCGTTTTAAGCGATAAACAATTAGTGTCAGTATGTCACACTTTATTGCACAATTCATCATGACGTGTGTAAACGTGTACTATATTGGTCTGTAAAATTCCTCAGGAAACACAAATGCCTTCACTGTTTTTAAAACATTGATCGTAGTTAGTAAAAAATACATTTTATAAAGTTTCAAATATGTACTTACGTATTTAAAAGAGAACATTAAGGAAAAAAATATAACAAACTTATAAATACGAGTTTAATACATGTCATACAGTCCTTGCAATTCACGAGCGCTCGTGAATTTTGTTTGTCGATAGTGTACGCACATTGTAATGCGGTAACGCGTTGCTGTTATTTATTCCTCTTCTTTTTGATCTATTTGATCTATTTCTCATGCGCTGGCGTCCATGCAATTCACGAGCGCGTGAATTTTGTTTGTGGATAGTGTACGCACATTGTAAAGCGGTAACGCGTTGCTGTTATTTATTCCTCTTCCTTTTGATCTATTTGATCTATTTCTCATGCGCTGGCGTCCATGCAATTCACGAGCACGTGAGTTTTGTTTGTGGATTTATTCTTCTTTCTTATGATCTATTTCTCCTGCGCTGGCGTCCTTGCAATTCACGAGCGCGTGTATTTTGTTTGTGAATAGTGTACGCACATTGTAACGCGTTGCTGTTATTTACTATTTTTTCTTATGATCTATTTCTCATGCGCTGGCACATAACAATCTATGTAACACTTTAAACTTTCACGCTTATTCATAATGACAAATTAAAAGCGGGACTTGACGTGAAGCACACGTGACATATTTTGCATTATTGCATAGTGTGCGCTGGAACGCATACTATTGCAAAGTGTGCGTAAACGGCTACCCACAAATAAAGCTTACAATGCGCTATTATCGCTATCATTAAAGAGGTCTTCGAAATGTGGACTCGTGACTCCGGCCGGAACCCTACAATAGGCCAAATTTTGAAATACCTACAAGTGACGTCATATAGCTTATCAGCGTTATTTATGTACTTAGGTCTCAGATCAAAAATAAAAGGTAGATTTAGTGTTAGCGCTAAAAACGGGGTATAAAACCGCGTCCTTTTATCCGCCTCCGTGGCGTAATGGTTAGTCCATTCGCTTCACACCTGGAGGTCCATACATACATCCGTACATTAATACATACAAACTTTCGCGTTTATAATATTAGAAGGATTAATCAAACCGAGTTTATGAAATTTTATAAACACTTTCTTTAGAAACTAATACTGTGCTTTGTCACATTTTTGTTATTTGCCAGAGTTCCGTAAGTATTATTAAAAAAAAAGTATTACTGTATTAAGTATATTTTCATTCACGCAAATCTGACAAATCACAAACAAAGATATTAGTTTCTAGAACGTGTTTACATAATTTCAATAACTTTGATTGATTACTGTTCCAATAAGAAATATACTCGGTCTGTATGATGATACATTTGTAATATTATGTAAGCTTTGAGTTTCCCAAGACAAAACAGATAAGATAAAGTAAGTTACTTTAACGCGCGCGCGCAGAGAAAAATTATAGAAAATGAACGACTAAACCCAAGACTCGATACTTGGCTCTTGCATCAAGATAACGCCCCTGCACATCGAGCCGGCAAACTACGAACTATTTGCACCAAACTGGAATCAAATTGTTGTGACAATCTAACGCCATGCGACTTTGCACTATTTCGTTATTTAAAAAAACAACTGATGGTACGCAAGTTTTCGAGCGATGACGAGCTAGGAGCTTTAGAGGAGATATGCGATTGTGTTCCAGAAGGGGATACTGGAGCAATGTGTTCTGCACCTGGTTCACACGTATGAAGACCTGTATAAATGCCAGTGGTGACTACTTCGAAAAAAAAATATATTTCTCAAAGTATAACAAAACTTATGTAGCGCCCTAGTATTTATGTTGAAATTTAAAATAGTGATGGCAATTATCGACGAATTTTCTTGGGTTTTTTTATTAAGTTCATTAGGAGTCGAATATGATATTGTATTGCCAATCTTCGAGAACCAAATAGGCAGGTACGTAGGGAAGTGCTATGAAAACTGATACTCTATTGTTCATATGTCCGACTCTGCGAGAGATCAAATCTTCTTATAAAAGGTTTTTACGTTTCTCTAGTCACATAAATTCCTTAAGTCGGGTTTTTTTTTATTTTGTCCTTTTTAATCACATTTTAACCGTCGTCGTGAGTTTTTTCTACATTTTTAATTTTGCTTTTTACTGTTATAGTAATATTTCTTTTTAAATAACAATTACGGAACTCTGGCAAATAACAAAAATGTGACAAAGCACAGTATTAGTTTCTATAGAAAGTGTTCATAATTTTTTTATAAACTCGGTTTGATTAATCCTACTAATATTATTAACGCGAAAGTTTGTATGTATAGATGTTTGTTACTCCTTCACGATTCAATCACTGGACGGACCGGGATGAAACTTGGCACACGTATAGGTTAGGTCCTGGAAAAGGACATAGGCTACTTTTTACCCCGGGAATACGTCTTATTCCCACGGGAAAATGAAAAACAACGCGGGCGTAGCTGCGGGCGGACGGCTAGTATTCAATAAATTCAAACTTCGTTTGTATGAAGCGCGCTAGGAATACACTCCTCTTAAATAATGAAAAACAAAGAAAGAAATCTTTCCCTGCCCCGCACTCATTCACTGCCTTTCACCCTCTATTCCCGTGCACCCACACTAATGCAAAAGCCATGCCAGGAATCAGCATTATTTACCTGTACATAAGTGGCGTCATTCTAAATCCAATATGGCGGACCAGTTATTTTTTTATGCATATGGGTATCAAATGAAAATGTTTGCTGAAAATAATACGAAATAATTAAAATTATTTTAAAATTAAAGCTTCTACCTAAAAGCTTTCGAAAATTAGTAGTATAATATTAATTATTATATGTGATATTATTATTTTCGAGTTGCTTATATTATTATTTTTGTAGAATGTACTATAAATAATAAACTTAATTAACAGTGGGCGGGGCAAGTAGGACGTAGAACAGATGGCCGTGTGGGTAGTAAAGTTTTCGAGTGGCGAACCAGCACCGGAAGACGTAGCTTAGGCAGGTTTCCCACTCGGTGGACCGACGACCCGGTGAAGGTCGCGGAACGGCTTGCGGCCAGCGCAGGACCGGCCGTTGTGGAAATCCTTGGGGGAGACTTTTGTCCAGTAGTGGACGTCTTTCGGCTGATATTATTATGATGATGAATGTAAATAATAAATTGAGTTAATATTGTGTATGTAGGTATTAATCTATACATATTATAAAACAAAGTTCCCTACCGCGTCCGTCTGTCGGTACGGTCTGAACGCGTTAAACTAAGAAACTACCGAACGGATTTTCATGCGGTTTTCACCAATGGACGGAGTGATTCACGAGGAAGGTTTAGATATAAAATTCTGCTGTGCTGCATGAGGCTTACTTTACCGGCTGGAGACTTGATGTTGGAGTATTGCGCTGCTGGTTGAATAAAGGAGCGTTGATTGTGTTCAGCTCGGGGTCACCACTGTTGGAACGGTGAGATCACGTCGGCGTCACCAATGTAGAATCAGTGTGTTTCTACTCTTCGAGAGCTAGGCGAGTTGGTATGTCTGGGGTCCGATTGTAGACCAACCGTTGATGGTTGATATCTGTATATATACTCAGTAGCGAAGAAATGTTAATAGCGCGTTCTAGATGTCGTATTTCTTTTGTCCTCCTGTCGCGTGTGTTAAGGTTCAGTGGCGGTTTACTGCAGTTGCCGCCACAAACCTATAAATCTAGCTTTTGTTCTGACTACAACCTATAAAATCGGTTGACTTTTATGAGGTTATAATCTAGCTTCTGTTCTGACTACAACCTATCAAAATTTGGTCAAAACCGGTTAACTTTTATGAGGTTACAATCAATGATCTTAACCCTGCAGTGATCGCGCGGATTACATATGTAATCCATGGAAATTAAAAATGAACTTATTCGTAAATAGTTCAAGTGTGTTACACTTTAAGTATGATAACCCCCACCCCCGCTCTGTTCATTCCAAATATGTATGTAGTTCCCGTTTAGAAAATAATAGTTCGTATAAAGGTCTTATATAATTATAATCCAAAGTAAATTTTCAAAGACGATTTAGAAGAAGTTTGCTTTTTGGTTTGTTTTAACAAAACTATTAATTATTCTGTTCAGTTTCTTATTATAATTTAATTTCAGTTATGGCAATTTGCCATTTTCCAATAAAATAGCTATAACATAAATGAATTATTTTTTTTAAAATAGAAAATAATTTGGCATACATATGTAATCCACGCGACCACTCAAGTGACTTTTGGGGGCGCGACCACTGCAGGGTTAAACATCATGAATATCTACTTGGCTTGTCCATGTAACTGTTTTTGAAGGTATCATATACATATTGTGTACAGGTACATAGGCATAACACACGATACCACTAGGCTGTACAACTTTCTCTTCTGTTACGAAGGTGTACACGCGACCTCGCTTCCCAATACAAGTACACACATATTAATTAGGTACATAGTTCGGTTAATAAGTAGGTCCTGTTGGCCTATCAGCTTGTTGATTTTTATGTAGAGTTCATTAAACTTTTTTTTTTGCGAATTTACTATGGTTCTCTTGGGCACATTTTTTCAGTATTTAAAGTTTTTTTTATTGATTACAAAAAACAAGCTTGTAACATTAATAAAAAGTAAACAATTGCAGTAATTGATAAAGCTGTGTGATGACTTGATGAGTGTAATCCCATTAACATCATACATGCTCAGTAAGTAGGATTTACTACTGTACAAAGAGGCTGTGTAAGTTGGCATTTGCAACACAATGCATTGTTTCTTTAGACGTTCCATTTTCAAATCACTTCACGTCACCCTATGCTTGAATTGTTAAGTGAACTTTACAGTTCAAGCTATGCAAAACTCTTTAGTGAAACAATCTCTTTTCTTATAAAATGATAAGAAAACTTTTTACAAAAAAAGGAAATGGCGGCATTTCATTTCATTTGATGCTTGTTTTCTTGCGACTGTAATAAAATAAGTTATTACAAATTTTTACTAGTTAGTTCAGCATGTCAATTACTTCATCCGATGAAGAACTGGCCTACACGCCTGATTTCTATCATCGAGAAGCAAAAGATGTTGTACAAAATCTTTTGCTGAACAAATCCAGAGACCAATATCCCTTAAATCCTATGAATATTTCAATAAATGGCGTGCAGAAAAAGGAATAAAATCTTTTTCAGAATGTGTATTGATTGTGTATGTAAGTCAGCTCTCTAAACTAAAACTTACAAACCATCATCATTGTGGAGTTCCTACTCTAACTTACGTCGCATGAATGATGTTAAGTAGAATGCTTAACTCGGTTGTACGTAGCTACTACACCCTCGAACTATATTCTCCCTCCCTCGCTTCGCTCGCTCGGTCGTTTAAATATCTCGGGTGCACTCGATCAATTGGCCAAATTGGATCTTATTCTGTAATAGATTTCTTACATCCCTTGTTATATCTCCGAAACTGTTCACCGCCGCCCTGGAAGATGTTTTTAAGCTTCTGGACTGGGGTGGACTCGGCATCAATATCAACGGCGAGTACATATCCCACCTCCGATTCGCTGACGATATCGTGGACATGGCTGAGACTATGGAAGACCTAAGCACAATGCTCAATGCCTCGGTAAAGTTTCTCAACAAGTGGGCCTTAAAATGAACATGGACAAGACGAAAGTAATGTTAAATGTCCGTGTCGCACCCACCCCTCTAAAGGTTGGAGACTCTACACTGGAAGTTGTTGACGAATATGTATACCTGGAACAAACAGTCCAGCTAGGCAGGTCCAACTTCACGAAAGAGATCAATCGACGAATCCAACTCGGCTGGGCAGCGTTCGGGAAGCTTCGCAATATCTTCACGTCCCTAATACCGCAGTGTCTCTAGACTAAGGTCTTTGACCAGTGTGTGTTGCCAGTGATGACTTACGGAACTGAGACATGGTCGCTTACTATGGGCCTCATAAGAAGGCTTAACGTCACCCAAAGGGCAATGGAGCGTGCTATGCTCGGAGTTTCTCTGCGTGATCAAATCAGAAACGAGGAGATCCGCAGGAGAACTAAAGTAACCGACATAGCTCACAGAATCGCTAAACCGAAGTGGCAGTGGGCAGGGCGCATAGCTCGTGGCGACCGCGCACCGGAAAACGTAGCGGTGGACCGGCGACCTGGTGAAGATCGCGGAAAGCCGATGGATGCGGGCAGCGCAGGACCGGTCGTCGTGGAAATCCTTGGGGGAGGCCTTTGTCCAGCAGAG
Organism: Coleophora flavipennella; assembly: GCA_947284805.1. Taxonomy (NCBI): domain Eukaryota; kingdom Metazoa; phylum Arthropoda; class Insecta; order Lepidoptera; family Coleophoridae; genus Coleophora; species Coleophora flavipennella. The sequence goes on from OX369307.1 coordinate 4,367,103, forward strand.
GACGATTTTTGGCTGATATGATGATGATGATGATCCCTTGTATAACAATCTACTATCAACGGGTCCTACCCTCGTATATTTTCAATTCTTATTGCCTATATTTATACTCCTAGCAATGTTAACTTTTCCCTTTATTATTTTTCTTTTCAACCGACTTCCAAAAGGAGGAGGTTCTCAATTCGATTGTATGTTGTTGTTTTTTGTATATTTGTTACGCGATATCTTCGCAGATTGAGACCGATTTTCATAATTCTTTTTCTATTCGATTGGGTATGCTTCCAAGTTTGGCCCCATACAAATTTTATCCAAGATATATTTAGATTATCCACAAAAACCTAAAATAATAATACAAAATTGTACGAAGTTGTGCCGATGGAGGTCGTTTTTTACCGTGTTCGTTTCCAATTATTATTTTTCTTTTTATTCTTTGTCTAACAAAGTTTGTAGAATAGTGGTTACTTCAAGAGACAAACACATATCTTCCTATAGGTATAGGTTAATGTATCCGATAATATAATTATCATAACGTTTCCGTATATTTGCCACTAAATAATACATAAAAGAAACAACATAATAGTAGGTTTAGGTTTTGTGTTCCGAGGTGAGCAAATGAATAAATAAATTGTACAGCTTCGCTGTGCATACTTTCTCGCGAAGCCTCAACCATCTGTCGTAGTCTAGCATACACAAATCAACTATAAACATTACACTTCCTTAGTAGCAAAGATACAGTAAGGCATATCACACTTGATGAATTATTTCCAAATATATTTTTTTATGGGAGGTCCTTTACTTCGATTTTTCCTGGAATAATTAAGTACCAAGTGCAGTAGGCCTTATTAAGTTTTTTCACAAAGTTTCATCAAAATCGTTAGAGTCCTTTTTGAGAAAATGTAACAAACTACCTTTTCTATGGGAGGTACCTTATTCAGATTTTATTGGAATAACAAACTACTGCGTGCTTGTACCGTGTAAAGTTATGGTAAGGTACCGAGTTTCATCCAAAATTTATTTTTGCTTTTTTACTATGATGGCAATCCTAAAAAATCAAGTTAGGGGAAATTTGAATAAAACGGCTGGAGATATAAAAATATTACTGCCTGAACTCAAATTACACCCAAATCCGACCAGTACTTTGGGAACTTGAGCACCGGACGGACGTATACACACACACACATACACATTTTTTTTGTTTTTTAGACTATTAGTGTAAGACAATCAATCCCTATCAAAATCTTAACTTCGTTTTTTTTTGCCATCACAATATCTTCTTCACTCCTTCGTCGCTCTAAAGTAAAAATGCTTAATTTAAATGTTAAATGTTCCAATATTATAATAAGTTTAGGTTTTGTGTTCCGAGTTTTTTTAATAGGAACTAAATAAGAATGTTAACTTTTTGTTTGCATTAAAAATAATGAAGGTAAATCTCGTTTTGGAATTTCGCAAATTAACCAACGTTGTCGACTAAGGACCGATCGCCCTAATTCAGGGTGGGCTCGAGCCCCTCGGTGGGGACGTATATGAGCTGATATGATGATGATCCAACGTCTAAATCAATAAATTTGGTTAAATTACTAAATTTAATTATTCTATTTGTCTTGTACATTTTTTTGTTTTTTTTTTAACTTTTTATTGAATTTCTTGTTACAAAACATAAAAAAGTTAAAGTACAAATGTTATTCTATAATGGTTTAAAATTAAACGTAGATAAATTTGCTCCACTTAATGGTATTTTCTGACATTTCATTCAGCTGGTGTATTGTAGGGTCAAGACCGCTAACTGATTCGAATCCATATTTTTTTAAGTAAGTACTTAGGGCTAGTTAGGGTAGGTAGATGGGGCAGTAAATTTCTCGAGTGGCGACCGAGCACCGGAAAACTTAGCGTAGGCAGGACTCCCACGCGGTGGACCGACGACCTGGTGAAGATCGCGGGAAGCCGATGGATGCGGGCAGCGCAGGACCGATCGTCGTGGAAATCCTTGCGGGGGCCTTTGTCCAGCAGTGGACGCTATTCGCCTGATATGATGATGAGTTAGGGCTAGAGCCTGAGGCCTCTTTTCAGGGTACCGCAGACAAACTAGGAACCCTTATAGTTTTGCCATGACCGTCCGTCTGTCAGTCCCTGTAGAAATATATTTTTTTTTAGTTCATGCACTCTATATGGTTGTCCTATAATAAAATAATCTACAACCTTGTATCTAAAACCATTCAATTTAAAAAGTAACATTGTTTTTGTCTGTGGTTCCCTTTCTATAATCTTTGCTTACCTACCTTTAGTGGTGGCCTTGTAGTGGCTTGAATAAAACAAAATCTTTTCTAAAATTTGGATATGGGAAGCCGCTGGATGCGGGCAGCGCAGAACCGGTCGTTGTAGAACTCCTTGGGGGAGGCCTATATCCAGCAGTGGGCGTCCTTCAGCTGATATGATAGTAGCTAAAGTATCTTTATTTTTTTAAACTAAATGATGTATCCAAAACCATAATGCCCTAATAAAGGGCTCAATTTTTTTTACCCACAATCGGTAAAACCATCTCACCTGATGGTTGGATCGTTTAGGCATAGTAAAATGGTTTAGGGTATCGTTGAATAGGTCTTTCCAAACTACTCAGTTTTTTTTTTTTTTTTTTTTAATGCACAATTGGTAAACCCTTGACAAGATCATTTTTCCGATAAATAATTCGTTGTGATTTTTGTTTGATTTACATGTCCCCGCTCCTTACAGCTACTTACACCGCTGCTGGTTAAAAAAAGGATAAGATATACAAAGTGTTTATTTAAAACGGAAATCTGAACAGTATTGAAAGTAGTACAGAAGATAATTAATTTAAAAGTAAAATTATCACGGCCAAGTAGGTATTCTTAGTTTAGGAGTACCTAATAGATAACCAACCAGCCCAGTGTCCGCGTGGTCAACTAAGGGTCGAACGCCCTAATCAGGGTAAGCTCGAGCCCCTCGGTGGAGACATAAATGAGCTGATATGATGAATAGTCGACCGACTGTTAAATATGGGGAAGGCAAAAAAACGGGATCTGCGCGGGCGAAGTCGTGGGCCACAGCTAGGATATATAAAAATACCTACATATAAAAGTCTGTATATATAAAAGGAAACAGTGACTGACTGACTGATCTATCAATGCACAGCTCAAACCACTGGTCGGATCGGGCTGAATTTTGGCATACATATTGTAATTATGACGTAAACATCCGTTAAGAAAGAATTTTGAGAAAATTCCCAATGGGAACTTTAAAAAACCGGATCTGCGCGGGCGATTCTTTCTTTCTTTTTTTTTTTGCTTCACCTGCGTGGACAACGTTTATATTACATTTCGAGAGTACGCAGAGCGTATTAAATACACGTTAATGTATTTATATAGTTAAATGTGTATTAAATACACGTTAATTAAATGGGCTTTCGGACAGTATTTTTTATAAACCAAGTTTAACACAATAATATAAAACTATACGGGTTTGTTTGCATTGTGTCACTACTAGAAGTTTATTATTTTAAGGATTGCGTCGTATTTTGCTATAGAACCCTAAAAAACTGGTATCACTGGCTTCACCCACGTGGACAACGTTTCTATGACTTTTCGAGGGTGCGCAGTGTGTGAGCCGCAGGCGGCTCGCGAGCGTGAAAAAAAGTAGCCTATGTGTTAATCCAGGTCCTAATCTGTCTACCTACCAAAATTCAGCCAGATCCGTTCAGAAGTTTTTGCGTGAAGAAGTAACAAACATACACACTCACAAATTTTCGCCTTTATAATATTTGTGTGATATTAAACTTATAAGGGCCAATAGGTACATATTATTGGTCTACTTTGTAAGCTATTGACGCACAAACATAAATTTCCATTGAATTTAAATTAATTGCATAATTCATAAGGTGATTAATGTTTTTTTTTTTTTTATTTAAACAAAATGTGTTATTTTCCACACTTAAATACTTTTCTGATGTAAGTAAGTATTTTAGAAGGAAACACTTGTGTTAACTACAATATCTCATAAAAAGAAACACCCTACGTCACATTAAATTATTACCTACCTATTACTTATAATTACTAACTTTAATTTAAAGTTACCTAGGTAATGCAGTTAGAACATAGGGTTTTTAAATGGTTGGTGTAATTCAAATTTAAAAGGTGGCTCTTACCTGTGGCAAAGTTATATAAATAAGTACTAACATACAGTTTGGACACTCCCTGCCGCCCTCTAGATTGCGACCTCACCCACTCGTCACCCAGATGGATGCAGATTGGTTATAGTTTGGTTCTCGAACGTATAGGATTTCGCCGTGATTTTGTTTGCTCCGTCATTTGTTCGCTTCGCTTTTCCCCAACCATACTCAAAACTTTCGCGTTGCTCTTTTGTTTCTCCGTCCAGCTAATCTTTTTCATTCGTCTCCAGCACCACATTTCAAATAATTCGAGTCTCTGTCTTTCCTTCTGTGTATTGCTACCATAAATTGCAATAATCCATATGTAAGCATTTATTGTAGCTCACAGAATTGCTAAACTTAAGTCGCAGTGGGCGCCGGGGCACATAGGTCGTAGAACAGATGACCGTTGGGGTAGTAAAGTTCTCTAGCGGCAAAAAGTAAAAAATATTATTTTATAACTATCGGCGACCGCGCATAGGAAGACGTAGTAGTGTAGGCAGGCCTCCCACTCGGTAGACCGACGACCTGGCAAAGGTCGCGGAAAGCCGCTGAATGAAGGCAGCGCAGGACCGGTCGTTGTGAGTATCCTTGGGGGAGGCCTTTGTCCAGCAGTGGTCATCTTTCGGCTGATATGATGATGATGAATTATTAGGGTTACATAAAGCTCCTATACAGTGAGGAGGGATGATTTTTGGGATTGTCAATAAATAGCTCTTTTAAAATGAAGTAGAGTTTTTTAAAACACATTTTTGTCAGGTGTGCTGTTTGCAAGATATAGACATATACTCATAGATCTCCCCCGGCGTTTCTGAACGGTTTGACCTAGAAATTGAAAATTATAACAGGTATCCTGTGATAAACAGTTTTTTAATTAAAAATCAATTACTGCGGAACCCTGCACTATGCGTGGTCCGAGACGCACTTGGCCGGTTTTATATTTTGCAGTTACAACCCGCACTGGGCCCGCGTGGTTAACTAAGGCCCGATCGCCCTAATTTAGGGTAGCCTCGAGCCCCTCAGTGGGGACGTATGTGAGCTGATATGATTATATTTTGCAGTATCGTGCACTCGCCGTACCATGGAAATTATGAAACATCCTACGAATAATAATATTCGTAGGAAATGTCCTTTCACAACAACACTTATTTGATTTTACCCCACTGCGCATAACGGAGGGTAATGTTTTTCGAATATATTATGTATGTCTGTCTGTTTCTTTGAACGAGCCTGTAGCTTAAACGGCTTGAGGGATTTTGAAGTGCGGTGTCATTAGATTCGTCTTGATCCCGAAAGTGACATAGGTAGGATACATTTTGACCCAACTGCCTAAAAAAGAGGGAAAATAAGGGTTAATATTTTTATCAAGTTTAAGTTAGTGAACGTCGGTGTCGTAATTGCTGGGGCCGGAAGGCCATGTTAAGGTACAAATCCTAGCACGTAGGTACCAATGTATTTTCGATTGTGTACGTTTATCCGACGCTCTTACGGTGAAGGAAGACGTCGTGAGGAAACCTGCACACGCCTGCGAATAAATAGAAAGGTTGTGTGTGAAGTCGACCAACCCAAATTGGTCCCGTGTGGTGGACTAAGGCCCGATCGCCCTATTTCAGGGTAGGCTCGAGCAAGTTTGGTGGAGACGTATATGAGCTGATATGATGATTAAATTAGTACCTATTTATTCAACAAAACCTCGCTAACTTTATTAGTGCTTGGTCCCTTTGAGATAATACGTTCACAAGTCATTATTGTAGCTCTCCTATTCAGTCGCAGGTTCGTTGTATCCACGGAAATCGGAATAATACTATATAGATATCGTATCATAAGCTAGCAAGCTATCGTAATAATATTTGTATGGTATCGTTCGATTCATGCGTGACTTTGTCATGGCAGTGAATTTAAATAGCTCACGCCTCACTCGTGCAAAACCAGATAAAACTGAATCCATACAATCGATTAGTGATATCTAGTATAATAATCTCATGAGGAGTGATAGCGAGGTCTCTTTCAATATAAGATTTAGAGACTAGTTTAATAATCTTTGAGAAGTAGTGACATCAAGGTTTATGTTATACTTACCTAGTATTTTAGTTGAATTTGTGATGGCTCTATCATATTTATAAATGAATATCAAAGATTCTTGTTCAAAAGATTTGAACATAAGAGAATAGTATAATAATCTTTGAGGAATAGTGACATCAAGGTTTATGTCATAGTACTTACCTAGTATTTTAGTTGAATTTGTGATGGCTCTATCATATTTTTAAATGAATATCAAAGATTCTTGTTTTTATGATTTGAACAAAAGATTTAGAGCCTAGTATAATAATGTTTGAGAGGTAGTGACGTCAAGGTTTCTGTCATAGTACTTACCTAGTATTTCAGTTGAATTTGTGATGGCTCTATCATATTCATAAATGAGCATCATAGATTTTTGTTTTTAAGATTTGAAAAAAAGATTTAGAGACTAGTATAATAATGTTTGAAAAGTAGTGACGTCAAGGTTTCTGTTATAGTACTTACCTAGTATTTTAGTTGAATTTGTGATGGCTCTATCATATTTATAAATGAGCATCATAGATTTTTGTTTATAAGATTTGAACATAAGATTTAAAGACTAGTATATCGTATATCATATTTATAAATGAGCATCATAGATTTTTGTTTATAAGATCTGAACAAAAGATTTAGATACTAGTATAATAATGTTTGAGAAGTAGTGACGTCAAGGTTTCTGTCATAGTACTTACCTAGTATTTTAGTTGAATTTGTAATGGCTCTATCATATATATTAATGAGCATCATAGATTTTTGTTCATAGGATTAGAGATGCTTCATGACCCGAGCACAATCAATTTTTAGAGTTGGACTTCTGATGAAGTCCGTCTTATGAAACAGTCTCTTCTTCAGGGTGATCTTATTCACGAAATTATGTTGTGACAGGGGGCTCAGAAAGAAATTCAATATGGAGGACGCTTGACATCTTTTCTGTAATTAAAAAGTTTTTCCTATGGTAGAGCGTCGGTGGTGTAATGACTAGGGTCGCTACCTCCTGTCCGGGAGGTCGTGGTTCGAGTGCTGCCACGTACCAGTGTATTTTCGAATTTCAGTTTCATATGTACGTTTACCCGACGCTCTTACGGGGAAGGAAAACACATCGTGAGCAAACCTGCGCACACCTACGAAAAAACTCGAAGGTTGTGTGTGAAGTCGACCAACCCGCACTGGGCCCGCGTCGTTGACTAAGGCCCAATCGCCCTAATTCAAGGTAGGCTCGAGCCCCTCGATTGGGTCGTACATGAGCTCATAGGGCAGAGGGCGTCAACGGTGCTCTGCCATTGCGTTCTGTCTTGGGCTACGACAACACGATCGCCTTCAAATCAGCTGCTATCTGAACGCCGACAGGATTGTTTGAGACGGCCACGCTTTCTCTTGCCTTGTGGGGTTCCCTGTAGCGCTTGTTTGTATGTGTGTAGGGTTTCTTCGAAGAGTGTGACCAAGCCTAGTCCACTTGCGACGTCTGATCTGGTGTCCAATCGGCGTTTTGCGACAGGATATCCCTCAGTTGTTCTCTTATCTTATCAGGATATCTTTTCGTGCCAGCTAGTAGATACCAAGATTTTGTCGGAGGCACCGGTTGACGAAGACGAAGATTTGATGTTTTTGGTGACCCTCCACGTCTCGCACGTACATACACAGGAAGGTGTAAGTAGTTCGGAGCTCTCTATGTAATTGCTCGTTTATAGTTTTTTGATGTGTAACATCTCTCCTCTCACTTCAATTTGTGGTTGTGGGTGAAATTCGTGAAATGGGACGGAAGAGTGTAACAGGAAATGCGAATGTTTTTTAAGTCACGAAGGCTAAGGAAATATGGCCATGCCGCCTAATGTGAGGCCGAACGCAAAGATGACTTACTATCCGAAGGCCCGGCCCTTGAATGAACAAATTTTGATCACGTTTAACATCATATGCGGCTACTGTAAGGCTCGCTCGTTTTTTTTTTTAATTTAGATACCTACCTAGTATCATCGGCTGAGGACAACGGTTGTTTTATGTATTGCAAAACTGGCTTACTTGCATGTTTTATCGCAATATATGAATATACCATTGACCTTTATATGCGTACTCCAACCTCGTTACAAAGGCCATGTTGATTGTTTTGTTACTTCATTGTTTATTTTAATAGGTACTTAGGTACTGAGATAGATTATCGTGTTTTATATAAATTGAATAGTAATGCTCTTGCGTTGTTAGGTTATTTGTAAAGGTTAGTTAACCGCTATTTATATACTTATGTATGTATTTTGACGTGATAACGTCTTATAAATTGATGACACGGGCTGCATGCACGAAAATGTGTCCCGTTACGTGACGAAATTGTCCCGTTACGCCAGTACGCTGAGCCAAACGTGCAAGCGAGAGTTGTACTTGTACTTGCTTAGGCCTTGGGGTCTGGGGCTTGGGGCCTGTTAAGGGCAAGGTCAAGTTAAGTTAAAAGGATTAAAAGTACTAAGCTTCCAGGATCTTACAAGAGGTGTTTCAATTAGGTCCATTCTTTGTGAGGAAATGCTAAAGAGTTAACTCACCCGACTATGGGCGGTATCTTACATCTCCTTAAACATCTCCTCTCAGCTCCTGAAGAAGTTTTACTTCAGTCGTGTGGTCTAAAGTACACAATCGTTCGGCTTGTGACACGTTATCACGTAAAATTGTCGTCCGCAAACCGACTTTTCACATCTTCACCTCTTGACACGACTTATGTTCCTGTATTATATGTCAAGACATGAAGTTGTGTCTCAGCCTTCCTCTTCCCTCTCCCTGTTATGATTTTACGGGTGTCTTAACACTTTTTTGTGTCCTATTTCCTCAGAGATCCAACTTACTAGCAGGTAATGAAGTTCTATATCTTACAATAGAGAAGCAATGTCTTTTCACGGCACGACAGATAGAGAGGTGGAATCAGTAACAGAATACAAGACTTAGATGAGAAAAATAAACTGTATGAATATTACACTATTAATATCTTACACTCACTACAGCAACCTATCAGAAATATGTATATGTCACCGTACAATTGTAAAAACCGTTAGATTATAATCTAACGAGATCTATCTCGCGAGACTGAATTGTCGAAAGATTGTGAACCGTAACATACTGCTTACAATTTCACTAGTGTCATTGTAATGTCACTAGTGACATTAGAATAACACTTAAACACTGGATAAATGAGCGAGTGAAGCAAGTCATGTTAGGTTTGGTCAGGTTTGATTTATTATTAAAAAGTCAAAGAGCCTCGCGAAGAAGAAATCATCGGTTTTATTCGAAGATACAAAAATAGGTCGTGAAGTTGTAAGCCGATTGGCAATTTACCGTGATATTATAATCTCACTATAGTTAGTGTAGTGAAATTGTAATATCACGATTTTATCAATATACCGGCGACATACATAAGGCGTAGAGGGCCAGAATCTCCCTTTGGAGATATAAATTCATTGCCTACAGGTATACCAAGAACTTCCTCGTATTGGTCTAGTATAAAATTTCACTGTGCCCGGTAATTTCTTTCGAGAAACAGTGGTCACGTGGGTGACACTAGATTACGTCATCGCCGTTTCTGTGTTGCCACTGGTGCGGATCGTAACTCCCCGAGTTTCATTATTATTGTGTGATAGTTAACGTAAAAATAGTTAGATTATACGAGTATTTAAAAAATACTTAAATTCACGTTTGACTATTACGCATACGAATTTTTTTTTCTAATCTCTAAGCCTAATTATTACATTTAAGGATACCTCAATTTCTTGTTTTGCACCAATAAAGTGGTAACTGGACCATGACTTAGTCAAGTGTCACTCCCGGAAGAGAAGACCATATTAGCGGGCTATTACACTGTCATAGCAAATCATAGACATAAATGATCCTAGACCTATGTAGCCCAATTATCACATCTGATCCAAGATCTAGTACATTGGCGCTTTTGTAGAATCATATCTTACAGTATGTTGTCAAAAATTATCATTGGGCTACATCTAGGATCATATTATGTGTAATATGGCCCTAATTATTATCACATGACATCATAATCGCCGTACATATTTTGTCCCCTCGTCACTCTACAGTTCACGGCCTCTTCCTAGAGCACAGGAAGCAGAGATAGGAAGTAGGGTGCACTTGCCAACCAGTAGGTAGATTAGACACGTGATTCTCTGTGTGGTGTAAAAGTATTATGAAGCAAAACATGTTTACCTACTTGACCGCCTTCGTGGCGTAATGGTTAGTCCATTACGAGTAGCTTCAAATTAGGAGGTCGCGGGTTCGGTTCCCGGCGGGTTCTAACTTCGTAAGACTCTGTTTGGTTGGTGGTAGGGTATTAGCACGCCTGGCTAGCTGCATTCATCTTATCTATATAAGACTTGCCGCTAAATATCAATGTTAACAGCATTGATGTCTTCGGGCATGAAGATAATATGATCGCTAGTTCCCCATTGCGTTGAGGAATATTGGTAACCCCCCCTCCATCTTCGGCATCATCGTCACTCATACCATCAAGTAAGATAATGATAACGCGAAGGGCTTATCAATTGTGGATAAAAAAACCCGGCAAAGTGCGAGTCGAACTCGCGCACGAAGGGTTCCGTATACCATTATCTATAAAAATTACTCTTGTTGTATGGGATCCCCCCCCCCCCCCTGTAAATTTGTTTTATTTTAATATTTTAATTTAATTATTAATTTTCAAAGTGAATATATAACTAAATATTCTGTGAATATTACAAGCGTCTACCTGTTGCCGTTATCAATATCAAGCAAAAAAAAATCATGTTTGTTGTATGGTAGCCCCCTTAAATATTTATTTTATTCTGTTTTTTAGTATTTGTTGTTATAGCGGCAACATAAATACAGTAAAAATTTTAACTGTCTAGCTATCATGGTGCATGAAATACAGCTTGGTGATCGACGGACGGACAGAGAAGTCTCAGTAATAGGGTCCCGTTTTTACCCTTCGGGGACGAAACCCTAAAAACCTAAACAATAACGTAGGTTATCGCTTTGTATGTAATTGGGCCTTGAGCTAAACAAATTACTTATAATTGTAATTGTAGCCTACTATCCTATATTTATTGAATACTTTGAACTGTTCGTAGCTCATTGCGTCATCGATCATGCAGGTTAACTGACCTGAAGCACGGTAATTGCCTAGATGGGTTTGACTATGAGTGGCATTTATTCTTCGCGAGGCACGTAAAGCCGATGGTGTCGGTTGCTATCACTAGATGGCTGTCGTTGAGCCGTGTCAGATGCCTATCAAGATCAAAAGCGATCCTATCAAGGCGATTTGAAAAACTTCTAAGAATGGGATTCGCAGTGTCTTATATGATTCTAATTTCTGTGGGTTCGCCGCAAGCTTTACAATCTTCGCCAATCCGGACTTGGCCCCAGTGTGTGGAGTACGGCCTAACTATCCCGAGTTTGGGAAGAGACCCGTGCCCCGCAGTGGGGACGTTTACGGTTTGTTAGCGACTTTGAACTGTAGGCCAGAGCTGTATTTAGGATAAGAGTTACGCGATAGAAAGAGAGACAACTTGTAGGTGAATATAAAGAACTGTAGGTAATTGGCGCTGTGCGGACCTGAATTGCACTTTATTGTGTAGTAGCCAGAGTCGCCATTTATTTGAATGATTTTGCGGAGTGGGACTTTTTTTTAAGTTGTAAAAAGTCTTTATGCTTTGATTTAGGTAGAGAACAAAAGAGCTACGCGGTTACTGTATGTTCTGGTTTAAAGGACCTTTGTAGAGTTCCGGAGCCTAAATAGCAGAAAACGGAACCATTATTATTTCGCCATGTCCAGTTTAGCAGTAGTTTCGAATATAATATTTTGAAACAAAATGTCTAAATAAGTATTATTATATTATCTAGCCGACACGCACTCACTTGTAACTGTTTTTAGGGTTCCATAGTCAACCAGGAACCCTTATTGTTTCTACATCTCTATCCATACTACTGTCTGTCCGTCTGTCCGCGGTTAAACTTATAGAGACTATGAATAGGTACTATAAAGCTGTAATTTGGCATGGGTATGCATATTAATCACGCCGACAGTGGTGTTGTTTTCAAGATTTGTTTTAATAAAACTAATTTTTAGGGTAACTCCCTGCTACAATTTTTTTTTAATTATTTTTTTATTCACAATTGGTAAACCCTTGACAACATCTCACCTGGTGGTAAGTGACGATGTTGCCGAAGATGGAAGCGGGCTTACCAAGATTCCCTAACGCAATGGGGAAACTGGCTATCTTATCTTCATGCCGGAACACACCAATGATATCAACATTGATATTTGGCGGCAAGACTTAGATAAGATGGTGGCCCTATCACCAACCAAACCGAGTCTTATAATTGACCCCGCCGGGAATCGAACCCGCGACCTCCTGTGTAAAGCCAGTGAACTTTGTCTCTGAGCTACGGAGGCGGTTATTGGGGGTGAATTATTCTTTTCGTCTATCTCATGGTGTGGGGTGTCGTTAGATAGGTCATTCAAAAATATTGCGGGTGTGTGAAAACCATTTTCTTTTATTCAGGAATCCATTTGCGAAATATTAACTTTAACCATTAGCTACTGAAGTGGTTTTATTTTTACGTAAGCACCGACGAAGGGGCACATGACGTTCATGCAGTAACGTCGTTATTTTATAGAATAGGGATGACGACAGCATCAGAAATAAATTATGAACTCTTGATCACTAAATTGCCCTCCTACTTAAACTTCGGAAAACCTTACTCGTTTTGTTTTTAATCAAGTCTTCGATTTTTAATTCATCAAAATTACAAAATGAGTACTTATATAACGCTGTAAAACTATGACGTCACGCTTAGGTATTTCAAACATTTTTAGAACAAAATGTCGTTTTTGACAGATGATAAAAAGTAAATCAGATGACTAGCATTCGTCATCCCTATTATGATGGTTTTTAGGTTAAACCCATTTAAAAAAAGTTAAGTATTTTAAATGAAACAAAACCTATTTTTTATAATAATTTATTATTTAAAAAAAACTTGCCTCTATTAAAAAAAAATTACATTACAAAAAATCACATAAAATCAGTTGGCAGAATGATTATATTATTTTTTTTTTTGAATTTAAAACAGTTTACCTTGCAATTATTAAACTTTAATAGTTGCTCTAACAAACTGCATATTATAATAAACTGCAAAAACCGCAAAGCACTAATTCAAGCAAATGATACACAGTTTTTTCCTTAATACGACCGTAATTCAGACAACGGCATTTATTTTTAATGAGGATTAAACTCTTGTGTTTGTCTACTGTTTACTTCTGGATAAATATGTTGCATTTTATGTTTTTCTCTTAATTACTGTACAAACAACCACACGAAATAATTAAAATCGAAAAACCTGACTGCATAAAAACAACCCTTCTTTTTTTGTCGACTCGGGTAAAAATTTATACATACTAATGTCACTTACGAGATCAAGACGAATCTACTCGAAAATCCGTCAAGCTATTTAGGCTATTTAGAGCGTGCCGAAGAAATAAATATACATAGACTCGATAAACATAACCCTCCTTCTGGCGTAGTCGGGTAAAAAGTTGTAGAGTGGAAAAAATCTTAAAAAAACCGGCCAACTGCGAGTCGGACTCGCGCACGAAGGGTTCCGTACCATTGTCTATAAAAATCACGTTTGTTGTATGGAAGTCCCTATATAATAATTATTTATTTTTAAAGTAAATAAAACAACTCAATATTCTGTGAATATTTCAAGCGTCCACCTGTTGCCGTTATTAATATCGAGCAAAAAAATCCCGTTTTTTGTATGGGGTCCCCGTAAATATTTGTTTTATTTTAATTTAATTCTTTATTTTTAAAGAAAATATGTATGACTAAATATTCTATGAATATTTCAAGCGTCTATCTGTTGCCGTTATCAATATCGAGCTAAAAAGAGCAAAAACATCACGTTTGTTGTATCTCGTCTAGCTATCACGGTTCATGAAATACAGCCTGGTGACAGAGTGACGGAAGGACGGACAGACAGACAGACGGACAGCGAAGTCTCAGTAATAGGGTCCCGCTTTTACCCTTTAGGTACGGAACCCTAAAAATGAATCACGTAACTACTGATGTGGGGCATGTGAGGCCCACTTAAAACTTTTAAAATGTTTTACTCACCAACATTCTTCCAGAAACAGCGTACATGTCACGCGCGAGGGAGGGAAGATATTAGATTTTATATTTACCTCCCACTTTTAGCACATTTGGCTCCCACGTTAATTCTTAAAGGTTAAAGTGCAAATTTTTGTTAGACTCAAATGTCCCCGCTAAACCGCTATTTCAGGACATCTGAAAAAAACGGACATTAATAAGTATAATAATCAATTTAAAAGGAAAACTAACACGGCTAAGTAGGTTTTTTTTGATCAACTTAAGATGTCTCTAAAGTTGAATTTGTGGGAAGTTCATAGATTTTCGATACAAAATATTCTATTACTAATTGTTTTTTTTTATTTATTAAAAACTACGGACCCTACTTTGCGCTTGGCCCCTTTTTTACCTTTGTAAGATGAGAGCTATTGTGGTAGATGTATTGGAGAAACATGAGTAGATATGAGTTTTTGGTATACGTGGTACTTATACTGCACTGCATGTACTCGTATGTACGTATCATTTTGCATTATTGGAAGACTGCAGTAAGTAACTAGTATCTCATCTGTGCTGCAGTGTTGTGGTAGTTTTCTGAAAAAACGAAGTAGCTTCACGGTGCGGTGCCAAATAAGTTCAAATTGAATTTGAATTGAATGGAACAGTTGTCTCTGTTTTTTTCTTTACGTGTAAAGAGGAAAGAAATAACCACACCTTTTCAATGGTTTTTCGTTTGTTTTTCTGAATGAAAGTATAAAAATAATAACATTTCTCACTTTGTATTATCTTAACAAATATTGTTGTATTTAACATTTTTTTTTATATTTACATTCAAAAATTTAGTCATAACTAGAGTTGAAAGTAACGGTGAAGATAGACCTATTTTTAGATTTTTTTTTCTATCGAGTCAAAACTGCTCAATCGTGTTTAAGGTTGAAGGCTGGCCCACCTGACGGTTATTGGCGTCTACGAGTATCTGTAACACTAGTGACGGGCGTTCTAAGGGCTAGCGCGCACTGCCTTGCGGTGACCGTGACTGCATTTATTTTACCGTGCGGTATAATAAACGCAGTCACGGGTCCGCGGACTGCCGCGAAAATAACTAACGTTTTGTCATTCAAATTCCAGCCGTCGTGCCCGCACGTCGTCTTTATGGACTACCATACAAGAGAAGCTATCTGCATAATATATTTTATTTTGCGTAAAAAAATGGGTACTCAAACGTTATTGGGTACGTCCCTTGACGGCCTTCAGGCCTATGAAGGGCTTTTTTTGTCAAATATAACGATCTACGTTCGTATCCAAAAAAGTTTTTCAGATAGTACAGAATGAGTGTTAGATCTTTTGATAATTTGTTAAGAATTGTTGGCGCTGAAATTTATTACCAAAATACAAATTGAAGAAAGGTTGTTTCTGTAGAAGACTGGCTCTTTTACTGAGTAAAGTGCTCGCCAGATAAGTCTGCACTTAGGTATTGGCGTGCTTGTCGGTTTTGTGGTGTTGCCTTTTGGCATAGTAATTACTTCTAATAACCGAAAATTTAAATAAAAACCACAGCATACAACTACTTCACAAATTCCTAACATTAACAACAAATTAGCGAATAGTAAAATAAATCCGTTTGTCACCGCGTGCAGACTTATCTGGCGAGCACCTTGACTATCTCAGTGCGTTTTTTTCGCCGCAGAGCGCGGTGCTTCATAGATCTCTATGCGATACAAAAGTATGAGCGGTAGACTCGCCGCAAATTTGCAGCGGGCGGCCAACAAAAATGCGTTTATTTCACCGCAATGCGCGCACTTCTATTACACTCTATATTTCACAGATTATGCGTTAAAGAAACGCAAAGCAGTGCGCGCTAAGCCTAATATGTTATTCGTTTTCCTTTCTATCCCTTCTTGAAGAGCAGGGTTGATTGAAGTCATCCACCAGTTCCTAGGCCATCAAAGGAAAATATTCGGGGACCGATATCTGTTGTTACTTTTAGGTAATAAATAGGTTACTTTTATATTTTTTAACAGACTGCCGTTGGGGCAATAAAGTTCTCGGTGGACCGAAGATTTGGTGATGGTCGCGGGAAGCCGCTGGCAGCGCAGGACAGGCCGTCATGGAAATTCTTGGGGGAGGCCTTTGTCCAGCCGTGGACGTCTTTCGGCTGATATGATATTATAATCTTTATCTATTGAAAACCCTTATAACTTCACTTATTTAATTGGGAAGATGACTGCATCAAAAATAATTATGAACAACTCTTGGTTATTAAATTACCCACCCAGCTACTGAAATTTTGAAAAACCTTGTTTTGTTTTCCATAAAGTCTTCAATTTTTAATTTATTAGTACATTAGATGACTGAAAACTATGACGTCACGACTAGGTATTTCAAACATTTTAAGAAAAAAAAATTGTTTTTGACAGATGACAAAAAGTAACTCAAATGGGGACCTATCTTTGAAATCTTTATCCTCCTTAATCTCGCACGATATTTAACTTGCCACTCTCGCTTAGAAAATACAGCGGGAGCCGCAAAAAATAGTTTTTATTGAGTAAATCGAATCGACAGTGATAAACTCAAACAAACCAAAAAAACGGTTACAGTATGCCTCGATCACCTTAAATTTTTCACATTTTTATGTTTCTTCGAGTTCGAGTTGTTTTCATCATTACAGCTCATATACGTCCCCACCGAGGGGCTCGAGCCTACCCTGAATCAGGGCGACTAGGCTTGACATAAGTGTAATTAATTTAGAACCGCGATTTTTATCTATTGAGGAAATTATTGACCGACTCGGCGCTCCAGTACTCAGCGCTGCTGCCTGCTGGGCCGACCGAGGGTAGTAGGTTCAATTCCCACTCAAAGCAAAAAATCGTGTGATGAACAGGTTTGTCTTCTCTGTGTCTGGGTGTTTGATATCAGCCAAAAGACGTCTTACTGCTGGACAAACAATAGGCCTCCCCCAAGGATTTATAAAACGACCGGTCCTGCACTGCCCGCATCCAGCGGCTTCCCGCGTCCTTCACCAGGTCGTCGGCTCAGCGAGTGGGAGGCCTTCCTACGCTACATCTTCCGGTGAGCGGTCGCCACTTGACAACATTAATACCTCAACAACGCAACGGTCATCGCAAGAAGTTGAGAAGTTCTGCAGACAATTGTATATGCCCACACGTCTGCCTGTCAGTGATCTGGCTAAAGACCAAGAGACAGACTTACCCGACACTATACTCGTATTGGGGTAATAAAGTTCTCGAGTGGCGACCGCGCACCGGAAAACGTAGCGTAGACAGACCTCCCACTCGGTAGACCGATGACCTGGTGAAGGTTGCGGGAAGCCGCTGGATGCGGGTAGCACAGAACCGGTCGTTCGTTGGGAGCCTATATGTCCAGCAGTGGACGTCCTTCGGCTGATATGATAATGATGAACGGTTATCCGTTCTACGAGTGTCCCGCTCACTGCCACTTGCGTTTCTATGAGCTATATCGGTTACCTTGCTTCCCTTTATATCAATGTTTTTTCGGTAATTAAACCCCTGACAGCAATTCAGGAGCATACTTCCGCTAATTTCCGGTTCCATCATTCGGACAAAGGTGTAAAAACAGTATAGTGCTCGCAATGAGTTCTCGTGTTTCAATTTTGTTATGCACAATGTTTATTGAACCGAAGTTGGGCTTGGGGTACAATATCCACACGTAAAATAAACACATGCTATTTGATATTTGCAAGAAAAATATTGTAATTCCATTTAAAAAATATCAAATTAGTCAATGAAATTGCGAGACTGTGACCTATATATGTATAATATGGGTAATCTTTGCCTATAATTTAGTTTACTTTATTTGGAATGCTTGAATTACCAACAAAATAATAAATTTGATTCGATTAGGTCGATTTTTAAGCGGCTTCCAAAAAGCAGAAGGTTCGCAATTCGACTGTATGTTTTTTTTATGTGTGTTACCTCAGAACTTTTGACTGGGTGAACCGATTTTGACGATTCTTTTTTTATTCGAAAGCTAGTGCTTCCCGTGTGGTCCCATATAAATTTTATTAAAATCTGTGTAGTACTTTATAAGAAAATTAACAAAAACCATAAATAATAATGCAAAATTGTTCGAAGTTGTTGCGATGGAAGTCGGTTTTTTAACGTGTTTAGCGTTTTCAATTATATTCAGTTGAGCAACGTGCCAGATGATGCCAAGGTTATATTATAACCCTTTCACGAGCATTGGCAATATGTTTGCAAGGGGATGCTGTATCAATATTATCTGTATTGACCTCGAATAGTGGTGTTGCCTGTGAAAGGGTTAAACTTTAAAGATACGAGTATCTATCAGAGATATGCTATATATAAGGGGAGGTAGATAGGTTACATGCGTCTAAAAAGTGAAGCAAAAAAAATGCCAATTGGCATCTCTTTTCTTAGTAACATTCAGTGCAATAGAAGGGAACTACCTATAATAATGTGTGTGTAAATGGCTTCGATTTTCAAATGTTGTTTGTTAGTTAATAACCCATCTATGGTAACAAATCTCTGGTATCTATGATCTTAATCATAAAAGTATGGTATTATGGCATAGTATTTCTATTCATGCTTTACCGTATACTGGTGTAACAAAATTGGTGTAGATCCCGTTTACTAAGGCTTCTACGCATCATACTGAACAACTTTTGTTCCATGACTTTCTAAAATCGCAAAAAAAAATCATTCTATAAACAAATCGATCAGCTGATACTCATTTTATGCATTTTGTATGGAGGGCTTAATTTTTTTTTGAGTATTGACTATGTTTTCCTTGGGGAAAGTTGTTCAGTATGACGAGTAAAACCACCAGTTGACGGGTCCTACACCAATTTTGCTACACCCTTTTTATCTTTAAAAAAATTTAGGCCATATCCGGTAAGATACTCGTGATATTAAATGTGTATTGTAGTCGTGTATATAACATTATCAATTTTCATTAAGCCAAACTAGTTACATAATTTGGTAGATTCGTACCTAGTATGACCTCAGCCTCGGAGTTATTTTTGTTTTGTTATGCTGATCCGATTGTTTATAATAGTTAGGTACTCGTAAACAAGACCTAAATGTCCAGATTCAGCCAAAACAGATTTCCAGTTCTCTGTATAAACAAGTTTTATTGCTTGTTCCCAGTTACCTGGTGTCTGGTGACGCGGACGGTAAGGCGTATATCTGGGACTGGAAGACGACGAAGCTGTTCAAGAAGTGGAAGGCGCACGACGGTGTGTGCATCTCCGCGCTGTGGCACCCTCACGAGCCCAGCCGGCTGCTCACGGCCGGCTGGGACGGCGTCATCAAGTACTGGGATTAGGCCAATAAAACTATGAAGCTCAGTTCACCACCTTTTATTTCCCCCAAACCCATAAATAATAAACATCTCTTTTACAATATTTTGCTCATTTTTAGCATTTCTATTTAATAATTGTTAACATTTCTAGTTAATAATTTAAAAGTAATAACTAATAACAATTGAATGTATGAATCTGATCATTTGTAGGTCATGGATAAATTAGGCTACTTGCATTGGGTACTTGTAAGGTTCCTCGTACGCTATATCAACCTTGTACTCCATACTGCACTCTTGGCATGTGCCATTCTTCATGAACTGGTTGAAACTTATATTATTTTCATGGAATGCATCAGTCAGGGCAGCGATGAGGCTGTCGATCATCTCGGGCGTGTGGTAGGGGCCGGGCGCGAACCGCAGCCGCTCCTCGCCGCGCGCCACGGTCGGATAGTTTATCGCTTGCACATAGTGTCCCCTCTTCATGAGGGATTCCGCGACCATCGCCACCTTGTCCGCCCCTGTTATAGGCACTGGGACGATGTGGCTAACAGACGGCAGCTGCGGGAGGCCGGCTATGAGCAGCGACAGTTTAAAGTAGCGCACCAAGGCTTGATGCTTCGCCCTCAGACTTTGCCCCTCCTCGCTGGCGAGCAGGCGGATCGCCGCGAGCGACCCCGCCAGCACGGGCGGCGGCAGTGCAGTCGTGAAAATGAAACCTGGTGCTAAAGATCGTATAGTATCCACTAGTAATGTAGACCCAGCTATGTAGCCCCCGACGTTCCCGTAAGCCTTTCCTAATGTTCCCGACACTATGTCTATCAAATGTTGAATTCCCCTGTCTTCACCAATCCCTGCACCATGTTTCCCATACAGTCCGACGGCATGTACCTCATCTACAAAAGTTAAAGCTCCATACTCATGAGCTATGTTACACATCTCCTCTAGGGGACAAATGGCTCCACTCATAGAGTGTACAGTCTCAAATACGACTAGCTTCGGAACGCCCGCAGGCGAATGAGATAACAATTCTCGCAAGTGGTTGGGGTCGTTATGCCTGAATATATGCTTTGGAGCTCGGCTGTTTCTGATTCCCTGAATCATGGAGGCATGATTACCAGCATCAGAGTAGACAATGCAACCAGGGAGAAGCCTGGCTAGCGTTGAAAGGGTGGAATCATTGGCTACAAAGCAGGAACTGAATATTAAAGCTGCTGGTTTCTTGTGGAGTTTGGCTATTTCAGCTTCTAATTTTTCAGTCATTTGGGAGTTGCCAGCGATGTTACGCGTGCCACCAGCACCGGTGCCGTATGACTTGATGGCGTTGATGGCGGCATCCTGCACGACTGGGTGGCGCGAGGTTCCTAAGTAGTCGTTGGCGCACCACACAGTGACGCGGCGGTTGTCGGATCCTTCCAACGCCTGCGGATAGAGCCCGTCGGCTGCCAGCCGTGAAACCTTCCTGAACACACGGTATGAGTAGTCCCTCTTCTTAGCGCTGATTTGTGCGTTGAAGAATTTATCGTAGTGATATGGCGGCACGCCCTTCTCCACGATGTCCTCGCTCATTTCCTTGGGCGCCTCGGAGACCACGGCGTCGTTTTGCTGAATGAAGGGGCATTTCGTCTCATCGTTGCCCAGCGAGCGGAAGCCCCGAGAAATGATGGGGCAATAGTTTCCATACTGCTTCATCAAAACCGCCCCATAATTCTTTACGAAGGCCTGGTTGAGTGATCCCAAGAACGGACAGGGCATTTTATATAATCAATGTCACTCACCACTTGCGAAACGAGTTGTTTATCACATAAAATATAATCGATGTTTTATTACGGATAACGTTGGCTCTCACTGTAGCCGAACGCCCCACAGGTGTAAAGTTCAACTGGTGCCTCCAAGAACAGCCGCTTTCATTTATAAACTTAGTGTCGTCATCAGAACGAATCGGTTACGTTTATACTGTGAATTTTTGTAATATTTTGGCATCAAATCGTGGATTGGCTGGCTGGCGAACTAGCAACTCTTGTTCTTGTTCTCTGTTTCACCCAGGGTTGCCAGATGAGATTTCTCAAATATACCCAGATTCAAATTAGTTTTCCCAAATGATCTCTTTCAGAAAAAACCCCAAAACTTGATTTAGCTGAATTAACAAATAAATAAACAGTTAAAACTCGTATATCGGGAAACTTCAATGTATGTCTGCGGCAGGCAGGACTGGCAGGCCAACACGCTCGTGACGCTCGCTTCTTTTGTTTAAAATTTGTCGCTTCATATGACTTCATCGTCGAATTTTTTACCCAAAAAATTCCCGAAGGGTTGCAATGAGGATCATTCACGTTTTGAACCTAGTATGCAGTTTTGTAAGACATCAAAAACAATATATTCCATGAAAAAAATATCGAATTCGGTAAAGAAATGACGTTGTGAGTTGTGACAGCGTTTTTAGTGCATAGGTATTAGGTACCAAAAACGGGCGCGAGCTGGCGTATGGCGCTGCACGTAGTAGGTTCCGACGACCCCGCGCGCTTGGTTACCGCGCATCCGCGCAAATAGCATCTCAGTCTGTCCCAGTAAAATGATGTGTGCGCGTGTCGTTTTAACTTTAAGTCGGCATACAAATATTGTATTGTGCCAAAATGTAATAAATAATACGGCTGTGACTGCGCCCGAAAAAATATTTTGACGGGTTCCACACGACGAAAAAGTTAAAAAGAAATGGTTAAGCGTTATATCTTTCCTATTCCTATATCTATCCTTTCATTTTTGGCTTCTCTTTTAAGGCCAGACCGCACTACGCAGCAGCGGAGCTACGCGACACGACGCGGCCCATTTCAGTATACCGCACTATAACTGCAGCGGCGCGACAAATTTTGCAAATTTTGCAGCGTTCGAGCAAGATGGAAGAAAGCAGAAGAAACTGATATGGATGATATTATAAAAGTTTCTTTGCTATGTGAGCAAGAAGAAAAGTTCGAGTAAGAGCAAGCAAAAATGAAGCGAAGAATTTGGGTGCATGGCATTCCAAAATCACGATGTGAAAAAGGAAAATATCACACACTTTTACCACGGCTTAAAATGGATCTGAAAAGATTCCATACTTACTTAAGAATGTCTCAACATAAATTAGAAAAGTTGTAACAAACTATTAAGCCGTATATAGAAAAACATGAATATCTTGCAGTGTCGCGCCGCTTGCTATACCGCACTACGCGACGCGCCACGGCGTGTCACATTTGCTATGTTGGTCAACTTTGTCGCGCAGTGCCGTGGCGCGTAGTTCCGCTGCCGCGTAGTGTGTTCTATCTCATACAATTTCATACAAAGAATATTTGGCCGCGTCGCGTAGTTACGCCTAGTGCAGTCTCACCTTTATAATTCTGGCAATGTCATTCATGTGAGTGGCACTAAAAGATCCTCTTTTAGTTAAAAGTGTGAAATTCTAGTACGAAGATCATTTTGGCGTAAGTACGTAAGTAAGTATGTAAGTTCTTATTTAGATAAAAATAGAAATAGGAAAAGAAAAAGAAAATAGATCTAGATTACGAGTAGGATAGGCGTTATAACCAGCCCACTAAAGGTAGGTTTCTGAATAGGTATTTAACTATTATGATCAGTGATTGCTTAGGTGAATGATTTAGTACCTAAAGGTCAGTAGTAAACATTAGTAAAATTACATAAAACACAAACTATTAAGCCGCATATAGAAAAACATGAATATCTTGCAGTGTCGCGCCGCTTGCTATACCGCACTACGCGACGCGCCACGGTTATAAACCTTGACACACGAACAGAGTATGAAGTAGGTACTTACATAGTACCATTTGACATGGGCTCGCGCAAACAGACAATTGATAAGCCCTTGACATCATCTCACCTGATGGTAAGTGACGATGATGCCGAAGATGGAATGGAAGCGGGCTTACCAAGATTCCCTAACGCAATGGGGAACTGGCTTACTCATCTTCATGCTGGAACACATCAATGCTGTTTGGCGGCAAGACTTAGAAAAGATGGTGGTAGCTAGCCAGGCGGGCTTAGAAAATGCCCGTCCACCTCGGTTTGGTTGGTGGTAGGGAATTTTCTAAGACCGCATGTCTTAAAAAATACAAAGGTAGAACACGCCGGGAATCGAACCCGTGACCTCCAGGTGTGAAGCGAATGGACAAGCCATTACGCCACAGAGAATAAGAAAGTTCTTAACTTCGTTTTGTCTCCCCGAATTTGCACTCGAATAATTCATATTGTAATTAAAAAAAACCAACGACCATAAAAGAGTCCATCTTTGGTAAATTATCTGATTGCGCTATGACATAACTGATTTCCATACTTTAAACAAAGTATATATATATTAGTACTAACATACAGTATGGACACTCCCTGCCGCTCTCTAGACTGCGACCTCACCCCCTCATCAACCAGATTGATACAGATTGGTTACAGTTTGGTTGTCGAACGTATAGGATTTTGTTTGTTCCGTCATTCTTTTTTTGTAATGTCATTTCTGGCCCGTTGTATGAAGTGTCCAGGGTGTGCTTTAAGATATATAGGGTGACTTTTAATTAGTTCTTGATAACAAAAGATATGCATTTACTCGTGATTACAAACAACTTTCCCAAAGTAACTATGTGTCAAATCAAAAAAAAAACTGGCCCTCGATACAATAATGTTATAAAATCAGCAAAAAATGTATAAAGGACCTAAAATATTTTTTTTCATATTTGACATATAGTTTCTTAGGGAAAGTTGTTTGTTATCACGAGTACATTCATATCCTTTGCTATCAAGAACGAATTAAAAGTCATCCTGTATACTGTACTCCAAAATTAATAATGAAAGTAAATTTAAAATAAATGGAATAAAACAATACACACTTATCGCAATAAAATGATCTTAATGTACACAAGATTCGCTAGCCACCGGCCGGTTGGATTCTATGACGTCATAATAAGGTTCAAGGCCAGCCGGACGCGTTTTGAAAGAGCCAAAGTTTAAACTTCTCCCACTTTTGTCATTTCTTGATGGATTTGAGTCATTAAAAAAGTTAATGCTTATATTTTTGTACTACATTTCCCTTAGTACTTGGAAGTCCAATATTTCAATATCTGATTGATCCTCATTCCTCAGTCACCTATTTTTTCCCCCAAAATTGCGAAAAGAAACCCCAATCTGGAAACACTAGTCCACCAATATGATTTGATCACAATGATTTGACATGTAGATCGATGACATGTTCGTTTCATTATTTTCTAAACAATATCCCCGTAACGATAACAGTTTCGACGTACTTTTTATTAAACTATGACGACGGGGACGTGATGGGGACAAACATATTCTAGTTAATCTATGGCCACACTTACTGCGACGTCACAGACAGATTTCACAGGTTAATACGTGAAATTGTACGGTACCTGATGCACCTTCTTATTAGAAATCTTTTTTTGTTACTATTAAATTGATGTTTCGTACCTTTTATACCTTTTTGGAAAGCTGATAAAATAAGGAACTTTTTCCCGTATTTTGCATGCTTACTAAATACATACATTTACATTTATTTTACAAAATTACAAAAAAAATGGAATTATTAGCGAAAGAAGATAGGCCTGACGACGAAACACCTGAAAACTTTTAGCCTTTTCCCAAGCAGATTTAAAGGTTTAACAAGCGTTATGTTTGTTTCAAATGGTGCAAATTTATTTTCAAAATCATGGTTCGATTCGCCAAGCTTATATTGTACTACGTCCATTTTACGGTCGATATAATCGTCCATCCGAGCAAATTATTCGAACACCATGGATCGTTTTTGCACCACTCACACTCTAGTGGATAATACGAATCCACAAAGACAACAAACTGCGCACAGAATAAGAAATTGCTGCTGTAGAGCGTAGTGTTGAGAAGCGTTGTGTTGAGGACAACCCGAATGAATCGATTTGCCATCGTGCACAGTAATTGGAAGATTTTGCGGAAAGATCTTGGCTTAAAAGCTTACAAGATCCAGCTTGTTCTTCAGTTGAATAGCATTGATGTGACAGAGCTTTGGTTTCAACAAGATTTTGCAACATGCCACACAGCGGGTGGGTGCCACCATCAATTAATTGCGGAAAACATTTGGTCAGCGCATAATTTCGCGTAATGGACCTTTGACCTGGCCTCCACGATCGTGTGATCTCACGCCTTTAGATTACTTTCTTTGGAGGTGTGTGAAGTCACTAGTCTATGCTGTTAAACCAGAGACGTTGGACCATTTCGAAGTCAATATTTCCCATGTTTTTGACGTAAATACGTCTTTAAAATTACCTCCATAGGGATGCAATCCAAAAAAACGAATGATAACAAAATCGGGGGATACAGTTTAGTGTTGTAGCTACATATCTATCATCTCCATCCAAATTTCGTTTACACCACTTGATAGCTAAAGAATTAAAGAATTTATTACGCTAAGTAAGGACTGTAACACATCGCGCGCGGGGGAGGGGGCAGCCCCGCCATTGTGAAGGTCATTTTGCTGCGTATCGAGATTTCCATTTAGTATAACTTTCGACTCGGTGAAGCTACGACGTTCATTCAAGTTTCAATCGTCAGCTCTCGTCAAAATCTATCGACTACATGTAAAACATTAGTGTCAAATTGTAACTGTGATTATAATAAGGTGTTTAAATAAAAAAAATAATATCAAAAAATATATAATGTCGGCCTATACGCGTCGAAAAGCCAAATCGAAATACAGAGATCGTATACGGTTGGAAAGGGCATCTCAACAGCAATCGAATGGTACCAATAAAACACCATATGATCGAGTCAAGCAGTGCCGGCAACGTAAAGTAATGAATGCGGTCGAGCGGATCAACGACGGTGCCAGTACATCTGCAGCTGGGACGGTTGAAATTACGCAGATAATATTAATAATAATAATATTTTATATGGAAACTACATATTACCCGTTACAAGACGTATTCACGTTAAAACCAACGGCCGTGTGCCCCGACACAGCCCCACCCGTTTTTTTTCTGATATATGGCTCCAGCTGTTCGATAAAGTTGTCGAAGGTTGGACTTCACGATTGCGCTTCATTTGAGCTTGCCGTAGCGCTCTTAAGTTCTAAATCATATTCAAACACTAATGGCATATAATTATCTAATAAATAAAGCCAATATCATAGATATTAACATTATTTTATGTGTTTTATTTCATTGCGAAGTTGTAAACCCCTAAAAAAACAACCTTATATACCATGATATAGCGCAGTGACGCGTCGCCACGCCAGAAATCGGTTTTACGTGCTGCTATAGATGTTTTACATCAAAAAGGACATGAAGAGCCGACTTGAACTGGGTGCAGTTTTATAGACGCCCTACTGTATCCGGGTGTTCCAACTCAGAATGAGGCTGCTGCAAATACTGTCAAAAACTCCAGAGATGATTTGTAATGCACTGGCACTAACATTACTAATCCAAAAGGAAATGCAGACGAAAAAATTAGGATTGTCTCAAAGGGGCTTGTACCCAGAGATGTTAATATATTTTACCAACCAAAGTAAACATTTTTGTTTTTTTTTACACTTTTCAGGTTTTTGCTAACAGAGAGAGGGGGGACGTTTTGGCGGGAATTTGTAGCGTTCAGTTTGTTATTTTTCTTTTATTATCCGAAAAATTACATTTAGTTGTTTTCGATGCAATATTGATAGTGTATTTATCAGCGAAGTATCATTTGTGTGTTTCTTGTGTAGGATAATGAAATAAAAGTGTGTATACTGTGTTTCGAGTTCCCACAAGAAGTCCGAGCAAGCTTTAGCAAAAGTGCTATCATTTTGCTAGAGTATGTAGGTTAGGTTAGTTTATAGACAATGATATGATGTGAACGTGAAGAAACTACTGAAAATTACTGAAGACGTGAATTCTAAAAATGAATACTACTGAAAAACATATACTGAAGACTAGGCGGTATGGCCAATGAGCCTTAGCCTGCCCTAAAAGGGCGAAGAAAAAAAAATCAATGGCGGACTTTTTGGCGGGAATTTGTAGCGTTCAGTTTGTCATTTTTCTTTTATTATCCGAAAAATTACATTTAGTGGTTTTTGATGTATAATACTGATAGTGTATTTATCAGCGAAGGATCATATAAGTGTTTCTTGTGTAGGATAATGAAATAAAAGTGTGTATACTGTGTTTCGAGTTACCACAAGAAGTCCGAGCAAGCTTTAGCAAAAGTGCTATCATTTTGCTAGAGTATGTAGGTTAGGTTAGTTTATAGACAATGATATGATGTGAAGAAACTACTGAAAATTACTGAAGACGTGAATTCTACTAATGAATGCTACTGAAAAACATATATTGAAGACTAGGCGGTATGGCCAATTAGCCTTAGCCTGCCCTAAAAGGGCGAAGAAAAAAAAACAATCAATCAATGCACAGATCTACTAAAATCAATGGCTTTTTGTTGGTTTATGTCACAGATCTACGTTTATGTAGTGAAAATGTTTTCTTTGAATAATCAATTAGAATTACGGAGAGTTACAATTTCCAGTTTAGTGACATGCATTTATTTACCCATTATTGTGACAGTGGTTTCATTCAAAGGACTACTGTATTCTGTCGGCCAGGCATCGTCCTTCTATATACTCGTCCTGATATTTATTGCTGAGCTGCTCAAAGCGTTTTATTTGAACTCCGCAAATGATATTCACGGAAAGAGGATCAGACCCAGCAAGAATAGAGTGGGTGACGTCATTAAATCGTTTGTGTTCCTTCTGGGAGTGATGTTTGCTTTTTTTGTTGGAGTGATATTGTTTGGAGCACCGGTTCTGGACTATCATGAGGAAACGCTGATGTTGTCCTGCTTACTGACTTTACTGACGATGTTCCCGCTGGTGGCACACTGTGGAGAGGAAGCAGCTATGCAACTATTGTTCTGTGTCCGGAGTAATAGGAGGGACTCAATCATTGAGATGTTGGTCCGGAATGCACTGCTTACTGTTGGAGGCGCTTGGCTTGGCGCTGTGGTGATTCCACTCGACTGGAACACGCCCTGGCAAGTCTGGCCCATCCCGTGCTACCTCGGAGCGCTTGGAGGCTTTCTTCTCTCAAATGTTTTATCAGTATTTAAAATTACACTGATGTCTGCAGCTCAAAAATATCCAGCATTAAATTTCCTAGTCAACATTATTTCAAATTACAATAGTATTTCTAAATAAATTAGATATTTGAAAACTGCAACTTTTATTTTAGTGAGGTTGGATCACTATTGCTTATACCAAAGTTAAATTTTGCCTTATAACATTACTAGATCACTTTTTAGACAAACTTAGTTATCGCTATTACTCATAAGCTTCTAATATGGTCATGGTCAAACAGCTTGATTATAAATTTCGGCTCAAGTTACGATATTACACAATAGGGATGACAAATGCTAGTCATCCGATTTACTTTTTATCATCTGTCAAAAATGACATTTTGTCCTAAAAATGTTAGAAATACCTAGGCGTTACGTCATAATTTTGCAGCGTCATTTATGTACTCATTTTAAGATTTTGGTGAATTAAAAACGAAGGATTTGATGGAAAACAAAACAAGTAAGATTTTCCGAAGTTTAACTAGGAGGGCAATTTAGTGATCAAGAGGTCATAGTTTATTTCTGATGCTGTCATCCCTATTCCTACCTCGGACAAATAACCTTGATGAATTGATTTCACACTAACTACAATATTGCTATGTCATTCAATCACTAATTAAAACATGTTCTACCACCACTAGTGTCATGTCCCCTTACACCTGTAACTGGACCCTCATAAGTCCCTTTCTATTTGTGTTTTTAAAGGGTATGTTTTGTTTTTGTGTTTCTTCAACACATAAGTACCCCACATGTCTCAATACTAAAGATTTAATTTGTTCAGCTAAGTCTCAAACTCTAAGCATGACAATTACGGAAAAACCCTCCGAAACTCCGGGGAGCCCTATGTCCTATAGTGGACATCATTTGACTGATGTGATGATGAAAGGTGAAATATAGGGCCCTTGAAATGGCTTAAGAATTTACTAATTATTGATTCATGAATAAAAAGATGATACAAAAAATGGTCCATGATTCATATGTGATTATTGGATGGAAACATGTTAAGAAAACAATCACCATTGTGACCATGGGAAAAAAATACCATTTGTCATTTGTTACACTAATGTAGCAAGCTGATGTGCTTCTCCTGATATTTCTACTTACAGCTAGCAAAAGATTGGACCTGTGTACCAGTGAACCCATTGGATGTAACTACATATGTTCATTAAGACATGCATCATCTTATCTCCTGACACGAGGCACAGTGGATAAGTAAATCTATCTTCTTTCCAGGCCCCTCTTTCCCTTTCTATCGATAGTGGGACCCCTAGTTTTTGCCAGATTATTAAACAATCATCATATCAGCCACAAATCGTCCACTGCTGGACAAAGGCCTCCCCCAAGGATTTCCACGACGACCGGTCCTGCGCTGCCCGCATCCGTCGGCTTCCCGCGATCTTCACCAGGTCATCGGTCCACCGCATGGGAGGCCTGCCTACGATACGTTTTCCGGTGCGCGGTCGCCACTCGAGATCTTTACTACCCCATCGGCCATCTGTTCTACGAGCTATGTGCCCTGCCCACTGCCACTTCAGTTATTAAACAATAACCAATATTTATTATACTGAAAAACATAAAAGACTGACTACAATACCTACCTGCATTATAAGCTTTTGCATGTGCAAAGCTACTCTACTCTCCCAAAAATCAGGCTTTCCGTTTTTTTTTTAAATTAATTCAAATGTATAAATATACAATTTAATGGTATACTTAGTACATTGTTTTAAACAATACATATTTTTTTGTGGTGACCTGTGCCAATTTTGAATTCTCTGCAATCAACATGGATTTTTAATCTATGAATGCTAAAAGTTACTTTTGTGAATTATATTGTCTATCCATTTGATGTGACTGTAAAGAAATAAAAATATATGTAGAACTTTGCTTATCTACTTTCTATGTCTACTTTAACGGAATAGTGCTCTATCGAGGTGATAGAGGGGCATTATCCTTAGCCTAAGTACCTGGGTGACCGAGCGATGCTTAGAGTTTCCTAAGCATGGGAGCTAAATTTTTTATTGTGTGAAAACGGGTTTACAGAATAAATAAGCTGAAATAAACAAATAACATAAAAAATAAGTTGGAATGAACGAAAAAAATAATCACGCCTCGAGGCGAAGTTTTGAACCCAGTCTGATTCGGTTTGAGAGTTAGACTCGTGTAACTGCTTGGCTGCGAACACCTCTGATATGATTTGTGAAAATAGGGTACATACTGCGCGTTAAAAGACTCATTGCGTTTAACTCGGAAAAATTAGTTTTCCCAGAAATTAGACCTATCAATATCGATTTTTGGCCTCAAAAAACCCCCATATACCAATTTTCGAGCAAATCGTTAGAACCGTTTCCGGGAAACCTATTACATTACAAGCATTGCTCGTTTAAATTAATTAGATGGGCCCAGGGCCTCCAAAAGGTTATCATTCATTCATTGCTCGTTTAAAGTAATTAGATGTGCCCAGGGCCTCCAAAAGGTTAAAGATGGCTATGCTTCTTTCCCTATACTACAGACTAACCTATCTCTTCACATTGCCTTGGTTGTTGTCAAAAGGAGATGGGTTGATGTGATGACGCATGCCTCTGCAATTGCAGCCATTTACTGCCCTTCTTTCTATGTAGTAGCTACAGGGGTAGCAAATGAGTTAATGCCATTTCAATTCACTTGGATAATAGTAAAAAAATGTACCTATTCATGCAGTTTACTCTATGTAAAATAAACATCACCAGTACCATCAGGTGAGTTGCAGTCAAACGCACTCAAATTTTTAATAATAAAAAAAAAACATGGTATTTAGTAAATTAATAATTTTATTTTGTTTCCATTAAATATTTACATAGTCTATTTATTAATGCTTTATTTTACAATTGCATATGAAACTTAACAAACACTTGCTGGATCACATTTTCACATTTCTACAATTTAAGATCAACAGCCAGCTTACATCAACATATCAGCCGAAAGACGTCCACTGCTGGACAAAGACCTCCCCAAAGATTACCACAACAACCTGTCTTGCACTGCCTGCCTGAAATTGTTTCCCGCGACCTTTACCACGCCGTCGGTCCACCGAGTGAGAGGCCTGCCTACGCTACGTCTTCCGGTGCGCGGAACAACTTTACATGCTTAATTTTCTTCACAGTTGTCAACGTAATAAAATCACGTATTTAAAATTAAACATCTGGCTTTACAGTATTTGTTCATATTTTCAACATTGCATAAAATTTATGGGACATCAGGAATCTAGACATTTAACAAAGTACATATTTTGCTAAAAATATATTCTTCATTGTTATCTGATAGATAACAGCAACTTTGTTATGGGGAAACAGATATGCAGTAAATATGCTTACATCTCACTAGTTAAGCTTAGTTTTAACATAGTGTAAGGATCCATACAGAGGTCCACTCACTACTAGTCACTGGGCAGCTGCTACTTCCACCGTCTGAATGTATGAAGCGTACCGAGATTTGACAATAGAACTTGGAGCTGGACCTCCCCCTCTTCCCCCGCAAGATTGCCCTGTCTAGACGTCTCTATTGGACGACTGTATGGCTTCTTTAGACTGTGGTTTTACATTGTATCTTATTTGGTTCAACACAATACAACAATCGCATGTTCTTTACCAATTTAAATCAGTGATTCAATAAACTCCCTAGAAAATTGTTTAACTTTTATTTACACCATATCATCAACAACTGCTATAATTACATTCACAACACTCATATAACATTACCTAAAATTTTCAAAACTGTATCAACTAGGTAGTTATTAAAAAAAATATTTTAATACAGAAAGGATTTGATGGATTCATAATACAAATGGTTTTCTACATACTAAGATACTCCATGATGGCAATTATGGGTTTTAATGAAGATTTGAAATTATTGTGTTTATTCAAAATGTAATTATCTGAAGAAACTCTATGTTCTACAACAACGCTAAAAATGACAAATCTCTTGAAGAAACTGGAAGCTACGAATGCCAAAGCGAAAATTTTAACAACAGCGTTTTGCTCTCATTATATTATGTAAACCATGGAATACGGGGAACAATTGGTTGTTTTCCATATTCCATTAAGTAAATTTAAATATATACAAGTGTAACAAAATTGGTGTAGGTATTGAAATATATGAGTTGAAGGGTATTTTTTTTTGCAAATTGACTTGGGTTTCCCAATAAAGTAACGAGTTTTAAGTTGACGAGAGAGAAGCCTCTGTCAATGGGTCCTAGACCACTTTTGTTACATCCTGTATATAAACACCTTTCATTACAAAAAAAATGCAAAATAAGGCGTGTGATGATTAAAGTGAATTCACGAACCCTTGAAGACTATTTTAAGCCATCTTTTCGGTTCGGCTATGTCATGTATTTTTTGTATGTTATAAAAAAACCTATCGTGTGTGTGGTATCCAATGAAAGGGTTTCATGAGCCGATTTCTACATATTTAATTTCATTTCAGCTAACGATTTACAAAAAAATATATATTCAAAACATAGCAAGTTTGGGCTCTAACAAATGGCTGATTTTTTTCTAAATATAAGTACGCCAAATTTTTTTAAAGTATGTAACTTTTTTTAAAAAAATTTGAAGTCATAATCACCAATTGCCACATATCACACTGTAACATGAAAGGGGTAGGGAGAATTATACTGCACCCTTTCATTTAGGTGCTTTCATTTCATAAGGAATCCCTTTAATCATCAAACGTCGTATTTTCAAGTGAACAACCACGACAATATAACAAGAATATCGTCATATATTTATTAGGCCTATGTTCAAAATGCCTAAGGAATGATGGATTGATTATTCAATGTTGCCAGCAAATAAATTTCATCATCATCTATGTAGGTAAATACTTTTTTTTTCTATAACGTAATGGACCATCATCTTTACATGCATAGAACAATTATTTTTAATTGAAGTATATGCACCTCACATAATGTACACTTTAATATGCTTAAGCAAGTACCTACCTATTCTCTATGTGTCAACCAAATATACAAAATATAAACATTTATTCTTCAACAATTCATAAGTAGGTACAATGGTTTGTTTGTACCATAAACGCGTTTATACCTGATGTAATAGCTTCGACCATAAATATAAAAAAAAACATTTTTTATAAATTTATGGTCGAAGTGTAATAGTTATTTTGATAAAAAAAAATACTTTGTCAAATGTGAATTACCCAGTACCCTCTCGCTAAATAAATACCCTGTGTGTTAGTTTCACAGACATGTGGATCAGAAATATAAAGATTTGGCTTTTGAAATGTACTTAGCTATAGAATCCTACTTTGGGGCCAGATGACCATGTGTGATTTGTCCCAGAATATTTATTTTTTATTTTGTTTTATAGAGCATGAAAGATGCAAAGAATGTGGATATACCAGCCTCAGGATATACACAGTTACACACATCAACTTTGCCTAGGGTTATTTTTAGACTTTCATAAAAAGCATTGTTTTTTGAAGAACTATAAAAATACTTAGGACAT
This sequence comes from Coleophora flavipennella, assembly GCA_947284805.1. Classification (NCBI taxonomy): domain Eukaryota; kingdom Metazoa; phylum Arthropoda; class Insecta; order Lepidoptera; family Coleophoridae; genus Coleophora; species Coleophora flavipennella. The sequence continues at coordinate 4,401,320 of OX369307.1, forward strand.
GTGTAGGGTAAACACCTTCGAGATGGGCAAGTGCCATATTTACCCCCCCCCCCCCCCCTCGATTTAATTTTGTGAAATTAGTAGAACCTATGTTTATAAGAACTGAGAAGTTTCTCGTTAATATAGCACTTACCCATCTTGAAAGTTTTTATACCTTGTACTGCACATCATCATCATCATCGGAAAACGTCCACTGCTGAACAAAAGGCCTCTCCCAAGGTTATCCACGACGACCGTTCCTGCGCTGCCCGCATCCATCGGCTTCCCGCGATCTTCACCAGGTCGTCGGTCCACCGCGTGGTAGGCCTGTCTACGCTACGTTTTCCGGTGCGCGGTCGCCACTCGAGAACTTCTTCACATGCCCTAAGTAATTTTTAATAGCTTTTCAAGAAACTATGTTTTGCATGAAAAAAATTAAAATATCCCTATAAGGCAATGTTGAGCAGTGTATGTCAGTATTCTGCGTAAGAATTTAACTTTGAGTATTGATTTAAGTATGAATTTAACTTATAGTAACGCACTATACAGGATTTTTTTTTTTCAAATCCACAATTGGTAAGCCCTTGGCATCATCTCGCTTGATACTAAGTGACGATCGATGATGCCGAAGATGGAAGCGGGCTTACCAAGATCCCCAACACAATGGGGAACTGGCTATCTTATCTCCATGTCAGAACACATCAAAGTTGTTAAAATTTGTTTGGAGGCAATACTGTGGTAGTGGTAGTTAAATAAGATAGTGGTAGCTAGCCAAGCGGAATTAGGAAATGTCCCACCACCAACCAAAACTAGTTATACCCCTTAGGGAATCGAACCCGCGACCTCCAGGTGTGAAGCGAGTGGACTAACTTCTACACCACGGAGTTGGTTAAAAATTGGTAAATGGCCCATTGACCAAGGCTTCTAATCAAACTGAACAAATTGGCAAAAACTAAAAAAAAACGATCAGCTATTTGTCCAATATTGTGCATTTTTGCATCTCCATGCAAAATTAATAGAAAAAAAAATTGGTTGAATTGACTGGGATCCCTGGAGAAAGTTGTTAATATGATAAGAAGTGGCGCCAGTTAAAGTGACTCTATAGCTTAGGTATCAATCTAACGGTCTTCTCAGTACTGAAAATGGGGTATAATATGTGATGTAGAATGTAGGTATTCGACAGAGCCATTTTTGGACCCCGCCGAAACTCGCCCTGTAAGAACTGACCTTACTGCACTAATTGTAAAGACTAGTTAAATACGGAATGAAAATGTTTTTGGTTACCACAAGCATTATAGTAAAGCTATGTGAAAACACTTAAAGATAAGGACCTACATCCACCTCATTAAATTATAAAATACTTAATATAAGTAGGTAATACAAAATGCATCTTAAACTATAGTTAGGATTACTACAACAATCTTGGATCTCGCAGGGATTTTTACAAAATATTGAAATCTATGCTTGGTCTACCTATTAAAAAAATGACACTAACATTGTAAACGTCCTACAGATATGTTTCCAATTTTTTTTAATACTAGATAAATATTTTGTGAAAATTCCTACGAAAACTATAACAGCAGCTATAACGCAGGCCGCTTCAACTAAGGCCTAAAATCTCACAGAATGGAACACAACATGACACCAATGCTTGTTTAAAGCCGGATCTCTAGCTTCTGTTTTTTTTTTAAACATTTAAACGGGGACTGTCGCGCAATATTCCCCTACCGTAATAGCGCCGCCATCACTTAAAAAATAATTAAAACTACACTTGTGCTATCTGTAACTACAGCTATCTATATTTCAAAGAGTTGATAGTTTCTAAATAAACTACAACTTCATCGTTGACAATTTTCAATAAAGTATGTACTCAGCGAGTAATTATTTATTAATCGATGGCGGCGCTTAGCTGGGGAATTGGGTTTTACAAAATTGTGTGAACAGCCCCAAATGTTTCAATGTATTGTGTAATATTTCGAAAGAGACTTTTTCCGAGACGATAAAGTGGCATGAATCAAGCACATCGACATACCTAGGTTGCTCCAAGATATCTGCCGGCGCTGCACGCTGCACATGGCGCTTCTACTCGTCAAAATGAACAGCTTCAAGGAACCCTTTAGAAAACTCGCAAAAAAGGTTTCTTCAACGCCAGCTACCTAATTGAACAATTTTGTATGAAGTCCAAATTTTTTTTTATAACTGACTGGGTTCCTTAAAGCCTGATTAACAAGTAGTTATAAGTAGAGACTAGCGAGTTAAATTAAATTAATATTATCTATTAAAGGACAACGTATGTCTATAATGAATGATGTTGTTACTTACTCGATAAGTGAAAATTGATTAATATCAGGAGTAGAAAGCACCCCTTGCAGCGGCGCGGCGTCGGCAGATGTTTTGAGAGTATCCTATAGATCGTAGATAAGACAAATTTAGCATAAATCCACGCGCAATCGGTCCATCACTGTATGAGCACTGTATCGAAGACGAAAACAGCGACGAAACGTTTATCCTCTAACTGAGGAACTTTTTATTGCTTAATTTGTAATAAAACATTTTTGATTCTATTTTTTTTCTATTAAATACTAGAAATTGTAGTCTTAACATGTATGTACTGTGACATTTATATTTTTTTTAAATTATTTTTATTTTATGATATTTTTGCTATTTTCTCTAATATTTATTTATCTCTAAAACTTGACATTGATAATATGAAATAAATGAATCTAATCTAATCTACAGAAAAGTTTTTCTTGGGTATTTCACAAAGACCGTGCACAAGCGCTAGTTTTTATCAAGCACAGACAGACGTTGCGTCCGTTTGGTTCACGATTAATTCGTATTGATCGACAAGGTAAAACCGACATGATTAACTCAAGCCACTTTTTATCATGGTGTTCGCCGAAACTTAGGAGACTAATTTAAGAATCTACAGGCGCAGTAGTAACTAAGAAAATTTTACCCTAAGCCGAAGTAATTAGGGCTTATATAAAGATAGTCAGATATCAAAAGGTAATTCGACACAGTCAAGCTGCAAACTTATTTTTTGTGTGGTTATAGTTATTAACGGTTTCAAAGGGAAGGAAAAGTTATAAAATACAAAAGAATTTAACTTTAAACTACAGGCAGATACGGAAACCCTTAAAGCGCCTACGCGCCAACCTAGCGCGCTGTACACTACACCGTACTTTTGTTCTTATTTGAATATTAAATTTTGTTAACACCTTCTAAACATAAGTAATATTTGTATCGGTGATTTGTCGGATTATATTTGTTTATTCTGTAGATTTGTATGCAAATCTTTACGCAATGTTTACCGAAATCTGACAAACCACGACACACGTTAGCAAAATTTAATTTAATATTCAAATAAGCACCAAACTGCGCTTGTACAGATATTACATCGTAGCGGGCGAGGTGTTCCAATATATCTGAGCAGTGATGAATTTCAATAAATTATGTACACTAGGACTTGCTATTAATATCTGAACATCAAATTTGTCGTCAATATCTGAGCAGCAGATTATTCAATATGTAGTATTTTAGGAAAAAGTACCTTACGAAGTTACGTCATTGTGTAAGAAAAATAATTATAGCAAGTCCTAGCGTAAATCATCCATCACACATCATCAGCTCACATATACATCCCCACCGAGGGGCTCGAGCCTACCCTGAATTAGGGCTATCGGGCCTTAATCGACCACGCGGTCCTAGTGTACAAAATTTATTGAAATTCAACACTGCTCAGAAATATTTGAACACCTCGCCCGCTACGATATAATATCTGATGGCGACCGTACGAGTATGGAACGTGCTATGAATACACTCCTCTTGGCTAACGATTCACTGCGAACTTGAATCAATCGTTAATAACAGTCTTGAAACAAAATGTTTTTGCTATGCAAGGGTGCGGTGTACACAGACACTTTTTAGGTTGATGTCGTTTCCGGTTGGAAGTAGTGTAGCCCGTTTATCTGAAATCAGAAAAGTATCCATCAATATGAGTTTTCGAAAAATTACAAGAAAATATTGCAGTTCATCATCGACTGTTGTGATGCTGATGAAAACATTATTTGACCTACCACCCTGATGTAGTAACTGGATCCCTCCCTCTATGTTTAGTGTAAGCAGGAAGTGTAAACAAAGTTGTTTGTCGCGCCTAGACCTGAGGCGAGATAATAGTTTGTAGCGCCGTGGTCGCGCCTAGGCCTGAGGCGAGATAATAGTTTGTAGCGCCGTGGTCGCGCCTAGGCCTGAGGCGAGATAATAGTTTGTAGCGCCGTGGTCGCGCCAAGGCCTGAGGCGAGATAATAGTTTGTAGCGCCGTGGTCGCGCCTAGGCCTGGGGCGAGATAATAGTTTGTAGCGCCGTGGTCGCGCCTAGGCCTAGCGCGAGATAATAGTTTGTAGCGCCGTGGTCGCGCCAAGGCCTGAGGCGAGATAATAGTTTGTAGCGCCGTGGTCGCTCCTAGGCCTATCGCGAGATAATAGTTTGGAGCGCCGTGGTCGCGCCAAGGCCTGAGGCGATAAAATAGTTTGTAGCGCCGTGGTCGCGCCAAGGCCTAAGGCGAGATAATAGTTTGTAGCGCCGTGGTCGCGCCAAGGCCTGAGGCGAGATAATAGTTTGTAGCGCCGTGGTCGCGCCAAGGCCTGAGGCGAGATAATAGTTTGTAGCGCCGTGGTCGCGCCTAGGCCTGAGGCGAGATAATAGTTTGTAGCGCCGTGGTCGCGCCAAGGCCTGAGGCGAGATAATGATTTGTCGCACCGTGATCGCGGTAAGGCCTGAGGCGAATAATAATTTAGCTCGCTTTAGAGCGGAACGAACGCCTTATATTCACGTGTCGCGCGCGAAATACGCCATGTTACTAGAGCAAGTGACGAAAGCGGGCACCTCGAGCTGGACGCGCGCCATTACCGAGTAGAGATACTCGAAGCCGGGCGGCGTGGGCACTTTCACCTTTATCATGTCATATGAAGTCACAGTGTAGTTTGTACGGGCCATGTGACGGCATATTATAGTGCAGTGTGTAAGTGCTTATGACGTTACAGTGCAGTGTGTACGTACCGTCATATCGTACTCGCTACCCAGTAACAAAGGCGGGCAGCTCGAACTGGACTGACGCCAGGCTGCGGGTGCACTTTCACCTTGATCATGCCATATGACGTCATAGTGCAGTATGTACGTACTCGTACTCGGTGACGAAGGCGGGTAGCTCGTGCTGGTCGCGCACCATCACCGAGTAGCGATACTCGACGCCACCGGGCAGCGTATGCACTTTCACCTTGATCGTGTCATATGACGTTACAGTGCAGTGTACGTGCCATATGACGTCATAGAGTGCAGTGTGTAAGTGCTTGTGACCTCACAGTGCAGTATATACGTACCGTCATGTCATACTCGGTGACGAAGGCGGGCAGCTCGAGCTGGTCGCGCGCCATCACAGAGTAGAGATACTCGACGCCGGGCAGCGTGTGCACTTTCGCCTTGATCGCCGGCGCCATGAACGTCGTGAACCACCACGTCATCATCTGCCGAAACACCAAAAATATTTATTTTATATAATTGTCTCATACACATTTTAGGCCGCAGTTTTGAAACTTAGCAGGAACTTCACAGTGAGTTTTTGCGGCCTCTATACACATCAAAAGATACATAGGTACTCTTATTCCATCATCATATGAGCTCATATACGTCCCCACCGAGGGGCTCGAGTCTAACCTGAGTTAGGGCGATCGGGTCTTAGTCGACCACGCGGACCCAGGGCAATACAGTTTGAGTTGTTTCGCAGGCGTGTGCAGGTTTCCTCACGATGTTTTCCTTCACCGTAAGAGCGTCGGATAAACGTACACATGAAAACGAAATTCAAAAACACATTGGTGCGTGGCAGGATTCGAACCACGACTTGCGACTCTTATTTACTAAGTAAAATAGGTATTTAAAATGCTAAAGAGCAATGATTTCTTTCTACGTTCTTCATGTACCAATGTAAGACGTGATTTTTAACCGACTTCAAAAAAAGGAGGAGGTTTCTCAATTCGACCGTATATATACAGGGTGGGAAGGAGTATACCGAATGATTTTAACCATGGATTCCTGGTGGTATTATGAGTAAATAATGTTATATCAACATGGGTCTAAAACTGCCTTATTAACTTACTTAATTTCTGGAACAAAAAAATCAATTAACGATAGTAATCCCTTCTGAACGAAACTTTAGTCTACAGAGTGAAAAAGAAAACTTCACACTTCACGAAGGACTCCGACAACATACGATAAACGACGAGTGAAGTCAACGTCAGTATGATACTTTGAGGCAACAAACGTCAGATAAGATTAAGAAGATGTGTGTGAAGGTGTGTGTGATTACGTCATATTATAAGGGCGTGTTACGCTTGAGATTTTTTGAACTTGTGAATTATTTAAAAAATTAATATCTCGAAAATTAGGCTTTACTGGCCCATGTTTATATTACTTTTTTTGTCTAAATAGGCATTAGAATCTTTAGTTAAAATCTGTCGGTATACTCCTTCCCACCCTGTCTATATATATTTGGTTGGAAAGGAGATATCCCAAGGGTGGTACCATGATAAGGAAACCAGGATCTGATGATGGCATCCCAGATAAATCGAGGGTAACCTTAGTTTCCTGTTTGAAGTCGGTTTTTCTTTGTTCAAAATTATTCGCGATGTTGTTTTTGCAAGCATCTATATGTTTTGTACCTACTTTACAAAGCCTTAGATACGCTAGTAATATAAATATTTTTTCATCACACCTATTCGAAAAACGACGATTAGTACCTCAATAAGTACTTCAACAAAACTCTACTTTGCCCCCTGTAGTGAGTTTTGTTTCTCTCTTCTAATTGGTCCGCGTTCTTGTTATGATACGAACGCGGTCCAATCAGAAGACAGAACGCTCTAACCAATGTCTATAGGCACTTACTAGTTACTTTTTCTCATAGGTTGTTATGAAAAATTGTGTGTGTCACTCGGGGCCAAAATATTTTACTCTCGGGTGACGTATATTAAATTCCTAGCTAAGCTCAGAATTCACACTAACGCGCTCGGAACAAAATATTACTTTGTCCCCTTGTTACACAAATAACTATATTTCACTCCGAGATATTTTTTTATCTTCACCCACCACACCCATCACCTCTGCGTTAAAGATCAAAGGATAGGGAAACATTGACGCCGGCCAGTAGTTCCGCAATTTTTTCTTAAATCCACAATTAGCTCACGGTCAAAGTATATATATATATTAGTATTAACAAGTAACATACTGTATAGATACTCCCCGCCGCTCTCAAGATTTCGACCTCACCCCCTCGTCACCCAGATTGATACAGATTGCTTATAGTTTGGTTCTCGAACGTATAATATTTCGCCGTGATTTTGTTTGCTCCGTCATTTGTTTTTAGAAATGTCATTTCACGATCGTTGTATGCAGTGTCCGGGGTGTGTCTCACCTGATGGTAAGTGACGATAGCTAAATGAGTAGGTATACTCAAGAATTGGCCATTAATACCTGGAAGTATTAAATTAAGTAAAAATAAAAACCCAAGTAAATATAGTATTAAACAGCTGTTCAAATTAACGCCAATAAACAAACACTCACCTTTGTCCAAAACGTAGGATGTACTATGTAAAACGCTTTTAGGTTCTTCTTATATCTGTAAACACAAAACAAAAGCATTAAAGTTATTGTTAGCTTTAGAACGTAATTACCTAATTTGTGGAGGTTCTGTTAACAAAGAAAAATTGAGGCGGGGTCGGTAGTTGTTAGTGGTAGTCTACATGTCATGTCGATATCATAGAATAGAACAATTCAAGATCAAGAAATCGTCTAATTTAATGATATATTCAACATCTGCAGCCTACATTATGATATAGTCTGGCTAGACTAATGAATGAATCAGTGTTTGACTGATATGAACAGCTAAACGCATGGCTACTTCATGATATGGAATCTGTGAGGCGGTCATTTACCTAATAAAATTTTCCGACATAATACGTATGTTCACAAATATATGCATCAACATTTGACTAAATGTTTGCCAACATCTTTTCCAAAGAGGTCGCGGGTACAAATCCCGGCGGGTTCTAATTTGTAAGACTCGGTTTGGTTAATGGTAAGGCATTTTCTAACTCCGCCTGGTCATCTACTACCGTCTTATAAATTCATAAGCTAGGTCCTGCCGCCAAACATTAATGTCAACACTATTTATGTGTTCCGGCATGAACATAAAATAGCCAGTTCCCTATTGCGTTAGCGAATTTTGGTAAGCCCGCTTCCATCTTCGGCATCATCGTCACTAACCAGCAGGCGAGATGATGCCAAGGGCCTACCAATCGGCTTGGTACAGTTTTAACGTACTCATTTAATATAAAGTGTATATAATTTAAATTAATTTGTTTTATTTTATTCTAGACATATTATTTTTTATAAATGTTACAAAAGTACAGAAGGCTTTAAATAAGCATGATGCCTTTGCAACGTTTCGAATACTGTGGTTTCGAGGTGGCCAGGGCGGCATTTTTTTGACGCATCAGGCAAATACACATGCTTATACAGCCTACCGTTCTTTTGATAGACTTATAAGAAAATAATAAATGGATTATAAAATACAAGAATTTGTTCTATTTACAGTTTTGAGCTTATGAACCAATAAAAAAATAAATTTGCCAAATTCTTTGTCACACATTTGAAGCTATATCTAGGGGAGTGTTAGTAGACTTACTTGTAAGGCAGCACGGTGTAGACCTCCTTCAGCCAGGAGAAGGGCGGGTGGTTGGCGGATGAAGCCAGCGTGTGGAAGTACGCGATCACGTAGTCGCCGCTCACGATCGGGTCCAGCAGCTTTATCAGGAACAGCAGGGCCTGGTCACAGGTAATAATATTCTTGTCAGAATACATTGCTAACCACAAAATGAATGAGGAATGCAGTCACAAGTACTGTCTTCAAATCAATACTACATATGTATACTTAGTTTAATTTTACTTACTTCACGTCACAAATTCATAATTATACATGCTAGGTCATAATATAAAATTTCAATAGTAATAGGATCGTCAAAGAAAGCAATCCATAGATTAAACTAATAAATAAAATTAAGAAAACGTCAAAGTAAAGTAGAAAACTACATTAACACGGTAATAAAAATATAAAAAAGTCAACATAAAAACTTGTGAAGAATAAAATACATTTTTGTAACTCAAGTTACTAACTTTAAAATGTTACAAATAACATTATTAAAAAAATATATCTTTAACACCTTATATATAGCATATCTCTGTTTAACATAATAAAATTCACTTTCCAACAAGAAGTTTTTCAACCATATATGGCGCCAGGTGGTTTCAAAACTACAAGGTGCTATGAATGAATTAGTTTTTTTTTTGGGTTTCCGTTTTGAAACTGTGTACTTTCTAAACTTTTTTTTTATCAAGACCGAGTTTAAACGCAATACAATATTATGTAAGAAACCACGACTCGCCTCGTTGTTAACCCCATAATTCATTGCGGTGGTGCCACGGGTCTCTTCACGAACCCAGGAAGTTAAGGCCATACTCCACACACAGGGGCCAATTCCGGGTCAGTGGAGGTTGTGGGTCTAGTGGCGAACATCATTGTCAGAAGATTTTCAAGTCGCCTAGTAGCATTTGACACGCTATAAAGACTGCCATCTAGATATAGCAACCGGCGCCGACGGCTTAACGTGTCTTAAGAATCCACGATTCGTTCGTTGTTAACCCCATAATTCATTGCGGTGGTGCTACGGGTCTCTTCCCGAACCCAGGAAGGTGAGGCCATACTCTACACACGGAGGCCAATTCCGGGTCAGTGGAGGTTGTGGGTCTAGTGGCGAACATCATTGTCAGAAGATTTTCCAAGTCGCCTAGAAGCATCTGACACGCTATAAAGCCATCTAGAGATAGCAACCGGCGCCGACGGCTTAACGTGTCTTAAGAATCCACGATTCGTTCGTTGTTAACCTCATAATGCATTGCGGTGGTGCCACAGGTCTCTTCCCGAACCCAGGAAGGTGAGGCCATACTTCACTCACGGGGGCCAATTGTCACAGTGTCAGAAGATTTTCAAGTCGCCTAGTAGCATTTGACACGCTATAAAGACTGCCATCTAGATATAGCAACCGGCGCCAACAAGATTCAACGACAGTTTAATGTGACATCCCAAAAGTCGTGATCAGATGTCTATAATAAATATAGTTCCTATAGGAATTAAGGGTTCCTATATCATGTTACTATAGGAATTATCAGTCTATTAACCCGACTGCGCCAGAAGCAGGGTTATGTTTTACGAGTGTATGTATACATGTTTAATTCTTTGGCACGCCCTGTAGCCAAAACGGCTTAATGGATTTTGGAGAGCGAGGTGTCGTTAGATTTGTATTAATTCCTTGAAAGACATAGGTTATTTTTTTACCCGACTAGCAAAAAAAGAGGTTATTTATTTCTTTGGCACGCTGTAGCAGTAACTAATTAGTAATCTGTGGCTGTAGTCTAAACGGCTTGATGGATTTTGGAGCGCGAGGTGTCGTTAGATTCGCCTGAGTGACATAGGATACATTTTTACAGGATTAGCCAAAAAATAGGGGTTAAGTTTTTATGCAGTCGGGTTTTTAATTGTTTTAGCTTCACGTGTATGTATGTATGTATCTACATAACTATCACTATCTATATAACGGAATCTTTGAAGGTGATTTTCACCCACTTTAAGACATCGGATTTAATCGAAATTTTGCACTTATTGAGGAACGATGATAATATATGGTAACTTTAACCTGATGTTGCAGCGTCACCTGGATTCCAAAGGATACCCCAACGTCTCAATTTAAAGGTTATATATAGATGACGGAAAAAAGGGTGTTGTTTTTTTTTAAATCGTAGTTATTGGAGCGTCGTCGGTGCCGTAACGAATAAGACCGCTACCTTCTATCCGGAAGGTCTGGGTTCGAATCCTGCTACGTACCAATGTGTTTACGAATTTCGATTGCATAATGTACCTTTATACGACGCTCTTTCGGTAAAGAAAAACATCGTAAGGAAAGTTGCACACGCCTAGGAACAAACTCGAAGGCTGTGTGTGGGCCCGCGTCGCCCTAATTCATGGTAGACTCGAGCCCCTCGGTGGGGACGTATATGAGCTGATAAAATGATGATGAGTTATTGTAAATAGTCTTTGGGCCTGGTAACCGAAACAGTACAATTGATTGGACCACTATAGTATTTATGACAGAAGAGCGTGGGTAGTGTCCCTTATTATCACGGGAAGGTATGTAGCTTATAAGGTCACACCCAACAAAGGTCAGCCGAGTCATTAACGTTGAGCTGCCGACGTCGTCCTATCCCTTGGATAGCACTATTAATTGTTGACAAGACTTGACTGACTGGATAGTCCAGTGGACTGATTCTGTCTGCTATGCCGGTGGTCGTGGACTCGATATCCACCCAGGGCAAATATTCGCGTGACGAACGAAATGTTCGTGAGGGTGGTGGCGCATCGGGAGTCGGGTCGTTCCATTCCCTCTAATATGGTTGAGGGGAGCGATGGCTTAAGCTCGCGTTATACTCGTGAACTGCCGGTCCGTGTGAACTGACCTACTCTTGTCAAAGGCCAAAATGACATATTCAATTTTTTTAATGTATAACTTCTCGTCTCTTATTGTTTTCATGTCCTTGAAATATATTTTTTTATATTAATGATTGTATTTTGACTTTATTAACTAATAATTGTTCTTTTTTTATTTTTCACTAATGACATTACATTGTGTTATTAGTTAAAAATAAAAAATATATACTTATTACTATTTTATGACTATCAGAAAGAGTGTAATTTGCACCTATTTTGTATAAAATTTAAAAAAAAATGTTTATTTTCTCCATATAGGTTATGCATTAACATGTCTGTCTTGGCTGGAGCCTCCTTTTGAGCTAAAAATGCCTATAAAAACAACATTTTGATTCTTTGAACAGCTTTGTTTCTTCTATGTCTGGGTCTCTGGTACCCGTAGTCAGGGAATCCTAGTTTGGGGCTAGATGACCGTATGTGATTGTTCAAAGAAGTGAGAGAACAAACGTCAGCCCAGACGAAGTGGTCGTGGCTGGATGGATTTTACCGTGAGTTATGAAGTAACTAGTAGGTGTCTCATCTGTGCCGTGAGTCTGTGGGGCCCTGGTGAGCCCTGGGCTAATGCTATTTGGGGAACTGCCTAATCTATCATATCAGCCGAAAGACGTCCACTGCTGGACAAAGGCCTCCCTCAAAGATTTCCACGACGACCTGTCCTACGCTGCCCGTATCTAGCGGCTTCCCGCGAACTTCACCAGTTCGCGTCATTCCACCATGTGGGAGGCCTACCTACTCTACGTCTTCCGGCGCGCGATCGCCACTTGAGAACTTTACTACCCCAACGGCCATCTGTTCTACGAGCTATGTGCCCTGCAGACTGCCACTTAAGTTTAGCGATTCTGTGAGCTATGCCGGTTACCTTGGCCAAGTGCGAGTCGGACTCGCGCACCGAGGGTTCCGTACCAACCACTACACAAGTAAATTTATTGATGTTTAGATTCACTTGAGAATATTTTTTTCTAATATTTTTTATTGATTTGACTAAAGGGACCATTAGGGCTTAGTAGGTATTTAATATGAATTTCAACTTGATACCTCACGCCACGCTAGTACTAATATAATATATAAGGTGTAACAAAATTTGCTGAAACTATTTTAACCGGTGCTTCTACCCATGAAACTGAACAACTTTCCCTATGGAACCCAGTCATATATGATCATTGCGATATCTCATCATCATCATATCAGCCAAAAGGCGTCCACTGCTGGTCAAAGGCCTCCCCAAAGTATTTCCACGACGACCGGTCCTGCGCTGCCCGCATCCAGCGGCTTCTCACGACCTTCGCACAGGTCGTCGGTCCACCGCGTGGGAGGCCTTCCTACGCTACGTCTTCTGGGATGTAGTCGCCACTTGACATATCTATCCGTTATTAAAGTATTACATGCGAGCTTACCTTATCCAAGTCTATGTCGGAGATGGGGAACCATTTCCCGATGAATATGACGACGGGCCTGCCGAGCCTGTCGACGCCGCTCTGGTACAAACAGCCGATACCGGAAACCTCAGTCAAGTCCTCTGAATGCGCGCGTCGAAGTAGCCTTTCATATCTGGGAACAAGAGAAATTAGATACTATTAGAAAAGATTTTGAGTTGCAAATCTATTGTTATTTCTAGCAGTAGATCCTATAATAAAAAATAAAAAAAAACTAAAACCAGACTACGGAAGAGTTTCCCGCCTGAAACCGTAGCTATCTAGGCTAATAGCCGTGGTCGCAAGTCATAATAATAGGTATTTATAATGAAATTTTTGATTACGATAGGCCTTATATATTTTATTTAGAATGTGCTCTTCAAGACCTTTCTTTTGATATCAAACAAGATATAAAATATCAGAAAAAAAGTTTTTTTTGAGTTGTTTAATTTACTTATAAAATCCGACATGTTGATTTTTATTAAATGTTATTTATATCCTATGACACGCGGAGTGATGGCATAAATCCAAAGACACCACATTTGTCAAGATCGGTTAAGTGGTTTAGGAAATACAAGGGAATAGATGAACATACATACATACATAGACTGTCAAGAACACAACTCTCCTTTTTTCAGAGTCGGGTAAAAACCATTTTACGGATCAATATTTCTTCTCTTACAAAGAAAAATAAAATTATAATGAAAAAGAAAAGGGTTAACCGCCTCCGTGGCGTAATGGTTAGTCCATTCGCTTCACACCAGTAGGACCCGGGTTCGATTCGTGGCGAGGTCAACTTTGTATGACTCGGTTTGGTTGGTGGTAGGGCATTTTCATAGCCCTCCTGGAGCTATACCACCATTTTATCTAAGTCTTGCCACCAAACATCAGTGTTAACAGCATTGATGTGTTCCGGCTTGAAGATGAGATAGCCAGATCCCCATTGCGTTGAGAATGTTGGTAAGCCTGCTTCCATTTTCGGCATCATCGTCACTTATCATCAGGTGAGATGATGCCAAGGGCTTATAAATTGTAGAAAAAAAATGAGGGACGGGCTGTGTCGGAGGCCACGGCTGCTTAACTTAGACCTTCGTAAATTTGATTCCGCAATTAAAATGTACTTATGTTAACAAAATATAATCCAATTCATCCCTAAGTCAGTGCTACAGGTCAGTCCTTTTACAAAACCCTTGCAACTTTTGGTGCGACATGGCTAAAATTATAACGCTTTACTGTATATTTTTCATTTCTTTTGGTATTTTATAATGCACCTACAAAATGGCTAAGCCTGTTCTACTAAAAGAAACAAATTTTAAATCGATCCGACCGGTACTTCAAGATTTTTAAGCACTTTTAGCAGACCCGAAGATTTTCTTCAGACGGCTTTTTGACACTTTTTCTAAAGGCTTATTTTTCGAAGGGCTAAAGGTAACAACACTCATACACAGTCGCCGAATGCATCTTGGAAATTTGCCTCACGTTGTATTTCTTGTAGTTTCGATGATTAGGTCTCTGAAAATACACATTTAAGCAAAACACCATTTTTGTAAATGATCTTACCTCCCCTAAGAACGTTCATTAAATTCACGTCAAAATACGCCTTTTTTTGTTAAGTTCTTCATGCTTTGAAGACATGTGTCAAAAATTGTGCTTGTGTTTGCAGACCATCATCAACCATAAATCAAACTTTGTCCATTAATAACTCCATAGCCCCGTTGGGAGATTTTGGTGGAAAACATTCATGGGCGGAACATTCTGTTTAATGACGCCTGTGACGTAATAATATTATGTTGGTGACGTCATCGTCGCGACCGATGGGTGAGTGGAAGAGGATAATATGGTGGGTAGATTTTAATGAATTCTCCTCTAGTCACGCAATGCTGAGCTAAAGGCAGGACGAAAATAAAAAGTGTACTTACGCAAGGGCGATGTTCGATTCAATTAGATAGACCATTAATTTGTATAAAAAAGGGTTTATACGAGTATGTCTACCGTCTAAATAGGGTTCTTCTGAAATCATCACCATATCAGCCGAAAGACGTCCACTGCTGGACAAAGGCCACCCTCAAGGATTTCCACGAAAGGCAGTCCTGCACTGCCCGCATCCAGCGGCTTCCCGCGATTATCACTAGATCGTCGGTCCATCGAGTGGGAGGCATGCCTAATACGCTGTCTTCTGGTGCGCAATTGCCACTCAAAAACTTTGCAATCTGTTCTACAAGTTATTTGCCCCGTCCCATACCACTTAAGTTTAGCGATTCTGAAATACCTGTAAGGGAGGTTTAGCACATAAAACTGATAACTTTGGTTTTCTAAAATTTTGCCGAAATCCAAAAAAAAGTATTTGCATACAAACTTGGCAAATCAGCTGATCAATTGGTATGAGAAGAAGAAAACTTTTTATTGTTGTAGTACAAACGTTTTTCAGTTTTATGGGTAGAAAATCCCCTCTCAAATGTATCTTCTATTTTCACCTACACTTTGTATAGCGAATTAGCGAGCAGCAGAGCTGTGGTAAAGTACCTATATATGGATATATTAGTACTATTATACACACTCCCTGCTGCTCTCTGGATTCCGGCCTCACCCCCTCCTTCATCCAGATTGATACAGATTGCTGCTAGTTTGGTTCACGAACGTATAGAATTTCGCCGTGATTTAATTTGTTCCGTCATTTGTTTATAATAAAAAAAAAACCGGCCGAGTGCGAGTCGGACTAACACTTCGAGGGTTTCGTACCACCACACAACTATACATAGTAAAATTACAATCATACCTATTCATATTACAAACGAGACATATGCTTTTTTGTCATTCAGTTCGGACTCCTTAGCGCGAGTACGACTCACACTTGGCAGATTTTTATTATTTGTTGTTTTATTTCAGTATTAGTACTACACTCACAACCCGCTTGTATGTATTACCGTTTTTAAAGAAAAGACCTATAAAAAAAACACGTTTTTTGTATGGAGACCCCCTTTATCTTTTATATTTTTCAAATGTTTAGTATTTGTTGTTATAGCGGCAATAGAAATACACATTCTGTGAAAATTTCAACTGTCTAGCTATTACGGTTCATGAAATACAGCCCGCTCGCTGACACAAGGACAGACAGCGGAGGCTTAGTAATTTGTTGTTGGTAAACCCTAAAAATGTAATTTCTACCCGTTTGTCCGGGGTGTGGCTGCGGTGCTCACCCCACCAAGGTGGAACTTGTATAATAAGATCCTATGACTAGTACTAGTTTTACGTGAAAAGTTGTTCACCATCTTAATTGATGATGAGTAAAAAAGTTCTAGAGCACACTTGTATTTCGCTGATTTATACGTTCCGAAGCCAAAATAGAAAAACGGAAAAGATTCTTCCTTCTGATAGCAAGGTAAAGAAGGGATGAACACGGTGGGGTACCTATCGTAGAATAAGCATTTTGAAATGTCTTTCCAAGAAGATATTTTTATGAGGTGTATCGTTTGTGCGATATATGGCCCGCAAGTCTGGCTTTTCTGAACTGTATGGCCAAAAAACTTGAAATCGCTCATGCAAGTTGGTTTGAGTTTCAAAATTGATTTGGGCATCCTGTGATAAACAGTCTTAAGTAATAATTCAAAAATCCTACAATATTTATAGTTAGAAACACACATAGCCGATTTTTTTCATGATTATAGTAACAGTCGCTGAGAATACTCTCGACTGATCTGTATGCTGTAGATATAAAAAAAAGTTTAAATCCTAATTGAGAAAAGTATACTAATACTTGCCTATCAAATGTTTTAGATTCGATGGCTTTGCTGGCAACAAAAAATAATTTTCCAAATTTGTCCAGGTGTCTTCGAGTAGTCGAGGAACATAAATAAAAAATAAAAATATTCCGAGGAATTGAGAACCTCCTCCTTTTATGAAGTCGGCTAAAAATAACTAAAGCTACAAATTAGGCCAAGGAAACTTACAGAGGGAAGACCAGACGTTAATGGGATGTTAATTTTTCATACGGAACGCAATGATTAATGATGACACGATAGCCACACTAGTTATTTCTGTGAAGGTCGGTTGTTTTTGTAAAGTTTATTATAGAACACACACGTGACAACACACGTGACGAGGTTCCTACTCAAACTATATCTGTCTACCTATTTACCTAGTCTTAAGGTAATTAAAAACAAATATTTTGTCACGGTAGTCAAACAAAGCATTATTAACTTTATTTGGTTAATATTCCATTATGGTCGGCCGTAAAAAATGTGACGAAAACTGAATAAATTTGTGTTATATTAAGTTTATGAGTACGTCAGATTTAGTTAACAACAATGAATACATTAATAAAAAATATCTGAATTGATAAAAAATGTGACTACGGCGTTTTTACTTATTACTACCTACTGCGTTTTGATTAATTACTATCTACGGCGTTTTTACTAATTACTACCTACTGCGTTTTCACTATATACTACCTACTGCGTTTTTACTAATTACTACCTACTGCGTTTTTACTAATTACTACATACGACGTTTTTAATAATTACTATCTACTGCGTTCTTACTAATTACTACCTACCGCGTTTTTACTAATTACTTCCTACGGCGTTTTTACTAATGACTACCTACTGCGTTTTCACTAAATACTAACTACTGCTTTTTTACTAATTATTACCTACTGCGTTTTTACTAATTTAAAGATTTTATTGTAGATGGGCGGGGCACATTGCTCGTAGAACAGATGGCCGTTGGGGCAGTAAAGTTCTCGAGTGGCGACCACGCACCGGAAAGCGTAGTGTAGGCAGGCCTCCCACTCGGTGGACCGATGACCTGGTGAGGGTCGCGGGAAGCCGCTGGATGCGGGCAGCGCAGAACCGGTCGTCGTGGAGATCCTTGGGGGAGGCCTATGTCCAGCAGTGGACTTCCTTCGGCTGATATGATGATTGTAGATGGTGTTTAAAACTTTTTCTACATACCTATTACAATTATACATTAAAACTAATACAATTATAAAACTTACAGAATACACCTAAAATGGCCATTACCTATTTACAATTGGGTTGTGGGTTCGATCCCCACCCAGGGAAAACATTCGTCTGATGAGCAGATTTGTTTGCTGTGTATGGGTGTTAAATATCTACATAATATGTATGTATTTAAACGTATATAAGTATGTATATCAGTCTCTGGTTCCCATAACACATGGAATCCTACATTGGGGCCAAATGACCATGTGTGATTTGTCCCAGAATATTTATTTATTTATTTGTAAGAGTGGTTATCAAGGCAGGAGTTTTCTGTGTGTTATTGATTATTATATACATTATAGGACTAGTTAGAATTTACTAAATATTGATTACAACTTTTTAATGTGCACAACCATTTTGTGGTTTTCTCAAATTGTCGAAACCTTATTGCTAGCTAGATCTATTACTGTGAGTAACTCTTTCCAAAGAATCTGATGGTAGGTTGAAGTTAGTTTACCACTTCTTTGTTTGTATATTTTTGACCTGATTTATATATTTCATTTGTTTAAAAATGTAGGTAACAAACTTGATTGGCTACTTGAAACATTCACTGCCACTTAAGGCACGTTTGAAAACCAGCGCTGTAACTCTGGCTGCAGCACATGCTGAAATGGGTCCTATTTGACATCGCACAACAACGCAACCCACTATATGGGCATGGTCATCATTCATTTTTACCCGACTGCGCCAGAAGATGGGTTACGTTTTTCGAGTGTATGTATGTTTATTTATTTATTTCTTTGGCAAGCTTTGTAGCCTAACTAAACGGCTTGATGGCTGATGGATTTTGGACTGCGAAGTGTCGTTAGATTCGTCTTGATCTCGTGCGTGACATAGGGTACATTTTTACACGACTGGCCAAAAAAGAGGGGTTGAGTTTTTATGCTTAAGGATTCTTAATTAATTCTTATTGTTGTTATTAATAAATATTGTTTTTTTTATTATTAATTTTAAATGTCAAATAAATGTGTGAATCTGAACCTGAGATGCATATTGCATACGTAGTTCTGTCAAATTCACTGGAATCTGTCTCAAACATATTTTTGTGGAATTTATTAGTGAGAGGGATTGATTCTCATGGACTCAAGTCAGGACTCTCTTGACGTTGGCCACTTGATTTCACGTCTTTAAGAAGCGTTGCTTCGCAAATTCCAACGGCAGTTCTCGTGACGTTAGCGACTCACATTCACGAACTTGAGAAGCGCTGCTTCGTACAGATTGAAGCCGCAATTCTCGAGACGTAAGCGACTCGCATTCACGAACTTGAGAAGCATAATTGCGCTTTAAATCTAGGTGCAACTCTCTCGAAGCAGAACAAGTGCAATTTACAATAGTGTGCAGGGCGTTGGGAGCGTGATTTTAATACTTTAATATATAATAAATGCTACTTTAATAAAGAAAGTGTTTAACCGTCTAGGTCGACTTTCAATATTTACGTTATTTAGTGAATTTTGTTTCATGATTTATTTTTTATGCTGTCAAGTACCCAATTTTGTCTTACCCTAAAATTTTTTTGGAGTGAAAACTTCTATAGTAGCGTTGGGCATTTTTTGAAATCCATAATTTCTAAATCTAAACATGATCAAAATTTTTCGAAGTACGAGTACTTATAAAGAAAGATTAATTCTTATAGACATTGTCCATTTTATTGACCGCCCACCCGGGTGAGATCAGAACACTTTTCAATAGCCTAGTCATAGAAGCTCGCACCGGACGCATAAAATATACGTTATATATAACAAAATACCAGAATCATACAAAGACCTTCCTTATAACAAGTTTCAAAAATGTCTACACGAATGGCTGCTTCAAAACATGTTCTACTCTCTTGATGAGTTTTTGGATCACAGGTTAGTGGTGTAGATATTTTTTTTTTAAATGAACATGTATATGACTGTAAGATTTAAATACGTACCTACCTGTTATTGCTGTGTTAACATTTGCATGCTGTATAAATGGCTAAACAAGTGATTCTGTATTGTTAAATAGAACA
The DNA here is from genome assembly GCA_947284805.1 of Coleophora flavipennella. Lineage (NCBI taxonomy): Eukaryota > Metazoa > Arthropoda > Insecta > Lepidoptera > Coleophoridae > Coleophora > Coleophora flavipennella. The sequence goes on from OX369307.1 coordinate 4,421,354, forward strand.
TCTCACTTTTAGTACCTTGTTTAAAAGCGAATAAAGAATCACTTTACTTTACTTTACTTTAAAAGGCCAGTTGCGGCACTGAGTGCCGATACGAAAAGAGATTATAATTGGTAGCGTATAGACATTGTCCATTTTATTGAACGTCCACCCGGGTGAGATCAGAACACTTTTCAAAAGCCTAGTTATAGAAGCTCGCACCGGACGCATAAAAGGCCAGTTGCGGCACTGAGCGCCGGTACGAAAAGAGATTATAATTGGTAGCGTAACAGAACCAATCGATAATGTCGTAAAGACAAATGGTTGGTTTCGTTCCTTGTTATGACTTATAGTTATATTATACCTTGTACATCATCATCATATAAGACAAAAAACGCCCACTGCGTGACAAAAAACTATGAGCATACTACTACGTAATTAAATCAAATTAATTGCCTACACATACTTGATTGATTATTATATCAGCTCATATACGTCCCCACCGAGGGGCTCGAGCCCACCCTGAATCAGGGCGATTAGGCCTTAGTCGACCACGTGGGCCCAGTGCGGGTTGGTCGACTTCACACACAACCTTCGAGTTTCTTCGCAGGCGTGTGCAGGTTTCCTCACGATGTTTTCCTTCACCGTTAAAGCAATCGGTAATTAAATGTACGTAAGTTTTTGAAAAACTCATTGGTACATTGGCCGTCCAGATTTGAACCCGGTACCACTGGTTAGATGGACCGAGTCGTTACCGGTTGAGCCACCGACGCTTTTACGACTTGATTGATAACCTATAGTTATAGCAAGTAATACTAACTATCAAACTATACTTTTTCGTGACAATTACGAAGTTTACGTATCATTTCGAGTTCCCGTAGTATGAATACTTATTTAGACTCTATTTATTTAATTGGCGAATCCGTTAGCCGACCATCTTGCACACTTTTAGGGTTCCATAGCCCAAAAGGAACCCTTATAATTCGTCATGTCCGTCTATCTGTCTGTCCGTATGTCACAGTAAATTTTCTCTGCCACTACACTCTACACCCACAGTAATGAAACTTGTACACAAATTTAAATATGATTTAAAATGGAATACGCGCAGGCACACCGGCATATTTTACATCGAGGGTTGCCATTTATCCTGTCAACCTAAGTTTATGCATTTCCGTTATTTTTAAATTTGTCGTTACCTCCTAGTATAAAATATTATCGCTTTATAATATTAGTATGTATATTCGCCGGCGCCCGCCGCCCGCCGTCGCGCCGCCCATTGACGGATGACGTCACAAGCTGGGCGGCGCACCCTATAAGCACTATAAGCCAGGAGCTTTCCACTCCACTTTATTCCAAGTAAGATGTATGCACTTACACACTCACGACGTCTTTAGCATTTTCCTATTTGATACCTACCTACACAGAGTTTCTATATGTCTAGCTAGAGACAAAATGCGTTTTCACAGCTTGACGGAGAAGTTAAGTGAAGTAACATATTTAAGAAGTTTGCTGAGGAATATAAACTGTATGAAAATCATAGAACACTAGCGACGCGCCCCGCAGCTTCGCCCGCGGTTTTTAGGGTTCCGTAGACCCAACGAGTGACCAACGGGACCCTGTTACTTAGCCTCCGCTGTCTGTCCGTCTGTCAGCGGGCTGTATTTCATGAACCGTAATAGGTACATCCCCCTCTCGTATACCTACCAGATACGCTAGACTTCCAGGTTTATGATATAGCGTCCCCACTTACCGTAATAGGTACAGTTGAAATTTTCAAAGAACGTGTATTTCTGTTGCCGCTTTAACAACAAATACTAAGAAGTAGAAAAAGTGAAAAAATAAGGGAGGCCTCCATAAAAAAGCTGTTTTTTTATTAGGTCTTTAGAAGTAATGATTTAGCTCTATCGTTAAAACGTTAATACATACAAGCGTGAAACTTGGTGTGATAGTTTCATATTGTTTTTCGTTTTTGGTTTGACCGTTACGCGCCCAATACAGATAGCAGAGGGGAGTGGTCTCAAACGCTTGGCGGGCTTGTTAAGTTTAATAATAATGAATCGCTTCACAGGATCGCAGCGCGCACTTTGCGTGCGAGCTTTTTATAAAAATAACGATTCAGAGACGCTACGCGAAATTATAGTGACTGCCGTGGGTCGCTCATAACATACTAGCGAACGCGGTCGACATTGACGCTCGTTCTCGAAGTCCTTTTGCGCCCATTAGATTCATCTGGCATTGTGTTCCCAGTTTCTTCCAACTGGTGCACCCAATGCTTGATTAAATTCGCAGTTGGTCCATTTCTCATACCCGTTAAATTAAAATGTGTCCTGTAGAGGCGCCGAACAATATAGTGTACGAAAAAAGCTCGCACGCAAAATGCACGCTGCGATCCCGTGAAGCGATCAATTATTACTAAACTTAACAAGCCCGCTAAGCGTTTGAGACCACTCCCCTCCCCCTGCTATCTGTATTTGGCGCGTAACGGTCAAACCAAAAACGAAAAACAATATGATACACCCTTTACTAATACTGAATTAAATAAAAAAATAATAAAAATCAGCCATGTGTGAGTCGTACTCGCGCTAAGGAGTCCGAACTGAGTTGTTGATGTCTTTTGTTTGTAATGTGAATAGGAATTATTGTCCTTATGCTATGTAGTTGTGTGGTGGTACGGAACCCTCGGCTAGTCCGTCTCGCCCTTGGCCGGGTTTTTTTGTACATGATCACCCGCTGGGCTAATCTGAAGCTTCCCAGAAAATTCCATCAAATATACATAGGGAACACAAATACATACCCACATGCAAGGATCGACAAATATATTTTCTTTCGAAAAACTGCTGCCCTTATCCGGGGATCGAATAGGCAAAAATTAATAAAATTGAAAATAATTAATTTTACTCAAAATAATTTCTTTATTTAAAAAATAAGAATAAGTTTAACTGATTTTTGAGAATTTGCTTGGCTGCGCCAAAGAAGAATCCGTCCTCCTTCATAGGTGTGGTCATGAGCAGATTAAGCTAGACACTAGTGCGATTCCGACCCCTACGCGCACGGCATAAGAACGGTAAAAAGTCCAGTGTCTAGCTTGATCTGCTCCTGACTGTACCTACGAAGATCACTCGTACGGAATAATTAGATATCGGAATTCTGCGGAAACTTCAAGAACTTATAGTTATTCCTAATAACTGAGATTTTTACAATTATTTTATTCATTAATTTAAAAACCTTAGTTAAACCACACCCCGGACACTGCATACAACGGTTGTGAAATTACATTTCTAAAAACAAATGACGGAGCAAACGAAATCATGGCGAAATACCATACGTTCGAGAACCAAAGTGTAACCAATCTGAATCAGTCTGGGTGACGAGGGGGTGAGATCGGAATCTAGAGAGCAGCAGGGAGTGTCCATACTGTACGATAGTACTAATATGTATACTTAAAATTTCGAGTCATATATTTTGGCTTCATATTTTGGTTCCACATCTCCAGATTTAATCTTAATTATCAACAAAGTATAAGAAAACTGAATACTTTGTGTTACTATATTAATAAAACCTTTTCAATACAGTTACTCGAAAAGTGGTACATTTCAATAATTATGCTAGTTTAGTGTACGCAAAATTGTTTTTACCGCACGAGTGCTCCTCACTTTGCCACTTTTTAATTTCTAGCTCGGAGGAACAAGACATTTCTAGCTAATAAAAACAATATACCAACCAAAGATACAGAATCTTCTTTATGACTTTTGAAAGGAGAAATTTAAAAGAGATAGGTTGTTCCTCCAAGAGGTAACGCTAGCTGATTAGATTCTCTTTAGGTTATATCTTTGTGAAGAAAGGATAATAAATATGAATGAAGCGCATAGGTTACACCAAGGAAAAGGTTTTTTTTTCCAAGGAGGTTTTAATGCTTACAATAACATTATCCCAATTTTAATGGTACCTAATATAAAAAAACAACTTACGCATGCGCTGCACATGTGCAGAGCTAAAATACGACGCAATTTTCGTAAAACTGAATTGAGTTAAGTTGTTAATACGAATAAAATAATAAATATATGTGTAATAAAAAATACACTTATATGTATGTATAGGAAAAAATTAAGTGATACACCTCCCCCGGACATTTAAAATGAGCTACAAGTCGCGTAAAATTAACTTTGGTTGCCGAAACCTTCACAGGTATGTACCCATGTATTTTGTTTTTTTTACGGTCGTTTTTTATTTATTTATTTATTTATTTACATTTATAGTACACCAAAACAATTTCGTAAGCTAATACACATAGTTATTATAATGAAGTGTACAGTAGGCGGTCTTATTGCTAAAAGCAATCTCTTCCAGACAACCTTTTGTTACAGGAGAGCACGAAATACTTAATTTTACACAAGGACAGAGAAATAAGCAACTTATTAATTAACTAATTAAAAAACAATACATGCTAATTTTATTATTCAATACATATTGTAACAATTATATAACTATATATATTTATATATATACACATATATGGACATGTATTCTATACATACAAATAAATATATACTAATACATATTTAAATTTAATAGATAAATTACGAAAAAATACTAATACCTATACCAAATTCGAACAATTACAAAATGGCGAAGCGACAAAAAGAACACGGAAGGGAGGAACAGAATTACAGAGACAGAAAGTAGAGTTTCACTTGAGTTTTAAAGATAGGAAGTGACGGAGAGCGTTGTATAGGATCTGGAAGGGAATTCCACAAGTGGATGGCACGCAGAGTGAAAGAATTGGAGTAGAATTTAGTAGAGTGTGGAGGTACATGCAAACGGAGCGAAGTCGCTGAACGGAGCGGTCGGTTGTGTGTAGAGAACAAGTAGTGAAAAGGGGTTTGAAGATAAGTAGGAGATTTATGGCCAAATAACAAAGAATATAGAAGAGATAGAACGTGTGCGTCTCTACGACGGCGCACAGATAGCCACTTTAGTTCTTTCCGATACTGAGAGACGTGATCATATTTTCGTAGGCCATATATAAATCTAATCGCCAGGTTCTGCATACGCTCTAATTTATTTAAAAGGTCGACATTGAGGTCAGGATAGCAGGAGTCGGCATAGTCGAGAATAGGAAGAAGAAGAGACTGGGCGAGTGCAATTTTAGTAGCATTTGGAAGGAAATTGCGGAGACGGTTTAAGGATCGCACAGAAGCAAATACTTTTCTGCTGACTTCGGAGACATGAGCTGACCAGGAAAGGGTGGTGTCGAACGTAACGCCGAGATTTTTAACCGTATGGCTAAAGTTAATGCGAACTCCATCAAACATTATATGTGGCAATTGGTCCAAATTCACCCTCGAAATAAAATGAGGACTACCCAAAATGATGCATTATTTTACCTGTTATCTCACAACTATATTGAAAAACGTCGTATGATACATGGGTGTAAAGGTAAATGACACACTCGTAACGATGGTAAACCCTCGCCTGCGGCTTGGGCTTACAAATGTCACTCGTTAGTGCGGTCCTGGCTCTAAGTGTCCAAAGATTTCCGATCTCTGGTTATAATACACATATTCTTCCATGTAATACCTGTTTTGTTTTTTTTTCTGTTTCTATGTGTTTTACTTCTTTTTTATGTTGTGTAATCGGTGATTGTTTGTGTCAAATAAAAATCTGTCTATTGTAATAGTACACAGCTTTACTTGCAGTGGTGATCGTTTCGCTATAAACAGTTATCCTTGGCCTATCTACGCAGATAGATATAATTATAGATACCCCAGTTTAGACCATAATTTGGGCCTCGATTCATCTCTATTTAAAACAATCATGACACAAATATTCTATGCAAAAAAAAACCATTGAATTTTAAAGGGAATTCTTTTTATATTAGCAATTACATAGCGTTTGGTCACGCGATTTCGTGAAATAGTTAGTTTAAAATGTCTTGAAGCACGATAATAACGTTATCTATTTATCACGATGTTGAATCGTTGCGTTACTTTTGAAATTAAAATGGTAGTACAGTGTAAACTTTGTAAAACGTCACTCGATATAACGATTCAATCTTTGAAAGTCTAAATTTTCTGGCTCCAGTTAGTTTACTTTGACGCGAATTTCTCTCTGTATAACGAAAACTCCCTATACCGTCACAAAATGCCCTGTCGCTTGAGTGTCGCTATATAGAATTTACACTGTACTTGGAATTCAGATAGTACTATAAATTCATTTTCTTTTTTCCTTACTATGAAGAACTATGACAAAACCCCAGATGAAGAAAGAACTCCAGCCTAGCAAGTGAGGATGATCTGTGGAGGTGGGACTACACACTCGTAGATGGTGAAAATAATCTGTGAATGTGGTACAGAGGCATACATCAAACTATACACTCGTAGTGCGATTTTGATCCATACGCGTAGGGCATAAGAACGGTACTAAGTCCAAAGTGTCTAGCTTGATGTGCTGCCCTCTGTACATTCCCGTAAAATATGACTCACCTAGTTTTACTTTCGAGCGACTGAGAAGCGAGTTGTGATGGTAAAAAAATATCGAAATTTAGGTTTTTGATGGGGATCGATTGCCCTACACTAATTGTCTAAAACAAATGTATGTGTGTGTGTACGTCCATCCGGTGCTCTAGTTCCCAAACTACTGGACGGATTTAGGTAAAATTTGAGTGAGGGCTATATTAGTTTTTTATATATCCAGCCGTTTTTTTTTCAAATTTCCCCTCTGTTGATTTTTTTTGGGTGGCCATAAAAAAAAACACTTATTATTTTTTTTACTCAAACTCGATACGTTACGATAACTTTACATAGCCTACAGCACGCAGAGTAGTTTGTTATTCTAAGTAAAATCGGATAAAGGTACTTCTCATACAATTGCAGGTAGTTTGTTACTTTTTCTCAAAAATGGCTCTAACGATTTTATTGAAACTTTGCGAATAACTAGGACTTAATAAGGCCTACTACAATGGGTACTTAATTATTCCAGGAAAAATCGAAGTAAAGTACCTCCCAAACAAACCGAAATTATTTGGACATATTTCATCCAGTCTGTCATCATACCCTATTGTATTATTTTCTACTAAGTAAGTGTAATGTTTATAGTTGATTTGTGTATGCTAGACTACGACAGATGGTTAAGGCGAGGCATTTGTAAAACAGTTGTCTCTGTTTTTTCCTTTACGTGTAAAGAGTAAAGACAATAACCACACTTTTGCACTTTTTCAATGTTTTACGTTGTCATTTCTCTTAAGACTTCAATTTAAAAACTAAAATTTAGCAGGTTCTTTGTAGTACTTAAAAAGAAATATCTCCATATAAAAACTATGTGCAAATTTAGAAATCTTATTAATAAACAATTCGTTTTAGACTTTTTTTTAGACGTTTTAGTCCTGTTTTTAGTATTTTTTTTACTATCGAATAAAGTACACACTATCGTGTAACATATTAGCACATTCCTCAGACAATATCCTTAAGTATGTCCGATATTTTTTGCATGACCGATATTTAGTAGTAATTACCCAAAAAAATTGATCTTGCAAAAGGGTTTTTCCGCTTCCGCACCGTTTCCTCGCCTTAAGACTAGGCGAGAAAGTATGCACAGTATTTTTATCCACAGCTGACTAGCCCTTGGCACCATCTCACTTGATCTTGCTATCGTGCCCAGCGTGTCACTACAACTGCACACGTATGGATCTGCTAGCAGCAACTCAAAATGCTGTTCAAGTCGCGGAGTACTGGCCCAACGTCCCTACTAATATTATAAATGCGAAAGTAACTCTGTCTGTCTGTTACGCTTTCCCGTAAAAACTACTGAACGGATTTGGCTGAAATTTGGTAGGTAGACAGATTAGGACCCGGATTAAGACATAGGCTACTTTATACCACGCTCGCGAGCCGCTTGCGGCTCGCGCACTGCGCACCCTCGACAAGTCATAGAAACGTGGTCCACGCGGGTGAAGCCGCGGGAAACAGCTAGTATTATATAAATTGACAAATGATTACCATTGACATGATAGAAGAAGAACTACTATCGTATGTCTATCTTTATAAACTGTTAAGGATCCCCAGGAGGCTCGGTTTCCATACAAACGTAGTTATGCTTTAATATAAAAACTACATGCAAGATTGAATCCAAACTTTGAAAATATATTGAGTAGATACATTTACATGACTGGCTCAGTGGCTCAGTGGTTAGTGCTCTTGACTACTGATCCGAGAAATGTGGGTTCGATGCCCACCCAAGGCAAACATTTGTGTGATGATCAGATTTGTTTACTCTGTGTCTGGGTGTTAAATATTCATATATGTATGTATTTAAACGTATATAAGTATGTATATCAGTCTCTGGTTCCCATAACACAGGGAATCCTGCTTTGGGGCCAGATGACCATGTGTGATTAGTCCCAGAATATTTATTTATTTATTTATTTCGATGTTTGTAATTAATTAGTTTTCATCCTAGTAATTGAAACGTAGCTAAACAAAGGCTTAAATTAGTTTTGTACTGAAAGTTTGAAACTGCTCTTATTTTTTTCCGTTTTATATGAGTACATCGAAAACTGATTACAAACATCGATATGACGTGTCTACTCAATACAATATATTTTCAAAGTTTGGATTGAATCCTGCATGTAGTTTTTGTATTAAAGCGGAACTACGTTTGTATGGAAACTCGAGCCTCCTGGCCTGGGGACCCTTGAGTATTTCCCAAAAACCTTATAATATATATCTTACTCCTAACGAAGAAAAAATATATATTTTAGAGACAAATTGATAAATTTTAAGCTAAGTAATAATCGCCCAAGAATTTCCGAGCATTGATGAGTTTTGTCTAAACTAAATGTCTTTTGTAGTTACTCACTTTTCCTCTGGCGTCTCTTCGACGGGAACTGTAGGGGTTAGCGTCGTCAGGTCCGGCAGTTCCACTGACATGGTGTCCATCGCCATTTTGCACTGTTCTTTGTTAACACGGTCCTTCGCTACACCATGTATCAATCACTGCTGTTCTACGATACTCTTACTTAGCGAGTCGATCGAATTTCGACGAGCAAAATTTTCCAAGCCACTGCTCAGCCACAAAGAATTACTAATGTAGTCGTAGCCACGTTACACAATTACGCATAACTAGGTTTTTTATCCACTATAACTTTATATCTTATTTAGTTATATATAACTGAGAGTATTGTTCCTAACTAAGATATTTAAGTGCAGTGATACGCGCGTTTTGTACACTAATAGCCAATAGCACAGTATTATAATATAGCGGCTTGCAGTAGCGCAACGAATGTACTTACGCAGAGCAACGAAGGGTACTTGCGGGGCAGCGGGCGGCGGGGCGCAGCCTGGCAGACTCCGCGAGTTTGCCAGGCTGACTACAGGCTAGTACCTACGCCGGTGGCGCATCGTGCGACATCAAAGGCGTTGCGCTACTGTAAGCCATATCGTAATACTGTGCTAATAGTATGATGTCTTCACAATGGATGACTAAACACTAAAATGAATGTATGGTATGATTAGGTCAGTTGCAGACAACATTTCAGGTGTCAAATTCATGTGGAACTGTGCCTAATATTTATTGTAATATGGTAAAATGATTAATTAGGTCAGTTGCAGACAACATTTCAGGTGTCAAATTCATGTGGAACTGTGCCTAATATTTATTGTAATATGGTAAAATGATTAAAATGTATAATTGATTTGATTTGTCAGTGCGTTTTGTGCAATATAAACAGAAAAAAACTAGTAAAATATATTCACTTTCACAAAAAAATTGATATTGCGTAGTACGAATTTAGTGTTTTCGTTTGAATCTACTACGTTGCGAAGATATTTTTGCCGATAATCCAACATGGGCGTGCTTAGGAAAGGTCACTCCAGCGGATAATTTTTGTAAAGATGTATTGGTATATTTAATAGAAATATTATTATTGATGGTATAATTTGAAAGTGTTGACTGTCGGTGGCCCAATTAAAAAATTATTTACTTAACTCTTTCCTACACAGATTTATATGGATAGGACATTATTTTGATTTTCATGTAATATAAAGTCATCATTATATCAGCTCATATACGTCCCCACCGAGGCGCTCAAGCCTAAATTGAATTAGGGCGATCAGGCTTTAGTCGGGATTAGTAATATAAAGTACAAATCGCGAATAAATAAATGAGAAATATTCCTTATTTTTATTTCGCGACTTTATAAATAAAATAGGTAGGTAGTAGGTAGTTTCCAAAAGTTACTACCACCACAGATGAGATACTAGTTACTTGCAACCTCGAAGAAGTTTTACACAGCAACTACATCTTACTCTTCCCGGTTTGATACAGTACGAAGTAGTACCATGTAGCCACACTCTGGACACTACATACAACGGGCCAGAAATGACATTTAAAAAATAGGAATGAAGGAACAAACAAAATGGCGGCGAAATCCTATACATTCGAGAACCAAAATATAACCAATCTGCATCAATCTGGGTGACGAGGGGATGAGGTCGCAATCTAGAGAGCGACAGGGAGTGTCCATACTGTATGTTAGTACTAATAAGACTAATATAATATACTTTGATGTAGAACTGGTAGTGCAACGTGTCCATCACAATGTTATCAGGGACATCTTAGCGTTCAGTTATCGCGATTTATTTATATCGTGGAAACACGGGAAGCAATTTATCTTATTGTTTGCCAGTTCTGCTGACGACGACGGAGATAAAAAATATTAAGATTGTTTGTAGGTTGTGCAAGCTGTAATGTTATATTTAAGGCGCCAGACATGTAAATACTTGTAACACCAAACTAAATAAAGTATGCCTCTTAAGAGCCCGCTGGAGTTCATAAATCCCATACAAACGTAGTATTTGATTAATTTGTAAAAAACGGAAAACAAGTTTATTGATTAATAATGGATTCTTGTTTCGTTTTTCAAAAAAGTAATTCGGTACAGACACAGATATACGTCATCCGATTATCAATATAAAATTATTTCAAAATCGGTTGTTTGGTTAACGAATTAATCAAATACTACGTTTGTATATGGGATTTATAAACTCCAGCGGGCTCTTAACAGTTTTAGATAACTGGAGGTGGAACAGACGAACAAGGGTTCCAAAGATTTAAAAAAAGAAATTGATTTTAATGAAACTTGAAAATCTGTTTAGTACCTAGTCTGTTCATGCATCAACCAAATCAATATCGGAGTAATGTGACCATGAATTAGGAAATTCGCAACGTTTCGAATAAAACATCCGGTACAGTAACACAAACACAAAAATCTCGATAAACAAGCGACCGCGAATAAATTGTTACTGGAACGTGATGTGGTAACAAAATATAGTTACTGGAATTGTTTTACAATACAATGCAAATAAAACCTATAGCACAGTATATATATTAGTACTAACGTCTATAGTTTCTTTTTAATTTATAGCCTGTCTTTCCCCTACGCCAAGGTTATTTCATACTGTTATGTAGGTACCACAGATTACTAAGCACCACTACGTCAATGCAATCAAGTGCAATATGCGTATGCAATGAGTAACACAGCGCACGCAGCCACCTGGTCTCGCGGTCAATGCGTCATCGGATATAAAGCAAACAGAAAACGCGAGGAAACTAGATTTTTCTTTTTGACGATGGTTTACGTAATTATCAGTGGTATTGTTTTACACCTTAATGGTAGGTTTGTCTCAACACCAGTTCTCAGACTCTCTTCAGTCTTAATCATCTAATAGCTAGAAGCTAGAATAGTTTACTCATTCTACTCTATACATTTGTATCCATCTGCTTATATAGGCTGACCTTCTTATTTGCTAAAAAGCGACAAATGGTGGGTGTTATTATAATCATCATCATCATCATCATCACATCAGCTCATATATGCGTCTTCTAGCTATTAGAGGATTAAGACTAAAGAGAGTCTGAGAACTAGTGTTGAGACAAACCTACCATTAAGGTGTTACCATAAAGCGACTGCATTTTTTCCTCTAAGGAACCTACACAGTCGGAGCTATATGATTGCTGGATGATTAAGATTGGAGAGAGAGATGATTAAGACTGAAGAGAATTGGAGACCTAGCTGTTTCTAATGAGCTGAGATGAAATAAGAACTTAATTGAAATCTAGAGCGTTGAAACCCTTGATTTGAAAGACCTATCTGTTATTTTAAGAGGTAGACAAGTGTGAATGTATTTGATGAAAGATGTAGGTCTATAGATTAAAATAGTGAGAAAAAGTCAACACAGAGCTGTATTTTGTAAATTCAGAAAAATTAAGATGGTCACCCTCAAATATAATAATAAAATAAAAATGTTAGGTTATGCTAAAAATAAAACGGAAATGGTCACTCTCACTTTCTTACAACATAAAAACATAATGATTTAAACATGTAGAAAAGTAAATTGCGCGTTCCATTTGTATTTGACTAATTAACATTTAAAAAAATCGTAGATATGCAATGACTCCCTTCACATGTCAACTTTAACTTCAATTCGATTGTAATTATTATTAGTAATTTTTGGATTTAATCTAAGCTCTTCATTATCCGATACTTTACCGATTTTATTTGGTGACCGACAGACGGTGGTAAAAAATCCATTAGCAATATAAGCATGCATCAAAACGCACTGATACCAGATCGACGCAATTTAAAAACAATAAAAACACCTACAAGAAGGAACGTCACTGCCTGCGACTTAAAAACGTTTATTTTTTAACGTGTGTATAGAGGTATATTTGTTTACACGTGTATGCAGCAGCAGCGAGCGTGCACTGTGCGCGAAGATCGAGGGCCGACTGAAGCGAATAGTCTTTTTACTTTTATTTATCCAACAGTGACTGAAACGAGAGCGGCGCGGAAAACCTGCGCAAGACGTTCGGGGGAAATAGAGGAAAAATCCACCCCGATTCTGGGCGGTACTGGGGTCTGGGTGTGAAGATGAGACGTGAGAAGACCTGTTTAAAATCAATTAAACACATAGTGGGTATTTATAGAAGACAAGTCAGTAATACGTGTACTTACGTGTTAATACAAAATAAATGCAAGACATTTATTTACATTAATAATACTTGTCCTGCCTTTTTATTAATGTAGTAGAATATATTGGAGAATTGCCTCAGTGTAATTGATAAGTTTTTAAAAACCCGTACGAATAGTCCAACTTAATCTAAAGAACGAAAAGTAAACAAAATCTTCGTGTTCGGTTTATCATAGTACTAGCTTTTGCCCGTGGCTTCGCCCGCGTGGACATCGTTTTTATGACTGTCTTTGAGGGTAAGTGGTGCGCGAGCCGCAAGCGGTTCTCGACCGTGGACATGAGTTTCCTCCAGATCCCTATTCCAGATCGGGCTATTCTGATTAGCAGTCAATGTCAGTTCCCACCCCCTCAACCAATTCTATACAAAAAAAACACTTCAATTCGTTGCTTCGTTGCGTCGGCGAAGTGATGCGCGAGCGTGGAAATGAGTTTTCCTCAAATCCCTCGGCAACAATGTCAGGATATGTTAATTAGTAAATTAAATCATTTCCTATCCCCTCAGCCATCTCTGTGCAAAAAATAGAACGATACATTGTTCTACGATGTTAGGATAACCTAACCAAAAAAAGAGTATTTCTTTAGTTCCCTCAGGAACTGCATCGAACTATGCTAGTTTCATGGGATAAAAAGTACCTATCCTTCCCTGTGACACAGGCTACCTGCATGCCAAGTTTCATAAAGATTGGTCAAGGTGTTGAAGCGTGAAAAGGACTTACAGACAAACCAACAAACAAACACATTTTCACATTTATAATATTAGTAAGGATTAGTGAATTTTTAGAATACAATCAATTCAAACTGAAATCAATTTCCTGTTGACATTAATTGAACTCAATTGTCTACTAAATTTAAATTTAATTAGGTTAATTTCACAGATGCGATTGTAACAATATTACCTTTTTTTTTTAATCTAAAGATTTCATATATGTATTTATATTTTTAATTTGTATGCTGTTCTCAGCTAGATAAGAGAGTTCCTATGTTAACAACATCTAAAAGCACTATGTTTACCACAAATAAAGATTTTTGAAGTATTTTTGACTCTGATGGATTTGAGTAAACCTTTTAGTCCTTATTACATGACATCTATAGTATTATAACACTTTAAACTTTCACGATTATTCATAATGCCTACTCGCGACCACGGCTATCGAAGCACAGTCGAAATGTTGAGGTAAAAACAACATCAATACCTGCTCATATGTTATATAAAATCACGTCAAGTCCCGCTTTCAATTTGTCATCTATAGTATTTATTTCACACTAGCTGTTTCCCGCGGCTTCACCCGCGTGGACAACGTTCCTATGACTTTTCGAGCTAGCGGCTCGCGAGCGTGAAAAAAGGTAGCCTATCTGTTAATCCAGGTCCTAATCTGTCTCCCTACCAAACAGCCAGATCCGTTGAGTAGTTTTTGGTTGAAGAAGTAAGAAACATACACACTCACACACTCACAAACTTTCGCCTTTATAATATTAGTGTGATGTGATTAGCTCTTGCCCGCAGCTTCGCCCCCGTTGTGCGGTGCGCGTGTTATAATATACAAACCTTATCCTGACATAGGTACACGAAAAAAAAAAGAAACAAGCGAAACGTTTTCAAGTGATGCTCCGTCACACACGTGGCAATTGATTATTATATAAGAATATAGATAACTATAGCGCAGGACTGGTCGTCGTGGAAATCCTTGGGGAAGGCCTTAGTCCAGCAATGGAAGTTTTTCGGCTGATATGATGATGATGATGATGATAGATAACTATGTTTTATTATAACTTATTTAGTGTACAATAATTGGGAACAACGTTAAAACCAACTCCCACCGCAACAACTTAGTACTTGCATTATTATTTTTGTTTTTGTTAATTTTCCAAAAAAAAAGTACGACACCGATTTTGATAAAATTTAAATGGGACCAACACAGCAGCATACCATATCGAATAAAACAAGAATCATGAAAAGAGAAATCGCACTTCGCAAAAACTGCGGAGATATCGCGTAATAAAAAGCATACAGTCGAATTGCGAACCTCCTCCTTTTTGGAAATCGGTTGAATAATGACAAGGCTTATTGATTCTATACCGCATCGACCCTAAGCTTGTACAGTCACGGAATTTAATTGTTTAGCAGATTTTTTTTATTTTTTATAGGATTATATGTAGGTATACCTACATTTTTTAAATTAATAATTGACACACAGAATTTATTTTCACAATCTTACCAAGAAGAAACTAAAAATAAGAAATAAGTAATACCTAATGTACAAATTTATTTTCTGCCTGATGTAATCTTTTTTGTACACAATAAACTGTTAACTAAATAAGAAAATACATTGATATTTAAACTTTTTGTTTAACTTCCGATCTTCCTTGACGTAACTTATATCCTATCAGATACTCTGTGGATGAAACAGGTAAAAATTAATTTAATAACCCGGCAAAATTAAAGGGCCTTGAATCTGCTAAACATATAAATCCCATGACTGTACCGGAGAGTATACAATGGTAGCTCTAGCTAAGATATACAGTGCAGCCTCCCATTGAAGTGAAACTAGTTCAAGTGGAACATCTGTTTTATGTGTATAGCATAGAGTACGTACGGGGATGTAGGCCGCTTTCAGAGTAGCTCTAGCAGAAATAGTGTTAATTAACGCCGCCTGTCCTCGTTTCAGAGAAAAGTGAATGTTTTTTTTAATTAGAACACTGTCAACGCGCCTCGCCTCGTCGTATAGTCAGTCGTTCAATCGGGGAGAAATACATAGGTTGTAAAGGGTTTTCCAATAAGAGGTGTTATTTTGAATAGCCTGCTATTTCGGTAGATGTCACTTTTGAAGCTGTCATTTTTTGACATTTGGCAAGTAGAAACTACGCCATTAATAAAAATGGAACGATACACGCTTCAACAACGCATTGAAATTATTAAAATTCACTATAAAAATGGTGAAAATTTGGCAGACACGGTTCGTAAAACTCGAACATTTTTGGGTCGTCGTGAAGCACTTTGTCGGACCGCAATACAGAAATTGGTGGAAAAATTCGAGCTGTTGGGATCTGTAGTGATGTGAAGAATAAAACCCGTGCACGTCGCTCAAGAACAGCCGAGAATATTGCTGCTGTAGCCGAAAGTGTTGAAGAAAACCCAGGTTTGTCTTTTCCTCGTCGTTCTTTGGAATTAGGCATTCCACAAACGTCATTAAACCGTATTTTGCATAAAGATTTGGGTCTTAAGGCGTATAAAGTTCAGTTAACACAAGAACTCAAGCCGGCCGATCATCAACAACGTCTTGTCTTTGCTGATTGGGTCGTTGAAATGCATGAAAATGATCCGGAATTCAATCGAAAAATCATCTTGATTGATGAAGCCCATTTCCACCTCGGTGGCTTCGTCAACAAGCAAAATTGTCGCATATGGGGCTCGGAAAACCCAAGAGTTATTGTTGAAAAGCCTCTCTATCCTCAACGTATGACTGTTTGGTGCGGTTTATGGTCCGGCGGAGTCAAGAGACCTTACTTTTTCGAAAATGAGGCTGGAGCAACAGTTACGGTGAATGGATTGCGCTATCGAGAGATGATTAATTAATTGTCTTACTTATTTAAGTTTAATATACTTAATAATGATAAATGTGACGAAATGTGATAAATGTGACGAAATGGATTTATTCTGTAATGTTATAAATGTAAATAAATAAATTCTGTTGGTGATCATAACTAGAAAATAAAAATTTTGAAAACCACTAACACCCTTTTTTCTTACCATCTATCTATAACCTCCTATCTATCTCACCATATCTCTCATCTCTATCTCTATTAACCGCCTTCGTGGCGTTATGGTTAAGTCCATTAGCCTCACATCCGAAGGTGGCGGGTTCGATTTTCGGTGGAGTCTCAACTTTGTAGGACTCGGGTTAGTTGGTAGTGGAAGGGCATTTTCTAAGCCCGCCTGGCTAGCTACCACCATCTCATCGAAGTCTGGTCGCCAAGCATCAATGTTAACAGCATTGATTTGTTCTGGCTTGAAGATAAGATAGCCAGTCCCCATTGCGTTGAGGAATCCTGGTAAGCCCACTTCCATCTTCGGCATCATCGTCACTTACCAACGTGTGAAATGATGTCAAGGGATTACCAATTGTGGATAAAAGAAGCCTAATCTTTGGTAACATTACAATAAGCCCAAACACGATACTTCTGCTGTAAGTTAGTGAGGAGTTAAGCATCCTGCAGATTCCAGATGATGTTACAGCATCAGATGGAGAATATCATGTTCTTGCAATATCATTGAACTAACAGGATGCCAAATTTCGAATCAATCAAACCTGCTGATCTTCAATCGGCTGAAAAGATTTTCGTGAATCATACAAACCTAAGAACACTCGATTAAGTCACCTTTCAAATAAAATAAAAACTATAAATCAAAATCGGTTCATCCGCTTGGCAGCTACGATTCCAGAAACAAACACACAGATACACACGGTAAACTAATAACATCGCTCTGTTTGCTTCAGGGGTTAAAAACAGTAGTTCATCGATAACTTAAAGGATTTTGTAACTAACATAGCATGAAACCGACCGCTCAGCTTTAGTTGGTTCTATAAATTGGAATAGGAATAAGAAAAGAAATTGTTTATTGCTAAAAATTAACAAGCGCATTCATCATCTTCATCATATCAGCCGAAGGACGTCCACTGCTGGATATAGGACTCCCCCAAAGATTTCTACGACGACCGGTTCTGCGCTGCCCGCATCCAGCGGCTTCCCGCGACCTTCACCAGGTCATCGGTCCAACGAGTGGGATTCCTTCCTATACGCTACGTTTTCCGGTGTGCGGTCGCCACTCGAGAACTTTACTGCCCCAAAGGCCATCTGTTCTATGTGCCCCGCCCACTGCCACTTAAGTTTAGCAATTCTGAGAGCTATGTTCGGTTACTTTGGTTCTCCTACGGATCTCCTCGTTTCTGATTCGATCACGCAGAGAAACTCCGAGCATAGCACGGTCCATTAACAAGCTCTTTCAACATTAAGCGCATAACAAGCGCATTACAACAAAAGAAAAAAAAACCGAAATGTGTGCTGGGACACATAGTAGAAGTGAAATTTCAACGGACAAGCAAGGGGAGTTTGTGCGTACGAAGGGTAACCCAGGCTAAGTACCTGCTTTATATCTCCATTCAACTTTTCTCTATCTACGAACGAATACAGCCGTTGCCCTCTTCCGCCGCCGCCGCCAGCTTTTCTCTGTCTACCTCCTCCACGCGGCCGTAACGCTTTTTCGTGACAGAAAAAATCCTAATACCCCCCGTCTATATAGAAGTTTCACTTTAAAAAATAAAATAGGAAACACATGTTGTTTCCAATTGATAAGCCCTTGGCGTCATCTAGTCATTTAGAATAGAATAGAAAATCTAGGTACAAACATACATTTGCGACAACAAATTCGTGCTGTAGACGACACTGATAAAATACGCAAATCGATATCCATAACATTGGGAATTTATATTCACTTCGGGTAGGTCTTTTAATGTAGGTACGCCAAAACAGCGGATAATATCATGTTCTATCCGTAGGCAAACACTATCCCTACTTAGTGTTCATTGACGCAAGATAATCCGTTAATCTAATAGTTGTGACTGTGTAAGTTTATGCCGTCTGTATACAAGAAATAACTATATAACAAAATAACCTATTTGTTATGAAAGTATTTTTTTATACTTACATCACAGATGATAATAATAGTACAAGTATGTATAAGGTCTAGTACCTGGGCGATCGAGCTTTGCTCTAACTTTATTAATCTACTAGCTGTGCCCGCTACTTCGTCCGCGTGGAGGTTTTGAATTTTCCAAAAAAAAAGTATCCTATATGGGCTATAAGGAACCACCAAACAAAATTTCTAGAAAATCGGCAGGGTAGTTTTTGCGTGATGCGCAAACATACAGACAGAGAGAGACAGATATTCCAAAAGTTGTTGTTTTGGCCTCTATATCGTTAATAATGTCCACCACAGTTATTATTTTCCAAAAATTTTTCATGTACAGACACGGCCTCGTTACAGTTTCATTATACATATATGTATGATAATATATAATATAGATAACAATTTCCAATCTTATTGCGCGGGGAAGACGATGATGAGACATATAACTTTGTTTCAGATAACATTAGACAGAAGGTGAAATAAAAGTCAAAAGGTTATTGTTTATGGTTCAGCTTCCTTAAATTTACCTCAAAAAATATTAAAAAAAAAATAACATAGGTATATTTCGTTTTTATTTCATTAGAATAACAGAATAACTAATGAAATTGTTTACTTTCGGTTTTTGTTTTGGTAATAAATGTAATTTTAGTAAACAAATCTACATAAACCAACATATTAATAAAAAAGTATACATTAAACACCTAAAAAAATCAGCAGTCTGCAACATTTGGAACGTATCTGTCAGTCAGCCTGCAGTAACAAAGATAATATAATACACTACGTCAAAGAGTAACTTTTATTTTACTATGAAAAACCAAAGTTTTTGCAGTACTTTGACCTTGAAATTTGAAATTTCCGCCACAGTTGTTAGATTTCAACTTAATAAAATGTTTACAACCTCTGCTTCTGCGTGACCTTTATTTCACCTTCTGTCTCATGTTATCTGAAACGAAGTAGATTGATTTTTCGCGCCCAAAAAACGGCATATAACAAATCTCATCAAAATCGTTAGAGCCCTTTTTGAGATCTTAAAATATACACACAAATATTGCTCGTTGAATAGTATCGTTTAAAAGTATAATTACAGTAATTCAGTGCCATAAAGTATGTGATATAGGACGCTTTCTTATAATTAAAAATATTATAATTATACTCGTACCTACATTATGAATCAAACCGCTTCTTATATTGCTTGCCTAAACTACTCAAGAAAAAAGTTTTATTCACGATAATATTTAAATAATTAAAAACTTATTTAAAATAAGAACAATATCTACCCAAATGTTATAAAATATTTACTACAGTAATTCAGTGCCTCATATAGAGCGCTTTCCTAGCAAGCTACCTCTTTTCTTGGCTGAAGTGATGCGCTCTTTATGTTGTAGTGTAGACAATGTTGTAGATTTTCCGTGCTTCGCAAGCAATGTGAGGTCAAAGTTGTGTTTGACTCTCAATCCTACAACATTCTAGATTAGACTAGTCCTGTTCTACTTTGTATGAAGTATGAATGGCCTAACCTTAGCTAAGATATAATATTATGAAAGTGTAGAGGATAACCAGACCTTTGCAGTGGAAACGCTGCTAGTTAATTAGTCAGTAATGATTGCGTTGGATGGCCAAAAGCGCAGCGTAGCGCCGCTCTAGGCCATCACAGCGCGGTCATCATTGCAGCCCTTGTAGGCAAATTTATATATATAAAAAATTAATCTCTATTTCCCTTGGTCATCGCATCACGCGTGAACGGCTGGACAGATTTCGATAATTCTTTTTTTGTTGAGTTCGTTATTGTCAGGAGAAGGTTCTTATGTAGGGTAGGGTAGTGTAAGGTGGTACGAAGTTCGCCGGGTCAGCTAGTCTAGAATAAAGACCGAAACATTTTTTTTCCTTCATGGGGACCAGTATGTGTTCCTTATGAAGGGGTAATTGACTGTCCTCAAACGTACCCTCTTTCTTATCTTACTTTACCTTTATATTTAGATAATGTCTTGCTTCTGCGCAATGAGATCTAACTTTTGGAACAATGTGTAGATAACATTGTGTGGACATGTCACATCATCACATGACAAGAGACAAGACCCGTGTAAAATGTAAACTGTCTGCACGCTCTGTACACGCGTCATGTGATATTGAAGCAAACTTAGTAAGAACAGGCAGGATACAGACATCAGGGACAGGCGGCGGCGGCCCGGCGGCGTTTCAACATCGTTATACATAAACAAGGTAGAATCTTGTTTGTTTCGTTGTTTCAGTAGAGTAGTAGTTAATAGGGGTGACGACAGCATCAGAAATAAATTATGAACTCTTGATCACTAAATTGCCCTCATACTTAAACTTCGGAAAACCTTACTCGTTTTGTTTTCCATCAAGTCTTCGATTTTTAATTCATCAACATCCACAAAGTGAATACAGAAATGACGCTGCAAAACTATGACGTCACGCCTAGGTATTTCAAACATTTTTAGAACAAAATGTCGTTTTTGACAGATGATAAAAAGTAACTCAGATGACTAGCATTCGTCACCCCTATTAGATTTCTAGAGTAGTACTTATTATCGAATAGTTGACAACGATAAACGCGTTAAAAATCGACTTCAATCGCAACAACTACTTGTACAACTTTTAATTTCTTTTTGTTCTTTTTCTAAAAGTAATCGAATTTCATAAAATTTATATGGGACCAACCCGGAGGCAGAACCTATTGAATAAAAAAAATATGAAAATCGATTCACTTTGGCGAAGAAATCGCGCAACATATTGTGACTGCCTCCGTGGCGTAGTAAGTCCATAATCTTCACATCAGGAGGTCGCGGGTTCGATTCCCGGCGGAGGCTTACTTTGAAAAATTCCGTTTGGCTGGTGCAATGACATTTTCAAAGCCCACCTGGCGTCTTGCCACCGAGCATACGGCATTGATGTGTTTCAGTTTGAAGATAAGATAGTCAGTTCCCCATTCCGTTGGGGAATATTGGTAAGCCCGCTTCCATCTTCAGAATCATAAAAAAAAACATACAGTCGAATTGTGGACCCTCTTCTTTTTGGAAGTCAGTTAATAAGATAATCTGTTTCAAAATCAACTAGAAATTTAAGTGGTTGGTTTTAAAGTCACACGCTGTAGACGACAAATATCGTTATCCTTGCTATCCTTGTATAACCATTGCCGGTTTGTATTTCCAACCGGAAATATGAAAATCCAACCGGTATTAGCATTCACTATCGAAAATTTCAATCGTGCGCCGAAAGATTTCAAAAGAAAATGTTTGTACATATTGTGGCGTAGATTTGAACAAAACACTCGACTTAACTAAACCAAACTAAAATACGATTAAAATAAGTTTAGTCGTTTTCATGTGCTATTTGGTTTTATGCACGAACTAAATTTGGTTGCCTAGTTTGACAGGACTATACACGATCAAATTGAATTCACAGACTACGTTAAAAGATGAACGAAAGAATGAACAATATAGATTGACATAATGAACAGGTTATACAGGTTAGTAAGTAGAGAAAACAAGGTATAATTTTCTAAAGCGCTGTCTCTGTTGCATATGTCTTGTATGCTACGAATATAATCTATGAAAAGTTCAATAAAGACAGCTGATTTTTTTTGGCTTGGCATAAAGGATTTTTGAGTGAAGTATTTAGGAGTTTGAATTTGCCTAAAAGTGCGTCGGGGCATTGTGAATTGTGATGAATATTGTGATGTGAAGAAATTAAAGGTCGAATGAGGACCAGGTTGGCAATCGACGGCTTCCTAAGACTGATATAAGACCAAACGTTTTCCAACCTGGTTAATTGACCTGGTCTTCATCATCAGAGTCAAACCCTCGGATCTAAATTCTTCGGGTCAGAGTCGCGCAGTGTGCTGATGCATCTGGGTCCAAACGCCAAACTTCTAGCTTCGACTGTCTTATAGAGCTGTCAACCACCAACCAGGTCATCATGAGACTCTCAGGTCAGAGGTGCAGTGTCCTGAAGTACTTATCAGGGTTTAAACCACCACTTTACTTAGGTATTCATCATAAAATTATCAGTTTTGTGGTTTTCCAAGACCAATTAAAGTTTAGTGGTCACCAAAGAAAGTCGCGATTAAAATTGGTTCAATTTTAGTTCAACATATCTAAAAATATATGGTCGTTCCGAATAACAAAATGGCGTTTTAAACATAATTCAGTTCGATTATAGTTTAGATCTGTCAGATAAGAAAAATTAAGTTGAGTTTTTTCGAACAGCGAACGTAATTTTAACACATCTTAACCTAATTTTAGTTGAATTGTGCAAAACTAAATCGACACCATTATCACTATGCCAAAACGATAAAGCCCTTGATTTAGATAAGTGTTATTCCTGAGAAAATCCGTTTTTACATAAAAATAATATAAACCAACGACTTTAATGTATGCAATTTGAAGGTAATGATTTTTTATCTAAAATTATTTTTTATCGTTTACCTGAGGAGGTGACTGTTATTATACCTAACTGTTGAAAAGATACAACATTATTATCCTATGCCTGCCGCAGGTCCTGTCTAATTTTTAATTACTTTTGTGACGAGCTCAATCTTTTTGTTTTTTTTTATTTCCAACCTGCCTTATAGCATCTTTTTGTCCATTTTTACTATTCGTTATTTTGTTTGTTTTGAAATTGATATTCATCATCATGATTCATGATGAACACCACACTGTGATTCTCCTGTCTTTACTTTCTATCATCACCTATTTTATTAATTTCGTTCACCACTTTTATTTGTTTTTAATCTCATTAAACCAAAGTATTGGTGGCAAAATCCTATTTTAATTTAATTTGTTGGACCCTGCCCTTCCATCTATATTTAACTTCCCTTCGTGCGGCAACATCGGAATTTGCTCTGTCAACTAAAATAGGCCCCCAAAGAAGTTCCAATCTATACAAAAATCCTAATAGGAAGTTTAGTACAAAATTAACCTCACGTAAACACACATTAAATGTTACAACGCAACAGAATAATCTAAAAAAAAAAACTATTTTTGGGGTAAATGTGTCTCTGAGATGTTCATAAATTATACTTCAGACTAAACCGAGGACAATTACTTTTATTACTTGCAGCAGCTCGCGAGATGTTGCTGTCTCCGTCACACTTTAGAGATCATATTAAAAGAAAAAAGGCATCCATCTCCCCCACTCACGCACGCCGGCCGGTCAATCCTGCGCACATGTCATTACGCGTTTTCGTGTTGTCGAAGTCACACGCGTACCGGCTATAGGTACTTATCTGTTTTTTCTCGTATCAGTGCAGTCCTACTCCCCTGTGTATCATGGGAAAAAGGAAAAGATCAAATTCCAGTGAGTTGCAATATCTCCAAAAGAAAATGAAAAAGTTGGAACAAAAACTTAAATCGAGTAGGAAAACAAGATCGCCGTCGTCTTCTTCGAACCGTGATGAGGACGCGCGTCGTTCTCCAACACGGGAACGTGACCCGCAGAAGCCGCCATCATCAGATGACGCGGACAGGACAAGCATGGTTCCATCACCCATGCATGAAGGTAGGTAAATGACCTACATACAATACAAAGTTATTTCCTATACGAACTACCTTCGTTATGACAATTAACTAATTTATTTCATAAAGACACATTATGCAGGTAGGTAAGGTAGGTAACTACATTCCTGCCTATTGAAGTAACGTAAATACAGAAAAGATGCCGTTCTTTTATATTTTTATCTCCACTTTATTGTGTTGAGATTAATAAAGTGAAACTTATTAGATCGTCTCAAATTGATGATCGTTTCGTCCTCTGTACCGTAGTTCCAAGACGAGAGCTCATCCTCTGCAAATGACTATAATGTAAAAAAAAAAAAAAAAAAGTTTTACTTTAACCGTGGTTTCATAAAACCACACACTACTTTTTTAACCTTTCAAGCGGAACGCTCGTCAAATGGCTAGCATAACGGCCAACTCTCAAGCGCGCCTATATGGATCCTATATGGATAGTCGCTTCTTCACCCCACGTATATCGTGTTGGAAAATTTTTATTTGATAACTTATATGGTTTATCAATATTGTTTCATTTCACAATATTTCTGATCTGTATCCTAAAAGGATTACATGTCACTTTCAGATGATATAACGATTAATCAACCCGAAGTCAATGAAAATAACGACAAAACTGAGGTCGAACCAGAATTAGACACATGTATTCTTGAACTACTGGGAAATGATCCGTCATTAGCCAACAAATATGGTGATAATCTTCATAAGGAAATTATCCCGAGATGGACACATATATTAACTCATGGACTGGATAAAGAACAAAAAACTGAATTATACAAACCATACTTACCTCCAGAAAACGGTAATTTGGAAATTAAAGCAGCATTAAGTGAAATAAACTTAAAGAAAGAAACCTATAACGAAAATAAGCAGAATCAGCTATCGAGTTGCCTTGCCGCACTCGGAAAAGCACTGAATCTAGCACTATGTCCTAACGAAAAAGAGACATCAATGAAACACCTCATAAAGCCCTTAAGTGACGCAGGTAGACTTCTATGTGACTACCACTACAGAGAATCACAATCTCGACGCTACGCTATAATTAACGTGCTCAATAAAGATATTCGTGATACCGTAAAGAACACAAAAATCGATGAATTTCTCTTTGGTTCAGATTTATCGGAACAACTAAAATCGGCTAAAGCGATTACAAAATCCGGCTCAGAATTGAAGACCTCACGGCCTCCGTACAAATCACCAGCAAGTGGACAAGCTCAACGAGGAGCTTTAAACTTGAGGGGAGCGCGGGGTGCAGCCTCGACAACGCGTCCATTCCCCCCGCGGAGGCCTCCTGCGACGCCAGCAGCGACAGCGGCGAGGGATCGCGATTACTACCGCCACGACGTAACGAGCTCGAGGAAGACCAGTCACCGCGGCCGGACGAGGAGGCGCTAAGTTCACAGGTACATCTGCCACATGCTGGTAGATTATGTTATTTCTACAATGAATGGCGTAACATAACTGATGATAACGTCATACTATCCTGGATTGAGGGCTACAAAATACCGTTTAAGAAAACGCCTATTCAAATGCACTTACCTCAAAAAGTTTGCTTTTCTAAAGATGAAACTATTGCTATAGAGCAATGCTTATCTGAAATGCTTAACGCTAACGTTATATCTGTATGCTCAGCTTGTGAAAACCAGTTTATATCTCCAATATTTACGGTACCCAAACCAAACGGAAAACATAGATTTATATTGAATTTAAAACAATTAAATACATTTGTTCAGACAGATCATTTTAAGATGGAAGACCACCGTACTGCACTAAAGTTGTTGCAACGTGATTATTTTATGGCAACCTTGGACCTGCAAGATGCTTATTTTTTGATTTCCATTAATAAAAACGACAGAAAAATGTTACGATTCGAATGGAAATCACAGCTGTACGAATTTAATGTTCTCCCGTTTGGTTTGTGTACAGCACCATTTGTTTTCACCAAATTGCTCAAACCGGTTATGCACTATTTACGCTTATCGGGCTTATTATCCGTCATCTACCTAGATGATTTTCTTTGTATTGGCAATTCATATAAAGAATGCTTGCATAACATTAATAGCACAAAAGAATTTTTGACATCCTTAGGCTTTGTAATTAACACAAAGAAAAGTCAAATGACACCTAGTACTTATTGTAAATTTTTGGGTTTCAACTTTGATACACAAAACATGTCAATTAATCTACCTACGGACAAAAAACTACGTATTAAAGAAAAATCTGAGAAAATCATTAAAACTAAAGTATGTACGATAAGAAAATTTGCTGAATTTATTGGGCTCCTCACATCTGCCTGCCCAGCTGTTCAGTATGGGTGGTTATACACCAAATTGTTTGAAAGAGAAAAGTTTCTAGCGCTCGATTATTCTGAAAATTATAACAAACATATGAAAATACCTAATTATTTAAAAGTTGACTTAAAATGGTGGGCCGATAACATAAATTCTTCTTCATGCCCAATACGTAGCAACAGTTTTGAGCGAGAAATATTCACTGACGCGTCGCTTACGGGGTGGGGAGCGGTATGTAACAACAAAACCGCCAATGGCAATTGGAATAAGTGGGAACTATCGCTCCACATAAACGCGTTGGAACTAAAAGCGGCCCTTAATGGCCTTAAGATATTTGCATCAGATTTGACAGATTGCGAGATACTCATAAGAATAGACAACACCACTGCTATATGCTACATAAACCGGATGGGCGGTATACAGCATACCCATTTAAACGACTTGGCACGTAAAATATGGCAGTGGTGTGAGTCTCGTAATATCTTTGTATTCGCCTCATATGTCAAATCTGCAAACAACATTGCTGACTACGGGTCTCGCCTGATTAATGTAGATACCGAATGGGAGCTCGCTGAATATGCTTTCGACCAAATCACAAACACCTTTGGTATACCCGATTTTGACCTATTCGCTAGTGTACAAAACACAAAATGTAATAGATACGCTTCATGGAAACTCGATCCTGATGCAGAAGTGATAGATGCTTTTACATTCAGTTGGAATAATTTGAATTTCTATGCCTTTCCTCCCTTTAGTCTAATTTCCAAAATTTTGCAAAAAATTATATTTGATAAAGCTAGTGGCATCCTAGTAGTGCCGCATTGGCCATCACAACCCTGGTATCCCTTATGGTGTAAATTAACAGTTTCTAAAATTATTCAATTCAAGCGCAATAGGCAACTTCTGTTCTCTCCTTTCAGGGACAGCCACCCTCTACATGCGAGGCTTACCCTGGTGGCAGCGAGGTTATCAGGGAGTCGTTGCTCAGGCGAGGTACCCCAAGTAGTTCGCTAGATATAATCATGGCTTCATTTGCTCAAAACACTTTTACGCAATATAATTCAAGCCTTAAAGCATGGTGGCTTTACTGTATCAAAAACAAAATTAATTTCTACGAATCATCATCAAATAACGTGATATCTTTTTTGACAGAATTATTTAATTCTGGTAGTGGCTACAGCTCATTAAATACACATCGCTCCGCATTGTCCATGCTTTTAGGCAAAAATATAACAACAGACGACTGTGTTAATAGGTTTTTAAAAGGAGTCTATAGATTGAGACCACCCAAACCTAAGTATGATTATACATGGGACCCATGCTTAGTTCTAAATTACTTTGCATCTTATTTCCCTTATGATCACGTAAATTTATCTGATTTGTCTCATAAAACTGTAACATTACTGGCGTTAGCTTCCTCGCAGAGAATGCAAACACTCAGCTTAGTAAAGCTTAGCAATATAAGTATACAGAACAATGTTATTCTGATAAAAATTACAGATCTTATTAAGACCTCTAGACCCGGGTCTTGCCAACCACTGCTTAAATTGCCTTTTATACGCGAAAATCCAGAAATATGCCCTGCATTAGTTTTACAGGCTTATATTGACAAGACAAAACATTTGCGCTGTGAGCAGTCTGAAGATAATCTTTTTATCGCCATCAAGAAACCTCATAAAAAGGTCGGTTCACAAACTCTTGGCCACTGGGTTAAGAAATCGTTAGAGGCCAGCGGTATAGATATAACCATTTTCGGAGCGCACAGCACACGCCACGCGTCGACGTCGGCAGCTCACAGCGCTGGTGTTAATGTCGAGGTGATTCGCAAGGCTGCGGGTTGGAGTGATTCGTCTAATGTTTTCTTAAAATACTATAAAAAGGATCTGAATCAATCTCAAGATGATTATGTCAACGCTATATTTTTACAAAAATAGATAATTTAATTTCATGATTAATTACAGTTGCAACTACGTCAATTATTGAATAATTGGATTATGCATACCTGCTTGGTTTATACTCCATTAGCATATAATAATTGAAAGTTAGTGTGATTTATAACAAGCATTTATTATTATTATTATTATTTTTAATCATACAAAATAAGTTTAATATTCTGTTATTTTTAACTGTTAATTTCCATCAATTTATGATTATTGAAATAACTTTGCAAGTATAATAGCCATTATTACAAACAAACATTTATATTTATTTTTAACTCACCTCTAAACATCTGCAAGTAATAAAAGTAATTGTCCTCGGTTTAGTCTGAAGTATAATTAGGAATTAAACGAACTTACCTCGTGTAGTTCGATTCCAATTATACGAAGACAATAAACCGAGGACAATTACTTCGTTCCCTCCCAACCCTAATGACCCCTCATGAAAAATAAATTAAATCCTCTGAAAAATGACATGTGCGCAGGATTGACCGGCCGGCGTGCGTGAGTGGGGGAGATGGATGCCTTTTTTCTTTTAATATGATCTCTAAAGTGTGACGGAGACAGCAACATCTCGCGAGCTGCTGCAAGTAATAAAAGTAATTGTCCTCGGTTTATTGTCTTCGTATAATTGGAATCGAACTACACGAGGTAAGTTCGTTTAATTCCTAATTATATCTATGGCAACAATAGTGTCAGTATCGAATTCTAATTAAAAGTCAAAGGTTATTTACCGAATTCAGTCCTTGTAATAAAGGTTGGTTGATTCGTATATGGTTAATAGCCAGAAACCACAATATCACTATTAGCTTTCGTGAGCAAACAAACAAGACGATGTTTTCTAATCTTTCATCATCATCAATCATAGTCATCAAAAAAAGTCTCAAACGCTTTATATTGACTAAAGAATTTTGCACACGGAATTTGAAACAGAGTGTTTTCATTTCCCACCTCTTCTCAGAAATCATCTTTAGTGCACACTTCAATTTATTTTCATCACTTTCCAATAATGTAGGTGTACTTGTCAAAATTTTTTTTTTAATAATGATAACCAACATCTCCGAGAAATCTAGTAGTTGTAAAATATAATGCATATGGCTATATTTTGAATACAAACGTGTATATTATTAACATCCGACTCGCCTCGTTAAAAAAATATAGGTACTTTTTTAGACACTAAATTTTAGAGAAAGTAATTCAGAATTCTGGGTGTCTTGTCTACACGCACTAGTTAAAACAATAAACTAAAGGGTCGTTCAACAGGAAAACGTTCGATCGGGCGTCCCAGGTATTGCTGAAAAGATGGAGTGCAGAAGGACCTGAGCGCCCTCCATAGACCCGATTGGCGCAAAGAGGCGCAGATTAGGGATGAGTGGCGGCTTTTGGTGTCGGAGGCTAAGATACTCTTTGGGTCGCCTGAGTTAGTGAAGTATGTAAGTAAGTAAAGATTCGTTCGTGTATCGACTCCTCGCTAGTTGAAACGACAACTGCGCAAAGAAAAGAGCGCATATTGTTAGAGACAGGCGGATTCTCAGGAGAGGTCCTAAGATATTGCTGTGAGTAAAGACTGACTAAGGTGGACAAACGTACACCACGGATAATAGTTACCTAGATGGACTATGAAGGTTGCACCATGAGGAGTGAGTGACCCCAAGAGTGATGGAAGAATTAGGTTGATAATGATGAGTACCCACTGACACTGGTGGCGAGTGGCGACCGCAACCGGGAAGATGAATTGTTGGACGGCCCCCGCCACCAAGCGAAGCTTGAAAAAACCGTGGGATGGGTGTGGTTTAGCGTGGCGCTCAAAAAAGGTCGTTCGGGGAGGCTAGTGGTCTAAAGAATCTACACAGTCATCCAAGGAGGGGCAGACAAGAGCTAACTATCAGTCACCGTTCTGGACAATACATTCATGGAAAAGATGCGCCAGCGCCAGTATCTACGCCAGTACAGTAATGTCGGATTCGACGCGAACATCAAAGGCGTTGTATCACTGCAAGGATTTTTACATTGTGGTGGTAGGACCTTGTTCTGCAACGTCCGACGGAGTGGGCAGCTGCTCGCTCTATACCTGCCGCTATACAGCGTGCTGCGTCCCGGCAGGCGGAGCGAAATGGCCAGAGCAACAACATATGGTCTTAGCCTACAAGGATCGGAAAATTACTGACAATGCAATTTTTTACTACTAGTCATTGGAGGTACTTCAAAAGGGGCTCCAGAAGGAAATGTCCGAACTACAAAGGTATTGTACTGGTACCGACAGCATACAAGGTGCTGTCAAATGTTTTGCTGAGCCAGCTCGAACCGTACGCGGAGAAGATGGAACCGTAGTACATCTGACCAAATCCTCCTACTTAAAATGTTTATGGAAAAGAAATGAAAATTCGCATAAAGTATCATTATGGAATGGCATTCGATAGCGAGATAAAGACACACTCTTCTTGGTTTTAAGATCTTTTGTAACACCAGGAAAGCTGACAAAAATGGTAAAAATAGTAACTTAAATAATCAAGATGAGAGTCAGAGTAGGCGGAAGCCACACTGACGTGGTCGCGCGGGCCTGAAGCAAGAAGACGCACTGTCACAGCTGCTGTTGAAATTAGTGCTCGAATATGTCGTCAGAAAAGTTCTGGAACTGGAAGTTAAGTTGAACTCGGTGATATGATATGCCGAAGACCTGGTACTTCTCGGGAAGCGGGCTGAAGCAGTGGCATAAATGGCAGCAGCCTTAGAAGAGGTCTAACAAAAAGTGGGTTTAAGAATTTTGCCTAGAAAAGACGGAGTATCTTCAAATGAAACGTTACAAAAACACCAGAGAACGAAAGAAAGATTTTCATGTGGATCAATTCAAATGCCTAATAGTCTAGTTGTTTTAAAAATGGCCAAATAAGTAAACAATCGTGAAGTGTTTTCTTTTAAATAAACCATTTTCAGATGGTGTTTAAGTCTTAAATGAAGTACACAGGGTGATTAAGCGGACCAACGACCTGATGAAGGTCGCTGAATCCGTAGATGCGGGCAGCTCAGGATCGGTCGCTGTGGAAATTATTGGGGTAGGCTTTTGTTATGCAGTGGATGCCTTTCGACTGATGTGATGATGATAATTGATGAAACAGAAAGTCAAGACGTTATGGGCTGTTAACAAAACATCAAATCGAGTTTTTTAATTCGTGTGATTTTATCCATTAACAACTTAATACCTAGGACAAAGAGTCCAGTTAGGGACGTACGTAGATTTTACTACTATTTTATTTACACAGGGTGTAACAAAGGTGTAATAAAGGGTGTGTGCTCTAGAGGATATTATAAATAATAGATTATGTAAATGACAAAGATATATATGTTGATTCTATAACAAATACCATTACCTGAGACTGTAATCTGAACCATGACATTATGTAATAGACAATCAGTTTTTTTTACTATTTAAAAGTGTGTGTAAGCACCTATTTAAAATAAATTATTTTGATTTGATTGGTGTTATGATGATGTGCGTATGAAAACTTTACTCACTGCTGGTCGTCGTCGGCGAGCCGCAATTGCGGGGCCAGGCGGCGAGCGGGCGCGAGCAGCTGCTGCGTGTCCGGCGCGAACGCCCGTGCGAACATGACCGCTGCCTCCGTGGCAGCGTCCTCATCGTATGCCTCTGAGTCTTCATCTGTTGGCCACAAAACGTAGATTAATCGAAGTGCAAAGTTCATGTAGCTAAGTTTGGATAATCACACTTGAGGGGATGCGTTGGAATTTTTGGTTACAGGGATCTTGATATTTCTCAACAATTACAAAACATATGGAAGTGATATTTTATAACCTGAATTTTCATTTCAATGACTTTATTTTATCATTTGCAGAAACACGATTCGTTAATTTTTATAACAGAAAAAATATATCAAATAAAACCTTTTTAAAACGGACATTTGCTACAGGCAAACCAGACCGTTTAAAACCTATATTTTTTTTAAGTCGATTAGTCTAAACATACACTTTAATAAGTCAGTTGGATTTTTTAATTTAATAGTAGTTTGTAATTGAAAGAAAAAAAAGAAAGTGTAAATGTGTGGCTATTTTCTTTACTCTTTACAAGAAATAAACAGAAGCAACTATTCCAATCAAGGCACAATAACGATATTCACACAGGCGAAGTAAATTATCAATTAAATTTTTGAAGTGGTGACTTTTTTATCCACAATCCACAATTGATAAACCCTTGGCATCGGTAGCATTTCAACCTTTTCTCAAATTAGACAAAGAGATATTTTGAAATATTTCTTATAACAATTTGAAGAGGCAGAAACGAGAACACCTTCTTTGTTTTTCAATAAGAGTGGGGGGAAGAAACGCCACTAATCCTTCTTTTGTTTCATATTTCAATTGACTCCACTTTAAAGAATGCACAATAGAGCGAAGGAGTTTTTAATACTACTCTTATATTATCATGTCTCCTGAAACTGTGATGGTAAAAAGAAATATCAGTGGCACTAAATTTAAAGTTTCTCCTTTATTTTCTCAATAAATGGCACCAGTTCTGCCCCTGCATTTGTTAACATAGATTTAGAGTCTACTAGCGTATCTTATTATTATTATTTTTTTTTATTAAAAATTTGAGTGCGTTTGGCTGCACCTCACCTGATGGTAAGTGCTGATGCAGCCGAGGATGTAACACGCAAGCTCAAATAGTGCCTATTCACTCTCGTCTTGAAGATTCCTAAATTATACGAATCGGGGAATACAGATGCCGGAAGGGAATTCCACTCCTTGGCTGTTCGCATGATGAAGGAAGAAGCAAAACGCTTCGTGCGAAAAGGTGGAACATTGACGACAAAGGGGTGGAACCGCTCTCCGCGCCTGGTCGTCCGATGATGAAATGGAGAGGGGGGAATGAGGTCGTGAAGTTCCAGGGCACACTCTCCGAAATTAATCCTGTAGAACACTGATAGACAGGCGACTTTGCGGCGATGCGCGAGGCTTTGGAGCCTGTTTGATACAAGTTCCTCGTCGCCAATGAGTCTCCTAGCGCGTCGGTCGATAGAATCCAAGGCATCTAGCTGGTAACGAGCCGATCCGTCCCATAAGTGAGAGCAGTACTCCATACATGACCGAACTTGAGCTTGGTATAATAATAGAAGCTGCTCTGGTGTGAAGTAAAGTCTCACCTTCGAGAGGATACCAAGCTTTTTGGCAGCCGTTTTTGCCTTGGATTCAATGTATCTCCCGAAGTTCAGATCGGATGTTAAATCAACGCCAAGGAGCTCAAGATGGTCGGAGATCTGGATAGATTCATCTCGGAAAGTAGGAGTCAGGGTAAAAGGACTCCTTTTTGCAGTGAATAGACACGCCTGCGTTTTAGAGGCGTTAAACCTAACAACATTGGCATCGCCCCAGTCAGAGACTGCCTTGAGTGTAAGGTTCACGCGCTCAATCATGGCCTCTCTCTGAGATAGTATATCCGGACCCCTAGCTCGAGCACTAGACAGGTATCTCTCCGCAACCGTGCTGTCGTCTGCATACCCAAATATACCAGGTTTCAGCAGATCGTTTATGTGCAGCAAAAACAAAGTTGCGGAAAGAACTGAGCCCTGAGGTACCCCGGCATCAATAGCCTATAGGTCAGACGAGCAGCCATCGATGACCACTCGAATGAACCGTTCCCTCAGGAAGTCAGATATCCAGTTGCCCAAACCAGTAGGTATTCCGTAGGAAGGAAGCTTACCAATAAGGCTAGCATGCCAGACCCTATCAAATGCCTTGGAGACATCGAGAGATACGGCAAGAGCTTCACCGTGCTTCTCTATGGCTTCACCCCATACATGCGTAGCATACACTAGAAGATCTCCCGTTGACCGGTGGCGGCGAAAGCCATACTGTCGATCACTCAGGAGGTCATTGTCTTCTAGGTATGCTAAGAGGTGGGTGTTCAATACACGCTCCATAATCTTACAGAGTATGGAGGTGATTGCAATAGGTCGATAGTTGGAAATATCTTAATTATAAAGAGCTCAAAAAGCTTATAGCGCGCAACACATCACCCCAAAATCTAACTTTGACTGGACGGACCTCTAATTATCTGAAGGGAACGATTCCATACTATTTCGCTCGTATGCAAAAAGTTGTAAATAGCCCTAAACGCCAAGTTGATCCGCAGGGCTCTACAGAACAGTCATGTAAGCCACAAAAAGGCACTATTAAGTACTATTTCCCTGTTGTTAGAAATGAGTTTTTTCGGAACGACGTGATAAACCAATATCACAATCGTTAAACTTCAAAATTCTCCATCAAAACATTGCCAGTGTCTTATCAAAGCAAGAAATATTAGAACTAACAATCGACGAACTAAAAGAGTGTGATAATGAACCTGATGTAATATGTTTATCTGAGACTTTCCTAAAGTCTGGATATGATCATTTTCTAAAAATTAATAACTATGAAATCGTAGCCAGTTTTTGTAGAGAAAAACAAAGAGGTGGTACATGCATATTAATAAAGAAAGGTTTACCTTGTAAAGATTTAAATCTCTTAAAAAAACATTCCAAAGAGAAGACTTTCGAAGCTTGTGGCATAGAAATCCCCTCTCAAAAACTGCTAGTTATCTGTCTCTACCGAACGCCTAATTCCGACCCTAATGTATTTCTAAGTAAACTTGACGTTGTCTTATATTAAATTGATAAAAAATACAAATCTAACTGGAATCTTGTCTTGGCTGGGGATCTCAACATAAATACTTTAAAACGTAGTACAATCTCAAACCACTTTTTTGATATGGCGCAGGCCTATAATTTAACTATTCACATTAATGTCCCTACGAGAAAAACATCGTGTATAGACCACATTCTGAGTAATATCAAAGGTGCAGTAGCAAATGTATTGCCACTTTACCTCTCTGACCATGATACTGCACAGTTATTGAGTTTTCCTATAAAGCAGAAAACAAACCAACATGTACTACAATACATATATAAAAAGGATTACAGCTCTGAAAATATTAAGAAGTTCAAAGACTGTCTAAGAAACTTGTCCTGGCTAGAGATATTTAGTGAAACTGATTCAAATTTAGCTTTCAAGAGTTTCCATGAGATCTTTTGCCTATTTTATAAACTATGTTTCCCTATAGTTCGAGTTAAAATAGGCAATTTGCATAAAAAGAAGGGAAACTGGAAAAGCAAAGGATTAAAAGTGAGCTGTAAGATCAAAAGAATATTAAGATATAAATACTACAAAAATAAAACATCTTCAAATAAAAATAAGTATTTAATATACTCTAAAATATTAAGAAAGTGCATCTTTAAATCAAAAAAGATTTCTAACATTAAGTACATACGTTACAGCAACAACAAATGCAAAGCTGCATGGACAGTTATAAAAAATGAGATAACTAAATCAAAAGAAAATGACAATATTAATAGAATTAAGTTCAAAAACCAAATTTTGACAAATCCCTTAGACATAGCTGAGGCTTTTAATAGCCACTTTATTTATTCTACAAGTGATAAGACTAGTGACAATAAAAAATTACAAAAAACTAACAAAACATTACCCAATTCGATGTTTCTCAAGCCGATGACAGAGAATGAAATAAGAGTAGAGGTTCTTTCATTAAAAAACACCAACTCTGTAGGTTACGATGAGATCAACACTAGAATAACGAAGACGTGTATTGATGAAATTGTTCCTGTCTTGACTTATTTAATCAATTCCTCGTTCTCAACTGGAACATTTCCTGAACCCTTGAAAATTTCAATAGTGAAGCCACTGTTTAAAAAAGGCAGTAAAGAAGAAGTCAAAAATTATCGCCCAATTACGTTAATCCCAATTTTTTCAAAGATATATGAAAAGTGCATGCTTAAGAGACTTCTTGAATTTTGTGAAAAATATAAGCTTATTAATGATGAACAATTTGGATTTCGGAAAGGAAAATCGACTACACTAGCTCTTTTCTCTCTACTTCAAATTATTCTGACTAATGTTAACAAAAATTTTATGACTACAGGGCTATTCCTTGATCTTTCTAAGGCATTTGACAGCATTCAGCATGACATACTACTTTCCAAATTAGAAGCGCTTGGTATTAGAGGTCCTACGCTTGAATGGATATCATCATACCTAGTTAACAGACAACAATGTGTAGTTATTAAAAAATCAGACAGCAAAAACAACATATTATCCTACTCCTCTAAATATAAGACAAATAAATATGGCGTTCCTCAGGGAAGTGTGTTGGGACCAATCTTATTTATACTATACGTAAATAGTATTACTGACATAACTAATCATAAATGCATTTTATACGCTGATGATATTTCCATTATAGTAACTTCTGACAAAAAGAGTACTTCAATCAAGGAACATGAAAACGACATTAATAATACATTAGAAAAAATAATAGACTGGCTTGACATTCATAATTTGAAAATTAACTTGAATAAAACTAATTATATACAATTTAATAAGTCTCTTAATAATAAATATAATTACAATTTAGACATTCAGTATGAAAATTATACAATCAACGAGGTTAATAAACATACATTTCTAGGAATAACTATAGATCAGAATATAAACTGGAAACCACAAATAGATAATGTATGCTGTAAAATAAATAGATTTGTGTATGCTCTCAAACAGGTCAAAAATTGCACTAACATGAAAACGGCTTTATTAACATACCGTGCATACGTAGAGTCAGTTTTACGTTATGGTCTTATAGCTTGGGGAAATAGTACTGACATGAATCGAGCCTTTATTGCTCAAAAAAATGTATTCGCGCTATGTATGGAATCCCACCCTTCGTATCTTGTAGATCACTCTTCAATAGACTTGGTGTTTTGCCGCTACCCTTGCTCTACATTTATGAAATTTGTATATTTGCACGGACAAATAGCGGACTATTTAAAAGAGCATGTGATGGAAGTATCAGATCCCGCAGGGACCCAGAAAAGCTAGTGTTTCAAGAAATTCCCAGGTCATTTGTATATGATAAAAGTTGCCTGACGATGTGTATTCGCATGTATAACAAAATACCACATGAAATTAAGGATCTAAACAATAAACAATTCAATAACAAATTACTTAAGTGGCTGAATGACACAGACTGTTATAATATTAAAGACTTTTTAAATTTGTAGATTATTTTAGTTGAAGATTGACATTATTTTGTATGTTTGTGACTAAGATTAAAATATTTTGCATGCTATTTTAAATACTAGCTAAACATGAGTTCTATATACATATGTTAAGATCTTTTTATACCATGTTTAAGGCAAATAAATTATTATGAATTATGATGGGTCAGCACGACTACCTTTTTTAGGCACGGGCTGCACGTTGGCAAGCTTCCAAGACTTAGGAACTATACCGGTTTCGAGAGAGAGGCGGAACAGGCGTGTCAGCACAGGAGACAACTCAGGAGCACAGTTCTTTAGAACTATGGCTGGAATACCGTCAGGACCGCTGGCCTTATTTACATCTAGACTGCAAAGAGTTTTAAGAACCTCTTTTTGGCGAATACGAAAAGGGGACATTACAGTGCCGCATGGAGGTATCTGAGGTGGTGTATTATTTGCAGTATCCAGACGCGAATTTTCAGCAAACATACAGGCAAATAAATTTGCCTTGTCTGCAGCGGAGTGAGCCAGCGATCCGTCAGGTTTTGCTAGTGGAGGCAAAGACGAGCGGCAGAAATTCGACTCGACCGACTTAGCCAAGGACCAAAACGCCTTACTCCCAGATGGGTAGGAGGCAAGTTTTGATCCAATATGGCTTATGTGGTCAAAGCGTGCCCTGCGCAGTGTCTTTTTGTAGGACTTGGCAGCTTTATTAAAGGCTTTCTTCCTGGAACGCGTTTCCGGAGCTTTGCGAGCTCGAGCGTCAGCCCAGGCCTGATAAGCTGAATGCTTCAGGGCCTCAGCCCTGGTACACTCAGCACCAAACCATGGGCGCGCTTTGTATTCCAGAGGAATGTCGGAAAATGGAATGTAGTATTCCATTGCACGACATATAACCTCTGAGACTGCTGTCGCGCAGCTCGACGGGTCGCTGGAAGAAAAGCACGTTTGCCGCCAAGGATACGATGCAAAAAAGTGGCGCATCTCATCCCAGTCTGCTGACTTGTACCGCCATACCCGTCTAGTGCCCTTAGGACTATGATCGGGAGGTGAATATGACAGCACAGATTTCACCAGACAGTGGTCGGAGGTACCCAAAGGAGAGGATACTGACACACAATATCGGTCTGGTTCCGTTGTCAGCAGAAGGTCCAAACAGTTAGCCGTTTGGTCGTCAACGTCAGGTACGCGCGTTGGCTGGTCGACCAGCTGGGAGAGATTTAGCGTTAGTATCTATATAAAATGTAAAAAAAATGGTATAGGACCCGTTAACTGGGGGGTTCTACTCATCATACTGATCAACTTTCCTCAAGAAACCCAAAGTTAATTCTAAAAATAATTGGACCCTTAACGCACAAAATTGGTCGATCAGCTGAAGAGTTTTTTTATTTGATTTCAGCAAACTCATAGAACAAAAGTTGTTCAGTATAATGAGTAGAAGCCCCAGTTAATAGGAACTACATCAATTTTGTAACACCCTGTGGGGGATAAAGTTCCTTCGTATTTTGTAAGAATAAATTTGTAATAGAATCACTTTGCTTGTATTATTTTTACCTTGCTAGTTATAATAAAATAAAAAAGGTAAAACATTAGAATTCACATTTTTTTTAAATCCCTGCATTTTCAATTGTTTTTTTCTGACTACGAAAATGGGTGAAAGCAACGAAGAAATTCGCTACATTTTGAAATTCTATTTAAAGTGAATATGTAACACATGCCGCGAATGAATAAACTATTTTGACTAACTGCAGTATCAAGCACAAACTTGGTTCAAGCGTTTTTAGTCTAGAAATTTAAACGTTCAAGTTGCAGCTCGCTCTGGTAGTCCTGTTTGAATTTTCATACAAAATAGGAATAAACTTTTCCCCGACCTAAAATGTGCTGCTGAGTGCATCGGTCTGCGGGCTCAGGAGGCTGCTGTGTATATGTGAGGCATATGCTCAAAGTCACGGCCTCAAGTATAATGTGACGAAAAGTCAAGTCATGGTCTTTGAGGACGGTTCTAAACGTCGCTCAAATGTGCCGCCAATACGGCTAAACAATGCACAGCTACCGATAGTAGATAAATTTAAATACCTCGGGCATTTACTTACAGCCGGCCTCAAAGACGACGATGACATTGAAAGGGAACGGAGAGCCTTATGTGTAAGAGCGAATATGATCG
Organism: Coleophora flavipennella; assembly: GCA_947284805.1. Lineage (NCBI taxonomy): Eukaryota > Metazoa > Arthropoda > Insecta > Lepidoptera > Coleophoridae > Coleophora > Coleophora flavipennella. The sequence goes on from OX369307.1 coordinate 4,461,059, forward strand.
ACCGCAGGTGCAAAGCAAAAGTAAAAAAATCCCTATTCCGAGCCTACTGTACATCTTTTTATACGTGCAACCTGTGGGTGAACTACACTCAAAAATCGTATGGGGCTTTCCGGGTCCAATATAACAATGCACTTAGGGCGATGTTGGGGCTGCCGTGGCGCTGCAGCGCCTCGGGCATGTTCGCGGAGGCGCGCATCGACTGTTTTCTATGCAGTAATGCGCAAGAGGTGCGCGTCTGGTACGCAGAGTGCGCGCCAGCTCCAACAGTGTCCTAATGATGATTAATTAGACTGTCCGTTTATATTGAAATGCTGTGACCGACAGGTCACACGCAATCAGAAATAATATTATTTTGTATCTCAATTATTTTATATTTTTTTTACTAACATAATCTATAAGTCTACTAACACACTATGAGTTTATGTTACTCGAAACAAATTTGAAAATAAAAATAATAAAATAAAGTTTATGTTTCTTACGAACCTAAATGTCACACGTACCATCCTTTTTTATAACATATGCTACCGAAAATAAATTTGGCTGTAGCCTCAATTCCGCCGATGCGCTGATGTGCGTTTATGTGACGCGAGTTTCGGGGCAGGACAAAAGTCATGATGAGTAACGTAATACGTTACGCCATTAATAAAGTACTCTGTGGTGTAAGTCATCATATCAACCGAAAGACGTCCACTGAAGGCCTCCCCCAAGGATTTCCACGACGACGATCCTGCGCTGTACGTCTCCCGGCTTAGAATACGGCCATCCGATCTCTTCCAAATGGGATCGTAAGAGACGACTAAGGGACTTCAACCGGAGGATGAGCAAGAGCGTCGTTTCCGCGCTTTGCAACACAACTGCAACCCCACCGCGATCGCCAACCCGCCTGCCAAGCATGGCGATTATTGAAAAAACTACACACAAAAATTTACACACCTAGAGAACGGCCCCGCTTTTCCGGGCTCCAGTAGCAGTTACGGTAACGGTATATAACAATCATCAATAAATACGCAATTTTATTATCCTTCGTAAAACCATTGTAAAACTCGTTTAATCACATTTGACAATGAAATGTTACTTCTTATCCTAGGCTTTCAAATAGAATAAACAGAGTTCAAACAAAACCATAATATTTGAGACAAAAATAAATAAAAGCAAAGCCAGGACGAGTCTGCAATGCGGCACTGATATTGTATGTTAATGCGATACTGATAAGGATTATAATAAAATAAATGACTGAACACACGTTAATTATCACAACAATAATTACTCAGGCATTTGCGAATGAGCTAGTCAACTTGAGCGCAGTTGGTGGAAGGAAGTAGGGACGACGCACGTAAATGATGAAAAACACCTAACACGTTAAAAATAGACTTCAAACGCAACAACCAAGTATAATCTTTCCACATTTTTTGTTTTGTTAATTTTCCAAAGTAATTGACCGATTTTGATAAAATTTACATGAGACCACCCTAGAAGTATTTATCTCTTATCTCTCTATATATAAAAGAAAGTCGTCTTAGTTACACCATTTATAACTCAAGAACGGCTGAACCGATTTTTTATGATTTTTGTGTCTGCATTTGTCTTCGTCCGGAATAGGATAATAAGTATTAAAATATGTTATTAATCAATAAAAAATATTATCAGTCAAAAAATTATTGGTTTTAGGGTAGGGTAGTATAGGGTAGGTGTAGTTAGTGTAGGGTAGGGTAGTGTTGTGTAGGGTAGGGTAGTGTAGGGTAGGGTAATGTAGTGTAGGGTAGGGTAAGGAGCGAAAAAGTCGTTGAAAACCAAATGACGCGAGCTTTACAGACTTTTTAAAGATTTTTTTTTAAAAGCTGAGTGCTTAGTGCTACTCCACATCTGGGTCAGTGTATCAGGGTTAACACAATGATGTGGATATCAGATTCTATGATAGATCATACATAAATATAGTTGAACTATTGATCTTATTAGGTAGGAAATAAAGCGTATTTTTTAACAAAGCTGGTCCCAAAACACTTACAAAAATCAGACTCAAAAGCGTAATTTAGCATTTTAAGTCCGGGTTTTCACGAGTACACTAGTATGTCTCTTTTTAAATAAATTTTAACTAAACACTGACATACATATAAAAAAATAACTTCACACACAAGTTTCAAGTTTAAACTGATAATCACATGATAGATAACACTTGCTTTAATTCACCATAATATTACAAAACATGTAACTAGCTCTTTTAAATTTAAGATAAAAAAAACGTTCCCATGAAAAAATGCTTTATGTCAACCTCAGTCAACACACCAAAGTTTGTGCTCAAACTGTTATCTGAACTGCTATGGTTCGTGCTGATATATCTTCACAGCAATCACAGAAAATTTTGTGTTCCATCGATTACTTTTGGTTAACGCTCGACCATCACATTGTGCTAGAGCGTTCAATGGTTACCTCGAGCTGAATTTTGAAAGAGTGAGAATATATGATGTTTTGTGTACAGTGCTGGCTTACAACTGCTGTTTTAGAGAACAATTAAGAGTGAATTGCGCAATGTACTTAGTGCGATTATATTATTGCAAGTAGTGAAAGAAAAGGGAGGCAATCACGCCAATATTATCATAATTATTCACGCACTATAATTATCTTCACGATCCAATGAAAATCACAAAATCGGCGTTAAGGCCTTAAGATGGGTCAAATGACAATATTCAATTCAATTTATTGAAACACTGTGTAAAGCTATCACTATAGAAAAAATATATAATAAAGTAATATAGTAATAAAATAGCATAAAGTAATAAAAAAATGATTTAATTAATTACAATTTTAAAAACCTTACCACTTTTAAGTAAAAAATATACTGTAGACCCTGTTTTTGGCATTAATTGCAAAATTTCTCGTAAACAAATAATGTTGAATGAAACCAACACACAAAAATCGGTGACCTTAACACCATTCATTTTAATTGAACACTCTTTTTAAAACTTATTAAAAGTGAAGAAAAGTAATATAAACATGTAAAAATCGAGAATTGGGCGTTCGGTTTCAACGTAACAGGCGCTTTGAAGCCGCATCATTGATTTGAACTTAAATGAACAGACTTAAGTTCTATGTTATTTTAACAGGTCTCAACCTGTTTAGATTGAGTCATCTTAAAGCTTTAAGGTGCCAGAGTACTGACATGACATTATTTTATAGGTACCTAACATATATTGTAAAAATGTAGGAATAACATGCATTAAAAACCGACCAAGTGCGACTTGGGATGACACAAACAGGGTTCGGCACCAAAACTTTAACTACCAACCAAGACCTATCAGCACATATTTTGCTCTAGGTAAATAGGGGTTTACTTATTCTGGACTTTTTAAATTTTATTTTTTCTGTGGAAACGGAAGGACTTTACATTTTCTTATAGACTTTCCTGTTCTATGCATTCAACCTCATAAACTGTGATTTTTTAAAGATTTGAGGCCCAGTAGTTTCGGGGTTTCGAATTATGTAAAAAAAAATTCGAGCGAGACCTACAGTACTCGCATATGATGTGTAACATGTGACAAAATACTTTATAAAAGGACGGCAAAGATACGGCAGACTAGGCTGTATGGTCATAGATACCTTTGCCTTTTCCGCGCTTTTAAAGCCTGAAAAAACGCGACTTCCTGTTACACATGGGACACATTTCCGTCCTATTTCACGAAATCACTCCCACAAATTGCAGGAAAGCGAGAGCAAAGATGTTACACATCAAAAAAAATAAGATTCTCACAACAAGCCCCTTCATTCGATATAGTTTGCAATACTTATTTTTTAAAATTTCTAGTTTACGCCCAAAAGTGGCCCTCCATGTTTAAATTTTATTTACGTTACACGTCCGTCCTTGTGTCCCTCCATGTTTAAATTTTATTTACGTTACACGTCCGTCCTTGTGTTGCCGACTTACATATGAGTACCAAATTTCAACTCAATTCGTCCAGTAGTTTCGGTGCAAATCGGCTGTTTGTTTGATCCTATACGAGTTCCGTTTTTACCTTTTGAGGCATGGAACCCTAAAAACGACCCAAATCAATTATTATCTACCTAAATAAGAAATATAGTAAGATCAATAGTGAGATTGGCAAGCAAGTAAGTAAGCCAACGGCGATAAATCAATGTTATATACAGTGTTGTATATGTCCCTTGTACCAGTTTTGTTTAGCTATTGCCGTCTATCTGCCAGCCATCGGTTTGCCAAACAAACGTTTTACTCGCAGACTAATCGTGCCAAAAAACAAAATTTTCATGATTATACATTTACTAGCTGTTTCCCGCGGCTTCACCCGCGTGTACGAAGTTTTAATGACTTCTCGAGGGTTCGCAGTGCGCGAGCTGCTCGTGAAAAAAAGTAGCTTATGTGCTAATCCAGGTCCTAATCTGTCTACCCATCAAATATCAGCCAGATCCGTTAACTATTTTTTGCGTGAAGAAGTAACAAACATACACACTCACAAACTTTCGCCTTTATAATATGGCACTAGAATAGTATGGACATCATCATCACATGCCAAAGCAGGCTGATCAGCTTACATTTATGACGCCTAGAAAGATATGGAATAAAACTTGTATAAAAAATCTTTTAGAAATATTGCGCGTTTTTTGTCAAAATGAATTGTACCTCATGAGATGTCAGACTTGGTGAAAAAACACAAAGAATCTGGTATATGATCTGTGATATGATCTTGTATAGGAGGTAACTTATTTAAATTTTTCCTGGAATAATGAACCTCCCAGTGTACCAAAAGTTATTTTTAACTATGGTGGCAACTAGGGATGCATCCGATACCGATACCGATACCGATATATCGGCGATACTTCGGGTTTGCCGATATATCGGTATCGGCGATATTTTTATGGCAGATTCAACGATACTTTTCAAATTTCGCGCTTTAAAAATGTAATGTAAATGCGCGTGTTGTCCCATCTATTTCGTTGCAAACGAGGCATCTGTCGCATCTGAGAGACTATTTTCCGCCGCAGGTCTTATTCAAACAGACTTGCGAAATCGCCTTTGTCCGCAAAACTTAAGAATGCTTTGTTTTTTAAATAAAAATCTTATAAATGTTAATTTTGATTACTAAAACTATTAATTAATTGTGTTTTATTTATTCTACCTTCCTTTTTGAATTCAATAAGCGTATCGGTATCGGTATCGGTATCGCCGATATTTTTATTAGAGTATCGGTATCGGTATCGTATCGGCAAAAAGGCGTATCGATGCATCCCTAGTGGCAACCCTTAAAAGATTAAATTACCAATTAAAAAAAAAAACGGGTAGTGAAATTTAAATAATATTGCTGTAGCCAGATTGTATCCAAATTCGTTCAGTAGTTTCGGCGATAGAGCACTGGACGGACACACACGTTTTTTTACTCCATTAGTGTAAGTAAGACCCCCATAAAATCATTTTTTGCTACCACAATAACCACCCTTCACTCCTTCGTCGTCGGGCGCTACAAAAATAATAAAAATTGCCAGTTTCCATGAATCAGATAACAATTCCCTTCTACACTCGTCTTATTCCAACCGCCTCCATTCGCTACACACCAGGAGATCGCGTGTTCGATTCCCGGCAGGGTCAACTTTGTAAGACTCGGTTTGGTTGGTGATAGGGCATTTTCATAGCCCGCCTGGCTAGCTACCACCATCTTATCTTCTAAGTCTTGCCGCCAAACATCAGTGTTAACAGCATTGTGTTACGGCTTAAAGATAAGAATGCGAGATTCCCATTGCGATGGGGAATCAAAATTGTTATCAATAAAGATTATGATTATGAATCTTGGTAAGCCCGCTTCCATCTTCGGCATCATCGTCACTTACCATGAGGTGAAAAAATGCCTTGGGCTTACCAATTGTAAATAAATAAATAGAATTGCATAATCCAGGTCAGTTTTAACCTCACCAAATAGTCTTAGTCAAACAAAGATATCAGAACAATGATAAAATCAATGTAATCAGCTGAACACCGCTATTTTATAGATCTAAAAAAACCATTAAAGTCAGACAATGATATGAGAACAATGATAAAAACAATGTAATCTGCTGAATACTGCTATTTTATAGATCTAAAAAAGCCATTAAATTGATGGCATAATGACTTCGGAACATTGATGGACATGCGCATAGAGCTTCAAGGAAACTGTACTAAAAGATAAAACCGTTTTTAGTCTCGTCTATCATGGCCAGGCCAGGTACTTATCATACGGCCCTCGCACAAGGTTACAGGATATATATATATACTTTGTACAGGACAGATTTAAAAATGCATAAGCCTTTTTGATAGCAAGACCGATGAAATACTCGTACATATATCCCCCAAAGAGTTTTTATAACATTTCCAGAGGGAAATTCCTCCTCATAGGTCGCTATACACAGAGTGAGACAAATATATTGCAATTTTAATACAGTTTAGTTTTCTCAACTACATCTTTGAATCTTTCACTTTTGTTATTTTTATTAAAAAATTGAGTGCGTTTGGCTGCACCTCACCTGACGGTAAGTGCCGATGCAGCCCAAGATGTAACACGCAAGCTCAAATAGTGCATAGGCACTCACTGGTGAATAGTCATTCCCTCTCGTCTTGAAGATTCCTAAATGATACGAATCGGGGAATACAGACGCCGCGGGCAGGGAATTCTACTGCTTGGCCGTTCGCGTGATCCAGTCGAGCCTTGAAGACATTTCTTCTTTAGAGATATTATTAAAAACTCTTGAGTCTGGTTTTGAAGCTCCTGGATCTCCAAATGCGCAGATACTCAGATGATTACACTTGTCACACCTTCCCATACTGTTACTTTAAGAATTTTAGTCACAAATTTAATGGCTTTTTTTGGCCTGTGGTGCGGCTTAGAATAGTACCACCTCATCTCCTCTCAAGGGTGTCTTAAGAAGCGACTAAGGGTTAAAAAAACTGGATGACTACTCCCTTTACACGTACTTTGCCACCACACTGCACATTCTGATCGGCCACCCGCCTGTCAAACGTGGCGAGATTACGGCCAAACCACCCCCCGCCCTCCCCCCCAACTCGGGGGAGGCCTATGTCCAGCAGTGGACGTCTTTTGGCTGATGTGATGATGGTCATCATCATCACATGCTAAATCAGGCTGATTAGTAAAATTATTAAATGGAACAAAAATATTTTACCAGCAGTCACTCGTGGTTTGAGCTCCATATCCAGCCTCGTACTGGCAATTGTCGTAGTTCCTGCCATAATAGCTTTCTTTCTTTTGTTTATGAATACTATTACTTATGGTTATTCGATTATGCTCTCTCAGATAGTGCACAGTTACGCGGCTATTTGAGTACTGATCGAAGGCATAAAATGCGTCAATCGATAACCTGTTTCAGTGCTTTATCTCGCGATAAGCTTGGTACCTTCTCGTAGATAGCGGTGTATAAAGGGGCTGTGATTCAACTTGCTATTATACTATTTATACACTTACATGAGGTATTATTTGTAAACTGTTGGTAATTGTTTACCAAGGCTTAATCTGTATTACCTGTATCCCGCGACTTCGTCCGCGTGGATAACATAATGACAAATTTAATAAAATCGTCTCCGGAGAACCCACAGAGTAACTATGGCACAAACATGAAATTGATTTCAAATTGACCCTTGAGTGTGCTATTACCCTTAACCGGCTAAAAAAACAATGTCACATTGTACTGGTTGCCAGAACAACAAAACAGCGGATGAGTTTGCAAGAAACGTAGCAGAGCCACCATAATATTAGATCTAAACCAATAGTGGGAGCCGAGGGTGGGAGAAACGCGCTGCACGGGTAAAAGAATGCAGGTAAAATGGGCAAATAAACAGAGTGAGGCACTCTGGGCAAGGGCTCCAGGCCAACAGCATTCCAAAATGCTTATCTCGGGCTTCCAACGAGGGTATAAGTCAAGAGCACTGTGACTACAGAAGCCACAGCAAGCTTAAAAAAAAACATATTAATCAAATGAAGTATACAATCTCAGACGATTGTTGATTTTGACTCGAAGAGGAAACACCGCTTCATCTACTCTGTGAGTGCGAGGCAATCGCTCTCTGGGTGGACCGATGGTGGCACTAGAGGTCACCAGGAGCTTGATCCCAAGTTAATCGTACAGTTCATCACAACTATTGGCCTTGAAAAAGTTACGTAACAGAAGCAGTGATCACAATAGATCTTTCTAGGTCGCGGAGGTCCATTGGATCCTCCTTTGGTCCTATTCCACTCTTATACTAATAATAATAATAATAATGAAATAAAGAAAAAATACAGCTTGCTTCTAATATACTATCTACATATCAGCTCATATACGTCCCCACCGAGGGCTTGGGCATACCCTGAATTAGGGCAATTGGGTCATACTTAGTCGACCACGCAGGCCCTGTGCGGGTTGGTCGACTTCGCACACAACCTTCGAGTTTCTTCGCGGGCGTACGTAGGTTTCTTCACGATGTTTTCCTTCACTAAAGAGCGTCGGATAAACGTACATATGAAATCGAAATTCGAAAACACATTGGTACATGGCAGGATTCGAACCACGACTCCCGGACAGGAGGTAGCGATCTTAGCCGTTACGCCACCGACATTTATATTATTGAATGTATCTGCACGCGGAAGGACCTCCTAAACGCTAACAAAGTATACTTGTAGCCGAGTTACGTTAGTAACTCACTCACTGTACCGTCAACACTGTTTTCTGAACTGTGGCGGAAACGACACTACATTTGACCTGTAATACTTAAGATTTTACTTCTAATATTTTCTAGTTCTCCTACTTCCCACCAGGTGGCGACATTCGCCTTATGGCAGACGGTCAGAGTCAATTTGCACTTGTCAATGTCATTGGCAATTTGTTATTCCAACTGTACGGACGGGTTCAACCAGCGTGCGTGAGTGATCACGTGAGAAACCTACACTACTCGTTTCTATTTTTGACATAATATTTTTTTCACTATTGGTTCACTACAGTCTAGTGAGTATTTCCTGGTGCGATACCAGCGATCAGCTTTATAAAATAAATCATTGCGGCTTTTGTAATAGTCCAAAAATGTTACCTTACGAATAATTTTATAATTCATTCTTTTATTTTACAGCATGAGTGATTCGGATAGTGGTAGTAATGCCACTTCGGATTCCACATCCACTTCGGATTCCCTTGCGGTGACGACGATTACGGCATCGTTGTATGAAGCGCGCACCGATCGCCCCTTAGCGAACAAAAATAAACGTAAGACGCCGGTTGAGGGTAGTAGTGATAAAAAAAACCCGGCCAAGTGCGAGTTGGACTCGCGGTATGAGGGTTCCGAACAACCATACCTCTCCACACAACTATGACAATGATGTACCTATTCACATGACAAACAAGACACAAACGCGAGCAACAGAAAAATACTATTTTCCGTGAGTGAACGTATTATATTGAGTTTACCACTTAATTTTCAATTGATAGAATTCTTGTAGGTTTTCCTGTAATCTAAAAGCCATGAATTTCAAAATTTTAGGCTCAGTAGTTTCAGAGATCAGTGGGAGGAGGGGAGATGGTCAATTTTCGTCTTTTTTCATGAATAAAATCAAAACTATTTATTTTACAATAAAAACAAGAACATATTTGAGATCCTCGTTATGAGCCCTTTTATTGGATATATGACACAGTAAGGTTTGCATAAACTTTTTTTTTTAATTTCCTAATTCTTACCCGAAAATGACACTTATTTAAAAAAAAAATACTTTGCACATCTGTGTTTGGGTAGGATTACACCATCCTACTAAATTTCACTTGATTTGGTCTAGCAGATTCGGAGCAAATTGGCTGTGACAGACGATCGGACAGACAGACGGACGCACGAGTGATCCATTAAGGGTTCCGTTTTTTTTGTTGTACGGAACCCTAAAAACGTCGTAAAAAGGACGATGAGCTGCGCAAGCTTACTGACCAGGTCAGTAATATACGAGAATTTTTGTCGCGTACCCCCATGTTCCCCCAATATTTTCCGCAGTTTCTCATGTGTGCTAATGAAATTCAGGATGACCAAATTAGTGTCGCGGTCAGTGGTGAATTACTTTCGGATAACGAAGATGAAAATGGGGGTGACACTAAACAACCTGATTCAAGCGCTAGCTTAACTTGCTCATGAAAACTGTCCTTAAAATCATTAAAACTCGTGTAGATTTGATAAAGGAATTTCAACCACTTTTGATAGGCCGGAATGGTCCGATGTCAGATAGTCTGACGTACAAAAGTCCTATTGTTCCGCCCCAGGGTTTGTGGAACTTGAATGCAATGATTAAATCAAGCCATATGCTAAATATCCAAGCCTGGCGTAGCTAGAACGTAGCTTTGCCGCGAGCACACATGCTCTTACTATATAAAAACTATTAGGGTTCTGCGGAACCTTAAATCGCTACATGTAGATACCACTACATAAGCACTATATAAAAATTTACAATCCTTTTTATCACATTGGCTATCAATAACATTGCCTTTTCATCATAACTCCTCCACCAGACGATAACAAACACGTCTCAATTTATAGGCTTTCGAATGACGGTACAGTGAGTTATTTTACCTACCAATAAAACGCTTATTAACTACTTACCTAATCCAAAAGCCTAACTTCAATGGAATATTTTCGAATGCAATGAGACACACTGCCCGTCTGCCATAAGGCGAATCTCGTCACCTGGTGGGAAGTAAGAGAACTATAAAATATCAGAGGTGGAATCTTAAGCATTTCCGGTCAAATGTAGTGTCGTTTCCACCACAGTACAAAAAACAGTGTTGCTATTCTCATTTAATAGGCTTTCGAATTAGGCAAGTGTTTTATTGGTAGGTAAAACGCAGCTATTGCTTGTCATCGACACGATAAGAAGCCTATTGAATGTGTAGTCAGCGATTTGTGAGGGATACCTTCCTTTTCCCCATTTTCTCTGTAGGATACCGATTCTGATTTTAGTACTAATATGAAATGAAGAAGTAGGTTATAAAATAAAAAGCGCCTTTGTTTGTTGCTCAGTGCAAGACTGGTCTGAGCCGACGGAAAATATCTTAAAACAGGATTGACTTTATATTTCAAACATGCATAAGGATATAATCAAAAATTTTTAAGGATGAATTTAAAAGGTAGGTAATGAAGTTAATTTAGAAACTCTCAACTCAGTGTAATATAGCTCTCTGTAGGCACAGATATCATAAGTGCTAAATTTTACAGTTAACCTACCCTTCAAATTCATCTTTGATAATTTTGCTAAAATTTAGCACTTATAGTATATGTAACTACAGCGAACTATATTTCAAAGAGTTGATAGTTTCTAAATTAACTACAGTACCTACACTTCAAATTAATCGTTAAAAATTTTCGAAAAATTATGTACCCAGCGAGTAATTATTTTTTAACCGATGGCTTGTTAGCCGAGGGAAGTGTTCCATGAGGACAACGCTCCTCCCCCACACGAAGCCCTTGATGAGTTAGACATAGAGATTAATCCGACCCGCCTGACTAGAGCAGTTTTGGCTAGTGACGTCGCGTCGGCCGTGCGTGCGCGTTGCTATTATCCTGAGTAAGCGACCTTGCGTGCGGCTTGTACACCACCCAGGCTTACCAGTGTCGTCTGTGCGCGGCAGTGCTGCGGTGCCCGTGACGTCTCAGCGTGCGTTTTTAGTACAATGAGCGCGGTAAGCAACCCTGCCTGCGGTGTTTACAGTAATGGGGCTCACCAGTGTCGTCGGTGCGCGGATTGTGTATGATGCGCACGCGGCGGTCGCGCGCATCCCGCGGAAAGTGCCGCGGCGCCAGTGACGTCACCAGTGCGCGTTGCTTCTCGCTGCTAGTGGCTAGTATGATGAGATGCGGAGTCTTGTTTTGTTCGAGGTGTTGTCTGATTGAGTCTGAAAGTTAATCATACATTAATTTTAAAAGAAACGCTTTCAAGAATAATATCAAACCAAGTATAGATTTTTTTTTATTTTCTTTTATTTACAGTTGGTAAGTAACCTGATGGTAATTAACGATGATGCCGAAGATGGAAGCGGGCTTACCAAGATTCCCCAAAGCAATGGGGATCTGACTATCTTATCTTTAAGCCGGAACACATCAATGCTGTTAACACTGATGTTTGACGGCAAGACTTGGATGAGATGGTGGTAGCTAGCCAGGCGGGCTATGAAAATGCCCTACCACCAACCAAACCGACTCTTACAAAGTTGACCCCGCCAGGAATCGAACCCGCGACCTCTTGGTGTGCAGCGAATGGACTATCCAATACGCCACGGAGGCGGTTACAAATGACGTCTCCTGTCTGTCAAATTCAAACCATAAAGCGTAATAGGTTACTGTAAGGACCAATTTACAATAGACCTTTGCATTTCCTTGTATACACACTCTAGCCGCTTAAGCCGTTATTTGAATTTGTGCAGGCTTAGCTCATTTACTCATATGCCCTCCTTTGGACGTGATTCTAATTGTACATGGAGGCATCACCTCTATGCCAAGGCTTTTAAGTACGCGTGCATGATTAAATTTAAATATCTTTTCAAAAACTAAATAGAGAGAAGAATAAAAATAAATGTAGGTAGCAAAAGTATTTTTAAAGTTTTTTCTTTAGATAGGTTTTAGCTACGTCCCTATCTCCAGGAGTCCTAGTTGGACTCCTACAGTACACTCCGTTCACTGAAAGTTGGCACCTGTGGCGGACAGTAATATTGTTAGTTATAGACACGAGTCGATCGTCGTTTACGTCCAAAAAGTTTCGTCCGAATGGACGTAACAGCACCTTTTAATTTTACCTACTTTTCTTGTCGTCGTTACGTCCGACAATGATAATCTGAGGGAGATAAATACAATCGGCTACAAAATCTTATAAAATCGTATTTTGACAAAAAAACTGATTTGACTCTTGTATTGCTAAACTTCCGAGCATAAAGTTCTCGAGTGGCGACCGCGCACCGGAAGGCGTAGAGTAGCAACTATCTTATGAGATGCAACTAAACTATAAAGTAAGGAAGCGACTTACGCAACGCCACTTGCGCGTCGAGCTCTGGTGGGTAGCTTTTCTTAGGAGTGCTAAGGAGACAGAGCGCGAGGCTCCGAACGCCCAGCTCACTAGCCTTGCAGAGCACTTTCCTGAAACATTTAATTTTGTTACACAGAAAATCGTCTTCCCTACATACTAAACGATGGTGAAGGCATGAACTAATAAGACATCAAAATTGGGGTGAAGGTAAATCCTGGTGTGAAGGTCGCGGGAAACCGCTGGATGGGGACAGGGCAGAAATATTCTTGACGAAAGCCCGTGTTCAACAGTGGGGCTGAGATGATGATGATTAAAAACGAGGATTCTAATGAAACTTTATAAAGAGTTACAATATTGGTGTAGGACCCGTTACCTGGGGCTTCTACTTATCATAAGTAACAACTGTCGCAAAGAAAGTCATTGTAAATTCTTTAAAATTATATATCCATACAAAAATACTCAAAATTGGTCAAGTAGCTGATCGATTTGTACGAAACGTCTCAATTTTTTTAAAACTACTATGGGGCTCTTTAAGAAAGTTGTTAATTATGATGAGCCCCAGTTTTTTTTTTTACGTTGCAAAAATTACATATTAACAAAACACTATGTGTTATTGCTAAACCTTAATAAGGTTTGTCTCGATATTATTCCCCAGTCATGCATGCATTATCATTAAACAATTAATACACTAAAAGTTACCTACTTACAATAACTTATAGATAAGTAAACAAAAGACAAACAAAATGTCATGACGGTAGGCAAGGAAAAGTACACAGAGTTACATCTACAAACAGTTACAGTAACGATAAGGTACAGTTAACGGTTCCTACACCAATTTTGTTACACCCTGTATGTAAGGAAAACACGAAATAGGCTAGTTGACTGCTAGTCAATTGAGTTACTTTTTAAACGACTGCCTACAGAAAAGGAGTGTACTGCCACACCCCGGCCACTTCGTACAACGGGCGAGAAATGAAATTTCAAAAAACAAATGACGGAGTAAATAAAATTACGGCGAAATCCTATACGTTCGAAAACTAAACTATAACCAATCTGGATGACGAGGGGGTGAGGTCGCAATCTATATATATGTCGGAGGGTCATTGAAAACGCGACCAATACCAGCTCGAGATAAGTTTACATAGTTACACTTTGTTTGGATCAAACGTCAGGTATTAGTACCTGGGTGAAACCGGTGGTGGCGTGACGATCGCTTGTACTCGTGAGACGATCGTTTGTGGTAGCAAAGATGATGTATTAACGGAAGGCTGTTTGTGCTGCCACACTGAGTTGAGAATTTATTAGATCTGTGGAGAAGCCAGATTAGCTGGACGTCAGTCTCGGAGCAGACACTTTTTTGACGGAGCGTCGAGCAGAACACATGCAGTGGTGATCTGTGAGAAAAATGGACGTGTCACGCCATCGCTGTGATCACCGTGTTTGCATCCATTGTTATCCAAGGCATCCTGTACAATTTCGATTACCAAATGATCAAGACTATTGAAGAAGGACCTCTGTGATATAGCTGCATTGTTATTTCGACACCTACAACCGAAATAGTTGAGGAGCGAACCACGAGGCCAACCATAACCTAACCACTCACTTCCTTCGACATCAGAAGTTGGATAGTTCCCTGCGCTCGCAACAAGTGGACAACGACGGGAAAATGTGAAAATTGATGATGGAGCAGCGAAATAAAAACCACTGGCAACAATTCTTCGTGCTACAGAACCAGAACATGCTGCGATTGATTGAGGCTATGCGAGCACCATCCTACATCTGCTGCAATCACATTGACAGAATTGACCCCGAATATACCTGAAGCTAATCCACGTGCACGGTGCACAACTGTCGACATCTCCCTTACGGAACGACCATTGGAATGAGGTGACAGCGTGGGCTGCGCTGGCAGCAGCGGAGATGCATGCGAGCGGCGCGTGCGGCTTCTGCGAAGTGCGTGATGTACGCGGTGCTACGAAAATCCGGTGAGTCGTACCCCGTTTGTTTTGATAGTGGTACTAGTACAAACGTAGTACTATTACCTAATCTGTGGTGGTACTGAGTGTTCTCTCGTTAAGGAAGGTTTCGTGTATAGACTTTCGGGAGTGTGTTCAGTACAAACGCACGATTGACTTTTATAGGCAACGCTCACGTTTACTGTACAGAACAAATATTGAGTGAGGGTAGTATTGACGGGAATCATTCAGAATTTTTATTTTTTTGTTATGCCAAACGAGTACCTACGTTCCAACCTACGTACAACAATACGTGCCAACAATATTATGATCGGTTCAGATATTTTAAATCTAGGATTGACGGTATTCTTAAACGAGTCTGTCAATAACAAAACAGCTTGACTGTCGGTAAGGATGCGAATAGAGTAGTTAGTCCCTTACCCTTCTAGTAGTGATTGCATTAGCAGCCAAAATGATGCCTTGTAGTCCTTCAAAGTGCTCTTTCACGTGCTTTCGGATAGTTCCTTGTGGCACAGCGTCGTGATTCAACGGTAGATTTAAAAACTAGAGTTTTGGTTATACAAACCTAAACCAGGATAGAAAGTATTGAAATCCCTTTAAGCTTTTATAATATTGAGACTGACATTTTTACATGGAGTAAAAAAAAAAAAAAAACCTTTATTAGCTTTCGTAGTATTGGGACTGATATTCTCATTGATCATAGGCCAAAGTTGTTGCCTATTTTTAATAGCTTTCGTGATGAATTTGTCGAGGGCATCCTTAATGCCCCGCTATCATATAGACCCTATGTAGGTATGAGTTTCGGGGACCCCAATAAAATATTTTGTTTACCAATTGTAAAAAAAAAAGAATAATAACAGGGTAGTATGCGGAGTGCAGTGATGAACGTCTTACGGCTGATGTGATGATGATACAGGATTCATGGGCTGGAGGCTGCGAATGTCATAAGCCCCGAAGCTTTCCCTTTTTGACGGCCTTATCATGCTGGTAAAGAAAAAGGATAGCATAGAACGCAAGTGTTGATAACCGTGAAAAAAAAATGATAACAACATGCCTGAACGGAAATTGCTTCCTCTGATAGCTTGGAACATCGATTGACTTCATAGGTGGTCACTATTTAACCACGTCAGGCATAGCTAGTGGTTACATCAGGTGCATTCTTTACCTATTAAATCGAAATGACTGATTTTGTAACCTCTGTTCAAATACGTCCACGTGTCATTCGATCTACGTAATGCCCCCTTGTATTTGAACTTACGTTCATAAACGCTTTAGGCGCGTGGCAACGGTCAGGTGAATCTTAGCACGTTTAAACGTTGGTACTCTTAGTTAAGTGTCCTTTAAAATATGCTCACTTCCTTCGAGTATAGTAATGAGATTTCAATGTTACAAGTCCTTCCATGATGATCATTTGGCAGCAACCAAACTGTTGGGTTAACCGAGTTACGAAGTACAGCCTCCTGGAGTTGCTTCTAGGTACGAGTAAAGTAGCCTAACCTCTAAATGTCATGTTTGTCGATTACACACACAGGCTGTAATTTTATCTAAGTGAAGCACGACAACATACTAGTGATAATACGAAGAGTAACGCATCCTATTACAGGAGTTGTTAATCAGCTTGCTGCTGATGTGATAATAGACATGGGCCTCCCCCATGTTGGAGCGGTTTCACCAATTGTAAAAAAAAAAAAAAAAAAAAAAAAAAAACGCTACGCTTGGCGGGCTGTTTGGCGGTACAGTATGAGCGTGAAGGACGATGTTGCTTGTCCTCAAATTTTTAGTCCCTTAGTCACTTCTTGTGAAACCCTTGGGAAGAGATGGGGTGGTGTATTGCTCTGAGGCAGCGCCACTGGCTGATTTCTAGACAAAAGCTTAGTTTCACAAGTTACCTAACTTTGTGTTGTTACAAATGGAGAAGCGTTACCTACCACTTTAGATATCAAATACCGTCAGTTATTGAGGACAGACTACGTTAAATGCCCGATAGTGACAGTATTATTGACTTGGACAGAATTGATGATGGAGAGACTGAACCTCGACCATCTACTAGTGCAGATTAAGGACTTTTGTACTTGACCGTGATTTTAACGTTCACTAGTTTGTATTTTGAACCTTAGACGTAAACAATTTTTCGCAACTGGATGACAATAGCCTCAGCCATTCGTAGACGTAGGCGTAAAACACCGAGTTGATTTTCTCGTTGCTGTGCGGCCACAACTGTGTGTGGCGTGCGTTTGGCTCGCAGGCGTATCACCGGGGAGGTGATGTTGGCAATGACCAGAAAGAGGTGATGTTTGAGATCGCCGCATGGAAGCGATAGTGTGGTTGGACACCGGAGGGAGGTGGTCCAAGAGTCGCCAGGTAGGGTGACTGTGTTTTTGGGCGGACACCTGAGAGGTTGTCTGAGAGTCGCCAGGTCGAGTGACTGTGTGTTTGGGCGGGCACCGGATGGAGGTGTCTGAGAGTCGCCAGGTTGGGTGACTGTTGTTTGTTTGGGCACCGGATGGAGGTGGCCCAGAGTTGCCAAGATGGGTGACTGTTGTGGTGATACAAAATAAGGAGCGTAACCAAACCAAGTTAGATCCCAAATACCGAGGGCCGTTCAGGGTCGTAGAGGTCTTAGAAGGTGACAGATACAAATTACAAGCTTTGAATTTGAGACGAAGTTACAAGTATGCCCATGACCGTTTACGTAGTATGTCCGAAGGTTATTTGCCTCCGGATGTTGACGATGAATCTGGTGCAGAGGCGTCTACCTTTCAATGTTAATTGTATTGACAGATCGTAACTCAATCAATTGTGTACAGTTGTAATTTTTTTCTTTATCGTTTATTTTTGTGTGTAGTACTGAAGTATTCCGACATGTTTCAGCGGTAAATGAAGAGTGCTGAATGGCGCTATATGTTTGCATGAATTGGCTGCTGCTTGTTTTGTCAGACTCGTTCTGTCATGATGTGTAGCAGGTACATTCGTGTTTTGTAAAAAAGAAGTATCCCGTTTACCGGCTAAAACTGTTGATGGTATTCCGTCGCCTGTATAGGTGATGATGGTATTCCGTCGCCAGTATTGGTGATGATGGTGTTCCATTTCCTGGATTGGTGATGATGGTATTCCGTCGCCTGTATTGGTGATGATGGTGTTCCATTGCCTGTATTGGTGATGATGGTGTTCCATTGCCTAGATTGGTGATGATGGTATTCCGTCGCCTGTATTGGTGATGATGGTGTTCCACTGCCTAGATTGGTGGTGATGGTGTTCCGTCACCTGGACTGGTGATGATGACTGATTGGTATTCCGTCGCTTGGCGTTAGTGATGATGATTCTTTGTGGTGTCCCGCCACCCGGATGTGGTGATGTTTAGTTCTGGTGTTCCGTCGCTTGTGATTTGCGATGATGATTATGTTCCGTTCTATGTGCCCCTAAAAGTTGTAAATGGTTGTAAGGTTTCAAGCCTTGCAGCTGTGATTTACCTTGGAGACCTAAACTGATTTGAGATTGTTTGAGTTACGATGCTAATGCTGAGGTTTATTTAGTTTACGAGAGTGAAATTATTTTGTTTTTTTTTGAGACTGTTAAAATATGTCATTACCATGATTGTAGTCTTGAATTAAAGCTTCACATTATTAGTGTTGCTTTTATTCCTTGAGCTGTGGACCTTCCTAATGAAGGTCAGGATTGGCCGAACGAAATGGAATCTACTGGTTACCCTTTTCTTTTTCAGGTTAGTCACCCGAGGACGTGTGACTCGCAGGATGGCCGTGTCGGAGGGTCATTGAAAACGCGACCAATACCAGCTCGAGATAAGTTTACATAGTTACACTTTGTTTGGATCAAACGTCAGGTATTAGTACCTGGGTGAAACCGGTGGTGGCGTGACGATCGCTTGTACTCGTGAGACGATCGTTTGTGGTAGCAAAGATGATGTATTAACGGAAGGCTGTTTGTGCTGCCACACTGAGTTGAGAATTTATTAGATCTGTGGAGAAGCCAGATTAGCTGGACGTCAGTCTCGGAGCAGACACTTTTTTGACGGAGCGTCGAGCAGAACACATGCAGTGGTGATCTGTGAGAAAAATGGACGTGTCACGCCATCGCTGTGATCACCGTGTTTGCATCCATTGTTATCCAAGGCATCCTGTACAATTTCGATTACCAAATGATCAAGACTATTGAAGAAGGACCTCTGTGATATAGCTGCATTGTTATTTCGACACCTACAACCGAAATAGTTGAGGAGCGAACCACGAGGCCAACCATAACCTAACCACTCACTTCCTTCGACATATAATATATATGTTTTGGTACTGCTGTCGGGTCCAATGTATGTAACAATATGGTAAGGTTCTTGAGCGTCTGTTACAGCCTGAATTACTGAAAAACATTAGGGTTGATGATGCGCAGTTTGGTTTCCGTTCCGGTCTCTCAACGGATTCAGCCATATTAGCATTAAAACATGCTATTAACTATTATAAAACACGCAAAACAACTGTGTATGCATGCTTTCTCGACCTGAGTCGTGCGTTTGATCTGGTGAATTATGATATTCTCTGGAGGAAACTGCGCGGCTCGGGTATCGATGAAAATGTGGTGGAGCTGTTGAGGTACTGGTATGGAAATCAAACTAACTGTGTTAAATGGGGCGTCGCGACATCTAGTTCCTACCGACTAGAATGCGGTGTACGTCAAGGAGGGCTTACTTCTCCGGACCTTTTCAATCTCTACATGAACGATCTTATAGAGGAACTGAGACGCACAAAAATTGGCTGCCACATTGGTGATATATGTGTGAATAGCCTAAGCTATGCTGATGACATGGTGCTGCTCAGTCCCTCGATCAAGGGTCTAAGAAAGCTAGTTTCAGTCTGTGAGCATTATGTTAATGTTCATGGGCTGAAATATAGACAGACAGAACTCATGGTTTTTAGGGCGGGAAAGGGTCCGGAGAATGTTCCTGAAGTGAGATTGAACAATTCAGTGATTCAGGTTGTGACTAGCTTTAAATATCTTGGCCACATTCTCACAGAGAGGCTTACGGACGATTTGGATATCGAAAGGGAGAGAAGGGCTCTATCGGTGCGATGTAACATGATCACACGCAGATTTGGCAGGTGTAGCGATGAGGTTAAGTTGACTCTGTTCAATTCTTACTGTCAGTGTCTCTACACCTGCCAACTCTGGGTAAACTACACGCAAAGGTCGTTCAGCACCATGAGAGTGCAGTACAATGATGCGTTCCGCACTCTCATGAGGTTGCCACGGTTCTGCAGCGCGTCGAGCATGTTCGCTGAAGCCCGTGTGCCCGATTTTTTCGGTATCCAGAGAGCACGTATTGCCTCCTTTTGGGAAAGACTTCGTAGATCTAATAATACCATCTTGAGATCGATCTACGACGGGATGGAGGGCCCAATATTTCTACATTGGCTTAATGTGCATCGGGGCGACAACAGGAAATGACTGTCTGACAGGTGTCTTATCGTATTTCTTTGTATATTTTGTGTTTATTATCGTTATCGTATTTCTTTGTATATTTTGTGTGTGATATGGGTTTTTACCTGTGAATAAATGATTTATTATATATTATTATTATAATATCTTCTAATGGATTTTAGATAGCGAGGTACCGTTAGATTCGTCTAGATTCTGACATAGGGTATATTTTACCCGACTTCCCAAAAAGAGGAGTAATGTTTTATGCAGTCGTGTTTTTATACAATTATTAATTTAATGTTATTAGTATCATTCAAAAAAATCTTTTAAAATGTATGAAATAGTTTATTACATACGCTATAGTTTTTCAGCGTCTTTGATGTACTAATTTTGTGTAATTAAAAATTAAAGACTCAGCGCAAAACTACATGAGTAAGGTTTTTTGACATTTTTAAGAGCAATTTAGGGAATAACTTTTTTTTTTATTGCAGCCCACTACTCCATTGTAAAAGGCAAAACAGTTACATCCATTCGACTGTTTCGTCGATACCGTGAAACGCATCTAAATAGAGGGGGGCTGGTTCGATTTCCAGCGATGTCAAAGTTAAAGACTTACTTGTAACAATTTTGTAAAGCAGTCTCGGAGGCTGCGTGACAACTGGCGTTGTATTTGGGGCTGACCGTGTGTATGATATGCCGACACCTCAGCTTGAAGCCCGGCGTCACCAGCACGTCCCCAGGTTGGCACTCTGGAACGTTACAATCCAAATAACTAATCGACTCTAAAAAAACTTAACCTCTCTTTTTGCCCAGTCGGGTAAAATATATCATATGTCACTCACGGGATCAAGATAAACCTAATGACACCTCGCACTCAAATCCATAAAGCCTAAAGGCTACAGAGGGCCAAAGAAATATACAAACATACATTCGAAAAACATAACCCTCCTTCTGGCGTAGTCGCGTAATAAGAGCTACTATCATCATCATCATCATATCAGCCGAAGGACATCCACTGCTGGACATAGGCCTCTCCCAAGGATTACCACGATGACCGATTCTGCGCTGCCCGCGTCCAGCGGCTTGCAACCTTCACCAGGTCGTCGGTCCACCGAATGGGAGGCCTGCCTACGCTAAGTTTTCCAATGCGTGGTCGCCACTCGAGAACTTTAAAACGGCCTTCTGTTCTACGAGCTATGTGCCCCGCCCACTGCTACTTAAATTTAGCAATTCTGGAAGCTATGTCGGTTACTTTGGTTCTTCTACGGCAGGCCCCCGTCACTCGGTCGAACAGGATAGATAAAGTACCTACACATTGGCGCGACCTTTAGGCCGCGCTCCGCTCGCTGGCTCGTCAGCGCTAGAACGCCGTACTATCGCCGTCGCCCGTGTACGCAGTTATAACCGCTAAGTCGAGCGCCTTATTACCAATGTTTCCGTGTATGGGAAGGAGTAAGTGAATAAATGCGTAGGTATTTTCGTTTTATAAGGAAGTGCAATATCTGTTACGAAGTAACTAGTATCTCATCTGTGCTTGCGGATCTTTAGTAGGTACATGTTTGTTTTTTTTCTCATGTTTTTTTTCTATTATATTTTACTTAGTCGTATTTATTTGATCGTTCTGTGTACGTTATCGGACTACAAATTTCGATTTAAATGCTCAAAACGCTGCAACGGAGTGGACATTCTGGCTATCCTGCTTTGAGGATTACATGGATCTCACAGGGAAAACAGGTAAGGAGGATCCTGTCAAGCTGAGTCTGCTCAGAAATATGAAGGGGCCAGAAGCCATAAGGATTGTCTCCACCCTTCCTATGTCTAAGAAAGAAGCTGTGAATTATAATAATGTGGTTCAGGCAATAGCAAAGTCCTCGAACAAATGAGATTTTTGAACGCTTTAAATTTAATGGAAGGTGAAAAAGAGCTGACGAAATAAAAACATGCAATTCTAAAGACATGGAAAACGAGATAATGAGAGATCACATCATTTAAATAATTTATGACAAGTCGACTCAGAAGCCCTTACTCCAAGAAGAAAATATCACATAAGAACAAGTTATATATTGTCAATCAAAAAAACAAGCAGCTAAACAGGTAACACAAATGACTATACCTAAAACAGAATCCGTATGTAAAACTAAAAAGTTCAAATCTACGGACAAAAAAGTCTTCAAGTGAAAGACCCATTAAAGAAGGAACTTGAACGATCAACTAAAAGAGATGCAATTGTAAAAGTAGAAAATATAAATGAAAAAGGTTGTGTTAATGGGTTAGTTGTCGGAAAAGCCCAACAAAAAATTTGATTTTGTCTTGATCCTTGTGATTTAAATAAATATATTGTTAAAAAGCCTAAATGTTGTCAGTCAACTCTTCAAGATTAAGAAATAAAAAAAAAATCAATGTGTTGAACTAACGAAGTAACTATTTAGTAATATCTGTGGTTGAAACTTTCTGAAGGATTCATCTGAGGCTCACTGAGGAGTCTTCATGGTAGTGCTGCTTTGCAACACCTTTCGGTGTGTATAGATATAAAGTCTAATTAATGCACCTGAGCTCTTCCAGGATGTACTAGAATATCACATTATATGGGCTGATGATATTCTTGTGATGGGTTCGAATGAATCTGATCATGTGAGGCTCTATCAAACGTTATGCTAAAAGCCATGGGATTAGGTATAGTATTTAACAAAGATAAGTTACAATAAAAACAAAAACAAGTTAAATATGCTGGCAAAAGTTTTGATGAAAATGGTATGTCCATCGATAAGGGTAGAGTAGAGTCACAGTATACAGATTAGTACTAGGTAGAGTCCTTACTGAAGCTTAAAACCCATACTACCAGGGATAAACTGATGCGCATCAAAGGTTCATTTAATTATATTCGTAGGTATATGCCGGAAGCCGCTGGATGCGGGCAGCGCAGAACTGGTCGTCGTGGAAATCCTTGGGGGAGGCCTATGTCTAACTGTGAACGTCTTGCGGCTGATATGATGATATACCAGTTATGACTTAAATTATGGCACCGCTGTGTAAGTTAATGCGAAAAAATGTAGAGTTTAAATGGTACATGGTGGCCTATAAGTGATAAAGCATTTAAGATGTTAGAAGAAATAGTATGTAAGTGTTAGACCCCTGCATTATGCCCTTTTGATTCTAAAAAAAAATAGTACATCAGTGCGATGCTTCTAAAAATGGCCTGGGATGTTGTTTGTTCCAGGCACATGATAAGGGTGTATTAAAATTGGTAGCTTGTGCTTCATGTGCCATGAATGATGCTGAGTTAAATTATGGACGACATGAAAAGGAATTGCTCGCGATTCATTAATAATATAATTTATGTATGTCGTACAAATGACTAATTGTGCTGAACCTCACTATGTTTTGTAAGATCTATTGTATTTACCACATTTACAGCAACAAAATATATTTATCTTTATCATTTTGGTACAAAAAAAAACAAATATGTTTACTAAAAGATGTTCAAACAAAGCTTAAACCAATTATCCCCATAATGTTTAAACACATAAACAAACTTGGTTCGACCAAATTAAAGCGTTTGAGAATGAAATTGTTAGTTTATGTTATGACCTAAATTAATTAATTTATTATTTTATTTATTTACACTTATAGTACACCAAAAATTATTTCGTAAAGCTAATATATACGAGTAGGGATATTATATATTATAGTGTACAGTAGGCGGTCTTATTGCTAAATGCAATCTCTTGCAGACAACCTAAATGTGCATTATGTGCCAGGAAAATGAGTACATTTTGCCGATATGCTTACTTGGGCTAGTTTGAATGTAATTGAACATGATGATAAGACGTTGCATATGCTACATTCGGTATCCAAACACCTACCTATGTCACCAGAAATAAAATCTGAATTTAGGACTCAAACTAGTAATGATTCGAGTAAAATATCTAAATATTATTTATTACCATGGTTGGCCGGTATCATCAGAAGTGTCCAAGGATTGTAAACCATTTGAGAAATTCAAAGATATTATTTACTCACAGAAGACATTACTGTTCGTTGGGAATAAGATAATAGTGGTAAAGTCATTAAAACCTTATGTTCTACTAGATAGTATTCGTACATAAGGGACGTATAGTGGTATAAGTAAATATTTAAACCAGGCTAAACAATTATTCCATTGGCCTAACCTAACATGAGAACAGATATTCATAAATTTGGAATGCAGTGTAGAAAATGTGAAAAATTCAGTCCAGATGATAATTACAAGGAGCCTTTACTGCCACACAAAATTCATAAAGAAAGATTTTTAAAAATTGGATGTGATATTTTGTGACATTGTGCTGGAAAAAACTACTTGGTAGTTGTAGACTACTTTTCACACTGGCGAGTTACTTACTTTAAAAAATTAAACAGCTAAATGTGTGATTGATGCCTTACAGGATTGTTTGTTCATTTTGGATGTCTTATGAAATTGTGTGCAGACAATGTTCCATTTAACTCATATAAATGTAAGATCATTCGAAAACACATCGGTACGTGGCAGGATTCGAACCACGACCTCCCGGACAGGAGGTAGCTGCCCTAGCCGTTACGCCACTTCACTAATCAATAATAATCACTCGCGGCTTTAGACGCAAAGTTTCTCCGTATTATATTGCAAAAGGAAGTAAAGGAAAACCCATTAACCTAAGACTGCTAGACTTTCAAAGGATTCCTTTATAACTTTATTTTCTTGTCTTTGACTAGACTCTTATTAAGTTGAAACTCACTTAAAAGGATGCCAACTAAAGGAACGAAGGTAAAGGTCGCATGCAATTTCTTCTGAAAGAAATCGCTGGCGACCTTAAACTTTGATTTTGTTCACTGTACCGTGGTAGGATTACACAGTGAATTAAATAATTTTACAAGATCACTACGATACAGGCAGGGTTTAGCATCATAGGTTTTATAAGGTGGCCGAGTCAGAGGGTTAAACGTGGGTTCGACGAGGGGCTCCATGTGTGGACTAACCTTCTCAAGTTTTGGAAGAGATCGATGCCGTAGATGTGGTTATGTTAGCAATAGATGTTAATTACGATTTTATTTACTATTATTTTAATTATTTTTTTTACCAATTTGTATTTTTGCACATTAACAAATATATTTAAAAACTGTGGCGTCATCATCATCAGGTCTAACAGGATGCGATCGCCTTTACCTTTAAATGATTTTGCTTTTGAAATCATTAGAATACCATGCTTTTGCATATATAGAAGTTCGCATGTTCGTTGAACATATCCCCTTAGAGGTCACATCTTTACTTCCATTGGGTAGTAAAGTTCTCGAGTGGCGACCGCGCCCAGGAAGACGTAGCGTAGGCAGGCTTCCAATTCGGTGAACCGACTACTTGGTGAAGGTCGCGGGAAGCCGTTGGACGAAGGGAGTACAGGACCGTTCGTTGTGGGTATCCTCGCAGGAGGCCCGTAGGGATCGTCTTTCAGCTAATATGATGATGATCATGATGATATATAGAAAGGAGATTACCACGGACGTGCCTAAGTAACTCCTCAGGCCTGTAATTGAAGTTGATGAATTGGGGGACCAAGAGATGGAAAACACATCTTGATAATGTAGATACCTTTTTTATTTTGTTCGGTAGGTGCAGATTAAGAATGGACGAAACAGCTCAGAAAAGTTTTTTTTATATACATATGTTAATCAGGCACCATCTGTGGTAATTTTGTGCAAGACAAATGAACTAGACACATAATTAGTTACAGGTTAGATGGCGCTGTAACAGAAGTCTTTCAGCTAATGAATGATGATCATGAAAGGAGAACGAATAGTACCATGAGCGTGCGTGAGTATCTCCTCCTTGAGCTCAGGCCCAGCTGCCTGCATGATGCGGTCGCTCACAGCGTTGCTCTCCGACAAGGCATCGTCAGTTGTGTTGGTAATCGCCTCCGCGTCTAGTGTTGATATGTCACCTTGCCTGAAATTGCACAGTTTGAGGTCAGGAGAATCGCGAATTCGCGCTTGTGTTCCGACTGCTTGACACTGCCAGTCGCACTCAGCACAATTTTTGAAGTTCGTTTCATGCTAGCCTAATCATCATTTCCCTGGCCTGGTCCCAATTATTATTTGGGGTCGGCGCAACATGTTTTTCTCTCCCATTCTTTCCAATTTGCAGTCATCTCTACTTTTAGTTCTTTTCTTTCAAACAGTCCATCCATCTCTTCTTTTGTTTTCCTCTCCGGAAATTTCCTTTGTACCCACCAATCTTTATATCTGTCAACATTTTGTAAAATTCCTAAAATAGGCATGATAATCCTACTAATTCTATAAACGTGCAAGTATGTATGTATGTTTGTTACTCTTTCACGCTTCAACCACTGGACGAATCGGGATGAAACTTGGCACACATATAGGCGAAGTAACTATTTAGTAATCTGTGATATAGGTTAGGTCCTCAAATAGGACATAGGCTACTCTTTACCCCGGGAAAACATCTTATTCCCACGGGAAAATCAAAAACAAAGCTTAGTAACGACGACGGAAGGGAAATTGTCTTATCATCAGAAACATTTGATTCACGACAGCTTTTTACACAAGGAATTTCATTGCTACAAGCTTACTTACTACCAATCTCGATGTTTGTATAGTACGTTCGGGGAATTAGCTGCACCTTTGACGGCTCGCGTCAAACACTCCGTCAAAGGTGCCGCCCGCCGTGCCGCCGACAACCATCGCGATGGAACTCAGGGAAGTAACTATTTAGTAATCTGTGCTCAGGGCGGCCCCTTTGACGGAGTATTTGACACGAGCCGGCAGCTCAACTAAATATGGATTAGTTTGATGATTAAACAGTTTCAATTTCAATGCAAATGTTAGATTTCAAGTGTAAGGGGGGGGTAAAAGATGCTTTCAGGGATAAATCATTGTGCTTGCTGTGTTACCTAGATAATTGTTACATCTTCTTCCCTGTACTTATACCCTTTTTACTTGCTCATGGGCAAATCTGCTGAATCATTGTGATCTATCTACATATTACTATTTGAGCTTGCGCGTTACAGCCTCGGCTGCATCGGCACTTCCATCAGGTGAGGTGCAGCCATACGCACTCAAATTTTTAATAAAGAAAAAAAAAACATCTCTAAATCTGCTCTTCCAAATAATTTGCTTCAACAAATTCTTGTACAACAACTGTCCATCTAGTTGGCTATAGCTCTCAAAGACTGTCACGGTCGGAGTTTCTATATGTCTCCCGAGGGAAATACTATGTCACGTATATGGCCCCACTTTTGAGTATGCCTTACCTTTCATAGGTTGCTATAGTGAGAGTGAGACGGATGAAGTGTTATTTTCATAGTTTGATTTTCCCATAGATCTACGTCTTTGATTCTTTTACTTGACTCTCTCCCGTCGAACCGTAAAAAGACATTGCGTCTCTATAGATATATTATAGAAACTCTGTGGTTGCGCACAGTCACGCTGCTAACTCACAACTGTGATAGGCTCTATTTGGCTTCAACAGAGTAAAATCTAATCATCCTTCGCTTGAGGACCACCGAAAGGTGCCACTGACAGCGTCATTACCCTTTCATCATCATCGTATCAGCTCGTATACGTCCCCACCAAAGGGGCTCGAGCCTACCCTGAATTAGGGCGATCGGGCCTTAGTCGACCACGCGGGCCCACTGCGGGTTGGTCGACTTCACACACAACCTTCGAGTTTCTTCGCAGGTGTGTGCAGGTTTCCTCACGATGTTTTCCTTCACCGTTAAAGCAATCGGTGAGTATATATGTACGTAAGTTTCGAAAAACTCATTGGTACATTGGCCGTCCGGATTTGAACCCGGCACGTTTGGTTAGGAGGACCGAGTCCTTATCGGTTGAGCCACCGACCCTTTACGCAGTAATAATGAAATCTCAATGATACTGACCACACAGCAAATCGTTGGTTGATCTGTTCGTCGTGCGGGACCTTCCCGTGGCCGGGCAGCGCTGGCTGCGCCGACGCCTGGGGCGACGCCGCGGGCGCCACCGAGCGCGACCATCGCGCCACGCCACCCACCGTCGGCGCTCGCATCGCGCACCTCTCTGAAACAACAGAAAACGGGCATGCTTTACACAACTAATTGAACGGAGTGCAGCGTAGAGTTATCAGACGAAGAGGTTGCCTCCTGCGGTTTATGGAGCCGAGATTTTAGCGCTCACGCAACATGTCATCCACAAGCTGCGGGTCATCGAAAAAGCTATGGAGCAGGCCATATGAGATGTCGATGTCGCCGTTAACGTATAAAAAACATGAAATTCTGAGAAGAACCAGGCGTATCAACATAGCAAAAGTTGCAACTGAAATAAATTGGTAATGTTCGGACGGGCTACACATACGCATGTCGCAGGAATAAGAAGAGGTGGGCAGACGGAGAACTTGGTGGAAGAAACGTAGGCAGACAAATTAATAGATCGTCCGGTGATCTAGTGGTGGTAACAAGAGATACTGGATTCAAAGCCTAAGATCCAAATTAATAGCCTTAACTCAGCATTGGGTCAAACTGTAGGCCGAAGAAGGACCGTTGCACAAGAAAGGTTCTTGAATGACGAACGAGAGCTGTACATTAGACGACCCTCTTTAGGTGGACTCATGGAATAGTAAATCTTGCAGATAATAGGAAGAAATAAATGCGCGTGTGAAGAATCGCGCTAGGTGGAGGCCTACAGCAAAGTTTATGTTATATTAGTACTAATGTATCATCATATCAGCCAAAAAACGTCCATTGCAGGACAAATGTTTTCCCCAAGGATTTCCACAGTGGACCATTCTGCGCTGCCCGCATCTAGCGGCTCCCCGCGACCTTAACCAGTAATGTATGCCTACAGCATTTTGTGTTGTTTGGAGGTGGAATCTAGGTCCCAGAACCGTCCTTTATTTTTAATAGATTCTTAGGAAATACAGTCGATTTGTTTGATAATGTAAAAAAAAAACCGACTAATAGAAAGCAAGAAAGAAAATACCGAGGTAATTAATGATAAAATGACTTGTTTACATGTTTTTACCATTTCCAAAGAACTAGACTTTACTGTGCTGGCTTTTGAATTTGAAACCGGCGTACCTATTTATATTCATGTGAGAATTTGGCTTTTTGATAATAAAAACTCTTTTCAAATAACATATACTTAAAAACTTTTAGGTTTTTCGCAAAATAATTTACATTGTATTGATAATATATATTTTTATGCACAATTGGTAAACACTTGACAACAATTGATAGTTTTTTTTAGTTAAGTTTGAACTCCTCACACGACTCACACTTGGCCAGTTTTTATCATTTGTGGTTTTACTTTAGGATTCACATCAAGTTTCACGCTTGTATTACCGTTTTTAGGATAGAGAAAAAAACGGTAAAGTGAGAGTCGGAACCGCGCACAAAGGTTTCCGTACCATCACACTAGCTGGCGCTTGTTTCTACACATTAAAAAAAACACGTTTTTTGTATGAAGACTTTCATTTTCTCCAATTTTTTGTATTTGTTGTTATAGCGGCAACATAAATGCATCTGTGAAAATTTCAACTGTCTAGCTATCACGGTTCATAAAATACAGCCGGGTGACTTACGGACAGACAGACGGACGGACAACGGAGTCTTGGTAATAGAGTCCCGTTTTTACCCTTTGGGTACGGACCCTAAAAAACAAAAACCTTTAAAAAAACACGTTTCTTCTATGGAGATCCCACTTTACTTTTTTTAATTTTTATTTATTTGTTAGTAAATCTCGCGTAATAAATAACACATATTTTGTGATAATTTCAACCGGCTACCTATCACGGTTCAAAAGGTACAGCTTTTTAATAGTCAGACAGACGGACGGACAGCGCAGGCTTAGTAATAGGGTACCGTTACTTGATACGGAACCCCAAAACATCCACCAAATAATACACAGGCCAGCACATCAAGAAGCTACACACTTTGGACTTTGTACCGTTCTTATGCTGAATGCATATGGATTAGAATCGCACTATGAGTGTATAGCTTGATGTGCTGGCCTCTGTACATATAATTTTTGCATTATATTATATTAATATTCCGATTAATCACTAAACATCATCAATCAATCAAAAACATCTTACTATTTTGCGTTTATATTATAAATAATATTCATAACACATTCATTACACTATAGTGCGATAGTGTGTGGCGTGTGCAATAAAGATGTTGTCCTATATGTTCTCACTATAACATTGACTTATCTGTCTGAAACATTTGTTTTATGATCAATTTCGTGTGAAAGAATTTGCTTATTGTTTGCAAAGATTCAGTACTTACTGCAAAACAGGAAAATGCTTTATCTTTTCCGCTGGGAAAATGCTTATATTCAATTTGAGTCTGATCGCACGTTTGGCGTTGCGTGACTGGTTAGGCAAAATCTGATATAATCACAGCTTTAAGCTCTGTCTCTAGTCGGCGTGCCTTGGTACTGGGTATCGTTCCTACCAAGATCAATAATGTTCAGCCCGAATTCGTCTCATAGGTACGAGTATTTTGTTTAAATACTTTTTTACTAAAATGTTTCTTTTATAGTTCCGATGACTCTTAATATTTCTTGACCTTTTTAATCGTTGTAACCGCGGCAAATCGTGGTACCTCCTCATAAAACTAAACAACTCTATAGTACCGATGACTCGCAATATTTTTAGAGAAGTGGCCTTTCAATCGATGCAACTGCGGCAAATCGTGGTATCACTACTAATATTTCTATAGAGGTGGCCTTTCAATCGTTGAAACCGCGGCAAATCGTGGTACCTCCTCATGAAACTGAACAACTTTATAGTACCGATTGACTCCAATATTTCTAGAGAGGTGGCCTTTCAATCGTTGAAACCGCGGCAAATCGTGGTACCTCCTCATGAAACTGAACAACTTTATAGTACCGATTGACTCCAATATTTCTAGAGAGGTGGCCTTTCAATCGTTGAAACCGCGGCAAATCGTGGTACCTCCTCATGAAACTGAACAACTTTATAGTACCGATTGACTCCAATATTTCTAGAGAGGTGGCCTTTCAATCGTTGAAACCGCGGCAAATCGTGGTACCTCCTCATGAAACTGAACAACTTTATAGTACCGATTGACTCCAATATTTCTAGAGAGGTGGCCTTTCAATCGTTGAAACCGCGGCAAATCGTGGTACCTACTCATGAAACTGGAAAACTTTTCTCAAGGAACCTATACAAACGGAGGAAAACCAATTTTCGACTTCCAATATGACTGAAGTACTAATTGTCAATATCTGATTAGTCAATTTGCAAACTTTGTATGGAAGTCTAAAAATTTTTGCTGCGATTGTATGGGTTCCGTGGGAAAAGTTTTCAGTTTAATGAGTAGCATCTACCAATTATGCCGTTTTTCAGCTAATAAAATTTGAATTCGATTATAACAGTGTTAACAGCATTGTTGTGTTCCGGCTTGGATAAGATAGCCAGATCCCCATTGTGTTGGGGAATTTTGGTAAGCCCGCTTCCATCTTCAGCATCATCGTTATTATTCATCAGGTGAGATGATGCCAAGGGCTTATAAATTGTGGATAAAAAAAGGGTTCATTTGAATTTTGAAGAGAAGATACTCTACATTAGGCTGTATAGCTATTGATGCCTTTGTTTTAAAAAACCGGCCAAGTGCGAGTCAGACCCGCACACATAGGGTTCCGTACCATCGTACTAGATGGCGCTAGTTTCTTTGTGTTTAAAAAAAACACGTTTTTTGTATGGAGACCTCCCTTATTTTTTCACTTTTTCTAATTTGTAGTATTTGTTGTAATAGCGGCAACAGAAATACATCATCTGTGAAAATATCAAGTCTAGCTATCACAGTTCATGAAATACAGCCTGGTCACAGACGGATGGACAGCGAACTCTTAGTAATAGGGTGCCGTTTTACCCTTTGGGTACGGAACCCTAAAAAAAGAACGGGATAGCGATGAGATAAGCCTGTAATAAGTAGGCCACCCAGTGACGTCACGGGTGCATCGCCCGTCGATTTGTGCCACTGCACCGAGAAAGAGATGGCGAACCCATTCAGGCTCGGCTTGCCTAGTTACGATACGTACGAGATAATATGAAAGTTACAAGTCTATCAAGTTCTTCGAAAGTTGACTCCAGGCTTTATTTAATAGGGGAAAGTACGCGGTCAAGACCTGTGAAACAATAGTTTACATCAAGAACTAATGACTCCTATATTTGTAGTGTAAATATTTCAAATAATAAGGCCACGTTGCACGTAAGACAGCCATTGCAATGGACAATTTAAGATATCTATGATACAATAGATGTCTGGATACACCAGTTTATAGGCATGATGTTTTTTGTGCTAAGAGGATTGTGACGCAGCTTTTCATACAAACGGCGTTAACGATTGTCACCTCTTAAATGTTAAACGATTTAGACCAATATTTGATACGTTGTCAGTCAGAACATAAGTTATGCTTATACGTTTTTTTTCGATAAAGTTAATAAGTTTAATTTTACTGTTGTTCACGTATTTTCATACAAAACTAATTTCAGCCATTTTTTGGTTATTTATAATCAGGAATTTAAAAAACGAAACGTATAAGCCTAGCTTTTGTTCTGACTCACAACCTATCAAAAATTGGTCCAAATCGGATAACATTTAAGAGGTGAAAATCGTTAACGCCTTTTGTATGAAAAGTCGCAGCTTCACAATCCTCTTAATATAACCGATTGTTTTAACAACAGATTCTTGTAGATAATAAGAAAAAAAATCCGGCCAAGTGCGACTCGGGGTGCAACAAACACCACCAAAACTTAAAACCAAAACTTAAACTTAAGCACCAAAACTTAAAATACCAACAGAACAAAACCTCTAAGTACATACTTTGCTCTAGGTAAATAGGGGTTACTAATTCTGGCCTTTGGAAATTTTATCAATTTCAATTTCAGGTTTTTCGAATTATTTTCCTGTGAGAACGAAGAACTTTAGATTTTCTCATAGGTTTTCCTGTAATCTATGCATTCAATTCAACCTCAAATATTGTTTTTTTTTTCAAGATGTTCTAAAGGCTCATTATTTTCGGAGATATGGGGGATGGTAAATTT
Organism: Coleophora flavipennella; assembly: GCA_947284805.1. Taxonomy (NCBI): domain Eukaryota; kingdom Metazoa; phylum Arthropoda; class Insecta; order Lepidoptera; family Coleophoridae; genus Coleophora; species Coleophora flavipennella. The sequence continues at coordinate 4,494,547 of OX369307.1, forward strand.
TCGCCTATTTTCTTAAATAACTTCAATTATTTATTTTTAAATAATCATAAAAAAAATTGAGATTCTTACATTAAGCACTTTATTTGACACGTCACACGGAATATTTTGCATTTTTTTTTTTATTTAGCCCTTGAGGTCATGTATAATATTCATTTATTTTTACGTTACACATCTGTCTTTAAGTCACTGACTTACATAAATGTGTACCAAATTTCAACTCGATCGGTCCAGAAGTTTCGGAACAAATTGGCTGCGACAGACGGACGGTTGTCAGATAGACAGAAACGCGAAAATACTGTTTCCGTTTTAACTTTTGAGGTACGGAACCCTAAAAAGATTACCATTACAGCCTTTATTGTTAGGCCTCAAGTGGAATGTGGTCTTGGTATTTGCAATACACTATACCTACTCATAGCGTAACGAACTGAAATAATTGCTTAGAGTGACCAGTCGTTGAAGCAGTTATGGTAATGGAAACAGATGACCAGTTAAACTGACACACAAGTACCATTTTATTAAAACACGAGTACACGTATTCAATTTTAAAAAATAAAACTATTGATGTCTTTTTATGATTTATGCCTCGTCCGTCCCACTGAGCTTTGTCCCACATAAAAAAAATCCCAGGTTTACCTATGCCCCGTTCGTCCCAAAAAATATTTGTTTATTATTTACTCCCGGTTCGTCCCAACTCGTATGCCTAATTCGTCCCGTTTTTTTCATAACGGTTAAATTACCGTTTTAGTACAGTCAGATTAATCTTGAATTATAGTATAAGTCTGAATATTTTCATTACTTTGGTTAACCATCATAATTTAAATGATTAATACCTGCTAAGCTTTTGTACTAATGTACCTAAGTTCGGAATGGGAAAGCTTTTGGAACCAATTAATTGACCACACTACAAGCACACTGATTAACAATAAGTTTATCTTTATACAACAGAAGTACAATATAAATAAAATAAAATAAATATACTTTATTTCCGATCCAACGTCCATATCATAAGCTAAAATAAAAGTCGTATAACGTAAGAGGAAATGTGAGTTTGGATCGTCGAATCAATATGGAATTAAGTGTCTTATATTATAACCCGTCTATGACACTGGAAGTTACCTGATGGCAAGTGTATTCAATATGCTTGAAGGTCGCCTGCGAGAAAAAATACATCATAATAAATAATATTCCTTTGTGAACACAGCAAACTCGTGTGGTTTGTTCCTGAAGGTCGTTTTATAAACCCGTAATGAAATTAACATAGCTAAAATATTACATAACCGAATTATTCAAAAGAGAATACCTTACCTACAATCGTCATGGCTGGAACTTGGAAACAAACACACAAACGATTTGGAATTGAAATAAAAGAGGATTCGCGTTGTTAAAACACGTCCACTTTGTTTGGAACGCCGTTGGCATGTGATGTGACCCGCGGAGGGCTAGGGGGAGAAGTACACACCCCCAAAGTGGAGGGTGACGTAGCACCAAGGGATGGGGCGACGGGCATGACGTCACGAGGTCGTCGTCCTCCCTAACTGGGTCACCAAACCGGGGATTTAATCCGTCCAGTCCAGGAAGATCATCCTTTTTTGACGTATTCTAGACTTGGCCAGTCTAAACTGCAATTACACGTAGAAGATTGCGCTCGAAGTATAAGCACAGATGAGATACTAATTACATATAAGTATTGGACTAGGTGCCTTCGGTATAAACGCCTAGGTATGAACATGTCATTTTTATCTACATATTTACCTGTTGTGTAATTAATTACTATGCGTAGGTAATAAGAACGGAGAATTACACTCTGCTTGTAATGCTACAAATTAAGTTCTAATAATTTTGGACTTAAGATGGTGAGTTAGTCGTAAAGCATATTCTTAGAATATCTTAGACACTGTCATATTAGCGTATGTCATAGAACCGTCGGTAGATCAACCAGTAACAACTCGGTCCTCCTAACCAGAGGTCCCGGGTTCAAATCCGGACGGCCAATGTACCAATTAGTTTTTAGAAACTTACGTACATGGAAAACATCGTGAGTCCACCAGAACTCATTCCAGATGTGTGTAAAGGCGTCGGTGTACACGTCCCCGTAGGTGTATATCTAAATGCCCTACACGTGACCGCGGATGATGCTCAGTGCAACACCAGGCAACCGCCGTCTATCCCTTGGATAGAAATCAATCCAATCAATCAAGAAGTGCTTTCAGAAGACCTACGCGCCCTAAAGGACTACCATACACAGTGGCGTCTTTGTCCCAATCCATCAAAGACAGAAGTTTGCGCCTTCTATCTAACAAATTGTCAAGCGCGACAGGAACTCGAGGTACCCTTTTGCGAAAAGTTGGTTCACCATTACTCTTCTCCAAAATACCTAGGAGTTAGCTTGGATAGGTCGCTGACGTTCAGAGAGCATCTGGACAGCCTCGGTCAGAAGATCAAGTCGAGGGTCAACCCTATTCGAAGGCTGGCGGCTGGCTCGCGCAGATGTTCTTCGCACGTCCAATCTAGCCTTAGTCTACTCCGCGGTGGAGTAATGTGCCCCCGTTTGGTACCGTAGCACCCACACGAGCAAAGTAGACGTTCAGCTAAACAATGCCATGCGTATTATCTCGGGCGACTTAAAAGTTAAAACCAACTCCCACACCATGGCATCGCCCCTCCCCCCCCCCCCCCCCAACTTAGGAGGACTCGAAAACCCATCGCCAAGACTTCCACACCATGGCATGCCCCCCCCCCCCCACACATAACTTAAATAGGAGGACTTCTACCGCCTCTCGGAAACCCATTTGGACGGACCCACAAATAATGTGTTCGTACCACGTCCACTCTGAATGGAGAAAACAGTGGCATGCCTCGGATTGCTCAGAAACAAGCCTAGTGCAGGACCCAACAGTTCGTATGGCTGGTTTTAACCACATCCGTAAAATCTAGACCACACTAAAACGCATAAGCACTGGCCAAGCCAGGTGCAACTATCAACTGCACAAATGGGGCAATAAGAGCTCCCATAGCTACGACTGTGGGGCTGCCGAGCGGCGACGTGGCACATCGTAGTGGAATGTCCAAATTGGTGCTTTAGGGGTGACTGGGAGGATCTAAACAAACTCACCCCGGAAGACAAACTGGATCCAAAATCTTGATATTAATTTGTAGTTTATATTGCAGGAACTAAACAAGGTCATACGATAATAATCCTTTTGATAGCACGGCTAATGAAAGAATGAACTGTCATATAAATAAAAAAATTGAGATGATTTGCAATGAATAAATGAAATGAAATGAAATGATTCAACTGCAAAAAAGCTCATTTTGAAAAACCTAAAACCTTTTTTGGTAAAAGTTTTTATTTGAAAATAATTTCAATTATTTCGTACTTTCCTTAGCAAACCCGTTGATACCCATATCACAGTATTACAACATAGCGGATTACAGTACCGCAACGAATGTACTTACGCAGAGCAACGGAAGGGTACTTGCGGGGCAGCGGGGCACAGCCTGGCAAACTCTGCGAGTCTTCCAGGCTGACTATAGACTAGTACCTATGTCGGTGCGGCGCATCGTGCGACATCAAAGGCGTCGCGCTACTGAAAGCCATATCGTAATACTGTGCCCATATCATGGGGGTACAGAACTACAGAAAAAATAACTGGTCCGCCATCTTTGGAAGTTTGCCATATTTAATTTAGAATGACGTCACTAAGCTAACCACGCATTGTCATCCGAACAAGTAACTATTTAGTAATCTGTGTCCGAACTAAAATGTACGCAAAATTACAGCTCAACCGGAAACCGGAAAGTAGGTCAAATTTAAGTTGCCAAGCGGACAACTTGCATCATTGAAGGTTAAATAAATTGTAATAATTTTCTAAAAGCCCAAAAACTTTTAGGCAAAAGCTTTTATTTAATAATCGTGCATTGTCACGAGAAACAAACTTATGTATCAAATTTCAGACCGATAGCTTCAGTAGAAGTGTATGAAATATTGTTTGCTAAATTCCAGAACATACATAGGTGGGCGGCAATGAAATATTCGGGTTTTTTTTTATTTTTTTTTATTCACAATTGGTAAACCCTTGACAACATCTCACCTGGTGGTAAGTGACGATGTTGCCGAAGATGGAAGCGGGCTTACCAAGATTCCCCAACGCAATGGGGAACTGGCTATCTTATCTTCATGCCGGAACACACCAATGATATCAACATTGATATTTGGCGGCAAGACTTAGATAAGATGGTGGTAGCTAGCCAGGCGCGCTTAGAAAATGCCCTACCACCAACCAAACCGAGTCTTACAATTGACCCCGCCGGGAATCGAACCCGCGACCTCCTGTGTAAAGCCAGTGAATTTTGCCTCTGAGATACGGAGGCGGTTAAAGAATCAAGGAAGTGATACAACATTATTAGTGGAAAAGATATTTATTGTTTTTCGAAGTATTCTCCTTGAAACTTGACACATTTTTCCATTCGATGGAACCAATTATTAAAGCATTCATTGCATTCTGAAGTTGGGGTATTCAAAATGGCCGTTTTGTAGGCGTCTACAGCTTCTTCGGGTGACGAAAATCGTTGACCCCGCAATTTCTTCTTAATTTTGGGGAAGTATAAAAATCATTCGGGCTTAGGTCAGGGCTGTACGGCGGATGGTCTAATAATTCAATGTTTTCTTGCTCCAAAAACTCTTTTGTTCTGTGGGCGGTATGAGAGCCCGCATTGTCGTGCGTGATGGAGGATGATGCGGCGGTTGCTGTTTTCTTTACGGAGTTCAGAGAAGACCTGCGGCAAACAAATGCTAGCATACCATTCTGCATTGACCGTTCTTTATCCCTCAAGAGGAATAGTCGCAACATGGCCGGTTTTGGAGACAAACGTGACTTGGCTACCATTTTTTTGCAATGCTCCGTGAACGAACAACTTTTGTTGGTCTTAACTCATTTTCGAACACCCAAACTCGTGACTGGTTTTTTGTTTCGGGTTCGTATGCGTATATCCAGGATTCGTCACCTGATACTCCTTGGAATCTCGAGAGTTCTGACGCACCAAGTAACGCGAGCTGCTTTTTGCTCCCCACATAGCGAATGCAGGATCCATCGGGAAAACAACTTGTTTACACCTAATTGTTCATGCAAGATCATTTCTATTTGACTCATGTCAATGTCTAAAGTTGCCTAATTTCGCGATATGTCACATGTCGATTTTCCTCAATCAGCTTACGCACGGCGCATCAACGTTATCTTGGGTGATTGCAGTTTTTGGGCGACCTTGACGGGGATCGTCACAGAGCTTGACACTTCTACGTTGAAATTCTGCAAACCAGCGATAAAATGTGGTTTTAGATAGGGCTTCATCACCACAATTGTAGAAAGCATCCGATCAAAACTATTTTTTTGTGTTAAATCCCTTCTAAAGTCATAATAAATCATTGCTCTTGAATATTCTCGAGTCAATTCCATTTTCACACCGACTTTACAAGTTCGACAAGACCGCGTTCTTTTTTTTATAAAATAAATAAATGGTATTCGATTAATAAAACCAAGGAGTTTTCGATTATAGACTTTATTATGCCAGGAACAATGGAAATATTCCATTACCGATACTTTTAGTGCAGCCTATGTACAAGTGAAGCTTTTAAATAAATAAAAAGTTTATTAAGTTAAGTTCTCAGAAATGATTTTTTGACAGGAAAATAACCTGCACATTATACAAAGTGTAACAAAATTGGTGTGGGACCCGTTAACTGGGGCTTCTATAATCATTATTAGGGATGCATCCGATACCGATACCGATATATCGGCGATACTTCGGGTTTGCCGATATATCGGTATCGGCGATATTTTTATGGCAGATTCAACGATAATTTTCAAATTTCGCGCTTTAAAAATGTAATGTAAACGCGCGTGTTGTCCCATCTAATTCGTTGCAAACGAGGCATCTGTCGCATCTGAGAGACTATTTTCCACCGCAGGTCTTATTCAAACAGACTTGCGAAATCGCCTTTGCCTGCAAAACTTAAGAATGCTTTGTTTTTTAAATAAAAATCTTATAAATGTAAATTTTGATTACAAAAACTATTAATTAATTGTGTTTTATTTATTCTACCTTCCTTTTTGAATTCAATAAGCGTATCGGTATCGGTATCGCCGATATTTTTATAAAAGTATCGGTATCGGTATCGTATCGGCAAAAAGGCGTATCGATGCATCCCTAGTCATTATACTGAACAACTTTCCACAAGGAAACCGTAGTCAATTCTCAGAAAAAATCGACTCTTCATACAAAAAAAATACACAAATTGGTCAACCAGCTTGATCAATTCCAGACTTCAACTTATTTTTTGCATATAGACTATGGGTCTATTGGGGAAAGTTGTTTAGTATAATGAGTATAGAAGCCCCAGTTAACGGGTCCCACACCAATTTTGTTACATCCTGTATAACCTGTATAAATATGACGCAGCGTCTCGTCTGCGCTGCTTTTATCGCGTTTGATTTTGAATGTAAATAGACAATACTTTATCTAAGTGCAAGGTATTACGGCTGGTTCTATTCTTTGAAACACAAGGCATTAGCACACTAGCTGAAAGTGGCCATTTCTAGCAGTTTTGCAAAAATAACTTGTTGCTAATATTTAGTTATAAAATAACTATTAAACAATACTTGTTGCCCCGGGATATGCGCAAAATACTCAATGATTTCGATTTAAGTCCATAAGAATGAGTATATTATTTATTTCTATTGGGGGCGCTGCTAGTGTTCTAATAGAACCGCCTTAAATCCTTGACATGAACGCTATTTGCACAAGGACTCACTTTCATGCAAACCAATTAATGTCATCAAATATTCATAGACTGGTTTAAGGGAGAACGGAATCCGCGCAAAACAGACTTTAGTTAGGTGGAAAAATGAACGAAATGAGTGTGTTACTTCCGTCGTCGTGCGCCCCGACGTTTCGATCCGCTTCGGATTTTCCGCCCCTATTGCGTTGACATAAAGCTTTATCTTGAAGTACACATTTGCTTGACACGTTCTTGTTTCATTCTTGAAGGCTTCCTTCACAAAAGAGGTTCAAATAAGTTTTCCCATTTAAGTTTTGCTGTTCTGCAACAGTCAACACTAAATTGAGAAGGTTGGCTTTGTGTATTGCATTTGTAAGTTATCTTATTTGAACATATTCGTTCATGGCATGCTCTATACTCAAGTTTGAAATGAATTACGGTCCAAGTTTATGAGAAGGAATCTAGCATAATATAATTTCTTGAACAGGTTTAGGTTTTTTTTGTATTTATTTGTTCGAACACATTTATGGTCCAACGTATTCTGAAATAAAGTTTATTTGAATTATTATAATTACCGTAGTATCTTCATTCAAACCATAGATTTTTGATGGCAAATTGCCATTATAGAGGCGTGATTAGGGTGTGAAGGAAACTCGCGTCTTTGTTAGAAAAACAGTATATTTTTTGTTCACAAAATCGAAAATTATCGTAATTAAATGCTACTTATTATGCTAAAAATGAATGAACCCAACCCGCACGCTGCACAATAATGCACTGATAGATCTATAACGCACGGGCGGTGACGGCCGCGCGATACAGGGATGTTTGCTGCTCATGCACCGAACAGCCATAATGATAAATTATCGCAGAAAGTCTATGGCTTTTAGGAAAATGCCCTGCCGTTGCCGTACCACGGTGAATTATACTAGATCGTTCAATAAGTCACGAGACTCACTAACGAGAAGTGAGAAGGCGCAATAAATTAAAAACTCTTTTGATTTTTAGAAAGTACTGGCCATCACGTGATATGTGTATTTTTTTTTAAATCGAACAACCAAGTCCTGAAAATCGTAAAAGAAATTCGTAAGTAAAACTGCGCGAGATAGCGAAGATAGTGAAGATTTCAAGTGGTAGTGTTTTCACCATATTAAATCAAAATTTAGCCATGAAAAAGCTTTTTTCCAAATGGGTGCTGCGATTGCTAACAATTGATTAAAACCAAACGTATCAATGATTCAAAGCGCTGTTTGTCACTATTTAATATAAATAATAAGAATTTTTTAGGTCGGTATGTGACAATGGATGAAACATTATCTACTTAAATTTAATGTTTACTTGAACGAAATTGTCCTTAACTATTAGTGGAAATTTTATTGGCTTATGTTTCAATATTTATGTTATTATCTATTTTGTGTAATTACAGCTGTTTTTTTCCCCAATGAATAAATAAATAAACATGGATTCACCATTTCACTCCGGAATCCAATCGGCAGTCAGCAAAGTGGAGAACGGCCGGTGAAAGCCGTCCGAAGCGGCCTAAGACACAAAAATCTGCCGCAAGGTTATGGCCTCTATATTTTGGGATGCACATGGATACTCTTCATCGACTACCTTGATAAGGGGACACATATAAATAGCGAATTATTTCATTGGATTATTAAAACGAAAAAAATACGAAATTGCGGAAAAACGGCCTCAAATTAAGAAAAAAAAGTGATTTTTCATCGGACAACGCCCCATGTCGCAAATGCATGGGGTAACGATGGCGAAACTAAACGAATTGGGCTTCGAAGTACTTCTCCATCCACCATATTCTCCAGATCTGGCCCCCAGTGTTTACTGGCCGTTTGCAGACCTAAAGAAAATGCTCTAGGGTAAGAAATTTTACTCAAATGGTGTAGTAATCGCAGCAACAGAGGCTTATTTTGAAGCCAAAGATAAATCGTTCTACACACATGGAATAGAAAAGTTAGAAAAACGTTGGAGACACAGTATTGCAGTTATAGGAGACTACGCTGATGAATAAAATAATTTTATCAAAAAAACTTTGTTTTAGTATTTAGTCTCGGGACTTATTGAACCACGTGTTAAAAGCATCCTACTACGTAGGATAATTGCTTTGGCTTCTGAGGGTGCAAAAATGGTTTGAGAGGTAAAACTTAATTATGACATGCTTCAGAGTAATGAATGACTCATGTTGTAGTGCCAATTAAAACCAGATTTTATGGCTGACCAATTAAATCATAGCCAATCAAAATAACTAGGTAATGAATACAGATTGTTATTGACCTAACACACAATTTCTTAGCAAGTTTTTTAGCCTAGTTTGATCCTGAAGGTTCATTCTGTGACAAAGTCATACTTTTTTCAATCTGTTTTGATTTTATCTTCTTTTTAATTTATTGTAGTTTTAATGTTTTCAAAATTTTGACTTTTTTCCATTTCTGCCTTCCGATTCTCATTTTCATCTTGTGCTTACCTTTTTTACCCTTTGTGCTATAGATTAGTTACAAACAATTAAAATTTAATTTAATTTATTGTTGCTGATGGTAATTCATACTTTCATTTTATGGACCCTTTTATGCCCTCCTATTGTTAAAATATTAGTGAAAGGTTTTTTGACGTGTTAACGTCTAATAAATCGATGGACGCCGCCTGCACGCACAAAAAGGATGATTGTCCCGTTACGCTCATTGTCCCGTTACGTTATGACGTAACGTTATAACTATCGTCCGTAAACCGACTTTACAGACAACCAATTTTTTTATCGGATAAGCAGTTTCAGAGATTATCTGTTATATCTTAACTTACATACATACAAACTGCACCTCTTTATAATATTAGCATATATTAGAGGTAGAGATTACTAATGCAATCGCTAATACAAGCGACTAATATAGTCACACCGGTTATCGCACAAAATGAGTTTGCTTGCTGGATAAAACGTGAGATTATCCTTGTTCGGGCTGTTTAGTACTCGACGTTTATTACTCTTTGTTTACACGAACGAAATGCAATGAGATCATGCTCTGAAATCGTGTTGACAATTGACTAACCTAATGCCTGTTTAAGGTCTTGGGAATAAGAACACAAGGGAAGAATCAGTGTATACCGCGCACACTCGATATCGAAGCGGCCAGGCAACTGATCATAATTATACAGGGTGTAAAAAAAATAGTGTAGGACCCATTTTTTGGGGCTTCTATTCATCACAACTTTCTCCAAGGAACCCTACAGTCAATTCACGCAAAAAATCGACGCTCCATACAAAAATGCACAAAATTGGTCAATCAGCTGATCGTTTTGTATGAAGTTAATTTTTTTTTTTTTTTGCGATTTCAGCAAACTTGAAGAACAAAAGTTGTTCAGTTTGATGAGTAGAAGCCCCAGTTAACGGGACCTACACCAATTTTGTGACACCTGTATATTTAGAGACATCGGCCAGGCAACTGATCATAATTATACAGGCTGTAAAAAATAGTAAATATGGCCCTAAATATAACCATGTGTAATTTGTCTCTGAATATACAGGTGTCACAAATTTGGTGTAGGACCCATTTACTGGGGCTTCTACTTAACTGAACAACTTTCTCCAAGGAACGCTACAGTCAAGTCACGCAAAAAATCGACGCTCCATACAAAAATGCACAAAATTGGTCAATCAGCTGATCGTTTTGTATGAAGTTAATTTTATTTTTTTTGCGATTTCAGCAAACTTGTAGAACAAAAGTTGTTTAGTTTCATGAGTAGAAGCCCCAGTTAACGGGACCTACACCAATTTTGTGACACCTTGTATATTCAGAGACAAATTACACATGGTTATATTTAGGGTTCTGTACCCAAAAGGTAAAAACGGGACCCTATTACTTAGTCATAGGGTCCCGTTTTTACCCTTGAAACTTCCCTGTCTGTCCGTCCGGTCTATCACCAGGCTGTATTTCATGAACCGTGATAGCTAGACAGTTGAACCTGATTTGTTTGATAATTTGTATGGGGACTTGATGCACCTTTTAACAGAAATCATTATTTCTTTTGTTACAACTAATTATTTTAAAAACTTTATTATTGATTATTTTAAAACTTTTTTTATAACTTGTTATAATGGTAATATTAAAATAAGAAAGTTTTTTTAAGTATTTCGCACGCTTACTGCAGTATCACTTTTTTTTATTTACTATTATTATACAAGCAAATAAGTATTTCAAAATTTAAAAAAACCGCGTATAATTAATTTGACTTATTTTATTGCAAATAAGATGTACTTGTAGCTAGTAAATCTCCTTACGGGGAATGTATCGATCACTAATTCTGTATAATATACAGTGACCATCCAGAACTTAAGTGGCAGTAGGCAGGGCACATAGCTCGTAGTACGGTTGGCCGTTGGGGCAGTAAAATTCTCGAGTGAGAAGATGCCAGGGGCTTGCGAATAGTAAATTAAAAAAAAGAGTGGCGATCGCGCACCGGAAAACGTAGCGAAGGAAGCCGCTGGATGCGGGTAGCGAAAATGTTCGGTTACGTTTTAGAGCAACGCCCGTTAGTAATAGGAATAGCTAGAGTTGTGGACCAGAATCCCACCCCCTGCCGGAGCCCTAAAGTTAGAAATGGCGGATTCCAACTTCCAACTTTGGTACTCCGATAGGGGGCTGGGGGCCTGGTCCAGAATTCCTACTACTAAGGGGCGTTGCTTCATAACGCAACCGAATATTTGGCCAGGCGTTGCTTCATAACGCAACCGAATATTTGGTCAGTTTTTGCATAATTGTCATGAGTACAATTAGTACTTTTATTTTATATCTTACTCAGCCATTTCCCTTATAGTTTTTTTTTTGGTCACGATAACTAGTTTTTCAGGCGCTATAAGTACATAAAGCAACCACTTTGCGCAGGCAGACCGACATATTTAACATCAGAGGGTTGCCATTTATCCTCTCAACCTAAGTTTAAACATTTCCGTTATCGTTACCAAATTTGTCGTATATACTCTTTATTATATTATTACATGTTAGACAGTCTGTGGGATAGACGGCAGTTAGGGTAGTCAACTGACAGTCATTTGGGATACTTTTTATCGATTTGTTCTCATTAGATATCACTAGGGACCATTTTGAACGGCCCACATTCCAAAAATTCCCATCAGGGACCACGGAGAAGTTCAATTCCCATTACGGACAAAATTAAACATTATTATTAAAAGTAAACGAAGTACAGTCAGCAAAACAAAATAGTACAGGTTCGGATTAGGTTTCTGTATATTACGGTCCTTCTCATCTGTCAAAAACGAAATTTTGTTCTAATACAAATGTTTAAAATAGCAAGGTGTAACGTCAAAGTTTTACAGCGTCATTGGTTTACTAATTTTGATTAATTAAAAATTGAAGACATGATGGAAAGGAAAACGAGTAAAGTTTTGAAATTTCAAGCGGAATGCAATTTAGGAAAAATATTTCGTAAAGTCAACTACCATATTACATACCCTGCAGTATACAATATACTTTAAAGGGTTATTGTCCCAAGAAGGCTAACGAGACCTTATTAAGGCGAGATTCGATTGGAACAGTTGTCTGTGTATTTTTCTTTAAGTGTAAAGAGTAAAGATAATAACCACACTTTTTCCATGGTTTTTCGTTTCAATCAAAAACTACAATGAAAGTATAAAAAATAACATTATTCACTTTTTATTATCAAAACAAATACTTTATTTAGTATATTTTTTTAAATTAATACATACTTCAAAATATTAGTTATACAACTAGAGTTGAAAGTAACGGTGTCTTTCAATCAGTATCCTAAGCTCCGAAGTCACAAGGGCTTTGTATAATGCCAAGCCCGTGACCTATCTTTCGGTTTTTTTTTTCTATCGAACCAAAACTGCTCAATCGTGTTTCTAATGTAATAGCTTTTGACTTTAAGGAATATCGTCAACAATAAGGGTATTTTTTTGCAACCTTGGGTTTTCTATCGTTTAGGAGTAATTGACGTCAAAAATAACGAAAATCTTTAATATTAGCGCTTTAATTACTAATCTTACGCCGCACTGCTTTAATCTATTGTATAAAAAATCTTAGTATTTCTACCATTCAATATGGTGCTCTTTCGAAAAGGAGAAATTCGTTAGGCAGCTTACCTATTATCTAAGACGCGTGTGTGGGTTGTGCTTATGAGTATGTACATATTGATGCAAGAATAATATTCGTAATTCGTCAACGCTCGGACACAAAGACTGACGAGTCTATTGTTCTACCGCCTTATTGTTGATTTCTCTTTGTTTACCACAACGATGTTATATTTTATTTTATTATTTTAGATACCATTCTAGTGTATTTTAGGCGAGAACAATTGTCTTCATAATATTTATGTATTGGGCATCATGTTTTCCTTGGAAAAAAATGTATGCTTGATGTAAAAGTGTTCTAAATATTACATTATTGAAGAGAGAGGCAACGTAATATGTAATTGAGATGACGACTGTAATAATTTATTTTTATTTACAATAGAGTATATGCATGAAATTTGTTTATCGCATTTCTTAACAATATATGAAAATTCCGTAAAAACAATGTCAAAAATTGTATAACTATGCTATAACATAGAGCGTGCTATGCTAGAAGTTTCGCTACGTGATCGAATCAGAAAGGAGATCCGTAGGAGAACCAAATTAATTAACCGACATAGCTCTCAGAAAAGCTAAACTTAAGTGGCAATGGGCAGGGCACATAGATCGTAGAACAGATGGCCGTTGGGACAGTAAAGTTCTCAAGTGGCGACCGCGCACCGGGACACGTAGCGTAGGCAGGCCTTCCACTCGGTGGACCAACGACCTGGTGAAGGCTACGGGAAGCCGCTGGATGCGGGCAGCGCAGGACCGGTCGTTGTGGAAACCCTTGAGGGAGGCCTTTGTCCAGCAGTGGAAGTCTTTCGGCTGATATGATGATGATGCCAAATTCTAACTTTCTACGTCAGTCTCTGAGAATAACCTAACCAATTTAGTTAAAAATTTAAAAACCGACGGCATAAACACATTGAAATGAAAATGGTTTATTGGCACTTACTATAGTAACAAACATTGACATGCAGCCCTAATCAGTAATCACAGATGAGATACTAATATTGCACTTCCCTATAAAACGAAAATACCTACGCATTTATTCACTTACTTCTTCCCACTGTCAGACAATACACGGAAATAGGGTTGCCAGGTCTTAAAACTAAATAGCCGGACATACCTGCCAGTTTAGCCGGACTTTTGGGTTAAAAAGCCGGACTCCCTAAATTATTAAAGCCCTCTTTAGACACCCCTAAATCAATCAGTCATGTTTACTGGCCTTTAGCGAGGTCCTAATCAGACTAAGAAACGCCGCCACAGTCTCATAAATACGACAGCGCTCACCCGAATGTCCAGGTGACTGGAAAAATCATTACACCTAAAAAGCCGGACAGGCCGGACACCTTCTAATTTGGCCGGACACGCATCCAAAAAGCCTAACACTGTCCGGCTTTATCCGGACGCCTGGCAACGCTACACGGAAACATGGGTATTATTGGGTATTAAGACGCCCGACTTAGCGGTTATATATTACTGTATACACGGGCGGGGCGCGCGAATTACGGCGGCGACTGTACGGCCATAGTTAAAATGGTGCAGCCTCCCTTCTTTTTTTGTACTCTAAAATTGATCAAGCTGTTTAGGCTACAGGCTCAGCCAAAGAAACAGACATACTACCTACATAAATTCATCCGAGAAACATTACCCTCCTTTTTGGCCAGTCCGGTGAAAGAGGCGTGCCAGACGGACGCGTGAGTGATCTTATAAGGGTTCTTTTTGATCTTGTAAAGTACAGAACCCTAAAATGTTTAACCTGACAACGGAAAACTCTTACCTATTTCCAGTAAAGCAAACTAGACCAAATCCTTGGAGGAGGCCTTTGTCCAGCAGTGGACGTCTTTTGGCTGATATGATGATAACACTAGAGCTAGACCAATATAAGATGAACTACACTGTAAAAAAAAACTTGATACAAAGCGAGATCCGCTCAAAGTGAACCTGAAGTGCGAATGCAAACCCATAGCAAAGCCCACAGACAGTCTAAGACTCCATACTGACGTCAAAAAGAGACGGCCGTCTATAGACGTGGTGGATGAGCTCCAGATTCCATAGTCAAATCTTCGGGACGCTTCATACATTCAGGCGCAGGTGGTTTAAGAGCCCGTGCCTGTTGCTAGTGATTTCGGCTTTGACGCAATTATCAAAAGCGTTGGACGGTATCCTTACTAGACTAGGAGGTCATGATTAATTTGGTAACGATAACGGAAATGGATAAACTTAGGTTGACAGGATCAATGGGAACCTTCTGATGTTAAATATGTCGGTCTGTTATCGTTACCAAAAACAAACGATAAGGGAAATGGCTGAGTAAGATAGAAAATGAAAGTACTAATTGTACTCATGACAATAATGCAAAAACTGACCAAATATTCGGTTGCGTTATGGAGCAACGCCCGTTAGTAGTAGGAATTGCAAGTTTTCTGTGCCAGGTTTCTGTACAGAAATGTATAAACATAGGTTGAGAGGATGAATGGCAACCCTCTCATGTTAAGCGTGTCGGTCTGCCTGCGCAAAGTAGTTGCGTTATGTACTTATAGCGCCTGATAAACTAGTTATAGTGACCAAAAAAAAAACAATTGCCGGAGAGCAAAGTTGCCTGGAATTCCTATATCGGAAACGCTTGAAGAAAGCGAAATGGGACCACGCGCAAACGATTTTTTTTTATTTACAATTGGTAAGCCCTTGGCATCATCTCACCTGATGGTAAGTGAAGATGATGCCGAAGATGGAAGCGGGCTTATCAAGATTCCCCAATGCATTTTTTTTTGAATTCTCAATTGGTAAACCCTTGGCATCATCAAAATGGGGGGCGACACTATATATTTAATGTTTTTTTATAGGAATGAATTTCCGCCATTTCCAACTTTGGGCCTCCGGCAGGGGGTTATAGAAACATGGCACAGAAACTCGCTATTTCTACTACTAACGGGCATTGCTCCATAACTCAACCGATTATTTGGTCAGTTTTTGCAGTATTGTCATGAGTACAACTAGTACTTTCATTGTCTATCTCACTCAGCCATTTCCCTTATCGTTTTTTTTTGGTCACTATAATTAGTTTTTCAGGCGCTATAAGTACATAACGCAACCACTTTGCGCAGGCAGACCGACATGCTTAACATCAGAGGGTTGCTCTCAACCCTCTGATGTTAAGCATGTCGGTCTGCCTGCGCAAAGTGGTTATCCTCTCAACCTATGTTTATACATTTCCGTTATCGTTACCAAATTTGTCGTTACCTCCTAGTACATTATACACTGTGCAAGTAAGTATACCTACTACACAAATCACCGCACCACAAGCATACCACAGGCGGGTACTGGGCCGTAGCGGTACTGTTTCGAATCTTACGACGTCATCATCCTAAGTACTGACACCCAAGGTCTAACGAGCGAGCGTCGAGACAAGCAACGATGATGCAACCCAACCATATTGAGGTTCCTTACTAAAACTTACCAGCTAAAATTACAACTAATGTTATAGGTATTTTAAAGAAAAGTAAATTTCAAATTTCAAAATGTATTAATTTGAAACAATTTTGAATGTTTACGAGAGTAACTGCATTAGTCTAGGACTGTGTCGCAGTTATTAACGCCCATCTACGGAAGAAAGAACAATGTAACGTTCCATAAAGTACAAAAACTAAAACAAAGTATAGAATTTAAAAAAATCTAAATTGTTTTTTTTTATGATTGTGTTTGAGGCTTTGTGGTACGCAAGCCACATGCGGCACGCGAGCGTGTAAGAGATTTTTCCGGATCCCTCGCTCGGGAACTTTGTCGGCCTATGCTAAAATATGTCACTATGTCCTTTGCACTTCGCATCCTCTTAACTCTTATCTCTGTGCAAAAAATCACTTCAATCCTTTACTCCGTTGCGCGTGGAAATGAGTTTTCTTCAAATCCCCTGTGAATTATTTTTAATTCCCACGCCCGTCCACTATCTCTGTATAAAAAAATCACGTTAATTCGTTGCTCCGTGGTTGTCCGTTGGGATGTGAGAAAAAAACAACAAAATAGCATTTTCAGTTCCTCCAGGGACTGTGTCGCAACTAAATTTGTGCAAAAAATTATGTTGATCTGTTACTCTGTTGCGACGTCAAATAAGGACAAACAAACAAACTTTCAAATTTATAATATTTAGTAAAGGATTACTTAAAGTGCATTGTACATTTTCCTGTTGAAGAATAATTCGAATAATATAATTATAATACTAGGAGGTGCCCCACGACTCCGCCCGCGTTATAAATTTAAAATAAAAAAAGTAAAAATTCCGGTGCGTATTTGTAATTCCTTTTCTTTTTTAACTAACAATTTTAAAGCGTTATAATTATTTTCCTCCTAAACGGCTTATTATTTTAATGAATACAAATTAAACATAAATTACTTACATTATGTGTATAAAGTTTTTGATTTGAAAGTCGACTCTCGGGAAAACTTGGTAGGAGACAGTCGCTATCACCCTGTCATCGTCAAAAAAATTGCCTCAATATCTTCTCCTAAACGGCTTAACCGATTTTGATGAATATAAATTATGTGTATAAAGATTTGAATTTGAAAGTCGACTCTCAGGAAAAGTTGGTAAGAGACAGTTGCTATCGCCCTGTCATCGTCAATAAAATAGCCTCAATATACCCACTAGCTAGGGAAGGGAGACGTTAAATGTTGAAAAACTTTCTCTGTTTCA
Organism: Coleophora flavipennella; assembly: GCA_947284805.1. Lineage (NCBI taxonomy): Eukaryota > Metazoa > Arthropoda > Insecta > Lepidoptera > Coleophoridae > Coleophora > Coleophora flavipennella. The sequence continues at coordinate 4,512,112 of OX369307.1, forward strand.
TGGATATAAATAATTCCTTTTTTAAGAGTTCCGTAGTCAACAAGGAACCCTTATAAATAGTTTCGCCATGTCTGTCTGTCTCTCCGTCTGTCTCTCCGTCTGTCTGTCCGCAGCTTAGCTCTAGAGACTAGTAGCACTAGAAAGCTGTAATTTGGCAATGGGTATACATCTTAATCACGCTGACAAATAAAATCCCCTACATACCCGTATAAAGAGGGGGTGAATTTTTTTCGGTGACGTACCCCATCGTCGAATAGGTCTTTCAAAACTACTGGTAATCTATCTACAAACTAGAATTTCGTGACTTGCTTATGTGTATAAAGTTTCATTCAAAGTTTCAGTCAGACTGACTCGGTGGCTCAGCGGTTTGTGCTCTTGACTGCTGATCCGAGAGTTGTGGGTTCGATCCCCAACCAGGGCAAACATTTGTGTGATGAACAGATTTGTTTGCTCTGTGTCTGGGTGTTAAATATCTATATATGTATGTATTTAAACGTATATAAGTATTTATATCAGTCTCTGGTTCCCATAACACAGGGAATCCTACTTTGGGGCCAGATGACCATGTGTGATTTGTCCCAGAATATTTATTTATTTATTTATTCCATTTTCAGAAGTAGTAAATTTAAATTTGTACGGGAAGCGAAAGTGAATACGATCTTAAGTATATAATAACTTATATTATAATAGTCAAATACAATCAGAGATTAGTGGCATTGCTGACGATGACGAACCGCGGATGCGATGGAAATAGGATAGGCGGGGCTTCTGAACCGGTGCGGTGGCCGTGACGGAAGCCGGGCAAGCGCCCGCGCTGGTCGTGTTGTGGTTACGCAACATCACAAGCCTCCAAAGCTGCTTAATGCGTAGGCATTTTGTTCTAGACTAGAGCCCAAGCTAGGTAAGTAAGGCAGCGACCTAGGAAGAAGGGACTCGAATTGAAGTAACAAGGCACTTTAGAATTAGGTAAGCAATGTTAAAACCTTAACTTCTCGAATTAATTTTAACATAACCTAACCATTTTTACCGACTTCAAAAAGGAGGAGGTACTAAGTTCGACTGTATATTTTTTTATAAAAATAATTGACGAAGCTGAACTCGTTAAAAAACAACCGACTTCAATCGCAGCAACTAAACTTTTCTTTTTTTTTAAAGGAAAACTAGGTATGTACTACGATCAAACATCAATTAGATAAGGAACATTGAGAAGTTTTCGCCTTTAGGTTAGAGATAAGCTAGCTTGATGTACGCCATATGGATATAGTTTCGAACAGTAAACAGTACAACAGTAATATGAAAAATAATAGTACAATAAACATGAAGAAAAAAAAAGAGACCTCATAAAAAAAGTTAAAAAAGTTGCTACATTTTTTTGTTTTTTTTTTCAATTTTTAAAAAAAGAATTGAACCGATTTTAATAAAATTTATGCGTTTTGTTATATTTTTATGCGTGGTCATACATCATCATCATATCAGCCACAAATCGTCCACTGCTGGACAAAGGCCTCCCCCAAGGATCTCCACGAAGACCGGTCCTGCGCTGCCTGCATCCATCGGCTTCCCGCGATCTTCACCAGGTCATCGGTCCACCGCGTGGGAGGCCTTCCTACGCTACGTTTTCCGGTGCGCGGTCGCCACTCGAGAACTTTACTGCCCCATCGGCCATCTGTTCCACGAGCTATGTGCCCTGCCCACTGCCACTTCAGTTTAGCGATTCTGTGAGCTATGTCGGTTACTTTAGTTCTCCTGCGGATCTCCTCGTTTCTGATTCGATCACGCAGAGAAACTCATACATGGTCAAACATACAAAAAGCATATACGGGGTCGACTTGAAAACTCCTCCATTAATGAAGCCGGTAAAACATTAAACTTGAAATTTGAAGTCACAATACAAATTTAACGACATCTTGCACCAGTTTAGGCTACAGAGTCAGCCAAAGAATAAGAGATACATACATACGCCCGAAAAGCATTACACTCATTTTAAGACAGTCGGGTAAAAACGTCAAAATGACTAGGTCAGCTTCATTGATAAAAAAAATTAAAAATTCGTATTATCGCACTCGTTTTCAAATTATACAGCATCGTTAACAACCCATAACGTCCCCACTGCTGGGCCACGGGTCTCTTCCCAAACTGGGGAAGGATCTATAGACCATACTCCACACATTGGGGCAAGTCCGCGTTGGTGAAGGGCTAGTGGCGAACCCCATTATCAGAAGTTTTGAAATACCTGAAAATAACTTAAGGTGTGATTCATTCAGCGTCTGTAACTTGTCTAAGCGTCTCACTTATAAGGTATTTCTTTGACACGGCTTAACGGCCGCCATCTACTGATAGCTACCGGCACCAACGGCTTAACGGGTCTCGTGAAGCACGGAAACGGTCGAGAAAAATGTCACAAACAGTCGAACCCGTGCTACAGGTCAGTTAACACTGCGGTAAGACCGCTTCATTATACTCCTCTGAAAACTTTTCAACTTATTAAATTCACCTTAGAATATCAAAAGACAACGAATATCTCTAAACGTTCGCTTGGTGAGATCACTCTGCAATAGTAAGGCACTGCACAAGTCAATTCTACGCTGATGCTGTAGCATTATTTCCTCAGGGTCTCTACTCTCATGTTTTTTGGAGTTTTAGAACCAGGTTAGTTTCAGAACGTAAGAATTTGTCATAATTCTTGAAAGTTGCTTATTTATTTTAAGGGCATGAAACTTCGATAAGTGGAATTCTGACTGACCAGTAAATTAGAGGTATTTCATGTCGGTTAGTTAGTACCTAATTTTCCAGATAATCTGTTTTGTAGGGATAATTTTTCCACTAATGGACGGCGTCTCTAACCTGTTTAAGCGTTTTACTTATATGGAGTCTTTTGAAATACCTGAAAATAGTTCAAGGGGTGATTCAGCCTCTCTAACTTGTCTAAGCGTCTCATCTATACGGGGTCTATTGAAATACCTGAAAATAGTTCAAGGGGTGATTCAGCGTCTCTTACTTGTCTAAGCGTCTCAGGGGTGATGCAGCATCTCTTACTTGTGTAAGCGTCTCACTTATATATATGGGGTCTTTTAAAATACCTGAATATAATTTAAGGGGTGATTTCGCTCATGAAAATCTTTTCCCGAGGAACCTATACTGAGTTCTCAAAAAAAAAATCAACGCAAAAAGAAGCGAACCGAGCCGAAGGAATCCTCATTACACGATGTTACTGTTTTTAATCCCGTGATATTCGAAAAACTAATTAGGCGATCTTACGGTGACACGACACTTATAAGCCTGCACAAATGAAATCTTTTAGGAGACCAAGGACGCAGAATATTACCAATAGCGAAACTGTACCACAGTATTACGATATGGCTTACAGTAGCGCAACGACTTGGATGTCGCACGATGCGCCACCGGCGTAGGTACTACCCTATACTAGCCTGTGGTCAGCCCGGAAAACTCGCGGAGTTTGCCAGGCTGTGCCCCGCAAGTACCCTTCCGTTGTTCTGCGTAAGTACATTCGTTGCGCTACTGTATGCCGCTATATTGTAATACTGTGACTGTCTGTACCTTATAGTTACGAAGTAACTAGTATCTCATCTGTGCCTTAGTCTCGTCTCGTCGTTTATATTTTAACCTCAAAACTACAAAGGTAACTTTATTGAGTTAGCGTGTTCAATTTTCATACCAATAAAGATGTAATTTAATGGCGCACTTTGCGGATGTAGCCCAATTTAATTTGACTATAATAGGTAGACCTGCGTTCCTATTTGATGTTTACGATTAAATCGTACTGTAGGTATATATATCGTATTAACCTTTTTGAACAAGTCACATCATGAGTAGAAGGGTTATAATCATCATATCAGCCGAAGGACGTCCACTGCTGGACATAGGCCTCCCCCAAGGATCTCCACGACGACCGGTTCTGCGCTGCCCGCATCCAGCGGCTTCCCGCGACCTTCACCAGGTCATCGGTCCACCGAGTGGGAGGCCTGCCTACACTACGCTTTCCGGTGCGTGGTCGCCACTCGAGAACTTTACTACCCCAACGGCCATCTGTTCTACGAGAAATGTGCCCCGCCCACTGCCACTTGTTACTTTGGTTCTCCTACGGATCTCCTCGTTTCTGATTCGATCACGCAGAGAAACTCCGAGCATAGCACACTCAATTGCCCAATACCCTGCTGAAGAACTACAGACCCATCTCACTTCTGAGCCATGTCTACAAACTGTTTTCGAGAGTCATTACGAATCGTCTCGCACGCAGGTTTGACGACTTCCAGCCTCCCGAACAAGCTGGTTTCCGAAAAGGATTTAGTACCATAGACCACATACATACGCTGCGGCAGATTATACAGAAGACCGAAGAGTACAATCAGCCACTATGCTTGGCGTTCGTGGACTATGAGAAAGCCTTCGATTCGGTCGAAACTTGGGCTGTATTACAGTCTCTCCAAAGGTGCCAAATTGACTATATCGATATATCGAAGTGCTGAAGTATTTGTATGACACCATGTCGGTTCGCCTCCAGGATCAAAACTCGGAACCTATCCAGCTGCAGCGAGGGGTGAGACAGGGAGACGTTATTTCTCCGAAACTGTTCACCGCCGCCCTGGAAGATGTTTTTAAGCTTTTGGACTGGGGTGGACTCGGCATCAATATCAACGGCGAGTACATCACCCACCTTCGATTCGCTGACGATATCGTGGTCATGGCTGAGACTATGGACGACTTAGGCACAATGCTCGATGGCCTCAGTAGAGCCTCTCAACAAGTGGGTCTTAGAATGAACATGGACAAGACGAAAATTATGTCAAACTTCCGTGTCATACCTACTCCTCTGAAGGTTGGAGACGAAGTAACTATTTAGTAATCTGTGGTTGGAGGCTCTACATTTTAAGTTGTTACCGAATATGTATACCTGGGACAAACAGTCTACAAAGGTAGGTCCAACTTCGAGAAAGAGTTGAATCGTCGAATCCAACTCGGCTGGGCAGCATTCGGGAAGCTTCGCAATATCTTTACGTCCCAGATACCGCGTGTGTTGCCAGTGATGACATACGGAACAGAGACATGGTCGCTTACTATGGGCCTCATAAGAAGGCTCAAGGTCACCCAAAGAAGGGTAAAGCCGTATTCAAATATTGCGTCTTATTAATAAATTAGCATTTATCTTCTTCTTATCAGCTCATTTACGTCCCCACCGAGGGGCTCGAGCCTACCCTGAATTAGGGCGATCAGGCCTTAGTCGACCACGCGGGCCCAGTGCGGGTTGGTCGACTTCACACACAACCTTCGAGTTTCTTCGCAGGTGTGTGCAGGTTTCCTCACGATGTTTTCCTTCACCGTTAAAGCAATCGGTAAGTATATGTACGTAAGTTTTATGAAAAACTCATTGGTACATTGGCCGTCCAGATTTGAACCCGGTACCTCTGGTTAGATGGACCGAGTCGTTACCGGTTGAGCCACCGACGCATTTATCTATATTATGTTATTATTTGGAAGTGTGCATTGGCGGATGAAGAGTAATTTTGAACTGCGATATATGTTATGAGTTGGGACATCTCCAAATTGTTTTTCTACTCCTACTTGGTACCTAATTTGCTTAATACATAACTTCAAATCATATCACAAAAGTATTCATTCGTACAAGTCGTTTTACAATGATCATTTCAAAACGAGACATTGTACCACACACAATGAAACTTTTTAAATATTTTTATGGCTTTGGCTTCAAAAATTCAATATATGATTAATGCAACATTTCAATGTATTTTTATTTATTTCATGGTCGTAGAAAAAGTATTGTATGCCACTGCACGCAATGAGTCATTGTAACAAGAGTGCTAGTTTGTGCCACGAAGCGAGGCCTCTCATTACTTGGCAGTGGCATAAATAACTATTAAACTACAGAATAGTTTCAAATCATAACCATATAAGTAACTAGTATCTCATCTGTGACTAAGCCTGGGCTGTTGCAGACGGTTTAAAAAGTGTTTTTTGTAATCTCTTTATTACATAGATAATAGATATGTCATAAATAAATACCATAAAAGTGTACAGGATTTATGCTTGCAACTGAGTAACTGACTCACTAAATGACTCTGTAACGCTGTCAAAATGACTAACACTGTAACGCAAATAGGTTGGGCAACAAAATGATTATAATGACTAAATCTATAACGCAAATATGTTGGGCAACAAAAAGATTATAATGACTAACTCTATAACACAAGTAGGTTGGCAACATAAATATTATAACGGGAACCTTAGGCGCCTTAAAACTACTGAATATTATTAGCAAAGGCTGATATATCCCTTTCGGAATCTCTTCCAGGCGACCTTACCTTTATAGCGTTTGCTGCAATAAATCTTTTTTACCTAAGTATCATTTGTAAGCCTCATAACAAAAACATATCAAAACTACAGAATACTTGTCGAAGGCCTCGTGGACGCACTTTATAAAACGGTCAGTGCCGTGGATACTGATAAAAGCAATCAAAGCCACGGTCCAAAGCCTCCATTGAGGGATTGACTAATAATTGGAAACGCTGAACACGTTAAAAAACAGGTAAAGTGCGAGTCAGCACCGCGCACAAAGGGTTCCGTACCATCATACTAGATGGCGCTAGTTTTTTCACGTTTAAACAAAAACACGTTTTTGTATGGAGACTTTCACTTTCTAATTTTTAGTATTTGTTGTTATAGCGGCAACAGAAATACATCATCTGTGAAAATTTCAATTGTCTAGCTATCACGTTCATGAAATACAGCCTGGTGACAGACGGACTGACAGACAGACAGACCGGACGGGCAGCGGAGTCTTAGTAATAGGGTTCCGTTTTTACCCTTTGGGTACGGAACTCTAAAAACTTACTTCCATCGCAATTATTATTATTATTATTATATCAGCTCATATACGTCCCCACCGAGGGGCTCGAGCCTACCCTGAATCAGGGTTTCCATCGCAATAACTTTGTACAATTTTGCACTGTTATTTTTGGTTTATGTCAATTTTCAAAAAAATTATAACACCAATTTTGATAAAAATTTTACGGGAGCACCTTGGCAACCCTATTGAATAGAAAAAGAATTACCAAAATCGGTTGACAATCTGCGAAGATATCGCGTAACAAACATACAAAAAAAAATACAGCCGTATTGTGAACATCCTTCTTGACTTCCACAAGCTTCAATTGGTTCCGCTTCACAGCTTAAGAGAATAACTATTCACACATATCCAAACTAGCGTGGCCATGCAGGCACTTTAAATATTAATGAAGTGACTAGCTGCAATTTGTTCAGGATTCATGGTGGAGACGAAGTGAGATTTTTAACATTGAAAATGTTTTACCGCTCGCTCTGGTATAATAAGGGTCAAAAGGGCTTTAATGTAGTTTTAAACAGTCAACAATCTTTACAAAATAAAAATAAACTATTTTTTTTTCGGCTTTAGTCAAGAAAGGCACATATTTTCAAAATAAATTAATGTGATTGAACAATTTAAAAACACCTAGAGGTGTGAATGTCATTCTACATCTAAGTGGTTAAGGAAATACGAGGTAACAGATGAATATAAATACATGCATACATTGCATACCAGTTAAGATCTATCCGTGATAAAATAATATCGAACATAAGTCTATTCAATGCGGGCTTCAACGCGGCTGTTACGTTGAAACCGAACGCCCGATCCTCGATTTTTACATGTTTTTATTACTTTTCTTCACTTTCAAATAAGTTTAAAAAATGTGTTAAGATAAAATAAAAGGTGTTAAAAGCTGGTTAAAAGTCACCGATTTTTGTGTGTTGGTTTTATTCTACTTGAAGTATTTGTTTTCGAGAAATATCAACTTTTCAAATATCAAAAATTGTATTCCTTTGAATTGTATTTCATTGGTAAGCCCGCTTCCATCTTCGGCAACATCGTCATTTACCACCAGGTAAGATGTTGTCAAGGGTTTACCAATTGTGAATAAAAAAAATCAAAAAAAAATCGATATTTTATAACTTTAAGACAGTATATTGTACATTTTTCCATAATGATAACTTTACGCAGTCTTTCAATAATTTGAATTGAATATTGGTATTTTACCTATATTGGGCCTTCAATAAAAAAAAGTGTGTGTGTGTCAGCTTCGACGCACGACTGGAGTTTACTCGTTACGAAAGATTATAAATGTGCTGGGGGATGCGCAAGATAAGGTGCGCACAAAATTAATAACTATACTATATAAGACATGTGCACACTACACAAGCACTACACACATGTGAACACATGTGCACACATACATACATACTTACATACATATACTAAAATTTAACTCCTCTTTTGGGCGGAGACGGGTATTAATAACTGCACTATAAAACTGTCGCATAACGCATAATGTTTTAATTTTACCCCCCATAAATATTTACACTCCGGGCTTATACAGGTTGTAAAATAATAAGTGTAGGATCCGTTAACTGGGGCTTCTACTCGTCATACTTAACAACATTCCTCAAGGAACCTATAGTCAATTCTCAAAAAAAAAATATGGACCCTCCATACTAAAATGCAAAAAAATTGGTCGATCAGCTGATCGATTTGTATGAAGAGTAAAATTTTTTTTTGCGATTTCAGCAAAGTCGTAGAACAAAAGTTGTTCAGTATGATGAGTAAAAGCCCCAGTTAACGGGACCTACACCAATTTTGTTACACCTGTATATGAAAATCGATTCTTAAGGAGGTAAACTCAAAAAAAACTTTTTGAAACGACGTCAGCGACACCCATAACTTAAAAGAGTTCTGTAGAAAGAAACGTGTTTTGGAAGCCTACAAAATGTGTACGACGAATTTTTTTTAATTCAAAATAACACTCGACATGTTAAAGTTTTTTAACGAATGCTGAAATTCAAAGCATTGTACACTCGTTAAAAAACTTTGAATTTCTTCAGTCTACTGAAGAAAAAGGTATAAGGAAACACAGAACGTGCGGGATATGATGATGCAGTACTTAGTTGGTTTATTAAATTCTTATTATATTTAATTTCATAGTAGTTAAACCACTATGACATTTTAATTATTATATTTTTAATTGACAGTGTGGGTTGCCAGTGATTAATTGATAATATATGGTACTGATACGTGGTCGCTTTCTCGGGGCTGACAAGAAGACTCAAGATCACTCAAGGGGCGATGGAGCGAGCTATTCGTATGCTCGGAGTTTCCTTACGTGATCGAGTGAATGAGGAGATCTGTAGAACCAAGGTGAGCGCATAGCTCATAGAATCGCTAAACTTAAGTGGCAATGGGCGGGGCACATAGCTTGTAGAACAGATGGCCGTTAGGGCAAGCCTTCTCGTACATATGCTAACTACCAGGTTTATGATATAGCACTAAGGGTCGGCCCCTAGGACAGTAAAGTTCTTTCGCAGGCCTCCCACTCGGTATACCGACGACCTGATGAAGGTCGCCGGAAGCCGCTGTATGTGGGCAGCGCAGGACCGTTCTTCGTGGAAATCCTTTTGTCCAGCCTTGGGCGTCTTTCGGCTGATATGATGATGAATGATGAACTGATTTTAGATTTTTATTATATTTTGACCGACTAATCACATATGTTATAATATTTATTTATTTTATTTTATTCAGTGTATATTTTATGAATTTATTACGAGTGACAAATAAATCTATATATATATATATATATATTTTACTAGCTGTTTCCCGCGGCTTCGCCCGCTCAGATCTCGGTGGAAAAATTTCTGTACCTATTCTCAGACAAACCGAATATACACAGAAAATTTCATGGATATCCGTCTAGCCGTTTTGGAGGAGTATGGCAACTAACAATGTGACACGAGATTATAACAGTACAAAAGCAATATATTTAAAAAATACGATAAAGTTTAAGCGAAACCCTCCCCAGCACATACCCTATATAAAATTTCCTGTTGCCTACCTCGTTATAAATTAAACATATCGTTTCTCAGGAAGAAAAAGTCGAATAAAAAATGCACACTCAATTACAGCTCTCTTGGAACAAAGAAAAATGCAATCTCTCTTGGACAGGGAAATAAAACAGGCGAAAGGGTTGGTTGCTTTATAGGAGAGATATCCAATAACTCGATTTTGTTGGAATTAACCGGGTTATGATCGAAACCTTGGCCCGGGTCGGTCAAGGTCCCTACTGGAACCTCGACCGCTTTCATCTAATACAGTTTCCACTGTAATCGGCACTTGTTACTTTCGAGCGACGAAGGAATAAATAGAAAGTTATGTGATCCGCCAAAAAAATTCGACTTCGAGATTTTAATGACAACTGTATTGTCACTAATAGACACCAAAATAGTGGTCGTACACTTTTGTATGTGAAAGTATTTCCGTCCACATGCTTTGCGGGAAAATTGCTGAACTGATTTCCATAACATTTTATACATGGAATTTTTAAATAATTCCCAGAGGTTTTTTTAAATTATAAACATCATCATCACATAAGCCGAAAGACGTCCACTGCTGGACAAAAGCCTTTCCACAACGACCGGTCCTGCGCTGGCCGCATTGAGCGGTTTCCTGCGATTTCCATAAGGACGGCGGTCCATCTAGTCACTAGTGGCAGGCCTGCCAAGGCTACTTCTTCCTGGGCGCGGTTGCCACTCTAGAACTTTACTGCCCCAACGGCAATCTGTTCTACGACCTATGTGCCCCACCAACTGCCACTTACGAAGTAAAGCGATTCTATGATTTAATTCGGTTACCTTGGTTCTCCAACGGATCTCTATTTTTTTTTATTCGATCGCGTAGGGAAACTCCGAACATTTACATTGCTTAGTATAAAATGGCCATCAATTCTAAATTTCACTCCTTATAACGGGACACAAAACGCATAATGAATGCACATCAATATTCTGGACGTGACCTAATCCGAGCCGGTTAATTATTCCGCATGCGTGCCTATATCCGATGCGATGCCATGGCACGCCGGCCTAGTGATGTTAAGCCGAAGATTGGAACAGGCCCTTTGATTGTGTCGCAGCTTCATGTGGAATTGACAACTCTATTAAGCGTCTAACCTTTGTGGCTAGCATCGGTTGGAAATATTGAGGAAATTGACAGAAGTTAAAACAAGGATCGGTGGTGGCGCATTGTGTTGCGGTTGAATAGCGGATGACGGATCTTCAAGTTTAGGAAGACTACACTTGTCTGGTCGTCAAAAACACGATATTTATTTTTGGAGTTTACTCCTTAAGAAGCGATTTTCATATATAAGCCCGGGGTATGAAAATTTGCGGGGAGTAAAATCAGGCGTTATGCGTTAGTAAGGAGTAAACTCCAGTCGTGCGTCGGCGCTGCCACACACAATTTTTTATTACAACTTTGATGAGATACTTGAAGATAGTGTATGACCGAAATAAGGTTTTACTGCCGAAGCAGAATTTCAGTTCCTATATCAGTTTTGGCTAAAACCACAGAAATTTGAATAATATAGGCACGCTGAAACCGATACTTAAAGATAAAGATTACTAGGGCAAGGTGAAAAGTTCTTGTCCTGGCAGAAAAAAACATAGAGTTTTAGTTTAAAAATACATTTGTTTTTCTATGTAGTCCCCCTGTAGCTCAATGCATTTTGTCCAGCGTTTCCGCAATAATTGAATCCCATCTGGCGAACATTGCGATGAAAAATACCCTTGGACGGCTGCTATAACCTGTTCAATTGACCCATAACGTTGCCCAGCCACAAACTTTTTAAATTTGGGAATAGATGAAAATCTGATGGATCCAAATCTGGCGAACAGGGTGGATGTTCCAGCAAGTCATACTTCAATCCCTTAGTTTTCCAATTGCCTAAGTACATTAAATGTACTTAGGCAATTGGAAAAATTTTGTGGAAAGGTGCATTGTCCTAATGAAAGATGATTTTTTTTTCGCAATCCTGGCCTCTTCTCACGAATATTTCCATCCAGTTGGTTCAGAAGACTTTCATAGTATGCCCCATTTATTGTTTTACCCCTTTCAAGGTAATTGATAAGAACAATGCATTTTGCATCCCAGTAAACGCTTTTCCGGCAGACAAAGCCGACTTTGCTTTTTATGGTGGTGGGCCACCAGCTTCTACCCACTAATTGGACTGCTGTTTTGTTTCTGGTGTGTAGTGGTAAACCCACGTCTTATCTATATGCCACTATGTATCCGCACAAAATCTTTCGGATCCTTCTTAAAACGGCCCAAACTTTTTTGGGAGAGATGTTTACGAATTTGCTATTGTTCAGCGTTTAACAAATGCGGCACCCACATTGCGCAAAGCTTTCTCATATTCAATTCATAATGTAAGATGTTCTATACCCTTTCTTGTGATATGCTTACGGTCTCAGCTATCTCATACACTTTCAATCGCCGATCGTACAATACCATACTGTGCACCTTTTCGATGTATTCGTCTGTCGTTGCAGTTTTTGGTCGTCCCTCACGAGGATCATCTTCAAGGGATGTAAGCTCACGTTTAAATTCAGCCTCCCATTATTTGATGGTTGAAAACGAAGGCGCAGACGCTTTGTAAACCTTTACAACTTTGGATGAATTTCTGTTGGCGATAACCCGTCCAAAACGAAGAACTTAATGATGGCACGATATTCTAATTTATTCATTTCAAGAAAACACAACAACACCGTGTATCTTAAAAATCCGTATAAGGAAAAGTTTTTGACAGATCGATATAAAAAGTTGACAATCGTTCTCCTGACATGTGCATAATAATAATAATATAGCTTTATAAAGAGTATTTATCTTATCTTATCTTTATTTGTCCAATTACAATTTACAAATTTAAATTGAATTAAATAATAAGTTTACAATTCGAGTAATTAAAATTAGAATAAATGTTACATGATTACTATATTTGAGATTAATTTCGAACTTCGTTTATTTTATAATACTCAGACTAAAAAAAAAAACATACATCTAAAGAAGCAATATACAACTTACGAAGAAACCTGACATGTGTAGCAGTCATAAAAAAATAGGGTGTAACAAAATTGGTGTAGGCCCCGTTAACTGGGGCTTCTACTCATCATACTAAACAACTTTTGTTCTACGACTTTGATAAAATAGCAAAAAAATATGCTACTCTCCATTATTTAGTCTCCACACAAATCGATCAGCTGATCGACCAATTTTGTGCATTTTAGTATAGAGGGTTCAATTTTTTTTTGAGAATTAACTATGGGTTCCTTGGGGAAAATTGTTCAGTATGATGAGTAGAACCCCAAGTTAACGGGTCCTACACCAATTTTTTACACCTGTATATGTAGCAAATCTCCTTCCTTGCTAGGAAGAGAACTTTTCACCTTTTACCCAGTATTCTATTCCATAAAGTTTATTCCATGAAGCTTACGGCTCTGCTAGTTTAAATTAGCCGTGTGTATACCTTTACAAAACCGTTATTTTGTTTTTTATGCCATAAAATTAAAAACCGGCTATCAGAGAGTCGGGTTTCCGCACCACTGAGGGTTCCGTACCACCCGCGACATCTTTATTTAGTGTACAGTCTTTCATCATAATATCAGGCCTCCCCCAAGGATTTCCACGACGACCGGTTCTGCGCTACCCGCATCCAGTGTACAGATTTTCCAAAAAAAAATTGTTTCAATCAATTTAAAATCTTAAGCACGAGGACGACTCACCGTTTTTCTATTTGTTGTTTTACTTTAGAATAAATACTAAAATCACAAAAAGCTCGACGCCTGCATGGTACTTTAAAATCCCTCTCTCTCTCTCTATCTGTAGTCGGTCGGACCGTGGTTTAGTGTAGATTGTTACAGGTTTATGATAAAATTTAGTTTAAATTGTTACTAGATTTTTGATCAATAACCTAATTTTATCAAAATCCTGCGACATATACGAATACGTACACATTTTGAAGCATACCATTAGGGGATTGGACTGCATCAAAAATAAAGTCTGAAATATGATTTCCTAAATTGCTACCTTCTTGAAGTTTCAAAAAAATTACTTGTTTTGTTTTTCCATAACGTCTTCAATTTTTAATTGATAAAATCCACAAAATAAGAACGTCAATGACGCTTAAAATCTATGACATCACTTGGTCACTGTGGGTATTTCAATAATTTTTAGAACAGAATTTCGTTTTTGACATATCATAAAAAGTAACTCAAATGACTAGCAATCCGATCCCCTATTGCGTCCATCTGCTCCTAAGCATCGCAAACCTCATCGCATCACAGAAAGGTTGTAGAAGATCTATATTAGGTTAATAATTTCGTTTTGGCTGATCTTCTGCAAAAGTCAAACCGAAACCAAAACCCAAGCTTTTTGCTGAAACTGGCCGAATCATATCCTTGAGTTGGACACTACTGGAAGATGACATATGAAAAACGGCGTTTCTTTGTTTAGCGGCTTACTTTTGATTGGGCTCAATTTTCACTTATGACAATTTTAATAAGATAGAACGCAATATATAATATGCTTCTCAGCCGATTTCGGCCATGGCGACTGCTTACTACTCCTAAGCTGGGTTGTGGCGTTCGTGCGCCCTAATATGGCTAACATAGCCTATTTTAGCATCAAATACCCGCGCATAGTGGGGTTGGGGGCACGTGAGAACGCCGTTAACAATATTTTTGTTTAAAGCCTTTGGTGGTCGGGCTTTTATTTCGTCGCGTTTGTTGTCTAAGTCTATCTTGCGACGGTCTTCAAAAGAGTCGCTTTTGGTCTTTACCAAGTGTTGCCGTTCAGGGTGCTGTGCTGCCAGTGCCTCCCATTGCGAGTGTTCAATGTCGTGTCCTTTCAGATGCCTTTTCATGACTCTTTATATCTGAGTAGCTGGCCGCCATGTTTGCGCTTGCCCTCCTGCATTTCAGAGTAAAAGATGCGTTTTGCCAGTCGTTCTTCCGCCATTCGTGATACATGCCCGCACCATCGAAGCTGTCGCCGCATTAAATAAGCCTCAATGCCACCAACATTGGCTCGACGCAGCACCTCGGTGTTTCGCACACGGTCAGACCATCGGATGTTCATTATATTGCGCAAGCATCTAAAGTGAAATCGGTCTAACGTGCGTATATGGTGGCGGCACAAACGCCCCGTCTCAGAGGAGTATAGAAGATTTGGCAGCACAACTGATATCTTTGTGGCTAGTTTCAGGTCATGTGAGAAGAAGAACCTAGAACTCAGTTTACCAAATGTAGCAGGAACAATAATTCTACTATTGATTTCAGCATCAAGGTCGCACTTTGCTGAAAGTGTGCTCCCCAGATAACGGAATTTGTCCACCTGTTTTAGTACGTCCTCACCAATCCGCATGGTCAGTGTCTCGAGACCTTGAATGTCCAGGGACATTACTTCGAACACGATTCAGAAAATGCTAAGTATACGTTGGGTGCCCGATATTGATGTCGTAAATACATTGGACGCTCAAGGTCGCCAAAAGAGCAATGGAGCGAGCTATGCTCGGAATTTCCCTAAGCGATCGAATTAGAAATGAGGTAATAGAACCATTGAAGTAACCGACATAGCTCACAGAATCGCTAAACTGAAGTGGCAGTGGGCAGGGTACATAGCTCGTAGAACCAATTACCGCTGGGGCATTTAAGTTCTCGAGTGGCGACCGTTCACCGGAAAACGTAGCGTAGGCAGGCCTTCCACGCAATCGACCGACGACCTTGTGAGGATCGCGGTAAGCCGCTGGATGCGGGAGCGCAGGACCGGTCGTCGTGGAAATCCTTGGGGGAGGCCCTTGTCCAGCAGTGGGCGTTTTTCGCCTGATATGATGAAATACATTGTATAAATAAACAATGCAATACAAATAGAGCGACAAAATTATCTACCTACTGATGTACTTAGGCATACCATAGAACGCCGGAATGCAGTTTGCCGGAAACGTATTACAATGCAACTAGCGACATATTATCTGCCTATTGATGCGTCTAATTTCTAATTAAGGCCTAATTCTGGATTTCGCTAGTTGCCTCCCTGTTCATCTGACATACTTTGGCGGAGAGGGGGGGAGGAAGCATAAGAGCCCAAAACAGCTGTATAATCCAAGACCTGATAATTTAAGCCCCATAAGACAAGCATATCGAGGTCGAGGAAATCCTATTATAATGCCTGCCACCAACGCCCGACCGGATATGTCAAACGGTACGAGAGCAGCGTCACGCTATTGTCGCCCTACTGCCACTGCAGAATACTAAACTTCATTTATTATGTAATATGTTACCAACCCGCACTGGGCCCGCGTGGTCGTCTAAGGCCTAATCGCCCTGATTCAGGGTAGGCTCGAGCCCCTCGGTGGGGACTTATATGAGCTGATATAATAATAAATATGTTGCCATAAAATAAGGGTTTGTTAGGGTTTGGTGGGAAATTAGATAAATTTAAAATTTTAGAGATATACTGTTGTAGAGCGTAGGTGGCGTAACGGCTAGGGCCGCCGCCTCCTGTCCGGGAAGTCGTGGTTCGAACCTGCCACGTACCAATGTGATTTCGAAGTTAGATTTCATATGTACGTTTATCCGACGCTCTTATTGTGAAGGAAAACATCGTGAGGAAACCTGAACACTCCTACGAAGAAACTAGCAGGTTGTGTGTAAAGTCTACCAACCCGCACTGGGCCCGCGTGGTCGACTAAGGCCCGATCGCCCTAATTCAGGGTAGGCTCGAGCCCCTCGGTGGCGACGTATACAGGGTGAAAAAAAATTGGTGTAGGACCCGTTAACTAGGGGTTCTACCCATCATACTGAACAACTTTCCCCAAGGAACCAATAGTCAATTCTCAAAAAAAAATTTGGACCCTCCATACTAAATTGCACAAAATTGGTCGATCAGCTGATCGGTTTGTATGAAGAGTAAAAATTTTTTTGCGATTTCAGCAAAGTCGTAGAACAAAAGTTGTTCAGTATGATGAGTAAAAGCCCCAGTTAACGGGACCTACACCAATTTTGTTACAACCTGTATGAGCTGATATGAAAGGTATATACTAGCTTTTGACAGGGCTTTCACCTCGTGGGTGTGTGGTGCGCCGCGTAAAAAATGATATTTTCCTAAATCCATCTAGACCTATGTCAAGCTAGGCTATTTTTGGGAATAAAAAGTAGCCTATGTCACTTCCTATCCCGTCAACTATCTGTAAAAAAAACACGTCGATCCGTTGCTCCGTTTCAACTAGAAAGACGGACAAACATACAACCAAACACACTTTCGCATTCCTTCAGGATGTAATGATTAGATTATATTATTTATTTCATGTCACCAGTTACATATTTATACAAAATATATTAAAAATGTCAAAGTGAAACATGATGGTCACTATAAAAGCATAAAATTTTAAAACAACAAATAAAATAAGATGTTAAAAACAAAAAATTATAATAATGAGCAATGTTTAACATTTTGTCAGAAAATCTATGAACTTATTACAAATCCGCAACTACACATCTTAAGTTGGTCGACTATTACTCCTACGCTACACTAGGAAAATATACTTTTTTTTAATTTAAAAATTTGAGCGCGTTTGACTGCAACTCACCTGATGGTAAGTGATGATGCAGTCGAGGATGGTACACGCAAACTCAAATAATGCAATTAACTCTTGCCCTTAATTTTACTTAGATTAATTAATTAATTTTCAATAACTTTCGGATTTCCTGAAATGGAGGTTTAGCTGGTGGCTGGTAGGGTGTGAGAACAGGTAACAAAAATCACCACTTAAAAACTTTATCTTTAGTAAACGAACCATTTATCGGAAAAATGATCATGGCACATCCTCAGTAGTTTTGTAATACCTACCCATTCAACAATACCCCACAAGATAGGAAACGTCAACAAAAAAAATCTGGTGCGGTCGGGGATGTCAGAAACGAAGTTCTTTTATGGATCCGTACCTCAAAAGGTAAAAACGGAACCATTATAGGATCACTTGCGTCTGTCTGTCCGTCCATCCATCTAACACAGCTTATTTGCTCCGAAACTACTGAAGTTGAATGGATGGTACACATATGAATATCGGTGACTCAAAGACGGACGTGTAACGTAAATAAATGAATTTTTAACGTGGGAGCCACTTTTGGGGGTAAATTAGAATTTAAAAAATGTAAACAAAATCGTACAACATATCCAATGACAGGGCTTGTTATGAGAATCTCAACTAAATATTTCTTTATAGTTAGAAGATAAAGAGTTTTGAAGTTATAAATAAGCGACAAATTACTATTCCTCCATTATCTCCAAAACCTTTGGGCCTAAATTCTTGGAAAAAAAAACCTATGAGAAAATCTTAAATCCTTCCGTTCCCATAGGAAAAATAAAATTTACAAAGTCCAAATAAGTTTAGCTTCAGTTTTTTTTTGGTTACTTACGAGTACAATAAATAACCCCTATTTATTGTAACCAAAAAACATGAAGTAAAATTGAACTATGTTTTGTTGCGATTTAAGTCGGTGTTTTAAGGTGTTTAGTGTTTCCAAATACTATGTGCCAGTATGTTATGTTATATAGCAGGCTCCCAGCACCTGACATTTAATCTAATGTAATCAAATTTACAGTTGAATTTCGCGTTAGGGTCCTTATGAGAGTTAGGTCCTTTACTTCGACGTAAATGCACATTTTCGTTTATTGCGAGCTTAGAAAAAAATCTAGGAAAATTTCTTCTTAGCCGTTTTGTCAAAACCTTTATTCTCTTACTTTTGGTATTAATTTCATGCCCCTAACTTATATTTAGGAGAAAAATCTAATAATCTCTCAAAACTACATAGTTTTACAAAATAAAAGTATCGAGCAAAAACCAATGAATCGTGTTTTCGTTTTAGTCATACCAAAGAAAAAGGTTCAAAAAATCAGATGTGTAGTTTTCATGTTCAGCAAGCTTGCTGTTAACTCAACATATTCTAGCAAAAATGCACTTATATTGGGAGCCTGCTCTAGCTTAAACAATCAATAAAAGTCTTATCAGAATCAGCTGAACGACGTCCACTGCTGGACAAAGTCTTCTCCCAACGATTGCCACAACGACCGGTTCAATGATGTCCGCGTTCAGCGGCTTCTCGTGTTCTTTACCGGGTTGTCGGTCCACCGAGTGAGAGACCTGTCTATGCTAAGTCTTCTGTTCTTATAATAAACATCTTCTTTTTAGGGTTATGTCAAAGTATATATTATATTGGTACAATTATAGAGTATGGACACTCCCTGCCGCTCTCTAGATTGCGACCTCACTCCCTGGTCGTCGAGATTGATACAGATTAGTTATACTTTGGCTCTCGAACGTAAAGGATTCGCCGTGATTTTGTTTGCTTCGTCATTTGTTTTTAGAAATGTCATTTCACGACCGTTGTATGCAGTGTCCGGGGTGTGGTTGCATATACCCAAAGGGTCACCAGCGGGAACCTATAAGCCTCCGCTCTGTCCGGCCGTCTGTCTGAAAGTTTGAATTTTTACAGAGCGTGTATTTATGAGGGATCGGTTTGCGAAATATTAAGCTTTAAACTGCAAATTTTTGTTAGAGTCTAGTGAAAATTATCAACTTGATTCACGATGCTTCAAACACCGAACGAAATAGCTTGGAAATAAACGAGACAAGAAATCTTACTTTCACGTAAAAAAACGCATCAAAACCGGTCCATCCGTTTGAGAGCTACGATGCCACGGACATCGGCGTCAAACTTATAACACCCCTCTTTTTGCGTCGGGGGTTAAAAACAGAACAAAATGTCTCGCAGTTTATATAAATCTGATCCCATTGAAGAACTAAATTCCACAAACTATGTTCACTAAGTTTATATAAATCTGATCCCATTGAAGAACTAAATTCCACAAACTATGTTCACTAAGTTTATATAAATCTGATCCCATTGAAGAACTAAATTCCACAAACTATGTTCACTACGAGTTGAGTTCCACAACAATATAACGTCAAAACGGTTAACAATGATTAGGTAATCATGATCCCATTAGGCCTAATAGACAATTATAACTAGTCCGCGGCCGATGATTTGATGGGCATCGATATTTAGCTTTCCGTTACATCACGTCAGAAAATAAGATAGAGAGGATTTGCGCGCCGGATCCGGCTTCGCAATATCTTCCCGTCCCAAATACCGCAGTGTCTCAAGACTAAGGTCTTTGACCAGTGCGTGTTGCCAGTGAAGACTTACGGAACTTAGACATGGTCGCTTACTATGGGCTTCATAAGAAGGCTCAAGGTCACCCAAAGGGCAATGGAGCGTGCTATGCTCGGAATTTCCGGAATCAGAAATGAGGCGATCCGCAGGAGAACGAAAGTAACCGAGATAGCTCTCAGAATCGCTGAACTGAAGTGGCAGTGGGCAGGGCACGTAGCTCGTAGAACAGATGGCCGTTGGGGCAGTAAAGTTCTCTAGTGGCGACCGCGCACGGAAAAATGTAGCGTAGGAAGGCCTCCCACGCGGTGGACCGACGACCTGGTGAAGATCGCGGGCAGCGCAGGACTGATCGTCGTGGAAATCCTTGGGGGAGACCTTTGTCCAGCAGTGGACGTTTTTCGACTGATATGATGATGCTGATGATCCCACTATGTGACGTTTGTCGAACGAACACAGTATTAAGTTGTAATTTCCGTTATGTACTTGCGAAAAAAAATACTTGATAGCCACATGAAATTCCAGAAAGCAACGAATACAAAGGAAATAAGAGTGTCAGTTTATCATTAATCAGTCATTAATCGTTAGGCAAGGTGCGAGGCCACAATCACGTGTGAAGCGAGCAACTTTTCAAACAATACTCGTAAGTCAATGAACTTAAATTGTAATGAATTAATTGACAGTATGTAGCGCTTTTGTGTAAGCAATTGAGCATACAAGAGTTACTTGGGCTATGCAATGGGCCTAGTAAATTTTTTCTACACATCTATGTAGCGCCTTTGTGTGAGCAATTGAGCATACAAGAGTTACTTGGGCAATGCAATGGGCCTAGTAAATTTTTTCTTCACATCTATGTAGCGCCTTTGTGTGAGCAATTGAGCATACGAAAGTTACTTGGGCAATGCAATGGGCCTAGTAAAGTTTTTCTACACATCTATGTAGCGCTTTTGTGTGAGCAATTGAGCATACGAGAGTTACTTGGGCAATGCAATGGGCCTAGTAAAGTTTTCCTACACATCTATGTAGCGCTTTTGTGTGAGCAATTGAGCATACGAGAGTTACTTGGGCAATGCAATGGGCCTAGTAAAGTTTTTCTACACATCTACGTAGCGCCTTTGTGTGAGCAATTGAGCTTACGAGAGTTACTTGGGCAATGCAATGGGCCTAGTAAAGTTTTTCTACACATCTACGTAGCGCCTTTATGTGAGCAATTGAGCATACGAGAGTTACTTGGGCAATGCAATGGGCCTAGTAAAGTTTTTATACACATCTACGTAGCGCCTTTGTGTGAGCAATTGAGCTTACGAGAGTTACTTGGGCAATGCAATGGGCCTAGTAAAGTTTTTCTACACATCTACGTAGCGCCTTTGTGTGAGCAATTGAGCATACGAGAGTTACTTGGGCAATGCAATGGGCCTAGTAAAGTTTTTCTACACATCTACGTAGCGCCTTTGTGTGAGCAATTGAGCATACGAGAGTTACTTGGGCAATGCAATGGGCCTAGTAAAGTTTTTCTACACATCTACGTAGCGCCTTTGTGTGAGCAATTGAGCTTACGAGAGTTACTTGGGCAATGCAATGGGCCTAGTAAAGTTTTTCTACACATCTACGTAGCGCCTTTGTGTGAGCAATTGAGCATACGAGAGTTACTTGGGCAATGCAATGGGCCTAGTAAATTTTTTCTACACATCTATGTAGCGCCTTTGTGTGAGCAATTGAGCATACGAAAGTTACTTGGGCAATGCAATGGGCCTAGTAAAGTTTTTCTACACATCTATGTAGCGCTTTTGTATGAGCAATTGAGCATACGAGAGTTACTTGGGCAATGCAATGGGCCTAGTAAAGTTTTTCTACACATCTACGTAGCGCCTTTGTGTGAGCAATTGAGCATACGAGAGTTACTTGGGCAATGCAATGGGCCTAGTAAAGTTTTTCTACACATCTATGTAGCGCTTTTGTGTGAGCAATTGAGCATACGAGAGTTACTTGCTTGGGCAATGCAATGGGCCTAGTAAAGTTTTTCTACACATCTACGTAGCGCCTTTGTGTGAGCAATTGAGCTTACGAGAGTTACTTGGGCAATGCAATGGGCCTAGTAAAGTTTTCCTACACATCTATGTAGCGCTTTTGTGTGAGCAATTGAGCATACGAGAGTTACTTGGGCAATGCAATGGGCCTAGTAAAGTTTTTCTACACATCTACGTAGCGCCTTTGTGTGAGCAATTGAGCTTACGAGAGTTACTTGGGCAATGCAATGGGCCTAGTAAAGTTTTCCTACACATCTATGTAGCGCTTTTGTGTGAGCAATTGAGCATACGAGAGTTACTTGGGCAATGCAATGGGCCTAGTAAAGTTTTTCTACACATCTACGTAGCGCCTTTGTGTGAGCAATTGAGCATACGAGAGTTACTTGGGCAATGCAATGGGCCTAGTAAAGTTTTCTTACACATCTACGTACCGCCTTTGTGTGAGCAATTGAGCATACGAGAGTTACTTGGGCAATGCAATGGGCCTAGTAAAGTTTTCCTACACATCTACGTACCGCCTTTGTGTGAGCAATTGAGCATACGAGAGTTACTTGGGCAATGCAATGGGCCTAGTAAAGTTTTCCTACACATCTACGTAGCGCCTTTGTGTGAGCAATTAAGCATACGAGAGTTACTTGGGCAATGCAATGGGCCTAGTAAAGTTTTCCTACACATCTAAACATATCTGAAATGCGTCCGTCGTCTTACCCACGGATTAGATAAAATCTTACCAGTCTCCCTGTATGTACGTTTGAATGTGTGTATCTTAAAAAAAAACTATTAAAATAGTATTATATAATACATTATTTTAGTATACATATTCAATTCCTCGAAGCATTTTACTCACAGATTTGAAACACCAATTTCTTGCCTTTAATGCATTTTCAAAAATATATATATTTTTTTAATGTCTGAAAACCTTTTAAAGATTAAAAATGTTTATTTAAATAGGATGCATGTTACAATCCATATTGAAACTTAATTTTATCACACAATTTTATCACTAAAGTAAAACTCCTTATAAAAAATTTTTTTTGGGGTCCTGACATGACAAAATCTATAACATACACATACATATATTTTTTTCATCAAGATATAACAATTTACGCAGTTAGGGTTTAACAGAGTTGCCCTATTTCATAAACCGTAATAGTTAGACAGTTGAAATTTTCACAGTGTGTATTTCTGTTGCCGACAAACAATAAAAAAAAATAATGATATTTTCCGCACAACAAACATGTTTATAGGATTTTTTGTTTTTGTTCTATCGTACAAAGAAGCGTGAAAATTGGTGTGGTTATAGTATTTATCCTAAAGTATAACTACAAATAATAAAAACTGGGTAACTGTGAGACGTACTCGCGCTAAGGAGTCTAAACCAAATAAAAAAAAAAACTTTTTTCTGCCGCTCGCGTGGATATCTTTTCTTTGTAATGAGAATGAGCGGACTAGCACTTGGCCGGTTTTTTATATTTATTTTTCCTCAATGTTTGCATTTTGTGTCAGCGAACAGCAGCAATAGATAAGTTTAAAAAAAATGAGTATGCCTTCAATAGATGTAAAGGGCGATGAAACAATTTTTTTTATTTAAAATCTTCATTTAATTGGGTCACTCTTAATGAAAATTATTTTGGGTACTCTATGATAAACAATTTTTAGGGTTCCCGTGCACCCAACGAGTGACCAACCGGACCCTATTACTAAGCCTCCGCTGTCCATGTGTCAGCGGGCTGTATTTCATGAACCGTAACAGGTAGACAGTTGAAATTTTCACAGAAAGTGTATTTACTGTATAAACTAGAAAAAGTGAAAAAAAAGGGGAGGTCTCCATACAAAAAACTAGTTTTTTTATAGGTCTAGAAGTATTTTTGATTTGGCTCTATCGTATAAACGGTAATACATAGAAGCGTGGAACTTGCTGTGAATGTAGTAGTAATTCTGAAGTACTCAATACAACAAATAATCAAAATCGCCCAAGTGTGAGTCGTACTCGCGCTAAGGAGTCTGAACTGAATGACAGCATATTTTTGGCGCTCGCGTTGATATCTTTTGTTTGTAATGTGAATAGGTATCATTGTCATTAATCATTATACTATGTAGTTGTGTGGAGAGTTGTGGTGGTACGGAACCCTCGGACGGAGTGCTAGTCCGACTCGCACTTGGCCGGTTTTTTTTGAGTTAAGAAGTAATGAATGACTGAGGAGCCCAAGACTGCTTGGCATGGTTTTTAATGTTTTTTTTAACAATATGAGCAAGTACATAAGCATTTTCATCAATGAAGTTGGAAAATTAAGAAAAAAAACGACGGGTTGCACTCCGGGAGTGCCGGCAGAAGTGAAAACTTGAATATTGACGTTGTGCATTTTTGATATTTTGGAATGGTTAGGAAATAATTTAGCACGAATTGCTTTGATTATCAGTATAAAAGTAGTATCATTTATGTGGTAGAATACAATATTTATTTATTGCGCTGTCGTACACAAACATGACAATTTATATTACATTAAAAAGTTTATATCTCAGAAAAATCAACAAAAAATCAACTCCAGCCGTCTTACGAATTTTCGATCAGGTCACGTGTCCTGACGCGAGTTTTAACATTTTTTACCCATTACAAAACAAGTGCACAACGCCGCTAAAGAAGCTTTCACTACTCCATCCGTCTTACGAATTTTCGATCAGGTCACGTGTCCTGACGCGAGTTTAACATTTTTTACCCATTACAAAACAAGTGCACAACGCCGCTAAAGAAGTTTTCACTACTCCAACCGTCTTACGAATTTTCGATCAGGTCACGTGGCCTGACGCGAGTTTAACATTTTTTACCCATTACAAAAAAAGTGCACAACGCCGCTAAAGAAGTTTTCACTTCAAAAAAACGCCAGCAGTTTATCTTTTCCGATGCGACAAAAATAATAAGAGTCCAAATGTTTCTTAAGGACTTAAGATGGGTCAAATGACAAAATTCAATTCAAATTATTGAAAGACTGTGTAAAGCTATCACCATGGGAATAATTGAAATCGCTAAACACGTTAAAAAACCGACTTCCATTACAACAAATTAGTACATTTTTGCATTATTATTTTTGGTTTTTGTTAATTTTCTACTAAAGTACTACACCGATTTTGATAAAATTTATATGGGACCATACGGGAACCACTAGCTTTCATATAAAAAAAGAATCATAAAAATCGGTTTACCCAGTCAAAAGTTCTGAGGTAACAAACATAAAAAAAAACATACAGACGAATTGAGAACCTCCTCCTTTTTGAAAGTCGCTTGAAAATACATAATATACTTAAAGTAATAAAAATCGATTTAAATTAATAAAATTTTAATTATTATTGTATTTGGCATTAATTGCCAAATTTCTCGAAAACAAATAGTTAATGTTGAATGAAACCAACACACAAAAATCAGTGACTTTAAGACCTTTCATTCATTTCTTTAACACATTTTTTAAACTCATTTGAAAGTGATGAAAGGTAATAAAAACATGTAAAAATCAACAATTGGGCGTTCGGTTTCAACGTAACAGCCGAGTTAAAGCACCCATTGATTTGGGCTTAAATTGAATAGACTTACGTTCGATATTATTTAAACACGTATCAACCTGCTCGGATTGAGTGATCTTATAGGCTTAAGTTAAGATTTTTTTTTTAAATATGCCTAATGATTTCTGAAATTCTTATAATACTTAATGGCCACTACAACTTTTGGAACACAATTAAGGGATCTGTACACGAGTAACCGAAATAAGGATCAGTTAACCGAATCTACATGTGCTAGCAACCCCAGAACTCACTTCTTACCATTCCGAGCGATGAACTTATATAATACCACATCCCACTGATCCCTGATTTTTTTTATATAATTGCATGTGCTTTTTGATCGTTCTCCTGGCTTGGAAACTATATTTTTTTAATTACTTATTGGGCGTTTTAACGGCCTGTGGGGAAATTTGATTTATTTATAAATAAATACATTTATGAACAATTAAAACTGTGACGTGAATAAATAGCCACTACTTTTGTACGATTCAAAAAGTAATCAAATCAAAAGGATTTTTTCGAAAAAAAAAAGACATCCAAGAAGAGAAAAAAGCTAGCGAGACAAATAAATAAATATTGGTCACACACCGTACGCTGACTAATGACTCAAAGATAAGGAAATAAACTAAATAAATTAATAAATACACACCATCAATCTCGATTTCCAACATGGATGAGTTGTTCCTTTGAATAACAAAATTTAAAAAAAAAACACTTCACGAACACTGAAACTTTGCAAACTTTTATACGAAAACTAATAGCACTTTAAAACAAGAATCAAATCGAAAGCGTGCGCCCACCTCCGCGTTCGACACAAAACTAACCTACCTAACTATGCCAAATGCCAATCCGTTGCACCTATAACTAGATAGATATACTGTCAACTGGTTGCTTGCTTGCCACTGGTAGTTTGCGAGGAGGGCATGGACACAGCTCACAGAGCGCAGCGTAGGTCATTCAAGTCCCGTTTACCGGAAAATTGTTGCCATGACGAAACTCCCGTGGGCCGTTAGTTAGTGAATGATACCTATTGCAGTTCGCTGTTACAAAATAAGTAACAAGTAGTTGTTTCTCACGCCTGCTTCGAAGGAATAATGAACTCAATACAATATAACTCAAAGGTGACTGACTGACTGACATAGTGATCTATCAACGCACAACAACGCTGAAATTTGGCATGCAGGTAGATGTTAAAATGACGTAGGCATCTGCTAAGAAAGGATTTTGGGAAATTCCCACGGGAACCGCAAAAATCGGGATCTGCGCGGGTGAAGCTGCGGGTATCCACTAGTACTTTATAAATAGTTACTTATAGAGCTTACAGTTACTTATTACATTGGGTAATTTAAAAAAAATAAATCTCATAGCTTGAATGTATAAATGTTTTAAAAAATCTTAACAGCATTTATCCACGTTTAGCAGACTCACGTAAGTCTAATGTAAAATGAATGAATGACAAAACAATATTATGATAATTAGGAGTTGGTCTGATGATAATTATCGTAATATAAATTAAAAGACGAAGTTGGTTTAGGGCGTTTCTCGGGTTCTGTAGTCCTACGAGGAACCACTGTCAGTTCGTTTTGTTCACCACTTCGTCCCTTATATATACAGGGGTATTAATTTTAATTTTGTTATGTGTTAATCCAGGTCCTTATCTGTCTACCTACCAAATTTCAGTAAGATCCGTTCAGTAGTTTTTGCGTGAAAGAGTAACAAACATACATCCATACATTCTTAAAAACTTTCGCGTTTATATAATTAGTAGTATTTTTGGGGAACCCTACACTTTACGTGCGGTGCAGTCCAACATACATGGGACCGGATTTTTAAATTTATCAATTAAATTAGCTACATAAACCGGTTTTTAGAGTCCCAGTAGTCCCACTTAATTGGAAACTACGCAATCTCACGTTACACCCTAGACACTTGGCGAATGAGAGTTAGGCCGAAATAATTGACGGTTCACAAAAACTAAAAAATACACTTTAATGGCAAACCAAACTACTTAATTATTATTATTTTTCACTTTTTTTGATTTTTGATTTAATGCGAAATGTGAAATCACGTCAAGGATTCCGTTATAGACATAACTACATAGATGATGTTGATGATAAGTGAGCTTTCTCCAGAACCTTCGAGAACTATGTCGGGCTATGCTTATTAGTAGCCTATATCACTAACCATCATCACATTAGCTCATATAAGTCCCCACCAAGGGGCTCGAGCCTACCCTGAACTAAGGCGATCGGGCCTTAGTCGACCACGCGGGCCCAGTGCGGGTTGGTCGACTTCACACACAACCTGCGCGAGTTTCTCCGCAGGCGTGTGCAGGTTTCCTCACGATGTTTTCTTTCACCGTAAGAGCGTCGGATAAACGTACATATGAAATCTAAATTCGAAATCACATTGGTATGTGGCAGGATTCGAACCACGACCTCCCGGACAGGAGGCGGCGGCCCTAGCCGTTACGCCACCCACGTAAAAACTAACCATACCCTCAACTATTTCTACGCAAAAAACTCGTCATTCTACTCTTCGTCAAAAACGATCACTCGCAGGCAAAAGCTAGTTTATAATACAAATTAGTAAGGATTATTTTTATATAGTTCGTCAAAAAATAATACATAAATAATACAACATTAACTGGGGCTTTTACTCATCAAATTGAACAACTTTTGTTCTACAAGTTTTCTGAACTCGCAAAAAATTGTTGAATTAACTCAACGATCAGCTGATCGACCAATTTTTGTATGAAGTGACTTTTTTTTTTGCGAATGTGACTGTGGGTTCCTTCGAGAAAGTTGTTCAGTATGATGAGTAGATTCCCCAGTTAACGGGTTCTACACCAATTTTTTTACAACCTGTATGGCGAAAGGTATTTTGTTCCAACCGGGTGTCCCACGACACCTTTTGAGCTTTTTTTGGCTAGATTGTTATCAGTTCTGTGTAAGTATACTTAATGGTTAAGTAATAATTTTTGAAGAACCTAAAAAAAAAATTGAAACAAGTTTTATTTAAAAAGAATTTCAATTATTTCGTATTCTTCTCAGCAAACCCTTTCATTTGATACCCATATCATGGCGGTGCAAAAAAAAAACTGGTCCGTCATCTTCAATCGGAAACCGGGAAGTGGTTCTAATTTAGCTTTCAAGATTTGTCCTCAACTAACTAACACTGCAAGTTAATATAAAGCTTGTAATAAGGAATAAAATTAATTAAAATCTTAAGCACCAGCTGCAATGGGCACATTTGAATATAATCATTTTGGTACTGTTGGTACAAAAGTTCAGATCAAATATTAGGGGTTTAAGTATGAAATTGCCGATTGGGTAAAAAAAATTAAAGAAGAAATTAATATTAAGAAAAACAGTTATTAAAACAAAATTTATTTTCAAAATAGCATTAAACTATTAGAAATTAAATAGTGGTAAATGTGTGCCTATTGTTTAGATATTTTGAGAGCACGGTGGCTTTAACCCCATGAAGTCGGGTTTTTTTCACCTGAAAAAATTGCCTATTATTGTGGCAAAAACTACACATTTTTAATTTTAAAGCTCTAGATTTCTCGCAGCAGTTTCTTCGTTACTAATGTCATATTTATTTAGGAATACCCTGCATAAGATTTCGTCACTTTCCGGAAAATTCAAAAAAATTAACTAGTCTAAAAGATTGCTCGATCTGACCACAAGGAAAACGCCTTTGTTCCATTCAACGGTACATAGCTCGGGATTGGAACATGAAAGACATGCCACTAGTTACTAATAAAAGACCAAAAGTAGTGTCACCATAAGGTCAATAATAAAAAAACAATAACTTTTTTTTCAATAAAAAATTGCCACTGAACTTCAAAAACTGAATTGGCAATTTCATACTTAAACCCCTATTATTATATTTGATCAGAGAACAAAAGAAAAAACATTTAATAGGTATAAATAGCTGAAAAGATAGTTTTAGTTAGCTGCTCGTGAGAATATTGTCTAGACAGAATTAATGTCTGGTTTTAATGTGGGGTTTATTTTTAGGCTTCTTTTGATATACTGTTGGAAAATTATTGTAGTCTGAAAGGATGTTTTCTGGGAAGTTCATCAAATGAAAGACCGTCTCCAACTAATTCAATGATCGGACTGGTTCTTTTTTTCTGAAGCTTTGCTAGCTAATGATTGTGTGATAATGGTAATTCAGTCAAAAGACATCCACTGCTGGACATAGGCCTCCCCCAATATGGGGGGAGGGTTGCCGTAATTGTCATGCTTTGCAGGAAGGTTGGCGATCGCAGAGTGCAGTGTGGTGGCACATTAAGGGAAAGGAGGCTGCTGTCTATTCTTCAGTTTCTTCCCTTAGTTGCCTCTTACGATACCCTCGGCACACCCCGGACACTTCATACTTGGAAATGACCTTTCCAAAAATGAAACGCGAAAACAAAAAAAATTACGGCGAAATCCTATACGTTCGAGAACCAAATGGTAACCAATCTGTATCAATCAGGGTGAGGGGAGATCGAAATCGGCAATGCGGCAGGGAGTGTCCATAATATATTAGTACTAATATATATACTTTGGCCTCGGGAAGCGATAGGGTGGTGCTATTCAAAGACCGCACCTCAGGCCACTGTCTGGAGCTTTATTTGGCTGGAATTCTAAGTTGATTTATACGAAATTGAAATAATAAGCCAATTCAAAGACTAATAAAAGGGAAATCTACTAGTAAGTACGACCGTAAGGGTAAAGTTCGACTTACTCGTAAGGTTAAAGTTAATTTAATACAATTTACGTAGCCAGGTAAAGGTAATCTTTTTTTTTTATCCACAAGTGGTAAGCCCTTGGCAAAATCTCACCTAAGTTTTTTTTATTCACAATTGGTAAACCCTTGACGACATCTCACCTGGTGGTAAGTGACGATGTTGCCGAAGATGGAAGCGGGCTTACCAAGATTCCCCAACGCAATGGGGAACTGGCTATCTTATCTTCATGCCAGAACACACCAATGATATCAACATTGATATTTGGCGGCAAGACTTAGATAAGATGATGGTAGCTAGCCAGGCGGGCTTAGAAAATGCCCTTCCACCAATCAATTAGAGTCTTACAATTGACCCCGCTGGGAATCTAACCCGCGACCTCCGGTGTAAAGCCAGTGAACTTTTCCTCTGGGCTACGGAGGCGGTAATGGTAAATGACATTGATGCCGTATATAGAACTAGGCTTACCAAGATCCCTCAAGGCATTAGGGAACTGGCTATCTCATCTTCATGCCGGAACACATCAATGCTATTAACATGGCGGCAAGACTTTGATATGGTGTTAGGCACCTGCCTAGGCAGGCTTAGAAAATGCCCTACCATGTTAGACCCCGCCAAAGCCTGTGGTGAAATAGAATTCGCGACCTTGTGGATGTGAAGCGAGTGGAGTCAACTGCGCCAAAGAGGCGGGTAGAGTCCAGTTTGTCCAGCAGTGGACGCCTTTCGGCTGATGATGAAGATGATGATTAAATAGAAAATCTAGACGTTATGGGTTGTTAACAAAAATATAAAATCGCGCTTTTTAATTGTATGTCTTTACCCATTAGATCCCCCAAGGATTTCCACGACGACAGTCCTGCGCGGCTCGCATCCAGCGGCTTCCCGCGACCTTCACCCGGTCGTCGGTCTACCGTGTGGGAGGCCTGCCTACGCTACGTCTTCCGGTGCGCGGTCGTCACTCGAGACCTTTGGTCCAGCAGTGGACGTCTTTCTGCTGATATGATGATGATCCATTTACTACTTATGTATACCTGGGACAAAGAGTCCAGTTAGGTAGGTCCAATTTCTAGAAAGAGATCAATCGACGAATCCATTGTAGTCTGAAAGGATGTTTTCTGGGAGGTTTATCACATGAAAGACCGTCTCCAAATAATTCAATGATCGGACTGTTTACATACACCCCAAACACATTACCATCCTGTGCAGTCGGGTAAAATAAGTTTGTGGAGAATTTTGCCACAAGTTTTCCACAAAACAACTGTTATTCTAACATTGAAAAAAAAAAGCCAAATCGGTCTAGACTTTCTTAAGTGATGCGCTGGACCGGTCGTTGTGGAAATCCTTAGGGGAGGTCTTTGTCCAGCAGTGGACGTCTTTCGGCTGACATGGTCCATTAACTAGCTAGCGGTAAGTAGAGTGGATAGGTTGGATTTTTTTATTTAAAAATCAAAACCCGACTACTCCAAATGTATCCTATGTGACTCAGGGCATAGATGAGATACTGTTACTTCGTAACTCAGGGGTTCAATACGAACCTAACGACACCTCCCACTCCGAAATCGATCAAGCCGTTTAGGCAACACGCTAAGCTAAAGAAACAGACAAACATATATACTAACATACATACATACACCCCAAACACATTACCGTCTTGTGCAGTCGGGTAAAATAAGTTTGTGGAGAATTTTGCCACATCGTCACTTACCACCAGGTGACATGTTGTCAAGGGTTTACCAATGGTGAATAAAAAAAAAAAGTTTTCCACAAAACTACTGTTATTTATTACTAACATTGAAAAAAAAAGCCAAATCGGTCTAGACTTTCTGAAGTGATGCGCTTACCAACGAAAATCATTTTATTTTTATTTATATGTATAAATAATGAAACATATTTTTACTTTGATACTTATTTTTATTTCTAGCGCCAATTACAATACACGTCTGTCGCTTAATGTTTTATTGAAGCAAACATTTCAAATATTCCATGAATGGGTCTATATAAAGGCCAGGTTTGTTCAGGGATTAAAGCTGAATGGGGCTGTCCCCTGGCAACCCCCCTGGTGTGGAAAATAGGGCATTGTGTCGCTCGTGACGTTGCAGTGACGTCACTGTTCTCAGTAGGTGATCACGAAATTGGGTCAGGACTCCGGACATTGGGTGTAAGTAACACAATGAGCACCCAATCAAACTAAATTAATCCAATGTAAAAATTGGCCAATTGAATGTCGGACCCACGCGTAAAGTAGGGTTCCTGGCAGTTTAAAAAAACTAAAAAATACGCTTTAGTGGCATACCGAAATAATTCTTTTTTTTGTATGTATGAATTTTTTTTTACACGTTTTGTAGTGGGTGAAAATCACTTTCAAAGATTCTGTTACAGAAATGCTGGAAGATCTGAGGAATGACGCAGACATGGAAAGGGAGCGCAGAGGGTTGTCGGTCAGGAGCAATACGATTGCCCGCAGGTTTGCTCGTTGTTCAACACGTTAACCCTTTCTAAGGCGTACTGTGTGACGTTTTATATGAGCAGCCTGTGGATGTCTTATACCCGAAGGTGCAACAATCATTGCAGCGAGGTTAAAAAAAAATAAAAATATTTTATTGCACCAAAAAGAGACTTATAGCTAAAGCACAGAAGTATCCCTAGTCCCTACACTATAGGATTCCCTGTGTTGTGGGTAACCAGTCTCTGCCCTAATTTAAGAATAAAAAGTAAGTTTTAATGCTTTAATCTCGTCTATTAAAAAAAATGTGGGTAGATATACAATTATAATTAGTGTCCAGTCTTTTGTTAACTTGCATACCTACGTGATATTGAGGCACGACATACTATAACAACAAAAGGTTTCGCTGCCGCTGCTTTAAAAGTTTGACTCGCACTTTGTGAAGCACTAAGTAGGACTTTAAGCAGTGTTTGGGAGCATTTTATGTATTCTCATAAAGACAACAGTCATTTACATGTGAAAATATAACTAACTAACTTTTGCCAGTGGCTTCGCTCGCGTGAACATAGTTTATATGACTGTCTCCGAGGGTGCGCAGTGTGTTACGGCTCGCGAGCTTGGAAAAAAGTAACCTATATGTTAATCCAGGTCTTAATCTAACCAAAACCTACCAAATTTTATCTAAATACGTTTGTAGGGACACAGTAATGTCAGCGCTTTTTATAGCAAGGCGAGGCTCGCCCGTTTCACACACAGAGCCGGCAGTTGCCTCCCGTCCGCGCCCAAGTTAACCAGTGACCAAGTACTCTGATGTATAACTAGTAATATCTAGTAGAACTAAAGCAAACATTTTATTTGTGTAACAATACAAGGTAAAAACGTAAATCCTGTTTCACTGAACACCCTCCTCTGACCCTAAGGAGTGATATAATTCGTTAGGTAGATACGGACCTAAGATCTACATACGTACGGACAGAGTGTTTATACCGTACAGTCAGTGTCTACATCAACAACCCCACACGTTCAATAGTTTTTGTGTGAAAGAGTAAAAAAAACATCCATACATACAAACTTTCGCGTTTAGAATATTATTAGGATTATACTTACTTAAAAGTATATTGTAAATATCTCGTATTACTAAATAAAACGTTAAGAACACGTGCGAGTCAGAACCGCACACAAAGGGTTAAACCATCATACTACATGGCGCTAGTTTTTTCACGTTAAAAAAAACACGCTTTTTGTATGGAGACCCCCTCATTTTTTCACTTTTTCTATTTTTTAGTATTTGTTGTTATAGCGGCAACAGAAATACATCATCTGTGAAAATTTTAACTGTATAGCTATCACGGTTCATGAAATACAGCCTGGTGACAGACAGACTGACGGACGGACAGCGGAATCTTAGTAACAGGGTCCCGTTTTTACCCTTTAGGTACGGAACCCTAAAAAGCGACTACAACCACAAAATTGTTGTGTTAAACCGACAACATATTTTTCCAGTGATTGGTACACACTTAACAGTCCATTTGTTGGAAACCACTGAACCGATTTTGATCCGCGGCTTAGCTCAGACTCTATTAGTACTAGAAAGTTGTAATTTGCATGGGTATACACACATATTAATCACGCCGACAAAGTAGTACATTAAAATCTAATAAAAAAAAATATGGTCCTCCCTTACATGTAAAGAGCGGGTGATTTTTTTATTGATGAAGTACCCTATCGGTGGAGTATCGTTAAATAGGTCTTTCAAAAATACTGAGGGTTTGTTTAATAAAAATTTACACTAGTTTTCAGGAGACCATACAGACACATTTGGCGGCATTGGATCCAAGGCCATGTTTAGCAGCGTAAGCTTCACAGATAGGGTTTGCCTGATGGTATGACGGATCGGTAAACTTAAATGGCAGTATACGGGGCACATAGTTAGTCGGAGAGACGGCCGTTGGGACAGTTAAATTCTCGAAAGGTGACCGCGCACCGGAAAACGGAGCGCGGATAGGCCTCCCACACGGTGGACCAACGACCTGATGAAGGTCGCCACTGGATGAGGGCAACGTAGGACCGGTCATCGTATAAACCCTTGGGGGAGGCCTTTGTCTAGCAGTCTTTAGCTGATATGATGATAATGATTAGGTCGACAACCCGTCCTGCTGAGCGTACACTACCACAGATGATTCTATTACACTATTACGACACAACTTTCCAAGTCGCGTTCTCTTGGCTTGGTAGTTGGGCCATGTGCTTAAATTTTCCTAGGGGATTCGCAGATAGACCTCTTTTCAGGAAAAACCAAAATTACAATTTTTACTACAAATTTTCGCATTGTCACGTAACATGAAAATGTAGGGCACATCGGCTCCTCCGTCAGGTGAAATAGTGGTTATGTAAAAGAGTAGCAAAGAAAGCGATGATAAGCCACGTGCCGAAAGAGGTCTGTATTCAAGTCGGCTGTTTGCATTCATCAGTGTTGAGATGAGCTCGGAATGAGGTCTCGGCAAATATCGCGGGGTACACGTTGCTGGCGCACTTCGCTTTAAAACAAAAGAATATTTGAACAAATGGCACTAAAATTGGTCAGCGATTTTTTTACAATAAAATAAGATAGAATGGCTTTATAAGTAAGTATACAATTTAATCATACATGGGCTCTGTTCAAAACATTAACATACTTAATTATTTTTTTTCACATTATTAGTCCTTGACTCCTTCAAGTACTTCACTCCTCTATTCACACACTTTTCCCAGCGGAGTTTCCTCTTTCCGAATGAGTCCTGTCTCGTCAAGGGATGACATGATTGCAATTTAGGATATAATAATATCTCAAGGTGCCAGAACTGGTGAGTAGGGAGGTTGAAGGAGGACAGTCATTTGATGGTTGCCACAAAACTGGCGAATTAACAAGGCTGCGTGAGCTGGCACGTTATCATGGTGAAGCAACAGTGAGTTGTCTCGCCACAACTCTGGTCTCTTTTTTAACCGACTTCAAAAAAAAGGAGGAGGTTTCTCAATTTGATCGTATATATTTTTTATTTTTTTTATGTGTGTTCGCGGATAACTTCGTCGTTTATGAACCGATTTTGATGATTCTTTTTTTGTTCGAAAGGAGATATCCCAAAGGTGGTACCATGATAAGGAAACCAGGATCTGATGATGGCATCCCAGATAAATTGACGGGAAACTTCGAAAATCTTAGTGGCGACTAGTGCGTTTGAAGTCAGTTTCTTTGTTTAATTTAAAACACCTTCGTAGTAGTGACAGTTGACTGTTTGACTATAAGGCAAAAATTCAAAATGTTAAATTTCATTAAAATCTAAAAAGAAATGGGAACTATCACGTAACTAATTAGTAATCTGTGCTATCACCTTGACACTGGATCGAGTCTGTCGTGCTCTTTTAGGGTTCCATACCTCAAAAGTTAAAAATGGAATCATTATAGAATCACCCGTGTGTCTGTCTGTCCGACCGTTTGTCACAGCCAATTTGATCGGAAACTACTGGAGCGATCGAGTTGAAATTTGGTACACACATGCAAGTCAGTGACCCAAAGACGTTGTTACGTAAATAAATGAATTTCAAATATAGGGGCTACTTTTAACCCCCCCCCCCCCTTATCACGAAACTACTGGGCCTAAAATCTTGAAAAAATCACAGTATATGAGTTGTAATGCTTACATTACAGGAAAAGCTATGATAAAATCTAAAGTCCTTCCTTGCCAAAGGAAAAAAATAATTTCTTTACCAGAATGAATAGGTAGACCCCCTATTGACCTAGAGCAAAGTATGTACTAAGAGGTCTTGTTCTGTTGATAATTAAAGTTTTGGTGCGGCACCCTGTTTGTGTGACACATCCGAGTCGCACTTAGCCCGTTTTTTTCGCCACAAACGCTGAAACACCTTGCACTCAAATAACAATAACGCGGGAAAGAAGTGAGGTATCAACAATTCGTAAAGAATTAAAGAGCAGTTAACGGGAGAAATTATGAAGAACACATTGTTGCCAGCCACACGACGCGACGATTCGATACTTCGTTGCCGCGCAATTTAAAAAGTTTGTATTTTTTAACAGTCCAGCCAGATACAGTATCACGCACAAAAATAATTAAAGAAATAATAATGGGAAAATAGACAAGAACTTCATACATTTTAGGGCTTCCGATTTAGGGTAAGATGGACAGTTACAGTACCCAGCGTTTAACTATGGGAATATCGATTCTGTCCCTTATCGCAGACAGGAGACTAATGTTGCCGCGTTCACGGTGATTTAGGAAGGCAACTCTATTTCGTCTTAATCATCATATCAGCCGAAAAACGCCCAATGCTGGACAAAGGCCTTCGTCTTAGCGAGTACAAATTCGATTGGTGCAAAAGCTGGTGAAAGGATAGAGGAAGTTTTTATTGCACCTTTTTAGGGTTCTGTAGTCAACAAGGAACCCTTATAGTTTCGCCATGTCTGTCTGTCCGTCTGTCTGTCTGCGGCTTAGCTCAGAGACTATTAGTACTTTAGAAAGCTGTAATTTGGCACGACAAAGTGGTACAATATAAATTTGGAAAATAAATATATTTTAGGGTACCTACCTCCCTTTGCCTATAAGTGGGGGGTGTTTTTTTTGTGAATTAGAGGCGGTAACGTACCCTATCGTGTGGGGTATCGTTGAGTAGGTTTTGCTAAAACCATTTTTCGATTAAGGGATCCGTTTGCGAAGTATTAAACTTTAAAGTGATAATTTTTGTTAGAGCAAGTGCCCCCTTTCCCCTCCTACCAACTAAGCTATTTCGGGATATATGAAAAAAAATATACATAGTAGGACATATAATCAATTTGAAAGGAAAACTATCACAGCTAAGTAGGCTTTCTTAGCCACTGATTTGCGCATCCACATTTGGCGCAACTGTTCCACCATCATCATATCAGCCGAAGGACGTCCACTGCTGGACATAGGCCTCCCCCCAAGGATTTCCACGACGACCGGTTCTGGTTAATTGTGATAAAGTTTAAATTTATGTAGATCAAAGTCAGTCTTCCATACATCTGGGCCCTACCCTTATGCTGCTACTGATTACTGTTGTATAATGAATGAATGACTTATCATATAATCGATAGATACTGCACCTTCCATGTGTTGCGATTGCATGGATATCTGTTGCATGGGGTTCAAGCCCAGTGTTTACATTAGTACTGCTAGTTAATCTGTGGTTTAACCAACATTTTAAAAAAGATATACAAAAAAATCTCTACCATAGCTCCCCAATATTTTACTGTCGGCGATTCTCTACCCTAATATTTTTATTAAGTTGGTGCCCCTGGTATAATTCGGCCGAAATTTGATTACCTACTTTTGTTCTACCATTTTTTAGACAAAACTAACAATTTGCATACGAATTACGAACACAAAGTTGATTTACTGTAAAGGATCCTGACAAATAAGTTGACCTTGAGTGTGCAGAAGTTGATATTAGGAATGAAAAGATAGTACAAAAGAAAGATATTGTTGGAGATACATTTTATTAAAATTAGAAACATGACTGCATAAATGATTTATATTATGAATTACTACATGAACTATATTGACAACTCGCACTCCCAAAAAACAATTAAACTCCTTCTGGTTTCATAGGGTAAAACACAGCCAGTGTGAAGAAATACATAACAAATACAAAAGTAGAAATACTGCACTCCTTGTTATAGTTTAGGGTAAAAATTGGGAAAGTGTAAAGAAATACCTACCAAATACAAGTAGACATATTGAAGATACCATAAATAGTTCTGTAAGTACTTCCAGTCTACAATATTTTAATCAAATTAAAACAAAAGAAAAACTATCGCCTGCATATTGCTAGTGACATTGGCCTTCTATAAACACATAATCAATACACAGTATTAAAACGATATTGTAAATAAATTAAGGCATATACTCACGTTATTTTCTAGGAAACACGAAAGTTGCAATCGAGCCACTAAATCTTAGCACTGAGGATGGTTTAACAACAGGGATTTCAGGGAAAATTACCGGAAAACACTACTAAAACAAAACAAAAAACACACCCAGCCGACCGCCCATTTTGTTTCTGTCAAAAATTTTAAATTAGATATACTATACAGACCATACAGACAGTCTTCCAAAACCAATGAACGAAGTCTCAACCTCTTGGGTCCATAAAATGGCCGACACGATAATCTACGACCGAATAACGTGTAACATCATAATGCTCGGCCGATAACTCATGTACTGGACTTGAATGATGATTATTCAGACATCGAAATATTGGACTTCCAAGTACTAAGGCTGATGGAGTACAAATATTTCAGCATATCACTTTTTTAATTACTTGAATCGATCCAGAATCCAGATATGACAAAATCAAAAAAAAAAAGTATGTTTTTTTTTCTTTCAAAACGCACTCGGCTTGTCATGAACCATTTGTGACGTCATAGGTTCCGACCAACCAGTCAGTTGGCCGGCGGCTAGCGACTCTCGAGTACATTCAGATCGTTTCGTTGCGATAAGTGTGTTACTGAACTTTAGTAGTCTCTATTTATTTTAAATTTAATATTAAGTTTCATTATTAATTTCAAAGTACAGTAATTGTCTTATAGTATGGAAATCAGTTATTTTAAAGCACAATCAGACAATTTACCGTAGAAAACTTTTTAGAAACAAAATGGGCGGTCGGCTGGGTGTGTTTTTTGTTTTGTTTTAGTAGTGTTTTCCGGTAATTTTCCCTGAAATCCCTGTTGTTAAACCATCCTCAGTGCTAAGATTTAGTGGCTCGGTTGCAACTTTCGTGTTTCCTAGAAAATAACGTGAGTATATGCCTTAATTAAGAATAAGAATATTTTAAACTACTTTAGAATTCCGGCAGAGATACCGTCCCAACCCACGTCAATAATATGTAATATTATCATAATAGTTAACTCATTACTCAGTCTTTATTTTCACATCCTCGGCAACACTTGAGTATCCGTGCACCAACGCACTCGCTTGGACGTCATGCGGCGGGCAAAGCAACGTCGACTCTGATTCACACACTGATTCGTAAAAGACTCTGTACTGTAAATACTTCCCAGAAGACAAAGTCAACAATCTAGTCTAAAAAGTGTCCTTGATGTTATCGGGCAAGACCACGTGTTTGCAAAACTTACAGAGTCTTGTCGGCCTATTAAGCTTTACCAGTTTCGTAATTCCAAGGGGCAGGCTTTATTTTCGAGGTCTCCTCATTTTTCTGAACTCCCTTCTGAACAAGCTAGCCAAAAAACCGATGAGCCTACCGGAAAAGTGTGAAGACGGAGTTGAGATGGTGGCTTCGGAATTGCCGGCTCACTTCTCCAATCCACCTACCTGAAATGACTCATTTTCTAGTAAAGGATGCATCCGACTTGGCATGGGGAGCACAGCTAGACAAATGCCCTATATCGGGAGCATGGACCGCTTCAGAACAACACCTTCATTGCAACATGTAGGAAATGCTAGCAATTCTTAAGGTTTTAGAAATGCACCACCACCTTCTGAGACAATACACGACCCTTGTACAGTGCGACAATCGCTCAGAAGTTGCTTACCAGCGGAAGGAAGGCGAGATAAAGTCCATGCAATTACTAGAGCTTACAACCAGAATTTCTCAGGTTATGGATCAACATTGGGCAAAAATCACAGCATACCATATCCCTGGCATGTACAATGGCCATGCAGATCATATATCACGTCTCAGATCGCCACTAGAGTGGCATTTACTACCTTATTGTATGACAAAAATCTTCCATAAATTCGGCGTTCCAATAATCGACGCCACGTCGAATCGAGCGCATGGGGTGATGAATTACGTCTCATTGAATCAGAACGACAACTCAGCACTGTACCATGATAAGATAAGATAAGATAACATTTATTCGACAAAAATACACACAGACAAAATAAAAATAACAAAAAAGGTACAAATAACACAAAAAAAGTAGAAAAATATGAGTACGCTACAGTTGTGAACATTCTATGTGCACTTTGCCGAACCGTCGTAGACGAGAGGGAATGTACCAACATGTCAATGTCTGAGCCTCGTTTACATAATATGGAAGGTCCATTTACACATTCTCTTGAGTGGCGAGACGAGTTGTCACTACTGCTACGTCTATCGTCTGACCTGGCCGACTACCCTCCGTTTTCTAACTAACGAATCGTAGTAATTGTACTTTTATACCATGGTCTTTCTTTCGTAACTATCAGATCCGTCAACTAGGGGAGGAAGGTGGCAAAAAGCCCCGCAGCGGGAGTCTCTTGGACAGTATTATCTCTAACCTAATGAGGCTGTTACCGCTCACTCAAAATAATCCTTGCCTCTACCAAAGATTACCTATTATCACGTATTATATTATTTGATCATATGTGTAGAGTGTAGACATAGCGCATAAATCCTTGACAAATGACAATGTTTTATACTTGAATTATCATGTTAAGTATTTCTGACCGGCCATTCTCGTGTTGAATAATAACGTGTCGCGTATTATTGTCTCCCAACAACTCAAGTCCGTTTTTTAAGAATATATTAACGCCTCTTAGTACAAGACTTTATGAGACAGTTTTCATTTCATTTTTGATTTGGAATGCTAGTGCAGCTGGTGCATTATAATCTTCTCTGGAGTTCTTGAAAACATTTACAGCAGTCATTCTTAGGTGGAACCCCTGGTCTATAAACTACACCTAGCGCAAGTCGGGTCTTCACATACTTTATTTTATTTTCTTCTCTACATTGTTCACGTGCACCAGACGATTTTCTGATATACGAAGCGCTTCTTAATACAAAATTCTGGCAGAAAACAATGCAAAAACAATAAAACAAAACTACAAATACTTTCACCACAAATTCCTCCAAAAAACTCTCATAGAGGATTGTAATATTTGTGATTCAAAAAAACATTTTTACTTTGAGACGTTTGCACTCAGTCAGAACAAAAGCTAGGTTTATATGTTTTTATATTTCAATAAAATTAACAAGTTCAATTTTTAAATTGTCGTTCAGTGTTTTCATATAAAATTAATTTCAACCATTTTTTTTTGTTAAATGCGTACTAAATAATGAAAATGTCTAAGTAACTTATAAAATATAAGCTGTCGCCCTACTGATAAGGACAGAGGGCTCCCATGGCGCTATATTCTTCAAACCGAGTAACATTCCAGTTACGTAGTATGTAAATTCCTTAACCACTTACTGCATAGCGCCCTCTCCAGCACATCAAAGTTTTGGGGAATAATTTAAATGTTTTTTGGTTTTTGTGGCAATAACCCTCATAGTTGACCACCGGAAACATACTTTTATTCATAATATGAACCATAACACAGCACTAGCAAAAAAAGGAAAGTCCGTTTGAATCCAAACCAAAGGAAGTAAGTCACTACTTTTAAGAGACGGGAGTGCCAAAACTAAAAGTATGAAAGTGGAAGTGCCAGTACATACCAACATAATAGCTGTAACTAATGTCAACGTAGTGGTTCTATCCTTTTACATATAACGCTAACATGAAAAAAAAGTGATGTTACAATTACATGTATTTAATTAACGATATTTGTCGATATTTTGGCGTTTGTAGCGATTCACTCCGTCACCAGCATTGAACTATAAAAATAACCAATAATAAAAGTAGTTTAGATCATTCAACGTATTTTATTTCCATTAAACAACAAGGAATTATTTATTTGACATAATGTAATGTTACATCGGATTGTTACGGTTTGCTTATAAAAGGTTTATTTATTCCAGGTTTGAAATTTTGTACTAAGAACATAAATTATGGTCCGCTTCTTTTAAAAAAGGGTCAGTTTCTTTAACCTCCAGGTTGGAAGTCCTGTAATAAGAAAACAGTTATAGATAGTCATTACATTAGTGACTAATAATTAGGGTGTAACTTAAAGGTGCAGTGATACTTTGAGGTGGGCTTGTACTCATCAAACTCAACAACTTTTGTTTTATAACTTTGCTAAAATCGCAATTATTAATTTTAGATTTTTCATACAAATCTGTCAGCTGATTGACTGGTTTTTTTATGAAAAACCAAAAAAAATATTTGCGATTTAAACAAAGTTGTTGAATAAAAAATTGATAACAAGCCTACCTAAAAGTATTACTGCACCTTTATGTTACACATTGTATAAGGATGTATTTTATTTGACATCTTTTAACGTTACGATCGATTTTTACGATTCGCTTATAAAAGAGTCACTTTAATTACTCCAGGTTTAAATTTCTGTCCTCAGAACGTGAGTCTTCATCCGATTCTTTTGTAAAAAGGTTAGTTTCTTTTAACTCCAAATTAAAGTTCTGTAACACAAAGAAAACAATTATAGCTGGTCATCATCATCATCATCATCATCATATCAGCCGAAGGACGTCCACTGCTGGACATAGGCCTCCCCCAAGGATTTCCACGACGACCGGTTCTGCGCTGCCCGCATCCAGCGGCTTCCCGCGACCTTCACCAGGTCATCGGTCCACCGAGTGGGAGGCCTGCCTATACTACGCTTTCCGGTGCGTGGTCGCCACTCGAGAACTTTACTGCCCCATCGGCCATCTGTTCTACGAACAATGTGCCCCGCCCACTGCCACTTAAGTTTAGCAATTCTGAGAGCTATGTCGGTTACTTTGGTTCTCCTACGGATCTCCTCGTTTCTGATTCGATCACGCAGAGAGTCTCCGAGCATAGCACGCTCCATTGCCCTTTGGGTGACCTTGAGCCTTCTTATGAGGCACATAGTAAGCGACCATGTCTCAATTCCGTATGTCATCACTGGCAACACACACTGGTCGAAGAACTTGGTCTTAAGACACTGCGGTATCTGGGACGTAAAGATATTGCGAAGCTTCCCGAACGCTGCCTAAGTTGGACCTACCTTACTGGACTGTTTGTTCCAGGTATACATATTCGGTAATAACTTCGAGTGTAGAGCCTCCAACCTTCAGAGGAGTAGGTATGACACGGACGTTTGACATAATTTTCGTCTTGTCCATGTTCATTCTAAGACCCACTTGTTGAGAGGCGCTACTGAGGCCATCGAGCATTGTGCCTAAGTCATCCATAGTCTCAACCATGGCCACAATATCGTCAGCGAATCGAAGGTGGGTGATGTACTCGCCGTTGATATTGATGCCGAGTGCACCCCAGTCCAAAAGCTTGGAAACATCTTCCAGGGCGGCGGTGAACAGTTTCGGAGATATAACGTCTCCCTGTCTCACCCATCGCTGCAG
Organism: Coleophora flavipennella; assembly: GCA_947284805.1. Taxonomy (NCBI): domain Eukaryota; kingdom Metazoa; phylum Arthropoda; class Insecta; order Lepidoptera; family Coleophoridae; genus Coleophora; species Coleophora flavipennella. The sequence goes on from OX369307.1 coordinate 4,556,207, forward strand.
CTGGATAGTTTCGGAGTTTTGATCCTGGAGGCGAACCGACATGGTGGCGTTTTCATACAGATACTTCAACACCTCGATGTATCGATGGTCAATTTGGCACCGCTGGAGAGTCTATAGCACAGCCCAGGTTTCGACTGAATCAAAGGCTTTCTAAAAGTCCACAAACGCCAAGCATAGTGGCTGATTGTACTCTTCGGTCTTCTGTATAATCTGCCGCAGCGTATGTATGTGGTCTATGGTACTAAAGCCTTTTCGGAAACCGGCTTGTTCGGGAGGTTTGAAGTCGTCAAACCTGCGTGCGAGACGATTCGTAATGACTCTCGAAAACAGTTTGTAGACGTGGCTCAGAAGTGAGATGGGTCTGTAGTTCTTCAGCAGGGCATTGTCACCCTTTTTGAAGAAAAGCACGACCACACTTATGTGCTATGCCTTAGGCGTTTGTCCCTCAAGTATAACGGAATTAAATAATTTCTGAAGAGCTTTAAGTACCGGTGTTCCACGTGCTTTCAGAAGTTCAGCCGTAATTCCATCATCACCCGGTGCCTTGTTGTTTTTAAGCTGCTTAAGAGCCATTCTAATCTCGTACAGGCTAACGTCCGGGATATCTTCGGTATAGTGTCGGGTAAGTCTAGCTCTTGGGTCTTTAGCCAGATCGCTGACAGGCAGACGTGTCGTCGTGTACAATTGTCCGTAGAACTTCTCAACTTCTTCCAGCAACTCAGCCTTAGACGATATGACCCTGCCATCCTCAGTCTTCAGCTTGGTCAGTTGGCTTTGTCCAACAGACAGATCTCTCGCGAACACTTTTCAGCCTTTGTTGTTCTCAATCGCCTCTTTAATACAATTTGTATTATAGTGGCGCAAATCGCGAGTTAGAGACTTAGAGATCTGCCTGTTTAGTAGCCGATACTGTGTAGCGTCTTCAGAGGACTGCAAAACCAATCTGCGTCTTTCTTGCATGAGATTACTGGTGAAGTCCGAGATGTTTTTGGTTCTGTTTGAACGGCGAGTTTTAAAAATCTTAGACCCGACCGTTTGGACAATTTTCAAGAACCTGTCGTTATACTCGTCTACATTCTCGCAGTCTCCTAGGCATTCGAAGCGATTGTGCAACTCGAGCTGAAAGCTCTCAGGGTTTTGGAGCTGAATGGGCGCTGGTCGGAGCGTGGACTTCATCAGTCGATATCTTTCCAGCTTGGTCTTTAGATTCAATGTGCCTCTTACCATTCGGTGATCGCATCCTGTTTTTACTTAGTTGATCACATAGACATTATTGAATATTTACCTTCTCGTCGACAAGATGAAGTCAATCTCGTTCTTCGGTACGCCATTGGGATGCAACTATGTCCACTTTCGCTGTTTAGACTTTTTGTAGAAGGAGTTCATCATAAAGAGGCCCTCCCTCTCCATAAAGTCGGCCAGCATCTGACCACGTGCATTTCTCTCTCCATATCCATATTGCCCCACTGTCAGCTCACCATCACTTCGTTTGCCCAGTTTCGCGTTAAAGTTCCCCATAACAATGGTGTATTGGGTCCGGGAGCTATTATGTAAAGCTCTAGAGATATCCTCATATAGGATCTCCACTTCGTCGTCGGAGTGTTGCGCGTTCGGTGCATATACTTGAATAACCTTCAGCGAATACCGTTTGGTAATTTGGAGAATAAGGTATGCTACCCTCGTCAAAACGCTCTCAATCCGGACCACATTGTTAATGAGGGACTTGTGGACTAGAAACCCGACACCACCCTCGGACAGTTGGTCGCCCTCCCGGAAATAGAGCAGCTTTCCGGATTTCAGAATTGTGGTGTCCTCCCCCTCTTTTCGGACTTCACACAATCCTACGATGTCCCATCGTAACCTGCTCAATGCTTCCTCGAGTTCTGTCAGCTTTACGTCGGTTCGCAGTGTGCGCGTGTTGTAGGTTGCCAGGGCCAGAGGTCTTTTGTTTTGGTAGCCTGGCATCTGCCGGGGATTCTTCGCACCCCATGCCCCGCCGTTACCTTGACCGCTACCGGAGCCAGGAATAGCGGGGCCGCAGGGGACTAGGGGCCGTTTTTTATTTGTGTTGATCATTGGGGGGTTGTTGCCGTAATCGCCACGCTTGGCAGGCGGGTTGGCGATCGCAGTGTTATTACAGAATGACTGCAAGTCACGGAATGACGCTGCTGCCCATCCTCCGGTTTGAGTCCCTTAGTCGGCTCTAACGACACCTATTGGAAGAAATCGGATGGCCCTATTCTAAGCCGGGAGCCATACGGCACTCTTACGACACCTATTGGAAGAAATAGCATGGCCCTATTCTAAGCCGGGAGCCATAGCTGGTCATTGGTGAATATTTATTATTAGTAATAAGTATGTATATGGATATATTTTATTTGACTACTTTTAACATCTCATTCGATGCTTACGATTGGCTTTTAAAAGAGCCAGTTTCCGTACTGTAGGTTTAAAGTTCTGTACTCAGAACACAAGTCTTCATCCAATTGTTTAATAAAACAGGCAGTTTCTTTAACTCCAGGTTGTAAATTCTGTAGCAAAATGAAAACAATTCAGTCGCCCGTCTACACAGGCAGTTTTACTACACTATAGTTGACACATGCGGAGCAGCGATTCAAGTAGAGGAAGTGCGGGAGACGAACGGGCAGGGTGGATTTGCACTTGACTGTCTGGAAAATAGAACATCATTTCTATTCTCTTAACTTAACGAAACCGCATGTAAATCAGCTTTTACAATAAAAATTATCGATATACTTAACTGACAAGTAAGTAGAAATACTATAGCGTAATTTGGAACAAATGAAGGTTATGTTTTATTTCAGTCGAAAAATATTTTTTTAACATGGTTATGAAGCTTTGTTATGAAAATAAATTATTTTCTGATCTTACTGATTTTCGTCTAGTGGAAATTGTGCCATAAATCTCCTTGTTTACTCCTTTGCCTCTACGTTACGGTCTGTTTTTTCTAAGGCATATTTCACAAGTAATTTTATTGATTTTACTCATTTTAGTTCTTTTAGCTTTCACTTTGTACACATAAACACTCAAAAAGTATGTAAATAAGTAAATTCATTCACTTAATGTTATTTACAAGCTTTTTCACAAGAACAAACTTCACAAGTCAAACAAAACAAACCACAGACAGCAAAGGAAATATAGACAAGACCATTGATAACATGGCGGCGAGCGAAGTATAATCCTTCTAAATTCGATAGCGGTCAGTTATCATAGTTTCAGCCAGCCTAGCGAAACTCTATAGAGAAAATTGTTTATATGAAACTGTTACGAATCAAAGCGAATATAACAACGAACTATGTTTGTCTCTTTCTACCTTGTGCAAATGTCTCTTTCTTGATCTGACAATTTTGGACTCGCTCACTGACAAATGCCATTTAGTCAGGCACCAAACAGTATCTATCGTTTTACTGCGTCGTTACGAAGATTTCTGTGTGTTTTGGTTTTTCCCATAAATACAGGCTTAAATTGTGGATACACGCTGTGTGACATCGTTAGAGTAATTAAATAGTTATCTGGGATGTAATAACAGCAATAATGAATTATAAAACTTGTGAAATCTGTGGATTGAAAGCCGGCCGGACTAACAATACAAAACGTACGTTTATGGCGAAATTTCCCTTAGTTAGATGATAAAAAGGTATTATTAATTCATTATTTTTATTCTTTAACTTGTCCTTAACCTTCTTATAAGAGATTTAATCCAAGTTTTACGAAAAATGTTGTTACCAAACCAAATGCAATAGGTATAGTGTGGACGAACTTTTATCGATAAGTAAATATCGATATTTTGATTTTTGTATTCTGGTTATTTTTAATTAGTTTGGGGCATTAAAGTTTTCTAGTGGCGACGTAGATGTAGAGTAGGCAACGACCTGGTTAAGGTCGGGGGAAGCCGCTAGATACGGGCAGCGTAGGACCGGTCATCGTGGAAATCCTTGGAGGAGGCCATTGTCCAGCATTGGACATCTTTCGACTGCTATGATGATTATTATTACGTGTATTAATTGCAGTGAATTTTTATTTCAGAATGATCCCTGCATTAATATATTAAACTTTAAAATTTCGATGTTGGAAAATAACTTCAAAAACAATGTCATAACGAAGTAGGTAAGTAATCACTAATAACACCGGTTATTATGTTCTAAGATAATATTTTGTTCCATTTTGTTTTTACTTTTTACAGCTTGGAAGCCACTCTATAAAAATAATCATCGACATTGGTTCACAATTGAGGAAGGATATCTGAGTAACCTGGCTGCAACTTCAACTTATCATGACATCACCGCTGCATTGTAGTTAGAATCAAACACTGATTAAAACAAGCTCAAGCATATATTGTTTGCTGCAAGTTCTTCAAGAGTGTGATTGTGTTCTGGTTATGTTATCTGCAACATCAGGTCTAAAATGCTGTTGTGTGGTAATTAAGTCTACATACGTGTACAAAATTTCAAAACAATCCGACGAAAAGAAGTAGAATATATTGGGTGCAAAAAATTGTGTAGGACCCGTTAACCGGGCGTTCTAATCATCATACTAAACAACTTTACCCCAAGGAACACCTAGTCAATTCTCAAAATAAATATTATTCACCCTCCATACAAAAATACACAAAATTGGTCGATCCGTTAATCGATTTGTGTGAAGTTAATTTTTTTTAGATTTCAGCATTGCCATAAAAGAAATATGTTCAGAATGACGAGTAGAAACCTCAATTAAGGGGACCTACACCAATTTCGTTACATCCTGTATATCCATGGTTGAGATCCTTGAACCAACTAGGAAAAGAGCTGATAATCTTTGAACGACTGAAACAATTTTCTAGTTGAACCCAGTCTTTTAAAGTAAAAAAACACATTAAAGTCGGTTCATCCGTTTGGGAACTAATGCCACTGACACATACAAATAAATATACAGACAGACACACAGCAAAAAATTCAAACTATTGACAACCCTCTTTTATGTCGGAGGTTAAAAATTTAATTGTGAACTTATATGAAGTAGGTTTAAAAGAAACGAAATATGTTAAATAGATTTTGAAACGCCAGAAGTAGGTAATAATGAAACTCGTAGATGTAGTTCGATGTTTATTCGGGCAGGGCGAAACTTGAAAACAGCTCATCAAGAAAATGCAGGTTGGTAATGACTCGCTCCTCTTTTTATGACTCAACGGCCGGCGACGGCCGCGCCATCTACCTCGTACTAAATCGATTGACAATTTACAGATACAAACTACAACAATAAAGTGGAGTTACAAGATTACATTGCTAGATGGCACTAATAGTACAAATCAACCTACGACAAACCAAATGTCTATCGATTATTATTTGTAACTATTTATTTATAATTTAGAAATGCTTTATTTAATTAATTCATACATAAATAACTATCTCATGGCTCATGTGCGGTTGTTGGTGGCGCTAGTGCTCGTGGAGGCTGCTAACAATTTGTAATTATCTGCAGTAAATAAAACGTTTAAATTTTACCGAGTTTTTTTATTTATGAAAATTAATTACAAAATTATTTTGCATCATATTATTCTTTTTATCGAACTTGAAACCCTTCTCTGTCATCGACATCCCATCTCTATCCTAGTCTTTATCAGTTTCTCATGTTGGCAGCAGCGTCGTATGACCAAACTGAATATAAGTAGGGCTGCCATTTTTCATTTTATTCTATTGGTATTAGTATTCGTACGCGTTCAATACAAAGCTATAATTCCTTTCTATGTATGGGAGTCCCGACTCTTAAAAACGTAGTTTATTATATTATCTTTGGTTTCAGCCAGTGGGTGGAAACTTCCATAGTCAACAAATAGTACGAAATTGTATTAACTTTGTATCCACCAAAAACGATTTAATATCACTAGTGTAGCCATTTAAATGAGTAGGAAAATTTATGCTTGAGTACTTATCAAAATAATTATTTTTTAAGTTATCACAGTTGAATGCCATCTATAAAATGATATGTTTTTTAAATAAAATCACAGAAATATTTAAAACACCATAGTTCTTTCTATATGCCCATATCACGTTACATTTGTGACTTTTTGGGAATCAACTGTTTGCAACACCAATAAAATGACGCATGTTTGAAATAGTTTGGTACATAAAATATATCTGTTTTTATTTTTCAAAATAATATGTAAATCGTCGTTAAAAACATGTAATTGTGTTCCAGATGTTGAGTGAATCGATTAATATTTCCTCCGACACACTCAGTTTCAAAGTGAGATAGAGACTCTTTGCAGAAGTTCTAGAGAACTTGTCTTAACTTTAAGCTCAAGTCTAAAAACTTATTTTCTTATTTTATTGTTATTTTCACTGAGGCAGGACTCGTTACTAGTGTTTTATTGATGTGGTGAAACTCTCTCTTTGTTAAATATGTAAATATTTCCTCCGACACACTCAGTTTCAAAGTGAGATAGTGACTCTGCAGCAGTTCTAGATAACTTGTCTTATCTTTTAGCTCAAGTCTTAAAAACTTCTTTTCTTATTTTATTGTTATTTTCACTGAGACAGGACTCGTTACTAGTATTTTATTTGTGTGCTGAAACTCTCTCTTTGTTAAAAATGAGGGCGGGGCCTATTCGTACGGCGCAAAATCAATGTAAACACTCTAACAAAGCGAATGTAAACACTCTTGCAAAAAGAATATAAACACTCTAGAAACATTTGTTTTAATGTTGGTATACTTGTCACTAGAGTTGGAAAAACCGGAACTTTATGGATATTCATCTACGGTTCGCCCGGGTACCTGCGCTTTGTTATGCAAGGGCAAAGGAGCTACCATTGCCGCATTTGCATTCTAAAAAGTAGGATCCTTATAATATTATAAATGTGAAAATGTGTTTGTTTGTTTGTTACCTTTTCACGCTTCAACGCCTTGACCAATCTTTATGAAATTTGGCATGCAGGTAGCCTGTATCACGGGGAAGGACATAGGCAAAATAGAAAAAAAAATAAAAAAATAAATAAATATAGAAATTATAATAATCGGGAAAATAGCATAATCTCATGCAGTTCCTGAGGGAACTAAAAAAATACTCGATTGTTGTGATTTTTTGCACAGAGATGGTGGAGTAGGTGGGAAACGACATAATTTACTAATCACCCTTAAAGACAGTCATAAAAACGATGTCCACGAGGGCGGAGCCGCGGGAAAAAGCTAGTAACATATAATTTTTTAAAAACCAATCACTAAAACTACGTAAACTGCGTTTTCGCAATCCACCCTAAACGAAGGAGTCCCCCAACTCTAGTACTTCCACATCCCCCTCGAATCTAGACAGTATGATTAGATTTTGGTAGGTAAAGAAAATTTCTAATCAAAGATGACCTTATAGTTTAAATTTTGAAAATTCATTTTCTCTAAAAGGGAGGATTCACACTCCCCCCTTCTAGAGATGGATTTATCCCATTCTCCCGGATTCCCCCCCCCCCCCTCCCTTACATTTAAGGGCATTAAGTTAATGCCGTACCAGATTTAAAATAAAAAATGTAAATTAATGTTATCTATTATGGGAGCGAGGTAACCTTACCGCACTCCCCCTAAACAATACTTTTGAAAAGTAAATTTGCAAAATCTGGTAACAATATAGAGTATAGGTCATCTTTGGTAGTATATTATACATATAGTATTAAAGATGACCTTACCCACTAACTATTGAAAGATTTATAATACGTATACGTAATGTGTAGCCCCCGCCGGTGGGTTCGGTCAGGTTTGATTGAATATACCCCTCCTGTGGCAGATCTACCAGTTACGAAAGTATAAATTTATAGCTCTCGCTGCTTAGCACGCTTTCACCTCCCTACGATCCCTAGTCTTTTTTTTAAAGCAGTTGGCGCGGAAAGAGGGCAGTCCCCGCCTTCGACGACCAGCCTCAGCTGCTAAGATTCGACCGGGTACCTGAGCTTTATTACGCATGGGCGAAGGGGCTGCCATTCCCGCAGCGCCGGAGCAGTCGCATTCCTAAATCGCTAATTGGTTGAAAAGTAGCATCCTTACTGATATTATAAATGTGAAAATGTGGTTGTTTGTTAGTTAGTTTGTTTGTTTGTTACCTTTTCACGCTTCAACGCCTTGGCCAATCTTAATGAAATTTGGCATGCAGGTAGCCTGTGTCACAAGGAAGGACATAGGCTACTTTTTATCCCGTGAAAACAGCAAAGCCCGATAAAATTCCCGAGGGAACTGAAAATATACTCTTTTTTGGTTATTTAACATCACAACGGAATAATGGATTGTGTGATTTTTTGCACCGAGATAGTTGAGGGGGTGGGAATTGACACGATTTACTAATAAGCAAATCCTGACAGTTCCCGAGGGATCTGGAGAAAATCCATGTCCACGCTCGCGAGCCGCTTGCGGCTCGCGCACCGCGCACCCTCTAAGTCAGTCTCAAAAACGATGTCCACGCGGGCGAAGCCGCGGGCAAAAGCTAGTATCCTATATATTTTCAAAAATCAATATCACAAACAGTGTGCAAACTGCGTCAAGGTCATTTCATGGTCAAGGTCAGGGTCAAGGTTAGGTTAGATTCAGATTTCAGTTAGGATTAAATGACTCATTCCGAAGTCGAAGCCCCAGCTAACCGTTTCGATCTCCAACAAACCTTCGGGATCCAAGGGGGATATGGGAGTATTAGGGCGGGGAAAGCTTGAGAGTTCGACTTGAAAGTGGAAAAAAACTTGAGCGTGCGAAGCGAGCGATATTAGATTCGGTCGGATTTGATTGATGATACTATCAAGAGCCTCCCCCCCTCTCCATTGTTGACCTACAAGTCAAAATGTAGGACTCTGGCTGGTTAGGTAGGACAAGTCCACCTCCTTAAGATAGTTTTTTTTTTTCAATTGGGGGCGCGGAGGAAGGGCAGCCCACCTTCGGCGACCAGCCTCAGCCGCTACGGTTCGCCTGGGTACCTGCGTTTTATTACGCAAGGGCAAAGGAGCTGCCATTCCCGCAGTACCGGAGCAGTCGCATTCCTAAATCGCTTAAAAGTAGATGAAAAGTAGCATAACCTATAAATTTAGAAAGATCAGTATGTCGAAACCTGCGTAAACTGTGTTTCCGCAATCCATCCTGAGCAAAGGAACCCCCCACATGTTCCCAACTCTAGTACTTCCACGTCCCCCTCGGATCACGAAGGCAAGGCAATTTCGGTAGGTAATAACGAAGTTCTGGTCAAAGATTACCTTATAGTTTAAATTTTGAAAATTCATTTTCTCTAAATGTAGATCATTCACGCTCTCACCCTTCTCCCATTGGATAGGTTTATCCCACTCTCCCGGATCCTACCCCATAAATTTTCCAGGGCATTAATCTATAGCCGTACCAGATTTCTTGTCAAAGATGACCATATAGAATATTTTCAAAATTCAATTTAACTAAGGGAGGGAAATAGCGTACTTCCCCTTCTTAGTTTACATCTGGTTTACTCTCCCCCTAACCCCTCTCAACGTCCTCCCCCCGAAACCCAATACTTTTTTAAAAATATTTTTTCAAAATCTGGAAACAATGTAGTGTATACGTCATCTTTGGTAGTGTATTATATGAGACTAAAGATGACCTAACTCACCAACTTCGTTCCGAAAGATTTTTAATTAAGGGTCCGCTACAGGAAAACGTGGGGGTAAAAAATTGAAATATTGGCAGATAATCTGTCAAGGTAATTTCAATACCAAGATCAGGGTCGAGGTTACGTTCCCCAAAAAACCTTCGGGATCCGAAGGGGATGTAGGAGTATCACGGCGGGAAAAGCATGCAGGTCCGACTTGAGTGCGATATTAGTTTCAGTTAGGTTTGATTGATTATACTGTCAAGAGCCCCGCGAAGTGAGGCTCGCTCCCTTCCCCCCCCCCCCCCCCCCTGTTGCGCGTGCACCTCTCTACGTTTCCTAGTGTTTATCCGCACTCCACCCTTAATCGGCGGGCATTAATCTATTGCCCTACCTACTGTTACGTCAGTACTAATATATATACTTTGCTACTGTGTTGTGGTGCATAATACTTCGATGGTTATATGTACCGAGATATTTCGAGTTAAAAATGAGAAAACTTAATAATGATAGAGAAAGTTAAAAGACTCTTTTTCCTTTTTAACTAATTTATTGTGCCAATCGACAAGGAAACGCTTGTCCATTTTAATAACGAGCAGAAAAGAAAAAAGCATAGACATTACAGAATTTAAAAAATTCGGACCGAAGTTAGTGGGTTAGGTCATCTTTAGTTTCATATAATACACACCACCAAAGATAACATACACTAAATTGTTTGTTTTTAAAAAGTATTGAGTTTAGGGGGAGGCTGGGGAGGAGGTCCCTACGAGACCCCTTACTTCCTTTAAATAAAATTATCTGGAAACAATGCAGTGTATGTCATCTTTGGAGTGTATTATATGAGACTAAAGATGACCGAACCCTCCAACTTCGTTCCGAAAGATTTATAATAAGCGTAGCCCCCGCCAACAATTTTGATCAACAATCCTCCGGGATGCGATAGGAATGTGGGAGTATCAAGGCGGGGAAAGCATGCGGGGCTGACTTAAGGGCGGAAAACTTGACATGTCCTTAAAAGTTTAATACTTAGCACTTACTTTTACAATTCCAATAGGAACAAAGGGACAAAAGTAGGTCCGTGTTGAATCACTGACTTCACTTTTTTTTATTCACAATTGGTAAGCCCTTGGCATCATCTCACCTGATGGTAAGTGACGATGATGCCGAAGATGGAAGCAGGCTTACCTAGATTCCCCAACGCAGTACTCTTTATTATACTGGCCCAACGCAATGGAGAACTAATCACTGACTTCACTTGGCATCATCTCACCCAATCTCACCTGATGGTAAGTGACGATGATGCCGAAGATGGAAGCAGGCTTACCTAGATTCCCCAACGCAGTACTCTTTATTATACTGGCCCAACGCAATGCCCAATGGAGAACTGGATATCATTTCTTCAAGCCGGAACACATCAATGTTGTTAACACTGATGTTTGGCGGCAAGACTTAGATAAGATGGTGGTAGCTAGCCAGGCGGGCTTAGAAAATGCCCTACCACCAACCAAACCGAGTTACAAGATGACTCCACCGGGAATCGAACCCGCGACCTCCTGGTTTAAAGCGAATGGACTAACCATTACGCCACGGGGGCGGTTGGTTTAGGTGTTGAAGCGTGAAAAGGTAACAAACAAACACATTTTCGCATTTATCTTCTATATGTTTAACCAATACGCCACGGTGGTGGTTGTGGTAAAATTGTATGCACACAACTTTATACTTACACATAGGTTAATAATTTTCTTCTTCAAGATCAGGGATACAGGGATCAACCTTATACCCTATGCGGCTCACCCACCTCTCTGCTAAAATACTATGCCCATATGCCCTCAATAATTTACTTTGCAAGAGGAGCCGAAATGGGGTGTCAAAATAAGTAATAAACAAATGAAAAAATAAAAATGGGCATTTTTATTCAAATGACAAGCACTCGTAAGTAATCAATTAACAAAAGTAAAACATACAGTACATAAGTGATTCCTTGGCTTCTCAGTGCACAACGGAGATCATTTTCAACATTTGTAGTCCCTTTCTTTGTTTCGTTTTTATTCCCAACAGCATTGTAATACCACTCACAAAGATAGGTAGGTAGTTGATAATGGTAAAAGAATACAAGGAATATATACTTGGAATTCACAAAGATTGTATCAGCCGAAAGATGTCCACTGCTGGACAAAGGCCTCCCCCAAGGATTTCCACAATGACCGGTCCTGCGCTGCCCCCATCCAGAGGCTTCCAGTGGCCTTCACCAGGTCGTCGGTCAACTGAGTGGGAGGCCTGCCTATGCTACATCTCCAAGTAGTATTCACAAAGATGGCTAGTTGATAATGGTAAAAGAATACAAGGATACAATACTTGGATCTACGCCCCTAAAAGAGGAGCATCTCCTTTCATTGGTTGGAAATACATGTTACAGATCTTCATGCAGTTTGAAATTAAGGCACCATCAGTTTGAGCTTTTAAATTTAACAGAAAATGATGGATTTTTAGGTACTGGTTCGGCAAAACCTATTAGGTCCTAGTACTCTGTGGGCAGATGAAGTGGCTCACATTGACTTCCAGTTCCTCGTTTGGTTAGAATTCTGTTCTGAAAATAACAGTTCCACTCTAATGTACAATATTGTTGCTTGTTCTTGTCCACTCACAATCATTTCATTCTGCCGTTACTTACCAACACCAATTCCAGGTCCAACTTGCAGTCACACTATAAATATTATTGTTGTTGGGTGGGACGCCTGCGGGGTACAGGCGAGTGTTCATGTCTAAGTGGAATCATTACATCCTATTCCCATGGTGGTACGATGGTTACTGTGACCCCAGTGGCATCCCACCCTCAAACCTTGAACTCCTTCTACAGTACTCCGTTATGCGACTGATTTCCAGGTTGCATAGTTCCTCTTCCTTAATCCTATCGACAGTATACCTGAAATGGAAGAGAAATTTCATGTAAAATCTTAACTGTTTTCTCAGTTAAGATTTTACATGACAGAGCATTCTAAACTACTAATTTATCAAGCCGTCTGTCATACATGAAGGATGGTTTAGGCTCGAGTTATCACTGGCCCATTAGGACCATGTAGTTGAAACTTAAACACAGACAAATGAGAAAATTGCTGCTTACAGTAAGTACTTTACTGCAAGCAGCAAAGTTTAAGAGAAATTTACTACTTACACTTGCTTGCAGCAATCTGATAATTAATTACCTTAATTTATTAATTTGATGCGCCTAAAGCTGTTTGTTTGCTATTGCCACGACAGCACAGACAGATAGGCGTGTCTGGTAGGTCCGCTAAGTTGTGAAATTATTAGTAATTAGTTGTAGTAAAGTAAAACAGTTGTATTCTGTTTTTATTTTATTATCTTAGCGTCAGGGCGACTAAAGAAACCAAAGAGTATAGAAATCACTAAGTTTAATTAAAACTAATAATATCGAGACACACGGCAGTGTGTCCGCCAAGTTCGAAAAGAACAAGGCGACACCGGCCGTGAGTTTTATTACACGAACCATTTCGGGCAACTTTTGACCTACATACCAGTAACTTAAAATCTGTTTGAATTACACACTTGCGATTTCGCGTGTCTAGTAAGACCCACGCTATCACCTAAAATCCCAATTTTCATAGATACATCTTTTACCATTTTTGAGATAATGACGTCCGAAAATCACTATTTTTATAACTCACTCACTGACTGACTGACGTATCAAAATTATAGACCACTTCCACGAGTTCCACGTAACTTAGAAACTTGAAATTTGGCATCGAGGTAAGTTATTACATTAGGCGTATACAAAAAAAAAATGCGTAATTAGGGTTCCTTCCATTACCGACCACATTATAGACCATTTCCAGGTGACTTAGATACTAGTTTGGCATTTTGATTTTTTGAATTTTTACTCAATGCGCCCAATTAACCTATTTCAATTCCAAACCTCAAATTAAAAAGTCACCTGGAAGTGGTCTATATCATTATTCCCATGTGTTCTGCACCACCACTGTACGGAAAACTAATTTCGTGATTCCGACTCGCACTTGGCTGGTTTCTCTTTTTTCTTTGTATACGCCTGTTCCAATTGTTCAAAAAACTCTGGGCTTGCGCACCGAGGGATCGGTAATATCTTATATGTATGTGTATTACTTGAATAACGATAGGAAATTTGTATTAATATTTTACAAAAATTAATGATATACCTACCAACAAAATATAAATGTGAAATGGAGCCAAGTTTGATATAAAAAAATACAGCGTTCATAATGACTAGGTACCAAGTTTTATAGTGGCTCCTGAATAATGGCTATGGATATTAATTTTAGACTTCTCCAAATAATAGAGAATGTACAATGTTTTCAGTTGGTTAGAAAAATGTGTTATGTTCTGTGTGTAAAATAAAATTGGATAGTGAAAACTTGCCAAGTTACACCATGTAGTAGCACAGGACACATTTTTTTTAAGCAACTGAAAACCGCTGTACATTCCTTATTATTTGGAGAAGTCTAAAATTATTATTTCTATTTAAAGATGATTTAAGAACCACTATAGAACTTGGTACCTAACCTACCCATTCAGTCGTAATTTGTTGATATCGAACTTGGCTCCCTTTCACCTTTATGTTTTGTGAAGCTTAAAATCAACTCCGTCTGGCTAGCTGGCCGGTGTGATGACGTCACGATACTCTGTCTGGTAACCCATAGCAACCCGTGAGAATAGCCACAACAAACGTCATTAGGGTTGACTTTGGTTTGTTTCTTAGTTGTCTAAAATTGACAAAACAGCCAACATTCAGGAAAAAATATTGTAGAGTTGGAAGTTACCGATTCACAAAGAAACCACCGAAATTGGTGAAAAAATTGATATATTTTGTACCCAGAGCAACAAAAAAATTAAATTTTTATGGGTAAAAATTATCTGTGCCCCGTAGGAATAGCGGCGGGGCCTATTCGTACGGCGCAAAATCAATGTAAACACTCTAACAAAGCGAATGTAAACACTCTAACAAAGAGAATGTAAACACTCTTGCAAAAAGAATGTAAACACTCAACAAACAGTTGTTTTAATGTTGGTATACTTGTCACTAGAGCTGAAAAACCGGAACTTTAAGGACATTCATCTACGATTCGCCCGGGTTTTACAACATGCGCTTTGTTATGCAAGGGCAAAGGAGCTGCCATTGCCGCATTTGCATTCTAAAAAGTAGCATCCTTACTGATATTATAAATGTGAAAATGTGTTTGTTTGTTACCTTTTCACGCTTCAACGCCTTGACCAATCTTTATGAAATTTGGCATGCAGGTAGCCTGTGTCACGGGCGGGGAAGGACATAGGCTACTTTTTATACCGGGAAAATAGCATAATCTGATGCAGTTCCGGAGGGAACTAAAAAAATACTCGATTGTTGTGATTTTTTGCACAGAGATGGTGGAGTAGGTGGTCACGACATATTTTACTAATCACCCTTAAAGACAGTCATAAAAACGATGTCCACGCGGGCGGAGCCGCGGGAAAAAGCTACTTACATATAAATTTTTAAAAACCAATAACTAAAACTACGTAAACTGCGTTTTCGCAATCTACCCTAAACGAAGGAGTCCCCCAACTCTAGTACTTCCACATCCCCCTCGAATCCCGATAGTATGATTAGATTTTGGTAGGTAAAGAGAATTTCTAATCAAAGATGACCTTATAGTTTAAATTTGAAAATTCATTTTCTCTAAAAGGGAGGATTCACACTCCCCCCTTCTAGAGAGGGGTTTATACCACTCTCCCGGATTCTCCCGCTCCCCCCCCCCCCCCCATTTAAGGGCATTAAGCTAATGTCGTACTAGATTTCTTGTCAAAGATGACCACATAGAATATTTTCAAAATTAATTTTATCTATTATGGGAGCGAGATAATGCACTCTCCCCTTACCGCACTCCCCCTAAATAATACTTTTTGAAAATTAAATTTTCTAAATCTGGTAACAGTATAGAGTATAGGTCATCTTTGGTAGTATGGTAGTATATTATACCATATAGTATTAAAGATAACCTTACCCACTAACTATTGAAAGATTTATTACAAGTATACATAATGCGTAGCCCCCGCCGATTGGTTCAGTCTGGTTTGATTGAATATACCACCCCTCCTGTGGCAGATCTACCGTGGTTTTCTTCTCGTTGCCCCCGAAGGGGGCTACGGGGAAAGGTTCCCGAGGCGAGGCCTCCTTAGCGCATCACGATGAGCGGGTCCTTGGGTGGGCGCAGGGGCCTTGGCAGCCGCTCCAGCCCCGGCTGGGGCGAGTAACTGCTGGAGTACTCCCAGAGCTTGCAGGAGGTCGCTCTGGGAGGGCACGGCGGTGGTGAAGGCGGCAGTGGGGGCGGCGGAAGCGGGGGCTAGGGGCCTCTTCCTCCTCCGGCGGTTACGTCACTTTTTTCGGCTGAGAGCGTCTGTGGCGGCCGAGCCGCTCAGCACGGAGGGCGCTGCTGGTGCGGCGCGCTCAGCGGTGGCGGCGGTGGGCACTTCAGGGCGAGGGGTGGTGGTTATCCGGGCGACTGTCCCGGGCCCCCATGTTCCGGAGCTCCTTGCGGAACACCGGGCACGAGACGTGATTGGCAGGGTGCGGGCCCGCGCAGTTGGCGCAGGTCGCTAGGTCCTCCCGCGGCCGTGGGCAGTCCTTGGCAGCGTGAGAGTCACCGCATCGGACGCAGGCCAGCGGGCGGTGGCAGCCGTGGGAGGAGTGACGAAATCCTTTACATCGGTGGCACTGCGCGGGTCCTCGCTTGCCACGCCAGGCATCGATGGTGACGCCCGGCATGTGCAGGAGCTCCGTGATGGTGTAGAGGGCGGCAATGTTGGAGGTCCGCCGGATCTCACGTAAAAGAGGCATCCAGGGCGTCCTGCGCGCGCCCGGATGGCCTTTCCGTGCTCCGCGTCAAAGCCGTGCTCGGCTAAGGCAGCGTAGATCGCAGATCTACCAGTTACGAAAGTATAAATTTATAGCTCTTGCTGCTTAGCACACGTTCACCTACGATCCCTAGTCTTTTTTTTTATCAGTTGGCGCGGATAGAGGGCAGTCCCCGCCTTCGACGACCAGCCTCAGCTGCTACGATTCGACCGGGTACCTGAGGTTTAGTACGCATGGGCGAAGGGGCTGCCATTCCTGCAGCGCCAGAGCAGTCGCATTCCTAAATCGCTAATTGGTTGAAAAGTAGCATATCCGATAAAATTTCAAAAATCATTGTCACAAAAACTGTGTAAACTGCGTCAAGGTCATTTCATGGTCAAGGTCAGGGTCAAGGTTAGGTTAGATTCAGAGTTCAGTGAGGGTTAAATGACTCATTCCGAAGGCGAAGCCCCATCTTACCGTTTCGAGCCCCAACAAACCTTCGGGATCCAAGGGGGATGTGGGAGTATTAGGGCGGGGAAAGCTTGAGAGTTCGACTTGAAATTGGAAAAAAAAACTTGAGCGTGCGAAGCGAGCGATATTAGATTCTGTCAGATTTGATTGATGATACTATCAAGAGCCTCTGGCTGGTTAGGTAGGACGAGTCCACTTCCTTAAGTTCTCTAGTGTTTTTTTTTAAATTGGGGGCGCGGAGGGAGGGCAGCCCCGCTTCCGGCGACCAGCCTCAGCCACTACGGTTCGCCTGAGTACCTGCTCTTTATTACGCAAGGGCAAAGGAGCTGCCATTCCCGCAGTCCCGGAGCAGTCGCATTCCTAAATCGCTTAAAAGTAGATGAAAAGTAGCATAACCTATAAATTTAGAAAGATCAGTATGTCGAAACCTGTGTTTGTGAAACTGTGTTTTCAGCAATCCACCCTGAGCAAAGGAACCCCTATATTTTCCCAGCTCTAGTACTTCCACGTCCCCCTCGGATCACGAAGGCAATGATTAATATTTCGGTAGGTAATAACGAAGTTCTGGTCAAAGATTACCTTATAGTTTAAATTTTGAAAATTCATTTTCTCTAAATGGGGATCATTCACGCTCTCACCCTTCTCCCATGGGAGAGCTTTATCCCACTCTCCCGGATCCTACCCCCCTAAATTCCAGGGCATTAATCTATAGCCGTACCAGATTTCTTGTCAAAGATGACCATATAGAATATTTTCAAAATTCAATTTAAATAAGGGAGGGAAATAGCGTACTTCCCCTTCTTAGTTTACATCTGGTTTACTCTCCCCCTAACCCCTCTCAACGTCCTCCCCCCAAAACCCAATACTTTATGAAAAATATTTTTTCAAAATCTGGAAACAATGCAGTGTATACGTCATCTTTGGTAGTGTATTATATGAGACTAAAGATGACCTAACTCACCAACTTCGTTCCGAAAGATTTTTAATTAAGGGTCCACTACAGGAAAACGTGGGGGTAACAAATTGAAATATTGGCAGATAATCTGTCAAGGTAATTTCAATACCAAGATCAGGGTCGAGGTTACGTTAGGTGCAAGGTTTGGTTAGAGTCAATTAGTAGCCCTCCGTCTCGATCACCAAAAAACCTTCGGGATCCGAAGGGGATGTAGGAGTATCACGGCGGGAAAAGCATGCAGGTCCGACTTGAGAGCGATATTAGTTTCAGTTAGGTTTGAATGATTATACTGTCAAGAGCCCCGCGAAGTGAGGCTCGCTCCCTTCCCCCCCCTGTTGCGCGTGCACCTCTCTACGTTTCCTAGTGTTTATCCGCACTCCACCCTTAATCGGCGGGCATTAATCTATTGCCCTACTTACTGTTACGTCAGTACTAATATACAGTGTGATTCTTTATAAAGTGCACATATGAAAATAGACGAAACTAGGCTTATTTTTATCGACAAAAAAAATACAAAAAAAATAAAAAAAATGTTTCAAGGTTTTATGATTTTTTTAATTTTTTAAGTTACAAATGGGTACCTCATAAGAGAAATTGTTATAACTTTAGTTCTGAATAAGGTAGCAGGGTCAAACAAAGACTAGTGTGATATTAAAACATGGACGAAGATAACTAAGTAGTAGTTTTATACAAAAACATAATTATTTACGAAAAATTAAAGAGTATTTTAGAAAAACCTTTTTTTTTTAGTTTTTTGTAGTAAAACCAAAATTTCTCAAAATAATAGCCCATGAAAAGGTAATTTTTATTTCTTATTTCAATTCTTCAATTCATTGCCTTTCTAAAACCAAAAATTTCATACCTCTAACCATCGTAAAACTAATTCTACAAGCTGTCAAACACAGACACAATAATTAACTTATTACTCTCTAAAGTGACCCATTATTTTAAGAGGGAATAATGAATTCAAACAATCAGTTAATCGGCAAAATTATTTATTTAAACTTAAGTAGCTACTTCTAACTTAATTCTAATGCATCAAATGCTCAAAGTGCCCACCTCGTTGCTGTAGACACATCGTTGCCGAAACCAAAACTTGTTGTGTCGCCCTCCTTATCATTTCCGGGTCCTCTTTGATTTGTTGAGCGCAGCTCAAAATCCTGGTTTGAAACTCAGCTTCCGTATTGACTGGGGTCGCGTACACTTTCTGCTTCATTGCTCCCCATAAAAAGTAGTCAAGCGGCGTCATGTCGGGGGAACGCGCAGGCCACCCCACGGGACCGTTCCGTCCGATCCATCGGTTACGATAATTTTCGTTTAAAAAGTTGCGTAATTATGTTTTTGTATAAAACTACTACTTAGTTATCTTCGTCCATCTTTTAATATCACACTAGTCTTTGTTTGACCCTGCTAACTTATTCAGAACTAAAGTTATAACAATTTCTCTTATGAGGTACCCATTTGTAACTTAAAAAAATAAAAAAATCATAAAACCTTGAAACATTTTTTTTTTGTCGATAAAAATAAGCCTAGTTTCGTCTATTTTCATATGTGCACTTTATAAAGAATCACACTGTATAATATACTTTGCTACTGTGTTGTGGTGCATAATACTTCGATGGTTATATGTACCGAGATATTTCGAGTTAAAAATGAGAAAACTTAATAATGATAGAGAAAGTTAAAAGACTCTTTTTCCTTTTTAACTAATTTATTGTGCCAATCGACAAGGAAACGCTTGTCCATTTTAATAACGAGCAGAAAAGAAGAAAGCATAGACATTACAGAATTTAAAAAATTCGGACCGAAGTTAGTGGGTTAGGTCATCTTTAGTCTCATATAATACACACCACCAAAGATGACATACACTAAATTGTTTGTTTTTGAAAAAGTATTGAGTTTAGGGGGAGGCTGGGGAGGAGGTCCCTACGAGAAGGGAGTACGTTACCCCTTACTTCCTTTAAATAAAATTATCTGGAAAAAATGCAGTGTATGTCATCTTTGGAGTGTATTATATGAGACTAAAGATGACCGAACCCTCCAACTTCGTTCCGAAAGATTTATAATAAGCGTAGCCCCCGCCAACAATTTTGATCAACAAACCTCCGAATGTGGGAGTATCAAGGCGGGGAAAGCATGCGGGGCTGACTTAAAGGCGGAAAACTTGACATGTCCTTAAAAGTTTAATACTTAGCACTTACTTTTACAATTCCATTATGAACAAAGGGACAAAAGTAGGTCCGTGTTGAATCACTGACTTCACTTTTTTTATTCACAATTGGTAAGCCCTTGGCATCATCTCACCTGATGGTAAGTGACGATGATGCCGAAGATGGAAGCAGGCTTACCTAGATTCCCCAACGCAGTACTCTTTATTATACTGGCCCAACGCAATGGAGAACTGGATATCATATCTTCAAGCCGGAACACATCAATGTTGTGAACACTGATGTTTGGCGGCAAGACTTAGATAAGATGGTGGTAGCTAGCCAGGCGGGCTTAGAAAATGCCCTACCACCAACCAAACCGAGTTACAAGATGAACCCACCGGGAATCGAACCCGCGACCTCCTGGTTTAATGCGAATGGACTAACCATTACGCCACGGAGGCGGTTGTTTTAGGTGTTGAAGCGTGAAATGGTAACAAACAAACACATTTTCGCATTTATCTTCTATATGTTTAACCAATACGCCACGGTGGTGGTTGTGGTAAAGTTGTATGCACACAACTTTATACTTACACATAGGTTAATAATTTTCTTCTTCAAGATCAGGGATACAGGGATCAACCTTATACCCTATGCGGCTCACCCACCTCTCTGCTAAAATACTATGCCCATATGCCCTCAATAATTTACTTTGCAAGAGGAGCCGAAATGGGGTGTCAAAATAAGTAATAAACAAATGAAAAAATAAAAATGGGCATTTTTATTGGAATGACAAGCACTCGTAAGTAATCAATTAACAAAAGTAAAACATACAGTACATAAGTGATTCCTTGGCTTCTCAGTGCACAACGGAGATCATTTTCAACATTTGTAGTCCCTTTCTTTGTTTCGTTTTTATTCCCAACAGCATTGTAATACCACTTTCACAAAGATAGGTAGGTAGTTGATAATGGTAAAAGAATACAAGGAATATATACTTGGAATTCACAAAGATTGTATCAGCCGAAAGATGTCCACTGCTGGACAAAGGCTTCCCCCAAGGATTTCCACAATGACCGGTAATGCGCTGCCCCCATCCAGAGGCTTCCAGTGGCCTTCACCAGGTCATCGGTCAACTGAGTGGGAGGCCTGCCTATGCTACATCTCCAAGTAGTATTCCCAAAGATGGCTAGTTGATAATGGTAAAAGAATACAAGGAATATATACTTGGATCTACGCCCCTAAAAGAGGAGCATCTCATTTCATTGGTTGGAAATACATGTTACAGATCTTCATGCAGTTTGAAATTAAGGCACCATCAGTTTGAGCTTTTAAATTTAACAGAAAATGATGGATTTTTAGGTACTGGTTCGGCAAAACCTATTAGGTCCTAGTACTCTGTGGGCAGATGAAGTGGCTCACATTGACTTCCAGTTCCTCGTTTGGTTAGAATTCTGTTCTGAAAATAACAGTTCCACTCTAATGTACAATATTGTTGCTTGTTCTCGTCCACTCACAATCATTTCATTCTGCCGTTACTGTACCAACACCAATTCCAGGTCCAAATTGCAGTCACACTATAAATATTATTATTGTTGGGTGGGACGCCTGCGGGGTACAGGCGAGTGTTCATGTCTAAGTGGAATCATTACATCCTATTCCCATGGTGGTACGATGGTTACTGTGACCCCAGTGGCATCCCACCCTCAAACCTTGAACTCCTTCTACAGTACTCCGTTATGCGACTGATTTCCAGGTTGCATAGTTCCTCTTCCTTAATCCTTTCGACAGTATACCTGAAATGGAAGAGAAATTTCATGTAAAATCTTAACTGTTTTCTCAGTTAAGATTTTACATGACAGAGCCAGAGATTTGTTACCATAGATGGGTTATGCACTAACAAACAACATTTGAAAATCGAAGCCATTTACACACACAATGTTATAGGTAGTTCGCTTTGGATGCACGTAACCTATCTACCTCCCCTTATATATAGCATATCTCTGGACAGAGCGTTCTAAACTACTAATTTATCAAGCCATCTGTCATACATAAAGGATGGTTTAGGCTCGAGTTATCACTGGCCCATTAGGACCATTAGTTGAAACTTAAACACAGACAAATGAGAAAATTGCTGCTTACAGTAAGTACTTTACTACAAGCAGCAAAGTTTAAGAGTTTACTACTTACACTTGCTTGCAGCAATCTGATAATTAATTACCTTAAATTATTAATTGAATGCGCCCAAAGCTGTTTGTTTGCTATTGCCACGACAGCACAGACAGATAGGCGTGTCTGGTAGGTCCGCTAAGTTGTGAAATTATTAGTAATTAAATTAGTTGTAGTAAAGTAAAACAGTTGTATTCTGTTTTTATTTTATTATCTTAGCGTCTGGGCGACTAAAGAAACCAAAAACCAAAGAGTATAGAAATCACTAAGTTTAATCAAAACTAATAATATCGAGACACACGGCAGTGTGTCCGCCAAGTTCGAAAAGAACAAGGCGACACCGGCCGTGAGTTTTATTACACAAACCATTTCGGGCAACTTTTGACCTACATATCAGTAACTTAAAATCTGTTTGACTTACACACTTGCGATTTCGCGTGTCTAGTAAGACCCACGCTATCACCTAAAATCCCAATTTTCATAAATACATCTTTTACCATTTTTGAGTCACTATTTTTATAACTCACTCACTGACTGACTGACGTATCAAAATTATAGACCACTTCCACGAGTTCCACGTAACTTAGAAACTTGAAATTTGGCATCGAGGTAAGTTATTACATTAGGCGTATACAAAAAAAATGCGTAATTAGGGTTCCTTCCATTACCGACCACATTATAGACCATTTCCAGGTGACTTAGATACTAGTTTGGCATTTTGGTAGGTTAATAGGCGTATACAAAGAAAAAAGAGAAACCAGCCAAGTGCGAGTCGGAATCACGAAATTTGTTTTTCGTACAGTGGTGGTGCAGAACACATGGGAATAATGATATAGACCACTTCCAGGTGACTTTTTAATTTGAGGTTTGGAATTGAAATAGGTTAATTGGGCGCATTGAGTAAAAATTCAAAAAACTCTGGGCTTGCGCACCGAGGGTTCGGTACCACCAAAAATATCTTATATGTATGTGTATTACTTGAATAACGATTTTGTATTAATATTTTACAAAAAATAATGATATACCTACCAACAAAATATAAATGTGAAATGGAGCCAAGTTTGATATAAAAAAACACAGCGTTCTTAATGACTAGGTACCAAGTTTTATAGTGGCTCCTGAATAATGGCTATGGATATTAATTTTAGACTTCTCCAAATAATAGAGAATGTACAACGGTTTTCAGTTGGTTAGAAAAATGTGTTATGTGTTATGTGTAAAATAAAATTGGATAGTGAAAACTTGCCAAGTTACACCATGTAGTAGCACAGAACACATTTTTTTTAAGCAACTGAAAACCGCTGTACATTCCTTATTATTTGGAGAAGTCTTAAATTAATATTTCATTTAAAGATGATTTAAGAACCACTATAGAACTTTGTACCAAACCTACCCATTCAGTCGTAATTTGTTGATATCGAACTTGGCTCCCTTTCACATTTATGTTTTGTGAAGCTTAAAATCAACCCCGTCTGGCTAGCTGGCCGGTGTGATGACGTCACGATACTCTGTCTGGTAACCCATAGCAACCCGTGAGAATAGCCACAACAAACGTCATTAGGGTTGACTTTTGTTTGTTTCTTAGTTGGCTAAAATTGTCAAAACAGCCAACATTCAGGAAAAAATATTGTAGAGTTGGAAGTTACCGATTCACAAAAAACCACCGAAATTGGTGAAAAAATTGATATATTTTGTACCCAGAGCAACAAAAAAAAATATTTTTTTATGGGTAAAAATTATCTGTGCCCCGTAGGAATAGCTACTTCGAGGAATAGCTACTTCGAAAAATGAGTAGTAAATGTTGTGCTGGAACTGCTTTTGTGTCAAAAGTGCGTAAGCGTCGACAACGTCGTAAATGTGAAATTTGTGGCCTAAGAGAGGCACATCTCACAGATTACAGCATACATTTTGCAGTGTTTCCTCGTAATGAAAACCGGTAAGCATAATCTTTCATTTAAATTTGAACTTTATACATATCATAAGCGCTCTTTTTAATTCAAAGATTCACAGAAATGGTTAGCTTTTTTTTTACCTATAATACCTATGTTATGTTAACACCCATATTTTATCGTCCTTAAGCACAGGTCTGTTCCCAAACTTGGAAAGGATCGGACACACAAAACATAGAAATATTTCTAGCTATGGTTAGGCTATACATGACATAAAGAAGTCAACTCATGGAATCAGTGGTGTTTCCCAACTAGCAAAAGTTTTCAAGCTGCATATAAGGCTTTTTATATGTCTTGAAGCATGGAAATGGTTAAAATGATAAATAAATTGCCTTCCAAATATGGCAGCAATTTTAAAGTTTATTTCGAGCCCACACTGGTCATCAAGTTATCCATCACATTCATCACCTATCAATCGAACACAATCTCAGTAGCTACTTGAACACGCTATGAGCATTATGTAAAGTATGTTAAATTTAACCGCCTCCGTGGCGTAATGGTTAGTCCATTCGCTTCACACCAGGAGGTCGCGGGTTCGATTCCCGGTGGGGTCAATTTGTAAGACTCTGTTTGGTTGGTGGTAGGGCATTTTCTAAGCCTGCCTGGCTAGCTACCACCATCTTATCTAAGTCTTGCCGCCAAACATCAGCGTTAACAACATTGATGTGTTCCGACTTGAAGATAAGATAGCCAGTTCTCCATTGCGTTGGAGAATCTTGGTAAGCCCGCTTCCATCTTCGGCATCATCGTCACTTACCATCAGGTGAGATGATGCCAAGGGCTTACCAATTGTGACCAAAAAAAAAAAAAATTATTTCTATCAGGATTACATTTGTAAACGGACAATAGTGGTGTGGGCCTGATGTCAAGGAAGATTTTGCCTCAGCCATATAAAATAACAACTGATGGGAACTGAAGGTAGCACAGTGTTTGTCGCCAAAACATCCAAATTTGTTTTAGATTTTTTTCTGTTTTCTAATTAATTCATAATTATTTATATGTATTTACTTTTATCTTTATTGTAAAATATCACTATAATATTTCCTAGATATAGATGTCTTTGTGATAATAAATATTTACAGATATTTTTTTGATAATTCCTTTATTGCAGTATGTACCTACCTAATTTAAATATGTAGGTCTTTAATTTAATTTTTTGTAAAATTTTGTTAAATATTACTATCTCGTAGAGAGGTAGAGGTAGTTTCAGTTCACATATCATTTGACACTAATTAATATTTTTTATATTTATTCATTATGTTTGACAATGTAATTTGATGCATACAACTAAGCAAAATTGATGCTAATTGTTCCTTAAAATTTCAGTTGCCGGGAGTGGTTAAGAATTGTGGGAAATGTAGAACTCACTCATTTACCTATAGAAAAACTTCACCAATTGAAGCGTGTCTGCTCATTGCACTTTAAGCGAAGAGACTTTAACAGATTAGGAAATCGGTTGAAAAAACATGCAGTACCATCACACAACTTACCTATTCCACCACTTACTGAGAGCCAGCTTGCAAATTTTCCACAACACATAAGAAAAAGTGAGTATTTATCACATAATTTAAAAAATACTAAGTTGTTTTGTTGTAATACTTTCATTTGACTAAGAGCGAATGGTAGCAAGCAACGAAAGAGTGAAGAAAGTAAAGTTGGCAAAAAATGCATCAATAGGTCTAAAGAAACTATTAAAATAAAAAATATATATGCATAAGTGTGTATCCATCTAGCGCCTAAACCACAGAATGGATTTGGGTGCAATTTTGCATAGTACAGTCTTCTTCTTATCATGTGGCACAATTAACCGTGCTATCCAAGGGACAGATGGCGGTTGCCTGGTGTTGCACTTAGCATCACCTTAGGTCACATGTAGGGCATTTTAGATTTACACCTATGAACGTTTGCAACGTGACCTAATACAGCACTGCTCAGTAAAGTATTCTTTTAGTATCTCCAGCCATATTCTTCAAATTGTTCCTTACTAGATTTATAAGTTTCCATAGTACTAAAAAGCACTTATTGTTTTATAGGATTCCGTGCCCAAAAAGTAAAAATGGGACCCTATTACTGAGACTTCGCTGTCCAATCTGTCTGTCCCTCTGTCTGTCTCCAGGCTGTATTACATGAACCGTTATAGCTAGACAGTTCAAAATTTTCACAGATGATGTATTTCTGTTGCCGCTATAACAACAAATACAGACAAATATTCAAGGGGGCTCCCATACAACAAACGTGATTTGTTTGCTCGTTTTTGCTCGATATTGATAACGGCAACAGGTAGACGCTTGAAATATTCTCAGAATATTAAGTTATATATTATTCACTTTATAAATAAGTAATTAAATTAAAATAAAACAAATATTTAAGCGGGGCTCCCATACAACAAACGTGATTTTTATAGATAATGGTACGGAACCCTTCTTGCGCGAGTCCGACTCGCACTTGACCGGTTTTTTAGATATATTTTTTAATCTGCATTATTTAATTGTTATTCTTTCTTACTTGAATGACTCTTTATTATACTCTTAATTTTTAGTACTTATCTAAAATCTATCTAAGACATAATTATTAAAATAAAGATCAAGGAAAAGTATCCAATTATTTAAAACATTTTATTTTAATAGGTATGTAATATGAACTTTAATGCATTTTAAGGTCAAAGCTCCTCTGTTGTTCTTAATGAACAATTACAAAACCAAGAGAATATCCTTCAGGCTGTTCCATCTGGATCAGGTAATCATGTATAACTGTTGTTGGATTTATATTTTGGTATTTTTTTTATTCACTATTGGTAAGCCCTTGGTATCATCAGTTGGTTCTATTTTGAATTTTAATCCTGTTTTTCAGGAGTGAACTCCCAGAAACATATTGCTTCCGAGAAACCAGTCTTGAAGCAGCAAAATGCCAAGAAACCTAAAAAAGAATCTGATGAAAATCATCCGAGTGAAGGACTAATGGCACAAATAAAAACAACAATAGATTCACAGCGAGAGCTTGGTATATTTCTTGATTGATTGCTTAAATAGTTTCTGAACAGTGGCAATAAAGGATTGCAGTATGTACCTACCTAATTTAAATATGTAGGTCTTTAATTTAATTTTTTGTAAAATTTTGTTAAATATTACTATCTCGTAGAGAGGTAGAGGTAGTTTCAGTTCACATATCATTTGTTACTAATTAATATTTTTTATATTTATTCATTATGTTTGACAATGTAATTTGATGCATACAACTAAGCAAAATTGATGCTAATTGTTCCTTAAAATTTCAGTTGCCGGGAGTGGTTAAGAATTGTGGGAAATGTAGAACTCACTCATTTACCTATAGAAAAACTTCACCAATTGAAGCGTGTCTGCTCATTGCACTTTAAGCGAAGAGACTTTAACAGATTAGGAAATCGGTTGAAAAAACATGCAGTACCATCACACAACTTACCTATTCCACCACTTACTGAGAGCCAGCTTGCAAATTTTCCACAACACATAAGAAAAAGTGAGTATTTATCACATAATTTAAAAAATACTAAGTTGTTTTGTTGTAATACTTTCATTTGACTAAGAGCGAATGGTAGCAAGCAACGAAAGAGTGAAGAAAGTAAAGTTGGCAAAAAATGCATCAATAGGTCTAAAGAAACTATTAAAATAAAAAATATATATGCATAAGTGTGTATCCATCTAGCGCCTAAACCACAGAATGGATTTGGGTGCAATTTTGCATAGTACAGTCTTCTTCTTATCATGTGGCACAATTAACCGTGCTATCCAAGGGACAGATGGCGGTTGCCTGGTGTTGCACTTAGCATCACCTTAGGTCACATGTAGGGCATTTTAAATTTACACCTATGAACGTTTGCAACGTGACCTAATACAGCACAGCTCAGTAAAGTATTCTTTTAGTATCTCCAGCCATATTCTTCAAATTGTTCCTTACTAGATTTATAAGTTTCCATAGTACTAAAAAGCACTTATTGTTTTATAGGATTCCGTGTTACTTTAGTTCTCCTGCGGATCTCCTCGTTTCTGATTCGATCACGCAGAGAAACTCCGAGCATAGCACGCTCCATTGCCCTTTGGGTGACCTTGAGCCTTCTTATGAGGCCCATAGTAAGCGACCATGTCTCAGTTCCGTAAGTCATCACTGGCAACACACACTGGTCAAAGACCTTAGTCTTGAGACACTGCGGTATTTGGGACGTGAAGATATTGCGAAGCTTCCCGAACGCTGCCCAGCCGAGTTGGATTCGTCGATTGATCTCTTTCTTGAAGTTGGACCTGCCTAGCTGGACTGTTTGTCCCAGGTATACATATTCGTCAACAACTTCCAGTGTAGAGTCTCCAACCTTTAGAGGAGTGGGTGCGACACGGACATTTAACATTATTTTCGTCTTGTCCATGTTCATTTTAAGACCCACTTGTTGAGAGACCTTACTGAGGCCATCGAGCATTGTGCTTAGGTCTTCCATAGTCTCAGCCATGACCACGATATCGTCAGCGAATCGGAGGTGGGATATGTACTCGCCGTTGATATTGATGCCGAGTCCACCCCAGTCCAGAAGCTTAAAACATCTTCCAGGGCGGCGGTGAACAGTTTCGGAGATATAACGTCTCCCTGTCTCACCCCTCGCTGCAACTGGATAGGTTTCGAGTTCTGGTCCTGGAGGCGAACCGACATGGTGGCGTTTTCATACAGACACTTCAACACCTCGATGTATCGATGGTCAATTTGGCACCGCTGGAGAGACTGTAGCACAGCCCAGGTTTCGACTGAATCAAAGGCCTTCTCATAGTCCACAAACGCCAAGCATAGTGGCTGATTGTACTCTTCGGTCTTCTGTATAATCTGCCGCAGCGTATGAATGTGGTCTATGGTACTAAAGCCTTTTCGGAAACCGGCTTGTTCGGGAGGCTGGAAGTCGTCAAACCTGCGTGCGAGACGATTCGTAATGACTCTCGAAAACAGCTTGTAGACATGGCTCAGAAGTGAGATGGGTCTGTAGTTCTTCAGCAGAGTGTTGTCACCTTTTTTGAAGAAAAGCACGACCACACTTCTGTGCCATGCCTTAGGCGTTTGTCCCTCGAGTATAACGGAATTAAATAACTTCTGAAGAGCTTTAAGTACCGGTGTTCCACCTGCTTTCAGAAGTTCAGCCGTAATTCCATCATCACCCGGTGCCTTGTTGTTCTTGAGCTGTTTGAGAGCCATTCTTATCTCGTACAGGCTGACGTCCGGGATATCTTCGGTATAGTGTCGGGTTAGTCTGGCTCTTGGGTCTTCAGCCAGATCGCTGACAGGCAAACGTGTGGTCTTGTACAATTGTCCATAGAACTTCTCAACTTCTTCCAGCAACTCAGTCTTAGACGATATGGTCCGGTCCTGCCGTCCTCAGTCTTCAGCTTGGTCAGTTGGCTTTGTCCAACAGACAGATCTCTCGCGAACACTTTTGAGCCTTTGTTGTGCTCAATCGCCTCTTTAATACAATTTGTATTATATTGGCGTAAATAACCGTAAAGTAACCGACATAGCTCACAGAATCGCTAGACTGAAGTGGCAGTGGGCAGGGCACATAGCTCGTAGAACAGATGGCCGATGGGGCAGTAAAGTTCTCGAGTGGCGACCGCGCACCAAAAAACGTAGCGTAGGCAGGCCTCCCACGCGGTGGACCGATGACCTGGTGAAGGTCGCGGGAAGCCGATGGATGCGGGCAGCGCAGGACCGGACGTCGTGGAAATCCTTGGGGGAGGCCTTTGTTCAGCAGTGGACGATTTGTGGCTGATATGATGATGATGATGAGGATTCCGTGCCCAAAAAGTAAAAATGGGACCCTATTACTGAGACTTCGCTGTCCAATCTGTCTGTCCCTCTGTCTGTCTCCAGGCTGTATTACATGAACCGTTATAGCTAGACAGTTCAAAATTTTCACAGATGATGTATTTCTGTTGCCGCTATAACAACAAATACAGACAAATATTCAAGGGGGCTCCCATACAACAAACGTGATTTGTTTGCTCGTTTTTGCTCGATATTGATAACGGCAACAGGTAGACGCTTGAAATATTCTCAGAATATTAAGTTATATATTATTCACTTTATAAATAAATAATTAAATTAAAATAAAACAAATATTTAAGCGGGGCTCCCATACAACAAACGTGATTTTTATAGATAATGGTACGGAACCCTTCTTGCGCGAGTCCGACTCGCACTTGACCGGTTTTTTAGATATATTTTTTAATCTGCATTATTTAATTGTTATTCTTTCTTACTTGAATGACTCTTTATTATACTCTTAATTTTTAGTACTTATCTAAAATCTATCTAAGACATAATTATTAAAATAAAGATCAAGGAAAAGTATCCAATTATTTAAAACATTTTATTTTAATAGGTATGTAATATGAACTTTAATGCATTTTAAGGTCAAAGCTCCTCTGTTGTTCTTAATGAACAATTACAAAACCAAGAGAATATCCTTCAGGCTGTTCCATCTGGATCAGGTAATCATGTATAACTGTTGTTGGATTTATATTTTGGTATTTTTTTTATTCACTATTGGTAAGCCCTTGGTATCATCAGTTGGTTCTATTTTGAATTTTAATCCTGTTTTTCAGGAGTGAACTCCCAGAAACATATTGCTTCCGAGAAACCAGTCTTGAAGCAGCAAAATGCCAAGAAACCTAAAAAAGAATCTGATGAAAATCATCCGAGTGAAGGACTAATGGCACAAATAAAAACAACAATAGATTTACAGCGAGAGCTTGGTATATTTCTTGATTGATTGCTTAAATAGTTTCTGAACAGTGGAACAGATGGCCATTGGGGTAGTAAAGTTCTCAAGTGGTGATCGCGCACCGGAAGACGTAGCGTAGGGAGACCTCCCACACGGTGGACCGACGCCCTGGTTGAAGGTCGCGGCACAGTCTAAGAATCCATACATTCATCCAACGCCTTTGATAATCGCGTCATCGCCGACATCACAGTCACAGTACCAAGGGTTGTCACAATACCTGAAAATAAAATGAAATAAAATGCCATCACGTAGAAAAAGACTTCAATAGTGTAAAATCGAAATTTTAAACGTACCTTAGATCTCTGATCAAGAATCTCTTGTCAGAATCAAAAAATGGCGGTCATTTCGATTTTTTAGTTACTGAACCGATTGCTTAGAACAGATGGCCGATGGGGCAGTAAAGTTCTCGAGTGGCGACCGCGCACCGGAAAACGTAGCGTAGGAAGGCCTCCCACACGGTGGACCGATGACCTGGTGAAGGTCGCGGGAAGCCGATGGATGCGGGCAGCGCAGGACCGGTCGTCGTGGAAATCCTTGGGGGAGGCCTTTGTCCAGCAGTGGACGATTTTTGGCTGATATGATGAACCGATTGCTTCCAAAATCGATATCTGAAGCCCCCTGAGGTCACTAATCACGAATCCGTTGTCAGAATTGCAAAAAGGTTGCCGCCATTTTGAACTTTTTAGTTACTGGATTGCTTCCAAAATTCAAAAAAGGGACCTCAGGGGGGTCAGATATTGATTTTAAAAGAAATCGGTCCAGTAACTTAAAGAGTTCAAAATGGCGGTCACTTTTTTAATTCTGGCAACGGATTCAGGGGGGGGTCAGATATCGATTTTGAGAAAATCGGTCAAGTAACTAAAAAGTTCAAAATTGCGGCCACTTTTTTCAATTCGGGCGACGGATTCATGATATGGGACCTCAGGGACCCCCAGAAATCGATTTTGGAAGCAATCGGTCCAGTAACTAAAAAGCTCAAAATGGCGGCCAGTTTTTTCAAATCTAACAACGGATTATAGTATACTAGCTGATTCCCGCGGCTTCACCCGCGTGGACCACATTTCTATGACTTTTCTTTTTTCTTTTCGGCTCGCGAGCGTGGCAAAAAGTAGCCTATGTCTTAACCCAGGTCCTAAACTGTCTACCTATCAAATTTCAGCCAAATCCGTTCAGTAGTTTTTGCGGGAAAGCGTAACAGACAGACAGAGTTACTTTCGCATTTATAATATTAGTAGGGATAATTATATATGTCATTCGTAAAAAAATGATCCACATCAGGATGTTCAAGGCGAGAGTGAATAGGCATTATTTGAGTTTGCGTGTACCATCCTCGATTACATCGTCACTTACCATCAGGTGAGATGTCGTCTAACGCACACAAATTTTTAATAAAAAAAATATCGATATTGTTACAAAATAATTAGCATATTAATTAAATTATTAAAACACTTTCTTACAATTATTTTTTTAGTCATTTTAATATGATTAAAAAATATATTATAGCACAATTTATAATTTTAAATTTATTAAAAAATAATTGTGACAAATGTTTTTTAATATTATTTTAATTAATTTATTTTCCTCGTAAAGAATTAAAATTTCATAGATTTCCGCAAAAGGAAGACCTTTAAATATTATTTCATTGTGCATAAAACATTTTTCCATGCCGGGTAAGGAAAATAAATTGGCGGACTAGCTATACTTGCGTTCAAGTAGCGAAATTCGATCTATCTATCTCTTTCATTTGTACCCGATTGATTTCATCACGATTCAAGCACGGACAGGGAATTTTAGTTTTGATCTTTTAATTTTAATTGATATAATTCGTAACAAAATATTTCTTTATTATTATTATTAAAATAAATGGTCGACTAAGGCCTGATCGCCCTAAATCAGGGTAGGCTCGAGCCCCTCGGCGGAGACGTATATGATATGACAAAAATATTTGTAGCAATATCGATATAGGTGTAAATTTCAGTTTTAAAATGACAACTTTTTGAAATCAAAGATGGCGGACAATATTTTTGGGAAAATATCGGTATGGGTGTCATTTTTTAGAATTTTTGGTTTTTTGATTACGAAAATGGCATGCATCCTATAATGATTATAGGATGCATGCCATCTTGGATTATAGTATAATATTATAGTATAATCCAAGATGGCGGACATGATATTTAAAGGTCCTTGCAGACCCTGAAGCATCCTTTGTCAGAATTACAATAAGTATCAGCTATTTAAACTTTTAAGTTACTAGGCCGATTGTTTCCACATTCAATATTTGAAGTTCCATAGGTCTCTGATCACAAATTCACTGTCAGAATTGAAAAAAGTGGCCGCCATTTTGAACTGTGTAGTTGGAGTTAATTTTAGTTTTTGAGCATTCTGTTTTTTTTTGTCATGTGTAGAGAAACTAATTCCCTTGGGACATTTTGTGCTTTTTGAAGGAATCAACAACGTTGTGAGTTACGTAAAGTCAGTCAACCACGTGGCAAGTGTAGTGGCCCTCGAGAGCGTAAGTGCTATCTGGGTTAGTTTCAATGCAAAAATGACAAAAATGTGTCAAAATATGTCAAATATTACAAAGATGTCGAATATGTCAAAAAATATTTCATAACTGTAAATAAGATGTTGTAATTTAGTTGAACAGTCTGTGATTTTTCAGTGAAATGTAACACATACACGAGATCTGTGATATTTTGGTAGAATCTTATTTTATTAATCACCAGCTGATGCCGCGGCTCCGCCCGCGTGAAAATCGAGGCTGCGCGGTGCTGCGCGTTTTTTGTCATAAACCTTCCCGGGCGTGCGCACAACAACTTGCCAAAGTTTCGTCACAATCGGTAGAGCCATTTTTGATTATTTGCGAGACTAACGAACGACAATTAATTTTTATATATAGATACTAGCTGTTTCCCGCGGCTTTGCCCGCTCTGATCCCGGTGAAAATTTTTCTATACCTATTCTCAGACCTACCGAACATACACAGAAAATTTCATGGAAAACATCACTATACAAACCAAAAATGTAAGGAGACCATACACGTAAAGTTGCTAGAAGTTGTTGAAATTAACGTTTTAGTTTTCTTTAATAGTTATGTGGAAACTAAACTTACTGGCCGATTTTCAAATGAATAAGGATAAAAATTTCAGACTTCAAAAAAACAAGTGTTTCTGTCATTCATTAAATGCATTATTTAGTCAAATAATTAGTTGTGTTGTGAATTAAATATTGAACTAAATAGGTAAAATGCCTAAATCGTTGTGTCTGGGAATAACTAATGACAAATGTATAAATAGGGTATTTTCCACTTAGTCAAATCAGTTACTTTTTAATTTTTATTATCTGTAATGAAATGCTATTTTGTTCTAAAATTATTCGTGTTACATAAATATGGCTTCAAAATTTTGTAAAGTTTTTGACAAACTAATTTTGTGATTTAATTAAATATAAAATTGAAAATTAATAAGACTCAAATATGGAAAGTTTTCAGATGTTTCAGAAAGTATGCCTTATGCTGAATAATATTTTATGATTTAATACTAAATACTCAATATGTTTATTTGCATGCCACAATGGTATAGTTATAAAGTTGTTAAAATAATATTTATAGTGGTATAGTTAGTTTATATAATATTTATAGATCACATCATGGACCCCTTAGGGCACTTTACTTTTGATAATGAAAAATACCCTGTTTCTGTGATACGTTGTAAATTATTTTATTTAAAAAAATATTATAAAAAAGTTAACATAACAAGCTATGAGGTCATAGTTTTCAGTACCAATTATGTACGTATTTAATTATTCTGATTCATTAAAAGTTCAAGATGTGTTGAAAAAATTAAGTAAAGTTTTTAGATAGTGTAGAAGGTATGCTTTATGCTGCATAATATATTATAATTTACTTTTCTATTCTGAAAAATACTCTGTCGTCTGATACATTGTAAATTATCATCTTTCAAAAACGCAATATTGGAATAAATTTTTATCTTAACTTTCTAATATTGCGTTTTTACAGATGATAATTTACAATGTATCACAACTACAGGGTATTTTTCAGTATAGAAAAGTTAATTATAAAATCATAGTTTTCAGTATCAATGATACACTTATCAAATTATTATGATTAATTAAAAATTAAAGATGTGATGAAAAAATCGGTCCAGTGCGTATTGGATCATGCATAGTGCAGGTTTCCGGACTCATTACATGAAGACTTTTTGTGTTGAGGTTCCCTAAATTTAGAAACTCCAGGGAAACAACGACTTTGACTAGATACAAATTGGAACGGAACATCTGATAAAAATATGTAAGAATAGAAAGCACTACTGCTTTTAAAAACACCAATTTAATGATACCCCAAACGAAGGGTGCACGGTATTGCTGTAAATCTAATGAACGACGGAGTATAAGAACCACCACCACCTCATTCCCCCAGCTCCATTCCATCTTCGGTCAACAAGACGCAGTTAGAGGTTCCACCCCTTTGTTGTTGATATTCACCCTATTCGCACAAAGCATTACGCTTCCTCATTTATTATGCGGACAGCGACGGAGTGGAACTCCTTGCCTGCGTCTCTTTTTTCCGACTTACAATTTGGGGATCTTCAAGGCGAGAGTTATTCCCTCTCGTCTTGAAGTCACTTCGCATTATTTGAGTTTGCGTGTACCATCCTCGACTACATCGTCACTTACTATCAGGTGAGATGTAGTCAAACGCACTCAAATTTTTAATTAAAAAAAATACAATAGAAATGAGACTTTTACTTGCATGGGAGGTAAAACATTTTTTGTCATCGAGACATTTTTTGTTTGTGTTTTTAGTCTGTATCTGTATTCATTTACATTTTTTAATTCATAGTAAAGAAGTTAAGAAAGGCGATCCCGGGGTGGCAAAAAAGCTTCGCTTTTGAGGTCAATATTTCGTAAATTTTGTTTTTATTGCTGTAGTGTTCAAAGTAACCGTGAATATTCTCCTTATGAGACCTATTCTACGGTCGTTTAGTACCATAGTCCACTTCCTAAAATGACCAGTTTCCAAGAGGCGCACTTCCCAGAATAACCATTACCACAACGTCCACTTCCTAAAACGACTACTTCCCATATCGACCACTTCCCAAAATGACCACTGCATAGTGTGACAAAAATTAAATAAATTGGGTTAAAATACCCTTTGGGAATTTGCCACATATGATACGTGGAATTTGAATCAAGGCCTAAACTGAGTTTTAAAGGAAAATAATTTTAGGATAAATCAGAATAACTTTAATATAATAAACAATTTGAAGTAAAAAAAAGGGTAAAATATACTAAAAGGATTATGAGATGACGATGTAGGAATGTTTTATACAAATTAGCTCAATGCATCGGTATACCTAAATTTACAAAATTTAATTTTAATAGTATTAAAACGATAAAATCGAATAGTGAGATATAAATAATAGTATTTTTTACTTGGTGTCAAAATTACCCCAAGGTTGTAAGTATCGCCATAAGAGAACACAATACTCTTAAGTAACTTAAAATTTACAGTCCTTTAAAATAGAAAGAGGTGAAGGAATTTGAAGGTTGAAAGTAGCACTTGATGTAGAACAACAGAATCCCGCAGGGCAGCAACTATACTTTGCATCGCACGGCCTCGAAGGTAGCGTATGGTTAAGATAATGAAAAAGAAATCACTTCCCTTGGAGCAAGAAGTCGGACGTGCCGCACAGCAATAAAGGATGGCCGGCAGAACGCACAGCTCCTTCCGGGGATCCAACCACTCTTCAACCAAGAACTGCACCATGCGGCGCAGAAAAAAGGGGAAGCTGGCAAAACGTTGTAGTATATTGTATCTTGCACCATAGCTCCGTCTCAGGCTCTTCCGAAGCGGAATATCTTCGGGATTCCAAAAATGCGACCGGAGTAAAAAGGCCCTCAGAAAAACTCAAAATATAGCGATGAGATAATTAAAAATTTTAATATTTACAACCCAAAATAAATCATACAAAAATTCGACCGTCATCTCGTCCCCGTTAATCAAAAAATCAATACCACGACCAACAGCGGAAACCAAAAAGAATTTAATATGAAACAGCAAGAAAGAAGATCGGCTTTGAAGCGATACTTTGCGCTTCAATAGGTATAACAAAAAAGAGCATCTTTTATTATAGGTCGCAGACATTTCATTGTCCACTTCTGTTGCGTTAAGCTCACAGTAAATGAAACAACATAACTTTCTACATTCTAAATATATATTTAGCCCAAACTTGGTACGTTTTGGAAATTACTTTAATTTTATTTTAAAACATATATTTCTAGAATCTGCTTAAAACCCCTTCTATTTGATACCACACAAGATAGGTTTTAGATTTTTTTCCCCATAAACCGATGATTTCTTCTGGGAAGCATTCAGCTACCCATGGGGGGAGCCTCGCATTTTGGTTTTTGACTCAAACCTGACCGAACCTAATATCGCTCGCTTCGCTCGCTCATTTACAGTTTTTTACTCTGTAGCAAATGAGCGGGCGAAGCGAGCGATATTACGTTCGGTCAGGTTTGAGTGATTATACAGTCAAAGACTTCGCGAGGCTTCCCCCCCCCCCCCCCCCCCCCATGGGTGTCAGAATGCTTCTCTGAAGAAGAAATCCACGATACGAATAAGAAAAAGGCGAGTTAAAATAATAGCCAATATAATAGCCATTTTACCTGCTTGCTGAAAGGACTAGAAGGAATCCTAGCTCTTCCAGATTGGTGACAGTCTTATACCTTTTAAATTACCTATCGCTTTTTATAAGTAGCCTGAAAATTTGACGTTTTGGGAGGTGGTCATTTTGAGAAGTGGACGATCTGGGAATGGTTATTCTGGGAACTGGTCCTCTTGCAAAGAGGTCATTTTAGGAAGAGGACATTATGGTACTTAACGTCTACGGTACCCCACTCCACTGGGTACACTTAAAAAAAACCTTTTTACATGTCGGGAGTACACCCTGATAGTGTTGTTGACATATTGACTTTATTTTCCATTTTGGGTCATCATTACAGCTCATATACGTCCCCACCGAGGGGCTCGAGCCTACCCTGAATCAGGGCGACTAGGCCTTAGTCGACCACGCGGGCCCAGTGCGGGTTGGTCGACTTCACACACAACCTTCGAGTTTCTTCGCAGGCGTGTGCAGGTTTCCTCACGATGTTTTCCTTCACCGTTAAAGCAATCGGTAAGTATGTACATTTTGGGTCATTGTGTACTAATTGTACTATATTGCTGTAAGTCTAAGAGTGGCAAGGAAAATTTACTGTGACCTGTGGATGGACGGATAAACATGACGAAAATATAAGGGTTCTGGTGTTTTTGCCAGTTTGCTCTGGAACCTTAAGTTAGGTTTTTGAAATGTCAGTAGGAGGGCAATTCAGTGAAATACTTTAATATTTACCCGACTGCGCTAGAAGGAAGGTTTTTTTTTTACTTTGATGTAGTCAACTACCCTAATAATTGTAGACATTGTTTTTTTGTATGTTAATGAAAGCTTATATTCACTTGAAATAAATAATTATATCCATAAATGAGTTTTATTGATCATTTTATATTTAATGAAAGATATATCAACCTATTATAGTACCTAACAAGAAAAACCTGGAATATATCGATTTTTATCGTATTCGATAACTATATAGCACTAGTATCGATTACAGTCAGCTCTAATGTTGACAGCTGCTGGAGTTTGTACTTTTTGCATTGTTATGTTGGCAGTATTGTACTTGATTTCTTTTGGTTGGTTAAAAATGGCTACAAAATTCGAAAATGACAGTTCTGGGAGCAAATGCTACTAATTACCAAAACGGTTTGGTTGTCGCAAAGTTCAAGTTTCACAATCGTTCAACGTATGGTGCAAACGGTACCCTACTATTTTTCTTGCAATACGTAAACTAAAACTTTACTAGCATAACTGAAACGAAACATAAGCTACCTCTTTCCACAGATCACTACTATTTGTAGCAACACCTTTCAAACATTTACTCTTTGTGCAAGCCGGAAACAGCTGGAAATGAGGTGTTATTTTTAAAAAAGCAAAGATTGTCTATGAGTTTAGTTTTGACATACAATAACAGTAAGGAATGATTAGCTAAAAAGAGATGAAAATATATAATTGGTATAGCGTTTTCCTTGTTTAGTAGTACCACTAAACGCAGAATGAATAAAAAAAACATGATTAAACTCGACTTGACAACTTGTTGTTCTTTTGAACAAAGTAAATATAAATCTTCGTTCGAGCTCTGGCTGGATATTGTTATAATTGTTTGCTGTTTATAAAGGACAGACGACGACCTGGTGTAGGTCCCGGAAAGCCGCTGGATGCGGGCAGCGTAGAACTGGTCGTTGTGGAAATCCTTGGCGAAGGGCATTGTCCTGCAGTGACCTCTTTCGGCTGATACATTATCCAAGAAGTTTATCCAAATACCTTTTGTAAGCTCAGACCAAAGAAATTCTGAGTTTTGTAAGACGTCTTTTGCTTGGACTGCACTCAGGAGGTCTGCCCTCTCAAGTGGACTCACATGTCACAGTAACCAAAAAGATTTCGATGTAGCACTAGAGTTGCCTGGCATGATGGGCAATCACAATCTCCTGACTTCGTGAGTATATTTTTCTATGACAAGTTTTTAATCTTTAGTTTTCAGAGAAATATATGGATCCTAAATTTGAAGTAAAGCATATTACATTTTTTATCTACAATTGGTAAAACTGGCACCATCTCACTAAATGGTAAATGATGATGACGCCCTAAGATAGAAGCCGGCTTACCAGGATTCCCCAATGCAATGGGGAACATAAGATAATGGTACCTAACTAGGCAGGCATCGAAGAATCAGAGCTGCTGGAAATCAAACCTGCGATCTCTTGGTGTGAAATGAGTGGACTGGCCATTACCCGTGGAGGTGATATATTTATGAAATTACCTAATTACTATAGGCGTTGTAAGAAAAGTAGTTAACGTTTTTAAGGATCAGGTTTTCATAATGTTTTTTGGGGTATCTTTTGATGGGCGGATGATCATTGCAGATATTTTGTGTTGTTATTATTGATATGATTAATTATATATTACAGGAAAAGTCTTGAAATCTCCATTCCCTTGGACATACCAAGAGACTTCAGCTCTGTCACCACTGCCACATTGTTATCATATGTAAGTATTGCAGCTGTTAAAATTAAATATAATTTGCTGATGGCTGACTCTTGTGTTATCTCGTGACTGGGTGCTGTCCGTGTAAACTGGCCTACTCTTGTTAAAGGCATTACTGACATTCAATCATTTTTATGTATAACTTTTCATGTCATATTGTTTTCATGTTCTAATGAATCTGGTTTATATCAAGGATTGAATTTTGACATTATTAACTAATTATTGTTTATTTCTTGATTCTTCACAAATATAAATATAAATATTCTGGGACAAATCACACATGGTCATCTGGCCCCAAAGTAGGATTCCCTGTGTTATGGGTTACCAGAGACTGATATACATACTTATATACGTTTAAATAATTACATATATAGATATATTTAACACCCAGACACAGAACAAACCCAGACACAGTAACAAATGACATTGGTGTCGATTCGGTGTAACACGACTTCAGGATTAAACTAAATTTACGCATTCTGTCTTTTACTTTCTGTATCGAAAAGACAAGGATAGAATGCTTAAATTTAGTTTAGTTCTGTCAAATAAGTTAAATCGTGTCGCACCGAATCGACACCATTGTTATTTATTTTATGACCATCAGAAAGTGTAATTTGCACCTATCTATATATATATATATATATATAAATCAATTGCTGTTCGTTAGTCTCCCTAAAACTCGAGAACGGCTAGACCGATTTGGCTAATTTTGGTATTGAATTATTTGTGAAGTCCAGAGAAGGTTTAAACGTAGGGTTGGGTAGTGTAGTGTAATGTAGTGTAGGGCAGTGTAATGTAATGTAAGGCGGTACGTAGTTCGCCGGGACAACTAGTCTATCTATATCTAATATATAAAAATGAATCGCAAAATGTGTTGGTAAGCGCATAACTCGAGAATGGCTGGACCGATTTGGCTAATTCTTTTTTTGTCGAGTTTGTTATTGTCAGGAGAAGGTTCTTATGTAGGGTAGGGTAGGGTAGTGTAGGGTAGTGTAGTGTAGTGTATGTAGGGTAGTGTAGGGTAGGGTAGTGTAGGGTAGCGTAGTGTAGGGTAGAGTAGTGTAGGGTAGGGTAGGGTAGTGTAGGGTAGGGTAGGGTAGTGTAATGTAAGGCGGTACGTAGTTCGCCGGGACAGCTAGTCTATAATATTAAAATGAATCGCAAAATGTGTTGGTAAGCGCATAACTCGAGAACGGCTGGACCGATTTCGCTAATTCTTTTTTTGTCGAGTTCGTTGTTGTCAGGAGAAGGCTTTTATGTAGGGTAGGGTAGTGTACTGTAGTGTAGGGTGGGGTAGGGTAGTGTAGGGTAGGGTAGGGTAGTGTAGGGTAGGGTAGTGTAGTGTAGGGTAGTGTAGTGTATGTAGGGTAGGGTAGGGTAGTGTAGGGTGGGTAGTGTAGTGTAGGGTAGAGTAGTGTAGGGTAGGGTAGTGTAGTGTAGGGTAGAGTAGTGTAGGGTAGGGTAGTGTAGTGTAGTGTAGGGTAGGGTAGGGTAATGTAATGTAAGGCGGTACGTAGTTCGCCGGGACAGCTAGTATATTATATATAAAAATCAATTGCTGTTCGTTAGTCTCGCTAAAACTCGAGAACGGCTGGACCGATTTGGCAAATTTTGGTATTTAATTATTTGTGGAAGTCCAGAGAAGGTTTAAACGTAGTGTAGGGTTGGGTAGTGTAGTGTATGTAGGGTAGGGTAGTGTAGGTTAGGGTAGTGTAGGGTAGGGTAGTGTAGGGTAGGGTAGTGTAGGGTAGGGTAGTGTAGTGTAGGGTAGGGTAGTGTAATGTAGTGTACGTAGGGTGGGGTAGGGTAGTGTAGTGTAGTGTAGGGTAGGGTAGTGTAGTGTAGGGTAGGGCAGTGTAATGTAATGTAAGGCGGTACGTAGTTCGCCGGGACAGCTAGTTTTGAATAAATATAATT
This sequence comes from Coleophora flavipennella, assembly GCA_947284805.1. Taxonomy (NCBI): domain Eukaryota; kingdom Metazoa; phylum Arthropoda; class Insecta; order Lepidoptera; family Coleophoridae; genus Coleophora; species Coleophora flavipennella. Next base: position 4,598,205 of record OX369307.1, read on the forward strand.
AATTGAATCGCATAATAGTTCCCGTACTCCTCCGAAACGGCTTGACCGATTCTCATGAAATTTTGTAAGCATATTGAGTAGGTCTGAGAATCGGCCAACATCTATTTTTTTTTATAGGGTAGGGTATGGCAGGGTTGGGTAGTGTAGTATAGTGTATGTAGGGTATGGTAGGGTAGTGTAGGGTAGGGTAGTGTAGGGTAGGGTAGTGTAGGGTAGGGTAGTGTAGTGTAGGGTAGGGTAGTGTAGTGTAGGGTAGGGTAGTGTAGTGTATGTAGGGTAGGGTAGGTTAGTGTAGGGTAGTGTAGTGTAGGAAAGTATAGGGTAGGGTAGGGTAGTGTAGTGTAGGGTAGGGTAGTGTAGTGTATGTAGGGTAGTGTAGTGTAGTGTAGGGTAGGGTAGTGTAGTGTATGTAGGGTAGTGTATTGTGTAGGGTAGGGCAGTGTAATGTAATGTAAGGCGGTACGTAGTTCGCTGGGACAGCTAGTTTTGAATAAATATAATTAATTGAATCGCATAATAGTTCCCGTACTCCTCCGAAACGGCTTGACCGATTTTCATGAAATTTTGTAAGCATATTGAGTAGGTCTGAGAATCGGCCAACATCTATTTTTTTTTAGGGTAGGGTAGGGCAGGGTTGGGTAGTGTAGTATAGTGTATGTAGGGTAGGGTAGTGTAGGGTAGGGTAGTGTAGTGTAGGGTAGTGTATGTAGGGTAGTGTAGTGTATGTAGGGTAGGGTATTGTAGGTTAGGGTAGTGTAGGGTAGGGTAGTGTAGTGTATGTAGGGTAGTGTAGTGTAGGGTAGGGTAGGGCAGTGTAATATAATGTAAGGCGGTACGTAGTTCGCCGGGACAGCAAGTCTATATATATAATCTATAAGTCTATATATGTAAGTGTGGCAAGTAATTGTTATATAAATAAATAAATAAAATATAAAAATGAATTGCTGTACGTTGGTCTCGCTAAAACTCGAGAACGGCTGGACCGATTTGGCTAATTTTGATATTGAATTATTTGTGGAAGTCCAGAGAAGGTTTAAACGTAGTGTAGGGTTGGGTAGTGTAGGGTAGGGTTGGGTAGTGTAGTGTATGTAGGGTAGGGTAGTGTAGGGTAGGGTAGTGTAGTGTAGGGTAGGGTAGTGTAGTGTATGTAGGGTAGGGTAGGTTAGTGTAGGGTAGTGTAGTGTAGGGTAGGAAAGTATAGGGTAGGGTTGGGTAGTGTAGTGTAGTGTATGTAGGGTAGGGTAGTGTAGGGTAGGGTAGGGTAGTGTAGTGTATGTAGGGTAGGATAGGGTAGGGTAGGGCAGTATAATGTAATGTAAGGCGGTACGTAGTTCGCTGGGACAGCTAGTTTTGAATAAATATAATGAATTGAATCGCATAATATTTGTAACGTTTACTTACACTGAACTTGAACAAACAATTGTTTTAAGACAACTTTTATGTTTTACAGGTTCAGTGGTGGTATATGAGGCGCCACCGCAGCATAGTGGCAGTTCATCAGTGGAATAGCAGCAGGACTTGGACCCGTGTGTGGAAAACTGCCAACTGCCTCGAGGGGTACAATAAACCCATGCAAGTCATACTTGTGCTTAGGAATCTGACTTAATGTAAAACATTTCTTCTATAGGTCTCGTTGATGTCTTTTATGTTGTTGACCGACTCACAATTCGCAGATTAATGTTATACTAATATTAAACTGATTTACTGGGATATATTAAAAAAGTAAGTCCATAGTATTGAAGTCTTTTATTTACTTAGGTACATTTTTTTATCCACAACTGGTATGCCCTTGGCATCATCTCACCTGATGCTAATAGCAAATGAATAGGTACCTACCTATATTGCATAGAAATCTAATACACTGCATAAAACACCCTTATTTAATTTTAGCATTATCCTTCTTCCTTATTAATACTTGTCCTTCCTGCCTCCATCCGCATACCTATATTGCATAGAAATCTAATACACTGCATAAAACACCCTTATTTAATTTTAGCATTATCCTTCTTCCTTATTAATACTTGTCCTTCCTGCCTCCATCCGCATACCTATATTGCATAGAAATCTAATACACTGCATAAAACACCCTTATTTAATTTTAGCATTATCCTTCTTCCTTATTAATACTTGTCCTTCCTGCCTCCATCCGCATTAAAATCTTTAGTGCTCTCTTCCTTCTAGCCAAGCCAGACCATAATTGCGACGAGCTTGTAACTCGGGAGCAGTCCCAGCCTAGAAATGCAAAGCAGTTAACATAAGGAATGCATATGGTATTATACAGGGTTTAACAAAATTGGTGCAGGATCTGTTAACTGACAGGGCTTCAATCAGACTGAACAAATTTCCCCAAAGACCAATAGTCTATTTGCAAAATAGACTCTTTATACAAATCCATCAGCTGATTGACCAAGAGAAACTGTAACCTATAAGTAGATATGGACTTTTCAAAAGCAAATAGCATATTTTTACAAGCTTTTATTTACTTTCACCTGTCTTGGTGTCTGTGAGGAAATCTTGTAAGTTAAATTTGACCCACTCCCGGGTTTCCAATTGAGCTGAAATTTTGCATGCATATGTATATCGTGTCGGTTACTTTGGTTCTCTTACGGATCTCCTCGTTTCTGATTCGATCACGCAGAGAAACTCCAAGCATAGCACGCTCCATTGCCCTTTGGGTGACCTTGAGCCTTCTTATGAGGCCCATAGTAAGCGACCATGTCTCAGTTCCGTACGTCATCACTGGCAACACACATTGGTCGAAGACCTTGGTCTTAAGACACTGCGGTATGTGGGACGTAAAGATATTGCGAAGCTTCCCGAACTCTGTCCAGCCGAGTTGGATTCGACGATTGATCTCTTCCTCGAAGATGGACCTACCTAACTGGACTGTTTGTCCCAGGTATACATATTCGGTAACAACTTCGAGTGTAGAGCCTCCAACCTTCAGAGGAGTAGGTATATAACAATAATATAGAGGTATAGGTAGGTAGGTAAAGTAACCGACATAGCTCTCAGAATTGCTAAACTTAAGTGGCAGTGGGCAGGGCACATTGCTCGTAGAACAGATGGCCGTTGGGACAGTAAAGTTCTCGAGTGGCGACCACGCACCGGAAAGCGTAGTGTAGGCAGGCCTCCCACTCGGTGGACCGATGACCTGGTGAAGGTCGCGGGAAACCGCTGGATGCGGGCAGCGCAGAACCGGTCGTCGTGGAGATCCTTGGGGGAGGCCTATGTCCAGCAGTGGACTTCCTTCGGCTGATATTATGATGATGATGATGATGTATATCATGTGACAAAGCAATATTATGATGACATGGAGCTGATCTGATGCCGGAGCTGGAAGGTAAAAGCTATTTAGTTTCATTTGTCCTGGTGTCTGTAATGAAATCTTGCAAGTTAAATTAGACCCACTTTCCAGTTTCCGATGAGCTGAAATTTTGCATGCATACGTATATCGCGTGACAATGCAATATTATGATGACATGGAGCTGAAGGTGGCCATAGGAACTCCGCAATAAAACGACACAACCCCATCGAGTTTGGCCTCGATTGATTCATATTGACGAGTACTTGGATCGTAAAAAGCTTGTAGGTACCTACCTAAAAGCTTTTAGGTTTTTCGAAATTTAAGTTAACTTGAGAGAGACGACCACTGGGGATACCCATAATGCTAGTAAATTCATTACTTAATATGGATTGAAAGTGGTAAACCTGGAGATGCACTACAACCAAAGTATATAATATATTAGTACTAACATACAGTATGGACACTCCCTGCCGCTCTCTAGATTGCGACCTCACCGCCTCTTCACCCATATTGATACAGTTTGGTTCTCGAACGTATGGGATTTTGCCGTGATTTTGTTTGCTCTGTCATTTGTATTTACAAATGTCATTTCACGACCTTGTACGCAGTGTCCGGGGTGTGCTACCTAAAAGCTTTTAGGTTTTTCGAAATTTAAGTTAACTACAGAGAGAGGACCACTGGGGATACCCATAATGCTAGTAAATTCATTACTTAATATGGATTGAAAGTGGTAAACCTGGAGATGCACTACAACCAAAGTATATATATTAGTACTAACATACAGTATGGACACTCCCTGCCGCTCTCTAGATTGCGACCTCACCGCCTCTTCACCCATATTGATACAGTTTGGTTCTCGAACGTATGGGATTTCGCCGTGATTTTGTTTGCTCTGTTATTTGTATTTACAAATGTCATTTCATGACCTTGTACGCAGTGTCCGGGGTGTGCTACAACTTTTCTTAGTGTAACTGATTAGTTTTATGTTTTGTCATATAAGTTGTAGCCATGTGTAATTGTCTTGTACCTGTTTACTTATTTAATATTTATAAACTTGATGTTTTATTATTTTTACCTAAGAGATGTACCAGTTCACTACCAGTGGTTACATCATGTTGAAGATGTAGGTGTAGACTGTAGAGGGTTATCTTCCCACACCTTGGAGGCTTGGAGTCATGTACCTTCGGTGTCTGTTATTACTGGAGTCCATAGTCAGTATTTGCATGTTTGCTAAAAATATCTAAAAATAAATAAAAAATTAGCATGATACCTATGCTGATAAACTACATAGGAATTGTTTAACCATCATCAACTTTACTATCATACAGTTTTAGGAATGATATTGTTTCCTGTTGAAGTACCTTTCTTCATGGGAGTTTGGGCAAACAATGGCCATAATATGGTGTGCTATCAATACACTCCTGGGATTCTTTACATTCTGTGGAAACTGTAAAGGTGATAATAAGTACCTAAAGGTCTGAAAATTTACAACTTTAATCATTTTTATACTTAAGTACTTCAGTGGCATTAGTCATCATTAACTTATCAGAAGATCAATTCAAGTCCTTATTCCTGTTTTACTGCATCTCGCTCCATGCAGCCGGTACCTCCTTAATTTCCCTTCACACAGCCAACTGGGATAAGGAATTTACCTTTCTCTTACCATTGTCAAATTTAGCATGGTTATGTTGTTATTAGGAAGGTGTCTTAAAAACCGAGATGCACATGCCTATAGGTAGCATGCTAGCTACCTACTGGGATGCCAATACCTTACATGGTGTGTCGAAATGACAACATGCCTGTTAAGCATGCAAGAGATGTGAAATTTACTTATAAAGGCTAGCTGTTTAGTGCATGGAATCCCTCCTCCCCATCTTCTCCGCGAGGGTACATGCCAGTAGCTAGCATGCTTTTGAGTGAACGAGTAACAAGCATGCATATCGCGGGTGTAAAGTGAAAAATCGTCGCAGGGTACCTACGTAACCTTAGAACACACTTAACCTACCTTTGTCTCCACGTCGATTCCATCTGACTGACGAGTGACTGAATGTGATGCCTTAGGTCCTCAAATACGTCTCGGGTGAGAGACTTTGTTAGCCTTTATGTTTTCGTTTTGTATATGGTCAGAAAGACCAACAAAGCCCACATTTTCTTTTCTGGAGAATTTTCTTTTCTCGTATAAACCTTCCAGAAGGCTCCGAACATTTTGTTTGAACATTAATCACTTCACATATTACTTATTTGTACGTAACGTTCTGAATTCGCACTGAAAAAGTAGGTCGCAAGCAACTTTTTCACCACGAAATGAGAACTAATGTTAAATGTCAAAATATGACATTAGAGCGCGCTAAATCGGCTTCCAAAATTTAGTGGCATGCCGCATTTGACGTAACCGAATGGTTCCTGCAGACGGTTCAAATAGTAGCATGTGAAAGCACAGCTTAGTTTAGTTGCCGTTTCGTAGCGCCTGTTACGGTCACTTTTGTTTAGTGGCATACCAAAAGGCAGATTTATGGCTAAAACGGTGTGGTTTAAGTTTGGTAAAGTGAAAAATACATTAACTGCATTGGCCCCCAGGGGGCCAATACTATGGAGTGCGCTCTCTTATAACGTAGTGTATTATATTCTCTTTGGTTTCAGCGTTTTCCCCAACTTGAACGGATTGTAACCGCCATTACAATCCAGCCCAGTTTCATACGATCGCTTTTTTCTTCCTTCACGACTTGCGTCAGTTTGATCCAAACTTCGATAGGAGGTGATTTGCTTCGTGTTTTCACGTAATTTTTCTCAGATTTCTATAACAAAAACTTGGACTTGTTTTAGCTTGCTACAGATAGTAGTGATCTGTGACTTGTTTGTACTCATCAAACTGAACAAATTTTGTTGTACAACTTTGCTGAAATAAACTGACCGATTTGTATGAAAAAAAAAATCGCGATTTCAGCGCAGATCAAGTCACAGATCACTACTATCTGTACCAAGCTAAAACAAGTCCACTTTCAATTAACACTGCACCTTTATCTTATACCCTGTAGAGTGTCTTCGGTTTGACACAGAATTTTTAATGAATAAAAATTAAATCCACGGTGGAATATTAAAAAAAAATATTTTTTCGTACTCTATAGAATGTCTTATCACATATATTTTTTCACGAAGGTATAAAATTCAATGTAGATAGCGCTTTCATTATTCTATATAAACCATATTTAAATAGTGCATACCACATCTTCGAGAAGACCAGTAAAAATAAAGAATACTAAATATTACTGTAATGATGGATAAGTCATTTACAGTCCCACAAACTTATCTGACCCGGTGGCGATTGGCGAATAATGGAACTGACGATGCCACATTGATTACGGCATTTTGCTGTAACCGACACAGACGCGACGCTATCACCGGGTGGAATAAGTTTGTAGGACACTGGTATGTAGCTTTTTGACCGGACGAACATCCTCCGGTTACCTAAACGCTCGCACCTCGCGCTCAAGACGGTCGGAGTCCGAAAGTTTTCCGATGGCAGCTGATGATCGTTTCGTCCTCTGTTCCGTAACTCCAAGAGGCTTGAAATCTGAAAAATCTTTCAGTAGCTTAAAAATAAGTCCTTATTTTAACACACACCATTCGTAACGCATTCAGTAAGGAATTATTGATTATTGAAGTTGGAAGTTGGGAAATTTTTTTGTAAATAGCCTGCAGAAATGGAACGGACGGGCTAAATTTTTGCGGGCTATTTACAGAAAAAGTAGACACTTGTAGCTTTAAGAATACCCCATCTGTGTAAAAATAGTTCATCTTTGAGACAATTTTTTTCAAAAAGTAAATTTCGTAAGTACTTAGATTTCGAGTTCGGCGTACTTCATGATCTACATACAATTTTTATCACCGGTTTTCTCCATATTTACTGAGGTTTATTAAATTAGATTACCGGAAAACCAATGCCTGTCTGTTCCATTTTTGCGGGCTATTTACAGGAAAAGTAGACACTATACAAACTGAACACGACGATAGTATTTTTGAAATATTTAAGTTTAAAATGTAAATTTATTAAGTCTCTCTAATGATAAATAAAGACAACTATACCTTTAGAGTAGGATAGCATGAGGAAAACTGTAGGTTAATTATTTGTTATGTAAATATGTTAATAACTTTTAGGGCTAATAAGCTAGGGTGTTTTAATTTTCTCAGAACAAAATAGGCTTAGTTAGGCTTCTTTTAAAGCTAAAACGAATAAGTAGGCCCAGATAGTTTAGGAGTTATTAATATTTCAATTTTGAAGTTTAAAGCTAGTTTTTTCGTAGTAGGCTTACTGAAATCTCTAACTAAAGTTGTTTATTTTGTAGATATTATAAACTAGAACAAGAATTAGGCACAAAAAATAGGCACAAACTTAGGGATCTAGGTGTTTAGCTCACAAAAGTCGCAGACCAATTGAAAGGCTCTCCGCTTAGGGCGACATATTTATACACCTGAGGCGGGGGGTGAGGTAGTATATATATGAAAAATAAGGAAATTGCGATTCAGTCAAAAACTAGACGTGATAAGGATAAGACCTAGATCTAGGAACACTAGAAATAAGACCTAGAATAAGGATTTGAATGAAAATTGTAAATAAAACTAGGTTTAAGATATAATTTCAATAAAAACGCATTCCAGGGGTGAGGGGCTCACCAAGCGAGTTTGCTTATAAAGGGCGAAAATAGGGATCGCTGGCCAGCAAAAATTGGTATAAATACAGGGCCGGTTGCCGGTTCCCGACACAGTAAGCACCCGACCACCCTAGCAGTAAAAAAGGAAAAAGAAGAAAATCCAGAAAAAACTCGCTTGGAGAATTACCTCGCTCTTCGGTTGCGGCTCTCATCGTACCAGCAGCTGTTTCATTTGACACCGCCCCTATGCATCGGTTCGCCGCTCCACTGCATCTCACCTAGCGGACCTGCGAGAACCTCTCAACTAGAAGCATCGACCACCTCGCAACTTGAGGACCACCTCGCAACTTGAGGACCACCTCGCAACTTGAGGACCTCCATCTACCTCTCAACTAGTGGATGATCTCCAGATCTGCTCATCGAAGATCTACAGAAGCGGCGGCCACATTTTTTGGTCCTTCGAGTGCCGGATCGTCATTGGAACAGCAGCATGGTGGTGACACGGAGCCACACCAAGGAAACACCATCGAGTGCAGCACTGGACCTGGATGAAAGAGCAGTTGGACACGTCGAAGACCCCCAACCGACTACGATGGCTACGGGTACTACGCCGACTGCTACAGGCTACGAGTCGGGTGCTACGGGTACTACGCCGACTGCTACGGGCTACGGGTCGGGTGCTACGGGTACTACGCCGACTGCTACGGGCTACGGGTCGGGTGCTACGGGTACTACGCCGACTGCTACGGGCTACGAGTCGGGTGCTACGGGTACTACGAAAATTGCTACGAGTACTACGCCAACTGCTACGGGTACTACGCCGACTGCTACGGGTACTACGACAATTGCTTCGGGTACTACGCCTACTACAAAGGATGCAACGGATGCTACGTCGACTACGGCAGATAATTCGGGCACAACAGACGACTTCACATCAGAAGAAACATTGGAAAAGGGAACTTCAAGGTCTGCAAACAAAAGTGGAACCAAGCAAGCTCCAACCAGAAGTACGTTGAAGCCCAACAGCATCACGTCATCAAAGCGATCGGCGAGAAGAAAACTTATGGAAGTAGAAGCAGAAGAAAAACTTGCAGCTCTGAAACTTAAACAAGTGCAAGCAGAAATAGAGCTTGAACAAGCACGCCTGCGCCGCAGACAAGCAGAGAACGAATCAAGCTCAGAGGAAGAAATTGAAGACAATCTCGCATCAGTACGGATCAACAATTGGCTAAATGAAAAGGACACAAGCCATCCAGTACCGCCGCCAGTGGTGGCTGCCTTCCTGGAAGAAAGAAGAAAGAAAGACATGCCAGTAGAAGAAAATACAATGAAGACAGCTGAAACACGGACAGAAAAACAAAAGGAAGATCAGAGGGTCATTCCGTCTGTACAGCAGAGGACCATTGCACCGGCAGAGAAGAATCAGGAAGACCATCAAGTCATCCAGTCTGTGCAAGAGCACCTCGCTACACAGGCAGAGAAACAACAGGAGGACCGTCCAGTCATCCAACCTGTGCAACAGCAATTCGACGTGTCTACACTAGCAGAAGCCTTTGCCCAAGCGACAAAGAACACATCCAGGGAGCCACCAAGATATATTCAAGATCTACCAATTTTTGGCGGACACAGCAGCGAATGGTTGACCTACAAGTACGCATTCGTAGAAACGCAACACTACTTTGCGAATGCAGAGAATATCGTAAGACTCAGAAGGAGCCTGCGAGGTCCGGCACTAGAAGCAGTATCATCACGCCTCATTGGCCAGCCGGATCCGATGAAGATCATCGACGCACTCGAAAGGAGATTTGGGCGTCCGGAAGCTCTCATCCAAGCAGAGATTGAAAAACTGAAGACACTAAACAAGCTAACAGAAAATCCTCGGGATCTCTGTATCTTCGCTGGGAAGATAGCTAACGTCGTCGGAACAATAGAAGCCCTCAAAAAACCGCAGTACCTTCACAGTCCAGAAACAATAAAGTACATTGTTGAGAAGCTCACTCCAATAATGAAAAGTAAATGGTACGACTACGCAGCACTCAAGAATGAAGGAGAGCCGGAACTGCTGAGGATATCACGCTTCCTAGATGAAGAAGCAGATAAATGTGGACCATACGCAGTTCCAGAGAATATCGTAGAAGATACCAGAGAGCGAGCAAAAAAGAAGACAGAGCGCACGTTTACTGCATCTGTAACGAAGCAACGGGATGATTATCAATGTCCCATCTGCAAGCAAGATCACAAGCTACCAGACTGCAAGCAGTTCCTGAGTTCTGACGTTAACACACGTTGGGACGTAACGAAGAAGAACTTCATTTGCTTCCGCTGCTTGAAGAGCAAACATAGAAGGATGTACTGCAAAGCACGGCCCTGTGGACAAGACGGCTGTCATTTGAAACATCATCGCCTGCTACACCACAAGCCAGAAGCCAAGAAGCCAGAAGACACACCCACACCAGTACACCAGAAAGCATCCATCGCTTCAACAATTGAAGTCGCTGCATCAGCAAATGAGCACATTGGTCGTCGGGCCTTCCTCAAGATAGCTCCAGTCATTCTAAGAGGGCCACACACTAGCATCGACACCTATGCCCTGCTTGATGAAGGCAGCACCATCACCATCATAGACGCTTCAATCGCAGAAGTGCTGGGAGTGGATGGACCTGCAAATACCATGTGGATCCAAGGCGTCGGTACAGAAGTGAAGCATGAAGAAAGCAAGGCAGTCAGCTTGAAGATAAGAGGAAAACACGCAAAGAAAGAGTTCAATCTGGAAGAAGTCAGAACAATACAGAGGTTGAAATTCGCATCCCAAGATATTGATGAAGACGACCTCGAGACCTGCTCACATCTAGAGGGAATCAAGCACGAGCTTATATACGAACGAGCTACACCAAAAATTCTCATCGGTCAAGACAACTGGAATCTCATCGTGTCCAGAGAAATCCGCTCCGGTCGACGCAACCAACCTGTCGCATCACTCACGGAACTTGGCTGGGTGCTTCACGGCTGCAGTTCATCACTCACGAACACCGTGGCATTCTGCGGACACCTCACAACCAAGAAGGAAGAACCGATGGAAGAACAGATGAAGAATTTCTTCAAGCTCGAATCATTAGGCATCGAGCCTCGCAAACCAAAAGATGATCCCGAAGAAAGAGCCCTAAGGATACTCGAGTCCAAAAGTCACCGACTTCCTGGAGGAAGATATGAAACGGGCCTCCTCTGGAAAGATGACAACATGCAGATACCCAATAACTACAAAGACGCCGAGAAGCGACTCATCAGTCTTGAGAAGAGGCTGGACAAAGACGAAACACTGAAGATCCAGTACACTGAACGCATGAACAATCTCTTCACGTCGGGCTATGCAGAGAAGGCAACTACACCACCAGTAGAAGATCGGACGTGGTACCTACCCCACTTTCCGGTGGTGAATCCAGCCAAGCCACATAAGCCACCAAGATTGGTTCACGACGCAGCCGCAAAATACCGTGGCATCAGTCTCAATGACCTGTTGCTTCCTGGTCCAGATCTACTTCAGTCATTGCCTGGTGTAGTCATGAAGTTTCGCCAGTATCCAGTCGCCGTATCTGCAGATATCAAGGAGATGTTCATGCAGATCAAGATTAGAAAAGAAGACAGAGATGCTCTTAGATTCCTCTGGAGAGGAGAACAGCGGAAAGGACCACCAGAAGAATTTCAAATGACCTCAGTTATTTTCGGCGCATCCTCATCACCGTGTACCGCGCTATATATCAAGAATCGCAACGCCGACGACCACGCGTCAGAATATCCAGAAGCGGCAGTTGCAATAAAGAAGAATCATTACATGGATGACTATCTCCAAAGCTTTGAATCAGTAGAAGAAGCCAGGAAAATATCGAAAGAAGTAGACGCTGTCCACAGAAAGGCTGGCTTCATACTGAATGGATGGGCCTCCAGCAACAAGGAAGTCATAGAAGACTGCGAAGGAGTCAACAAGGGGACAACATCGGTCAATATTGGAGCGAGCGAGACAGAAAAAGCGCTGGGCCTCCAATGGTATATATCAGAAGACTGCTTCGGGTTCCGCATCAATAGAAGGAAGACTCCACCAGAGATTCTGGAAAACATAAGGCCACCGACGAAGCGAGAAGCCCTAAGTGTGGTCATGTCTCTCTTTGATCCACTGGGACTGATCTCACCTGTTACCACCCCTGCGAAGCGAATCTTGCAAGACACATGGCGCTACAAGTCGGACTGGGACGAAGACCTACCGGAAGAGCTGCAGCCAAAGTGGGGTGATTGGATCACATCTCTTCGCGCAGTAGAAGACATCAGAATACCGCGATGTTACGACTACAAACCTGCCGCTGAACGCCAGCTACATACATTTGTGGATGCCAGCGAAGAGGCATATGCAGCAGCAGTCTACTGGCGAACGACTAGAAGCGATGGCAGCGTACACGTATCACTCGCAGCAGCAAAAAGCCGGGTGACACCGCTAAAGCCAATCTCAATACCCCGACTAGAGCTACAAGCAGCTCTACTTGGCGCAAGATTAGCACGGACTGTACTCCTGGAACATGATTTTGAAGTGACCAGCAAAACCTACTGGTCTGATTCCAGAACTGCACTAGCCTGGATAAGAGCGGAGCCAAAATCATTCAAAACCTTCGTAGCTCATAGGCTAGCGGAAATCGAGGACACTACTAAGAAGAACGAATGGAGATGGCTACCAACCAGAGAGAACGTCGCTGACGATGCCACCAGAGCAACACCTCACAGCTTCGACTTTAGCCACAGGTGGTTCAACGGTCCAGACTTTCTGTATCTTCCAGAAGAAAAATGGCCAAAGGAACAGAAAAGCACCGAAGTCATAGAAACTGGAGAAGAAAAGGAAAAATGCAACGTCGCGCAAGACCGGCGGGAGCATAATCACCTGCCAGACATCAACAAGTTCTCCCGGTGGTTACGACTCATAAGAACTACAGCAAGAGTCCTCCAATTTATCGATCTCTGTCGTCCATGGAAGTCATCAGTCGCCGCAGCTAAGAGGAAAAGGACCATAAAAAACAAGGAAGAAGACTCAGATTGGCGCCAGAACCAAAAATTCGTCAAGACGAGGCGTCCAGGGAAAATAATAGAAAAGAAGTCTTCATTCCGTACCGTTCCAGCAGACTACATCAAAGCAGCAGAAGAGCATTGGATACGAGCATCACAGGAAGAAAGCTTCGGACCCGAGATGAAGCGAGTCCGTAGCGAAGCTACTCCACATGGCAGCGATCGTCTTAGCACCCTCAGTGTATATATCGACGAAAAAGGAACGCTGCGGTTGAAAGGACGAGTAACATCCGCACACCAGATAAGCGAGAACGCATCAAATCCACCTCTTATGGACGGAAAACATCCATACACCCGTCTCTACATCCAATATGTCCACGAGAAACTTCACCACGGGGGAGTAGAAATAGTCATCAACGAGCTTCGTCAACGGATGTGGATCCTGAGAATCCGGCCGACGGTGAAGGAGATAATCAAGAGGTGCATCTCGTGCCAGCTCCGGAGGAAGAAGCCAACCTCTCCATCAACAGGAGACCTCCCAGCAGCCCGTCTAGCACACCACGCACGCCCCTTCACCTACACGGGTCTTGATTACTTCGGGCCAATCGAAGTCACTGTGGGACGTCACAGAGAGAAACGCTATGGAGCACTCTTCACCTGCATGACTTGCCGTGCAATTCACATCGAAGTGGTCTACTCACTGAGCGCGGACTCCGCAATAGCAGCACTCCGCCGGTTCATGGCCCGACGAGGATGTCCCACAGAGCTCTGGAGTGATAACGCCACCTGCTTCAAGGCCGCTGAAAGGGAGCTAAGCGAGGCAGCAATAGAAGCTCTGCAAGAAGAAGCTGCAAATCGTCAAATAACTTGGCGCTACATACCTCCTGGAGCACCATTTATGGGAGGAGCATGGGAACGCATGGTCCGGGCGGTAAAAGAAGCTCTCCGAGTGACCCTGCAGGACAAGTATCCGAGCGACGAAGTTCTCCTAACTCTCCTGACCGAGGCTGAGAATACAGTCAACTCACGCCCTCTGACACACGTCGGCTCCGAACCAGAGGATCCAGAAGGAATCACGCCCAACCTTATCCTCATTGGACCAAATAACAGACTTCCTACCTTCACACGCTACGAGGACAAAGACATCACGCCGAAACAACAATGGAAACGCGCCCAGATGCTTGCGGACATCTTCTGGCGGCGATGGGTGCGCGAGTACATTCCTCTACTTCAGCACCGGCGAGAGCCTCGCACTATCGGCGTGCCACCAAAGGAGGGGGACCTGGTCATCATCTGCGATTCCAATCTGCCCCGAAATACATGGCCAAGAGGACGCATCAGCAAAGTGTATCCAGGGAAGGACGGCGAGACCAGAGTCGTGGACGTCATCACCAAGGGCGGGCACGTCCTCCGGAGACCGACCAAGAAGATCGTCGTGATACAAGGATGATCGCTCGCGCGACGGCGGGAGAATGAACACGACGATAGTATTTTTGAAATATTTAAGTTTAAAATGTAAATTTATTAAGTCTCTCTAATGATAAATAAAGACAACTATACCTTTAGAGTAGGATAGCATGAGGAAAACTGTAGGTTAATTATTTGTTATGTAAATATGTTAATAACTTTTAGGGCTAATAAGCTAGGGTGTTTTAATTTTCTCAGAACAAAATAGGCTTAGTTAGGCTTCTTTTAAAGCTAAAACGAATAAGTAGGCCCAGATAGTTTAGGAGTTATTAATATTTCAATTTTGAAGTTTAAAGCTAGTTTTTTCGTAGTAGGCTTACTGAAATCTCTAACTAAAGTTGTTTATTTTGTAGATATTATAAACTAGAACAAGAATTAGGCACAAAAAATAGGCACAAACTTAGGGATCTAGGTGTTTAGCTCACAAAAGTCGCAGACCAATTGAAAGGCTCTCCGCTTAGGGCGACATATTTATACACCTGAGGCGGGGGGTGAGGTAGTATATATATGAAAAATAAGGAAATTGCGATTCAGTCAAAAACTAGACGTGATAAGGATAAGACCTAGATCTAGGAACACTAGAAATAAGACCTAGAATAAGGATTTGAATGAAAATTGTAAATAAAACTAGGTTTAAGATATAATTTCAATAAAAACGCATTCCAGGGGTGAGGGGCTCACCAAGCGAGTTTGCTTATAAAGGGCGAAAATAGGGATCGCTGGCCAGCAAAAATTGGTATAAATACAGGGCCGGTTGCCGGTTCCCGACACAGTAAGCACCCGACCGCCCTAGAAGTAAAAAAGGAAAAAGAAGAAAATCCAGAAAAAACTCGCTTGGAGAATTACCTCGCTCTTCGGTTGCGGCTCTCATCGTACCAGCAGCTGTTTCATTTGACACCGCCCCTATGCATCGGTTCGCCGCTCCACTGCATCTCACCTAGCGGACCTGCGAGAACCTCTCAACTAGAAGCATCGACCACCTCGCAACTTGAGGACCACCTCGCAACTTGAGGACCTCCATCTACCTCTCAACTAGTGGATGATCTCCAGATCTGCTCATCGAAGATCTACAGAAGCGGCGGCCACACAAACAAACTAAGTAGGCCGACACCGTTACGTTTGAAACGTAACGCTTGTTAAACCTTTAAATCTGCTCGGGAAAAAGCTAAACGAACAAAAAACGAACACTAAAATTTTCAGGTGTTTCGTCGTCTGGGCCAACTTAATAGTCAATCATTCCTTACTGAATGCGTTACGTTACGAATGGTGTGAGTGTTAATAAGGACTTATTTTTAAGTTACTGAAAGATTTTTCAGCTTTCAGGCCTCTTAGAGCTACGGTACAGAGGAGGAAACGATCATGGCAGCTGTAGCACCGAAAAGGCTACGAAAGTATTACTGAAAGTTGACAGATGGCACCACACCCAAACATCCCACATGTTATTGTAAAAGTACTACTGAAAAATGACAGATGGCACTACATTTCTTCCGCCTTCGTGGCCTTGTTAATCCCTACTCCTTGCCGTGGCCGTGGCGTAATGGTTCACATTAGGAGGTCGCGGGTTTGATTCCCGGGGGAGTCTTTCTAAGACTCGGTTTGGTGAGTGGAAGGTAATTTTCTAAGCTACCACCATCTTATCTAAGGGTCCAGACACACGGTCTGCATTCCAGCTACAAGTTCGCAGTTTGGATGCAGTTAAAGCGCAACTTACTAAGAGAACTGCATCCAAACTGCGAATTTGCAGCTGACTTGCAGTCAAAATACAGACCGTTGTGTCTGAACACCAAGTCTTTTAGTTAGCAGCAACAGTAGCATTGATGTGTTTCTGCACGAAAATAAGTTAAGTAGCCAGTTTCCCACTGCATTGGGGAATCTTGGCAGGACCGCTTCCATCTTCGGAGTCATCGTCACTGATCATCAGGTGAGATGATGGGCTTACCAATAGTGGATTTAAAATAATTCTAAAAATAAGCTGTGCTAAAAACACAATGGAAAATCTAAGCCATTTTGCGATCGTGGGCCGCTTCCCTGTTTAGTACAGGCCTAAGGCTGTTATAAATGTATAATCTTAAATTAAAAACCGGCCAAGAACAAGTCGAGATCGCGCAAAGTAGGGTTCCTTTGTCTTTTCGACAGATAAATGTATGTTTTAAAAACAATATTACTTTTGCAGTTGGTAAATAGAACATTTTGTATGGAAAATCTATGAACTTTTTACAAATCCAACTGCACATCTTAAGTTGGTCGACTATTACTCTCTTCGACCAATGTACATTACTCCTACATTTAGAACTAAAGCCTACTTAGCCGTGATAGTTTTCCTTTTAAATTGATTATACGAGCATGTCCTACTATTTTAATTTTTTTTCAGATTTCGCTGTATCAGCGGTTTGGCTTTACTGTGGATGGAAGGGGGGACACTTGACTCGAAAAGTAGTTTTAAAAGACTTATTCAACGATACCCCACACGATAGGGTGGTACGTCAAAAAAAAAAACCAGGAGGGGTTGCACAAAAATATTTTTAGGGCAATGCACAATTTTTTTTTATTAAAGATTTTAATGTCCAACTTTGTCGGCGTAATTAATATGTATACCCATACCAAATAAAAAAAAAAAAAAAAAAAAAAAAAAATAGCTTTAGTACTAATTGCTAGCAGCTAAGCCACAGATAAGATAATAGTAACTAAGCCGCGGACAGTCGAACAGACACGTGGCGTGTCTATAAGGGTTCCTTGTTGACTACCGAACCCTAAAAAGGAGGCAGTTCTCAATGTGACATGTTTTTGTGTCTGTAAATCGATTTTAATCATTCTTTTTTTAAAGCCCGCTGGAGTTCACAAATCCCATCCAAACGTAGTAGTTGATTCATTTTTTAACCGATTATCGATATAAAATTATTAAAAAATCGGTTCTTTGGTTAACAAATGAAACAAATACTACGTTTGTATGAGATTTATGAACTCCAGCGGGCTTTTAAGCTACCGGAGCCAAAATGGCAAACACGGAACTCGTCTAATTACGTCATGTGCGTCCGTCTGTTTGCCTGTCCGTCTGTATGTCGTAGTCAATTTTCTCTGCCACTATTAGGGCTACAGTAATGAAATTTAGTACACACATAATATGTGAACTTACAACCCAAAGTGGAAAATGAACTTAAAATGTAAAAAAAATATATTCATGTTCCGACATGTTTTTACTTTTGGGAATAAACATTTTTTTAGTTAAAATGTTAAAATGGTGTTATAAAATGAATAAAAGGTTTCATTGAACATGTTGTTAATTAAAGTAGGTGGCGTTTACGAAATATTGAGCTCCAAGTGACCAGGCACTAGATTTTTGAAATAAGCAAAAGGAACTGTTTTCGTCACAAAAATGTGTGCTGGGACACGTAGTAGAAGTGAAACTTCAACGGACAAGTGGAAAAAGTGGACAAGTTTTTCCACTTGTCGTTGCGATTCGTTTTTCCACCTGTTCGTTAAAGTTTCACTTCTAATATGTGTCCCAGCATACATTTCCATTATTTCGCAGGTTTATTGCAAATTATGATTTGATTAGGTAATGTAAATTTTAACGAATGCATTTTTTATTTTAAAACAAAAAAAACGGAATCCGAAACAAAAAAAAATATGTCAATAAAAATATATTAAAAAACACATTAAAAAAATATTTTGATAAAAAAATATTTCAATAAAAAAAAATATGCCAAAAAATATTCAAAAAAAAAATACTGTACAAGAAATTATAAAAAAATACAAAACCTACTCAATAAGTATCCTGGTGTCCGCTTTCTATGCGGTTACATATGGATTAGTGGATTTTCTAATCTTTAAATTATGATCATTATCATCATTATATCAGCGAAAAGACGTTCACTGCTGGAAAAATGGACAAAGGCCTACCCCAAGAATTTCCACGACGACCTGTTCTGCACTTCTCGCATCCAGCGGCTTCCCGCGACCTTCATCAGGACGTCCACCGTGTATGAGACCTGCCAACGCCACGTCTTCCGGTGCGCGGTTGCAACTCGAGCACTTTACTACCCCAACGGTTATCTGTTCTACGAGCTATCTGCCCTGCCAAGTACCACTTAAGTTCAACGATTATGTGAGATATTATAACTGAAACCTGGAAAAGTAATTGGGAGGCCTATTCCTTCCTATAGGTACTTAGGAGGCTCGAGTTTCTATACAAACGTAGTTTAGCTTTAATACAAAAACTAAACGCCGCCGCCGGATTGAATCCAAACTTTGCAAATATATAAAGTAGATACAAAGCGATGTTTGTAATTAGTTTTCGATATACTAATAGACAAAGGAAAAATATAAGAGTAGTTTCAAACTTTCAGTACATAACGAATTTTAGCCTTCGTTTAGTTATGTTTAAATTTACTACGATAAAAAGTAATTACAAACATCGATATGTGTCTACTCAACATATATGCAAAGTTTGGATTCAATCCGGCATGTAGTTTTTGCATTGAAGCTGAACTACGTTTGTATGGAAACTCGAGCCTCCTGGGGACCCTTAATCTTTCAATGAAACTATAGTTTGATCACTTTTTAAAATTATGAAATTTATTGGGTACGCCACCCACACTGGTTAGTGATTAGCGTGTGTCTTTGCGTATGTTACGTTGGGGAATATGTACAGCTTGGCCTCGTCGAAGCGCCTGTGCGCAGCGGCCGAGCAGAGCGAGTCATAGCGCTCGTACGCGAGCTTGGTCGCTACGAACGCGGTCGCGAATATGCCGACCAGCATTAGAGCGCACATCAGGGGGCAGAGTATGGCGCCGAGGGTGCTCCCGCGCGCGCTGCGTGTGCTCCCCGCTTCGGAGTCTGTCTTGCTCTTCTCTGAATCTTTAGTCACTAGAACCAAGGAGACCAAAAAGTTATCTATCAATTATCTATGATCTGATGATGATCTAACAAAACTAAGTAGCTGGTATTGCTCTTTGAAGCTTTTTCTATTTAGTCATTATTTAATCAACTATTGAATAATTGGGAACGCTAAACGCGTTAAAAAACCGACTTCATTATCAAAAAAGTACTAAAACAATTTTTATAAAATTTATATGCTCCTGACCTGGCAGCATAAAAAATAAAAAGAAAAAAAAATCGAAATGTGTGCTGAGACACATAGTAGAATTGAAACATCAACGGACAAGTGGAAAAAACGAATGGCAACGGACAAGTGGAAAAACGAATCGAAACGGACAAGTGGAAAAATGAATCGCAGCGGACAAGTGGCAAAACGAATAGCAAAAAAAAAATATTTCAAAATAAAATATTGCAAAAAAATATCCCTCCGCCACTGCCGCTTCTCACCGCACGATATATCGCCTACCTCCTCCACGCGGCCGTAGCTCTTTTCGTGACTGAAAAAAATCTTTATTAATTAGTCACGAAAAAGCGTTACGGCCGCGTGGAGGAGGTAGACGATATATCTATATAGAAGTTTCACTTCAAAAAGAATTATAAAAATCTGTTTACAATCTGCGAAGATATCGCGTAACATACATACAAAACATACAGTCGAACTGAGAACCTAATTGTTATTGGAAGTCGGTTAAAAAACTGTGACTGTCTCCTGTAGCCGACGTGGCTCTGCATTGCACGTGTCGACTCGTCGTTCCTGCGCGTTCAGTCGGTTAGGTCGAAAGGGTGCGCAGCGCAGGACCTGGGCACCTGGGTACGCCTGCGTCTCCTTAGTTTTGTCCTAGGTGGCGCAGATTCAGTTTTAAAGATATTTATTGTCATAAAGACAACAGTCACTTACATGAGAAATATAAATAATTAAATATTAAATAATTTTCGAAAAACCTAAAAGCTTTTAGGTACAGTGACCAGCACATATAGATCATAATCGCACTACAAGTGTCTAGCTTGATGTGCTGGCCTCTGTACAAGATTTTCAGGTCAAAGTACTCGTCAATACGAATCAAACGAGCAAAAACTCGATGGTGTTGTGTTCCTACGGCCACCTTCTAGCTCCAGCATAAGATCAGTTCTATGTCATCATAATATTGCATTTTCACGCGATATACCTTTACATAAGCATGCAAAATTTCAGCTTAATCGGAAGTGGGTCATAATTTCATTACAGACACCAGGAAAGGTGAAGTACTTAAATAAAAGCTTGTAAAAAAAGTTTGTTTGCAGAGTCATTCCTCACATTGTTATTTGGCAAATAATGTTTTTCTACTCCAATTGGGTAATTTGCTTAATACATAACCTCAAATTATATCACAAAAGTATTCATTCCTGCAAGTCGTTTTACAATGATCATTTCAAAACGAGACAACTGTACGTAAAGTATTTTATCTTCATACGAACTGGTCGAAAGGACGCGCTTCGAAATCTCAGCCTATCTCGGCACAGTCGCGAGTGACCCGCAGTTTGTTTGCAGTCCCTGCTTGTCTATACACATATCATAACTTAGGGGGCAATTTCGGGTCATCTCTACCCCTACACCGAGACCTAAATTGTCCTATCGGCAGGCGTGTAAGTAGCTCTAATTTTCGCCACTTTGCATCCTCCTTAATGAGATTTTTCAGTACTATCAGCGCTGGCTCTAGACCTTTATCAGTGTAGAGCGAGGTTGTCTTTCAGCGGTCTATGGCCGACGCTTTCATCATCATCATATCAGCTTACATACGTCCCCACCGAGGGGCTTGAGCCTACCCTGAACTAGGGCGATCAGGCCTTAGTCAACCACGCGGGCCCACGTTGGTCGACTTCACACACAACCTTCGAGTTTCTTCGCAAGCGTGTACAGGTTTCCTCACGATGTTTTCCTTCACCGTATAAGAGCGTCGGATAAACGTACATACTCGTATGAAATTGAAATTGAAAACACATTGGTACGTGGCAGGATCGAACCACGACCTCCCGGACATGAGGTAGCGGCCCTTGCCATTACGCCACCGACGCTTTCACTTTACGTAATTTTTTTTTACAAGAAATGCGGTTTATGAACTAGTTTCAAGGCTACTCTAGCCGCTCCAAACAGCCAGATTTAGCTTTTAAAAAAGTCTGTAGTTTTTTAAATCTCAAATTGGTAAGACCTGGGCATCATCTCACCTGATGGTAAGTGAAGATGATGCCGAAGATGGAAGCGGCCTTACCACGATTCCCCAACGCAATGGGCTACTGGCTATCTTATCTTCAAGCTGGATTAATGTTGTTAGCATTGATGTTTGGCGGCAAGACATAAATAAGGCGTTGTTAGCGGACTTAGAAAATGCCCTTCCTCCAACCAAACAGAGTCTTACAAAGTTAAGATTCCGCCGGGAATCGAACCCGCGACCTCCTGACGTGAAGCTAATGAACTCAACCATTACACCACGGAGGTGGTTAGAGATCTACAGATTATAGAGGCAATTACGGAAATCTACTGATTTTTCAGCGTCACCCTTCGGATGTAAAAAAATCAGATCTGGCACACTTCACCCGCGCCTCTTTGGCTTTTTGGCGTCCATTGCCACCTGGCGCCAAGAGCGACCGCTCCTCTCGGTATCCCAAGTAGGGTGCATCCGATACCGATACCGATATATCGGCGATACTTCGGGTTTGCCGATATATCGGTATCGGCGATATTTTTATGGCAGATTAAACGATACTTTTCAAATTTCGCGCTTTAAAAATGTAATGTAAACGCGCGTGTTGTCCCATCTATTTCGTCGCAAACGAGGAATCTGTCCCATCTGAGAGACTATTTTCCACCGCAGGTCTTATTCAAACAGACTTGCGAAATCGCCTTTGCCCGCAAAACTTAAGAATGCTTTGTTTTTTAAATAAAAATCTTATAAATGTTAATTTTGATTACTAAAACTATTAATTAATTGTGTTTTATTTATTCTACCTTCATTTTTGAATTCAATAAGCGTATCTGTATCGGTATCAGTATCGCCGATATTTTTATAAGAGTATCGGTATCGTATCGGCAAAAAGGCGTATCGAGGCATCCCTAATCCCAAGGGCCGACGCTGTGAACTATATCTTCTCTCACAAGCTACCTCTACCGCGGGATGCAGGACCATCAACGATTATGATCAAGGCATCTCTTACTGTTACTGACACTTCAGCGGCCCCGCCTGCAGCTTCTGTGACAACCTCGGGATACGATTTATCATCAATTATTAATCATCATCATCATATCAGCTCATATACGTCCCCACTGAGGGGCTCGAGCCTACTCTGAATTAGGATGATCGAGCCTTAATTACCCACGCGGGCCCAGTGCGGTTTGGTCGACTGCACACATAACTTTCGAGTTTCTTCGCAGGCAGGAGTTTGTAACGAGAAGTTGCTGGGTTTCTGGGTATAGTAGTTCAGTCTCCAGTTTAAATTTTTACCCACTTTCAGCGACAGAGCAGAGAAATCCAAAAATATTTGTTTTAGCGTAGATATAACAAAAAAGTACTATTGTATGTACATACTTAGTTACTTGAAGGTACGTACTCACTGTTTTTAAAATTCTCTCGTCCCACCAACTAAATCGTGATCAGCAGATTTCTTTTTATTTAGCTTTGGTTTATATTATAACAAAAATAGTACGAAATAAAATATTAGACAAACATATTCTTAGATGAACTATTTCCTGTCTGTGATTAGACAATTTTGCGATCACAGATTCATAAACTATAGGTATGAGGTTCTCCTTAGTTTAAATAGTCTGTGAAGGCGCAGGTGAAGGTATAGATGTGGCAGGCAAATTGGATGATTAGTCATTTTACATACGGTCAGGCAAATTGTATAATTCGTTCGTATGTAAACGGTCAGGCAAAATTAAAAATGCTGTATGCCGATTCGGGCAATTTGTAATAATTCGTCCGTAAACGGTCAGGCAAAATGTTAAATTCTGTACGCACATTGTGAAATGCCGAGCCAGACAAATTGTAATATATAAACCGTATATAAACGGTCAACGCCAAATCAGGCAACTTGTCAAAATGCCGTACGGCAGATTGTAAATGCGATTTTAGGTTCGGTCAGGTTTGATTGATTTAACTGTCAAAGAGCCTTGCGAAGCGAAGCTTCTCGCCCTCACCATTATGTAATTTGCCTGACCGTTATAATGACGAATTATACAGTAGCAGTAGCAGAAATAAGCAATAAGGCCGCCTGTAATTTAATTAATGTTGTATTCCTCTTTTACTTTCGAACGACTAGGAGTGAGCGCGAGAAGGTAATGGCAAAAAATCAAAGTTGAGATTTTGATGGTGATCCGGTGTTTCAAAAACTAAAAAATAAAAAAATTGTGTGTGTTTGTATATGTGTTTGTCAGTCCGGTGCTCTTTTTGGTAAAATTTGGGTCCGGCCAAATTATTTTTATATCTCCAGCCGTTTTTTTTGAAGTAAAAATTCTTAACGCACGCTTGACTTGGGCAGTAAGGTGGTGAATGCGTGACGAGAACGTTACGGAAATTGTCGTCGGGCGTGGCGAACGGTGCTTCCAACACTACAACAATATCGGTTGTCAAAACAATCAAAACAAACATATTAAAAGATAAAAGATTTGATCATTTTCAGAGGATAATAAAACTCTTTTCATAAACTGTCTATATGACAAAAAATATTTGATTATTTTCCGAAAACAAAGTATTTACTTTCATACATATTGATGGAGCTAATAGTTTTACTTCAGTCGTTTGGTCTAAAGCACACTCGTATTTTTAAAAAACGTCTAAGTATATTGATTTTTTAGTGTTGCCACACCATCGTAAAAAAATCACTTGAGTATCACTTTTTTTTTACTAAAAATGGCTGTCACGATTTTGATGAAACTCGGTATATTATTCCAAGTAAAATCCGGAATATGGTACCTCTCATAAAAATCCAGGTTGTTTGTTAATTTTTCTCAAAATTAGCTCCAACGATTTTTATGAAACTTAGTGAATAACTATGACTTATTATGGCGTAACTGCATTGAATAGTTAATTATTTCAGCAAAAATGCGAGTAAAGTACCCTTACCCATATAAACACAAAATAGAAAGTTTCTCAGTTTTTAAATCTCTCAAACCGAACCAAATGTATTTACTTAAACTTGTCCTTTTACATTTTTAGATGTAACCGTGGCGCACGCAAGGCCCCAATTTCTGTAAGAAATTTGTTTAACTATGTCTGTACAAATAAAACCGCTATTGTACTCCGAATAAGTACCTACGTAAAATATTGGAGTCTACACAGAAAGTTCTGTGTGTAAATTAGCGAAGTTCCATCTGTACGTGTCCCAGCGCTATGGGCCATGGAGGGAAAGTACCCACTTAAATATTGCTACTACCTAAACGAGTGCAGTAACCCGCCACTAAACCTTAAGATGTCTTCATCCGAGCAGGTTGATAAGTGTTAAAATAATAACGAACGTAAGTCTTTTCATTTTAAGTTCAAATCAATGCGGTCTTCAACGCGGCTTTACGTTTAAACCGAACGCCCAATTCTCGATTTTTACATGTTTTTATTACTTTTCTATACTTTCAAATAAGTTTAAAAAAATGTGTACAACTAAAATGAAAGGTCTTAACATTAACTATTTGTTTTCGAGAAATTTTGCAATAATGCCAAAAGCAGGGTCTACAGTATTTTTTTTTACATCAAAAGTGGTCATCATTACATCATTACAGCTCATATACATCCCCACCGAGGGGCTCGAGCCTACCCTGAATCAGGGCGAAAAGTGGTAATATTTTTAAATTTATATTTACTTAAATCGATTTTTTATTACTCTGAGTATATTATATATTTTTGCATAGTGGTAGCTTTACACAGTCTTTCATTAATTTAAATTGAATATTGTCATTTGACCTATTTTAAGCCCTTAACACAAGCAATGTGAGTACAAAATAGGTATATTATATCATCAATTAGGTCTGAGTATATCATCAAGTTTTTACTTAATTTTTATAGTTGGATACATATTTTATTTCTTTATTATTTTTGTAATACTGATACCTACCTGATACTTTTTCCTGTTTATTCCCTACTAGCTGTTTCCCGCGGCTTTACCTGCGTGGACAACTTTTCTATGACTTTTTGAGGGTGCAAGCGGCTCGCGAGCGTGAAAAAAAGTAGCCTATGTGTTAATCCAGGTCCTAATCTGTCTACCTACCAAATTTCAGCCAGATCCGTTCAGTAGTTTTTGCGTGAAGAAGTAACAAATATACACACTCACAAACTTTCTCCTTTATTATATTATAGTTTGATTTTTTTGATTTTTGTTAACGTAGGGTGGCTACAAAATTTAGCTTGAGAGGATTGTGTCAGCAACGATGTTAACTAGTGCTCGGACAAATCTGTAAAGGTTTGTGAACTATCATATTTTTGTAACTTGATTTTTATCAAAAAAATAAATAAAAAAAATATATGTAAAAGTCTCCTTGAATGCGTTTTTAACATTTCTCCGCTACTGAGTTAAATATATGTAAATTCTAATCATCAACGGTTGAACCAACGGCCGGTCCGCAAGCACACCACCTCGCCTGGCGGAGATATCTCCCTTCTCTTTCGAAGAGTAGAAACACACCGTTTCTTCAGTGATGATTCCGACGTGATCACAACCAACGCTCTTCAGCCAACCAGCAGCGCGACACTAACATCAACATTCAAGCCTCGAGTCAGTAAAGCAAGCCTCAGCAGCACAGCAGCGTCGCATCCACAGATAAGAAAAAAAAATTGGTTGTCGCATCGCACTGAAGTTAAATCAGGACCATCGCCAAAAAAGAGCACGTATGTACCTGTCAAAAAGATTGTATGTGTTATGTTTTGAGAATAAGTATTTTTTCACGTCATTGCACTTGTATCGAATGTCATAAGATAGGAAAACTTTGATTTCTCGCTGTGTTTTCAAAGTATTGGTTTTCGTGGCACGCCATTGGCACGTACATCAAAGCTAGATATTTTATCTCTTACATTTGACGATACAATACAATTTTTTTCCAGAGTTGTGCATCGTCAGCCAAATAATTTCTGCCACAGGAAAAACTACATTGGTAGGAGAATAAATTGATTAATGTACGATAGGATTTAGCAGTGATGAAGAAAATAATCATATGCCTGTGGGTGTTCATTGCATTCACACTATCGATGTTCATACTGATGCTCAACATGATGACGTGGGTGGACCCTGGACTGTTGTACCTTCCGAGTAAAGCCGTGAAGGCACTGAGGGAATACCAAGACTATGTGGCTGAAGAATTAAATGCTACTATATTGGTTAGTATAGTTTCGTTACATGAGTCTTTTCTTAACCTTGGAACACGTAAGGACACTCCCAACACAAAGACCAAGTCCGGATTGGTGGAGATTGTGGGGCTCATGGCGAATCCCACTGTCAGTTGATTTCAAGCTGTCTAAAGGCTTTTTGAGATCGTAAGGAAACACTCTAAACACGGAGATCAAGTCCGGATTGGTGGAGATTGTGGGGCTCATGGCGAACCCCACTGTCAGTTGATTTCAAGCTGACTAAAGGCTTTTTGAGATCTTAATGGAACACTCTAAACACGGAGATCAAGTCCGGATTGGTGGAGATTGTGGATGTGGGTGGTGAAGGTTGTAGGGCTCATGGCCAACCCCGCTGTTAGTAGTTTTCAAGCTGTGTAAAGGCTACTTGAGAACGTAAAGACACACTCCATACACGGAGACCAAGTCCGGATTGGTGAAGGTTGTAGGGCTCATGGCGAACCCCGCTGTTAGTAGTTTTCAAGCTGCCTAAAGGCTTTTTGAGAACGTAAAGACACACTCCATACACGGAGACCAAATCCGGATGGGTGAAGATTGTGGGGCTCATTGCGAACCTCAGTGTCCGTAGTTTTCAAGCTGTCTAAAGGCAACTTGAGAACGTAGGAACACACTGTAAACACGGAGACCAAGTCCGAATTGGTGGAGATTGTGGGGCTCATGGCGAACCCCGCTGTTAGTAGTTTTCAAGCTGTCTAAAGGCTACTCGAGAACGTAAGGACACACTCTAAACATGGAGACCAAGTCCGGATTGGTGGAGATTATGGGGATCATGACGAACCCTACTGTCAGTAGTTTTCAAGCTATCTAAAGGTTTCTTGAGAACGTAAGGACACATTAAAAACAGGAAACCAAGTCCGGATTGGTGGAGGTTGTAGGGCTCCTGGCTAACCCCATTGTTTTACTACATTTACTATAAACAGGTAAGTTTTTTTAAGGGTCCGTATGGGAAAATTCCTCACTATAAGAGACACAGAAAAACGCTCTTAGGAACCGTGATATCAATTTTAGAAAAAATAAAAATGGCGTCTTAAAAAATAAAAAAAATCTTGATAGCTTCGGAGATATGGCTTTTCCTAAGAGCGTTTTTTAGGGTTTGGTATCTAAAGGGTTAAAACGGGATCCTATTACTAAGGCTTCGCTGTCCGTCTGTCCGTCTGTCACCAGGTTGTATTTCATCATGAACCGTGATAGCTAGACAGTTGAAATTTTCACAGATGGCGCTATAACAACAAATACTTAAAAACAAAATACTTAAAATAAAGATTTACAATAAATGTGATTTTTGATGCTCGTTTTTGTTAGATATTGATAACGGCAACAGGTAGACGCTTGAAATATTTACAGAATATTTAGTTTTATATTCAATTTAAAAATAAATAATTAAATTAAAACAAAACAAATGTTTAAGATAAATGTTGTCACGATCCCCATAATCTCCACCAATCCGGACTTGGTCTCCATGTTTAGAGTGTGTCCTTACGTTCTCGAGTAGCCTTTAGACAGCTTGAAAACTACTAACAGCGGGGTTCGCCATGAGCCCTACAACCTTCACCAATCCGGACTTGGTCTCCGTCTATGGAGTGTGTCTTTACGTTCCCATACAACAAACGTGGTTTTTTTTTGTTCTTTTTTGTTCGAAATTGATAATGGCAACAGGTAGACGCTTGAAATATTCACAGAATATTAAGTTGTAAAAGTAAATAATTAAATTAAAATAAAATTAAAATTCAAGGGGGGCTTCTATACAACAAACGTGATTTAATACATAATGGTACGGAACCCTTCGTGCGCGAGTCCGACTACCACTTGGCCAGTTTTCTCTATCTCTTATAGTTTAGAATTTCCCCATACTGAGCCTTAGAAAAACTCAACCTGTATATATCCAGTTTAGAATTTCCCCATACTGAGCCTTAGAAAAACTCAACCTGTATATATCCAGTTTAGAATTTCCCCATACTGAGCCTTAGAAAAACTCAACCTGTATATATCCAGTTTAGAATTTCCCCATACTGAGCCTTAGAAAAACTCAACCTGTATATATCCAGTTTAGAATTTCCCCATACTGAGCCTTAGAAAAACTCAACCTGTATATATCCAGTTTAGAATTTCCCCATACTGAGCCTTAGAAAAACTCAACCTGTATATATCCAGTTTAGAATTTCCCCATACTGAGCCTTAGAAAAACTCAACCTGTATATATCCAGTTTAGAATTTCCCCATACTGAGCCTTAGAAAAACTCAACCTGTATATATCCAGTTTAGAATTTCCCCATACTGAGCCTTAGAAAAACTCAACCTGTATATATCCAGTTTAGAATTTTCCCATACTGAGCCTTAGAAAAACTCAACCTGTATATATCCAGTTTAGAATTTCCCCATACTGAGCCTTAGAAAAACTCAACCTGTATATATCCAGTTTAGAATTT
This sequence comes from Coleophora flavipennella, assembly GCA_947284805.1. Classification (NCBI taxonomy): domain Eukaryota; kingdom Metazoa; phylum Arthropoda; class Insecta; order Lepidoptera; family Coleophoridae; genus Coleophora; species Coleophora flavipennella. The sequence continues at coordinate 4,627,336 of OX369307.1, forward strand.
CCCCATACTGAGCCTTAGAAAAACTCAACCTGTATATATCCAGTTTAGAATTTCCCCATACTGAGCCTTAGAAAAACTCAACCTGTATATATCCAGTTTAGAATTTCCCCATACTGAGCCTTAGAAAAACTCAAACTGTATATATCCAGTTTAGAATTTCCCCATACTGAGCCTTAGAAAAACTCACCCTGTATACATCCTTAGTATTTTTAACTGGTATTTCTAAGAGGGGAGCGAAGGCTGACTTGTGCTATTATTCTCGTCCCTACTCTTGTTTTTGCATTAATGATAAATTCAATAATTTTAACATACAACTTCTCTTACTTATAACTTGTACTTATAACTTCTCGTGTTATATTGTTTGCTTATTCTGTTGATAAATGATTTTATTTTATTATCTAGTGATTATGTTTGTTTTAAATTTTGGGTCAACCGGTAACGACTCGGTCCCCCTAACCAAAGGTGCCGGGTTCAAATCCGGACGGCCAATGTACCAATATGTTTTTTAAACCTTCCGTACATATACTCACCGATTGCTTTAACGGTGAAGGAAAACATCGTGAGGAAACCTGCACACACCCGCGAAGAAACTCGAAGGGTGTGTGTGAAGTCAACCAACCCGCACTGGGCCCGCGTGGTCGACTAAGTCCCGATCGTCCTAATTCAGGGTAGGCTCGAGTCCCTCGGTGGGGACGTATATGAGCTGATATGACAAATTTTTAATATGCAATAACATAATTTTGTGTAACTATTCACCCACTTTGAATAAACATTTAAAAATTTAAAGTTAAAAGTAAGTTTTTTAAAGTTCCTTGGGGCAAGTAGAAAACATCATCATCATATCAGCCGAAAGAAGTCCACTGCTGGACAAAGGCCTCCCCCAAAGAGTTTCACAACGCCAGTCCTGAGCTGCCCGCATCCAGAGGCTTCCCGCGACTTCATCAGATCGTCGGTCTACCTGCCTACAATGATACCAATTCATTTCAATCAAAATACATCAACAAGAGCGTTTTTATGAGTCGGTCCATTGAACATTGGTTCGGGATCCTTACCGCCGGTTTTTAGGATCCCTTGCTAGGTACCGGGACTAGGACTCTATTTAATTTCTTAATTTATACTTTTTGTGGGCTAGTAGCATCATCATCATCATTATCATATCAGCCGAATGACGTCCACTGCTGGAGAAAGCCAAGGATTTCCAAGACGACCGGTTCTGCGCTACCCGCATTCAGCGGCTTCTCGTGATCTTCACCAGTTCATCGCGATCCGCCGAGTGGACCTGCCTATGCTACATTTTCCGGTGCGTGTTCGCCACTCGAGAACTTTACTACCCCTGTGCATCGGCTGAAAACAATTTGAGGCAACTGTTAGGGTCGGGATTACTCGAACGAAATTCATAATACCTACTTTTTTTTGTAGCCGCCTGATGAGTACATGGACTACAACGAACTCAAGGCGAAAAATAAAACTGAAATGTAATAGTTACGTAAGTGTACTTATTAAGGTGAATTAAACGTATTTCTACCCTTAAAAAAATGTTTTATTTCTACCCACAACTAGCTATTGCCCGCGGCTTCGCACGTGTATTTTCCGTTATGACTGTCTAAGGGTGAGTGGTGCGCGAAACGCAAGCGGCTGTGAGTGTAGATATAGCATATGTCACTAAGAAATAATGTAGCTTTCTCCTGGTGAAAGAATTTTAAAAGTCTGTTTAGTAAGTCCAGAGATTACTTCCTACTAACAAACTCAGAAACTTACCTCTTTATAACATTAGTGTAAATAGTGTACGTAGAGTACAAAAAATTTTTTACCGTAGTGATTAGGTATATTAATCTCTTTGGTTACACAATTTTGAAGAAAAAAAAGGATATAATTTAGCAGTTGGCAACTATCCTCCCTATGAAATCGTTAAACACTTCCTATACGACGCTAGAACCAAAAACGCGCAAGTGTAAAATATTGTGTTTAGAAAACGTGATATTGAGGTACCAATAAAGTTCCATGACTTCACTTTAGATGATTATTTCTGGATATGGTTAGATCCTTCTGACCCTCCAACTACAAATAAAAAACAGAAAATCGTGCGAATCACAGTTTTTTGATTGATTGATTGATTGAAAACACTTTATTGCACAACATAAGAGAAAATAATCATCAATTAGTTTAAAAAACAGTAAACACGTTAAGTAGTTATCTTGGATGTCCGCCATGTTCGATTTAAGTCACGTGACTATTTTTTCGTATTCCTGACAGCAAACCCTTTCATTTGATACCCATATCATGGGGGTGGATTTCAAACAGCCAGTCCGCCATCTTGGGGAGGCCGCCATATTGGATTTGTAATGACGTTTCTTAGCTAGTCATGTATTGTCATCAGAACTCAGAGCGTGTGCAAAATTTCATCCTAATCGAAGACCGGCAAGTGGGTCAAATTAAGATTCCAAGATTTTCTTACATACATAGTTAGTTACAAGTGAAGCTAATAAAAGCGTGTTAAAAAAAATACAATAATTAAGGAAGTTGTACATATAGGCGGTCTTATCGCTAACAAGCGATCTCTTCCAGACAACCTTTTTGTTTTTTGACAAAGTTTTTTGTTCAAATGCTTGCCGTCAGTTATTTCATTTATGAATACTTGCGGTGCGAATTAAAGGGTGGGGGTGAAGAACATTCAATATAGTGTACTTCATAATGTTTAATCACTAAACAGATAGTCGCAGCCGTGTGCATCCGGTCGCAAAGCGCTCGTCTTTATGGATAATCGCGATATTTAGACCGAACAACCGATTTTCTGTCTTACTACCAAGACAAGACGAGACGAGACACAAGAGACGAGACGAGACACAAGAGACAAGACACAAGAGACAGGAGACAAGAGGAGACAAGAAGAGACAAGAGGAGACAACGAGAGGAGATAACAAGAGGAGACAACGGAGGAGACAACAGGAGACAACAAGAGGAGACAACAAGATGAGACAAGATGCAAAAGACAAGACAAGACAAGAGACAAGACAAGACAAGAGACAAGACAAGACAAGAGACAAGACAAGACAAGAGACAAGCCAAGAGACAAAAGACAAGACAAGAGACAAAAGACAAGACAAGACAAGAGACAAAAGACAAGACTTCACCTTGGCTAACACCTATGTTAGAACAACTTCTGTTGAAGTTACAGGTTACACCCGGGTTAGCAAATAACATTTCAGGGACTCAAATGAGTTTTGGGTAGATATGTTAATTTTATACCTATTACGATCGGTTAAAACAAAATTTTGGGGAGTTTCTTAATCTACAATATTATGTTCAGTGGAGGTGTCAGATGATTTTGGTGGTGTTTTTTCCTGCATAGTATTTTTATTCGAAGTAATAACTTTTTTCCTTTGTTCGAAACATTTTGTACATTTCCAATTCGATTTCCTTTCTGGAGTCATTATCTTAAATCGCTCCCATGATTCATTGGCGCATATAATATCAAATTGGTACTTGCATATTGAACAATGTAAATATTCTCTATTTTTTATTACTTTTCGGCATTTGTAACATTTTCCATTGTTTGGAGTCATTTTGAGTCTATTTAATTGTTACCTCAAAAGACTATACAAAAGGCAAAAAAGAATCACGTGATTTTGAACGCAGCTTATATGCACCTGTTGGAGATTTCGTCAAAGATGATCTTATACTACGCAACCAAACGCAACTCCCTTTCTGTCAAAGTCATTATTACCTTTGTCCAATCAGCTGTTCAATGAAAAATAGTTTGTGGCTGTGAACTTGTGATTCGTGGATGTTACTGGTGTTGTGTTTAAAATCTCATGAATAACCGTCGAATAAGTGCATACCTTGGATATAAGATGAAATCAGCTCTGCAGCAGCCTGTTTATGACCAACAAACACTGTACAACTGCACTTTGAGGTTATATTCTAGCACACAGCACATTTATTGTAAGTAAAACTTATTTTTTTACTAGTACTTAAAAAAATAAAGACGAGCAGTCTATCTTATGGACTTTCTTTTCGGGGTTCCCCCACCACTGTAAGAATATCAAGAAGAGAATTCAATATCAAGAGATTACAACATTATGTTCCAGAAGAAAAATAACACTATTTTTTTCACGCACAGGACACTTTTCATCTTGGTAAAATGCTTAGTTTCCGAGGGATCTTTGAAAAAACGCCACCGTCTGAACTTGCAAACTGCTTGCAGACATAGAAATTATATCCACTCGTGCAAATCCGCGTACAAAAGCTATAGACACGATATCTACGCGGGAAAAACTGCTGCCAGCATAAGCTAGTATCAAATAAAATTGAAAAAATGCCAATTATACCTTTCGAATGTTACAGTACATTTCGTTCGGCAATATGTTGAGCACCGCCAACGCATAGAGCCGTTTCTACATGTCTTTTGCCAATGGTACAGTCGAGTTCATGATATATTGGCAGGGACAATATTTCAAAACATTGTAAACGTCGGCGTCGAAATGAATATAAAGTTCTTTACAAACATATGTAGATATCAATAAAATGTTATCATGTAAACGGTTCATTATTTGTTTGTATAGAAATTTATATTCATTTCGACGCTTTCAATGTTTTTAACCATCGACCCTGCCAACATAGTTATGAACTCGACTGTACCCGTATTTACCGAAAAGTAGGGCCTTTCCTCCATTTACATGTACAAAACATATTGTTTTTATCGATTATTCTGTCCAAATAAAATTTTTGCACTTGAAATGTAGTGATTTGATCTTTAATTTTTTTAGTTTCTTTCGTAAAAAAAACCCAAAACGTAACTTACTGTCTCCTTGGAATTCAACAACGTCTGTAATCACTACTTCAAAGATATAAATAACGAAACCATTACATCACTACACCACGCACCCGGTAGTATTGTTTGAAAAAAAATTACCCACCATACATTTTTTGCGGAAATCTGTCCAAACGTGTTTATAAGGGGGTTGGAAAACTTTTTGTATGTGGCAAAGTAACATGTAACAATATATGTACCTACGTGGGCTGTTTCAAAAATAGTTAGTGAAATCAAAATTAGTTAGAAAAGTTTATTTAGAGCTTTTCAAAATATTCTCCCCCAACCTCTTTGCACATGCATTCAGGTGAACTAGCTTTCGAAACATTTAAAAAACGTATCTTGCGGGAGGTCGAAAAATATCCGCCGAAATTCTTCGACGGCCTCGTTTACGTGTTGAATTTTCGCCCACGAAACATTTTTTTTACAATGGGAAAAAATAATTACATATAGCTAAATTTGGGCTGTACGGAGAATGGGTAACATTTGTACCCCCAAAATTGTCAAATAGTCCATGACTCTAACAGCTGTGTGAGCGGACGCATTATCTTGGTGAAAAAGAATGCCACGGACGCCGCTCCTTGAGCGCTCGCTATTCAACTGCCCGAAAGCTTGAGGCAGGCACACTTCGCAGTACCATTCACTAGTAACGGTTATACGGTCTTCTAGCGGAATTATTGCTACAGCTCCACTGCGTCAAATAAAAACCGTTTTTTTATTAACGCTCCGACCGCGAACAAATTTTGTGGGCAACTGGTCCTCACATCAACACCCATTTTGCGTGAGAGGTGTGAGAGGATCGTAGCTGTAGATCCAAGATTCGTCAGTTGTAAGGATGTAGGATGCGTTTTGCGAAGTCGGATCCTTTGAACTTTTCCAGCATAAAGTTGCACCAATCAACACGACGGGATTCTTGCTCTTCGGAGAGAGAATAATGTATCCATCGCGAAGCAAGCTTCCTGACTTTAAGTGGTTCATGCAGGATGGCGGAAACTAAATGTGATCCAATCTTCGGTTCAGTCGCAATCTCCCGATGTGTCTATTCTTCCGCAATAGCCGCTCTACACTGATGACATTTTCATGAGTTACTGCTGTTGGTGGTCGGCTGGGTCTGGGGTCATCGTTTAGGTTCCCTCGACCACGTTTAAATTCACGACACGAATAAGAACCTGCTGCAAACGCAGGAGCAGACTCCCCAAAAACATCTTGTAAATTTTCGTGAGATTCCTTAAAGGTTAACTCTCGTATAAAATCATAGAAAATCATAGCACGACAAGTGTCCATTGTTGCAAACTAAAGAAGAGTGACAGATAATCTTTTCAAAATATTTTAAAAAAGAACTACACATAGGTGGCCAATAATTTTCACCAAGGAGATGTGTATTGAAATTGTCCGTCAATTCAAAATAGTTTCAAGAAAAAAGAGACTGTATTTATTCTGTGGTTAACAATTTTCGGAACAACCTAGGTACATTTTTTTTTATTAATCCTTCGCCGCACGATTGAACCTTTATGTTTCGATCGATAGGGAATGCAAATACAAACCGAAAATGTACAAATAAATTTTAGTGTAAAGCATCAGGTTGTCAAAACACTAATTTCCCTCTCTATCTCTCAAAATATCTTAGCAACGAACGTGACGCTGTAGGTCAAAATGTTCAATATATTTACGGATTTTCATATCGAAAAATATAAGTTCAATCGTGCGCCGAAAGGTTAAAAAAATATGTACACATAATACCTATCAATATGCCAAAAAATATAATGCCCTTTTGTAACGCGGCAACGCGTTGATCCGTTCTTCTTTCATTCGATCTATTTCATCTATTTCGCATACGCTGGCACAAAACAATCCATGTGTCACATTTTGAAATAAAGTGTGACACATGTGTTTTCAAAATAAAAATTCTAACATACAACATATAACCTGCTGCTTTCTCCGAAAGACCCATCTCGGGGTCTTATATTTCTTCAATAAACTAAATTGTGTGCACGAACGGAGTTTTTAACCCACGCCCTACCATTACTACTCCTTCCCGTCGTGACACTTTTAATAACTTAATTAATATTCAATTGAGTACTAAACCAAATCAAACTTCGTTTGTATGCAGTGCGCTACCCTTTGTGTTTGTGCCAAAAACCGACACCGACGCCGATCACTAGCCAACACAAACATCAAACACCCATTGGGTGTTGGTTGTTTGGTGTTGGCTGGTTGGAGTTGTTTGCCAAGGATGTGGAGGCACCCTGAAGCGCTCCACATACTTGGCAAATAACGGCGAACAGTGAACACGAAACAACCAACACGAATGTGCGGATGGGTGTTACCCTGTTTTTGTTTTTGTTTGCCAGAGATCGGCGTCGATGTCGGTTTTTGTGTATACAAATCAAAGGATGTTCGACAAACGTGTTTGCGAATAATATCTAAACCTTACTAGCAAGCAGTAGTAGCGTGCGAGCTTGCGGCGGATGGAGTTACTAGTGTCTATAATATATTTTCTATGCTGCCATTTTGTATTTACTGGAGTTCTTTACCAATTATTATTTTAATATGATTCCAGGTTAACCCAAAATAATAGCTGCCACAAGCTCGTCGTTCGCCAAGTTTGCCCATCCGGAATATTACCACGTGTAATATGCATAAAGTACTTTGTGATTCTGGTGTTTGCAAGCCTGTGGAGGTACCGCATGGGCATTTATGCGGAAAGAGTAATAATAGCGTACGCAACGTAAATATCTCTTATCTGTGCTATAGCTTTGTCCCTCTTTCCAAATTCCGGACGATAATGAAAGCGGGACAACGCTACACCACAGATGAGATACTAGTTACTTCGTAAGCTATACCAGTAACCAGTAACCCTGTATAAAGAAACTTCTTACCGTATACATATTATAAAATAAGAAGATTAAGTAAGAAGTTTTATATGTATTAATCACTGACCGCCATTAATAATGGAGGTCAGTGGTATTTGATCTTTGTTAAACAGATTAGGCTGTATGGGCAAATATACCTTAGCCTTTTCCGTGTTTTTAAAGCCGGAAAAAAATATCCAAAAAAAAACTACAAGAATTTTAATACCTACGGAATTTTGGCGGGATTTGTGGTAGACGCATTCGTAGTTTTATTTTGTTGTTTTTTCATTGTTTTCTGCTAGGATTTTGTTCAATAAGGGGTGCAATTTGAAGAAAATCGTCTAGTGCGCGTGAGCAATGTGGAGAACAAGAAAATAAAACGAAGGAGGACGTGACAACCCAACTTGCTCTGGGTGCAGTTTTATGGACGCCCTACAGCAACTGGGTGTTCCACCTCAGAATGTAGCTGCTGCAAATGCCGTCAAGAACTTCAGAGAAGATTTGTAAAGCACCGGCACTAGCATTACAAATCAAAAAACTAAAGGAAGCTTAAATACGTCAGACATGGCTGTATGGTCTAAGTCACCGCGCTTTTGAAAGCCGGAGAGAAGAAATAATAAAAAAAAAACCTACAAACAAACTCAATTTTGACGAATTGAAAATGAAAATTGAAAATTTAAGGTTATAATATAGTTACCTCGGTTTCACAATAAAATCGTGTATCTTTATAAAAAAAAAATACAACGTTGATAAGTACTAATAATATGGGCCTATAGAGGAATTAGCCTAACCAAAACTGTTGTTATTTATAATTTATCCAAAATTCCAACCAGTTCTTAAATCCAACTATGGGGAAAGGGCTTATTATTGGTGTGGTTATTTTCTGTATGATCACAATAACACTGTTTATTTTGTTTGCCTACCTTTTGGCCCACGTGGACCCCCCACCGTTAAATCCACTGCCTCCGCTACCAGGAGAAGCTACACTTGAAAAGACGGTTGCAACGATAACCAAATCTACAACGACAATAAGCTCAACAACAGGAACAAACAATCTGTTGAGGAGGCGGAAAGAGCCTGATCCTCATCGACCGCATGAAATATCCTTGTATAAGCGGGTCAGTCGATATATTTACAATTTATTAATTAACAGTTTATTATTATTAATTACTTGCTAGAGCCCGCGACTTCGTACGCGTGTAATTCGAGATTAAGCCCGTAACCCACCAAAGGGAAGAAGGAAGACGTGCCATAAACAAAGGATTTCGTTATTTACACATCTCCCCTCCGCTCAGCTTCTGTTGACACGGTTCAAATTGAGAGGAGATGTCTTATACTGAGACACAGCTCACATCTACGTTTTGATCATAACATACAATTATGAGACATCTCTTCTCAATTTGAACCGTGTCCACTGAAGCTAAGCGGAGGGGATATGTGTAAATAGCACTGCACTGCACTAACCTATTTATTGAGACTATTCCAATGAGCCCAAGAACGATTAATCTGTTGTAAGTTAGTAAGGAGTTGGGTCCTTCAGATTCCAGAAGATGCTGCAGCATCAGGTCAAAGTTACCATGTTCTATGTAGCACCTATTCATTCAAAATATTCTAATAAGCCCAACACAATACCTCTGCTTTAAGTTGGCGAGGAGTTGGGTATACTCCAGATACCTGGAGACGCTGCAGCATCAGGTCAAAGTTACCATGTTCTATCTGACACTTATTGAGACTTTTCCAATGAGCACAATACGATGCCTCTGCTGTAAGTTGATGAGGAGTTGGGTATTCTGCAGATTCCAGGAGATACTGCAGCATCGGGTCAAGGTTACTGTATTCTTGTAATATAAATAAAGTAACAGTACACCAAATTTTGAATCGATCAGACCCGTGGAAGTTGCCCACATCCCTTCATCACCTAGAAAAGAGCTGGTGATCTTCAAACGGCTGAACAGATCTTCATAAATTATAGCTAAGAACCACCTCGATCACGTCAGCTTTCAAACTAAAAAACCGCATCAAAATCGGTCTATTCATGGATTAAGAACTACGATGCCACAGATACACACGTTAAAATTATAACACCGCTCTTTTTGTGTTGGAGCGAGGGTTAAAAACAAAACAAATCAAGCTTCAAGAAAACATTTATTTTTATTTAATCAAATTGTAGCAAATAAACACTAAAATTGCATTTAAATACTTCTTAGGGTTCCGTACCAAAAGACCCTATTATTAAAGTCTACGCCGTCAGTCTGTTTCTCTGCCTATTTGTCTGCCTAACCTTCAAAAAGCTGTAGTTTCAAACTTTTATAGGAGCCCGTTAAATTTTCACAAAGTACGCGTTGTTGTGACAGATTTCTTAAAAAATAACAAAATGGGGAATGAGTCGTACTCGTATCCTGAACTGAATGAAACAAAATCATTTTTTTTCTTGGAAAACAGACAAAAAATATAGTGTGTTGTGTGGTACGGAACTCCTGGTACGAGAGCCCTAAGCTCCCTTAGCGGGTTGGTTTTGTCGTTTGTTGTCTGTTACCGTCGTTTGTGGGTTATCTTAGCTATATTATGTATACCTACTGTCATAGACAATACACTAAGGTTGCGTTTGCTTTACTCAAAAATAAAAACCCTTTGATTTGATAAAAAGATGTTTCCAAAACCCGGTTTGACTCTACATATAACGCCAGCAAAAATCACCTATACTTATTCTATACTTAATATAATAAAGAGGAAAGATTTGATTGTCCGAAACTACAGGACCGATTTGAAAAAAATTCTTTCACCGTTGGGAAGCTACACTATCCGCGGTTGCTATCAAAAAAAAAGGTTTCCTTACTAAAACTCAAATAATGTAACCCAAGATTTAAAAAAATACCTAAAAATTCCTGCATAATTTACAGAAAGTAGTGCAGTGTCACAGTATATAATTTTATTAGTGGTCACTACCACTAATATAATTATATACTGTAACACTACACTACTTTTTGTAATAGTGTAGTGTAGTGCAGTGTATTTCAGTTCAGTTCAGTGCAGTGCAGGTTTAAAAGGTATCGTGTTTGGGATAGGTACCTAAAATTTAAAAAGCATGAAAAAAAAATTTAAAAAAACCCGACAGAAAACCTCTAAAAAGTAGAAAATAATATGTTTTTGCCCTTTAAGTTTAATATAAGTATGTAATAATATTTTGATATAAGAGTCGTCGCGTATGGGGACCGCTAAGTAAATAAAATAAAAACAGAATACAACTGTTTGAATTTTGACTGCATACTAAGGAGTTAATAGTTAAAGCAGAAACAATGTCACCAAAATCTTTTACTTTACTACAAATATAATTAATAAGAATTTCACGACTTAGCGGTCACCCTACGCGACGACTCTTATATCAAAATATAACTACTTATATTAAACTTAAGGGCCGGCAGGAGGCTCGAGTTTCCATACAAACGTAGTTCCGCTTTAATACAAAAACTACGTGCCGAATTGAATCTAAACTTTGCAAATATATTGAGTGGACACACTTCGATGTTTGTAATTAGTTTTCGATGTACTAATATAAAACGAAAAAAAAGAGCAGTTTCAAACTTTCAGTACAAAACTAATTTAAGCCTTCATTTAGTTAAGTTAAAATTTACTACGATGAAAAAAAACGAATTATAAACATCAATATGTGTCTTCTCAATATATTTACAAAGTTTGGATTCAATCCGACACGTAGTTTTTGTATTAAAGCTGAACTACGTTTGTATGGAAACACGAGCCTCCTGGAGACTCTTAAAGGACCAAAACATATTTTATACTTTTTAGAGGATTTATTGCTGGGTTTTTTTTTAAATTTATAATATATTTTTTACCCCTAACAAAATTAATTACTTGATTCGTTCACTATTACACGGTCGTTTACATGTTGTTCCCAATTTCCCCATATTTTGGTAGTAATTTGGTATAGCTAGAATTTATTTTATTTGCACTTACTCTACGTAATATTTTTAGTTTATAAAGGCAAAAATTATAAACTTATAAAGTCAAACGTCCGTGTCGCACCTACTCTTCAGAAGGTTGGAGGCTCTACACTCGAAGTTGTTGACAACTATGTAGACCTGGGACAAACAGTCCAGTTAGGTAGCTCTAACTTAGAAAAAGAGATCAATCGTCGAATCCAACTTGGCTGTGCAGCGTTCGGGACGCTTCGCAATATCTTCACGTCCCAAATACCACAGTGTCTTATGACCAAGGTCAAAGAGTAGGGACTATCCAAGGTCTTTGACCAGTGTGTGTTGAAATACGGAACTGAGACGCTTACTATGGGCCTCATAAGAAGGTTCAAGGTCACCCAAAGAGCAATGGAGCGAGCTATGCGAGACAGGACAACCAGAATAACCGACATAACTCTCAGAATTGATAAAATTAAGTGACAGTGGGCGGGGCACATAGCTCGTAGAACAGATGGCCGTGGAGGGCGTAAATCAAAAAATTAGGTGTATGTGTGCAAGATATGAATACCCTTTTTATTTAACAAAGCTTAATCGTCTATATTTTTTTACATGCCCTTCACCCCAGCCCCTACCACAATACCACAGCTACAATGCTATTTCTGAAAATGTGAAAAGTATTGTAAATAGTAGGGCATATAATGAATTTAAGGAAAATTATCACTGCCAAGTAGGCTTTCTTAGTTTACGAGTTATAATTCCAGTTGGGTTTGTAAAAAGTTCATAGATTTTCCATACAAAATGTTCTATATCAACGGCCAATATAACTTTGTATTTAAAAAAATATATTTATTATTTGAAAAGATTACGGAATCCTACTTTGCGCGTCGTTTGGCGCGCACTTGACCATTTTTTTGTTACATTGCATTGTCATCCATTTCTGAGCTATCTTTAAAGTTACAAGTCTCTAGCTCATCGGGAAGTTAGTTCAAAATCAATTGCAAAATGTGTACCGAAGAGACAGACAAGAAAGCAAGCTTATAAAACGTGTTTGGTTAAAAATGAAATAATTATAAAAATGAAATTGACAGAAAAATATGGTTAATTGTGTAAACTTTTTTACAGGTAATCAATAAGGATAAGAAAACAACTAAAATAACAATGCCATCAACTGACAAAATGCAAAATTTTTGGACAACTTTTAAACAATTAGAGTAAGATTTAATAATAATAAGACAGAAATAATTGTAAATGACAATATTTTTAAGCTAAACCAGAATATAAAAAAGACTGTCAATTTAACTGAATCCGACATCACAGAAAATTCAGTCAACAATATTTTACAAATCGAAAAGGGATTTGAAAATTATTATATGGAGACTGGCATAGTACCAGGTCTGCCATTTTTAAAACAGCGTCGCACATCTAAACCTGTATATTTGAACAATCAAAATATACATTTAGACAAACAAAAAGTGTCATTTAGCATTACCAGTATGTCCTAAAACGTTACGTTACGGAAATAATTGGACTTAGAGATATAAATGAAAGTATTTCGAGTCATTCAGCAATTTCATGTCCTTAATGTGACGTTTTAGGGCTTTATACTAAATGGCATTTTAAAATAATATGTCTAATATCCAATATTTTCACAGATTTCATCGTGCGACAAAATAACAAACAAAATGGACTACGTCAATAACTTTCAAACCCCTTTAGAATTTAGCTGAATTCATGTTATCGTAACAAATAAAATGCATTTTAAAATATCCTGTATATTTTTCATGTTTTTTTTAATGTAAATGAGTAATGAATATGGGTAAATCCTAAACCGTACAAGATACGTAGAAATCTATTTTTAATCGACTTCAAAAAAAGGAGGTTCTCAGTTCGACCTGTATGTATGCATGTTTGACCGCGATTATCTCAAGTTTGGCTGAATCAGTTTTGATACGGTGTTCAGAAAAGTATTTCTTACACTTAGGAGGTTTTAGTATTTTAACCGACTTCATTGTAGGTACACCTACATGATTTCAAATGATAAATAAATGAAATTAAATAAACATCTATGAAAGTATTAGATCTTATTTTATGAAATAGTAGATTGTTAGCCAAGGGATGAAAAGCACTCAACAAAGTAAGAGCGTGCAGTAAAATAATTAATAGAAAATACACTTAAGCGTCGGTGGCTCAACCGGTAACGACTCGGTCCATCTAAGCAGAGGTACCGGGTTCAAATCTGGACGGCCAATGTACCAATGAGTTTTTCAAAAAAACTTACGTACATACATATACTTACCGATTGCTTTAACGGTGAAGGAAAACATCGTGAGGAAACCTGCACACGCCTGCGAAGAAAATCGAGGTTGTGTGTGAAGTCGACCAACCCGCACTGGGCCCGCGTGGTCGACTTAGGCCTAATCGCCCTGATTCAGGGTAGGCTCGAGCCCCTCGGTGGGGACGTATATGAGCTGATATAATAAACACTTAAGGGACCCCAGGAAGCTCAAGTTTCTATACAAACGTAGTTCCGCTTTAATACTAAAACTATATGCCAGTTTGAATCCAATCTTTGCAAATATATAGAGTAGACGCACATCGATGTTTGTAATTAGTTTTCGATGTATTAATATAAAACAAAAAAAATATAAGGGCAGTTTCAAACTTTCAGTACGAAATTAATTTAAGACTTCGTTTAGTTATGTTTAAATTAACTACGATGAAAACTAATTAAAAAACATCGATATGTGTCTATTCAATATATTTGCAAATCTTGGATTCAATCCGGCATGTAGCTTTTTTATTAAAGCGTAACAACGTTTGTATGGAAACTCGAGCCTCCTGAGGACCCTTAATATAATCTTCAACAAAATATTATAACTTAAAACTAATATTGTTTATCTTTGTATTCAACAAATTTTCCCGGCCTTAATTGGCTCCTAGACACCACAATATTTTCATTTTCTTCTACATTATTAATTTGATCAAGATATCCAGTCTCTATGATAGTTTGATATTCATCATTACGTTCCTTAATATCACGAGCCTCTGCCCTGTCACTATTATCATCACTTTTCGAATCTACAACATTACTTCTAATTCCTTCTGTAGGATCAGAAGGATCAACCCAAAATGTTTCCTCGTGTAACATCCGCTCTCTGAATATAGAGGGAATCACGACTCTATGCCCTTCACGTTTAAAATAAGTAAAATTAATTTGCGTGTGATTTTCCTAGGCCAACCAACCGTTACATAATTAAGGCCTTAAGTACTGTTCTCAACACTGTGTCATTTTTTTCGTAGCTATTTGAAGTTCACTAAATGAGACTGGGTTTATGTTCACATTGAGATACAGGGAAAACCAGTTTCCATTATTTTCTGTGTGACGAAATTGATTGTGATCAATTTTTCCCGTTTGACTTTGCACAGGCGCGCGCGAAAAATAATCTGCAACTAAATTGCCCTCCGGCCAGTCACATTTTACATTTAAAAGATAGTAAGTTACAATATGGGCAGAATAGTAGACGTATCTAACGGAAAAGTAGACCGATCGGGAAAGTAGACCGTTTAACAAGTAGACGTAACGGAAAAGTAGAACGATCGGGAAAGTAGACCATTCGGGAAAACAGACCGATGGTTCCGGAGGGCTAAATTGTTATTGGTATTGAATACTTAACTGTATAGTTATGTTACACGCTGACAAAATTTAATACAGCTTACCTCTGAAGGCGTGTAAGGCTGCCGTGACAGAAATACCAGTTTTATTTCCAAAAAAGAACAATAGGGGGATTGTGATCTGTTTTCAGGATAAAATGTTTTTCGCCTGCCATAGAGATACTGATGAAACCGTTTCACGCCGAAAATACCCCGAAAGTAGTCTCCTTCTACATCTGGCTGTAATTCTTCTCGCTTGCAGATTATGACCTAGAAGCAAACGCAATCGGCACTTCGCATCGTTAAATTTCATCCCATCATTAGATTAAATACGTTAATCGGATAAAGAATAGAAGACGCATCTGGAATATAATTCCTATAATAATTAAACATGCCAACATAACGTTTAATTTCCAATGTGTTTTTAGGAGCAAAAGCAATAAATATAATAAGTACGCAACTAATCAGCACACACGCACATTAAATGTCTGTCAATTATTATTTTGGAAAAAGCTTCTCATTGTCTATAAATGACAGGTGCCGCCCGCGCGAATGTGAAGAATTTTACAGTGAAATTTCTACAAAAAAAGATTTTTTGAAAGCTGCTGTTAGTGGATAGAAATATTATAAGTACAAATAGTACAATAGTGCAAACAATATTATAATAAAGGTTAATAAAACATAGTTAAAATCTACTTCCTTTCCCTCTAATATGATTGAGAGGAACGATGGCTGACTCTCGCGTTATACTCGTGACCGGGTGCTGTCCGTGATGTGAACTGGCCTACACTTATCAAAGGGATTCATGACATTCAATGATTTTAATGTATAACTTCTCGTGTCATATTGTTTTCATGTCCTAATGAAATAATTTGTTTTTTTTATATCATGGATTGGATTTTGTTTGATGTTATTAACTAATGATTGTTTATTTCTTGATTTTTTACCAATGAAATTATATACTCACTATTTTATGACTATCAGAAAGAGTGTAATTTGCACCTATTTTAAATAAATATCTTGAACTGAGTTTTATTTTCGGCCAAAAACTGAATTTTTTTTAGTGAAATCACAATTTTTTAAAACTTGCAACCGGCTTTTTAACACGTAAAGTGCACTCCCGATTGTTTGGTGTGTGGGTATTTGAGTTTGAGCTTTTGTCACATAGGTCTTTTAAAATTACACTAATATTATAAAGACGAAAGTTTGTAAGTGTGTATGTTTGTTACCTCTTTACGCAAAAACTACTGAACGGATCTGGCTGAAATTTGGTAGGTAGACAGATTAGGACCTGGATTAACACAAAGGCAACGTTTTTCCACGCTCGCGAGCCGGTAGCGTCTCGCGCACTGAGCACCCTCGAAAAGTCATAGAAATGTTGTCCACGCGGGTGAAGCCGCGGGAAACAGTTAGTGAAGTATAATCTAGGAACGTAATTCTTGTCAGGTGTACCGTCTACAAGGTATATGCCAGCAAGGTCGTTAACAAAGAGCCGACCTCGTCGACGTTACTAAATGTTACTGGGTTTTCTAAGAACTATAAATGAAAAATATTTCAATTTATTTCATCATCACCACCATATCAGCTGAAGGACGTCCACTGCTGGACATAGGCCTCCCCCAAGGATTTCCATGATGACCGGTTCTGCGCTGCTCGCATCCAGCGACTTCCCGCGACCTTCACCAGGTCATCGGTCCACCGAGTGGGAGGCCTACCTACGCTACGTTTTCTGGTGCGCGGTCGCCTCTCGAGAACTTTACTGCCCCAACGGTTATCTGTTCTACGAGCTATGTGCCCAGACCACTGCCACTTGGTTCTCCTACGGATCTCCTCGTTTCTGATTCGATCACGCAGAGACTCTTCGAGAATAAATTTATTTATTTTTTATTTATTCTCTAGCGTCTCAGCTTTCGCAGAGTGTGGTATTTTAAATCTTTTAGGAGAATAAAAGAAACTTAAAATTACATCCATAATATAATTTTAACTGTTTCACTGTTTCAAGAGGTTGCGTTCTATGGCTTGTTCATCATCATATCAGCCGAAAATCGTCCATAGTTGGACAAAGGCCTCCCCCAAGGATTCCCACGACGACCGGTCCTGCGCTGCCCGCATCTATCGGCCTGCCTACGCTACGTTTTCCGGTGTGCGGTCGCCACTCGAGAACTTTATATGCCTTGTTCATCAGTTTCTCAAAAATGTAAAAATTTAATAGGAAGAACATTATTGCCGAGGGAAGAAATCTAGCAATTTTAGGAAGAGTACAGTATATTTATTATTATTACCCATTTATTCCAGGAAATATTCCCATATAAAAAAATAACTAAATGAAATTAAGTAAAATTTTAAAAACATGCACTAAATTTAAATTATTAAATTACACAAAAGAACTATATAGCTCACACACATACAACCACATCACGCTAAGTACTTAGATCCAGTTAGCAGACGCGCCCAGGCAGCATGGATGGGGCTCGTCAGCCAGCTACGGGCGGCCTGCACCACGAGTACTAATATATATACTGTGACCACGGAGTTGGTGGAGCGGCGCAGGCGCTCCGCTCGCCGCGCCCGTCGCCGTGTGGCGTTTCAGCGCCGCCCAGCTGTGCACGCAGCCGGCCACGAGATTGAGATTCAAGATAATGTTCAAATTAATACGAGACATGCAATTCCCTTTCCGATGAGGTATATGTAAGGTCCTGCTGCAGTTCCCGAGTCCTGTACTGCCCGCATCCAGTGGCTTCGTAATCACCAAACGTATCGAAACGAACTTTTGTATTCTTCACGGAGATTTGACAAGTCTAATCTGTCGGTGGCGTAATGACGTCGGTGGCGTAATGGCAAGGGCCGCTACCTACTGTTCGAGAGGTCGTGGTTCGAATCCAGCCACGTGCCAATGTGTTTTCGAATTTCGATTTCATATGTACGTTTATCCGACGCTCTTACGGTGAAGGAAAACATCGTGAGGTCCGATCGCCCAAATTCAAGGGTAGGCTCAAGCCCCTCGGTGGGGACGTATATGAGCTGATATGATGAATCTGTCCATCAGGTAAAAAGGTCTCTTTTGTAAGCTCCTGGATAGCCGAGTACTTTTAACCGCCGCATTTACATACAAAAGTTCTATTTCCTCCCCATTAAGGGGGAAGCGGATAGGGGGAGATTAGGGAGAAACATTTTACGGGATTCTGGTAAAATTCCGTACATTCTGCAAATGCGGAAATTACATCAGCAAAGGCTCAACCATCACGCCCTCGTAACGAACAGCAGTTGACGTACTCTCTTGTCCTGCTCAAGTGTTAGTAAGTGGTGTAATGGTTAAGTCCATTAGCTTCACATCAGGAGGTCGCGGGTTCGATTCCCGGCGGGGTCAATTGTAAGATTCGGTTTGGTTGGTGGTAGGGCATTTTCTAAGCCCGCCCGGCTAGCTACCACCATCATATTTAAGTCTTGCCGCCAAACATCAATGCAAACAATATTGATGTGTTCCGGCGTAAATATAAGATAGCCAGTTCCCCATTGCGTTGGGGAATCTTGGTAAGCCCGCTTCCATCTTCGGCATCAGGTGAGATGATGCCAATTCAAAAATGGGTAGTATAATCATTAGTAGGTAGTAATTCAATAAGTTTATCTCATGAACCAACCGGTAACGACTCGGTCCTCCTAACCAGAGGTGCCGGGTTCAAATCCGGACGGCCAATGTATCAATGAGTTTTTCGAAACTTACTTTATTTTTATTTATTTTATTTTATTTTACGCACATATACTCACCGATTGCTTTAACGGTGAAGGAAAACATCGTGAGTAAACCTTGCGAAGAAACTCGAAGGTTGTGTGTGAAGTCGACCAACCCGCACTGGGCCCGCGTGGTCGACTAAGGCCCGATCGCCTTAATTCAGGGTAGGCTCGAGCCCCTCGGCGGGGACGAATATGAGCTGATATGAACTCATTGAATAAATATTTTTGGACCGCAATTTTATTAAACTTTGTAGTGATAGTAGTTTTGTTCGGTACAGTCATACTTTAGCGTTGGTATTATTTTTCTTTAAGTCATCATCATCATATCAGCTGAAGGACGTCCACTGCTGGACATAGGCCTCGCCCAAGGATTTCCACGACGACCGGTTCTGCGCTGCCCGCATCCAGCGGCTTCCCGCGACCTTACACGCTCAAATACCAGTGCCAATCGGCTTCTCGCAATCGTCACCAGGTCATCGGTCTACGGAGTGGGAGGCCTGCCTACACTACGTCACAGTACAATAAAGAGTACTAGACTACGTTTTCCGGTGCGTGGTCGCCACTCGAGAACTTTACTTCCCCAACGGCCATCTGTTCTACGAGCAATGTGCCCCGCCCACTGCCACTTAAGTTTAGCAATTCTGAGAGCTATGTCGGTTACTTTGGTTCTCCTACGGATTTCTTCGTTTCTATAAGTCATCATCATCATCATCATATTAGCTCATATACGTCTCCACCGAGGGGCTCGAGTCTACCCCGAATTATGGCGATCAGGCCTTAGTCGACCACGCGGGTCCAGTGCGGGTTGGTCGACTTCACACACAACCTGCGAGTTTCTTCGCAGGCGTGTGCAGGTTTCCTTACGATGTTTTCCTTCACCGTTAAAGCAATCGCTAAGTATATGTACGTAAGTTTTTGAAAAACTCATTGGTACATTGGCCGTCCAGATTTGAACCCGGTACCTCTGGTTAGAAAAACCGAGTCGTTACCGGTTGAGCCACCGACACTTTTTTTCTTTAAGTAATACCAATATATTTGAATAAACTATATGATCTACAAATATTGCGATTACGATTAAAAGCATTTGATTGTGCCAGAGCGCGGCCAGCGCAGCGGCACAGCGCGGTCCCACGTGCGCGAGCGCGCCAAGCCCAAGCCGACCACTCGCCTGCCTTGAACGACCTTGCTCGTAGCTGGTTTTTGCTTTTTATCGCCTTGGATAAAGAATTTGTTTTACCCTACTTACATCAATCAAATAGTACATGTAAAGACTGCTAATATAGTCAATATATGACAAAATATATTTACTGAAAAATAAAATCATTATCATCATCATATCAGACAAAGGACGTCCACTGCTGGACATAGGCCTCCCCCAAGGATTTCCACGACGATCGGTTCTGCGCTGCCCGCATCCATCGGCTTCCTACGATCTTCACCAGGTCGTCGGTCCACCGCGTGGGAGGCCTATGTGCCCTTCCTACTGCTACTTCAGTTTAGCGATTCTGTGTGCTATGTCGGTTACTTTAGTTCTCCTGCGGATCTCCTCGTTTCTGATTCGATCACGCAGAGAAACTCCGAGCATAGCACGCAAAACAAAACAATACATAAAACATAGTATTTCACATAATTTGCATAACAAATTTAGCTGAAACTATTTTAACTATTTAACTGGTGCTTAGCTGAAACTATTTTAACTCAAAAAAAAAATTGAACATCCCATACTAAGTTGGCTGATCAACTGATCTAGTTTAGTATGGGAGCCAATTTTTTTTTGCGATTCGTCTATGGGTTCCATGGGGAAAGTTGTTCAGTTTCAAGGGTAGAAGCACCTGCTAATTTGGTTACACCTTATATATGACGAAATGTGTTTGCTGATAAATAAAATCATTATCATATCAGCCGAACGACATCCACTGCTGGACATAGACCTCCCCCAAGGATTTCCACGACGATCGGTTCTGCGCTTCCCGCATCCAGCGGCTCCCCGCGACCTTGAGCAGGTCATCGGTCCACCGAGTGGGAGGCCAGCCTACGCTACGTTTTCCGGTGCGCCGTCGCCACTCGAGAACTTTACTGCCCCAACGGCTATCTGTTCTACGAGCTATGTGCTCCGCCCACTGCCACTTAAGTTGAGCGATTCTGATAGCTATGTCGAAAATTAAAATAAAATTTCTAAAAAATATCACCGACCTGTTTAACATTTAAATATAATGTATTTTAGTTACTTGCACGAAAACAACTTCAGCTATAGCACAGTATAATAAAGAGTACTAGGCTATAGGGAGCGTTCAAGTATTACGTAACGCAATTTTTGAAGATTTCTGACCCCCTCCTCCCCGCATGTAACGCGCCGTAACGTTTTTCTGTACCCCCCCCCCCCTTCCCCCTAGTAAAACGTTATGTAACCACCAACTGACCATTTTTACCTAAAAGTCAAAATAATAATTATGTGGCGTAAAGTACCGGAAAATCGCTAAAATACTTTTTTTACTGTTTTAATCGCGTTAGTAAGAAGAAGAAAAAACATGTTACAGATGTTTTATCTCACGAGCGCGGGTTAGCCATACTTGTGTGTGTAATGCGTATCGACACTCGCTATTGTGAGTTTATAAGTTGCGTCTATTGTGTGCGCTATTGTAAAGCTCCCGAGCTTACGCACGCAAAGACAATATTATGCACACACACAAGTATGGCCAACCCGCGCTCGTGAGATAAAACATCTGTACGTAACGCGTAGTTCAAACGCCCCCTCCCGCCCCTGTAACGCTTCGTAACGTTTTACAAGACCCTCCCCTCCCCCAAAATTTGTTACGTAATACTTGAACGCCCCCATAGACAGAAGCTAACTATCAATTTGTGTTTGGAGAAAAGATCGGCCTAATGTTTATTAACTGCTTTCGTGTGATGATGGGTTTTTACCCGAATACGCCAGAAGGAGGGTTATGTGTTTCGAGTGTATGTGTATGCACATACATTGTCTATTTCTTTGGCACGCTCTGTAGCCTAAATGACTTGATGGAATAAGGAGTACGAGGTGTTGTTAGATTAGACTTGATTCCGTGAGCACACCCCGGACACTGCATACAAATGGTCGTGAAATGATATTTCTAATAACAAATGACAGAGCAAACAAAATCACGGTGAAATCCCATACGTTCGAGAACCAATCTGTATCAATCTGGGTGACGAGGGGGTGAGGTCGCAATCTAGAGAGGGGCAGGGAGTGTTCATACTCTATGTTAGTAGTAATATATATACTTTGCCGTGAGTGACATAGATAGGGGTTAAGTTTTCATGCAGACGTGTTTTTAATTTTTAACTAATTCGTTTAGATACCTATTGGTTTATAACTTTATACGGAGCGTATTAAAATTGGTGTAGGACCCGTTAACTGGGGCTTCTTCTACTCATTATACTGAACAACTTACCCGAAGGAACCCATAGACAATTCTCAAAAAAAAACTTCGTTAAAATCGGTCATTTGACATTGCAAAGAACCCCGTACCAAAAGTATGGAAAATGTGGTTTCAGTTAAATATTCTGAGATTTTGATATAATATAGATTTTAACGTCCTGAACAAAAGTCTCTATGGGGGCTACCACTGTTGCCGAGTCCCTTTCAGAGTTACGACTGGTTTTGTACCCTCAAGGAAATCGACTCGTACCAATTCGCACCTTGTCACAGTGACAGTAATATCAGTAATATGACACCTCCAGCGTCTTTCTCAAGTGCAAAATAAATCGTTTCATAAATATTTTACGAAGTTCTTATTACAACGACACACAGATCATTGGAACAAATTTTTGTGCATTTTAATGCACGCATATTTTTACAGTAGTACCAGACAAAACATACTATTAATAACGGGTATAATGAAAGAAAAATGGTGTTACTCGTTAAATCTTATTTCATTAATAAGAGTCAATTGTTTAAATAAATAGTTGGTAATTGCATCTAAGTAATGATTTGTTGTCTGATACAAAATCAGTCGTAACTCTGAAAGGGACTCGGCAACAGTGGTAGCCCCCATAGAGACTTTTGTTCAGGACGTTAAAATCTATATTATATCAAAATCTCAGAATATTTATCTGAAACCACATTTTCCATACTTTTGGTACGGGGTTCTTTACAATTTATATAAAAGGATATTGTTTATAGAGTAAGTACCTACATTATTTGACTTGTCTTCATTCTATTATATTCTTTTTTATTCTTGTTTAATATCTATAGATTAAACTAAGATTAATTTTGCATGCCAATACCTTTGGTTAAATGTGTGATACTCAGAATTCCTTTCTATAATTTGTTATCACCTACCACATTTAAAGCAAATAAATCATTATCATTATCAGCTGACTGACCAATTTTGTGATTTGTAACCTAAAACAAAACCGGTCAAGTGCGAGTTGGACTCAAGGAATCTTCTTTGCTTACGTAACCCTACAAACATGAACACACACACTGTAAAAGTTTAAAGTGATTACCTATTAAGGTTCATGATATACAGCTTGTTGACAGACAGACGGACCGCCGGATGGACGGGCAGCAGAGGCTTAGTAATAGCACACCCCGTACATTTCATACAACGGGCCAGAAATAACATTTCAAAAAACGAATGACGAAACAAACAAAATGGCGGCGAAATCCTAAACATTCGACACCCAATCTGTATCAATCTGGGTGAGGTCGCAATCTAGAGAGCGGCAGGGAGTGTCCATACTGTATGTTAGTACTAATATAATATACTTTGCTACAATTAAGCTCAGACCAAATATGAGAAAACAAGCGACACGACAGGCGGCCGCGGGTAGCGAGGTGGCGTGGCGTTATACTCTGAACACAAAAAATGTTGAAATAAAATAAATAAAAAAAAAACTAAACCGATTACGGAAAAGTATGAAAACAACCTGCCCGAAATCATAGCATTTATTTATTTGTAATAATTTTTCTGCGTGATCGAATCAGAAACGAGGAGATCCGCAGGAGAACTAAAGTAACCGACATAGCTCACAGAATCCCTAAACTGAAGTGGCAGTGGTCAGGGCACATAGCTCGTAGAACAGATGGCCGATGGGGTAGTAAAGTTCTCGAGTGGCGACCGCGCACGGAAAACGTGGCGTAGGCAGGCCTCCCACGCGGTGGACCGATGACCTGTGAAGATCGCGGGAAGCCGATGGATGCGGGCAGCGCAGGACCCGTCGTCGTGGAAATCCTTGGGGGAGGCCTTTGTCCAGCAGTGAACGATTTTTGGCTGATATGATGATGATGATGAATAATTTTTCAAGTGTGCAATCATCATCATCATATCAGCCCAATGACGTCCACTGCTGGATATAGGCCTCCTCCAAGGATTTACACGACGACCGGTCCTGCGCTGCCCGCATCCAGCGGCTTCTCGCGACCTTCTCCAGGTCATCGGTCCACCAAGCTTGAGGCCTGCTACGCTACTTTTTTCGGTGCGCGGTCGCCACTCGAGAACTACTATAGGTAATTACTATACTATAGTAGTTCTCGAGTGGCGACCGCGCACCGAGAAATGTAGCATAGGCGTACTTAAACCGGTACCTACGGAACATATTTTTTTGAGAAATTATAACCATAGGTTTCTTGGAAAAGTGGTGTGGTATCATGAGTAAAAAATTCGAGCGAGACCTACTACAGTACTCGCATATGATGTGTAACATGTGACAAAATACTTTAGGTTAGTTAGATTTGATGACGATATTGTACCTGGGTGGCGGATCTGACAGTAACGAAAAAAACCGGCCAAGTGCGAGTCGGACTCTCGTAAAGTAGAATTCCGCGCTTTCGCGACTTCCTGTTACACATTTCCGTCCCATGTTACACATTTCCGTCCCATTTCACGAAATCACTCCCACAAATTGCAAAAACCGACCAAGTGCGAGTCGGACTCTCGTAAAGTAGAATTCCGCGCTTTCGCGACTTCCTGTTACACATTTCCGTCCCATGTTACACATTTCCGTCCCATTTCACGAAATCACTCCCACAAATTGCAGGAAAGCGAGAGCAAAGATGTTACACATCAAAAAGAATTGTGAAGATTTGGGGGGTGGGGGGAAAATCTAAAAACAGCCCTATATCCATGTGCAACAAAAGTTGTGCCAATATTGTATGGGGGCTTTACTCATGACACTGAACTGTTCTGAAGACAGTCAATACGCAAAAAAATAATTGATCCTTCCATACTAACGACACCTAACAAACTTACACCTGTAGAATCACAAAAATGCATCTATTTATAAAATTACTAGAGGGTGCGCGGTGCGCAAGCAGCAAGCAGGGTTTTTATTGAACAGGTAAAATTTTATTCCCGTTAACTGTTGCGTCTTCTTATGAAACTGAACAACTTTCCCTAAGAAACCCATACAATAAGAACAAAAAAATTTTGGACCCCATACAAAGTTTGTCAAGCAATGCGATCAATTTATATGGATGGAGTCAAATTTTTTGCTCCGATTGTATGGGTTAATTGGGGAAAGTTGTTCAGTTTCATGATTAGAAGCCGCAGTTAACAGGAAAAAAAATATCCTGCTTACAAACTTTGTCCTAAAAATTACGAACAAAACAAAAAAAAAGTTCAAATCCGTCGAGCCGTTCTGAAGTGCTGCTCTGTTAAACACATGTGACAATTGATTTTTATTTAAGTATCTAGTTATAAGTATGTACATTATAATGCCTACTATCAAAAAACAGCGAGCTTTACATTAGTCGCCTATGATGAGTAACATCTGACATAAGCAATATACCGGCCTTTCGGCCACCTCGTATTAGGCGGCATGGCCATGTTCCCTTAGCCTCCGTAACTGAAAAAATAAATAAAGCGGCATGGCCATGTTTCCTTAGCCTTCGTGACTGAAAAAAATGCATTATCTGTTACTCACTTACGTCCCTTTTCACGAAATCACTTTTGCAGGAGAGTGAGAGGAATATTGACAGCGTTGTGAATTCTAATGCGAATAGCCCTGTTTTTATTATGACACGTGCAATATTGGCGTGTAGTAACTTGGTATTATCGGATACCGACTCGTTTTTACATTACGTTCGTTTTATCTAAAACTCACCAACCTACATACATATTTTAGCACGTTACGTTCAAATAAACAGGTGTATACTGCAAATAATTAACGTCGCGTCAGTCTATGTAAATAAAGCGTGGTGGATTTAAAGTATGTAATGTAAAATAATTTAAGCATATTATATGGCGTACCCAAAAAAATAAAAAAATTGTATCTAAGGTAGCTCGGAATAGACATACAGTTAGCACGGACTTGATGTTAGGTTTAAAAAAAATATATATTTCTTTTACGTAAATTAATTCATATAATAAATTAATGGATTATTTTTGGTACAAAAAAATTACGTGTATTTTTTTTTGGTGGCTAAGAAAAGACACGGCCTTAATGTTATGAGTTATAAAAACGTTAATTTCTTTTACAAAAATTAATCCACAATATATGGATTAACTTCTGTAAAAGAAAATCATTTATTTTTAGGTGGCTAAGAAAAGACATAGTTAACACGGCCTTCATGTTATAAAAATCCATATACTTGGAGGATAATTTTCTAATGGATACATTCGTAGTAAGACACCCATCGTTGGCGTGCTTGCGCAGATCACGCAGGTTAATTGACCTGCAGCTCGGTCATTGCCTGGATCGATTTTTCTCGACCGTTTTCGTACTAGTGCGATGGTGCCGGTTGCTATCACTAGATGGCAGTCGTGAAGTCCAAGTCTTATAGACGGCTTGAAAAACTTCTGACTGTGGGGTTCCACACTAGCCCTACAATGAACCCCGACTTGGCCCCCGTGTGTGGCCTAACGTTTCTAAGTTTGAGAAGAGCCCCTTTTATGGGTTGTAAACGAAAAAATTTGAACATTTTCAGTGTTTCTATTCATTGTTTTATAAAAATGTGAGATGATGTCAAGGGCTTACGAATTAAAATTAAATATGCTGCTCGTCATAAAGTTATTTTTAGTTTTTTTTATTTAATTTTTAATTACAATTGGTAAGCCCTTGGCATCATCTCACCTGATGGTAAGTGACGATGATGCCGAAGATGGAAGCGGGCAGAAGTTATGCTAACGCATTTTGTTTTTTTTGTGTTTTACTGTAAGTGCTTCATTATTTTATTTATAATGTGGGATATTAAATAAAAGACAGTAACTTCACTGTTTATATCACTTTTTTATAATATATTTTTCACAACATTTTATTTAATTTTCTGTAAAATTTACAATAGCTTAAAACTCCTCTCAAACATAATAAAGTATTCCATCCGGTGGAGTGGCATGCGTTCACGCTCGGCCTCCACGGAACAGGCAACTTGGAAGAGAAAAATATTAATTTTAATAGTAAATAGTTATATTTGATACACTCTAACAATACGTTTATACAACATAAGGCTTAGTAACTCCTAAACTAGAGAGTCGGGGTGTCGCGAGCTCGCTTTTAACATATGAGCGAGTTCTGCGACAAGCGCGCTTCTATTAATCGCGAGGATCGCTCAAGTAACGTGTGACTCGATGACAGCTAGGGCTAGGTATAGTCAAATCACGCCGACATGACTTTTGCATCAGTGTGAGTGCACACCGGCAGTGTAAAGCGGCAACTTATGCTCCGCACCACATTTCAACCTCTGTTGCCTGCGCACTCACACGAATGCAAAAGCCATGTACTCGTCGTCCCTACTTTGAAGTTGGTGTAATAATAAAAAAAATATTTTATTAAAATATTTTTCAGTTACTGACAAAATTGAAAATTGCTATAATTCTACCGTGAATAATAATAATATTCACGAGAAATTATTTAACGAATTTTTGATATAAAAAACTCAAATGTTTAAGATTTGGATGTATATGTTATTTAAAAAATTTTTATTATTAAAGAAATTTTAATTTGATATATCTGACTTTGTTCACACTATCAATGAAATTGCCATTTTAATTGATAAGTATCCGTTTTTTAAAAGCGTTATTTCTGATTTTGAAGATCTTCATTCGTAGATATTACTGTCATGGTCATCTGATGCTACTTGACCTCACCTCATATATTGAAGTCACGCTATACTTAATTTTGGCGCTTGCGTACATACATACATACTAATTCCACTACTCGAATTAAATACTATTTTACTTACGTTAGAGTTAATTCTACTAAAATCAAGAAGCACTAACATGCTCATTGGACAATGGCAAGCAAGACAAATCTTATTACTTCATCTCTTCGAACAATTTATCTCGATTAGTAATAAACTTGAATGCAGCAAAATTAACGCTAAAAATACCCAGGAATTATTATTTTGCATTAAAAAAAAACAAAGTGTATTAATATAACATGTAAATGCTTTGAATAACCGAGAGTTGTATTGTAATTCCGTACCTGGCTCTACTTGCAATGCATAAGGCAAAGCAAGCGATAGTTTATACATTCAACGTAGTCCTTTTCTTATGTAACACACCCCTCGCTACTCTGTACAATGTACCTACTAACACAACCGACTTTTCCCATTCAGAAATACACGATGATTTTTAATACTGTGCAAGCCTTATAGCGTATTATTTTACTTATAAATCCAGAGATTTGTTACCATAGATGAAATAAGCACTAACAAACAACATTTGAAAATCGAACCCATAAAACCAGAGATATTTTGTTACCATAGATGAGTTAAGCACTAATAAACAACATTTGAAAATCGAACCCATTTTCTCACACTAGGTATTTCCCTTCCGATGTATACCGAATGCTACTAAGAAAAGAGATGCCAATTGGCATTATTTTATTTGCTTCACTTTTTTGACGCATGTAACCTATCTAACTCCCCTTGCATATCCCTGTATAAAACTGGAAAGTATTCCGTAAAGATCCCATAGAATTAACAGTTTTTTTACACTCCATAAACATTCGCAAGCTCAAATTGGACTTTAAATTTAATTTCCACCAAATTTTATATACCTACTCAAAATTATGGGGAAATGAATAAATAACTTTGAAAGATGTTGACCAAGGACAGAAAAAAATGGAGATTGCTCCACCGACAAGAGCATTAGCTCTTAAATTTGAAGAAGAAGAAGAAATAAATTTTATTTCAAACGAAGTTTGCGGGTTGGCCGATCAGTTTGTTTGAAAAGTGCAATTGGTACGAACATAATATGGGTTCTAATTCTAACCTTTATGGCGTGCACACTCTTAAATAATCACTTGTACAAAACCCCGGATTATATGAAACATAATTTAATTAGTTTTTGGAAGTTTAAAACCTAGCAGTCGAGTAAACCGCAACATCCAAAAAAAAGAAACAAATTTTAATGGCAATAATAATATTTTTCTTTTTTTGAAATATTTTATTTCAAATGTTACAGCACTAACACAGACATCAGAAAAGTGTATTCAGTTAAGTAGTTATATCGTTAGTAAGTATATTTGAATAGGCATTTGACTAGGTATGTCTTGTTTTCAAAATTTTAGACAAAGTAGCAGAATCGCATTGGACGTAACATTTTCGTACTGTTGGCTTACTTCACTTACACTTATTTTAAAACCGCTTTAAAATGTTACTAACGCACAGGAAAGTATTGGGTTCATAACCCAAAACACTTATAACTAATACTTATAATAAAATTTACAATCACCTTTCAAAACTTTCGATATTTATCACTTCAACCTTTCAATTATGATTATTAGACATTAACTCGGATAATCTATAAACAATGCAATCTCGTGACATTTTACATATGAAATACATGTACATGACTTGTATTTGTATATAATGTAAATCCAACTCGCACGCAAGCGCCTTGACCAGTGCACAAACATAAAATTAAAAATTTATAATAAAAGCTAGCTGAAAACTGATGGTAACTTTAGAAAAAATAAAATCTTAAGCTAAGTTATCAATGCGTCTCTTTTATCAAAGAAACTATAAAGTGTTCAAGTTAGACCTTAATTGGAAGCGAATTTTTACTTATTTTAAAATGGAAGAATATTTAGGCTATGAAGCTATGTTCGGCATTCTTGTTTTGATAATGTTTAAAATATTTAACATCAGTTTGAAAACAAGGAAATAGATTCCACGAATAAGATAATTTTTAAGTAGACAAACCGTATTTCAGTCTCTTGGTTTTGAAGTCTAAGTTATGTTAAGAGCACGTCGGGTCCACCGAATATACAGTGTTTACATACCACGATTAAGAACTGTTGGTAACAAAATCACCGACTGTAGGTAACGCGTTCACCGACTGTAGGTAACGCGTACACCTACTGTAGGTAACGCGTTCACCGACTGTACGTAACGCGTTCACCGACTGTTTGTAACGCGGTCGCCAACTATAAGAAACGCGTTTATAGACTGTAGGTAACGCATTCAACTACTGTCGGTAACGCATTCACAGAAGTTTAATGCGTCGTAAACTGAGTGTACTGCATTCATGTTGAGTCCTTCTAAAATACCTGATTTTTAGGGGAGCTTTAGCTCATGAAACTGAACAACTTTTCTCAAGGAACCTATACGCAGTTCGTAAAAAAAGAGATGGACCTCCCATACAAAGTTCGCTAACAGCTTGATCAATTCAGTATGACATCTGCATTTTTTTCGGATTTGAGTATTTGTTACTTAGAAAAAGTTTTCCAGTTTCATGAGCTGAACACCCTTATTTTTCTTCAGGTCTTACAGAAATACCCTACGTGTACGAAGCGACCACCTCAAGGCTCGTCTACTGCCTATCCGTGAATTGCACAAACGACCATTAACTTTAGTCTCCATTTGTATCATAAAACCGGCCAAGTGCGAGTCGGTCTCGCGTACACAGGGTTCCGTACCACCAAACTTTGTGTTGTGTATTTACAAAAAATAAGTCGGATTGAAGGACAAATTCAACTTTTTTGTAAGCCTATAAAGTATTTGATATTAATTTCAACTTGATCCTCCACGCGTGCCTGAGAAAAAGGGTCTTTACAAAAAAAATAACTCCTATAAAGGTTCCTTAACCCTTTTGAGATAGGGTACCCTAAATATGTGAGAATTTGATACCCCATTAAAGTTTAATGTCAAATTAAAATGCTAATGATCGTTTGTACAACTGGCCGCTAGTCTAATTCCTTCACAGAAAAATCAAGTCACAAGAACAAACAAATATATACATATTTTGATGCATGCGAAGAGGTAGTTCCAACCGATTTTTCCAATATCTGATCTAAATTAAATACATATTCATTATAATAGTAACAATCACAGTTATTTATAATAACATTCTATTGATGATGAGCTAAATATAACAGCTATCGAAAAGACTACGAATCACAACATAGACGTATATCCCTGTCTTGACGGGTGGTTGCACTAGCTACAACTAACTTTCTTTCATGCTTTTACAATGTAATGGAATATAATTATAATCCTTTACCTATGAAGCTGCTAACTATTTTTAAAATATGAAAAAGTTATAGCAAAATATTTTACATTGATCTACGTTTTATTTATATATCAACCATCAGAAAAACATGATTTAAAAACAGGATCTGTCAATATTTCGCAGTAAGATAGAAAAATCCGTGATGCGCTTGCGGAAACACTATATTTTCTTATGTAATATAGTCATATTACTAGATTTAAAGGTTATATACAGGCTGACTTTAAAATTAGTTCTTGATAACAAAAGGTATGCGTGTACTTGTGATTATACACAACTTTCCCAAAGAAACTGTTATATGAAAAAAAAGTTTTTGGTCCTCGATACCTACATAATGAGTTACAAATCGTCAAAAATTTATAAAGGACCAAAAATTTCTTTTCTGATTTGTCATATAGTTTCTTTGGGAAAGTTACTTGTAATCACGAGTACATTCATATCCTTTGCTATCAAGAACTTATTAAAAGTCATCCTATACTTATGTATATCCCTAGTGGGATCCATACGAACCTCTTTCATATAACTAGGATATAATTATGTAGCATATATCACTGGGGATATTCACTACGTAATTGTATCCTAATTCTAATTATATCACGAGTTTTTCTATACATCCATCTGTTGGAGGTGTGCGTGTGTGAGTGAGTGAATGTGAAACACGCAAGTGTGTGTGTGTTTGTGTAAAAAAATACAGCCATTTCATAGGTAAAGCCTTAGTTTAGATCAGTAGTAAGACTATGTACTTCGGTACTACATACATTTCTAAGTTAAAAATGGTTTATAATTATGCAGACTACTGCAAACATTTCGTCGGCTTGCCTCAGTATTTTGTTGAGCTGCAACGCGTTTAATGAACTTTGAATATATGAATCCGGAAAGTTTGAATAAAATTTACGTACGTATTAATCGACTTGCGCAAGTTAGGTGGATTTTGAACGGATTTATGCAAAAGTGTAATTAAAGGTTTCACCAACCAAATGTCTAGGACAATTATTATTATTTAAGTACCGAGGCGAGTATGAAAAATGTTAACAGCCGTAAGACGGCATTCAAAATATAGAGGTTGCAGCCACAAACAAAAACAATTTCATAAAAAAGACAGTTAATACAAAAAAAATGAGATCTTCAATTTTGGTTCGGTAGTGAGCAAATCGGGAATTCGTTCTAATAAAATCGTTCATTGTTCCGAAGTCTAATATTAATAAAACGCTAACAATTGTATTGTACTTGATCACCCCGGATATTATTCAAATATCGACTATTCAAAAATATAGTTTATACAACACTGCTTAATCGAAGCAACACTAAGATATCGATGAAATGTTTTGTATACATATACATTATATCTTTAATATAAATTGGCAATATTCTAACATGCACAGTTTGGCCGGATATAGTTTACGCGTTGTTCATTATACTATGAAAGTAATCAATACAACAGTAAATAATAAAAGTAGATATATAAATATACTTATATAATGGGTGAGTTTTAATCAGTTCTTGATAACGAAGGACATGAATGTACTCGTGATTACAAACAACTTTCCCAAAAAAACTATATGTTATATATGAAAAAAAAAAATATTTGGTGCTTTATACATTTTTACCGATTTGATAACTTGTTATGTATCGAGGACCAAATTTTTTTCTGACATATAGTTTCTTTGGGAAAGTTGTTTGTAATCACGAGTACATGCATGTCTTTTGTTATCAAGAACTAATTAAAAGTCACCCTATATATCTATTGAGTGTAAACTACATAATATTGTTATTAAAGTATTACATCATGTTCCTTGACAACAGTGTACTTCTACAACAATTTGTAATCACATTTTGCCATACGATCTACTATAGTTAATAACAATCTGTAGAGAATTGATGAGAGGTTAAAGTTACACTAACAGCGTATAAGTAGGTACTCTGTTACAAACATTGACTCCGCTACATGTAAATGTTCCTAAAATATTTTATTAACGGGTTCAATTATTAACGAGAGTGAACTTCAATATTGTACACACCTTAGTCTTCTATAATAGCTATACTTAATATATTTTTTGGACTTTTAATTTTTTTCTTGATTAGATTTAATCTTAATTTGTTACTTCGTATGCCGAGCCGTATACAATACTAGAGTGGTCTGGTCACGATACGACAGTGTATATATACCTATATAATATAATTTATAAATACATAATAAGAAAAGTATGATTTATAAACGATAAAAACGTGGTGTTCGAATTCGTGATGGTTTTCCTCAATTGCGCGACTGCCTCAGCTATTTCGATCGCGCCCATAAAAACTACAAAAAGAACTGAATTTCTTAATTTAAAGGCCACCGGACAAGGCCGGAGGTACTTGTTGAATCTACTTTCCAAAGGTCTCTTGTAACAATAAGATCGATCACTCCAATCGTGGCCGGTCCCCTAAAGACATACTACTTTGTCAATACTAAATTTTAGTATAGTTAATGGAGACAATATTTTGTAACTAAAACAGCATAATAAAAATAACTAACTAGTCTTTTTACGCAGATATTCGACTCGATTTTTATTAGGCACCTAACATGAGACAACGTGAAAAATAATTTTCGTACTGCTAACATATTAAGTTATCAACACGAAAGGAGTACGACTAGAAATTATTCCACGCATGAGCGTCATAGCCGCCGCGCCGTGTCGGTCTAGGAGCCTTGCTTAGTCCACGCATGAGCATCATAGCCTCCGTGTCGGCCTAGGGGCCTTGCTTAGTCCACGCATGAGCATCATAGCCTCCGTGTCGGCCTAGGAGCATTGTTTAGTCCACGCATGAGCGTCATAGCCGCCGTGTCGGCCTAGGAGACTTGCAAGTCCACGCATAAGCGACATAGCCGCCGTGTCGGCCTAGGAGACTTGTTAAGTCCAGGCATGAGCGTTATAGCCGCCGTGTCGGCCTAGGAGCCTTGTTTAGTCTACGCATGCGCGCAATAGCCGCTGTGTCGGCCTAGGAGTCTTGTAAG
Organism: Coleophora flavipennella; assembly: GCA_947284805.1. Taxonomy (NCBI): domain Eukaryota; kingdom Metazoa; phylum Arthropoda; class Insecta; order Lepidoptera; family Coleophoridae; genus Coleophora; species Coleophora flavipennella. The sequence goes on from OX369307.1 coordinate 4,661,742, forward strand.
TCCAGGCATGAACGTCGTAGCCGCCGTGTCGGCTTAGGAGCCTTGCTTAGTCCAGTGGGAAGCAAGTTGTTGCCGTTCATTAAATAGTTAGTAATTAGATATAAGTGGCCGCGCAAAAATTGACGTACAAAAATTGATCAGTTTATAAATAAGTGAGCAACCTCGAATTGACAAATGGCTAAACGTCTCCACGACTATAAATTAAATAGGTAGGTTATTAGTCTGAGGTCTCCACTATCAGTTTCTTGTCTCCAGTCACCAGTTTACAAAAAACATTAGTCTACCGGCCTGCATTTTTTCACTTCTTCGCATCCTCGTATTTTTTCCCTCAATAAATTTAACAATTATTTAAATATGACTTCAGCCAAGAATGAAGAATTACGAAGCGTATCACGAAATATTTTTTCATTAATATATTATAATATAATATTATATACAATCATCACACTTAGAATAGCGAATCATACATATACATATATCATTTTTAAATTGTATTATATACATTTGGCACTAAATTCATCGATCGATAATGGAGTAGAATCCCGTGTCCCGCAGGGGGGAGAGTTAGAAGGGTCACGCGGGGCAGAGCGCGGGGCGGCAGCAGTCACAGTAGCCGGCGGCGGCGGCGGCAGCGGCGGCACTGGCGCAGGCCGGGCACGTGACGCAGGCGGCGCACACGCACACGTAGTAGCCAGGCGGCGGCGGCGGCGGCGCCAGCAGCAGCGGCGCGCGCGCGCACAGCTCGCGGCACGCCAGCGCCTCAATCAGCGCCAGCGTCTGCCGCCGCTCGTGTCCCATCAGGCAGACCGTCGACTCGCGCACCACGCCGTGCAACAGCGTCAGGTATCTGCAGACAACACACGTGTACCATGTCAAGATTAACTGCTTCTATTATTATTGTAAAAGTTCGCAAAAGGCTGACCGACGCTTAACCTGATGGAAAGCGGCTACCAAAGCTGTGACAGCAGAGACATAGTGAGCGATATCGGTTATCTGTGGACACAGTATTCTGACTTAGTATTCGTGATCTTTAATACTAATGATCAATGTTTTTCCATCTCTTGAAGACTAAGATGGAATGCCTCGTATACCGGTAAATCTTGCTAACTCACCGCACTCGCCAGATCGCAGCAAGCTGCTTGGCGGCAGGTTCAGAGCGAGCAGTCAGACCTTTTATGAAATTGCATAAAAAAATAAATGATTTGGGTATTAGGAGGGAATACTCGAAGCCCACCTGGAGTTAAAGCTGTCACCACTAACATACTTGTAGGAAGATAGAAACTGTTGCATCTTGCAGCAAAAAGGTAGGTACGTTCCTATTTCTATCCATATTACTTAACACTAGCTGTGCCTGCGGCTTCACCTCCATGGATATCGAGGGTAATCGGTGCGCGAGCCGCTAGCGGCTATATTATATAATATATATATGAAAACAAGATGGGTAGGCTCTAGGGATTTCACTTATTTATTTAAATTCACTCAAGCGAATATTTTGTAGGGTATCGTAAAGTTAGTAAAAAGGTCTCACCTGTGCTTTAGCGTCTCCTCTTCCCGTCCGACGAAGTGGTTCCGCAGGTATGCCTCGAGCTTGGCGCGCTGCTGGCCCAGCTCCGGGAAGTCGATGAAGAACCTCGAGCACATGTATCGCTCCAAGGTCTTGATCTTGTCGGGCCGCGCTGCCCTGTAGCCCTTAGCCAGCAGGGCGCAATACTTTAATAGGCCTCCACCGCGAATTTCTTCGGGCTGTCGCGTTGCGATCAGTTTCTCCGAGAGGTGGAGCAACGACTCGTGGAAATCCCCGTACACCGATTCACCGACCACGGTCGGGTAGAAGTTCTCACCAATGGGCAACTCCGCGCACTCGTGGAACGCAAGCAGTGAGTCTAGTGCGATCTGGAACGAGTCGACCGAGAACTCGAACTGACGACGCATCGTGTCAACAAACTTCAGCTCGACGGTCTTGTGCCCGCGCGAGTTGCCGAGCGAGATCAGCGACCAGCGGTCGCCGTCGGAGTTGACGCGGACCATCTTGGAGACGTACGCCTCCTTTAGGCCGGCCGGGGAGGCGCGGCGGCGCGGCGCAGCGGGGGGCAGGAGGGTGGCCAGGTGGCCGAGCACGGCATTCTTGACGCGATCACAGTGGCGCGCAGTGGGCAGCTCCGCAGTGAAGATGAGGTCGATGTCGGAGTAGGGCTGCGCGCGGTCAGCCAGCACATGGCTGGCGGCGCCGCCGTTGAGGCGCACCTCGCGCACGGCCACGCCCGCGCCGCCGGCTGCCTGCGGCGCAGACAGGCGCGCGCGCACGCCCGCCACCAGTTCGCGCAGGCGCACGTGCAGCGTGGGGAAGTTGCCTCGTCCGTGGATGGCCACCACCTCGTCCATTACATCGTTCAGCCGTCGCACCTGCTCGTAGCTTAGCACGGCGTGCCGCTCCCCGCATCCGTCCTCCGACGAACTGTAGCTCGACTCGCTCTGTAACAAAGACAACAATTTTTATGAATGAACGTTGGCGAAAAGGCTGATGGCTACGCAATGGGAAGAGGCTACCTCTGCCTATATAAGTACCTGTTAATGTTAATATGATATTTGAAAGATTATTTCTGCTTGCGGCAGATCGTAAGAATCCGGTAGATCGATCTGCTCGTGAAAGGCCAGGTATTTAATCTAAAGCTAACCTTCAGTTGTTTAGCCGTCGACTTAGTATTTTTCGGAGCCCTGCTATGAAATGCGTTGTCCTTTCATGATCTGCCTGGGAATATCTGGGCAGATCGCGATCTGCCGGATTCTTACGGTCTGCCGCCAGCATTTCTAAATCCACGACCCTGAACACTATGAATGGAAAGATGGGGTCGGTTTCTCCAGCTCTATTTCAGTTCGTTAAGTTAACTTTCGTTAAGTTTCGTTAAGAGCGTCGGTGGCTCAACCGGTAACGACTCGGTCCACCTAACCAGAGGTACCGGGTTCAAATCTGGATGGCCAATGTACCAATGAGTTTTTCAAAAACTTACGTACATACTTACCGATTGCTTTAACGGTGAAGGAAAACATCGTGAGGAAACCTGCACACGCCTGCGAAGAAACTCGAAGGTTGTGTGTGAAGTCGACCAACCCGCACTGGGCCCGCGTGGTCGACTAAGGCCTAATCGCCCTGATTCAGGGTAGGCTCGAGCCCCTCGGTGGGGACGTATATGAGCTGTAATGATGAAATAGGTATTGTCCGTCCATGGCGCTAATGGATAATTCACATGTAAATCAATCGCGCTATTTTACTTTCGTCTCAAATGCATTTCGTCCGCACTGGGCCCGCGTGGTCGACTAAGGCCCGATCGCCCTAATTCAGGGTAGGCCCGTGCCCCTCGGTGGCGACGTTTATGAGCTGATATGAATCAAGCCTGTAGTGTGGGGTGAGACATATAAACAAAGTAAGACCATCTTATACTGGTCATACTGGTACAAACAATTATATATTGTACCGAGGCCAGCCATTGAGCTAGACACTCGTAGTGCGCTTCTGGTCCATATCCAGCGCCATCTAGTGGTGTTTCAACATTAACAACCCCCTCCTGTGAACGGACCTACTCTTGTCAAAGGTATTAATGTAATGACATTCAATGATTTTAATGTATAACTTCTCGTGTCATGTTGTTATCATGTTCTAATGACATAATTTGATTTATATCAAGGATTGGATTTTGACGTTATTAACTAACGATTGTTTATTTGTTGGTCTTATTTTTTGTGTTTACTTTTTTTTCTGTTTCTATATGTTTTACTTTTTTTTATATTGTGGAATCCGTGTTTGTGTCCAATAAAAATCTGTCTTTTGTCTATTTCTTGATTTTTCACAAATGACATTTACTATTTTATGACTATCAGAAACCACCTATTTTGAATAAATATCTTGAATCTTAAATCTCATGTTCGAAATTATAAATTATTTGTGTCTCACTAATTCGCCTACCAAAATATCACGACGTCCTACCCTCAACGATGCTCGAGTTATCGTCGAACAAACATTTACTCCTATACATACACACATACAAACGCCGGATTGTTCTGTAGACTCTGAGAACTCGCTTCGCTCGATCAAAAATAAAATTAAAATCATTGTCAAAATTTAAAACTCAAGATCTTCTCATGAACCTTTACGAATGAAGCAAAAGATATTTTGACTTCTCATATTAGTTGATTAGCTGATTGGCCAACTTGTATGGAATAACCAACTTTTTCCCTTTGTACAGATCCTTGGGAAAGTTGTTCAGTTCCATGAGTAGATGATCCAAAAATTTTGAACCGCCTCGTGGCGTAATGGCTAGTCCATTCGCTTCACACAGATCGCGGGTTCGATTTCCAGCGTGGTCAACTTTGTAAGACTCGGTTTGGTTGGTGGTAGGGCATTTTCATAGCCCGCCAGGCTAGCTACCACCATCTTATCTTAGTCTTGCCGCCAAACATCAGTGTTAACATCATTGATGTGTTCCGGCTTGAAGATAAGATAGCCAGATCTTCATTGCGTTGGGGAATCTCGGTAAGCCCGCTTCCATCTTCGGCATCATCGTCACTTACCATCAGGTGAGATGATGCCAAGGGTTTATCAATTGTGGATAAAAAAGTTATAATATGCTGCAACGAATGCTACAGCAGTGACAGATATTCTTGTGACGTCCATCTCGTACGAGTGCCTGTTTTCAATTGAGCCAATCGGCAATGTAGAGAGCCCATCTCGGGTGCTCTCGCTAATGCTCGTTCTATGACAAAAATTTTGCCTCTCGGCGAACGCCGGGAATGTGGTGCCCGCTTTAGATACATTGGTCCTGTTTTCCACTGTCGTGTGGCCGACCGTACAATTGACCACACAGGTCTACAGCGGGCACAGCGGCCGATAGGGCGAAAAAACCTTTCGCTTCCACTGCATTTCCCCGTTCGTTCGTCGCACGCGCAGCCGAGCCGTCACGCAATTTACAAGTAAGTATAGCAATTTTTCGCGTTAAAAATACGGAAAATGTATTATTTATACAGTTGTTACGTAATTAAGTACCTATCGAACTTCAACGTACAAGGCGAAATCCATTAAAAACATAACATATATTTACTGCGTATGACAAAAATTGTGCCAAGCCCATCGATATATAGTACTACGCACTAGATTTCGCGATCCGAACACTAACTCTGTTCGGCTAAACTTGACTGCAGACTGTATACACCTTACTTTAGTGTGGCTTCGCCTTAGGGATGACGACAGCATCAGAAATAAATTATAAACTCTTGATCACTAAATTGTCCTCCTACTTAAACTTCGGAAACCTTTTGTTTTCCATCAAGTTTTCGATTTTTAATTCACCAAAATCACAAAATTAGTACTTAAATGACGCTGCAAAACTATGACGTCACGTCTAGGTATCTATATCTATCTATAATATAATAAAACTGTAACGGGGCCGTGTCTGTACATGAAATATTTTTGGAAAATAATAACTGTGGTGGACATAACTAACGATACAGAGGCCAAAACAACAACTTTTGGAATTTTTGTCTGTCTGTCTGTCTGTATGTTCGCGCATCACGCAAAAACTACCAGGCCGATTTTGATGAAATTTTGTATGGTGGTTCCTTATAGCCCGGGTTAACATATAGGATACTTATTATCCCGGTAAATTCAAGAGTTCCCGTGGGAAAATCAAAAGTATTCATTTATAGAATGGCTCACCACGCAAATGCGGCTTGACCTATTACAATCAAATTGTATACCTTGATACCCTGAAAACTGGGACATTGTGAATCCCAAAAAAAATAAGGATTCCTGCAGGAATGCAAAAAAAATTTATCTTTAGAATGACTCAACGTAACAATATGAAACCATTACATTGGGATGGGGTGTTTTGAACATCATTGTATAGTCGGGTATTCTTTATCCAGGAAAACTAAAGAGATCCCGTGGGAAATTATCTATCGATACTTAGAATAATAAATATAGAGTACTTTTTCAACATATAAGCTACACATACCACACATTATAATCATAGCAGCAAAATGACAATAGATGGCACTGCAGGAATAATAAAACGCGCTTAAGTTGTGTTAAAACATTAAAATATTATTTCATACTTTTGAGTGGATTTCTTTTAAGTATTTTTCAGCATACGCTTTTTACACAACTCTATGGAATTATGGCACGTAGCGATGTGTTTCATACACGAACAGATAGGTATTTTTTTATAGATTGCAATCGTGTAAAAAAATTAAAAACACATAAATCGAGTTTAGCTTCTTTTAACAGGAGGCACAGATATGGGAACTCTTCTGACGGCGACTATTTGCGTGTGGCAGTTGCTCTCCGCCTGCAATATCAATATCAGTGAACCTCATCAATGTATTTGCGGGTCCACGGTGGAGGCAATTGGCCATCACTCACTGAGTTGCGGTCGTTGTTTGTGAAGATTCCCACGTCACCAATTCCTTAATGACCTCACTCGGAGGGCACTGGTATCGGCCAGATGGAATATTCCATCTTTGATGCAGCCACTGGGCTTTAGTCGATGTGATAAGGCCGGAGGGTTTAAACAGGTGCTATGGAAGAGAGGAACGTGCCTGCTTTGGGACTCTACTTTTTCTGCCTCACTTCTCACCCGTACTGTAATGCTGCTCAAGTTGCGGCGAGAAAGAAGCATAATAAGTACTCGGTCTTGAAGGCAAATTACTGCTTTGTGCCGCTGGTCTGTGAGACAACCGGCTGCTGAACCCTCAGAGGCCTTTGCCTTCACAAAGGAGATTGGCCGTCGCCTTCGAGAGAGGAGATGTGACGTGTGGTCCTACCTGCTGCTAAGGTTGTCTATTTCCATTCAGCGCGGCAACGAGAAGTGCGTCATGGGCTACTTTGGAGCTGAAACGTCTCGAGGATTTGACCCATATTAATATTTTTAGGAAGTTTTATTACTAGATTGATGCAATGATTTGAATTATTTTTTCGATAATATAGGTATATGTGTTATTTCATCATATCAGTTTATATACGTCCCCACCAAGGGGCTCAACCTGCCCTGAGTTAGGGCGATCAAGCCTTAGACGATCACGTGGGCCCATTGCGGGTTGATTGACTTCACACATAAGCTTCGAGTTTCTTCGCAGGCGTGTGCAGGTTTCCTCACGATGTTTTTGTCACCGTAAGAGCGTCGGATAAACGTACATACCTTACCAGTATGAAATCGATATTCGTATAGATTTTGTTAAGTGGCAGCATTCGAACCACGGCCTTCCGGACAGGAGATAGTGGCCCTAACCGTTCTGCCACCGACGCTCTATATGATATTTAAGATTTAGAAATCCTTACTTATTATTATAAATGTGAAAATGTGTTTTGTTTGTTACCTATTCACACTTCAACACCTCTACCAATCTTGATGAAATTTGGCATGCAGGTAGCCTGTATCACTGGGAATGAAATAGTCAAGTTTATATTTGTGGAAATTATCATAGCCCGATGCAGTTCCTGAGAAAATTAAATCAATACTCTTTGTTCGTTAAGTTATTTAAAATCGTAACGTAAAAATGAGTTTGTGTGATTTTTAGCACAGAGATGAGGTGGAAAATGATATAATTTACTAATAAGTATATCCTGACATAGTTCCCGCTGGATCTTGGGACAACTGTTTTCTACGCTCGCGCACGTCGGTGGCGTCGCAACGGAGCAACGGATTAAAGTGATTTTTTGTATAGAATTTGTTGAGGGGGTGGGAAGTGACAAAGACTGCTAATCCGAATAGCCCGATACAGTTCCTGAGGTACCTGGAGAAAACTCATGTCCACGCTTGCGAGCTGATTGCGGCTCGCGCACCACTCACCCTCAAAAAGAGTCATAAAAGCTATGTCCAGGCGGGCGAAGCCGCGGGCAAAAGCTAGTCTATAATATAATAAAACTGTAACGGGGCCGTGTCTGTACATGAAATATTTTTGGAAAATAATAACTGTGGTGGACATTACTAACGATACAGAGGCCAAAACAACATTTTTTGGAATTTTTGTCTGTCTGTCTGTCTGTCTGTATGTTCGCGCATCACGCAAAAACTACTGGGCCGATTTTGATGAAATTTTGTATGTTGGTTCCTTTTAGCCCGGGTTAACATATAGAATACTTTTTATCCCAGAAAATTCAAGAGTTCCCGTGGGAAAATCAAAAGTATTCATTTATAGAGTGGCTCACCACGCAAATGTGGCTTGACCTATTACAATCAAATTTTACACGTTGATACCCTTATCGCGAACTAAAACTGGGACATTGTGAATCCCAAAAAAATTAAGGTTCCTGCAGGAATGCAAAAAATTGTATCTTTAGAATGACTCAACGTAACAATATGAAACCTTTACATTGGGATGAGGTGTTTTGACCATCATTGTATAGTCGGGTATTCTTTATCCCGGAAAACTAAAAAGGTCCCGTGGGAAATTATATATCGATACATACAATAATAACAATAGAGTACTTTTTTCTATATATTAGCTACACATACCAAACATTATAATCATAGTAGCAGAATGTCAATAGATGGCACTGCAGGGATAATAAAACGCGCTTAGTTGTATTTTTTTTATTATATCAGCTCATATACGTCCCCACCGAGGGGCTCGACCCTACCCTGAATCAGGGCGATTAGGCCTTAGTCGACCACGCGGGCCCAGTGCGGGTTGGTCGACTTCACACACAACCTTCAAGTTTCTTTGCAGGCCTTTGCAGGTTTCCTCACGATGTTTTTCCTTCACCGTTAAAGCAATCGGTAATGATATGTACGTAAGTTTTTGAAAAACTCATTGGTACATTGGCCGCCCAGATTTGAACCCAGTACCTCTGGTTAGATGGACCGAGTCGTTACCGGTTGAGCCACCGATGCTTCGACGAAGTTGTATTAAAACATTAAAATATTATTTCATACTTTTGAGTGGATTTCTATTATGTATTTTTCAGCATACGCTACTTTAAACTCTGGAACTATAGTACATAGCGATGTGTTTCATAGACGAACAGAGAGGTATTTTTTTACAGATCCCAATCGTGTAAAAAAATAAAAACACATAAATCGAGTTTAACATCTTTTAACAGGAGGCACAGATATGGGAACTCTTCTGACGGCGACTATTTGCGTGTGGCAGTTGCTCTCCGCCTGCAATATCAATATCTGTGAACCTCATCAATGTTTTTGCGGGTCCTCGGTGGTGGCAATTGGCCATCACTCACTGAGTTGCAGTCGTGTTTGTGAAGATTACCACGTCACCAATTCCTTAATGACCTCACTCGGAGGGCACTGGTCTCGGCCAGATGGAATATTCCATCTTTGATGCAGCCGCCGGCCGGGTTTTAGTCGATCTGATGGCAAAAGGCCGGAGGGTTTAAACAGGTGCTATGGCAGAGAGGAACGTGTCTGCTTTGGGAAGCCACTTTTTCTGCCTCACTCCTCACCCGTACGGTACTGCTGCTCAATTTGCGGTGAGAAAGAAGCATAATAAGTACTCGGTCTTGAAGGCAAATTACTGCTTTGTGCCGCTGGTATGTGAGACAACCGGCTGCTGAACCCTCAGAAGCCTTTGCCTTCACAAAGAAGATTGGCCTTCGCCTTCGAGAGAGGAGATGTGACGTGAGGTCCTACCTGCTGCTAAGGTTGTCTATTGCCATCCAGCGCGGCAACGAGAAGTGCGTCTTGGGCTCCTTTGGAGCTGATACGACTCGAGGATTTGACCCATATTAATATTGTTAGGAATTTTTATTACTAGATTGATACCTTTAATGATATGAATTAGTTTTTTGATAATATTTCATCATATCAGTTCATATACGTCCCCACCAAGGGGCTCCACCTGCCCTGAGTTAGGGCGATCTGGCCTTAGACGATCACGCGGGCCCATTGCGGGTTGATTGACTTCACACATAAGCTTCGAATTTCTTCGCAGGCGTGTGCAGATTTCCTCACGATGTTTCTAAGGGGTTTCTCTCACCGTAAAAGCGTCGGATAAACGTACATATCAGTATGAAATCGATATTCGTATAGATATTGGTAAGTGGCAGGATTCGAGCCACGGCCTTCCGGACAGGAGGTAGTGGCCCTAACCGTTTTGCCACCGACGCTCTATATTTTATTTAAGATTTAGAAATCCTTACTTTATATTATAAATGTGAAAATGTGTTTGTTTGTTTGTTACCTATTCACACTTCAACGCCTCTACCAATCTTGATGAAATTTGGCATGCAGGTAGCCTGTATCACTGGGAATGAAATAGTCAACCTTTTATCTGTGGAAATTATCATGGTCCGATGCATGCAAAAATCGTAATGAAAAAATGGATTGGTGTGATTTTTAGCACAGAGATGAGGTGGAAAATGATATAATTTACTAATAAGTATATCCTGACATAGTTCCCGAGGGATCTGGGGACAACTGTTTTCTACGCTCGCGCACGTCGGTGGCGTTGCAACGGAGCAACGGATTAAAGTGATTTTTTGTATAGAATTTGTTGAGGTGGTGGGAAGTGACAAAGACTGCTAATCCGAATAGCCCGATACAGTTTGTGAGGTACCTGGTGAAAACTCATGTCCACGCTTGCGAGCTGATTGCGGCTCGCGCACCACTCACCCTCAAAAAGAGTCATAAAAGCTATGTCCACGTGGGCGAAGCCGCGGGCAAAAGCTAGTTTCAAATATTTTTAGAACAAAATGTCGTTTTTGACAGATGATATAAAGTAAATCAGATGATTAGCATTCGTCATCCCTATTCAAGTAGTGTGTGCGCATACGGAGCGGCACTAATAATACCATACGAAAATTCGAGGCAAAGCAAAAGAACCTGGACGTAAACAACAATTCAGTTATTATTTGTTGGTCATGCGAATAAATAAATAATATTATCGTAATAGTTTAATATTTAATAGTATCGTTTAGTTTCTTTTTTTATGTTGTGATGCAATAAAGAATATATTTCGGCACGTTCCAGTTTTACATCCACTTTGTTAAGCTAGGTACTTGACAGCCATCTACAATCATAGACTAAAACACGCAGATGCTCCATAATAAGACCGGTGGAAGGTAAAAATATGTGCCTGAACACAAACTACATGAATTTTGAAATAGAGTATATTTTGTGTAAAACTATAGGAACGGCTTGTCGAACGAAACGCATAAGTGCTATGAAATTTCATGGCACTTGCGATGTTTTGGTCACAAGAAAACTATACTGTATAGATGATCTAGCGCTGCATGTTTTAATGGTTTGGTTAGACGACATAACTAATGTTTAACGCTGCAGCGAACTTTAGTTCTAACTTACACCAGTATTTGGACGAATTGTTTTCTTGAACATTCTTGTCTTCTTCTTAGCGTGTCGATGGCAGCCCAGAATTTGGCCACGTTAACAGCATTATCAGCCCCTGTCATGAGGTCTTCCTGCGTCAGATGTAGGGGCACGCAGGGCACGATGTTAAATGTGTCATCGTTTGAACTGCACCGCACAAACAGTTTAATTCACTTTCACCCAAAAATCCCCACCTGACCATGTTTTCTTTGCTCCGACCGGTCTGGGTCCGGGGTCTGTTTAAAGACTTCCAAACCGGCCATGGCAAGTCATGTCCAGGGGGAAGGCTTTCTGATATCGGGACGAAGGGTATTGGTAAGCATTCTTGTCTATCGGTAGATGATATGGCTTTGGCCATGCCTCAAGCCGTAACTCAACTGCGAAAACCAGTTATCTGCATATTTTGGGTAAAATGAGTTAAATATTATACAGATCTACTCAGAATTTTTGTCTCTATCGTATGATAGAACCGATTATTTCCTATCTCTCTCTCTCGCTCCCTAGGCGGTTGTATTGAATTGACTACCTAATGGTTGTTTTGGGTACTCAAAGGTTACCAGATGCGTGTCTGACTCGAATTTGACCGGTTTTTAAACAAATCAATGTATATCGATTAAAAGAAGTTGAACTAACAGACAAGATAGTGAATTAATAAAAAAGTGGTTTTCATCGTTTTTATAAGATTCACTAAGTAAAACTATCCTATTAATACCCATAAGTTCACTGCTAAGATCGGCTATATTAGCCACATAAGGATGCTTCTACACCAAAATTTTATTAAAGAGTCGACCACAGTTGCTGTGGCTAAAAACGGCTGGATAGCCATTATTATTATTATTAAATTATAGATCAGGTGTTAGTTCATCCTAAATGACGAGCAATCAAATGGCTGACTTTACCTGCTTTCGACTTGTAAATTAGGAATTAATTAATGCTTTACACCTGGGCCGTGCCATACGTTGAAATGAAATGAAATTATTTGAACGACAAAACTGCTCCCGTAAAAAACTCGTCACAAAGACTTAACCTAATATTTACGAATGTAAATATACTTACCGTGCATGAACAGTACCTTATTTCCCGTAAAGGACAATTAGTTTACGTCACATAAGGTACTGTTCACGCACGGTAAGTCACGATAAGAAACATTACAGATGGAGCTTGAAATTGCAAAAAGTCAAAAAATATCTTATACTAGTTTTTGACCGCGGCTTCGCTTCCGTGGGCATCGTTTTTATGACTTCTTTGAGGATGAGTAGTGCGCGAGCCGCTTGGTTACTCGAGAGCGTAGATATAGCCAATGTCACTGAGGAACAATGTAGCTTTCTACTGGTGGAAGAATTTTCAAAATCGGTTCAGTAGTTTCAGAGATTACTTCCTACAAACAAACTCACAAACTGAGAAACTTTACCTTTTTATAATATTAGTGCAGATGTACATATAAAATCTATGTTTGTTTGTTTTTTATGCGCTTCATCCATTTTTGACTAAATTTGGCATGCACGTAGCCTGGGTCATGGAACTCATGGACAATGACATTGACATAACCTATTTTTTATTTCGTGAAAATACATAGCACAGTCCGATACACTTCCTAAGGGAATTGCAAAAAATAGTTTTTTTTGGTTGATTATCATCGCAACGGAGCAACGGATTGTTGCGATTTTTTGCACAGATATGGTTGAGGGGTTGGGAAAGGACTTATACTACTAATTAGTATAGCCCCACATCGAGGATCTAGGTAAAACTCATTTCCACACTTGCGCACATCGCAACAGAGCAGGGAATTGTCGTAAATCTTTGCAGTCATGGTTTAGGGGGCAGGTGGGAAATGACATAGACTACTACTTAGCAGAGCCCGACATAGTTCCCGAGGGATCTGGGTAAAACTCATTTCCACACTCGCGCACATCGCAACAGAGCAGGGAATTGTCGTGAATCTTTGCAGTCATGGTTTAGGGGGCAGGTGGGAAATGACATAGACTACTACTTAGCAGAGCCCGACATAGTTCCCGAGGGATCTGGGTAAAACTCATTTCCACGCTCGCGCACCTCGCAACGGATTGACATGATTTTATGCATAGAAATGGTTGAGGGGGTGGGCCGTGACAAAGACTGATAATCAAAATAGCCCGATATAATTCCCGAGGGATCTGGAAAAAACTAATTTCGACGCTTTGTGATTTTTCAACCGACTTTCCAAAAGGAGGAGGTTTATAATTCGACTGTATGTTTTTTTGTGTATGTGTTACGCGATATCTTCGCAGATTGTGAACCGATTTTCATGATTCTTTTTTATTCGATAAAGTATGCTCCCGATATGGTCCAATATTTTTGTGTAGAACTTTATCAGAATATATAAAAAAACAAAAATAATAATGCAAAATTCTATGTTTTTGCGATAGATGTCGGTTTTTAGGGTTCCGTACCTTTAAAGGAAAAAAAAAGGAACCCTGATAGGATCACATAGTTGTCCGTCTGTCTATCCGTCCGTCCATCTGTCTGTCTGTCTGTCAAGACCATAAACTTAGTAACTATTATATTCTAAGTTAATATACGCTAGTATATTCTAAGTCTATGGTCAAGACCCTTTATCACAGATGAGATACTAGTTACTTCCCTTTATCACAGATAAGATACTAGTTACTTCCCTTTATCACAGATGAGATACTAGTTACTTCGTAACCTTTATTTTAAATTGTTTAGCGTTTTCAATCAAATATTTGAGGGGATGGGAAGAGACATAGACTGCATAACAGAGTAGCACTATATAGTTGCCGAGGGATCTGGAGAAAACTCATGTCTACGCTCGCGAGCTGCTTGCGGCTTGCGCATCACTCACCCTTTTAAGGATAGATATAACAACGATGTCGACGCCAGCGAAGCCGCGGACAAAAGCTAGTAGTATTATAATAATTTAGTATTCACCATGGTCGAAAGATATAACCATATGTGACCATATCCTAGATAATTTTGAACAAAAAAAAACCGCCTTCAAACAGGAAACTAAGGTTCCCCTCGATTTCTCAGGGATGACATCATCAAATCCTGGTTACCTTATACCATATAGGATATCTCCTTTCCAACAAAAAAAGAATCATCAAAATCGGTTCAAAAACCACCAAGTTATCCGCGAACACACATTAAAAAAAATAAAAAATATATTACGGTCGAATTGGGAAACCTCCTCCTTTTTTTGAAGTCAGTTATTAAAATGATGTTATTTAGCAAAACCTGCAACACCCGTAACTACATTATCTGTGCAGTATCGTTAGGTGTTCTTATTTCACGCCATTTGTATGTTTATGAAGTCATTATGAATTTTATAGTAAATTGCTCGTAAGTAAACAGTTTTCTTTGTGTTGTTATTGGTACAAAATACGGTCGTTAGTTGTATTGTACGGAGAATCAGCTGTTTCTACAGAGATGTTAAGTAGTTCAGTTGTCGCTTTGCCGAGACCAATAAATTGATCCGAATCGCTTTGTGAATAATTTAATAACAACAATAGGACTTGGAACTGCGTCATTCATTATTGAAGTTCATTTGACTTATATAAGCGAGTAAAACTTTTACTATATACAGGGAAGAGCTCGGTGGCGTAATGGCAAGGGCCGCTACCTCCTGTCCGGGAGGTTGTGGTTCGAATCCTGCCACGTACCAATGTGATTTCGATTTCATATACGTTTATCCGACGCTCTTACGGTGAACACGCCTGCGAATAAACTCGACGATGGTGTGTGAAGTCGACCAACCAGCACTGGGCCCGCGTGGGTATTCAGGGTTTATTCAGGGTAGGCTCGAGCCCCTCGGTGGGGACGTATATGAGCTGATATGGTGATACAGGGACCAAAAAAATTGGGTGGGGCTGTGTCGGGGCACACTGCCGTTGGTTTAATGTAAAACAATTTCTATTTTCCTCCGTGAGTGGATAACTAATGAGGTTTGCTTGTTCCAACAAAATGAGGTTGTTATACAATTGGCCGGTTCTACCGGAAACAGATCTAAGTCTTTTTCGTTTCGTTATATCCGTTGCATTCAGTTTTTCATGTGATTTTAAAGATGTTTCACGTCAAAAAGCACAACCTACTTAACTTATCAATGGGTTCGTTTGATATCATCTAGCGGAAAAACCTACTTCTTAGTGGATTTGTTTGGTATCTTCTAGCGGAAATTCCCTAGTGATCGCATAACAAACAACACGATTTTGTCAACAAGCGTATACGGCGGCGCGCTGTTATCGCCGGAAATGGAGTGGAAGCGCGACTATGCGCACGCGCCACGGGCAGGTGCTACCGTCTGCCTACCGTCAAAGTATATATATATTAGTACTAACACTCTCTGCCTCTCTCTAGATTGCGACCTCACCCCCTCGTCATCCAAATTGATACAGATTGGTTACAGTTTGGTTGTCGAACGTATAGGATTTCGCCGCCATTTTGTTTGTTCCGTCATTCATTTTTTGAAATGTCATTTCTGGCCCGTTGTATGAAGTGTCCAGGGTGTGCTACCGTCGCCAACATATCGTTGGCGTAATGCTTCTGACTGCTAGGTCGAGGGTCGCTTTGATTCCCACCCAGGCTCAGATCAAGATTTCCTGTTACAAACATCCGTCCCTTTTCAGGAAATCACTCCCACAGATTGCAGAAAAGCGAGAGGAAAGATTTTACTCATCAAAAAGGTGTTCTTTATTGTCAGAGGTCCGAGGTAGAAGTAACGCTTGACATCTGAGGTAGAAGTAACGCTTGACATCTGAGGTAGAAGTAAAGCTTAACACCTGTGCCATAGTAAAAATAAGAATAGTACGTCATCTTCCGCCCCGTGCGGGACTAAATAGCCTAGATATGCAGGCTTTGACACAGGGCTGTGTATGGCTGTGCCAATTTGTTTTAGTTATGTAGGTTATGGATACATCTTTCGTTCCTGCTATTAACAGCTACTAAGTAAATTCTTATTTTAACTATGCCTGTGCCTTCGTGCATATGCGCGGCCGAGACAATTACTGCTCTGCCGTAAGCAAGTCAGTGCGGTGTGGCCTAAAACAGCCGAAATTTAAATGACATTGGCATTTGAACTTGGTTCTCCTAAGAGTACCTATAAGTGAAAATAAATGATGGTGAAACAATCTTCTGATAAATAAAAACATGGATTTTGTACATTAGATGACCTTGGTGTACATTAAAAATGAACACAGGCAAAATAAAAGAATTTTAATGCTAGTACTAGCAATGTTTCTTAATTCTTTAAGAGGATTGTGAAGCTGCGACTTTTCATACAAACGGCGATAACGATTTTCACCTTTTAAATGTTAACCGGTTTGGACCAATTTTTGATATGTTGTCTGTCAGAACATAAGCTAGGCTTGTACGTTTTTGTTTTTTCGATAAAGTTTAATTTTATTGTCGTTCACGTGTTTTCATTTCACAGCGGAGTCTTAGTAATAGGGTCCCGTTTTTACCATTTCGGTACGAAACCCTAAAAACCAATTAATATAAAAAAGTAATTTTCAAATATTTATTTAAATTAAGTCAGCATGCGTAGTTATGAACTGCGACGCTGAACGTCCGAGCCACAAATTAACTATCTTTCCTTATTTATTTAAACAATTTAATTTTTATTTTATTTAAAATATATCAGGACATCACTTCCTAACGGGCTCGACAAGCTGACGGGCACCAGCTTACTATAATCACACCCCGGACACTGCAGACAACGGTCGTGAAATGACATTTCTAAAAACAAATGACGGGAGCAAACAAAATTCACGGCGAAATCCTATACGTTCGAGAACCAAACTATAACCATTCTGTATCAATCTGGGTGGTGGAGGGGGTGAGGTCGGAATCTAGAGAGCGGCATTAGTGTCCATACTGCATGTTAGTACTAATATATATATGAGTACTTTGCTATAATGTAAACAAAACCAAATGCTGCAAATCTAATCTAATGATGATGCAAATCTACTTTGTGGATTTCGTCTGTACTTTGATCCCTAAATTTCAGACACTAGTTTTTTTCCTTTCTTTATTTATTATCCGCAGTCGTAGCTCAGTGCGACTTGCGTGGGTGGGCCGATCGCGCAGGTTAACTGACCAGAAACACGGTCATTACCTGGATGGGTTTGACTGTTTGACCGTTTACAGTGGGGTCCGCCACGAGCTCTACAACCACCACCAACTCGGACGGAAGTGGCCCCTGTGTGTGGAGTAAGGTGTAACTTTTCCGAGTTTGGCACCGTGCCCCAGCAGTAGCAAGTAACTGTATCTCATCTGTGGTACTTAAAGGAACTTAAAGGAACTCACGATGTTTCAAACATCAAACGAAATCGCTTGGAAATAAAGATCTTGTCAGCTCGTACAGCAACGTGGCTGTTGCCGCTTGTTGCGTCAATTGCTGCGGACGTATATTGCGAAAATTTTAATTTTTAATTCATTATAAATAAAACAAGGAGAATTTCCAAAAAGTAAGAATACGTAATTATTTTATAATGGTTTTTAAGAAGTTCATAAATTATCATAATGTTCCGATTAAAATTTCAGCAGTTCTATGGTTACAACTAAAAAAAAGGGTGCATTAGGATATTTTTTCTTAAGTTCTCAGTATAAAAATAGAATCCTGGGAAATTAAAATCACTTCTCATATGCTGTAAGTTACAAATCATTTTTTTTGAATTAAAAAATCCTCCCTGCTACCAAAGTTTCCAAGGCGAGGCCTTAAGATGGGTCAAATGACAATATTCAATTCAAATTATTGAAAGACTGTAAAGCTATCACCATGGAAAAAATATATAATTAACTTAAAGTAATAAAAAATATATTTAATTGAATACAATTTTAAAAATATTACCATTTTTGATGTAAAAAAATATACCTTAAGCCCTGTTTTTGGCATTAATTGCAAAATTTCTCGAAAACAAATAGGTAACATTAAATGAACCAATACACAAAAATCGGCGACTTTAAGACCTTTCATTTTAATTGAACACATTTTTTAAAACTTATTTGAAAGTGATGAAAAGTAATAAAAACAAGTAAAAATCGAGAATTGGGCGTTCGGTTTCAACGTAACAGCCGCCTTGAAGCCCGCATTGATTTGAACTTAAAATGAATAGACTTACGTTCGATATTATTGAAATACGTATCAACCTGCTCGGATTGAGTGATCTTAGCGCCTTAACGATTTATTCTCCATTACAACAGATGAGATACTAGTTACTTCGTAACCATTACGACGTTATCATAGCCGAGACATTGACACTAAAGCTATTTAGTTGTTTATTAAATAAAATGTGACATCTGCAACTCGGCTGATAGATAATAGTATTTGCTACTATTTGCTGGTATCTATTTAAAAACAATGTACAATGTATTGTGAGTTGTATAAATAGCACGAGAATGCTTACTGTTCAACCGTCTAGGATCCTGTTTTGATTTATCTACAATACATGTTTTTTAATAGCTTTAAAACCTATCGGGTAGAAAGTTTCAAGATGTGCAAGTGCTATATTTACCCTCTAAGTCCTTATAAACAAATTTAGTTTTATTTCGTACTAGATTTTGCCGGCGGCTTCGCTCGTGTGAAAATAGTTTCTATGACTGTCTTCGAGGGTACGCAGTGCTGAAAAAGAGTTTTCTGTAGATCCTTCAGGAACTCTGTCGGGCTATGCTATTTAGTAGTCTGTGTCACTTTCCAACCCCACAACATCTCTGTGCAAAATAGCACGTCAATCCGTCACTTCATTGCTACGTGACAGAAATTAACAAAAAAGAGAGAGTTACAGCTATCCCACGGGAACCTTTTAAGGAATCGGTATACAAATATTAATTAATATTTCTGACCGTCAAACTGACGTATCGTATCTTATGACGTACGTAATATCTTGACGGGTTGGTAAGGTTATAAAGTTTTTTGACCGTTTAATACAGATTTGTTACAAATTTCGTCACTATTAAATGACTAAATAGTCCCACATTATTTTTTTACACCTATAAATCAATTTAATCATATATTTCAAGTCACATTTTAATCCAAGTCCTAGTCTGTCTACGCATCAAATTTCATCAAGAAACGTTCAGCGGTTTTCGCGTGATTGAATAACAAACATCCATCCATCCATTCACATTTATAATATTTGTAAGAGTAAGATATTAAACAGTAGGAATACCCATTAATCGACTTTTTGTCTTAGGCATACAAAAGAACTAGGTTCAAAGAATCAGCTGTGAAGTTATTACGTACAGCAAGCTGGCGGCTCACTCTATATCAAAAAGTTACTAAATTTGATTGCACACAAAAACACGTTAAAATAATTGACCAAGCTGAATACGTTTAAATAGTTGACTATGCTAAACACATTAAAATCATCGACCAAGCTGAACACGTTAAAATCATTGACAACGCTGAACACGTTAAAGTAATTGACCACGCTGAACACGTTAAAACATTGACCACGCTGAACACGTTAAAATCATTGACCACGCTGAACACGTCAAAATTATTGACCACGCCACGTTAAAATCATTGACCACGATGAACACGTTACAATAATTGACCACGCTGAACACGTTAAAATCATTGACCACGCTGAACACGTTAAAATAATTGACGTCGCTGAACACGTTAAAATCATTAACCACGCTGAACATGTTTAAATCATTGACCACGCTAAACACGTTTATATCATTGACCACGCTGAACACGTAAAAACCATTGACCACGCTGAACACGTAAAAACCATTGACCACGCTGAACACGTTAAAATCATTGACCACGCTGAACACGTTAAAATCACTAACCACGCTGAACACGTTAAAATCATTGACCACGCTGAACACGTTAAAATCATTGACCACGATGAACACTTTAAAAAAACCGACTTCAATCGCATCGTGGAAAGTAGGGTTCCGTTGTCGTTTTAAAAATTAAATGTGTATTTAAAAAAAACAAAATGATGTTTGCAGTTGTCAATAGACCATTTTGTATGGAAAATCTATTAACTTTTTTCAAATCCATCTGCACACCTTTAGTTGGTCAACTATTAGTCCTAACTAAACTAAGAAAGTCTACTTATACATGATAGTTTCCGTTTTAAATTGATTATTTGTCCTACTATTTACAATTTTATTCATATGACCTTAAATATCGGATTAACTGGTAGGTGGGACACTTGACTCTAACAAAATTTAGCACTCTAAAGTTTAATATTTCACAAACCGTTTTCTGAATCTAAAAATAGTTTTGATAAACCCTCAGAAGTTTTAAAACACCTATTCAATAATACCCCACACGATAGGATACGTCAACAAAAACTCTTTACATGTAAGGGAGTAGTAGTAGTTTACCAATTGTGCATAAAAAAAAAACCTAATTTTTTTTTTTATATTTCATTGTACCACTTTGTCGGTGTGACTAATTACAGCACTAATATTCCTAGCACTAATAGTCTCTGAGCTATGTCGCGGACAGGCGGAGATACAGACAGATAAGGCGAAACTATAAGGGTTCGTTGTTGCGTTCGCAACCCCTTAAAAAAAGAGTTATCTAAATCGGACTACTCTCAAAAATTTATGCGTGGTTATACATAAAAAAAATATACGGGTTGACATGTCAACCTCCTCCTTTTTTGAAGTCGGTTGTAAAACTGAAAAAGGACAAGTAGCCCTTTTTGCAGACTCACTATTGTACCTACGCTACGAGCTCCAGAGCTAAAAACGTTTGAGATTTTTAAGTGCAATTATTATTAATGCAGCAATTAATCTCACGAGGTTGAAACGTCGACCTTGCAACCGTTAATTCGTGATCAGCGGATTAAAACATCAGAAGGATCAATTAACTTTGTTGTTATGTTAGTAATGAGTCGGAAATCCGGAATGAGGCTCAGTGCACTCTGAAAGGCATCTGTGGCACAGATGAGACACTTTATAGTTACTACGTAATCTGTGGTTTATGTAACTTAAAAGAACGAAAAAGCCTAAAAACTTTTTGGTACAAGCTTTTAATATTGCATTGTCACGCGATATACATATGCATGCAAAATTTCAGCTCAATAGGAAACCGAGGAGTTGGTTAAATTTAACTTGCAAGATTCCAAACAAACATACATACACTGCAATTTAAATAAAAGCTTGTAAAAATACAATTCTTTGCTGTATTGACCATGTTCATAGAACAGAAGTGGGATAAATGGAATATTACCTAGTTTATTAAAATTATAATTATATCTTAAAAATATTTGACAGTGCTATAGAAACTAAAGACCGACTTCAATTTAAAACTTGTACAAATTGTGCTTAATTTTTTGTTTTCGTTGATTTTCTAAAAAAATTACTTAACCGATTTTAATAAAAATTTTATGGGATCAACTAGGAGTTCGAGTCGGACACGCGCAAAGCAGGTTTCCGTAGTCTTTTCAAAAACCAAATGTTTATTTTAAAAAACATTTTGTATGGAAAATCTATGAAATTTTTACAAATCAAACTGCACATTTTAAGTTGGTCGATTATTACTTATGCAAATCTCTGTTTTAAAAGAGGTTTCTTTGAAATATTTTTTTCAGTTACAAAAGTTAACCAATTGTGTTTCTGCAACTGACAAAATGAAGTCATTGAAATGAAGAATCAGGTTACAAAATATCACTTTTTATAAAGTTTTGTAGTTGCTGAGGAAAATCGAGATCCCTGCGACCAAAGTTGTCTTAAATCGGTCAGCTGTTCGGCCAATTTCGTGGATTTACAAAAATTATGGGCGTTGTATTTTTTATGACTGGATTCCTCGAGTTAAGTTATTCAGTATGATGAGTAGAAGTCCCAGACTCCTACACCAATTTTGTTACATCCCGTATATGTTTTTGAAATAAATAAAAATATAATTATAATAAGTTACTCCTCTTTCATTCTCGTGTTATATTTTGCTGATTTACATAAAGTACCTACGTAAAAAGAGACTTAACTACAAAGAAATTGTACGTATAATAGCAAAAAATTGTTAAAAAAATCTAGAAATGCATCTAAGTCACAGATTACTAAATAGTTACTTCGTCAGTTTTTTAAATAAGTTATTTACAGGCTGTAACAAAATTGGTGTAAGTACCGTTAACTGGGGCTTCTACTTATTATACTGGACAACTTTCCACAAGGAACCCATAGTCAGTCGGAGTGCCTGCAATCCACCTGATGGGAAGTGACTACGCAGCCGAGAATGTTACACGCCTTACAAACGCAGTCAAATAATGCACATTCACTCTCGTTTAGCATCAAAACCTTATTTGCGAATAAACTAGGGTTCTTCGGGGAAAGTTGTTCAGTTTTACGAGTAGACGCCCAGTTTAAATCTTTAGAGCAAATTTTTTAACCCTGTGTCATAAAATAATAAAAATATAATACACATGAACGTAATTAATAAAAGACCGGCGACCAATCACATTAAAATGCAATGTCGGCTGTCTGAATAGGATGCTCAGATGGATTGCCTTAGCCTGGCGCAGTAGGTCCAGTATGTTACTTTCGATTTCGCGTGCCTAGTAATTAGCATGGCCTCGAACGTGCGCCGCGTAATACGGAACGTGGCATTTTTAACCAATCACGTATGGAACAAAACTGTTTCGACCAATGAGGATGGGCGAGTTCAGTGCGGGAATGTAGCCATTTTCACTTTCTTTTAAAACTGTTTCAATATTGTCAGACGTTCATTAATCATTATTTATTATTTGAAACGTGATGTTTTCAATAGTGATGTCTTTTTAACATTTATTTGACAATGCGCCTTATTATGACTAGAACTCGTTTGATAACGGCAATGTTTAGTTAAATATATTATTAACAGGAAATTGCCGATACCTCGTAAAAGTATAAACGTGTTATTATCTTAAAATTCTGCAATGTGTTGTTATTTAAATTCTTAAATTCAAACGGATAGCATACTTTAAATACAGCATGAGTTGGATTGAATAATTTTGTATACAAATATGTTAATAGCTTATTATCATTTTCTTGCATGATTGACCAATGATTTGGTTAATTAAACGGGTTATTAATTGCGTTTTTTTAGGTAAAAACTCAACTTCGAAAATTGTTCGCGTTTTTATTTTTGTTTTTCTGAGACTATCGTTTGTGCGTAGGAATTAATAGCTCATCATCATATCAGCCGAAGGACGTCCACTGATGGACATAGGCCACACCCAAGGTTTTCCAAGACGATTGGTTCTGCGCTGCCCGCAGCCAGTGGCTTCCCGCGACCTTCACCAGGTCATCGGTCCACGGAGTGGGAGGCCTGCCTACGCTATGTTTTCCGGTGCGCGGTCGCCACTCAAGAATTTTACAAAAGCTCACAAAAGTCGAATTCTAGGACGTTTAGGTGATATTAGGTATAGGTCACAACCTAAGTACTAAGCAGACGTAAGCTCCTTGGCTCTTCAGTGATTAGGTAAAGTACCTGGGCGACCGAGCGAGCTATTTTTTTGTGTGAAAACTTTAATAAATTGATATAAACTATAACATGCTCTGAAAAACGCATTTTCCAGACATAAGACCAATCTAAAATTATTTTTCGCCCCCAAAAACCCTAAGATAGCAATTTTTAGTCAAATCGTTAGCGCCGTTTCCGAGAAACCAATTATAGATAGCATTGCTAACTTAAAGTGAATACCACGTGAGAAGAACAAGGAATGTCAGTATTTTTCAATAATTGAACTATGAATGCCATCTAGTGGTAGGTATACGGCAACACTTTGTAACTGATATTCATTTGAAGCTAGAACACGATTAGTCAATGACATTTCGCATTTTTAATTTGAATAGCATGGTTAAAAACAAGAAATGTCAGAGCATAGTCGACAAAAAAACGAAATGTCAGTGCACGTTCTTTTCAATTACACAATAGTTACAATTTGCGAGCTTTTCAATTATAAATTGCAATTTTATTAATGAAAATTATAATAAGTTTATATTAAAAAAAAACAAAAGGACCGGTCGTCGTGGAAATCTTTGGGAGGCCTTTGTCCAGCAGTGGAAGTTTTTCGGCTGATATGATGATACCAAAATAAATATTTTCCAGACATTTAAATGAAAATGTATGAAAGAAAGTAAATAATAAACTCTGAAAACAGACTTTCTCGTAAAAACTTCTAACTGACATCCCTTGTTCTTCCCGCGTGGTCTTCAAGTAATAAGAAACCTATGTATTCGCCAATATTCTAACTTCTTTGTTTCCCCAAAAGTTGAAAGAAAAATATACCTAATACAGTTTTTGGAAATTCCGATTCAGGAATCCGCTTTAAGTATAAAAAACTAAAAACCGACTTCAAAATAAAATTCACTCAAAAGTATGAAATAATATTATTATAATCGGTACCAGCACACAGTTACTCACATTTTACATATGGCATTGCTGACACCGACTTAAAAAAAAACTTTAGGCCCCTAATTTAATTCGTACCCACCTTTGATTTCGTTATTGTTGATTAATGTCGTGCATCTAAGTATAATAATATTACTTCATACTTTCGAGTGAATTTCATTTTGAAATCGGTTCTTAATTTTTTAAACTTTTATTTTTATTTTCTTTATTTTTAGTGATATTGCTGTCTATCTAACAATTTTGTTTATTTTTAGTGATATTGCTATCTATCTAACAAAGTTAAACCCAATCACCCACTCGGCAATATAAACCTTAAAATCATAATGCATGTGATGATTCCTGTGGCCTCCATCATCATCCAGCATGAAAGTTAAGGAGTTAAATCTTCCACATCAGCTCATCTGAATAATCTGAAAGAATACAACTATCGGTCTATACGTACCTTCGTAAAATATTTAAAGAATTTTCCTCAAACTTCTAACTTCCTTCATCAGCTCATCAATATGAGATGATGACTACTAGACGCAAATACTTTAATAATTTTAGAAATTACATGAAACACGTAAGACGTGCCTGTAAATTTTGAGGGTTGCTCTCGATTTCCTTGGGATCCCATCATCAGATCCTGACTCGGTGACAATGGGACCCCCTCGGGAGTATACTCTTTCGAAAAAAAAGAAAATATTTAAGTAACAAGAAATTGCCGATACAGATTATTTTTGCAAAAAAAAGTATTTTGAAAATCGGTTCACAATCGGCGGAGATATCGCGTAACAAACATACAGTCGAATTAAGAACCTCCTCCTTTTTAAAGTCGGTTGAAAATAACAAATTTACTTAATTTTGATATAAAACGATTTGTAGCTACCAAACTAAGCAAGTAATTATAGCTGTATTGAGAAAAAACCTTTTTAATTGACTTTATAATAAACATGTATATGTAAACCTTATAATAAACTGATTATGAACTGTGCGACACACGTCATATTATAACCTAGTGCACAGTTGATAATAAAATATAATGTAACTTTGTACCAGGAATAAATATATAATACCTATACATAAACTATATGTTTTCCTCTTTTGTGTTTATTGTGTTATTTTTACAAACAAGCAAACAAAAAGTACAATAAAAATAAAAATTAAAAAAACTAAAAACCGAATTCATAATGAAAAAATAAAAACACTCAAAAGTATGAAATAATATTATTATACTTAGATACACGACATTAACCAACAATAACGAAATCAAAGGTGGGTACGAATTAAATTAGGGGCTTAAATTTATTTTTGAGATCGGAACCATCTCAAAGCTAATCACATTTTACTTAAGGCATTGCTGACACCGACCTCAAAAAAAAAACTTTAGTACAAACCCAACCAAAACCTCCACTTATTTATTAAAACACGGTTGCATAAAAACATTACCTCTGTTTTCGGTAAGTCGGGTAAAAGTATATTTTATATAACACACGGGATCAAGACAAATCTAACGACACCACGCACTACAAAATCCGTCAAACCGTTTAGGCTACAAGCTCAGCCAAAGAAACATACATACATACACCCAAAAAAACATCATCCTACTTTTTGGCAAGTCGGGTAAAACGATATCCACGCGAGCGAAGCCACCGGTAAAAGCTAGTTGTATGGATATCTATTAATTACGTCGCAAATGCCAAAAGTTTTTTTTTATATGACTCATATTGTGTGTGAGCCTTTGACATTTAAGTTTATAGATATTTTAATACATTAGCCAGACGAGTTTTATAAATTACTAGCTGTGCCCACGACTTCATCCGCGTGGAGGTTTTGAATTTTCCGGGATAAAAAGTATCCTATATGTTAACCCGCCCGGGCTATAAGGAACCACCATACAAAATTTTATCAAAATCGGCCTGGTAGTTTTTGCGTGATGCGCGAACATACAGACAGACACACGGACAGACAGATAGACAGACAGAGAGACAAAACTAAATTGTTTTGGTTAGTAATGTCCATCCTGTCCATCACAGCGATTATTTTCCAAAATTATTTCGTGTACAGACACGGCCCAGTAACAGTTTTATTATATGTATACTAGCTGTTTTCCGCAGCTTCGCCCGCTCAGATCCCGGTGAAAAATTTTCTATACCTTTTCTCAGACCTACCGAATATACACAAAAAAAATTCATGGGAATCCGTTCAGCCATTTCAGAGGAGTATGACAACTAACACTGTGACTCCAAAAATAGGCAACACAGACAATATTTTTTTAAAAAGTAGCCCTCTGTATGTAATTTGCATTCAGTTATTTGATTTTGTAGGTCTTAGTTTATATGAGTCTTTTTGTGGGTACACAATTGACATTTAGTGTCATTTTAAAGGTAACTTACTTATTTTTATCGAGTAATTGTGGTTTCTGCTAGTTTAACCCTCAGTCAGATAGTGTTATCTCATCTTTTATTAAAATAATTATTTTGATTTTGTAGCTCTTAGTTTATATGCGTCTTATTGTGTGTACACAATTGACATTTAGTGTAATTTTAGAGGTAACTTACTTATTTTTATCGATTAATTGTGTTTTCTGCTAGGTCAACCCTGAATCAGATAGTGTTATCTCATGTTTTATTAAAATAATTATTTTGATTTTGTAGGTCTTAGTTTATAGGAGTCTTGTTGTGGTACACAATTGACATTTAGTGTAATTTTAGAGGTAACTTACTTATTTTTATCGATTAATTGTGTTTTCTGCTAGGTCAACCCTGAATCAGATAGTGTTATCTCATGTTTTATTAAAATAATTTATAGGCTAAGCACGATTCACCGGTACCGGGTTCAAATCTGGACGGCCAATGTACCAATGAGTTTTTCAAAAAAACTTACGTACATACTTACCGATTGCTTTAACGGTGAAGGAAAACATCGTGAGGAAACCTGCACACGCCTGCGAAGAAACTCGAAGGTTGTGTGTGAAGTCGACCAACCCGCACTGGGCCCGCGTGGTCGACTAAGGCCTAATCGCCCTGATTCAGGGTAGGCTCGAGCCCCTCGGTGGGGACGTATATGAGCTGTAATGATGAGGTACATCCTCTTAACAGTGAGCATCTTGTGAGCAGAGAGAGATGATAAATTTCCAATTTACTTTTTTGACAGTTCCTTCCTAGTTAACGGGACACATTATGGACTCTTAGACTGTGCCATTACTAAGAATACGCTGTGTGGTTGTCTGTCTGAATTTTGAACCGTTTTTTTTTTTTTTAACAGCTCGTATACGTCCCCACCGAGGGGCTCGAGCCTACCCTGAATCAGGGCGATTAGGCCTTAGTCGACCACGCGGGCCCAGTGCGGGTTGGTCGACTTCACACACAACCTTCGAGTTTCTTCGCAGGCGTGTGCAGGTTTCCTCACGATGTTTTCCTTCACCGTTAAAGCAATCGGTAAGTATATGTACGTAAATTTTTTTTTTGAAAAACTCATTGGTACATTGGCCGTCCAGATTTGAACCCGGTACCTCTGGTTAGATGGACCGAGTCGTTACCGGTTGAGCCACCGACGCTTTATCGCCACCGACGCTTTATAGCCACCGACGCTTTATAGAACCGTTATAGCCGGCTTAAATTTTTACAGAATGTGTGTTTTTATGGGGGATTTACTTAAAAATGTCATTAATATGATAAAAGTAATAAAAAATCAAGGGGTCTTCATACAAGAGACGTGTTCAATTTAATTTTTTTTTTGTTTTTGATCTATTGTAAAAACGGTAATAAACACAAGCGTGAAACTTGGTGTGATTATAGTATCTACTATCCTAAAAGAACACAAAAAACCGGCAAAGTGTGAATAGTACTCGCGCTAAAGAGTTCGAACTGAATAAGAAAAAAAATTCGAGCGAGACCTACAGTACTCGCTTATGATGTGTAACATGTGACAAAATACTTTAGGTTAGTTAGATTTGATGACGATATTGTACCTGGGTGGCGGATCTGACAGTAAGGAAAAAAACCGACCAAGTGCGAGTCGGACTCTCGTAAAGTAGAATTCCGCGCTTTCGCGACTTCCTGTTACACATTTCCGTCCCATTTCACGAAATCACTCCCACAAATTGCAGGAAAGCGAGAGCAAAGATGTTACACATCAAAAAGCGTTTATCAGTTGCTCGCGTTGATATATTTGGTTTGAAATGTATAGAAAAAATATTGTTGTTATATTCTGACCGAAGAGGTGGTACGGAACCCTTGGTACGCGAGTGCGACTCGCACCTGGCCAATTTTTCCTTATTTTCAAGACTAGAACGCTTTTAGTATGCATCTGAGCGTAACATCCTTGGGCCTTGTAAATACTGAGCACACGCTACTCCCAACCTTATCATTATGGTAATAAAAATGTCAAGCCGACACGATAACGCACGGGGTTTTCCTTGGCGAACCCTTGATCTAGAAATTGGTTTATACTTGTGATCGTAGCGAGTGGTCGGGTCGCTAATACTACAGAGTTTAAATAAATTGGGATTTCAGAATGTCATCATCATCATCATATCAGCCGAAGGACGTCCACTGCTGCACATAGGCCTCTTCCAAGGATTTCCACGACGACCTTGTCATCGGTTCACCGAGTGGGAGGCCTGTCTAATGTCAGACATTATTATTTTTTGATTCAAAATTGGTAAACCCTTGGCACAGTATATAAATTAGTACTAACGTACAGTATGGACACTCCCTGCCGCTCTACAAATTCGACCTCACCCCCCCGTCACTCAGATTGGATGTAGATTGGGTACCAAACGTAAAGGACGAGCTACGCAAGCGCGATAAACGTCACTTATATTCACTTTGCGCACCGCTGTGATTTCGTACACCGGAATAAAAAGCAACTAGTTACCGAACGTAAAGGACGAACTACGCATGCGCGATTAACGTCACTTATATTTACTTTGCGCGCCGCTCACCGCTCGACGCCAATAGGCGGCCGCGGCGTCTCAGCATGTCTCGTATCATGATTGGCTGACCACCAATATTATACGACCAAATCTAAGAACAATCAGTTCCTATGAATCTTCATACTAGCTGTATCTTTTTTTTTAAGAAATGTAGTTCCTTTATGTTTTTCATATCTCAGATGTCAGTTTGTTATTGTGGCTTGTGAGATATTTTGTTCGTGATGATTGTTTGTAATAATTTGATTAGATGGTGTGAAAGTATGAGTTGTATAGAAATATCTAGTGGTGTGATATTATAAAATGTGATCTCGGAATTATAGATTGAGATTGACTATTATTGTAGGTTGCTAAATGAGATTGTTTCACGGACAAAAGCTCCTGTGTTTGAAGAACAAATGAACAATGTTATCCATGTAAGTTAATTAATCATGTAAGATAACTGTTGATTGTTGCTTGCAGCACAGTATATATATCTTGCAGTGTGCATGCAGTAAATAACTAACAAACATTTCGTGACCAATACCGCCGGTGTGATTCAACCCTACCTGCATTCTTGCCTATAGATACGTCAGTTATAATTATGTATATCATTTCTCGCTCGTTTGTATGGAGTGTCCGGGGTGTGCCCTTGGTATGATCATCATCATCATTATTTGCCAAAATCATGGTACGAGACAACCACATACTCATTACCCCTAAAACATTCCTCTTTTAGCCAAATTCCGAGCTTGATGCAAAAACATGCATTTCAAAAACGTATTCAAAAATATAATAATTTTCGAAAAACCTAAAAACTTTTAAGTCAAAGTTTTTATTTAATCATTGTGCATTGTCACGAGAAAAATGCGTGTGTGTCAAATTTCAGCCCGATAGCTTCAGTGGAAGTGGGTGAAATATTTATTGTTAAATTCCAGGACATACATACAAGTGAAGTGATGTTATATGAAACCTTATTTTTAAATGAATTTTTTTAATAATCGTGCATTGTCACGAGAAACAAACGTGTGTATAAAATTTCAGCCAGATAGCTTCAGTGAAACTGGCTGAAATATTGATTGCTAAATTCCAGGACATACATACAAGTAAAGTTATAAATTAATTAAATAAAAAATGGTAGAAGTTATGAATAAATAACTTTTAATTATGAACATTAACATTTATTATGTTTTTAACTTTTAAAAATAATAATATTTTCCACTACGTTAAATAAGTAAGTAGGTTATATTATCTGTCAATAACGTTATTTTGTTTTAAAATGTATTTATTTTTATTTTTATTCACAACTGGTAAGCCCTATTCTAGCTACACAGAAAGATGTAATGTTTTTGACGAACTAATATTGCGATTTAAGTATTAAAAAAAATAGAAAATTATTGAAAGAGACAAACAAGTAAGATTTTCAGATACTCTGCTCAACGTTACCTAACCTAGGGATATTATTTTCATAGAAAAGTGGTATAGATAGATTGTATAAAATTAGTAGAACACAATTATTATTTTCATTGTCTACGCATTTTACAAAAAACCGGTTTTAAAAAAAACACGTTTTTTGTATGGTGACGTTAATTTTTTCTAATTTTTGTATTTGTTGTTATAGCGGCAAGAGAAATACATCATGTGTGAAAATGTAACTATCACGGTTCATGAAATACAGCCTGGTGACAGACGGACGGACGGACAGCGGAGTCTTAGTAATAGGGTCCCCCTTTTACCCTTTGGGTTCGGAACCCTAATAAAAAAAAGAATAATATAAATCAGTTCACAATCTGCGAAGTTATCGTGTACCAAACATACAAAAACATACAGTTGAATTGAGAACCTACTCCTTTATGAAGTCGGTTGAAAAGACGTCCACGGAGCGGCGCACGCGCGTGCTCGTCGTCAAGTTTCGAAAATATTGCGTGTGCGCACAGTCCAACTGGCTTATATTCATTACAAATTCTTCGGCTTTATGCATATTATGATAACTCTGTTACCAAGCGCATTGCCTCGTGTGGTCGTGTTGATTGCTGGTATTGAAGTCACGGCCAATGTTCAATAAGAAAATACCGATAGCTACACTAAAACATGTCTGTATGATAATGTAAGTGTAGGCATATGAATGCACAATTTGTAAGTTACCCGTCTAGTGATTAATCCGAAACGTGAGCATTATTGAAACTGCCTCATCATCAACTCATGTACGTCCCCGCCGAGGGGCTCGAGCCTACCCTGAATTAAGGCCGATCGGGCCTTAGTCGACCACGCGGGCCCAGTGCGGGTTGGTCGACTTCGCACACAACCTACGAATTTCTTCGCAGGTGTGTGCAGGTTTTCTCACAATGTTTTC
Organism: Coleophora flavipennella; assembly: GCA_947284805.1. Classification (NCBI taxonomy): domain Eukaryota; kingdom Metazoa; phylum Arthropoda; class Insecta; order Lepidoptera; family Coleophoridae; genus Coleophora; species Coleophora flavipennella. The sequence goes on from OX369307.1 coordinate 4,693,670, forward strand.
CTTCGAAAGTATATGTACGTAAGTTTCGAAAAACTCATTGGTACATTGGCCGTCCGGATTTGAACCCGTTTAGGAGGACCGAGCCGTTACCGGTTGAGCCACCGACGCTGCTACTGAAACTGCCTATTTTTCAAGCGACTTCCAAAAAGGAGGAGGTTCTCAATTCGTCTGTACGTTTTTTTTTTTATGTTTGTTACCTCAGAACTTTTGAGTGGGTGAACCGATTTTTATGATTCTTTTTTTATTTGAAAGCTAGTGCTTCCCGTGTGGTCCCATATAAATTTTATCAAAATCGGTGTAGTCTTTAGTAGAAAATTAACATAAACCAAAAATAATAATGCAAAAATGTACTAATTTGTTGCGATGGAAGTCGGTTTTTTATGATATGACTCTTTTATAAGAAAACTAGCTTTTGCCAGCGGCTTCGCTCGCATGAACATAGTTTCTATGACTGTCTTCGAGGGTGCGCAGTGCGCGAACCACTAGCCTATACGAGTATGTTCATCCAGGTCCTAATCTGTCTTCCTTCCAAATTTAAACAAGATCAGTTTTGATGTTGTGGCGTGAAAGAGTAACAAACATCCATACATACAAACTTTCGCGTTTATAATATTAGTAAGGATGAATGATGGAGACAGGATATTTGCCAAATATTAACTTAAAAAAGGATACAAAAATGAGGAAATAAAAACAATCAGTTTGTAATCCCCGTGCCTAAAGAACTTTATTCTCGTTCGTAAGGACCTGTTGGCTAGACCCTGTAGAAAACGGCTAGTGGTACTTGCAATGTAGCCTAGTTCAAGGAAATGCTTTATTTCCTATCCTCTTTCCTATTTTGAGATTTCTTCTTCCGCGAAGCATTCTGCTACCCATGGGGGAGCCAGGCTCTTTGACTGTATAATCAATCAAACCTGATCAAACCTATCACTCTTTTCGCAATCATTCTGCTACCCATGGGGGGGAGCCAGGCTCTTTGACTGTATAATCAATTAAACCTGACCAAACCTAATATCGCTCTCTTCGATTGCTCATTTACAGTTTTTACTCAGTAGATTTTTTTAAAATCCACAATTGACACCTACACGCTACACGCTAAAAATCCCCTACAACCAAAAGGGAGTTGACAAAAATTAGTTTTTCTAAAAAACTGTAAATGAGCGAGCGATGCGAGCGATATTAGGTTCGGTCAGGTTTGATTGATCATACAGTCAAAAAGCCTAGCTCCCCCCATGGGTAGCAGAATGCTTGCGAAGAGAGCGATATTAGGTTTGGTCAGGTTTGAGTGATTATACAGTCAAAGAGCCTGGCTCTCCCCCCCCCCCCCCCCCCCATGGATAGCAGAATGCTGCGCAGAAAAAGAAACTCTACACGGTACACGCTACGTGCTACACTACACTGTTTTCAATCTACATTTGGGCTAGCTTACAATAATCAGCCAACTAGTTAATCTTTGAGTGACGCTTGTTCAATGAACATTCGGCCTAATCATTCAATTGAATCTTGCCAGTCAATCAAAGGGCTAGCCGTTCAATCAAATGGCAGATTTAACTAGATGGCTGTGACATATATATATAAGCGAGAGTCCGTGCTCAAAGCGTTGGACTTCCTCCTCGTAGGTCATATGTTCATAATGGTGTCATAATGTTATACAATATATCTACAATAAACAACGAGCAAAATTTGGTCGCCCAGGTATTTCTTATTCCTATGAAATTTCGCCTCCTCAAACACAAAAATATACTTATCTCATTGTCAATATCCACAAAGAGAGCGGTATCGCGAAGTTTATATTTGTAAAGATCACGAGATTTGTAACGCTAAACGTGTAGTAGGTAACAGAAGATTCTGCGTCACGAGCTCGCACATGTTAATAGAATCAAAACAATTTAACGACACACACACACATAGTTGCGTCACCGTCATACCTCACAAATTTTATAATACGCGTTACAATTTCTTCATCCTACGGCAGTATACAGTTTGACTCATCTAAATCATTCATACGTCGCGATCGCAGTTACGTTATCCAGAAACTTCCGATATGATTCTGATAAGAAATATATTTTCTTAACCTTGATTTCTTGTATTGGCAGAGTGCAGGTACATCATTTTCAACCGACTTCCAAAAAGGAGGACTTCTCAATTCGACTGTATGTTTTTTTTTAATGTGTGTTACCTCAGAACTTTTGACTGGGTGAATCGATTTTAGTACGTCAATGACGCTGAAAAACTAAAACGTCAGACTTTGCAATTTTTTTTAATTCACAATTGGTAAGCCCTTGGCATCATCTCACCTGATGGTAAGTGACGCTGATGCCGAAGATGGAAATGGAGAACTGGCTATCTTATCTTCAAGCCGGAACACATCAATGTTGTTAACATTGCTGTTTGGTGGCAAAACTTAGATAAGATGGTACAGTAGCTAGCCAGGCGGGCTTAGAAAATGCCCTACCACCAACCAAACCGAGTCTTAAAAGTTGACCCCGCCGGAAATCGAACCCGCGACCTCCTGGTGTGAAGCGAATGGACTACCCATTACGCCACGGGGGCGGTTAAAAATTTTCAAGCTATTCTAAACTTCGTTGACATGATAAAAAATGAGTCAACTCTCGCCATTAACAGTTCTCACGTATTCACTTTCGCATTGCATTCGTGTCACAAACAACTGATAAGGACACCCAATTCTGGTGACCGCATGCTGTCATTTTTACCACAATGACGGATGACAGTTTCCAACCTTTCCAACTAGGAAAAACTTATTTTCTTTTTTTTATATATAATGACGATACTTTCACACAGCGTTATCCGTTTTCCAAGCAACATAACGGACGCCAAATCAAAGCGGATTTCACCAACTATAGCCGATTCCACACTGTCTAATGCTCCGAATTCCGTCGAGTAAAAACGCATAAAATCAACTGCGACTGCTCGAACAGACCACCACCCACGCGAACTAAATAAAGCAAGATTTTTTTCACTCAATACGGAACTAACATACCTACATGATAAGTAATCGACATTTCACGAATCTTACCCTCATATCGTCGAGCATATCGCAGGCCGAGAAGAGGGTCGTTGTGTCCGGGGCAAGGTTTATGACGCCCATGGTGGTGTCGGCTATCAGGATCTTTGGGACACGGAGCTTCTGCTCAGCTTGATGCTTCAGGAGAATCACACGGAGGACCAACAGGGCCGTTTGCGTGTGTCCGATTTCCTGATGATAGTTAACTTGGTCTCAAGTTTTCGTGGAGCCGAGCCAGACGCGTGAATCGGTTCGTGTTGAGGAACACTGAGCGCGAGACGTACGTACTCACGCCGTGACCGAGCCTCGCGGACTGACGCCGGGCGCGCCATTGCTACTCCGCAGTGAAAGGGCAGTGACGTCACGCCGCCGTCACGCACGATACTACCCCCCCCTCCACTTATCACAACTTGTTGCTACATCTCCTGTCCTTGTCCGTCTCGTTGCCACTCTATATAGCCGTCCAGCTCTGCTAATGACATGACACCTAGCTTGATCGTGCCCCCGAACGCGCCAAATTCGTTTTATCGTTTTCTTCGCTTGTAATCAGCGAATCTAATACTTAGTCGGATATGAAAACGCACTTGAGACTGTATTACTTATTCTGGAAATAATTACAAGTAAGTACCTACTTTAATTTCGGTCTATATGAGTACCAAAGTATATAATATAATAAGTAGTTACATACAGTGTGGACACTCCCTGCCGCTCTCTAGATTGCGATCTCTCCCTTGTCACCCAGATTGATACAGATTGGTTACAGTTTGGCTTTCGAACGTATGGGATTTCACCGTGATTTTGTTTGCTCCGTCATTTGTTTTTAGATATTTAATTTCATGACCATTTGTATGCAGTATCCAGGGTGTGACTGTACTGTGTCATTTGACATGGCCGAAACATGCCGAAATATAAGATAGACACCCAATAAGAATTAAGATTAATTAATATCCGGAACATAAACAACAACTTTGTCATTTTACGGAATGTTATACGATGTCACATATAAAGCAACATTATTTTATTACTAGAATATTATTTTTTTACTACTCACAACAGCTTGCCCTTGAGGTGGACGCGTTTGTTACTGCAGGAGAAAGGCCGATAAATATAGAACAATAAATATAACTCCACCTGTTGCCTGACGCAGATATAGCAGATATTGCCGTACCAAGGACTCGTGAAAACTAGACTTAGATTTAGATAAGTATTTAACTTATCTAGGGTTATCTATTATTTGCCTCACATTTTGTTTCTGTCAATAAGCTTAATGATAATTTGTTCCGCTGTCATTACCTTAAAATAAATAAATGTGTTATGTGGCTGCCCTGAGTTCGTTTGACGCGGCGAGCAGCATTTATCAAAGGTGCATGTAATTCATCGAATGAACTATAACTATAGTCACTTGGCAACTTTTTTTTTTACTTTTTAACGAAAAGGATGTGGAAAGGCCACACACTTCGTCGTGATACGAGCTTTGTCCGCTACGCGTTCGAATGGCAACCTGCTGGCGGTAAACGAAAGCGAGGTCGACCCAAGGCAACATGGAGCGCTCCATAAAGCCAAATTATCCCGAGAGCACGTGAAATCTGCAGCTGTGGACGGATCCGAGTGGAAAAATGTAGTCTTAGCCTCCATACTTTTGTTGTTCATACTCCAACTATCCGCACGAAGCGTTACGATTCCTCATTTATTATGCGGACACTCTTTGTCTGCGTCAGTGTTCCCGACTCTTTCAATTTGGGGATCTTCAAGGCGAGAGTGAATATAGTTCGTTTGAAAGAAAGAAAGAAATACTTTTATTTATACGTTTGCTGAATAAGCTGCAGCTTTGACGGCTGCCGACAAGGGGGCCGCCCTCAGTTCAATCCGCCCTCAGGTCCCTTTGTTGGCAGCCGTCAAAGCTGCAACTAACTCGGCAAACGAACTTTACGATTACTATCGACTGCCTCGCCCCTTTACATGAGGCGAATTGCAGTCAATCAAACGTAATATATATATTTTTTTAAAATAAAATTCATTTGCCACATGATTGTATGACGGAGCATCACTTGAGAACGGCTCAACCGATTTGAATAATATTTTTTTGTTATTTTCGTGATTATCAGAACAAGGTTTGTAGGTAATTCAAATTCAAATTCAATTAAAAAATTCAATATTTTTTTGTGATAGAGTAAATAAATAAATAAATAGTAAATAAATAGTGTGAACTGAAAATAAGATAATGTATAGTACTCGCATATGTACCTAGTCTTCACGAGTCCTTGGTACGGCAATATCTGCTATATCTGCGTCAGGCATCAGGTGGAGTTATATTTATTGTTCTATATTTATCAGCCTTTCTCCTGCAGTAACAAACGCGTCCACCTCAAGGGCAAGCTGTTGTGAGTAGTAAAAAAATAATATTCTAGTAATAAAATAATGTTGGTTTACATGTGACATCGTATAACATTCCATAAAATGACATAAAGAATTAAGTTGTTGTATATATCCCGGATATTAATTAATCTTATTGGGTGTCTATTTAGGTTTCGGCATGTTTCGGCCATGTCAAATGAAAAAATACAGTCACATCCTGGACACTGCATACAAATGATCGTGAAATTAAATATCTAAAAACAAATGACGGAGCAAACAAAATCACGGTGAAATCCCATAAGTTCGAGAACCAAACCACAGTATAATAAAGAGTACCTAAGTAGTAATATACCTGTCGAGTAGTACTTCTAAACTAAGAAAGCCTACTTGGCCGTGATTATAATCTTTTTAAATTATTTTCATGACCTGAAAAATTTGTTTGCTCATTTTTATTAAAGTCTATGTCTTTTTTATTTTTTCTATCTGTTCTTTTTTTCTTAAGTTTACAGTTGTACAAACAAGCAAATAATAAACAGTTACGTATTTCCCGAAGTAGAATTAAAGCTTGTAATAATACTAGTGGCTCTGTGGACTGTAGACTTTGCGAGGATTTCGAAATGGCTGAAATATATTTATTTATTTACGTTTTTAACCCACATGGCTCCGCTTTTTCAAAAAAAAATCCGAAAACAGAATCGTCAAAAAAAAATCCATATAATTATCGATCCTGCTCACAAAAATTCACGAGAATCGGTTGAGAAATGCGACCTGGACAGATGTACTAAAGAGTTTTTGCCCATCCAAGCTGAAACGTAGCGCTTCGCTCGCTCTGTCAAATACAAGATACCGCGGAAAGCTGACTTTGAAAAGTCGCTCATCAATCAATGTGTCTTGGCCGTAACGTCAACTCTCGTAAAGGTGCTCAAACTGGAACAAGAAGAGCACTAGAAGAGCTCATCATTTCGAACGAATAATTGATATTTTCAACCAATGTCCAAAAAGGTTCTCAATTAGACTGCATGTTCTTTTTTTTTCTTATGTGTTACCTCAGAACTTTTGGCTGGGTGAACTGATTTTTATGATTCTCTTTTTATTTGAAAGCGAGTGCTTTCCGTGTGGTTCCATATTAATTTTATCAAAAACGGTGTAATACTTTATTAGAAAATTAACAAAAACCAAAAATAATAATGCAATTATGTAAAAAGTTGTTGCGATGGAAGTCAGTTTTTTAAGGTATTTAGCGTTTTCAATTATATTAAATACAGTGTTCAAGGAAACCTTTGATTCATTCTATGTGACCAATTTATGAATGTTACAAACATCGACGAACCAGTTACAAAGTATGCATGCTTTGATGCGTAGCCTTCACCTTCTTGACATTACAGAAACCAATAGAAAAAATACGCGACCCAGTAATAGCAAAGAAAATAGTTGTATCAGACTGATGGAAAATTAATAGATAAACTGACTTGGAGGTATCGAATTACGATGTTTTCTGAAATAATATACTACCGAAAGTGGCAGGTCTTAATAAGTTTTTGTTAAAATTTCATTAAAGTCATTAGAGCAACTGTTGAGAAAAAATAAGAACTTGGTTTTCTATGGGAAGTACTTACCTTATTTCCATTTCTCCTGGAATGATGAACTATAAAATATAGGCCGTATAAAATTATAATAAAATACAAAATCGTGAGAATATTTTACTATGGTGGCAGCCCCAAAAATCAAGACTGGAATAATAAAAAAAGGCTGGAGATATAAAATTAATCCTGCCTTAACCAAAATTGTAAGTACCTAAATTTATTTAATAGTTAAGGCGCTAGATCACTGGACGACACCATACACACATACAACACACAAACGCACGCACATGTACACCACAAACACTCACACGCTCACGCGCTCGCTCTCACGCACACGTACAAACACACACACACACACACATTTTTATTTTTTGGAATTTATGAGAGGAAGGCAATCGATCTCCATAAAAGTCTGAACTTAGATTTTTTATAGTCGTCACAATAACTTGTCACTCCTTTATCGCTCGTCATCGCTCGCTACTCAGTCACTAAAAAGTATATTTAAAAATTGAGTCTGATTTTCTATCAAGTATTTTAAGGTTTATTCGCGACTGTTCCCTAAATTCGCGTAGGTACTTCCGTCAGTGAAATTATTCAAGACACCTATTCTACATTATTTTCAAAGCTAAATATATTTTAATATACTAAAATTGTAACGTCAAGTCCTACATTAATATTAATGGCCATCAAAAAGGTGGTAAACAAATAAGCAAGGCTAAGGAAAGTTAAATTGGTTCGTGTTGCCGCCTACGCGTTACGTGGTTACGGAGTACGGGCGACGTAGCACCCTACGCCACCCACTTGTTCCTAGGTGCCCCAAAACCAATGTTCTGTAAAAACCTTGTAAAAAAAACCGTCCATCCTTAAATTAGTTCTTGTCCGTTATATAATTTTAGATACTTTAGCAAATACCAATTACTGATTCATTATTGTACTAAATAATTTTTCGTAAGAAATAAATTGATTTTAAAATATATATTCGAACTTAAATTTTCTATAATGTTTCACCTAAAAAAATTCTTTGTTTCGGCATTCAGCAGTATTATTTGTATTAATTACTCATTAATTTTTCGGAACCAAATACACTATAATTGTTGATTTTAACTGAACTTTTTTATATGAAACATTACATTAAAAAAGTTTGTTTGTAAAAAGGTTTATATTATTCATTACTCTGAGCTTATAGTAAAGTCTATATAGGTGGAGATTTTTCATTAATTGTTAACAACCAAAACCCGCATACGGTGGAGATTTTTCATTATTGTTAACAACCAGAACCCGCGTACGAGGAGATTTTTCATTAATTGTTAACAAACAGAAACCGCTTAAGGTGGAGATTTTACATTAATTGTTAACAACCAGAACCCGCGTACGGTGGATCTTTTCCAATAATTGTTAACAAACAAAACCCGCGTGTGGTAGAGATTTTCCATTAATTGTTAACAACTAGAACCCGCGTACGGTGGATCTTTTCCATTAATTGTTAATAAACAGAACCCGCGTTTGGTAGAGATTTTCCATTAATTGTTAACAACCAGAACCCGTGTACGGTGGAAATTTTCCATTAATTGTTATTAACCAGAACCCGCGTGTGAATCAAAGTGAAGCAACTTGCACTTGTATGAAAGTACTCTAATTTAGAGTATTTTGGACCTTCTAAATCCTGCATGCAGGTGCTTTGTTTTTGTGGGTCAACAAGCAGTGGTTCTATCAAACTAGCCTAACGAAAAAGATTTTACTCAAACACGCTACGTAATATTCGCTCTACATTTTTAAAAAGAAGACAGGAAATATGTAATTTTATGATCGACAAAAAATTATATAAAAAAACTACTTTAACGAGCCGGGAAGTGGGTATGTAATTTCATTACTGGAGAGTAGTGTTTTCAATTGCAATTATCATATAACTGAGAGGCATAGAACACAAATCTCATAGAGCCAAGTGAAAAAACCTTAATCGGATAAATAAAAGCTACTTGGTTTGAGTTCGCCGGCTGCTTTTTTAAAATTTTGAACGTACCGGCGGCAGAGCTGCGATGGCGGCGCTGTGGTTAAAAAAAGTAAATCGGCGGAAAAGCAAAAAGTGCGTCACGGCATTTTCTACTCTTTTGTCACGGTTTTAAATACCGAGTGTATTTTACTGAAAATTATATTAACTATGGTTTTATGGCGAGGCATTGATTATTAAAATTGGCCATTCAAACATAGATAGAGAAAGATTTTTTCGATAATTGGAGCGCAGCATACTCGTTGTAAAGTGGATTGATTAGAAGTGGAAGACAAAGCAAACAATGACGTCAATTCGGTTTAACACAATTCAACTTGTTTGACAGGACTAGACTAAATTTAAGCATTCTGCCCTTGTCTTTTCGATACAGAAAGATAAAGATGGAAATAAATTTAGTTCTGTCCTGTCAAATAAGTTAAATCATGTTACATCGAATCGACACCATTGGCGCATCTGATTGCGTGTCCATTGTGCCCTAACACCTGCACTGGGGAGGAGCTGATGGTTGGCGCCAAAAGCGCTGTCAAGGTGGCTTATATACAATAGATACAAGATTAGATACAATAGTAAAAAACACTCAACCACAGGTATGGCACCATCCAATGTGAGCAAATCAAACTCTCAGGAAATCCTCCATAGAGTGTACAACAATATCAAGATTGCACCACAAGCTAAATTCAAGGTTGGAGATCATGTTCGTATAAGCAAGTTTAAGACGATATTCTCTAAAGGTTACACCGGCAATTGGTCAGCGGAAATTTTTAAAATTGTCAAGGTACAAATCACAAATCCAGTCACATATTTACTTGAAGATTCGAAGCAAGAACCAATCTTGGGGGCATTCTATGAGTCTGAGTTGCAAAGAGTGAAATATTCAGATGTTTACCTTATTGAGAAAGTGTTAAAACGTAAAGGTGATAAACTATATGTTAAATGGTTGGGTCTTAACGAAAAAAATTGGGTACCTAAGGCGAACATTGTTTGATTAAAATAAATGTTGATTAAATATATTATTTAGTTTTACTATCCTTCTTCCCCTTAATAAGTACTGCCCCTTAAATAATATCATTCTTATCAGCGCGCGCCGCTACTCGCATTCATACGAGGACCTAACTAGATACCTACTATTCACACCACTCTGTTATCACTCAGTGGCGCGAGTGATGGATATGGTTTTGTGCGAACGAGGGGTAGCGGGTTTGACTCCCGCGCAAGTTAAATAACAAAAATAGGTAGGTATACCTAGCTCAGTATATAACCTTCACCACATCCGGTTAGAACTAGATATTTCATAGGTATTGCATCATCACTCAAGTCTTAACCGCAGCTTCTGTTAGACTCTTATCAGCGTGTGACCGGCATCCTATAACCTTCACCACATCCGGTTAGAACTAGATATTTCACAATATTTCATAGGTATTGCATCACCTCGAGTCTTAACCGCAGCTTCTGTTAGACTCTTATCAGCGTGTGACCGGCATCCTATAACCTTCACCACATCCGGTTAGAACTAGATATTTCACAATATTTCATAGGTATTGCATCACCTCGAGTCTTAACCGCAGCTTCTGTTAGACTCTTATCAGCGTGTGACCGGCGTCCTATAACCTTCACCACATCCTGTTGGGTAGGTGTGAAATAGAACATTCTAGAAACCATCCACTGTATGCGCATGCGCACAACCACAACTTATATAAATGAGGGTTGAGCTATTTCCCCTCATTCAAGCTGAATAAGCCTAGGAAGTAGGTACTAGGTACCTTCGTTTATTTAAAATGTACGAGTGTCCTTTCTGTAATGTCAGTGTGCCATCAAATCAACTAATTGCTCACTCAAGAACAAAACGACATATTACACTGTGCAAACAAGATTATGGTGATTATTTTACATATGTAGTGGAATCAGCCTTTAATTGTAGGTTGATCACCTATAGAATTAATGGGTGTCAGAGTTTATTGAACCCTAAAATTTATTTTGGAAAAATTAAAAATAAAATCAACAGACTTCTAAGGAATGAAATAAAAGCAAATGGAGCTATAAAAGTGAACCTTGAACTATTTTGTGAATATGTGAAGACAAATGTGAAAGGAGAAATTTTTAAAGATTTAAAATCCTTTAATACAAAAAATGTTTGTTTAGAAAGCCCTACAGAAATTAAATCTTATTATAATCATATAACAGAAGTGATTCTTAGAAAATGTGAAGATTTTCAAGAAAAAGATAGTGGTTGGGCACTCGCAAAAATTGAATTTATAAATATAAACATAAATAAGTGTGTAAGCAACCTATGCAACAAGGGAGGTTCATCCTACATACCTTTACCCAAGTGGATACAAGCGAAGCGGGCAGTCGTTAACGTGAAAAATGATGACAACTCATGTTTTTATTGGGCAGTGGTTAGCGCTCTGCATCCTGCTGCAGTTAATGGGGATAGGACTTCCTCCTACCCTCACTATGAAAGTGTTCTTAATACTGGTGGAAAAGAGGGAGCTGTTACATTAAAAGACATTAAAAAATTCGAAACTAAGAACAATATAAGTATTAATGTTTACGGTATAGAAGTTAAACAGACAATAAAACCCTTATATGTATCTTCAAAGGTGGGTGGTAAGCGACATATAAATTTGTTATATCACGAAGGGAATGGTGGGGGTCATTACTCTTGGATTAAAAATTTATCTCGTTTAGTTAAGTGTCAGATTACTAAACATAAAACTCGAGTATATATTTGTGATACTTGTTTATACCCCTTCAGTAGTCAATCTAAACAAGAATTGCATACTAAGATGGGGTGTGTAAATAAATTGATTAAACTACCTTCTATCAATGAAAAGTATTTGAGTTTTAAAAATCATCATTGTAAGTTAGAAGTACCTTTTGTAATATACGCAGATTTTGAGTCAATTTTACAACCAATGAATGAAAACCACTCTCACTACACACATAAACACATTCCATGTAGTTTCGCCTACTATATACATTGTAATTATGATGATTCATTATCAAAGTTCAACTTGTATAGAGGTGAAGACTGTGTCGAGAGATTTGTGGAAAATATCCAGAAAGATATTGTTCAAATTTCTAAATACTTAAACACGTCTGTATCCTATTCGAATGGAGATGTATCTAATCTTTTATTAGAAAGTAAATCATGTCATATCTGTGAACAAATTTTCTCACAGTCAGACGTAAAGGTAATCGACCATTGTCACTTAACAGGTAAAATTCGGGGTTTAGCTCATAATAATTGCAACTTAAATTATACCTTACCTCCCTACATACCAGTGTTCTTTCATAATTTAAGTGGCTATGATAGCCATTTGTTTATAAAACAATTAGCTAAAAGTGGGGGTCAAATAAATTGCATACCACAAAATAAAGAGCGATACATCTCTTTCAGTAAAACTTTAGAACTTGAAAACAATAAAAAAATTACCATTAGATTTGTAGACTCATTCAAATTCATGTCTTCCAGTCTAGAAAAACTAGCTAAAAATCTATCGTCTGATCAAATTAAAATACTACCAAAGTATTTTTCATCACCTAATGAAATCACTCTTCTTACTCGTAAGGGTGTTTTCCCTTATGAGTATATAGATAGTTGGGGCAAACTGGAGGAGCCAGTTTTACCCCCGCAAAAAAGTTTCTTTAGCAGTCTTAACAACTGTGAGGTTAGTGATGAGGACTATAATCACGCTCATAAGGTGTGGAACACCTTCAAATTATCCTCCTTAGGGGAATATAGTGATCTGTATCTTAGAACAGATGTTCTACTTTTAGCTGAGGTGTTTGAGAATTTTAGGAAAGTCTGCTTAGAATCTTATAAATTAGATCCTTGTAGATATCTGACGGCACCTGGACTCAGCTGGGATGCTATGCTTAAACAAACGCAAGTGAAGCTTGAGCTCTTTACCGACTATGAAATGGTTCAATTCATAAAAGGTGGTATCAGAGGTGGTATTAGTCAGGTATCAAAAAGGTATGCTAAAGCTAATAATAAGTATCTTACATCATTTGATTGTAATCAGGAGAGCTCTTTTATTATCCATCTCGATGTAAATAATCTCTATGGTGATGCAATGAGTAGATACTTACCTATAGACAGCTTCTCTTGGTTATCAGAAACTGAAATCAATTCATTTGATATTCTCACACAACAACCGGACTCGCGTGTTGGTTATATTTTAGAAGTTGATTTGGAATACCCACAGTCTTTACACGACTCACATAATGACTATCCATTTTGCTCAGAAACTAAAGCTCCTCCTCCCCCTTCAGATCAAACACAAAAGAAACTTTTGCTAACACTACATAAAAAAAGTAATTATATAATTCACTATGTACATTTAAAAATGTGTGTGGAAAAAGATCTTAAAATTAATAAAATTCATAGAATTCTCTCATTTAATCAAGAACCATGGTTAAAAAGTTACATTGAATTAAACACAAGAAAACGAATGTGTGCAATGAATGCTTTTGAGAAAGACTTTTACAAGTTGATGAACAACTCTATTTTCGGAAAGACTATTGAGAATGTGGAAAAGCGGGTTGATGTAAAACTATGTCAATTCTGGGAAAGTCAAAAAACTGCTACAAAGTGTAGGTATGGTGCAGAAAGATATACGAGTATGCCCAATTTCCATAGCTTTAAAATCTTCTCAGAAAACTTAGTAGCTATACAAATGAATAAAACAAGTATTTTATATGATAAACCAATTTACGTTGGATTTTCAGTGTTAGAACTATCTAAATGTGTAATGTACGATTTTCATTACAACTACATGTTGCCTAAATATGAGGAAAATATTAATATGTTGTATACAGACACAGATTCCTTCATATATAGTATAAAAACAAATGATTTTTATAAAGATATAAAGCCAGAATTGGAAAGCAGATTCGACACTTCCGACTTTCCTGCCGACAATGTCTACGGTTTACCTCAAATCAACAAAAAAATTGTTGGAATGATGAAAGATGAAACAAATGGGAAAATTATCACAGAGTTCATAGGGTTAAGATCAAAGATGTACGCATACAAACTAGACGATGATAACAAAAATATTGTTAAAAAAGATAAAGGTGTTACTGCATCGGTTGTAAGAAAAATTCAATTTAGTAACTATTATGATTGTCTAGATTTAAGCAATAGAATGTATGATACAATGTATAGTTTAGTTAGTAAGAAACATAATGTGTATACGCAAGCTAGACATAAATTAGTTCTAAGTGGTAATGACGATAAAAGATTTATTAATAATGATAAGATTACCACTCTAGCGTGGGGTCACTATAAAATAGCTGAAAGTATGGAAACATAAAAAATAAAAATACTCATGATTGTAAGCAAATGGTTTTTTATTCTTAAAATCTACACACGAATCCCTAAAAAGATGTTTCTTGTTAACTACATAAAATTCTATTAAACTTTATACTTTTATCAGCTGCCCACATCCGCCTGCGAGCGGCGCGCGCGCGCGGACTCGGGAAGGCCGTGTTGCTCTCACGGCACAGTGGTTAGGTGCATTGCATGCGGGTGGGGTTCGATTCTCACACCATCGCTCTGTCTCGCTCTAACACATAGGATATCTCGCTGCATCCGTATACTTGTCTAACGTTAACCTTACGAAGCCTTGATCAAGCACCATTCGCCACCCCTCAGAGCCTTTACCCACCCCTCAGAGCCTCTCACCCCTGCTGGCTACACATACCCCTAAAACCCACCCCTCTAGAACAACCTAGCACTCCACCAATCATCCCCTAGAACCTCCACACCCTCAACTCCACACCCCCCTCTAGAACAACCTAGCACTCCACCAATCATCCCCTAGAACCTCCACACCCTCAACTCCACACCCCTCTAGAACCTTACACCTAGCACCTCACAGGATGTATGCACCATCCCCTAGGACCTCCACACCCTCAAAGCCTCAACACTCAGAGCTACTACCCACCCCTCAGAGCTTCTACCACCTCTACCCTGCATGAAAACACACCCCTAGAACCTTCCACCTCCACCGGATGTTAAATCACACCCTCAACTCATAACACCTATCTTCACACCACCACCACCAACAATTCCACTCCGGCGTCGCACCAGTGGACGTTGAAAACACCTATCACACCTGTCTTCTCACCACACCATCAACAATGGCGCTCCGGCGTCGCACCAGCGGTTGTTGAACACACCTATCACACCTGTCTTCTCACCACACCATCAACAATGGCGCTCCGGCGTCGCAGCAGCGGCTCTCGACATCATTCAGGTTAAGCGATCACCAACACGGTCACGCCAGAGACCCTTTTACAAAGTTAAAGTCGCCTTCTGTAGTTGGTAAAATCAACTCTTCATACATTTTGTATGGAGACACCCACGCTTTCAACCGCAAATAAACGTGATTTAGAAACCCCAATACTACACTACTTGCGATCATGTTCTCCGAGTAGTATGGCAAGCCGACTTTGAACAAAATCCCTTTGTAGGACATTTTACGGGCCAGTTCACACGGACAGCACCCGGTCACGAGTATAACGCGAGAGTCGGCCATCCCTCCCATCAACCATATAAGAGGGAAAGGAACGACCCGGCTCCCGATGCGCCACCATCCGCACGAACATTTAAGCGAGCATGCACGACTCATTTCAATGCTAAGATAAAAATATTAATACGATTTAAATATATTAGACGATCATATTTGGCTAAAATAATATTTACTCCTGATATCTATTATTAAGGGGGGTTCGTCACAAGTATGATGATTAGAACGCCCAGTTAACGGGTCCTACACAGAGATTTTTTTACCCTGTATAATGAATGATGTTTACAAAATTAATTTTGCGTTCCTGATTTCAAAGTAATGATCAATTTACATTACAAGCGTTCTTGAGTAATTTTTTTTAATGCAGTTACCATCAACCTTCACTTTACTAAGCTAAACCTTAAAGTTCAGCAATTAATATTATACATACTAATTTTAATTCTATAAATTGCACTAACTAGCTCAAATATATATAAAGTGAATTGAATGAAATCGAAAGTCTTGGTGAATTAAAAAAGTGGGTCAGTGCCAAGTCAAGGTGAGATATAGATAAGCTATTGATACTTGACATATACTGAGTACACTGTGTTATATGTACGTACGCACAGACATTGCCATGTGATGGTCAAAACGTGACGAGATCCAACAAGGAATCAAAAATTAGATACTTTAAAAGAAGAGCAAAGGAATTCGATTGTATATGAGTATCAGCGCCACCTATTGAGGGTATCGGTGTTTATACGAGTAGTTCAGAACCTCAATTTGGTGAATTAGACAGGTTATTATTGTTTTTTTTATACTCAACTAGCTGTTTCCCGCGACTTCACACGCGTGGACAACGTTTCTATGACTTAGAGGGTGCGCAGTGCGCGAGCCGCAAGCGACTCTCGAGCGTGGAAAAAGTAGTCTATAAGTTAGTCTAGGTCCTAATCTGTCTACCTACCAAATTTCAGCCCGATCCGTTTAGTAGTTTTTGCGTCAAAGAGTAACAAACATACATCCATACACCTATACTTTCTTTCGTGTTTATAATAACAGGTGTCCCATATTGTTTTTCGTTTTTTTTGGTTTGACCATTACGCACCAAATACAGATAGCGGGGGGCTGGGAGTGGTCTCTAACGCTTGGCAAGCTTGTTTAGTTTAGTAATAAATAATGGATCGCTTAACGGGATCGCAGCGCGCATTTTGCGTGCGAGCTTTTTATAAAAATAATGATTCAAAGTCGCTGCGCGCAATTGTAGTGACTGCCGTGGGTCGCTCATATTTAACAGACTGGCCAACGCGGTCGACAACGACGCTCGTTCTCGATGTCCTTTTGCGCCCGTTAGATTTATCCGGCATTGTGTTCCATGTTTCTTCAAACTTGTGCACCCAATGCTTAATTAAATTAGCACTTGGTACATTTCTCATACCCGTTAAATTAAAATGTGTCCTGTAGAGGCATCGAACAATAGTCTACGAAAAAATCTCGCACGCGAAATGCACGCTGCGATCCCGTGAAGCGATCAATTATTACTAAACTTAACAAGCCTGCCAAGCGTTAGAGACCACTCCCAGCCCCCCGCTATCTGTATTTGGTGCGTAACGGTCAAACCAAAAACGAAAAACAATATGGGACACCCTTTATTAGTAGGATAGGATTGGTAAGCCCTTGGCATCATCTCACTTGATGTGAAGTGACGATAATGCCGAAAATGGAAGAGAGCTAACCAAGATTTCCCAATGCAATGGGGAACTGGCTATATTATCTTCAAGCTGGAAGTCCGGAACACATCAATGATGTGGACATTGATGTTTGGCGGCAAGACTTAGATAGGATGGTGGTAGCTAGCGAGGCGGGCTTAGAAAATCCCCTACCATCAAGCAAACCGAGTCTTATAAAGTTAGACCCCGCCGGTATCGAACCCGCGACCTCCAAATGTGAAACGAATGAACTAACCATTACGCTACGGAGGCGGTTAACATGTAATAAATATACTTACATACTTATTAAACAAAATATATCAATGATTAAATATCTACTACTTTATATACATAAATATGTACTTAGCTCAATTAGGAAGACACAAATAAACGGATGTCTTGTCTTCATGAGACGGGACTTTAACGTGGAGATGGAGGGGTACATTCCTGTTGCTCGTTTTTTTTTTAAAAGGACTCTACTAATTTTAATAAATTTTTATGAATAACTAGGACTTAATAAGGTCTACTACACTGGTTAGTTCATATTATGAATATATCTGAAGAATGTACCTCCCATCATCACATCAAATCAGCTCATATATACGTCCCCGCCGAGGGGCTCGAGCTTCGACCACGCGGGCCCAGTGCGGGTTGGTCAACTTCACACACAACCTTCGAGTTTCTTCGCAGGCGTGTGCAGGTTTCCTCACGATGTTTTCCTTCACCGTAAGAGTGTCAGATAAACGTACACATGAGATCGAAATTCGAAAACACATTGGTACGTGGCAGGACTCGTACCACGACTTCCAGGATAGGAGGAAGCGGCCCTTGCCGTTGCGCCACCGACGCTCCCATACAAATTCATACTAAAAGTATTTCATCAAGGCTTGGTAACTTCAATGTTGACAATGATGTGTTCCGGCATGAAATATAAGATAGCCAGTTCCCATTCGCGTTGGGGAATGTTGATAAGCCCGCTTCCATCATCGGCATCATCATCACTTACCACCAGGTGAGATGATGTCAAGGGCTTATCAATTGTGGATTTAAAAAAATCGGCCAAGTGCGAGTCGGACTTGCGCACGAAGGGCTCCGTACCATTATCTGTTGGCGTTATTAATATCTATTTTATACGAGTATATGTAGGTCTGAGAATAGGTACAGAAAATTTATCACCGGGATCTGATCGGGCGCAGCCGCGGGAAACAGCTTGTACAGTTATAATAATGCTGTGAGTTTTACTATCACCCTTAAAATAAAGATAGGAGAAATTTAAAAAAAAACCGGCTGGGTAAGTATATGAAAATAATATTGCCCTAACTCAAAACGCACATTTTTTCACTTTTTGTTTTTTTAGAGTTTTTCAGACATCAGTGTAAGACAATCGATCCGCATCAAAATCTCAACTTTATTTTTTTTATCATTACAATACCTTCTTTACTCCTTCGTCGCTCGAAAGTAATAAAAAAACCGGCCAAGTGCGAGCCAGATTAACACACAAAGAGTTTCGTACCATCATACTAGATGGCGCTTGTTTCTTCACGTTTAAAAAAAACCTTATTTTTTCACTTTTTCTAATTTTTAGTATTTGTTATTATAGCGGCAACAGAAATACATCATCTGTGAAAATTTCAATTGTCTATACATATATACGGTTCATGAAATACAGCCTGGTGACAGACGGACGGACAGCGGAGTCTTAGTAATAGGGTCCCGTTGTACCCTTTGGGCACGGAACCCTAAAATGCAACGAATATTTTGGTTCCACGGATGTGGCGCGTGTCCTTGGATAACGACTGCGGTCAGTTCTGCGTGAAGGCGATACAAGGAGAACAAGTGGACAGATATTGTATGTTTATTCATAATGTTTGGTTATTTTAAACTTATAATTCGATCGCGGATGTTGTTTTACAAAAAAAGAGCAAAATTAACCAATCAAAAATTAATTAAGTGCACTTAAATTAACTTATTAGCTATACAGGGGGGCTGACACATTACTGAGGCCTTAAGATGGGTCAAATGACAATTATTATATCAGCTCATATACGTCCCCACCGAGGGGCTCGAGCCTACCCTGAAACAGGGCGATTAGGCCTTAGTCGACCACGCGGGCCCAGTGCGGGTTGGTCGACTTCACACACAACCTTCGAGTTTCTTCGCAGGCGTGTGTGCAGGTTTCCTCACGATGTTTTCCTTCACCGTTAAAGCAATCGGTAATGACATGTACGTAAGTTTTTGAAAAACTCATTGGTACATCGAGTCGTTACCGGTTGAGCCACCGACGCTTTTTAAAATGACAATATTTTTTCAAATGACAATATTCAATTCAAATTATTGAAAAACTGTGAAAAGCTATCACCATGGAAAAAATATATGGAAAAAAGTTACGAAATTAAGAAATTAAGAAATATATTGTATTAAAGTAATAAAAAATCGATTTATTTGAATACATGTTTTATTTCATCTAATATGTCATCTTTGCCAAGGGAGTTCTACGCTTACAATATTACCCCAAGCAACCTTTATATGCTTGTGTGTGCCTAGCTAAAATTAGGCGCAATTTTTGTAAAATTGAATCGAGTTGTTTTGGATGTTGTGAATACGAATTAAATTAATTAATATGTAGTTTATAGATGTGTGATAAAAACAACCTAGGTATGTGTGTGTATCAATGAATAGGAAAATAGTCGTGATAATTTTTCTTTTAAATTGATTATCATAATAATATATACGTCCCCACCGAGGGGCTCGAGCCTACCCTTAATTAGGGCGATCGGGTCTTAGTCGACCACGCGGGCCCAGTGCGGGTTGGTCAACTTCACACACAACCTTCGAGTTTCTTCGCACCTGCAGTGTGCAGGTTTCCTCACGATGTTTTCCTTCACCGTAAGAGCGTCTCGTCGGATAAACGTACATATGAAAATCGAAATTCGAAAACACATTGGTACGTGGCAGGACTTGAACCACGACCTCCCGGATAGGAGGTAGCGTCTCTTGCCGTTGCGCCACAGACGCTCCTATTGATTTATTTACATGTCCTACTATTTACAATTTTTTTTCAGATGTCCTGAAATATCGGTTTAGCTGGTAGGTTAGGATAGCGCCGTTAAGGTGGCCGCATACTGGGCAGGAGAGATATGACTTGTCATCGATACGAAAGAAGAAGAAGAAAGCTGGTAAAGTGGAGGGGGACACTTGAATCGAACAAAAATTCGCACTTTCAAGCTTACTATTTCGCATAGAGATCTCGGTATTAGGAAAGCCACAGAAGTTTTAAAAGACCTATTTAACAATACCCTACACGATAGGGTACACATTTTATTGTAATACTTTGTCGGCGTAATTAATTCATTTTTATTTATTTATATATAGTACACACAGTTGAGTTAAACAGGTGCTTATAAACTAAATGTACAAATGGCATGAATAATTCTGTAATATATACTCATGCCAAATTACAGCTTAATAGTAACTAATAGTCTCTGAGCTAAGCCTCGGACAGACGAACAGACAGAATGGCGAAACTATAAGGGTTCCTTGTTGACTACGGAACCCTAAAAATATTTTGTCGTGACACATCGTTATTGTGTATAATTTTTAAAGGTCAAAGAACACGAAAAGGATATTTTACGACTTCCTATTTTTTTTTTTACGATAATTTGGTAGGTACAGTAAGAGGCAGAGTTAAGAACGTGTAGAGCAATATAACCGTAATTATACACAGCAATCCGTCAATTGAATATGATCACTATCTACTCAAATCGGTTCTTCAATGTTAAATATCGTGACGTGACCTTAATGTCAAGGTTCCATCTGTTGAGGACCTAAGAATAACTGGACGCCAAACTGCGTCAGATTATCGGCACCCTATGGAGGCGAGCGGAGTGACATGTTTTGACAGTATGTTTGGCTACAACTTACAAGCCGTAAAGGTCTATACACTTTGATGAGTCAAGTGCTTCAAGTGCTTTGTTACTTTGAATAGGGATGACGACATCATCAGAAATAAATTATGAACTCTTGATCAGTAAATTGCCCTCCTACTTAAACTTAGGAAAACCTTACTCGTTTTGTTTTCCATCAGGTCTTCGATTTTTAATTCACCAAAATCACAAAATGAGTACATATAGGGTGACTTTTAATTAGTTCTTGATAACAAAAGGTATGCATGTACTCGTGATTACAAACAATTTTCCCAAAGAAACAGTATGTGAAATCAGAAAAAAAATTTTTGGGCCCCGATACATAATAAGTTATAAAATCGGCAAAAATGTATAAAGCACCAAAATTTTTTTTTCATATTTGACATACAGTTTCTTTGGGAAAGTTGTTTGTAATCACGAGTACATTCATATCCTTTGCTATCAAGAACTAATTAAAAGTCACCATATATATGACGCTGATAAACTATGACGTTACGCCTACGTATTTCTAACATTTTTAAAACAAAATGTCGAAATTGACAGATGATAAAAATTAACTCAGATGACTAGCATCCGTCATCCCTAATGTCAAAGCAAGCAATGTATCGTACGTCTACATAACACTTGACCAAATACTTGAGTAATCCAAGGGTATACCGGGCATACACATTGAAGTAAAATATTTTTTTTTATGAAAATAATAACCATGTAAAATAAATATATTTATCTCGTAACTATCTTCTGGTCTCTCCTCATTTTTCTGTATATTATTACAAATTTCCTGTTTGCCATGCCCTAGCAGGGCCCATGGTACTATGCTATATTTACATTATTATAACACCTTATTTTTGTACATGATTGCAAACGATAAATAAATGAAATGAAATGAAATAAGTTTGGCGTTGACATTTACCAATCTAGACTTCACAGTTCAGTTATGACCTAAGGACCTGGCCGTCGTGCGTGCGTCGAATCATGGTGCAGCGCCGCGTCGTGAAACACCATGAAAATAAGTCGACGGCAGTCGCGGCCTCACTTGCAGAAGCACTGCAAGTAGATGAACATGTCAACTGCACACGTGCAGTTCATCTTGTCTTTCTGGCCGACTGCCACGGGGCTGTATCTTTGCAACCGTAATATTTAAGGCAAATTATGTATATTAGTACTAAAACACAGTATGGACACTCCCTGCCGCTCTCTAGATTGCGACCTCACCCCCTCGTCACCCAGATTGATACAGATTGGTTACAGTTTGGTTGTCGAACGTATAGGATTTCGCCGACATTTTTTTGTTCCGTCATTCGTTTTTTGAAATGTCCTTTCTTGCCCGTTGTATGAAATGTCCAGGGTGTGGATAAGGTAAATTTTCTTTTATGGCCTCTTCATTACAAATACAAAATAAGTCCTTCAGACGCGTTTTTAGTGGAAATATCGACTGTCACTTGTCTATTGCTCCATTTCAAAGTCTGCTGGCGCTCTGATATCTTTTGTCTTTCCCATCAAATGTGCAGTAAGTAGTAAGTTCTTGGGGACCTAGTCGACATACGAGTACGATGTGCGAAAAAGAAACTAATGCAATGTCCAAATTCCTTTTTAGCGTTAAACATTTGAATTCACTGGGGTAAAATTAAAAAAAGTGTTGCAAACTATGTCGTGTGTCATATAAAATAAAAGGGTTTGTTATGAGAATCTCAAATTAAAAACAAATATAGAACAAATATTATCTCTATACTTAACAGCGCATATAATAGCACTTTTATTGTCTTTTATTGTTTTTATATGTTTTTCATCACACTTTTCGATTCTTAATTTGACTGTATTTTCGTTCTCTAATAGTTATCTATTATTTTAACTATTTTTACAATTACTGTTGTTTTCTTAATCTATTTGATAGTTTTTTAAAAATATTTTTAAATAATTGTGGTACTCGTTGTTGGAATGTAGACTTACCTATCTATTTATATTTAATCCCTTAAATATCAATGTATATTACCGTTTGTGTACTCCTAATAATACAAAAATAAAATAAAATATGTTTTTTTATAGTTTTAAGATAACTAATTTTGAAGTTATTTAACCATCCCCCACCCCTATGTCAGATACTACTGGGCCTTAAAACCTTCAAAAAAATTACAGCATAACATGTTGAATGTATAGATTACAGGAAAACCTATGAGAAAATCTAAAGTCCTTCCGTGCAGAACCCTGTTTGTGTGACCCTGAGTCGCACTTGACCGGTTTTTATAACACGAAAGGCATGTAACTATGTGTCTCAATATACTTTTTATTAATAAACAGTCATAAAAACAATAACAAGACCAATATTTGAGGCCAAACACGGTGGATCTGTCAAGTTGAGACGCGCTAAACTAGTGTATAATCATCAGAAAAACATGCTATTGTTCGAGTGCAAGGTCGCCGCGCCACCGACACTGCGCATGCGTTTGATATAAACATGATTTTAAATGCAGGAATATCTGTTACGTAGATAAAGTATACTGCTCTCGCTACGGTACAGAGGACGAAACGATCATACCGTCAGACGAAAGCGACCGTCACGCGACATGCAATACACAGACGAAAAATTTAAGACGATGTAATAAAAGTTTCACTTTAATAAATCATCGCGCCGAATTGAAATTGATTCACGCGGTGGGCACGGGGATGCTACTTTCCGTAATCAGAAGTTAAAGTGCGACGTGCATTACTTATCTATAATTAAAGTGCATGGTACTGCACCGGTCAAGTTCAAGAATAAATGTACAAAAACACTGCCTGAAGTTGATAATTGTGCACGATGGACACTTAAAAACGTAAAGTTTCTTTGTTGATAAATTTTGTGTGTAAATTTGTGTAATGTATTAAAGTTGCGATACGTTATATTTTGAATTGTTATATGTACATAGATATAGATAGTTAAGTTGTAGTTTTAAGTTATCTTGTTTTATAAGCCTTTTGTATGTTTTCTAAATAAATGTGTTTTGTAACTGTGTTTTGCTTGGGGAGGCTTAGAGGGAGGTCTAGGTAATTAGTTTGGTAAAGGTGGCGAGATGGAAGCCTGGTAGAACCCCTGAGGAGAGGTAAAAGGTTTTTGGTAAGCAGCGAGCTGCCTCCGCGACCGTTATTTCAAAACGGCGCGGCGCGGAAATTGGTCGTAGGCGGCTCTCTGTACGGTATTGCTCCAAAGGGGTGGGTAAGTGCACCATCTTCCGTCTCGCTTCCTCCTATGGCGCCATCCCGCTCTGGAAATTTAATATAAATATAGCGTAGGCGTCATAGAGCGTATTCATTCAAATTCAACATTTTCGACAAGCCACCGAGTAACAACGAGACCTCCCTCGAGCTCCCATAAGCAAATCAACCACTGAAATTGTTCAAGACTGAAGATATCACGGCTGTTTTCCTTGTCTCTACAACCTCCGCGTCGCCCTGCATTTCCTGTACCATCATCGAAGGGGATCACCAACATTTTATGGTCCTTCGTGAAGCCGGATCCCTGGACTGAAGAGAAAAAACCTGAAGAACTACGTCGTCGAGCCACGCCGCCATGACGAGATCCACGCGTTCCAAGACCGCGTCCAAGCAGGCTGCCCAAGAGACGACGGATTCTGAAAATACCACAACTGAAGGTACGGGAAACACGACTTCGGGAGAAACAGCGACCTGGAGCCACGGCACTACGCAAACTGGGGAAACCGTAACGGAAACTACGAACACCGAGGCTGACGTCACGGTTGTGGAGACCCGACCTAAATCAGTTAGGTCAGACCGCTCCAAGGCTTCTCGCAAGAGGTTCCTCGCGAAACTGGAAGCCAAGGAGAGGCTGGCTGAGCTGGCGGTCAAAGCAATCGCGGCGGAACGGGCCTTAGAGGAGGCACATTTGCGGAGAATTATGGAGGACTCTGACCAGGAGCTGGACCCTGCAGATGAATCGGCTGACGAAGAAGTCAGGCAGGGCTCAGAGCGAGTGGCTGAATGGATGGAAAAGCACACAGGAGCGAAAGGACACGCTCACACCCAACCGGGGCCTGCGGTGACCGAACGACTGCGGCCTGCGGCCTCACGAGAACCCGTGGGGCAGGGTGGGGAGGAGTCCGCGAAACCGGAGAGCACCCCTCAGAAAACCGAGCCGGCTGCGCCGCAAACCGACATTGCGGCCCTCGCAGCGGCCCTACAGAGCGTCATTCGCACATCGGCGAGAGGGGCGCCCAGATATCTCCAGGAGCTGCCTGGTTTCGACGGGAGAAGTGATAGCTGGCTTGCATTTAAGACAGCATTCGTCGAGACAGAAACAAATTTCACAAGAACAGAAAACGTCGCAAGAATTCGAAAGAGCCTCACCGGAGCAGCAAAGGAAGCTGCCAGCTGCTTACTAATCAGCAGCACGGAACCCAGAAAAATCATCGAGGCTCTGGAGCGGCGGTTCGGACGAGCAGAAGCGCTAGTCCTGCGCGAGATTGAGAAAACCCGCGCGCTATCCCGCATAGGAGACAGCCCACGAGAAGTGTGTGTTTTTGCGAACAAAGTAGCAAATGTTGTGGCCACCATCGAGGCGCTGCGGAGAGACGCGTACCTATGCAATCCCGAGCTGGTACGCACAATTCTTGAGAAGATTTCACCGATACTCCGAAACAAGTGGTATGACTTCGCAGCGCGAGAAGACAACACGCCAGACCTCAAAAAACTGGCATCTTTTCTCAACGAAGAGGCGGACAAATGCGGCCCCTACGCTCCGGCTGAAACAACACCAGCCGAGACGCCACGAGAGAGAGCGAGAAAGAAGATCGTAGAGAAAAACTTTGCTGCAACGGCAACTACGCCTACAACCACGACATGCCCACAGTGCAGCGGCAGTCACAAACTGTTGGAGTGCCGACAGTTCGTCGAGGCTGATGTCAACGGACGCTGGGACCTGGTACGCCGGCACCGCCAATGCTTCCGGTGTGTGAGGAGCAACCACAGACGCTTCAGTTGCCGAGCGAAGCCGTGTGGAACAAACGGCTGTCGCGCTCCCCATCACTCGCTGCTGCATTCAGAGCGGCCAAGAGAAGAACCCAAGAAGGCGGAAGAAGTCGCGTCGGCCCTCGAGTTCGCCCACTCCACTCGGGCGGGCTCACGCCGGGCCTACTTGAAAATCGCGCCGATCGTTCTCACCGGTCCGCGAAACACTGTCGAGACGTACGCGCTGCTGGACGAGGGCAGTACTATCACCATCATTGACGAAGACATCGTCGAGTCCCTCGGCCTGGAAGGGCCCACTAACAACCTGTGGGTCATAGGAGTCAACGGCACGCGGCGCAAGCACGAAAACAGCAAAACAGTCGACGTGCGAGTGAGAGGGAAATACTCACTCGATTCTTACGAACTGCAAGGGGCACGCACGGTCGAGCGACTCGATTTCACTACTCAGTCGCTCGGCGAAGAAGACCTGGAGGACTGCCCACACCTGGAGGACCTCAGACATGAACTGATGTACCAAAATGCCAAGCCGAAAGTTCTCATCGGGCAAGATAACTGGGAACTCATCGTGTCGCGCGATGTGCGAGCAGGACGGAGAGACCGACCCGTAGCCTCACTCACACAACTCGGGTGGGTGCTACACGGGTGCCGCTCGTCGCACACAGAGCCCGTTTCGTTTTGCGGGTATCTGTCTACCAAGGAGGAATCCAGCGACGAAATGGAAAATGCTATGCGGAGATACTTCGCCCTGGAGTCGCTGGGCGTTGAGCCAAGGAAGACGCGCGATGACCCGGAGCAGCGAGCGCTACGCTTGCTAGAGGAGACAACCACACGCCTCCCAGATGGTCGCTTCCAAACTGGCCTTCTATGGAAAGAAGACAACACAAGAATGCCCGACAACTATGGCAATGCAAAGAAGAGGCTGCTCAACATCGAGAAGCGCCTAGATCGAGATCCTGATCTGAAAACAAAGTATGAAGAAAGGATGCAGAACCTCTTTACCAAGGGGTACGCCGAGCCCGCCACGACGCAGCCTACACCTGGAAAGGTGTGGTACCTACCTCACTTTGCTGTGGTCAACCCAGACAAGCCGAAGATACGTCTTGTGCACGACGCAGCTGCCAGAACTGAGGGGAGAAGCCTGAACGACGCGCTGCTGCCCGGGCCCGACCTACTACAATCTCTGCCCGGCGTAGTTATGCGCTTCCGGCAGAGCCCGTACGCTGTGACTGCGGACATTCGCGAGATGTTTATGCAAATACGCATAAAACCAGAAGACAGAGACGCCCTGCGCTTCCTGTGGAGAGGGAGCGAGAGAGGAGATGTGCCGCCGTCAGAATACCGAATGACGAGCGTGGTGTTCGGTGCGACCTCATCGCCGTGCACAGCTCTCTTCGTCAAAAACAAAAACGCAGCTGACTATGCAGAACAGTTCCCGGAGGCGGCGCAGGCTATAGTGAAAAGTCACTATATGGATGACTACATCGCCAGCTACGGGACAGACGGAGAGGCCCTCGAGACAGCCACGGCGGTCGAACACATCCATCGGCAGGCCGGCTTTGAGTTGCGCGGGTGGGCATCCAACTCGCCCTCCGTGCTCCGTCACTACGCTACGAACGAGGCGGAGGCTACCATCCCTATCGGCGGGAGCGAGACAGAGCGAACACTGGGCCTGCTCTGGGAAGTAGGGCCGGACAACCTAGGCTTCAGACTCAACCGCAAGAGGGCGCCACTGGAAGTCATCGACGGGCTGCGCGCGCCGACGAAACGAGAGGCCCTCAGCGTGATCATGTCCCTATACGATCCGCTGGGGCTAATAGCACCTGTAACTACGCCGGCCAAGCGCATCATGCAAGACACCTGGCGCTACCACACTAACTGGGACGCCGATCTGCCAGACGAGCTACACAAAAAATGGTACGAGTGGCTACGCACGCTACGCGCTACGGAGCGGCTACGCATCCCACGCTGTTACGACACGGGCGCCGTGACCAAGCGGGCGCTCCACACCTTTGTCGACGCGAGCGAGGAAGCCTACGCCGCCGCTGTGTACTGGCGGAACGAGAGGTCCGATGGAAGCGTGAGCGTCGTGCTGGCTGCCGCTAAGAGCCGGGTGACACCACTCAAACCCGTGTCGATCCCGAGGCTCGAGCTGCAGGCGGCGCTGCTGGGAGCGCGACTAGCCCACACTGTCGCGCGCGAACACGACTGGGAAGCAGAGGCGCGACACTACTGGTCCGATTCTCGCACGGCTCTCGCATGGATACGAGCCGAGCCGCGAGCATTCAAGTGCTTTGTGGCACACCGGCTGGCAGAAATCGAAGAAACGACGAAGAAAAACGAGTGGAGATGGGTCCCAACAGCCCATAACGTCGCTGATGATGCTACGCGAGCCACCCCGGCGGACTTCGGCGCCGCACACAGATGGTTTCACGGCCCCGAGTTTCTATATCAACCTGAGGAATGCTGGCCGCAAGAAAACCGACGCGCCGCGGCCTCAGTCACCGGGGAAGAACGAGAAGCTTGCTACGCGACTACGACGACTACGACGCTACGAAGCCACGCCCACCTGCCCGACGTAGCGAGATTTTCACGCTGGACACGCCTCATCCGAGCAACAGCGCGTGTTCTACAGTTCGTCGAGCAATGCCGAGGCCGCACACAACACATTGCAGCCGCGAAGAGGAAGCGAACTGCCAAAAATGAAAACAGAGATCCTACGTGGGGAGAGGCTAAAAAGAAAAAGAAACTGAAAAAAAGCCTTTCAGTCGACACGCCGGACCGCTTCATGGGAATCGAAGCGCACCTACTCATACGCGCAGAAAAGCTATGGGTGCGAGCAGCGCAGGAAGACTCGTATGCGAGAGAGAGACGGAGAATCGAGAGAGGAGCCCTACCTACCGGCGACGATAAGCTAGCCGCCCTAAGTATTACGGTGGGCACCGACGGAATCCTGCGACTCAAAGGACGAGTGGAGAAGGCCGTCGACATATCAGAAGAAGCTGCAAGCCCCGCAGTGCTGGACGGCAGGCACCCCTTCACCCGCCTGTACCTGCAACACCTGCACGAGCGGCTGAGCCACGGCGGAGTGGAGCTGGTGGTGAACGAGGCGCGCCAGCGACTATGGGTCACGCGCATCCGGCCTACAGTCAAAGAAGTCCTGCGAAGCTGCCCTGCCTGTCGCCTGAGGAAGGCGAAACCCGCCAGCCCGTCGACTGGCAACCTGCCGGCGGGCCGCCTGGCGCATCACGCGCGCCCCTTCACGTTTACCGGCCTAGACTACTTCGGTCCGGTGACTGTGACTGTGGGGCGCCGCACCGAGAAGCGATACGTGGCCCTATTCACGTGTCTGACGTCGCGCGCCGTGCACCTGGAGATTGCCGCGTCGCTGAGCGCCGACTCAGCCATATCAGCGCTCCGGCGTTTCATCGCGCGGCGGGGACCGCCCAAAGAAGTCTGGAGTGACAACGCGACCAACTTCAAGGCGGCGGATCGAGAGCTAGCTGCAGCAGTCGAGACCATGGGAGCGGAAGCCAGCGCGCAGCACATCGTGTGGCGGTTCATGCCACCCTCAGCCCCCTTCATGGCAGGCGCCTGGGAGCGCATGGTGCGCACAGTCAAGGAGGCGCTGCGAGCCACGCTGCAGGAGCAGCGGCCGAGCGAGGAAACACTCCATACCCTGCTGGTGGAGTGCGAGAATGTGGTGAACTCGAGACCGCTGACCCACGTGAGCGTCGACTCAGCGGAGCCCGAGGCGCTGACCCCGAATCACATCCTAGTCGGGCCCAACTGTCATGTGCCACCCCCGGGCACGTTCACTCCCGAAGACATCAACGCGCGCACGCACTGGAGGCGCGCACAGCTGCTAGCCGACAACTTCTGGCGGCGGTGGGTGAGAGAGTACCTCCCCACACTCCAACACCGGCGGGAGCCCAGGGCCTCCGGAGAGGCCCCCAAAATCGGTGACCTGGTGGTCATCGCCGACAGCAACCTGCCACGCAACTGCTGGCCCAGAGGACGCATCACCCGGACGTTCCCGGGCGAGGACGGCGAAGTGCGCGTGGTGGAGGTGACCACGAGCCGAGGACGCGTGCTGAGGCGGCCCACCAAGAAGATCATCGTGCTACCAGTGCTGGATCACAAAGGTGACGGCGGGAGAATGTGCACGATGGACACTTAAAAACGTAAAGTTTCTTTGTTGATAAATTTTGTGTGTAAATTTGTGTAATGTATTAAAGTTGCGATACGTTATATTTTGAATTGTTATATGTACATAGATATAGATAGTTAAGTTGTAGTTTTAAGTTATCTTGTTTTATAAGCCTTTTGTATGTTTTCTAAATAAATGTGTTTTGTAACTGTGTTTTGCTTGGGGAGGCTTAGAGGGAGGTCTAGGTAATTAGTTTGGTAAAGGTGGCGAGATGGAAGCCTGGTAGAACCCCTGAGGAGAGGTAAAAGGTTTTTGGTAAGCAGCGAGCTGCCTCCGCGACCGTTATTTCAAAACGGCGCGGCGCGGAAATTGGTCGTAGGCGGCTCTCTGTACGGTATTGCTCCAAAGGGGTGGGTAAGTGCACCATCTTCCGTCTCGCTTCCTCCTATGGCGCCATCCCGCTCTGGAAATTTAATATAAATATAGCGTAGGCGTCATAGAGCGTATTCATTCAAATTCAACATTTTCGACAAGCCACCGAGTAACAACGAGACCTCCCTCGAGCTCCCATAAGCAAATCAACCACTGAAATTGTTCAAGACTGAAGATATCACGGCTGTTTTCCTTGTCTCTACAACCTCCGCGTCGCCCTGCATTTCCTGTACCATCATCGAAGGGGATCACCAACAATAATGTCATTATCTTATTTTGAACTAGCTGTTTCCCGCGGCTTCACCCGCGTGGACAACGTTTCTATGACTTTTCGAGGGTGCGCAGTGCCAAAAAGTAGCCTATGTGTTAATCCAGGTCCTAATCTGTCTACCTACCAAATTTCAGCCAGATCCGTTCAGTAGTTTTTGCGTTAAGAAGTAACAAACATACACACTCACAAACTTTCGTCTTTATAATATTAGTGTGATGTGAAGTGTGATATATAAACGAATATAACGCGAAGTTTTAAGGTTTACAAATAATAATTGGGCTGAACCTATGAAAAGATGGAAAATATATATGATTAACAAAATTCTTTCTTTTTTAAAAATATCATTATACTATAAAAAAAAAGAAAACGCTAATTATTATTTTTGTTATTTTCTAGTAAAGTACTACACCGATTTTGTTAAAATTTGTATGGGGCTAACTCGGAAGCATAAAATAAAGGAATAAAAAAAGAATTATGAAAATCAGTTCACAATCTGAAAAGATATCGCGTAACACACACATACAAGAAACAGTCGAATTGTAAACCTGTGACGATGACGTCACAACCAGCGCTCGCATCGCATAGAACATTCTAGAACGCTCACGCGGAGATCGAGGCGGGACGCGCGGGGCAGGCCACTACCCCCACACCTCAACCCGCGGCGCGCTGAAATCATATATAAGGCGCTCCGCGGCCCGCACTCGGCAGACGGCGGCTGGTGGCGGTGCGACACTCACGCGCAGCTACCAGTGGCCCTTCTGAGCTTTGATGCTCAACCCCCACCGGGCGGTGCGACACGCGCGCGCAGCTAGGTGTAGGTCCCTCACCGGGCGGTGCGACACGCGCGCGCAGCTAGGTGTGTAGGTCCCCCCTCCTGAGCCATACCGTGCTCATCCATGCCGGGCGGTGCGACACGCGCGCGCAGCTAGGCACCTGCCTCCTCCCCAGCTTCAAACCCTCACTGGGCGGTGCGACACACGCGCGCAGCTAGGTGTGTGGAATCAGTCCTATGGCCCATACCAGGTCCTCAGTGCTGGGCGGTGCGACACATGCGCGCAGCTAGGTACTTGTCTCCTCCCTAGCTTCATCCCCTCACTGGGCGGTGCGACACACGCGCGCAGCTAGGTGTGCGGGATCATATGAGTCAGGCCTTACAGGCATTTACAGTCCCCGGAACCGTATCCCATTAGCTTCCGCTGGGCGGTGCGACACATGCGTGCAGCTAGGTGGTGCTAAAAGGTTCCTTAGGGACCTCCAGGTCCAAACATCCTCTTCTACAAGCACGTAGGTAGATTCCGTAATAACCGTAACCGTAGTTATCCGTCTCCCTTTAGAAAGGCAAGAAATAATTGAAAGAGAGAGAACCCCCTTTCCCAGTAATGATCGAAACATGTAGAATATTTGTATCTGTACCATTAGTATGTAACCACGACGTAAGATTGATTAAATAAATCGCTGTCACTGATTGCCGATGTGTTTCCCTCATCGATCCTTAATAATTAGATCCCTCAGCATTCACAATTGCAAGGGAATGATAACAGAGCTGTTAGGCATAAGCTAGCCGAAAGTCAGCTTTGTTACATTGGCGCCCAACGTTAAAACTCACGGTGAAAGGATTGACAGACCGACAACACAAAAGTTAGGCATTAGATCAATTCATGTCAACTTCGTGGATATATGAACTACGGAAGGATGGCTTGATAGAAGCCCTCAGATATAGGGACTTAGACCCCGAGGGCAAAACCGTAGAAGAACTCAGAAAAATACTCGTGCAACACGTAAAAGTGCACGAAACCGGCAAAGACTCCAAAATGAGCACAGATTATACTGTTGACGAAACAAAAGATACCAAAATGAAAAGTGATCAAGGAACGTGTATCATGAAAGAGATAAAGGAATGGAAAATAACCTTTAACGGAAATGAAGAAGCCATAGAATTCATAGAACGAATAGAAGAATTAAAAGAAGTAAGCAACATAAGCGAAGAAAAAGTAATGAATTACTTACCAAAGTTACTCACAGGCAAAGCATTGCTGTGGTATAGAAACAATAGCTCATCATGGACATCATGGAATGAATTTCTACAAGATTTTAAGCTATATTATTTCCCAAAAAACTACGAAAGGACACTACAAGATACGATATTTAACAGAAAACAAAAATATAAAGAAAAATTCATTGACTATATAACAGAGTTACAGACTCTAATGAGAAGATTCGGAAAAATGAATGAAGACGAAAAATTAGATAGAATATATATAAACATGAATGTTAACTACAAACCTTTTATCCGTAGACAAGATTTTAGAAACTGTAAAGAATTAATAGAACTAACAAATAATCACGAAGAAATACTAGAGGAAAAAGAAAAGATATATTACTTCAGGAAGAAGATAGACAATCAAAGACAAAATGATGTTTATCCCAGAGAAAAAACAATTATTTTCAATAACAAAAAAAATGATTATAGGAGAACAGACACAGAAAATATAAAAAATATTAACAGATACTACGATCCTAACACATGCTGCTGGAACTGTGGAAAAAAAGGACATAACTCAAAGAACTGCAGAGGAAAACAAATCATATTTTGCAGTTATTGTGGAAAAATAGGAAAACTTAGCAGAAATTGCTGTAGAAGACAGAATGACTCACAAAAGACCAGAGCCTTATTATCAGGTACAAAAGAAAACATAAGAAACTGGGATAATAGACCATTCACAAATGTCAAGATCCAAGGACAAACTTTTAGAGGACTGGTTGACACAGGATCCACATTAACATACGTAAACAAAGAAATGTATGAAAATTGCCTGAAAAACGGATCAATCCCACTAAAGGCAGAAAAAGATATAAGCTTGGCAGATGGAACCAATGTAAAAATCAACAAAGGCATTCTAGTCGATGTAGAGATAAATGGAAAGAAATTAAAGCACAAAATATACCTATTACCATTATCGGTTGATATTATTTTGGGAATGGATATCATCAACAGATCAGGAATTAAACTAGGTTGGCAAGAAAAAACAAAAGAAAATGAAGAAAGTGATAAAAGTATATGTGTCAAAACGCCATCCACAGGATTAACTGTAAGTGAACAAAAACAATTGAATGATTTGTTAAAAATAGAATTAGAAAAATGTGATAACAGTCCAAAAGGAAACACATGGATAAAACACAAGATAAAATTAAAACACCAAGAACCAATAAAACAAAAATATTTCCCGAGAAACCCAAAAATACAAGAAAAAATTGATGAAGAAATAGAGAAAATGCTACAAAATGGAATAATAGAAAAATCAAATAGCCCTTACAGCTCACCAGTAGTGATGGTCAAAAAAGAAAACGGTGAATATAGATTTTGCATAGATTTTCGAAAAATAAATGAAATTTCAGAAAAAGACGCGTATCCACTACCACAAATTGACGACACATTAGAAAAATTAAGGAATGGCAAATATTTTTCAAAAATTGATCTAAAAAACGGATACTGGAACGTTAGTTTAGAAGAAAGCAGTAAAAAAGCAACAGCATTTACAGTGCCTGGAAGAGGGCTGTACCATTTTAAAGTAATGCCATTTGGCCTACATTCAGCAGGCGCTACCTTTCAACGATTACTAGACATGGTCATTGGACCAGAACTAGAACCCAACGCATATGCTTACCTAGATGACATTATCATATGCAGCAACTCGTTCAAAGAACACCTAAAACACTTAAGGGAAATATTTAAAAGAATAAGAGAAGCCAGATTAGAAATAAATTTAAAAAAGTCTGAATTTTGTAAAGAACAAATAGAATATTTAGGCCACATTGTCACAAAAGAAGGAATCAAAATGAATGAAGGAAAAATAAAATCAATAAGAGATCAAAACCCACCAAAAAACATAAAGGAAGTGCGAAGATTTATAGGAATGACCTCTTGGTATAGAAAATTTATAAAGAACTACGCAGAAATAACAGCTCCAATAGTGAAATTATTAAGAAAGGATATAAAATTTAAATGGGGAGAAAAAGAACAAAAAGCTTTTGAAGAAATCAAAAACAAATTAATAGAAGAACCGATACTAACCAGACCAGATTTTACAAAGCCATTCATCCTACAGACAGACGCAAGTGATATAGGACTGGGCAGTGTATTAACACAAGAAATAGATGGTCAAGAAAAAGTCATACTTTATGCCAGTAGATCTTTATCCCCCGCGGAAACGAGATACAGCACCTCTGAAAAAGAATGCCTAGCAGTAATCTGGGGCATAAGAAAAATGCGAGGATTCTTGGAAGGTTACCATTTCACAGTAGTAACAGACCATCAAGCCCTACAATGGCTAAATAAAATGAAAAGTCCATCAGGAAGGTTAGCAAGATGGGCTTTAGAATTACAACAATACAATTTTGATGTAAAGTATAAAAACGGGAAAATTAAACAAAGTAGCAGATGAATTATCAAGAAACCCAGTAAACCTAATAAAAGAAAATAAAGAATGGTACAAAAAGAAAAAGAAAGAAGTTAAAGAAAATCCGTCCAAAATCACAGAATATTGCCTAAAAGACGATAAATTATATAAAAAAATCACGAACGCAGCGTATGGAGTAAAATTGGATCCAAATACAGAATGGAAGCTATGCGTAGATAAAGATGAAAGAAAGAACATTCTAGAACAGAACCACAACGTCCCAAATGCAGGCCACCTAGGAACAGCAAAAACATTAAAAAGGATTGCTCAAAGATACTACTGGCCTGGTATGTATAGAGATGTGTCCCGATACACAAGTAAGTGTATAGAATGTCAAAAACACAAACCATCTCAAGAAAAGAGAACAGGTTTAATGCACATCAAAACTTCAGAGGAACCATGGCAGGAAATATCAGTCGATTTAATCGGTCCCCTACCAAGATCCTCAAAAGGTTTCTGCTGGATAGTAGTCTTTCACGACACATTTTCAAAATGGACTGAAATTAAACCTTTGCGTACGGCAACATCAGTAAACGTAATGAAAGCACTAAAAGAATGCGTAGTGATGCGCTACGGCTGCCCAAAAACATTGCTATCAGACAACGGCAAACAATTCATATGTAAACAGTTCAAAGAAGAATTAAAGAAAATGGGAATAGAACAAAAGTTAACCGCACCGTACTCACCACAAGCAAACCCTACAGAAAGGGTAAATCGAACGCTAGAAACAATGATATCAACATACATCACGGATAATCATAAAAAATGGGACGAGTACATAACAGAATTCAATTTTGCATTAAACACATCAGTACAAGAATCAACAAAATACACCCCCGCATTCTTAATGTTTGGAAGAGAACTAAGAATACCAGGTGACCAAAATACCTTCCCAACACCAGCAATACTAAAGAAAAGTAAATTAAACGAAATTTATGAATTGGTCCGAGAAAATCAAAATATCGCCTCCCGCCGTCAAAAGAAATATTACGATGAATCGAAACGAGAATGGAAACCAAAGATAGGACAAATGGTCCTAAAAAGAGATTTCCCATTATCGTCCGCTAGTAAAAACTTCTGTGCAAAACTAGCACCAAAATACTCCGGTCCCTACGAAATAACGGGACGAAAATCCCATGTAATATACTTACTACAATTACGGGAAAACCCGCGAAAAATGGTAACTGCACACATAAAAGATATTAAAAAATTATCATAAGCAGAACATTTTTGTAAAATCCCGGAACCCTATATCAGGTTCATCCCATTAAGTACTACAGTTTTCATCGATCTAAAATAAAATGATCGATTATTTTCAAAACTCCCATTTGTATCCAATTTGATTCTAAAAACTTCTCGATCAATGATCGAATATAATCAATCCAAATTTACCCTCGTCACTATTGCCGCCCCAAGAGTGGCCACTATCTTGCGACCACAATGGCCGCCTACCCAACCTTCACTTCTACGGCCACCAGAGCGGGCAATCCAGCAGCCGTCACCAATACGGCTACTGTCATTCATTACCACCGCCGCCTCCGCCGCTGCGAGCCACACAAGCAAGTATGGCCCACGCAGACCTACCCATTGCCTGCTAACGCGGCCGCATACGAAGACGAGAAGGATCGGCAGAAGAAAAACACTGGGAGGAACATACGAGTATCGTAACGTCTCCCAAAACATAGGCGCCTAGATAGTCAAAGATAGGATAGGATAAGATACTTACCTTGGTGTAGGCAATCTTAATAGGTAGTATAAATAATTAAGTTTGTAGGTATCTATAAGTTAAGTACTTTAAGTAGTAGGTTCATAAGCTAAAACTTATACAGGTATGTGTATGTGTGTGTGTGTGTTGACTGGCCAGTCACAGAACTCACAGAATGTTAGATAAGTACCTATAGTAGATAAGAAATTACACATTCTTCTGTAACAAAAAAAAGTATAATATGTGTTGTTGAAATTTGAAATGTCGTGGAAATTTATACAAAAATAAGAAGTAACTATGTAAAACAATGTTGTAAAGAAAGAAATAAGTACACAATAAACAAGTAAAATGTAATTGAAATAAATTTTAAAAGAAATGTATGTAATTTGTAATCCGCCATAGTTTACCGGAAAATAATACATAAATTAGAATAAGAATATGAATGTAAAATCGTTGTAGGTTTATGGTGATTTTTGCTTCGCAAAAATCTCCCGGGAAAGAGGGGAATGTGACGATGACGTCACAACCAGCGCTCGCATCGCATAGAACATTCTAGAACGCTCACGCGGAGATCGAGGCGGGACGCGCGGGGCAGGCCACTACCCCCACACCTCAACCCGCGGCGCGCTGAAATCATATATAAGGCGCTCCGCGGCCCGCACTCGGCAGACGGCGGCTGGTGGCGGTGCGACACTCACGCGCAGCTACCAGTGGCCCTTCTGAGCTTTGATGCTCAACCCCCACCGGGCGGTGCGACACGCGCGCGCAGCTAGGTGTAGGTCCCTCACCGGGCGGTGCGACACGCGCGCGCAGCTAGGTGTGTAGGTCCCCCCTCCTGAGCCATACCGTGCTCATCCATGCCGGGCGGTGCGACACGCGCGCGCAGCTAGGCACCTGCCTCCTCCCCAGCTTCAAACCCTCACTGGGCGGTGCGACACACGCGCGCAGCTAGGTGTGTGGAATCAGTCCTATGGCCCATACCAGGTCCTCAGTGCTGGGCGGTGCGACACATGCGCGCAGCTAGGTACTTGTCTCCTCCCTAGCTTCATCCCCTCACTGGGCGGTGCGACACACGCGCGCAGCTAGGTGTGCGGGATCATATGAGTCAGGCCTTACAGGCATTTACAGTCCCCGGAACCGTATCCCATTAGCTTCCGCTGGGCGGTGCGACACATGCGTGCAGCTAGGTGGTGCTAAAAGGTTCCTTAGGGACCTCCAGGTCCAAACATCCTCTTCTACAAGCACGTAGGTAGATTCCGTAATAACCGTAACCGTAGTTATCCGTCTCCCTTTAGAAAGGCAAGAAATAATTGAAAGAGAGAGAACCCCCTTTCCCAGTAATGATCGAAACATGTAGAATATTTGTATCTGTACCATTAGTATGTAACCACGACGTAAGATTGATTAAATAAATCGCTGTCACTGATTGCCGATGTGTTTCCCTCATCGATCCTTAATAATTAGATCCCTCAGCATTCACAATTGCAAGGGAATGATAACAGAGCTGTTAGGCATAAGCTAGCCGAAAGTCAGCTTTGTTACAAACCTCCTCCTTTTTGGAAGTCGGGTAAAAATGAAATGGTGGTAAAAGTATGTCAAATGTTTATATATGTTGGAAGCAGTGTGGCTTTAAACATATTAAGTCGGGTTTTTTAATTTAAAAAAATCGTCAATTTTTTTTAGACAAAAATGCATTTGGAGCGTTCCGTACCTCAAAAGGAAAAAAAGAAACAATTATAGGATCACTTACGTGTCCGTCTGTCCGTCACAGCCAATTTGCTCCGAAACTAGTGGACCGATTGAGTTGAAATTTAGAGTACACATATGTAAGTCGGTCAACCAAAGACGGCCTTGTAGCATAAATAAAAGTATTTTAAACATAAGGGCCACTTTTTGGGGGTAAATTAGAAGTTATTTACCTAAAGATAACAGAAAAATGTATAAGAAGTCTATGATACTTCAAGTAACATAGGAAGTTATTCAATCAACGTACGGAATCCTCTCTATCGCGAGTTAAACTCGCACTTGTCCGTTTTTTAATATTAAAGTTCTTGATTTATAGCAGCAGTTACTTCGTTTATTTATTATAACAGCTCACATACGTCCCCACCGAGGGGCTCGAGCCTACCCCCTGAATCAGGGCGATTAGGCCTTAGTAGACCACGCGGGCCCAGTGCGGGTTGGTCGGCTTCACACACAACCTTCGAATTTCTTCGCAGGCGTGTGCAGGTTTCCTCACGATGTTTTCCTTCACCGTTAAAGCAATCGGTAAGTATGTACGTAAGTTTTTGAAAAACTCATTGGTACATTGGCCGTCCAGATTTGAACCCGGTACCTCTGGTTAGATGGACCGAGTCGTTACCGGTTGAGCCACGACGCTTTAGTTACTTCGTTACTGATGCTAATTTCATATTTAGAAATACTCCGCATAAGATTTCCTCACTTTCAGGAAAACTTAAGAAAGTTTAATCGTCAAAAATTGCCCCACCTGACCACCTTTGACGCCTTTGTTCCGTTCAATGGAACCTAGCTAAGCTCCGAGGATTGGAATATGAAAGACATCACACTGGTCAGTAATAAAGGACCTTGTAGTTGTAGTGTCGTCATATGGTCATTATATTTTTTTAAATAAAAATTTGAGTACGATTCCCTGCACCTTGACTGATGGCACACCCTGGACACTTCATACAACGGGCCAGAAATGACATTTCAATGGCGGCGAAATCCTACACGTTCGACAACCGAACTGTAACCAATCTGTATCAATCTGGGTGACGAGGGGGTGAGGTCGCAACCTGATAGCGGCAGCGAGTGTCCATACTGTATGTTAGTACTAATAATATATACTTTGCTGATGGTAAGTGCCGATGCAGACGAGGATGTAACAAGCAATTTGAAATAGTGCCAAGAACAAGAATTTTTTTTTTATTAAAAAATGTCATTAAACTTTAAAAAAACCGGCCATTTGCGAGTCGGACTCGCGCACGAAGGGTTCCGTACCATTATCTATAAATATCAAGTTTGTTGGAGGCCTCCTTAAATATTTGTTTTATTTTAATTTAATTATTTATTTTTAAAGTGAATATATAACTAAATAAAGAACGTAAAAGAATATAGAATAATAAAGAATATAGAACTAAAAAAGAGCTTCGGTGGCGTAACGGCTAGGGCCGCCGCCGCCTCCTGTCCAGGAGGTCGTGGTTCGAATCCTGCCACGTACCAATGTGATTTCGAATTTCGATTTGATATGTACCTACGTTTATCCGAAGCTCTTGCGGTGAAGGAAAACAACGTGAGGAAACCTGCACTCGCCTGCGAAGAAAATCGCAGGTTGTGTGTGCAGTCGACCAACCCGCACTGGGCCCGCGTGGTCGACTAAGGCCCGATCGCCCTAATTCAGGGTAGGCTCGAGCCCCTCGGTGGGAACGAATATGAGCTGATATGATGATAAAACTAAATATTCTGTGAATATTTTAAGCGTCTACCTGTTGCTGTTATCAATATCGAGCAAAAACAAGCAAAAAAAAACACGTTTGTTGAATGGGAGCCCCTTAAATATTAATTT
This sequence comes from Coleophora flavipennella, assembly GCA_947284805.1. Lineage (NCBI taxonomy): Eukaryota > Metazoa > Arthropoda > Insecta > Lepidoptera > Coleophoridae > Coleophora > Coleophora flavipennella. The sequence goes on from OX369307.1 coordinate 4,734,324, forward strand.
TATTCTGTTTTTTAATACTTTTTTGTTATAGCGGCAACAGAAATACATCATCTGTGAAAATCACGGTTCATGGTATACAGCCTGGTGACAGACGAACAGACAGACAGACGGACAGCGATGTCTCAGTAATAGGGTCCCGTTTTTACCCTTTGGGTACGGAACCCTAAAAATGAATCGGCAATTTAATAGGTAATTAGGCCACACTGAAAGTTTTGCACTCCTGGCCACTTGTAAATATTTGAATTTCGAATTATTATTATTTTTTAAATATAGATTATAGTTTATGGAATCAAATAGTTGTTGGCGGGAAACTGGTCTTCATTTGTTTTTCTGGGGTTTTGAAGTGAACAACTTGCACTGAAAATGGATTTTACGCGAAAGGATTTTAGGGCAATGATTTTTTACGATTTCAAAAGTTCTTTTTCTCCGCAAGAATGTAGTGCTCGTCTTCAAAATGCTTTTGGGCTTGAAGCACCTCATTTAAACACTGTAAGACGGTGGTATGCTGAATTTAATAGCGGGCGGGTTTCTCTCAATGACGATTTTCGTGAAGGTCGGCCGTCTACCGCGGTGACTGAAGAAAACGTAGCTGCTGTCAGGCGACTAATAGAGAAAAACCGACGAATTACCTATGACGAAATTCGTTGGCAATTAAGAATAGGTATGAGCCAAATACAAAATATTTTACAAGAAAATTTAAAAGTCAGAAACAAGCCCGTGTTACTTGGAGCTTAGAAATGCTGCGAAAGTTTGACCACGGGCGTTCAAATGCAGTATATAATATGGTAACAGGAGACGAAACATGGATATATTGTAGGGTTGCCAAGCGTCCTTTTTTCCCAGGACTTGTCCTGCTTTTGGGGTGTCCTGGATAGTTTTTTTGGTAGTGTCCTGGGTTTTAGGTGAATTGTCTTATTTGAGAATCGAGTATATCTATACCCAGTAGAGGTGCGATAGACATTGAAGAGCATCAAAAAAAGGCCAAACACAAGATTACAGTCTTAGGCAGGGACTTCTAAAGCCTTACACTCTTTCTATAAGAAATTGTCGATAAATGAGAAAATTGTACCTAGCTTATGAAGGGGCTGCAGTTTAATTTTTGCTATTAGAGATTATTTATTTATGAGAGTTTCATTGATCCTATATTCATTGCATAATTGCTATTAACTATTGTTCTTATATTGCGTCCTGTTTTTTAACAGAAATGTCCTGGTATTACGAATTTGGGGATGGCAACCCTAATATATTGTTACGATCCGGAAAAAAACAACAGTCAAGTGAATGGGTCTTTGAAGGTGAGCGAAGGCCAACAAAAGTACACCAAGCAAAAAGCGTTGGCAAACAGATGATCGCTTGTTTTTTTTTTCAAAGACAGGTTATATTTGTACTGTACCACTAGATAATAAGAGAACGGTTAATGCTGAGTGGTACACAACCACTTGTCTGCCCAGTGTCTTTGAAAAGGTCCGTGACAGACGACCAAGAAGCCGCATTCTTTTACATTATGCATGACAATGCGTCTGCTCACACTTTTAAAACGCATGAAGAGGTTTTCGAGAGGGCTACGCGTCATAAAGATCGACTATATCTTCCCTATTCAAGAGTAAATGTCCACAAGCATAATTCCTTCTGTATGGCAATATGTGTTTACAACAACCTCCCTATCCACATTAAAACTTGTTCAAATTTTTGTTTTGAATCTACATTGACCGAATGGCTACAAAACAAATGTTACTATTCAGTAAAATAATTTCTCAGCGACAAAAATTGATGATAGTTTGTAAAACCTAGGTTATATTATAATATGTATATTTGCATGCCATTGATGGTGGGACATAAGATACCTTAAATTTAAGAACACCATGACGTATTCAACTATGTTCTGGCAAATAAATGCTTTGACTTTGACACCGCAAAGAGGACAAAGACATATTTGCATTCTGAAAAAGTGGAGATTGTGATCCATCCTGCTTATTGCCCGGACCTTGCGCCCTGCGATTTCTGTCTTTTCCCTAAAATCAAACATTTGATGAGAGGTTTGATATTTAGGACCCCCGAAGAAGCGGTGACGAAATTCAACCAACACGTTGAAAACATGTCCTCAAGTGATTGGGCAGCATGCTTCGACAAATGGTATGAATAAATGCTTACAATGTAATGGCGAATACTTTGAGAAGCCCGCTTCCATCTTCGTCACTTACCACCAGGTGAGATGTTGTCAAGGGTTTACCAATTGTGAATAAAAAAAAAAGAAAAGAAGCAATAAATGATAATTATAGTTATAAATTGTTTTTTTTTTTAATTACGCAAAACTTTCAGTGTGGCCCTCGTAAAGACTTATTATATTTCCTAGACCACCAGTAGATGAAATATTTGTTATCATATCGCTAATTAATATTTTTACCATCGTTTCCGCAAACTGTTATTATTAATTAAATTTAGGCCGGCCCGTGCGCAGTGTTATCGTTCACTATCGGTCCCAAATAGGACATTGCGCAATAAAACTTGCCATGACTTTCAGTCGTGACCCAGATAACGGCAAATAAGTATTAAAAAATACCACACGTTAACGAAACATTATTTATTTCGGTTTCGTAGCTCAAAAGGAAAACAGAACTTTTATTTTGTCCGTCCGACCGACAGTCAGTCAAGACCTGTTTTCTCGGGAACTGGTAAAGGAATCAAGTTGAAATTAATATCAAATACTAAGATATATGATCCCTTTGAGGTGTGAAAAATTCAAGCTTATAACTCAACGCAATCAAAAGATAAATTAAATTAGATTAAATTTACTTGCCAGAATGCACGTATTTACAGGTGTTAAATATTTAGAATATATTAAACTAGCTGTCCCGGCGAACTTCGTACCGTCTTATACTACACTACACTACACTGCAATACATTACACTACACTGCACTGCACTACACTACACTAAACTACACTGCAATACACTACACTACACTGTACTACACTACACTAAATTACACTGCACTGCACACTACACTACACTACACTGCACTGCACTAGACTAAACTGCACTGCACTGCACTACACTACACTAAACTGCACTGCACTACACTACACTGCACTGCACTACACCACAACACAATTCACACTACAGTACACTACTTTTTGTTGATAATGCAGGAATCTTTTAGGTATTTTTTTTACACCTTGGGTTTCATTATTAAAGTTTTAGAAAGGATCCCTATTTGAAAATATAATATAGCCTATAGCAACCGCGGATAAGTAGTGTAGCTTCCCAACAGTGAAATAATTTTTCAAATCGGTCCAGTAGTTTTGGTACCTGTTCAATGCAAACAAACAAACAAATCTTTCCTCTTTATTATATTACTACGCTACGGCTGCATTGCTTGGGGCCACACTGGTCATTGCGCGGCGGCGGCGTTTATTTTCCAAAATACGTAATATCTTCTGAATGGAATGTCCGATTTAAGTAATTCAAAAGGTTATCTATAGGTATCCCAACCCTCGGAGCTAGCTAAGTTTCACTGAAGGGCATAGGCATTTTTTTAGTGATCAGATGGGGCAATTTATTGACGAGTTAGTTTTCTTGAATTTTCCTGAAAGTGACGAAATCGTAAGCGGAGTGTTCCCAAATATGACATTAGTAACGATGATGCCAAAGATGGAGCGGGCTTACCAAGATTCCCCAATGTAATGGGGTATTGGCTATCTTATCTTCAAGCCGGAACACATCAATGCTGTTGACATTGATGTTTTGGCGGCAAGACTTAGATAAGATGGTGGTAGCTAGTCAGGCGGGCTTAGAAAATTCCTTCCACAACCCAAACTGAGTCTTACAAAGTTAGACCACAGATTACTAAATAGTTTACTGTTAGACTCCTTCGGGAATCGAACCCGCGACTTCATGATGTAAAGCTAATGGACTAAACCATAACGCCACGGAGGCTTAAAACTCGCGACTTACGTTAATTTAATGCGATTTGTATTAAGAAGGCGATTGTGCGCAGTAAAGGCTTAAAAGTGTTCGTAAGGGATCTGTCTATTGGACAGAGCCAATTGACCCAAGCTGAAGACTGAGAACGGCAGGATCACATCGTCTAAGCCTGACTTTTTTCAATCCACTTTTTTCGATTAACCATTGGAAGGGGTTTAGAAGTTCTACGAACGATTATGCACGACCACAAGTCTGCCTGTCAACGATGAGGCTAAAGATCCAAGAGCTAGATTAATCCGACACTACGCTACGAGAAGTATCAAGTCAACTTGAAATGTATTCTATGCCACTCACGGGATTAAGACGAATCTAACGACACATCAAGCCGTTTAAGCTACAGAGGCGTGCCACAGAAATAAATAACCACTTTTTTGGCTAGTTGGGTAAAAATGTATCTTATGTCCAAGACAAATTTAACGACATCTCGCACTCCAAAATCCATCAAGTCGTTTAGGCTACAGGGCGTGCCAAAGAAATATACATACATACATACATACATACACTCGAAAAACATAAAACTCCTTCGGGCACAGTCGGGTAAAAAAACTTACTCATGCGCATACATGTAGTGCCTAATTAAAATGAGGCGTCATTTTTGTGAAACTGCATTTTAGATAATTTTAATACACCTTATAAAGTGCTAATTTATTTTGTTTACATTTAGGAAACTTGTTCAGAATCACGAGTACAAGGCTTGTATAACGTTTACAATTAAATTGCCTTGCTTAAAATCAATTTTGTTTTAGTTACATTTGTGTTTGGTTTGTGGGCAACATCGATTCCATTTAGGGTTGCCAGGTGTCCTTCAGACCATAAAATGGGTCTCGTCCTCTAATTTGAAATCTAGATTTTATTGAAAACAATTTGATGTCCTTTACCTTCCTCCCATGTCCTTTATTTAATGTTATTAAATCCTCTAAAACATAAAACGGGAGAGAGCAACCCTAATTCCATTCCGACACAAACAACTGGTGTAAACAGAAGTATACGAGATAATGACTAATTATTGTCATAAGTTTGACGAGACCCCAGATAGTAGGATGAGAAACATCGTATTGCAGTTAGTTGACTAACTGTATCAAATTGAATATTTTGTTAAAAAACATTTGAAAACATTATTGACATTATGAATAAATCATAAATATAATATAGACGCATTAGAATAATTTTAATCGAACTGTCTCTTTGTATTTTACTAACACAATTTCTACTATAAAGCAACGAATTTATTTTATTTATATCATTATGTCGCATATGTTATTCGTTATGTCGCATAATTTGATAATTACTAATCGAAAGTTGCAAAAAAATTTTAACATAAAAATTCATTCATTCGGTAATGTTGTGGGTGTGCTATCTACCTACCTACGTATCAAGCATTTAACTCGACTACGTAACTAAGAATCAGCAAAAAGTGGACATACTTATCCAGGGTTCGAAACGATAATTATCACTGATAAATTGATAATTATAAAATTAATTGCAAAAACGAAACAGTAATATTATAGTTATCTTTAACAAAACGCTAACTAACAACACGATTTGACGTTTCGTGATGTATCGAAAAGCATCAAACCTTGAACTCAGAAAAAAGGCACTAAAACGAAATTTTTAATTAACAACCGTGATTAAACTTACACTTAAACAATCAAAGTTATTTAGATATTTTTTCTACATATAATTTTTGTATTTTCATTTTTAGAAAAAAAAACAATTATCAAAGAAAATAATTATCTTGATAATTTCGAACCCTGTAATTTGTCAATATTGTCTGCTTATTACCTAGGTACTCTGTCTAAGTTCCCCGGGGTTTGTATGAAGACTACAAAATGTACATTTTATTCCGCATCGGCCGTACGCGGTCCTGCACATTTAAAATAATTTAAATACATTTGAAGAACAAACCGAAAATATAATTATTAGACGTATAGACCTTAAGATTCATGTTACTGAGATATTTTGAGTTAAAGATTGTCAACACTAATTGTCCTGCCTAACTGCCAAATATATATACAGGTTGTAACAAAATTGGTGTAGGTCCCGTTAAGCTTCTACTCATCATACTGAACAGCTTTTGTTCTACAAGTTTGCTGAAATCGCAAAAAATAATAATATAACTCTTCATACAAAACGATCAGCTGATTGACCAATTTTGTGCATTTATGTATGGACCGTCGAATTTTTTTTATTGCGAATTGACTATGGTTTCCTTGGGGAAAGTTGTTGAATATGATGAGTAGAGCCCCAGTTAACGGCTCCTATACCAATTTTGATACACCTGTATGTAATGTATCCTTTAGAACAAAATGTGTAATTTATGATCGGTTTTTATTATTGAAATTATTGACTATGGTTTCCTTGGGGAAAGTTGTTCAATATGATGAGTAGAGCCTTAGTTAACGGCTCCTATACCAATTTTGATACACCTGTATGTATATAGGTAACGTGACGCTTTAGAACAAAATGTGTAATTTATGATCGGTTTGTATTATTGAAATTATTGACTATGGTTTCCTTGGGAAAAGTTGTTCAATATGATGAGTAGAGCCCCAGTTAACGGCTCCTATACCAATTTTGATACACCTGTATGTAAATCGGTAACGTGACGCTTTAGAACAAAATGTGTAATTTATGATCGGTTTGTATTATTTAAATTATTGACTATGGTTCCTTGGAATAAGTTGTTCAATATGATGAGTAGAGCCCCAGTTAACGGCTCCTATACCAATTTTGATACACCTGTATGTAAATCGGTAACGTGACGCTTTAGAACAAAATGTGTAATTTATGATCGGTTTGTATTATTGAAATTATTGACTATGGTTTCCTTGGGAAAAGTTGTTGAATATGATGAGTAGAGCCCCAGTTAACGGCTCCTATACCAATTTTGATACACCTGTATGTAAATCGGTAACGTGACGCTTTAGAACAAAATGTGTAATTTATGATCGGTTTGTATTATTGAAATTATTGACTATGGTTTCCTTGGGGAAAGTTGTTGAATATGATGAGTAGAGCCCCAGTTAACGGCTCCTATACCAATTTTGATACACCTGTATGTAAATCGGTAACGTGACGCTTTAGAACAAAATGTGTAATTTATGATCGGTTTGTACTATTGAAATTATTGACTATGGTTTCCTTAGGGAAAGTTGTTCAATATGATGAGTAGATCCCCAGTTAACGGCTCCTATACCAATTTTGATACACCTGTATGTAAATCGGTAACGTGACGCTTTAGAACAAAATGTGTAATTTATGATCGGTTTGTATTATTGAAATTATTGACTATGGTTTCCTTGGGAAAAGTTGTTCAATATGATGAGTAGAGCCCCAGTTAACGGCTCCTATACCAATTTTGATACACCTGTATGTAAATCGGTAACGTGACGCTTTAGAACAAAATGTGTTATTTATGATCGGTTTGTATTATTGAAATTATTGACTATGGTTTCCTCGGGGAAAGTTGTTGAATATGATGAGTAGAGCCCCAGTTAACGGCTCCTATACCAATTTTGATACACCTGTATGTAAATCGGTAACGTGACGCTTTAGAACAAAATGTGTTATTTATGATCGGTTTGTATTATTGAAATTATTGACTATGGTTTCCTCGGGGAAAGTTGTTGAATATGATGAGTAGAGCCCCAGTTAACGGCTCCTATACCAAATTTGATACACCTGTATGTAAATCGGTAACGTGACGCTTTAGAACAAAATGTGTTATTTATGATCGGTTTGTATTATTGAAATTATTGACTATGGTTTCCTTGGAAAAAGTTGTTCAATATGATGAGTAGAGCCCCAGTTAACGGCTCCTATACCAATTTTGATACACCTGTATGTATATCGGTAACGTGACGCTTTAGAACAAAATGTGTAATTTATGATCGGTTTGTATTATTGAAATTATTGACTATGGTTTCCTTGGGAAAAGTTGTTCAATATGATGAGTAGAGCCCTAGTTAACGGCTCCTATACCAATTTGATACACCTGTATGTATATCGGTAACGTGACGCTTTAGAACAAAATGTGTAATTTATGATCGGTTTGTATTATTGAAATTATTGACTATGGTTTCCTTGGGAAAAGTTGTTGAATATGATGAGTAGAGCCCCAGTTAACGGCTCCTATACCAAATTTGATACACCTGTATGTATATCGGTAACGTGACGCTTTAGAACAAAATGTGTAATATATGATCGGTTTGTATTATTTAAATTATTTAATTAACGGAGCATCGGTGGCGGAATGGTTAGGGCCGCTACCTCCTGGCCGGGAGGTCGTGGTTCGAAATTGCCACATATACCAATGTGTTTTAGAATTTCGATTTCTTAAGAACGTTAATCCGACGCTCTTACGGTGAAGGAAAACAACGCGAGAAATCCTGCACACGTCTGCAAAGAAACTTGACCGACCCGCCCTGGGCCCGCGTGGTCAACAAAGGCCCGATCGCTCTAATTCAGGGTAGGTTCAATCCCTTCGGTGGGGACGTATACGAGCTTATATGATTACTGAAATTCACAGTTTTGTTCGCTTTTTCCCCACTGCTCAACTAAATGCTCAAGCAGTATTGCGCAGTTGAGCAGTGGGTCATCGCATTGTAAGTTCAAACTTAGTGCTCCCTACTATTCTAATATTGCTCAACTGCTCAACTCTCTTTCACCATAGTAATACTGGCCATTTATAATTAAGTAAGATCTATGTTGATTTGATGTCAGTTTGTGCGGCAAATTGGGATAAAAATCTATACTAACCTAATATATTGCTTCGCCACAGAGGTTCGTTCGTAACCCTACATGTAATGTGATATGTTAAGAAAGTCACATGTTTCTGTCGCATTCGTAAACGAGAGGCAACTCGACATTTTATCCAGCTTCCGGCTATCTATACACAAGCCATCAAGCCAAGGTCAGGGGAACAGGTCACAGTGTGTTATTGAAGCGCTATCGTCACGCAAGGAGATCTTTCCACGTGTTATCTATCTCATAGCCGGGGTCGATGTACTATAATCTTATTTCACCTATTGTGTAATGAGATCATGAAAGACTTTGTATTGTTTATAATAAATAATTAATGTCATTAAGAACTTGCGGTAATGTCGGAGTTGAACGTTCCATTACAGTTTGTAACCAAATTGGTGTAGTTCCCGTTAACTGGGCGTTCTACTGAACAACTCTACTGATGAGGCTGCACTACTTTATAATAAGTTACCCACAATTGTAAAAAAAGTCAATAATTTGGTCAATTTAAAAGAAATTTAGTACTAAATATTCCTCAAAAAGATAGTTAAGTCACGTCTTAAGGCTAAATCAAATCACGGAACGACGATTGTTTACCTATTTGCGTTGTTTATTTTGTTTTTGTTTTCTCATGTAAGTGGCATATGTCTTGAATGAAAATAAAGTTTCTTTTAACCTAACTTTCCCCAAAGAATCCTAAGTCAAATCTCAAAAAAAATATTTGGACCCTCCATACAAAAATGCACAAAATTGGTCGATCAGCTGAACGATTTATATGAAGAGGTATTTTTTTTGTGATTTCAACAAAGTCATAAAACAAAAGTTGTTCACTATGATGAGAAGAAGCTCCAGTTAACGAGACCTACACCAATTTTGTTACACCCTGTATAGAGTGTACCAAAACAAGTTGTGAATATTATTATGAAGGATGGGTTCTCCCAATGATATATAATGTTACTATCGTTTCTCCCTCATATTAGGGCAGTAAGCAAGACTTTTATATAGGATATTTAAAACCAAAAGTTATATTTAAGACATTACAATTTGTGTCCTCTTTGAAGCTCAGAATGCGTACGATATTTACAGATAATTGAAAAACCCACACCATATCAACAAAGTGACAAGTCTATAGTTACATATTAATGTAAACAAAAGTTGAATAACGAAATTGAACCTAAAAGTTGACAATATCTATATCTTTACCCCCATTATTCCGTAAAATCCAAAACAAAACGATTCATAAAACCTTAATATAATAAAGAAAATAAATTCCACCAAAAAGATTTTATGTGAAGTAGTTTGCCAATACTTACAAGGTCATAACACTTTCACTGTTAAAAAGTTTCAGATCTCATGTTGAGCCATGCCCCTAACTCTAGAACCCTACATATTGGTTATCAAGTATGGCTTAGCTGTTTCATAAAACTAAATATATAGACTGGTGACTTATTATTTTTACCATAAGTCCATGTAGTCTATACAACGGCCGCAAAACATTACTACTTTTTGACCAAGATGTAGGGTTTGTGGAATTTGGGACTTGGCTCTACATTAGATGTAATACCTTTTCAAAAGTAAAAGCTTTTTGAGCTTGTTTGTCTTGGCAACCTTCTTTACATGAGATTTCGTTCATTTTTGTAGACTGCCCTAGAAACAAAGACGTGTATTCTTTCTATAGACAATAACGTTAATGAAAACAACTTGTCCAAATACTAGTAAGTTAGAATTTAATTTCGCTGCAACACTAAAACATTAGTTATATCGTCTATTAAAATATGCAGCGCTAGATCCCTTATAGAGTATCGTTTTCTCGCGACCAAAATGTCGTGAGCGCCATGAATTTCATTGACACTTACGCACGAACTAGGATCTCATCTGTGCTTGCGCGTTTAGTTCAACGTAGTGTATTAACATGGCGTCCCTCCCAACAGATCTTACACCTCAGAAGTGACATGGCTTTTGCATCTACAAAACTTCATTAGAATTTATACTCTATTCCAAAATTTATCTATAGTTAAATCAATAAAAATGGTAAAGTAGTGAATTGTTGTGCGTATACAAATTGAAGCTCAAAAGCAAAAAACATGGAACATCTGCATGTTTTAGTCATTGATTGTAGATGGTGTGGCGTTGAAATGAAGAGATGTTCTTTTCTACAGTAGTATTACGATATTATTTATTATTATTATTTATTCACATGAACAACAAATAATTCTATTTACTTGACTACTGAATTGTTTTTTATTTACGTCAAGTTAACGTCCAGGTTCACACTTTGATTCGAATTCTCGTGGGCCCACGGCCCACACTGCATGCATATCGAAGCCACACTTAAGTAAAGTGTACGGATTGCAGTACAGTTTAGTCGACACAGTGTTCGGATTTCGAAATCTAGTGCGTAGTACATATTTTATATCGATGCCTAAAAGGATTTTTTTGCTCGCCCGCAGTTCCTTAATTTCCTTATAGCCCGCTTTCTTTTTGTTTATTATATATATATTAATCCTAATCCTCCTTGTATATCCTAATTCAGCTTTCATGTCCAATTTCAGTTTCGTAGTTCTTTTGTAAGCAAGAAATTACTTAAGTAAATACAGATCTGCATCCCCCTTTATTGGAAGAGGGTGAAAGTTACAGATTTATAATTTTTTCTTTGTTTTTTGGAAATCCTAGCCTGCATACTAAAGTTTAGAGTTCTAGGACTTGAGAAAGTACCCTAAAGGTTTTGATGATCATGAGAAGTCAGTCAGTCAGTCAATCAGTGACGAAATCGACGTATTTTAGCTATTAATAAAATCTAAGGCGTAAAAGCTAGACAAATGAAACTGAATATTATTATAAGTCTGTGAACTAGATTTTATCCTGAGACTTGGTGCTCTCTAGCATTATCCAAACCGAAGTTATGAGGGTTCGAAAATACGATGAAACGCTTCGAGAAAAGGTAGGTAGCGCCCTGCGTCCTTTGGCTCGTCTTGGCGGGGGCACTACCGTGCCTCCAGCCCAGATAAAGTCAAACGTGTTTCGTAAAAGTGGTTGTAATAAGACTAACAAGGCCTCGCTGTTCAGTTTAATGTTTCCTGAAAGATGATAGCTGTTGCGTGCGATAATACAAATGTGAAATGAGACGAAAAGCCGGAATATTTCCACTTGGTTTCCTCAGCTATGATCCCTTTTCCATTACGATCCTCCTTTGTTTAAAAAAATCTGATGAAACTCCTGTAAATTCAAATATCTGTACCTACCATTCCGCACGCATGAGATCAAAATGGAATAAATTTCTTATTAATTTTTCATCCCATTCCAGTGGTATCGGACAAGGGATCATAGCCGGGGTACGTTAATATATACAGAATGAGTTTTTTTAAGGGTCAGTATGGGGAAATTATATACTATAAGATAGCATTTTTCTATATAATTTGCCCATACTGACTCTAAAAAAGAACTCATTCTGTATATAGTATCCAAATCGAAACCTAGAAGAGAACCTTAAATGAATTCCAATCTAATTGCGGGAACCAGTTCCATTTATACAGGGTTATTTGTAATATTTTTTTTATAATTTTTGTTTTATCCTTTGCATAAATATTAGTATATCAGTCAATTGCCCTCACTTGGTTCAGGTAAATATTTTTACTTTTAAATGGTAGCGAAGGGTCGACCTCGATAAAAAATGCGACGACCTAAAAGCCGGTCCACCTGCGGCTATCTCTTACTATTATGAAAATGGCGTGCTCAAATGTGAACGAACATTTACAACAAAGTTTGTCTATATTAGTCATTTTCGAGCGCATGAAACCAACTGTAAGACCTGGCCCCTATTGTTATTCTGGCTGATCCGTTGCAATCGCCATCGCCGACATCTGTTGGATGACGATAGTATAAATATATATAATTTTGCTTTGTTTATATTCTTTCTTGTGGACCTTGTTTAATAAGTAAGAAACACAAAAAATCTTTTATTCACTCAACTCGTGTAAGTAGACAACTTTTGTAAGGACTTTTTATACAAAGCGATTTATTTAACAAGTTACTGCACTTCGCAGTTTTCATTACTAATTCATCGGCCGATCGATGAATTTTGTATGGGGAGATTACATTTTGCGATTTGACTACTCGTATGGGTACCTTGGGGAAAGTACCGCCTCCGTGGCGTAATGGTTATGTCTATTAGCTTCACATCAGGAAGTCGCGGGTTCACATACCGGTGAAGTCTAACTTTGTATGCCTCGGTTCAGTTTGTGAAAGGGCATTTACTTAGCCCGCCTGGCTAGATGGCAAGTACAATCTTAAGTCTTGCCTAACAGCATTGATGTGTTCCAGCTGGAAGATAAGGCAGCCATAGTTCCCCACTGCGTTGGAGAATTTAGGTAAGCCCGCTTCCATCTTCGGAATCATCGTCACTTACCATCAGGTGAGATGATGTCAAGGGCTTGTAAATGAACTTTTTATCCACAATTGATGATAAAAAAGTTCATTTACAAGCCCCCAATAAAAAAAAATCTATTTTCTACACCCTTGTATAAAATATTTCATAACAAAACTAATCTATTCATAATACAGGATGTAGCATACAGTTCAGGACCCTTTAACTGGGGGTTCCATTCAACGTACTAAACAGCTTTTTACAAGGAACCCATGGTCAATTTTCAAATAAATTGTTGGAATCTTCGTTTAAAAAAAACAGCTGAAATCTTCGTTTAAAAAAAACAGCTGATTGATTTCTACAGAGAGTCCAAAAACTTTTTACGTGAATCAAAGTCGAATTCAAAGTCGATGGCAGGATCCGAACTGATAATTATCTTGATAATTATCGATAGTTTTAACGTTGCTAATTATCTAGAGCATTATAAAATTAATTGTAAAACTAACACACTATATTAATTAGTAGTTAAATTTGACAAAACGCTACTCATATTGTGTGACTCGCGCTATGTCATGCCATGTTTATCCAAACACGATTTGACGTTCCGTGACGTGGCGAAACCCGTGGCCGTCCAACCTCGAGCTCGAAAAAAAGTCGAAAAACTAAATTGTTGATTAACAACCGTGATTAAACTTACACTTAAACAATTAAAAGTTATTTTGTCAACATAATATTTTCGTATTTTCTATTTAGTAAAAAAAAATAAAGAGCCAAAAATAAGAATCAACGGCGATAATTATCATGACAGTTATCAAAGAAAATAATTATCTTCATTAATTTCGAACCCTGGGCTTTGGGTTTCTTGGGCAAAAAGTGTCTTCTCCAGTTAACGGTTCCTGCACAAACTTTCATACACTCTGTATATTCAGAGTAGAAACCCCAATATAAACTTTGTTCCCTGTATAATCCTGAGAGATTCTCCAGGAATGACAGACGTCTGGCTGATTGGCCAGACATATAAAATAAATTAGTGTTATGTTAGTTGCGAGATTTAGGCGAGGCGCCTGCTAAGAATACAGCTGTTGCCAGGTCAATTTCATTAACCACTCACTTCTTGCTCGGACAATCAGACCTTCTTCTTCTTACCTGGAACGAGAAAATAATATTAATTAGATATTTCTAAGAAAATCGTACTGCTTTGAAGGAAACAACGTAGCGTAGGCAGGCCTCCCACACGGTGGACCGACGAACTGGTGAAGATCGTGGGAAGCCGGTGGATGCGGGCAGCGCAGGACCGGTCGTCGTGGAAATCCTTGAGGGAGGCCTTTGTCCAGCAGTGGACGATTTTTGGCTGATATGATTTACGGAAAAGTAACAGGTACACCCTACAACTGTTCTATTTACTTATAACCACCTCCGTGGCGTAATGGTTAAGGCCATTAGCTTCACGTTAGGAGGACGCGGGTTCGATTTCTGGCGGAGTCCAACTTGTAAGTCTCGGTTTGGTTGGTGAAAGCGCATTTTGTAAGCCCGCCTGGCTAGCTACCACCATCTTATAGGTTTTGCCGCCAAACATCAATACTAACAACATTGTGTTCCGGCTTGAAGAAAAGATAGCCAGTTCCCCATTGCGTTGGGGGATCTTGGTAAGCACATCTTCGGCATCATCGTCACTTACCATCTGGTGAGATGATACCAAAGGCTTACTAATTGTAAATAATAAAAAAATTAAAAAAAAATTGCTTTTTTAATTACAATACATATATGTGTGAATGCAGTGTGTACAACTGAACGTTTTATCTATCTTGTACCTACCTAACTTTTTGTGCGCTGAAAATAGGCAAATAGGAGTATCTTCTCATAAATCGGAATAGCTTTCGCCAAGGACCTAAAAATCGCAGCGAAAAGAAATCGGCCAAGTGCGAGTCAGACTCGCAAACGTAGGGTTTAACACCATCGTACAAGAAAAAAATAACGTTACTTGTATGGGGGCCCACTTTATTTTTTTTACTATTTGTTTTTACAGCGGCAATAGAAATACACACTCTGTGAAAATTTCAACTGATTAAACAATTACGGTTCATGAATTACAGCCCGCTGACAGACAGACGGACGGACAGTGGTGGCTAAGATTAGGGTCCCGTTAGCACCCTTTGGGTACGGAACCGTAAAAATGGTTAACTTCCCTTACTATAGGTACCTACTTAATTGACAAATGTCATCAGTGGTTTTTTTAACTGTGTACTATGGTAAATCATCATATCAGCTTATATATATACGTCCCCACCGAGGGGCTCGAGCCTACCTTGAATTAGAGCAATCGTGCCACAACAGCTGTCACAGACAGGTAAAAACAATGCTTTCACTGATCTCAGACATTTTTAAGCAAGAATAAAAATTATCCACGAAATTCAGTAACTACAACAAAAAGTATTCAATGAATGGCGCCAAAACCTAGCACATCACCGCGCATGCGTTAAAGCGGGCGCTGTCACAGACAAGTAAAAATTGGAGTAATAACTTTTTGTAATGCTGTAAAAATGGCGCAAACCGCATGTGCGTTCCAATAAAAAAGATGATATGGTGATATTAATTATTATCGGTTTGAATTCCTTTACTGCTCCCCTAATGACGGTACGAACTTGTTATCGTAATCACATCAAAAAAGATAAGAGATTTTAAATTTAAAGGATGTTAAGTAGATAATTTAATACTTAACTAACTAACCGTTAACGTAAAGCTAGTTTTACTTTTAGGGTCCCTTCGATGTGTAAATGAAATTAAGTCGTAACGAGGACGACCTCTGTAACCGAATTACGTTGAATTACTAATTTAAACAATTTCACAGGTAGGTATAGATAGGCTTTACCTTGGCTTGACAGAGAACATAACCACAGATAAGATACTAGTTACTTAAAATAAGTTTCATTTAAAAAAATGCTATGTACCTAAGCTCATTGTGACTTTTTATTACAAGCTTTTATCAAATCCTGGACACTGGAGTACAACGGACCAGAAATGACATTTCAAAAAAGGAATGACGGAATAAACAAAATAGCGGGGAAATCCTATATGTTCGACAACCAAAGTGTAATCAATTTGTATCAATCTGGGTGACGAGGGGGTGAGGAATCTAGAGAGCGGCAGGGAGTGTCCATACTGTATGTTAGTACTAATATATTTACTTTGCTTTTATTTAACTTGCTATCTTTGTTCGGGTGGAAAATTGCAAATCAATTTTGAGGCAGGTATCTTCAACCGATTGAGCTGAAATTTTGTATACACGTTCAGTTTGGATGACAATGCATGGTTATGTGAGAAGAATACGAAAAAATTAAAATTTTATTAAAATTAAAACTTGTGCCTAAAAGTTTTTAGGCTTATCAATTTTTTTTTTGATAATTAGCTGCAAATGGTAGATGCTAAATAAAACTGTACAACCCCTAAACCTATGCAATCTCAGCAAAAAAAAAACCTAAAAACCGACTTAAAAAAGAAATTTATTCAAAATTATGAAATAATATTTTTATAAATACACGAAATTAGCAAGCAATAACGATATTACAGGTGTAGGTACGAAACAAATTAGGGGCCTACAATTTTTATTTAGGTCGGTGTACTTGAGAAAAGTGTGAAATGTCTAGATTATGGCTTTGCTCCGACCTCAAAAAAATCGCAGGTCCCTAATTTGTTTTAATTTAACCTTTAATTTCGTTATTGTTGCTTAATTTCGTGTATTTATAAAAATATTATTTCATAATTTTGGATGAATTTCTTTTTGATGTCGGTTTTTAGTTTTTTTTTAACTTTTATTTTTATTTTTTTATTTTTTGTGATATGTTATCTAACAACGTTTAACCCAATGACCCAATCGCCAATAGGATATTATAAAAACATAATGCATATGTATCTTTAACCGATACAGAGTTATGTGGCTTCCATCATTATCTCAGCAGCATGCAAGTTAAGGAGCAAAACATTCCATCATCAGCTCATCTGAATAACCTGAAAGAATAGAACTATCGATCTATACATCATATCAGCCGATAGAAGTCCACTGTTGAACAATTACCACGACGACTGGTCTTTTGGGGGGTAAATTATAAATAAAAAAAACGTTTTTCAATATATATTGTGTGATCATTATATCAGCCGAAAGACGTCCACTGCTGGATAAAGGCCCCCACCTAGGATTTCCACGACGACCTGTGCTGCCAGCATCCAGCGGCTTCCCGCGACCTTCACCAAGTCGTCAGTCTACCGTGTGGGAGGCCTGCTTACGCTACGTCTTCCGGTGTGCGGTCTCCACTCGTGAACTTTACTACCCCAACGGCCATCTGTTCTACGAGTTATATGCCCTGCCCACTGCCACTTAAGTTAAGCAGTCTATACGTCCCTATTTAAAGAATTATCCTCCAACTCCTAACCGTTAAGGAGTTGTACCTTTTATCACCAGCTGATGAGATGATTACTACAGACGCAAATACTTGAATAACTTTGGAAAATATATGAAACACGTAATAATACGTGCCTATAAAATTTGAGGGCTGCCCTCGATTTCCCTGGGATCCCATTATCAGATCCTGACTTGGTGACAATGGGACCACCTGGGAAGTATACCCTTTCAAACAAAAAAAATAATTCGGTCCAGGCGTCTTAGAGTAATCGGGGAACAAACAAAAAATAATTAATAAAAAAGATTCCGACGAATTGAGAACCTCCTCCTTTTTTTGAAGTCGGTTAAAAAAAGGTCCAAGATTTCTATACAAACTTTACAAATCAACTGATTAATTACAAGAAGTAAAAAAAAATCCCCTTCGGTTGTAGGTACAAGTTACTTGGGCAAAGTTAGTCCATTTAATGAAATAATTTATTATTATCATCTAGCCAGATACTATTTTTTTTTTCACAATTGGTAACCCCTTGGCATCATATCACCTGATAATAAGTGACGATAAATATAATATTTATTTATTTTTTATTAAAAATTTGAGTGCGTTTGACTGCAACTCACCTGATGGTAAGTGATGATGCAGTCGAGGATGGTACACGCAAACTCAAATAATTAATAAATAAATAAATATTCTGGGACAAATCACACATGGTCACCTGGCCCCAAAGTAAGATTTCCTGTGTTATGGGAACCAGAGACTGATATACATACTTATATACGTTTAACTCAAAAAAGCGTCGTGGCTCAACCGGTAACGACTCGGTCCATCTAACCAGAGGTACCGGGTTCGAATCTGGACGGCCAATGTACCAATGAGTTTTTCAAAAACTTACGTACATACTTACCGATTGCTTTATCGGTGAAGGAAAACATCGTGAGGAAACCTACACACGCCTGCGAAGAAACTCGAAGGTTGTGTGTGAAGTCGACCAACCCGCACTGGGCCTGCGTGGTCGACTAAGGCCTTATCGCCCTGATTCAGGGTAGGCTCGAGCCCCTCGGTAGGGACGTATATGAGCTGTAATGATGAATGATGATACGTTTAACTACATACATATATAGATATTTATATGATGATGTCGAAGATGGAAGATTCCCCAACAAAATGGGGATCTGGCTATCTTATCTTCAAGCCGGAATTAAGTAAAAATAATATCAAAATTGGTTCCATATTGCAAAGAAATCTAGTAACAAATACACAAAAAACATACAGTCCAATTGTGAACTTCCTCCTTGTTTGAAAATAGAAAAAATAGAATAGAAAATCTTTTATTTACACCACATATAATTTTTTATATTTTGAAGTCGGTTGAAAAAAAAATTCCTGACTCACTGACTGACTGATGGACTATCATCGTCCAGCCCAAACCCTTAGACCTAGAAAGCTGAAATTTTGAGCACAGGTTCCCTTTATGACGTAGACAAGGAAAAAGGTTTTTGAAAATTCCCACGGGACAGGGAATAAACGGGAACAAAGTCGCACGCCAAAGCTATCACTTAATACATGAATAATGTCTCCTCCGAGAAATTATAAGTAAACATCACTCTCTTTTGGAAACTCTGGAAGTTTTTGTTTGAACCATGTTTGAAGTAACGAATTTTCTTAACCTACAAGCTTGATGTAGTGATCAAAAATACATTTTTAAAGGTTTGTAAAAAACCGGCCAAGTGCGAGTCAATCGCACACTAAGGGTTCCGTATCAAAAAATAATTTTCATCTACAGCGCCATCTATAGATATAGGTAAAAGGGAACTAATTGCTGTTGTCGTCATCATCTTCATCATCATATCAGCCGAAGGAAGTCCACTGCTGGACATAGGCCTCCCCCAAGGATCTCCGCGACGACCGGTTCTGCGCTGCCCGCATCCAGCGGCTTCCCGCGACCTTCACCAGGTCATCGGCTGCTGTTGTCGTATTGCTACGTAAATTAACTATGTAGAAGATACTACTAGATCCCGCTAGGTGTCGCTAGTTCCTACACAATCAGAATAAAAACAGAAGGATTTTCTCATAGATTTTCCTGTAATTTATGGATTTAACCTCATAATATTTAATAATATATTTAATAATATATTTATCCCAGAATATTTATTTATTTTATTTATTTATTATTATTATTTTTTATACAAGCGTCGGTGGCTCAACCGGTAACGACTCGGTCCATCTAACCAGAGGTACCGGGTTCATATCTGGACGGCCAATGTACCAATGAGTTTTTCAAAAACTTACGTACATACTTACCGATTGCTTTAACGGTGAAGGAAAACATCGTGAGGAAACCTGCACACGCCTGCGAAGAAACTCGAAGGTTGTGTGTGAAGTCGACCAACCCGCACTGGGCCCGCGTGGTTGACTAAGGCCTAGTCGCCCTGATTCAGGGTAGGCTCGAGCCCCTCGGTGGGGACGTATATGAGCTGTAATGATGATTTATTTATACCGTAATTTTTTCAAAATTAAAGGACCAGTAATTTCGAAGATAGGGGGGAGGATGGTTCATTTTCGCCTATTGTCTTAAATAACGTCAAAACTATTTATCTTAATAATATAAAAATATACTAGAGATTCTCACAACAAGCCCTTTCATTTGATATGTCACACAATACTATAGTTTGCAAAACTTTTTCTAATATTTTCTTATAATTAAACCTCGAAAGTTACCCTATGTTTAAAATTAATTTACGTTACACGTCCGTCTTTGTGTCACCAATTTACATATGTGTACCAAATTTTAACTCAATCGGTCCAGTAGTTTCTAAGCAAATCAGCTGTGACAGACGGACGGACAGACAGGAGTGATTCTATAAGGGTTTAGATTTTTCCTTTTAAGGTACGGTTCCCATAAAAAATTGTATTTCAGGAGGTTTTTTCTTTTGTAATCCACAATTGGTAAGCCCTTGACATCATCTCACCTGATGGTAAGTGACGATGATGTCGAAAATGGAAGCGGGGTTACCAAGTTTCCCCAACGAAATGGGGAACTGGCTATTTTATCTTCAATCCGGAACACATCAATGCTATTAACACTGATGCTTGGTAGCAAGACTTAGATAAGATGGAGGTAGCTAGCCAGGCGGGATAGAAAATGCCCTTCCACCAGCCAAACCGAGTCTTACAAAGTTAGACTCTACCGGGGATCGAACCCGCAACCTCCTGGTGTGAAGCTAACGGTCTTAACCATTACGCCACGGAGGCGGTTAAAACATGCCGAATGTAGGTATACGTTTTTGGCTTAATTAATTTAAGGTAATTTTGTTACCTAACAAAGTTAATAACAAGGTTATAAACCCCATTAAATAAACTAAGAGACGTTAGCTTACATCCAAAGTTACTTGGTCCAAGAATAATAAATACCTAATTAATTACTGAAAACTTATTTTCCCTTTTTGTGTAGGCGGCTGGCATATGAACAAAAATACGACGTAAATTAAAAAAAAAACAGGCATGTAGTAGGTACCTATCTTACTTAGGTACACCTATTTGATTCCCTGTTTGATTCCCGGCTAAGTCTAACCTTGAAAGACTTGGTTAGGTTGATGGAAGAGCATTTTCGAAGCCCGCCTGGCTAGCGACAACCATCTTGTCTAAGTCTTGCCGCTAAACATCAATGTTAACAGCATTGATGTGTTCCGTCTTGTAGATACGATAGCCAGCTCCCCATTGCATTGGGGAATCTTGGTAAGCCCGCTTTTATCTTCAGAATCAACATTATTTACCATGATGCCGAGGGCTTACTAATTGTGAATTAAAAAATATAATTCTTTAGCTCAAGACATCCTAGATACTCACATCCCTTTAACATCCATTCTAAACCATCATAACGTCCAAGTTTTATTGCAGCTGTTATTTTAATCATCACACGATTCAACTGGGTTTAATTAATCTCGTAGTAAACGTGTTTTAGGCTTTGTTTGAGCTGATAGAACATGGTAAGTAATTAGTATTTGTTAAGCTACTCTTGTCCTTATTCGATAATTATTGTTTAATATAAGCTAGGGGAAGATACTGGTTATCGACAACACAGGATATCCTAGTGTGGGGACTAGAGCATTTCAATAGTACCAAGTGACTTTTGTTTTGGTTTCAAATAAACATTATTTACTTTGTTTTTGTGTTCGAGTGTCGGTGGCGTAATAGCAAGAGCCGCTACATCCTGTCCGGGAGGTCGTGGTTCGAATCCTGCCACGTACTAATGTGTTTTCGAATTTCGATTTCATATGTACGTTCATCCGACGCTCTTACGGTGAAGGAAAACATAGCGAAGAAACTCGCAGGTTGTTTGTGAAATCGACTAACCCACACTGGGCCTGCATGGTCGACTAAGGCCCGATCGTCCTAATTCAGAATAGACTATAGGGTCCGTATATGAGCTGATATGAGTGTTCGGCTAAATAAGCTCTAAGCGAGACCTATTTATTAGCCTTAAAATTTGGCAGCGTATCACCAATTCCAATTATCATCATCATGTCAGCTCATATACGTTCTCCACCGAAGGGCTCGAGCCAATTTCAATACTACGCCCAAATGGGACTTCCTTCCACAAGGCACTCACCTTGCAGAGTACCAGAACAAGCGTCTTGACAGCAAGACCTACAGCAGCTGGTTCTTGCCTTCGTCTCAAGGCGTTGGCAGGAATAGCGGCCTTCAAAGTATGACCTTGGTGTCGTTGAGTGGGGACGGTATATGATAGACCCAACAATTCAACGTATCGTAGAAGCACGAGAGGGCTTGACCTTTCCTTCTAATCCTCAAAGGTCCTACAAACTTAAGAGCAGTTATAAGATTAAGCTTAATTCCATTACGTATAATAAATAAGTTTAGGAAATACCTTAAAGTTCCATTTAAAACTTTTGGGAATTTGAACTTAATCTTTAGTTCGGAAACTCAATACCCAGTCTAATTTATACGAATTCTATTTCTTATTTTTAAACTACATTGAGTACTTATTCAATTTACCTTCAAAAATAAAGTAGACTTCTTTCTACGGTAGCCCCAGACATGCTTAAGTAACCTAACCCTTAGTGTTTTTCGGAGCCCCACGGTGAAATGCGCCTTTCACGATCTGCCTGGAACATCTAGGCAGGTCGCGATCTGCTGAATGTTTACCACCTGCCGCCAACACATACATTGTCTCGCATACATTATTTTGCGAAAATAACACCTTATGTCTGTAAAGAACATCATAATTTGTTTTGGAATTATTGTGTGTCTGTTTGTTGACTCCGCCAAAGAATAAATACTATTTACTGCATAAACGCCACATCACGCAAAAACGGCAGAACCTATTTGAGCGAAACTTTTGACAATTATTTATTGTTGATTACAAAAAAAAAAGAAAAAGTACCATCACCAAAAAAAAAACAACATCTAAGATACATTTTGTCTCGGAAAAATCAATGGTTCCTGTAGGAATATCAAAAATGGAATTTATAAAATGCCTCATTACGCGAAGCCACTTAACCGATTTTAGTGATGTCGTATATCATGAGTAAACATCCGTAATATCACTGTAAGATTAGTAGTATTCAATATGGTAACACCTGATTATAGTTACGAAAATAGACTATTGATACCGAAAAATCGATGAGCCTGAGGGAACCGAAAGAACTCTTAGTGCTTCCTTAAATTGCGAGTGTCAAATATACCTCATTACTTCCTCAAGACAATCGTATTTAGAGCAATGCTTGTCTACAATTTCTACGGCTTTTCATTTCACTACCTTCAGTGGAATTAAGGACGGTGTTTATTTTTACATAGCATTTCATTGTTCAAGAACTTTATATAGAACGCCAACAGTTTTTATACAATTTAGTTGAGAAGACGTAGATGTATTTACATCCACGACCTATTTTCATCAATCTTATTTCAGCTATAAAATACCTTTTAACATGTTTATACCTACGCAAATAAAGGGAAATCTCAGCTCACTAGAATATAAATAAAATATTTGTATCGTATTTAGATTCAGCGTAGTTTATTATTATCGTTGCGTGGTTCCAGTCGCCCCCCAGCGGGTGGGGTGGACAGCCCAGGAGCGCACAATACCGACCACTTACCGAGAAATTCAAATCCGTAACGTCTTTTAATCATTTTGAAATAACCATTGCTTTCCGCTGCAAGCTTGGTTGTGAGCTAGATTCATAGCGAAAAGGCGATGGATACACGCGATGCATTTTTTCGACCTATGTGAAAGTAAAAGTATCAAATCGCTTAGTGAAGGTCGACCTTTGGTATTTTAGTAGATACCTATAGTTCGATCGTTGGGGTTCACGGGGTCAAGGTCGATTATAAAGGTCAATGCAGTTGCGCAATGCAGCTCTTCCTGTAGATGTATCCGATTTCGGTAATTCTTATTTTATTGGGTAGGATTTATATACTTCGAAGTTAAAGAGTAGGAAAAAGGGAATGATTGGTTTGAACCACTGAATTTTCATCTGTGAAACGATTCTGTGGAAACTTGGCGCATATAATATTTCGTTTTGCCGACTATCATTGTGAAAATAAGTTTTAGTTATTATGAATTAACTTGTCTCGGTCGCCAACCCAGTAATTTAGAGAACTACTTGATTTTTTAGAAGACAAAAGTGCTTTTAAAATGATGGCGCGTTGATTAGCACCCATTAGTATATTTTTTCCACAAAAAATCAAAGAAAAAATAAATTAACAGATTATTAAACCGACGAAAAGAGAAAGGAACTGAAAAGCAAAAAATTTTAAAAAAAACCTTTATTAGTCTAACTGAGCTCCTACACTAATGTAATTAACTAAATAATTTTTTTTCCAAGATTTTTTTGTAATATATTGTATGCCTTTCTAGAACTAATAAATTAATAGAAGTTGGTTTTCTAAATTATTTTATTTTAAATTTTGTCGTAAGTATTAACAGTTTATAAACCCTAAAAACCGACTTCAAAAAGAAAATCACTCAAAAGTATGGTTTTTCAGCTAAAAACTACGAGTTTGATCTTACATGTTAATTTGTTTAAAAAAATAAAAGTTTATAAACCTTAAAAACCGACTTCAAAAAGAAAATCACTCAAAAGTATGAAATAATATTTTTATAAACGGATAACGAAATTAACTAACAATCAAAGGTAGGTTCGAATCAAGGGGCGTACATTTTTTTTAGAGGAGGCAGCAAAGCCATCGAATCAAAAACATTTGATAGGTACCAACCTAAAAAATCAATTTTAGGCCCCTAATTTGATTTGTACCTACATTTGATTTCGTTATTGTTGATAATTTCGTGTACCCATTTATAAAAATACTATTTCATACTTTTGAGTGATTTTCTTTTTGAAGTCGGTTTTTAAGGTTTATAAATTATTTTTTTAAACAAATTAACATATAAGTTCAAACTCGTAGTTTTTAGCTGAAAAACCGACTAAGATTTCAAAAGAGCTAAATATATCGGAAATACCGAATCGACTTTTCGGAATGTGTATGAGCTACTCCCGTAACTCAGCATTTAAGCTCAAACTAGAATATAACCTATATAATACATAACAATTTTATGGTTATGGTAGCTGAGATCTAGACATGGCATCCCTGGTCATTATCAGATCTTCTCGATCAGGGATTTATGAACTCAAAAAGCATTGAGCTTAACCTCGTAGTTTCTAGCAGTAAAACCGACCAATATCCCCCCCCCCCCCCCCTTTTAGAGCTGAATATCACACGCACACGAGCACACGCATGCAAGCACGCACACACACCTCTTAGGCCAAATTCATACACTCATATCACACAGGTAAATACAACTCGCTCCCCTAAAATCCAAAGTCTTTGATTTGTTATTTTCCGTTCCGTAGTGACAAGAAATGTTACTGCGCGCTACGGCTCGGCTACGTCCGCGGTCGTAGTAAGAATAGTTAGAGTTCTGTTACTTATCTAACAAACTCTTAGCCACTTAGCTGGTGATGTTTTTTGGCGGGATTTATGGTGAATGTATTCGTAGTTTTAATTTTAGGGATGCATCCGATACCGATACCGATATATCGGCGATACTTCGGGTTTGCCGATATATCGGTATCGGCGATATTTTTATGGCAGTTGCAACGATACTTTTCAAATTTCGCGCTTTTAAAATGTAATGTAAACGCGCGTGTTGTCAAATCTATTTCGTTGCAAACGAGGCATCTGTCGCATCTGAGAGACTATTTTCCACCGCAGGTCTTATTCAAACAGACTTGCGAAATCGCCTTTGCCCGCAAAACTTAAGAATGCTTTGTTTTTTAAATAAAAATCTTGTAAATGTTAATTTTGATTACTAAAACTATTAATTAATTGTGTTTTATTTATTCTACCTTCCTTTTTGAATTTAATAAGCGTATCGGTATCGGTATCAGTATCGCCGATATTTTTATAAGAGTATCGGTATCGGTATCGTATCGGCAAAAAGGCGTATCGAGGCATCCCTATTTAATTTTAACCTACTTCAAAAAAGGAGGAGGTTTTATGCTCCACTGTATGTATTTATTTTCGTTTTTTAGGGTTCCGTATCCAAAGGGTAAAAACGGGACCCTATTACTAAGACTTCACTGTCCGTCTGTCCGTCCGTCCGTCCGTCCATCCATCCGTCACCAGGCTGTATTACATGAACCGTGACAGTTGAAACTTTCACTGATGATGTAGGTATTTCTGTTGCCGCGATAACAACAAATACTAAAAACAGAATAAAATAAATATTTAATGGGCACTCCCATACAACTAACGTGATTTTATTTGAAGAAATAAGTAGTGTGTTTTTGCGTCTGGTAGTCATCTTTCTATGTTGATGAGCTGATGATGGAAGGTACATTCCTTAACGATTAGGAGTTGAAGAATAGTTCTTTAAATATTATACGTAGGTTCAGGAGAAAGCCAAATGCTGTCAAAAACTCCAGAGAAGATTTATAATACAACGGCACTAGCTTTTCAATTCAAAAAAGAAATGAATATGAATAAATGTAGACTGTTTCAAAAGGGCTTATACCCAGAGATGTTAACATATTCTTTTAAAAAATCTGCTGGTGTTTAATTCCGAAACAGAATATATTTAAATAAGTTACGTCTGTAAAGTTCGTTCGCTGAATTAGCTGCATCTTTGATAAATGCTGCTCGCGGCTGCCGGCTCGCGTCAATCGCTTGCGTCAAAGGCCCTGAGTTCCCGGTGTAGACTGCCCCCCGTCTTGCCCTTTATGACATCGGCCCATCTGACTGATGTTCTTACTCTTGCGCGTTTCTCTCAATCTGTCCCAAAATGATCGTCCTCTCCAGGTCATGCTTTAGGGAACGCATTATGTGACCGAAAAAACCCAGCAAGCGTTTTTGGCATATCGTCGAGAGCCGTTTTTGTCGTGTAGTTCCTCAAGTATGGAATAATGTTGTTGTTAAGTAGCAATCCCCCTGTATTTCAAAACTTTAGTGCCCAGTGTGACCATTAGGGCAGATTTGGTTCCTAAATTTCAACTCTGGCAGAATAAAGCTGACGATTTCTACTCCGGCGGAAAAAGTGGCAGAATTTGGCAGATTCCAAGGAAATCTTTATTATTTTTGATATCAAATAAAAAACTTACAATTTTGTATGTACGTATTTGTTGTTTACTTTATTTTTTTATTACCTATTTGGTAGGAAACTATTTTACGGACTGCGTTGGCAACTTTTGTAGTGGCAACCATGCTGGTCCGTACATGATGAAGATAAAACGACCTTAGCGTTTGTACGGACCTGAGTGGAAACAAGACCCTTTACCTTCCTTTTTTTAATCCACAATTTCTTGGAAATATTTGTTTATAATTTATATAGATAGATAAAACGTTTATTTGTTTATTTACATTCACATACATATTATAAATAAATAAATATAGTGAAAAAAATTAGGTTGAATAAAGAAATTAGAAGGAGAAAAGAGAAGGTTGCTGTCGTGTCGTATCGGGAGATTAAGATGTTGACCGAGGACAGAAAAAAATGGAGATCGCTCCACCGACAAGAGCATCTTATCAGCTCATATAAGTCCCCACCGAGGGGCTCCAACCTACCCTGACTTAGGGCGATCAGGCTTTAGTCGACCACGCGGGCCCAGTGTGGGTTGGTCGACTTCACAGATAACTTCGAGTTTCTTCGCAGGTGTGTGCAGGTTTCCTCACGATGTTTTCCTTCACCGTAAGAGCGTCGGATAAACGTACATATGAAATCGAAATTCGAAAACACCTAACTAATAAGTATACTTTGCCTAACTACAGTACAATACGGACACTCTTCACCCCTTACCGATTTCAATTACCTCACCCCTCTAAATAGTAAAGAAAGTGCTCGACGTTGTATTTGCAAGACGGACTGATCCCCTATCCTTCACCCACCCCGACCTCTCCCTTAACCCCCTGACTCCTCACCCACCACACCACTTAACCCCTTCACCCCCGACTCCCCCGTTACCTTCCCCTAACCACCCTCATACCGCCCTTAACCCTTATCTCACCCCTACTGCTCTTCCCACCCACCATGCTCGGCTGCATCGGCACTTACCGTCAGGTGAGGAGCAGCCAAACGCACTCAAATTTTTAAGTAATTTTTATTTTTTAATTACCAACATTTTTTTTTAAAATTCACATTGAGCTTTTTAAGTGCAACCGTACATGAAACAAGCACACATATGCACATTTACTTAAATTATTTTTTCAATGTAGTTTCGATTTCGAACCTTTCCCTATTTTTGACGTGAGTAATCCTTCTGTATGATATTATACAACTTCACTCTCATGTGACCTAACCTGTAGCGAAGGTTACCTAATCCCAACTAGAAGGCGTTAGCAGGGATCCAGCTTCCCCAACATTTATTTGCATAAACGAGCCTTCTATAATAACATATTCTGGACGTTTCGTTTAGCTCCTCATCAAATATGGAAATCGTTAAATTTTAATTTGTTACTTCGAAATAAATGGGCGCGTTTCTTTAGAAGGTTTGCATAATTATACTCGTATATAAAAGAAGAGTAAATAAGCATCAATACGAGCAAAGCTTGCCAGTTATTATAGTTTTCACATTAGATGTTGTCAAGGGTTTACCAATTGTAAAAAAAAAAAAAAGATCTCAAATTTTAAATCACACTTAATGTCAATCTTCCGGCGTGCGAAACAAACCAACAAACTAGCCAACAAGCGTGAGGGGGGGGGGGGATATTTTCGAAGATTTCTCAGTATTTTGAAAATTGTCGAGAACACAAATAAGAAAAAAAAATTGCCGCTCCAATAGATTGCGGAAGGAGACGTAGCAGACGCGTCAGCTTCTTGTACAACGAGAAATGTTACTTTCATTCGTAAATGATTGTACTGTGCAGAAATTGCACATTATCATGGCAGGCTGAGCTCCGCGTGTTTTGGTGACAAAATGGTGAGATGTGCAATAATTAGCTGCAAAAAATGCAAGTGGCAAAGTAAATTTAAAAAATGGAAGAGTTTCTTACCAAGTGTAAGTGTAAAACTTTAATGAAAATCAATAGTTATTTAAATACAATTTTTTGGTTAATTATTATTTAGTGCGAAGGTATTGTCGATATTTTTCAACGACATTTGTTTTTTATTCTTAAGAGATATCGATTTTAAAAGCAATTGGCCCAGTAACTAAAAAGTCCCTCCAGCTGGAGGAAATCTGGAAATCTAAAATATGCGTGAATATTCGAACTTGCAGTGATAGACTTACTATCTAATTGATCATCATCAGACCCTCAAGTTCAAGCTTGAACAGAAGCGCCACCATGAACTCAAACAAACCGTGAAAACTTGCGAATGCGTGCATACTTTTCCGTAGTCAGGTCTTCGTTTTTTTAAATTTTATTTTATTCCCATATTTTTTGTGCTCAGAGTATAACGCCACCCAATCTCGCTACCCACGGCCACGTGTCGTGTTGAGCCGTCTCAATTTATCGCATGTGAGACCATTTGCTAAAAAATTAAAAATATTTTCATATGTAAAGTATATAGATTTAGAATGTGCTCGTCAAGACCTTTCTTTTGATACCAAACATGATATGAATATCTAAAAATAAACTTTTTTGGTTGTTTAATTCACTTTTAAAATCCGCCATGTTGATTTTTTTATATGCTATATATCCTATGACACGTGGAGTGATGGCACAAATCCAAAGACACCACATTTGTCGACATCAGTAAAGTGGTTTAGGAAATACGACGGAACAGATGAACATCCATGCATACATACATAGACTGACAAAAACATAACCCTTCTTTTTTCGTAGTCAGATAAAAATTATCTTGTATTTTCAATAAGCCAAACAAAAAAAAACTTTTTTTTTCCACTTAATTAATTCAGAACTGTCAGAAAAGAAAAAAGTTAATTAATTTTCCACTATGTCTGTGCTTCAATAAGCACACTCTGATAAATGAAATCAAGTTCTTGGAAAAACAGAAAGTAAATTCGGTCAACGGAAAAAAGTAAGAGAGCTTGCTTAATCTAAAATTGCCAAGTTGAAATTTTCTTTTTTAAACGTCTTAAATACAATAACAAACGAAGTAGGAAGGTACCTAGATGATATTTTTGTAGATTTGTGACATTTGATGTATTAGGGATGATGACAGGTAGTCAGTCATCTGAGTTACTTTTTATAATCTGTCAAAAACGGATTTTTAATCCTTTTGTGATTTTTCTGAATTAAAACTTCTTAATTTTTTGAATACTTGATGTAAATTAAAACGAATAAGGTTTTAAAATTTCAGTTTGTTTTTGATGCTGTCATTATTCCAATTGAACGAGGAAGGCATTAGGAAGAAAGACTTATCATTAAGAAGACTTTCCCAAGGATAATAAAATTTACCGAATTTCGTACGACAACTCTCATTTATTTTCTAAGTCAAAAATGCGATTCATTTTCTCTGGTAGTTTTATTTAAAATAATATTATTGATCCTCTTTGAGGGGGCATTACTGTGCCCCCAAATAACCCCACATGAGTGTTTATTAGGAATATGCAAACACGCCGACACCCTGGTGAAGGTCGTTGAGGAGATCCTTGGGGAAGGCCTCGTCTTTCGGCTGATATGATAATGATGGTAATGAAGCAAACACGCAGCCAGAACATCCCCTGACCCAGCGTGACCTAAGCGATGATTTCGGCAAGTTTAAGTGACAGTGTAAGAAACCATACTATTGCTCAACTAGTCACTGGTCACGTCAGTCCTCTCCGCCGTCTCCTTGAATGGAATTGGGACACCAAACGGCTGAACAATAATGGCATAAGTAGTTTGGGCTAAACCTCCCCCGTCTCGCCCCTCGCCCCTCGCCCCTTGCACGATTTCCCTGTCTAAACATCTCTGTTGGCAAACTGTATTGATTGTAAAGACTATGATTAAGTAAAAATAAGCGACGCATCTTGGGGAAAGCCAACTTTGTTCAACATTGGGCATTGATCCATGTATTAAGAAGCTGATTGAACCTCCTGGAATGAATGAAAATTTATTGGGACGCCAATAGGCTGAACAATAATGACTAAAGTAGCTTGGGCTAAACCTGCCCCGACTCGCCCCTCGCACGATTTCCCTGTCTAAACATCTCTGTTGGCAAACTGTATGGATTGTTAAGACTGGTACTGGTACTTAGGTCACACTGAAAGTTTTGCACAATTTATGGCATAAGTAGTTTGGGCTAAACCTCCCCCGTCTCGCCCCTCGCCCCTCGCCCCTTGCACGATTTCCCTGTCTAAACATCTCTGTTGGCAAACTGTATTGAACACTGAAAAATTGGCTAAAACTAAAAATTATTTAAAACTGGTCACTTGTAAATATTTGAATTTTGAATTATTTAATTTTAAAAAATATAGATTATCGTTTATGGAATGAAGTAGTTGTTGGCGGGAAACTGGTCGTCATTTGTTTTTTATGGGGTTTTTGAACAATTTGCACTGAAAATGGATTTGACGCGAAAAGATTTTAGGGCAATGATTTTTTACGATTTCAAAAGTTCTCTTTCTCCGCTAGAATGTAGTGCTCGTCTTCAAAATGCTTTTGGGCTTGAAGCACCACATTTAAGCACTGTAAGACGGTGGTACGCTAAATTGAATAGATGGCGGGTTTCTCTCAATGACGTAGGTAGCTGCTGTCAGGCGACTAATAGAGGAAAACCGACAAATTACCTATGGCAAAATTCGTGGACAATTAGTGATAGGTATGAGCCAAATATAAAATATTTTACAAGAAAATTTAAAAGTCAGGAAGCTTTGTTGCCGATGGATTCCCCATGAACTGACATCAACTTGGAAACAAGCCCGTGTTACTTGGAGCCTAGAAATGCTGCGAAAGTATGACCACGGGCGTTCAAATGCAGTATATAATATGGTAACAGGAGACGAAACATGGATATATTGTTACGATCCGGAAAAAAAACTACAGTCAAGTGAATGGGTCTTTGAAGGTGACCTAAGGCCAACAAAAGTGCACCAAGCAAAAAGCGTTGGCAAACAGATGATCGCTTGTTTTTTTTCAAATACAGGTTATATTTGTACTGTACCACTAGATAATAAGAGAACGGTTAATGCTGAGTGGTACACAACCACTTGTTGCCCGGTGTCTTTAAAAAGGTCCGTGACAGACGACCAAGAAGCCGCATTCTCTTACATCATGAAAATGCGTCTGCTCACACCGCAAAGAAGACACAGGCATATTTGCATTCTGAAAAAGTGTAGATTGTGAACCGTCCTGCTTATAGCTCGGACCTTGCGCACTGCGATTTCTATCTTTTCCCTAAAATTAAAGATTTGATAAGAGTTTTGGTATTGAGGACTCCCGAAGAAGCGGTGACGACGTTCAACCAACACGTTGAAAACATGACCTCAAGTGATTGGGCCTCATGCTTTGACAAATGGTATGAATACAATGTATTGGCGAATATTTTGAGAAACAATAAATTTATACTTATAGTTATAAATTGTTTTGTTTAAAAGTTACTGGCTGTTTCCCGCGGCTTCGCCCGCGTGGACAACGATTCTATGACTTTTCGAGGGAGTGCAGTGCGCGAGCTCATGTCACTTTATTTTTATTACCTTTCGTAACAACTGTTTTGTGTCACTTGTAACATAAATATCTCTCTCGTGATATCGTTTAATATATACTTAAGTACTTACTCATTCATTGAACTTACTCATGTGTACTGCACGATTTCTTTTTCTCTTTGTATTAGGTATTTACTTATTTATTTGTTTGTTACCCATTTGCGGGACACGTTATTGGAATGTAATTAGTTATTTATGACCTAAGAATTTTTGTTACGTACATTCTTACATTTCTGTTTGTGTACCTTCCGATAATAAATAAAATAAAATAAGTTACGCAAAACTTTCAGTGTGGCCCTCGTAGAAACAAGCGCGCATCTTGTGGAAGGCGTACTTTGTTCAACATTGGGCATTGATCCATGTATTGAGGAGCTAAGAGAAAGAACAAAGAAATATGACTGAAAGAAAGGAATAACGGTGAAGGAAAACATCGCGAGGAAACCTGCATGCGCCTGCGAAGAAACCCGAAGGTTGTGTGTGAAGTCGAATTACCCGTACTAGGCCCGTGTGGTAGACTAAGGCCAGATCACTCCAATTCAGAGTAGACTCGAGTCCCTCGGTGGGGACGTATGCGAGCTGATAATATGATGAATTACTGAAGATAAATAATGTGGGACGAAACAAGATTTTTTTGTAATGGGATAAATGAACTAGTCAGTGTATCTGATACCCAAACAGATACATTTTAGTACCATTTGACCAACATAAAAACATCTTGTTGCGTCGTATTTATTTCCAGTTATTAAATTTATCTCTCAATACCAAAATCATGCTAGGAACGTGAGAATAATACAGAATATAAAATGAGAAGAAACAAGAATAGATCAATAAATAATTCTAAGCATCACAAGAATAAAGCTTAGAAATAGAAAAGTAATACTCTCCTTCTACGGGAGGTAAATAAATTTTGCGGCCGCCAGTCCGTACCAAACTTTCTCGACAATTTTTTTCATTAATATTTCTTTCATACAATTTTTTTTTATAATTTTGATAAATTTATATTGTATTAACAAATATAGAGCGTCGGTGGCGTAATGGCTTGGGCCGCTACCTTCCGTCCAGTAGGTCGTGGTTCGAGTCCTGCCTCGTACTAATGTGTTTTCGAATTTAAATTACATATCCGACGCCTTTGCGGTGAAGGAAAAACATCGTGAGGAGACCTGCACACGCCCCACGGTGGGGACGTATTTGAGCTGATATGATGATGATTTTCATATATCTCC
This sequence comes from Coleophora flavipennella, assembly GCA_947284805.1. Taxonomy (NCBI): domain Eukaryota; kingdom Metazoa; phylum Arthropoda; class Insecta; order Lepidoptera; family Coleophoridae; genus Coleophora; species Coleophora flavipennella. Next base: position 4,768,128 of record OX369307.1, read on the forward strand.
ACTGCCAAGGGTTGTCTGGAAGTGATCGCTTTTAGCGATAACACTGCCTTTGTACACGTAAGTCCGATAAAACCATGCCAAAGTATATAATATATTAGTACTAACATACAGTATAGACACTCCCTGCCGCTCTCTAGATTGCGACCTCACCCCCTCGTCACCCAGAATGATACACATTGGTTACAGTTTGGTTGTCGAACGTATCGGTTTTCACCGCCATTTTGTTTGTTCCGTCATTCCTTTTTTGAAATGTCATTTCTGGCCCGTGGTATAAAGTGTTCAGGGTGTGACCATGCTGTAATTATTCCTTGTGTGCAAAGTGTTTATACATTCATACATAATAAGTACAAAAGGTAATAATACAAAGACGTGAAATAAATCATCCCCCAATCTCGATTAAACCACTTCGGATTATACCGAAAACAATCAACCCGTTCATTTCGGCGTAAATATAGGCCTTCTGCCCTTTTCAATAGGAGCCGTCATACCCAAATAATTTACGGCCCAACATGTAAGTACCTCATTTTCTACGTGTAGTGTACAAAGGCTCTGAATGAGGGCGCGTAGGCGTGAATGAAAGCGTGGGCGGACAGAGAGAGACGGGAGTACACTAATAAGGCAGGGGCAAGCGGGAGGGGTGATGAGGGGGAAGGGACTCCCACGCCTAGTTCAATGGAGGGAAGTTGACGCGGAACTTACGATGCATTGTCACAAAAGAATTTGCATTTGAAGACTTACCTAGTAGCTGTGGTAGGATTGTTCATTGTTGCACTTAAAAAAAAGATAAGTAAAAAACGAGGAGATCATCGGCATCATCGTTACTTACCATACCATCAGGTGAGATGATGCCAAGGGCTTACGAATTGTGAATTAAAAGGAGTCTTCAAAAAAGTAACCAATATACCTTTCAAAATTGCTAATCTTAAGTGGCAGTGGGCAGGGCACATAGTTCGGAGAACAGATGGCTGCTGGGGTAGTAAAGATCTCGACCACGCACCGGAAGACGTCGCGTAAACAGCCTCCCACTCGGTGGACCGACGGCCTGGTGAAGGTCGCGGGAGACTGCTGGATGCGCAGCTCAGGACCGGTCGTTGCGGAAATCCTTGAGGGTGGCCTTTGTCCAGCAATGGACGTCTTTCGGGGAATAAAATACAGGTTATTGATTACTAACCCGAGTTATCACAGTGACGAAAACACCAATTTACGTTTTAACCGCCTCCGTGGCGTACTCGTTGAGTTCAAAAGCTTCAAATAAGGAGGTCACGGGTTCGATTCCCGACAGAGTCTAACTTTGTAAGACGCGGTTTAGTTGGTGGAAGGGCATTTTCTAAGCCCGCCTGGCTAGCTACCACAATTTTATCGATGTTAACATGTGTTCCGGCTTGAAGACAAGATAGCCAGTTCCCCATTGCGTTTGGGAATCTTAGTAAGCCCGCTTCCATCTTCGGCATCATCGTCACTTACCATCAGGTGAAATAATGCCAAGGGCTTACCAATTGTGAATATAATAGTTATACGTAATTTTCAAATGTAACTTGTACGTAGCAGTAGGGCCCGAACAAACCATTTTGTATCATCATCATAATATCAGCTGAAAAACGTCCACTGCTGGACAAAGGCCTGGGTTGTCTGGTAGAAATCGCTCCCAGCGATAAGACCGCCTAGATTATATGTCTCTCACTTTTTAATTAAATTTTGATGTACAATAAAGAGTTATTTGAATTTGAAAGGTCCCCTAAATATTCCCACGACAACCGGTCCTGCGCTGCCCGAATCCATCGGCTTCCCGCGATCTTCACCAGGTCGTCGGTCCACCGCGTGGGAGGCCTGCCTACGCTATTTTCTGCAGGTATAACTTTTTGTTATTTACTGTATAATTTTCGTACGAAATTGCAGTAATTGTATTTACCCTCATTTGATTGCCTTAGGGCTGTAGAAGTTATAAACCTTTGTTTAATGAACCCATTGTATTGGTCAATTTGCTCAATGAAACTTTTTCGAAATACAACATGTTAAGTACAACATAAAAGTGTTATCAATTTTAACCGCCTTCGTGGCGTAATGGTTAGTCCATTCGCTTCACACCAGGAGGTCGCAGATTCGATTCCCGGCGGGGTCAACTTGTAAGACTCGGTTTGGTTGGTGGTAAGGCATTTTCTAAGCGCGCCTGGCCAGCTACCACTATCTTATCTAAGTCTTGCCGCCAAACATCAGTGTTAACAACATTGATGTGTTCCGGCTTGATGATAAGATAGCCAGATGCCTATTGCGTTGGGGAATCTTGGTAAGTCCGCTTCCATCGTCACTTACCATCAGGTGAAATGATGACAAGGGCTTACCAATTGAGAATAAAAAAAAATATCAGCTTATTAAATCCGCCACTGCGAAGTAATCTTTCGGGAAATTTCCCCGCAAGGCTGGAACGCCCGCTAATTTAGAACGTTACACCCCGGACCTCCCTCGCCGGGACCTATCACGTCATACGCGTCTTACAGTGACGTCAGAGCTTGGGTACACAACGGCCAAACGAACGGTTCACGACGTAATACCTCAGAACGAAAATAATGTAGATATTGAGTTTCATACAACAATCTTAACAAAAAGTGGGGTAAAGCTTGTTCTATTATGTATATATGTTACAGCTAAAGGTGAGTGTAAACATAAACTTAAGATAAGCCGGCTAAACTTCACCCAGGGGTGGGAGGGGGGAGCCTCGCGAGGCTCTTCGACTGTAAAATCAACCAAAACTGATCGATCTCACTCACCACCCAAAAACATTACCTAATCGGAATTTACTCAAACAACTTTAGCCGGCTAATCTTAAGTTTATGTTCAAACCAACGTTTAGCCGTGACATATACATATGAATCGAATTTGAAAGTGGTCTACGAGAAAAAAGTTATGGGAACTTCTGGTTTAATCGAACGCAAGGAAATGCCTAACCTTCCCAAATTTGGGAGAGACCTGTGCTCCAGCAGTGGTAATGGGTTTTTAACATACAGAAATACGTCACCTTTGATATCTACATCATCATCATAATATAGAGAAATACGTCACCTACATCACCTAAATCATCATCATATCAGCCGAGAGACATCCACTGCTGGACAAAAGCCTCCCCAAAGGAATTTCCCGAAGTCCTATGCTGTCCACATCCAGCGACTTCCCAAAAACTTCAACATGTCGTTGGTCCACCGTGTGGGAGCCTACCTACGCTACGTCTTCCGGTGCGCGATCTCCAATCGAGAACTTTACTGCCCCAACGGCAATCTGTTCTACGAGCTATTTGCCCTGCCGACTTCCACTTAAGTTTACCGATTCTGTGAGCTATGTCGGTTACCTTGGTTCTCCTACGGATCTCCTAATTTCTGATTCGATCGTGTAGAGAAACTCCAAGTATAGCTTGCTCAATCGCTCTTTGAGTGACCTTGAGCCTTCTTATGAGGCTCATAGTAAGCGACCATGTCTCAGTTCCGTATGTCATCACTGGCAACGCACACTGGTCAAAGACCTTAGTCTTGAGACACTGCGGTATTTGGGACGTGAAGATATTGCGATGTGATACCTACTCTTACGTATCGGGTAACCATTCTCAAAGTCATAACTGGATGTAAATTTAAAATATTTTCCGTAAAATAAATGTTTTTGAAACGTAATAAAAGTTATCAAAGCGTAAGTACTATAAAGCGACCTCTAAATACCGAAATGGATCCAGTTTTTGCTTTAACTTTGTTAATTAAAACAAAATTGGGAATTTGTTTCGAGTTAAAGCCCCAGTTCGATACCTCGCCGGGTTAATCCCCTGCTACAGACGATGTTTCTAATCGACGAGAGTAGAGATCATATCATCCGACTGCCAAAAAGGATGGAATTTTTTTTTCGGGTATTTATTTGTATGTAAGTATGTATTTGTGTCTGTTCTTTGGCTGAGCCTAATGCAGCCTAAACTGCTGAATGGATTTTCGAATGCGGGGTGTCCTTAGATACATCTTAATCCCGTGAGTGATATAAGATAGATAGTATTTTAAGATTTAACTAAGAGTACTCTCAAATAGTTAAAGTTCTCGAGTGGCGACCACGCACCGGAAAACGTAATGAAGGCAGGCCTCCCACTCGGTGGACCGATGACCTGGTGAAGGTCGCGTGAAGCCGCTGGATGCGGGCAGCGCAGAACCGGTCGTCGTGGAAATCCTTGGGGGAGGCCTATGTCCAGCAGCGGACGTCCTTCGGCTGATACGATGATGATGATGATTCTCAAATAAATACGTCACTGACGTCGACTCGTTTAAAAAAAGTGGCCAAGTGCGTGTCGGATCACGCGACAAGTAGCCATGCCTAGCCTTTAAAAAAATGGGTTTGAATATTTTAAAAAACGAAGTTGTTTATGCAGTTATACATATAGGGGTATGGGGTATCGTTTACAAAAAAGTGGCCAAGTTCGTGTCGGACTACGCGCAAAGTAGGGCTCCATAGTCCTATCAAAAAAAAATGTAGCTACATCTTAAAAAACAAAATTCCTTTAGCAGCTAGCAAACGAACATTTTGTATAAAAATCTATGAACTTTTTACAAATCCAACTCCAGATATTCAGTTGGTCGACTAATACTCCTTAACTAAGAAAGCCTACTTGGCTGTGATAATTTTCATTTTAAATTAATTATATGCCCCATCATTTCCAAAATTTTTTGGATTTCTAAAAATAGCAGTTAATCTGGGCGGTGACATGTGACTCGTGTAAAAATCACGACTTACAAACATTTACATACAGATAGTTAACGAATTATTTATTGGAAAAATGATTGTAGCAAACCGGCAGTATTTTGAAATACCTGTTCAATGATACCCCACACGATAGGACACGTGAACAAAAAAAATCCCCACCACTTTACCTGTAACCCTAAAAAATTATAAAATATTTTATTCCATCACTTAATAGGGGTCATGTCACATATTTGTATAAGCATGTACCTAACTTCAGCTTTATAGCTGTTTTTGTCTTTGAGAAAAGAGCTGTAACATATAGACAGATAGACGGACATGGCGAAACTATAAGGGTTCCTGGTTTGACTACGGAACCCTAAAAACCGGTTAAGTGCGAGTCCAAATCGCATGGAGAGGGTTCCGTATTAGTTCTCACTATCAGAGTTAAACTAGAGAGGCTCTGTATGTATATCCTATTTTTTATTTTTATTTTTGACTTAGTAGTTTCGGTGATAAAGGTGGGAATGCTCGATTTTCTTATATTTTCCTTAAAATCCTTTGAACGATGCATTTTACAATATTAAAAAATACATTGTATTTTTTATTACAAGCCCTTCCATTTAATTTACGTCACATGATGCACTTAAAAATTTTTTTTTTTTAATTTTCTTATTCGTCCCCCAAAATTAACCCCGAAAACCGAAATTCACTCATTTATACTATCCGTCCGTGATTGAGTCACCAAACCATATATAAGGTGTCACAAAATTAGCTGAAACTATTTTAACCGGTGCTTCTAAAACTGAACAACTTTCCCCAACTAACCCATAGTCAAATCGCAAAAAAAAATTGGCTCTCCCATACTAAATCGATCATCTGATCAGCCAACTAAGTATGGGAAGTTCAAATTTTTTTTTTAGATTTGACTTGGGTTTCATAGGAAAAGTTGTTCAGTTTCATGGGTAAAAGCACAAGTTAAAATAGTTTCAGCTAATTTTGTTAGACCTCATATGTGTACCAAATTTCAACTTGTTTCGTACAGTAGATTCGAAGAAAATCGGGTATGACAGTCGGACGGACAGACACACGTGAGTGGTCATATAAGGGTTTCATTTTTCTTTAGACGTTACGGAACCCTAAAAACTCGGCCATTTGCAAATCAGACTCGCGCACCAAGAGTTCTGTCCTACCACACCTCTCGCACAAATATAACAATGACGCCTATTCACTTTAGTAAAAAACGGTTGTCTGTAAAGTCGGTTTACTGACGATAGTTGAACGTGACAATGTCTTAAGAAAATACTGATGGAATGGTTTCATAATATCGAAAGAATCATTACCTTTATCGCCGCAATTATCATTGCTATAAACAATTGACACCACATTCACCTTTCACTGCACTTCATACTTGACGAGAACATGTAAATGTATTGTATAGCAGCTGTCCACGCGGACGCATCGCTCACTCAAGTAGGAGAGAGACAGATGTCGAACGCTGCCGAACGCGGAGGCCAATTGTGCCTCTTTGTCGCTCGTTGCACGCTCTCGCTTGCACTTCAAGCCTTAAACGGAACGCCTCACGGAACGCCTCAGAGCGAGGTAACGACGCATTTTTTCGTGCGTGCAGCCGGCTCCATCGAATTATAAGACGTTATCACGTCAAAAAAAAAGTAAGTGTGCGGTTTTATGAAACCACGGTAAAAGTGAAGCTTTACAGAGGACCAAAGGATCATGGCTGCTCTCGGTACGGTACAGAGGACGAAACGATCATACCGTCAGACGAAAGCGACCGTCACGCGACATTCAACACACAGACGAAAAAATTTAATAAAAGTTTCACTTTAAAACAACAACAAGGAGAGCGCAAGAAAAATGATTCTTTTATCCAGTCCGGGATCCTTAGAGCGAGGATAAAAATCCTCAATATAATAGAAGGTTCCCTGGAAACTTGTTACTGCCTATGGCTAAGACAGAGCTGTATATGGGAAATTGTTACCCAATGGCAATAAAAATCTATAATAAATTACCTTCAACAATAAAAGATTTGCCTATAAATAAATTTAAGATACAATTAATTAAATGGCTTGTTGAGAAAGCTTTATATTCTGTAAAGAAATATTTAAATTTTAAAATATCACAATTTTAATACTGTACCTAGATTGTGTAATGTACCAACTTAACTATGAATGAAATATTAGGCTATATAATTTAATTAATGACATGAATCTATTATCTCATTCATTAACTGATTTTTTATTTAATTTAATTAATATTTTACGTTAGTCAAAATACGATTAATAATATAGAATATGATTTGACATTTTGACATATATAAATAACTAGCTGTTTCCCGCGGTTTCACCCGCGTGGACAACGTTTCTATGACTTTTCGAGGGTGCGCAGTGCGCGAGCCGCAAGCGTCTCGCGAGCGTGGTAAAAAGTAGCCTATGTCTGAATCCAGGTCCCAATCTGTCTACCTACCAAATTTCAGCCAAATCCGTTCAGTAGTTTTTGCGGGAAAGCGCAACAGACAGACAGAGTTACTTTCACATTTATAATATTAGTAGGGATTTGGTGTGATAATAATGTTATTAAAAATATGTAGGCTCTTAGGCTAAACATGAGAAACTTCATATTGTAGAATCTAACATCTTATTTTACAATGTTTAAAGCGATATAAACATTCCATTTCACAACTCACACCTAACCGTTTTTTTATTTTATTGTTGTTTTAATTTTGAGTTTGTATTATAATCACACGCTTGTATGTACAACCATACTTATGATGGTGTAAAAGCAAAAAAAAACATTTCTTGTATGGGAATTTTTATTATTATTTAGTTAATTAATTATTTAATATATAATATAATAAAAATTTTGTGAAAATTTCAGGGGATTACCTAATACGGTTCAAAGGATACAGCCTTTGGACGGGCGGACCGACAGACAGCGTAGGCTTCGAACTGGGGACCCGTAACCGTTTGTAAACTACCTTAAAAAACCGGCGAATTGCGTGTCAGAACCGCACACATCGGGTTCTGTACCATCATACTAGATGGCGCTAGTTTCATGTTTCAAAAACCATCATACTATATGGCGCTAGTTTCTTCATGTTTAAAAAAACAGGTTTTTTGTATGGTATTTTATTTTTTCACTTCAGTATTTGTTGTTATAGCGGCAACAGAAAAACCATCATCTGTAAAAATTTAAGGTGCCTGGCTATCACGGCTCATGAAACACAGCCTGGTGACAGACAGACAGACAGACAGACAGACGGACGGACAGCGTAGTCTTAGTAATAGGGTCCCGTTTTTACCCTTTGGGTACGGAACCCTAAAATACAGCAAATGCCTGTTTCTTGTCTCCTGAATAGTTTGACTATAGAACCTTACATACTTGTACTTGTATAAAAACCACAACGAAACGTAGTCAATACACTAGGTACTGTAAAATGCTCTTGCCACCCCCCACTCCCCACCAGGCGGTGACGAAACCGTGGGGGTTTGAGGTTCTATTTCCAACCATCCGTGGGCGTATGCCCCTTAAAAGAGGGGCTTTCTTGGTGGACTTAACTGCCGATGTCTCATGTTTGAAGCGCTTTTAAGCTGTTTTGATTAATCGTTGTGCTAAGAGTACATACAGTACAGGTTGTTCCTGTAATTAAATTTGAGTTGTGAACTTCAGTTGAGTTGGCGTCGTAGGAAGGACTCCCACGCGGTGGACCGATGACCTGGTGAAGATCAGGGCAGCGCAGGACCGATCGGGTGATATGATGATGGTGATGGTGTGAACTTCAAGCTTATTTCATGAAATTTCCGGAAAGGTTATTCATCAAAACTTTCATTAAATACCTACCTAACATTGACACTCGTAGCGTAGGCAGGCCTCCCACACAGTAGACCGACGACCTGATGAAGGTCTCTGGATGCGGGCAGCGCAGGACCGGTCGTCGTGGAAATCCTTGGGGGAGGCCTTTGTCTAGCAGTGGACGTCTTTCGGCTGATATGATGATGATGATGATGATTAACACTACAGTACACGCACCTGTTTTTCAACCGACTTCCAAAATTCTATTTTTTTTTATGTGTGTTACCTCAGAACTTTTGATTGGGTGAACCGATTTTGATTTTTCTTTTTTTATTTGAAAGCTAGTGCTTCCCATGTGGTCCCATATATATTTTATCAAAATCGGTGTAGTAATTTATTAGAAAATTAATAAAAACCAAAAATAATAATGCAAAAATGTACTTAGTCGGTTTTTTAACGTGTTAAGCGTTTTCAATTATTTACGCGAGTGCTCGCGTGGCCTTCTTTACTAGGGCTTTTAACCGACGAAAAAACGGAGGAGGTTATCAAGTCGACCCGTATATTACGAAGCAAAGCGAAGCGTCTCCGTTTCAGCTTGGACAAAAATGCTTTCGTATTGTTCATATTCTATTTTATATCATATTATTGTATTTAACCGCCTCCGTGGCGTAATAATTAGTCCATTCGCTTCACACTAGGAAGACTCGGTTTGGTTGGTGGTAGGGCATTTTCTAGCCTGGCTAGCTACCATCGACCTATATAGATAGATCGACCCTATCTTCCCTATTCAAGAGTAAATGTCCACAAGCATAATTCCTTCTGTATGGCAATATGTGTTTACAACAACCTCCCTATCCACATTAAAACTTGTTCAAATTTTTGTTTTGAATCTACATTGACCGAATGGCTACAAAACAAATGTTACTATTCAGTAAAATAATTTCTCAGCGACAAAAATTGATGATAGTTTGTAAAACCTAGGTTATATTATAATATGTATATTTGCATGCCATTGATGGTGGGGCATAAGATACCTTAAATTTAAGAACACCATGTATTCAACTATGTTCTGGCAAATAAATGCTTTGACTTTGACTTTATCATCTTATCTAAGTGTTAACAACATTGATGTGTTCCGGCTTGAAGATAAGATAGCCAGTTCTCGATTGCGTTGGGGAATCTTGGTAAGCCCGCTTCCATCTTCGGCATCATCGACTTATTACCAGGTAAGATGATGCCAATGCTTACCAATTGTAAATATATATATATATATATATATATATATATATATATATATATATATATATATATATTAGCGTGCGTAAACTATTATTCCTCACTGGTTTTCTTCTAAAAATGGTGTCTCAACGTCTGCTACTTATACAGGATGTAGCAAAATTGGTGTGGGTCCTGTTATCTGGGGCTTTCACTCATAATACTGGACCACTTTTGTTCTACTCATATCAGCTCATATACGTCCTCTCTGAGGGGCTCGAACCTGCCTTGAATTAGGGCGATTAGTTCTACTACTTTGCTGAAATCTCAAAAAATAGTTAACTCTACATACAAATGGATCAGCTGATCAACCATTTTTGTAATGAGGGTCCGATTTTTTTTAATTGAATGGGTTCCTAGGGGAAAATGGTTCAATGTGATAGGTAGAACCCCATTTAAAGGGTCTTACATCAATTTTGTTACACCCTGTATACGGCCTGGAGACCTAAAATACAGAAAATTAATGAAATATTCCTAGTTTAGGCTCCCGTTTTCCACAAACTATGTTTTGGTATAATTTAAGACAAATTTATGAATTAATATGTGAGACAAGTTTGTGGCGGGAAAACAAAACAAATTGCTCGACTGATTGATTTATTTGTCTAATTGTGAGTTATTATTGCTATTAGTATCTTACATTCTGTACCTATGGATAATGTATGAACTTTTTACAAATCCAACTGCACACCTTAAGTTGGTCGATTGTTACTCACTATACTTACAAATTAGTATAAGCATACCAAATTTCAGCGTTATAGCTATAATAGTCTTTGAGCAAAACGGCTGTGACATACTTACGGACAGACAGACGGACGGACATGACGAAACTGATAGGGTTCCTAGTTCGACTACGGAACCCTACAATGTGTGGTGAATAGATACATTATCCTCAGGAGCAGACATCACGTTTATGCTGAACGATGCCAGGCATCGCCTGGTTAATCGACGTTAGGTTGCCATTTCACTACAGAGAATTTAACTGGAAGCCTTAATTAATATGTACGACTTAAAATTTTTAAAATTTAAACCTGCCAACGGAAAAACTCCAGATATATCCACACGTTTAAATAAGCTACATTTGTTAAATAAATTCCTCATTCGCTATTTATCACTCATTCTCTCTCTCTCTTATCGTGTGGCACAATAAACCGTGCTATCCAAGGGATAGACGATGGCGGATACCTGGTGTTGCACTTAGCATCACCCGCGGTCACGTGTAGGGAATTTTAGATTTACACCAACGGACGTGTGCAACGCGACCTTCATACACATCTGGAATCAGATGTGCAGGTTTCCTCACGATGTTTTCCTTCACCGTTAAAGCAATCGGTAAGTATATGTACGTAAGTTTCAAAATACTCATTGGTACATTGGCCGTCCGGATTTGAACCCGGGACCTCTGGTTAAGAGGACCGAGTCGTTACCGGTTGAGCCACCGACGTTTCACCGACGATTATCACTCATTGAAACCACTAGAGAAACGCACGCACCTAGTGACGTGACTTTATTTAAATCATTTGTGGGGCACTGTCGTACATTTTTACCACACCCCGGACACTGCATACAGCGGTCGTGAAATGACATTTCTAAAAACAAATGACGGAGCAAACAAAAACACGGCGAAATCCTATACGTTCGAGAACCAAACTATAACTTTACTAATCTGTATCAATCTGGGTAACGAGGGGGTGAGGTCGCAATCTAGAGAGCGGCAGGGAGTGTCCATACTGTATGTTAGTACTAATATATATAGTTTGCTTCTATGCTATAGGATACCTAACAATGTACGTATGTGAATTCATCATTATCATCATATCAGCCGAAAATCGTCCACTGCTGAACAAAGGCCTCCCCCAAGGATTTCCACGACGACCGGTCCTGCGCTGCCCGCATCCATCGGCTTCCCGCGATCTTCACCAGGTCGTCGGTCCACCGCATGGGACCTGCCTACGCTACGTTTTCCGGTGCGCGGTCGCCACTCGAGAACTTTACTGCCCCATGTATGTGAATTATCAGAGTTTCATTTTAAACAACATGCAAAAAATATGTATAATTTCTAGAATCTAGAGGCTATATAAGACCACAGACTATTTAAACGATAATGACATTTGGAAAATTTACCCAAACTATTGTTATTCATAACTTATTTTTTGACATGTATTTAATTAGGTAGTAAGAATTGACATTTATAAGAGTGTACCTACATTAAACACTATATAAAATAACCTAACCTGACCACTCCAGGAGTGCCGACATAAGTGACAACTTAATGGGCTTGTACCCAGAGACGTTAACATATTCTTTAAAAAATCGGTTAAGGTAACAGTAACAGGGTGTTGGTAACGGTATACATAACAGTGTCGCGAGTTCAATGGTTTTTTCTCATCTCAAAATATGCCTAACGCGCATATAGAAGTTTACACTTAAAAAAAAATTATTTGATTTGATTTGATCTTTGAAGCGTCGGTGGCTCAACCGGTAACGACTCGGTCCATCTAACCAGAGGTACCGGGTTCAAATCTGGACGGCCAATGTACCAATGAGTTTTTCAAAAACTTACGTACATAATTACCGATTGCTTTAACGGTGAAGGAAAACATCGTGAGGAAACCTGCACACGCCTGCGAAGAAACTCAAAGGTTGTGTGTGAAGTCGACCAACCCGCACTGGGCCCGCGTGGTCGACTAAGGCCTAATCGCCCTGATTCAGGGTAGGCTCGAGCCCCTCGGTGGGGACGTATATGAGCTGTAATGATGATCTTTGTACTTGTATTTTACAATCCCCTATGGTTAAGCCAAACTCTGGATATTGGATAAGAGTGAAGACTTTTTCCACGTCACTGGATGAGAGAGATAAGGGTATAAACTCAATGAGCGGTTTCCTAGAGAGCGTTCTTTTTGCGGTGTCGGATAACGCTCTCTAGGAAACCGCGCCATCTTGTTTCCATGACCAACGTTTCAGTGACGTCATTCTGCGCTATATAGCTCGGAGGGAAACAAACAAAGCTTTAGTTAGATAACCATATTTTTAACCACCTCCGTGTTGTAATGGTTAAGATTATTAGCTACACATCAGGAGTTCGTGGGTTCAATTCCCAGCGGAGACTAACTTTGTAAGACTCGGTTTGGTTGGTGGAAGGGCATTTTCTAAGCCCGCCTAGCTAGCTAGCACCATCAAAAACACAACAAAACACAGCACAACAAAATTGATGTGTTCCGATTTGAAGATAAGATAGCCAGTTCCCTTATTTTGTTGTGGAATCTTGGTAAGGTCGCCCAAAGGGCAATGGAGCGAGCTATGCTCGGGATTTCCCTACGCGATCGAATCAGAAATGAGGAGATCCGCAGGAGAACCAAAGTTACCGACATAACTCACATAATCACTAAACTAAAGTGGCAGTGGGCTGGGCACATAGCTCGTAGAACAGATGGCCGTTGGGGCAGTAAGGTTCTCGAAACTCGAAACACATTAAACCGTGACAGGATTCGAACCACGACCTCCCGGAGAGGAGGTAACGGACCCAGCCTTTGCGCCACGAAGCTCTTCCCATTAGTCAATTAGAAAAAAAATTTGGACATTTTTTACAAAGTTGGCTAGTGAGTTGATCGGTTTTAAAAAAGTTTTTTTTTTTCGATTTTACAGTATCATAATCATACCCAATTCCACAACGAAGAGTCCTGAGCTGCCCGCATCCAGCGGCTTCCCGCGACCTTCACCAGGCCATCGGCCCACCATCATTACACTCTACCACGAGTTTATTTTCAAATTCAAATAACTCTTTATTGTACATCAAAATAAACAAATACATGTAAAAAATTTCATTAACAACTAAGAGACGTACAATTTAGGCGGTCTTATCGCTGAGAGCGATTACTACCAGACAACACAGCCCATATTTTGTTCATATGAAAAACCCTGCTAAATGTTAAATGATATGAATTATTTAGCGTGCTTGTTAACATTTTGCATTTTACTTCAGAAAGTTATTAAAGAGAAAATATAATGTTATGTTTTTAAAAGAACCGTCTTCACAGAACATAATACTGCTTGGGGTTCGACGATCCCTAGTGGAGTTACAGTTCGTTCGCTGAATTATATGCAGCTTTGATAAATGCCGTTAAACCTCCGTCAAAGGAAGCGCCCGCTTCCTAAGTTCAATCGCGGCGCCCGCGGCATCGCTGACGTTGTCGGCGCCGCGATTGAACTCAGGGCGGCCCCTTTGTCGGAGTGATTGACTCGAGCCGGTAGCGAACGAGCTATACGAATACAAAGCAGAAAGCATATTTTAACTTTACTAAATAGGTAATTTGTTTCTTTCTATAAGCTTCCGCAAGGAACACCCCTAGTCAATTCTAAAAAAAAATTGTAGCCTCCATACAAAAATGCACAAAAGTGGTCGATAAGCTGATCGATTTGTGTGAAGAGCTTTTTTTTCGTTATCAGCAGTCATGAACAAAAGTTAGAATTCCCAGTTTACGGGTTTACGGGACCTACAACAATTTTGTTACATCCTGTATAGTTTGATGTGATCTCCACTGTACTAGGAACAAAATTGGTGTAGGACCCGTTAACTGTGGGATCTACTCATCATACTGAACAACTTTCCCCAAAGAACCCATGGCCTTTATAGCTTGATGTGATGTCCACTGTACTAGGAACAAAATTGGTGTAGGACCCGTTAACTGTGGGATCTACTCATCATACTGAACAACTTTCTCCAAAGAACCCATGGCCTTTATAGCTTGATGTGATGTCCACTGTACTAAGAACAAAATTGGTGTAGGACCCGTTTACTGTGGGATCTACTCATCATACTGAACAACTTTCCCCAAAGAACCCATGGCCTTTATAGCTTGATGTGATGTCCACTGTACTAGGAACAAAATTGGTGTAGGACCCGTTTACTGTGGGATCTACTCATCATACTGAACAACTTTCCCCAAAGAACCCATGGCCTTTATAGCTTGATGTGATGTCCACTGTACTAGGAACCAAATTGGTGTAGGTCCCGTTAACAGGGGTTAGTACTCATCAGAAGAGCCTGGGAGGTGGGTATTACCAATTACCATCGTGGTAAGAGGTATATATCTTTTGGGGAAAATGAACGACATTTCGTTCTGAACACGTTTGAGTTACATAGACGTGACGTTATAGATTTTATCTACTCTCATATCGTAAAGTTCGCATTATTAACTTCAAAACGAGTTTACATTGGCTTACTTTATAAACCCAATACCGTAATAAAAAATAAAAAAAACCGGCCAAGTGCGAGTTGAACTCGCGTGGAGAGGGTTCCGTACAATGTCAAAGTCAAATACAAAATATCACATTTGAAATCCTCACAGTAAGATGCGAGTTTTTTTTTAATTATTAAAAATTTGAGTGTGTTTGGCTGCACCTAACCTGATGGTAAGTGCCGATGCAGCCGAGGATGTAACACGCGAGCTCCAAAAGTGCCTATTCACTCTCGTCTTGAAAATTCCTAAATTTTACGAATCGGGGAATACAGACGCTGGAAGGGAATTCCACCCCTTGGCCGTTCGCATGATGAACGAAGAAGCAAAACGCTTCGTGTGTATAGGTGGAACATCGTCATCATCATCAACATATCAGCCGAAAATCGTCCACTGCTGGACAAAGGCCTCCCCAAGGATTTCCACGACGACCGGTCCTGCGCTGCCCGCATCCATAGGCTTCCCGCGATCTTCATCGCGGGTTGTCGGTCCACGTTACGTTTTGCGGTGCGCGGTCGCAACTCGAGAATTTTACTGCCCCATCGGCCATCTGTTCTATGAGCTATGTGCCCTGCCCACTGCCACTTCAGTTTAGCGAGCTATGTCGGTTACTTTAGTTCTCCTGCGGATCTCCTCGTTTCTGATTCGATCACGCAGAGAAACTCCAAGCATAGCACCCTTCATTGCCCTTTGGGTGACCGTGAGCCTTCTTATGAGGCCCATAGTAAGCGACCATGTCTCAGTTCCGTAAGTCATCACTGGCAACACACACTGGTCAAAGACCTTAGTCTTAAGACACTGCGGTATTTGGGACGTGAAGATATTGCGAAGCTTCCCGAACGCTGCCCAGCCGAGTTGCATTCGTCGATTGATCTCTTTCTTGAAGTTGGACCTACCTAGCTGGACTGTTTGTCCCAAGTATACATATTCGTCATCAACTTCCAGTGTAGTCTCCAACATTATTTTCGTCTTGTCCATGTTCATTTTAGGACCCACTTGTTGAGAGACGTTACTGAGGCCATCGAGCATTGTGCTTAGGTCTTCCATAGTCTCAGCCATGTCCACGATATCGTCAGCGAATCGGAGGTGGGTTATGTACTCGCCGTTGATATTGATGCCGAGTCCACCCCAGTCCAGAAGCTTAAAAACATCTTACAGGGCGGCGGTGAACAGTTTCGGAGATATAACGTCTCCCTGTCTCACCCCTCGCTGCAACTGGATAGGTTTCGAGTTCTGATCCTGGAGGCGAACCGACATGGTGGCGTTTTCATACAGACACTTCAACACCTCGATGTATCGATGGTTAATTTGGCTCCGCTGGAGAGTCTATAGCACAGCCCAGGTTTCGACTGAATCAAAGGCTTTCTCATAGTCCACAAACGACAAGCATAGTGGCTGATTGTACTCTTCGGTCTTCTGTATAATCTGCCGCAGCGTATGTATGTAGTCTATGGTACTAAAGCCTTTTCGGAAACCGGCTTGTTCGGGAGGCTGGAAGTCGTCAAACCTGCGTGCGAGACGATTCGTAATGACTCTCTAACAAGGACCATTGACGACAAAGGGGTAGAACCGCCCTCCGCACCTGGTCGTTCACGTTGGAGAT
Source organism: Coleophora flavipennella (assembly GCA_947284805.1). Taxonomy (NCBI): domain Eukaryota; kingdom Metazoa; phylum Arthropoda; class Insecta; order Lepidoptera; family Coleophoridae; genus Coleophora; species Coleophora flavipennella. The sequence goes on from OX369307.1 coordinate 4,784,748, forward strand.
AAATGCCACGAACAGTCAAACCTATCCAAGTAATGACCGTGCTTATGGTCGGCTAACTTGCATGATCGAAGCAAACTCGCAAGTCGCACTGAGCTACGACCGTTTCTGACAGGTAGTTTATCAGAACATTTACAGCCTAGCGACCGGTTTAATAATAATTATAATTGTTTCAATTTAAACAATAATATCAGCGATGAAGCAATACATCATCGACTTTACCTGTCGTGGTCTAAATGTCACGAGTGTTGCAACTCGGACCAAGAAAGACTCGGACCGTAAGACGGTTTACTGTTTGCAAAATTTACGACACATTTCAAATAATCCGTTTTGATTAGCTAGCTTAACGGTACGAGGAATGATAATATTAGTCAGATTACAATATGCACCGCGGCGCGCAATCATATTCAAAAACTTAGGTAAATCAATGAATTGTCAATTATCTGCCAATAATTGACGACCCCTAAAACGTAAAAAACCATCCAATTTCAATCGCAACAACTACAGTTATGCTATACATTTTTTATTTTTGTTAATTTTGAAAGGTATGTATTTTAATACAATTTGTAAGGGACCACCCTGAAGTCATATTCTATTGAATAATTAAAATAATTAAAATCGGTTCACAATCAGGGAAATTATCACGTAAAATACATACATAAAAATTCAGTAACACTGAAAGCGTCCTCCTCTTTTGAAGTTGGTTAAAACCAGGGTTTGTAAATACCCGATATTTATAAAAAATATCAAAATATCAGATTTTTTGATATTTATAAAAAATATCAAAATATCAGTTTTTTTATATATATCCGATATTTTTGATGTTTATCAAAATTACATAATAATTTCATACTCGGTTTTTTTTGAAATAGCTGAATTTCAGATGTACTCGTATATATAAAATCAACCAATTACCCTTTCACCAACACGGACCGTGGTACCAATTGGTTGAAGTCCGAATCGCGGAATTAACCACTGTCACATCACGAGCCCAGAATCCGGATCCGCAAGCCCAGTCTTCTCTCACGGAGTTTTGGACCTAATCTATAAAGCATTAACGGTTTAGTTTTCGATGCACGATTGCTTTGTCGACCCAATTTTATTATATTTTGAATGTCAAGGGTAAACCTACACAGTGTTTGAGTAAATGAGCGACAATATTATATGTCTATGTCGCAGCCAGCTGGTAAAATATGCCATTTGATTAAAAGTCTAGCCCGTTGATTGAATGGCGACATTCAATTAAATGACTAAAGGACAACTAGCCAAGTCGTTGAATGTAACGTTCAACGACATTGCTGAACGTCATTTAGCCAAGTCGTTGAATGGGATATTCCGAATATACTCCGAATAAAAAACCTATGATTTTTTCTTCTGCGAAGCATTCTGCTGCTTTTGACTGTATAATCAATCAAACCTGACCGATAATAACGCTTGCTTTGCTCGCTCATTTACAGTTTTTTTTAGAAAAAAACTAATTTTTGACAACTCCCTTTTCGTTGTACACAGGATTTTACGTCCGCCATGTTCAAAGGGCTAGCTGACAATCAGCCAACTGGTTGAACGTTGAATGACGCTTGATCAACGTTCGGCCTAGCTTACAATCAAGTTGAAACTTGTTCAATCAACGTTCGGCCTAGTCATTCATTCTGTATTCCCCGATTCGTATAATTTAGGAATCTTCAAGACGAGAGTCAATAAGCACTTTTTGAGTTTGCGTGTCACATCCTCGGCTGCATCGGCACTTACCACCAGGTGAGGTGCAGCCAAACGCACACAAATTTTTAATAAAAAAAATGCCGCTATTTAATAAACCGGCTAGGTAGTTAATTGAATGGCTAATTTTACCAGTTAGCCGTGACATCTACATTTTTGAAGTATAAAATTAGTAGTTGGAATCATTTAAAGTAATGAGCAATTTATAACTACAGAAATCGAGTGGCGATGGATCAAAATAAATCTATCCCAACAAAACGTAACTTTGAAAGGGAGCCAAGTTCGATACAAAAAAAATACAGAGATCTAAATGGGTAGGTACCCAGTTCTATTAGTGTCTCTTAAATCTTGCTACATCACTTAAAATTGTAGTATTTATCTTAGACTTCTCGAAATATTAGAGAATGTACAACGGTTTTCAGTTGTTTAAAAGCGCATTTGTTATGTTCTTTGCTACTTAATGGTGTAACTTGGCAAGTTTTCACTATCCAATTATATTCTATATTTCTGTTTATTTAATAGAGTAAGCTTTGCTTGCTCGGTGGCTTGATTATCTAAACTTGCCAACTTACGTTTTATAGGGATATCATAATTTTTTGTCAAGTTATCATATTTATTTTCTCCATTCAAGTACCTAGAAGACATAAAAATATATTTTTGGTGGTACGAAACCCTTGGCTGTTTTTCGAATTTTCCCTTTATATTCGTCCACTAACTTGCCTCTATGCCAAATTTCAAGTGTCTAAATCACCTGGAAGTGGTATATATATTTTGATGAGTAGTGGTGATACGGAAACCTTGGTGCGCGAGTATGACTCACACTTGGCCATTATTCGAATTTTTCCTTTGTATACGTCCAGTAACCTACCTCGATACCAATTGCAAGTTTCTAAGTCACATGTAAATGGTCTGTATATTTTGATTAGTAATAGTGATACGGAACCCTTGTTGCGCGAGTACGACGCACACTGGGACGGTTTTATTTTAATGTTTCCTTTGTATACGTCAAATAACCTACCGTTATGCCAAATTTCAAGTTTCTCAGTCACCTGGAAGTGGTCTATAATTTTGGTGAGTCAGTTTCAGTTATAAAAATAGTGATTTAAGAATTCTAGATGACCGAGGGGTCTTATTATACACAAAATCGCAAGTGTGTAGTTCAAACAGATTTTGAGTTACGGGTAGGTCGAAAGCGGCGAGAAATGGTTCGTGTAATATACCCACGGCTGGTGTCGCGCTTTTCTTTTCGAACTTGGCTGACACACTGCCGTGTGTCTAGATATCCAGCTGCATCGCGGGACATCCCTTATTATTTCTATTTAAAAATTTCTAACCTAAGACGAATTCATAATTTTCAACAGAATGGACTGTTTTTTTGGGTTCTGTACCAGATATTATTCTGCCTACTTCCGTTTCTCTCTCCGATTTTCAAAAGGCTGTATCTTCAGAACCGTAAGAGGGAGCTTTTTGAAATTTTCACAGAATACATGTGTTATTATGAGGGACTAGCTTTTGCCCGCGGCTTCGCCCGCGTGGACATCGTTTTTGTGACTGTCTTAGAGGGTGCGTGGTGCGAATTTTCTCCATATCCCTCGGAAGCTATGTCACGATATGCTAATTAGTAAATCGTGTCATTTCCCACCCCCTCAACCATCTTTGTGCAAAAAATTACACAATCCATTATTCCGTTGCGATGTAAAAGAAATTTACCAGTATATTTTCTGTTCCCTCGGGAATTGCATCGGGCTATGCTATTTTCACGAGATAAAAAGTAGCCTATGTCCTTCCTCGTGACACAGGTTACCCGCATGCCAAATTTCATTAAGATTGGTCAAGAGGTTGAAGCGTAAAAAGGTAACAAACAAACAAACAAATACAGTTTCACATTCATAATATTAGTAAGGACTTACCAACAAAGAATAAAAAAAAAGTCAACAATTAAGGATATTTGTTTCCACATCCAAGAAATGTGTTTTTATATAGCATTTGATTTTGTTTTACCATAATAGCGTAAAACTTGATGTGATTATAGTACTAATCTTAAATTAAAATAATAAATAATCAAAACCAGTCAAGTGTGAGTCGTACTCGTGGTAAGGAGTTCGAACTTAATGAAAATCAAAAGGTATTTTTCTAGCGCTGCGTTGGCGTTGATGTCTTTTGTTTTTATTAATTAATATGATTGTTTACGCCGTAATCATATTTTAACAACTCGCGCGCTACGATATGTGTGTTCAGTCTTTTCATATCCTGTAATACCCCATTCCTTTTCCGACTCACACATCGTACATGGCGTACCGAGCGAGACAACATACATTAACGCCGTTGTGTAGGCGGTGATGTCAAAATCAAGACAACAAAACAATATGAAAGATCTCCAACATGGAATCGTGATCAAGCGCATATTATGTCGCTCCACATACAAAAATAAAATTTAATATCTAATCCGCTGTAGAAGATTTAAATAATCAAATAATGTGTGTCTACTATCTGTGTTAGTGCTGTTGAGTGCTAATTTCAAGTACCGCAAGCTGGATCACGAGGATCTGAACACGTGTTCAAGCGTCGATTCTCCCTGTGGTGCAGGTGAGTTCCTCTCCTTTTTTTACTGTTCTGTTTCTCTTTCCTGTTTCATTCCAGGGTAGAACAGTCTCCTACCGCATATATGATAGACTGGACACACATTTTATTTGATAAATCGCCATATTCCATCCGCCTCCGCTAAATACAATCCACTATTTTCAAAAACTAAACCTGCTTACATACCAATGATTTTTAAAGTGAAACTTTTATTACATCGTCTCAAGCTTTTTCGTCTGTGTGTTGCGTGACGGAAAAGAGATTATTACATCGTCTCAAACTTTTTTGTCAAAGCAGCCATGATCGTTTCGTCCTCTGTACCGTAGCTCCAAGACGAGAGCAGCCATGATCGTTTCGTGCTCTGTAAATGTCTATAATGTGAAAAAAAGTTTCACTTTTACCATGGTTTCATAAAACCACACACTCTTTATTGTTTATTGTACAGTTGTACACAGTCAATGAGAAATAATTAAAAACTTTAAACGTTCAACTTAAGTTTAACATTAAATTTATAGCATAATAAATCATTATCATTTAATGCCAAACCATTCAATCAGTTTACGTAATATTTCGCAGTGGTTTGCAAACGCTATGTTATTACAAACGCATTTAAGCATCACCCGTTGAACTCATGGTCAGATTCAATTTATTTATGTAAGTTAACGCTTTAGTTATGCGTAGGTCAATTGGAAGATTATGGTGCAAGTACTTGGTTATTAATAGTAATGCAAGTTAAATTATTCTCGTACATTTTAACCGTCATTCGCGCGAGGTGATTTGATACGATCAGCGCGTTTATAGCATATGAGATATCTAGGGTGTGCGGTGCGCGAGTCACTAAGCGGCTCGCGCTTTTTTGCCGTCCGTGTTTTATCTATAGGTTCCAATATTATAAATGTGAAAATCTGTTTTTCTGTTTCTTTATTACCTTTTCACGCTTCATCATCCTGACCAATCTTGGTAAAATTTGGCATGCAGGTAGCCTGTGTCAGTGGGAAGGACATAGGCTACTTTTTAACCCGTGAAAATAGCATAATCCGATGCAGTTCCTGCAAGACTTAAAATATACAATTTTTTTGGTTAATTTCTTTAACATCGCAACGAAACAAAGGATTGATATGATTTCTTGCACAAAGGTGTTAGGTGGTAGGAAATGACATAATTTACTAATTAGCATATCCTGACATAGTTCCCGAGAGATCTGGGGAAATCTCATTTCCACGCTCGCGCACGTCGGCGTTGCAACGAATTGAAGTATTTTTTTTGTTAAGAATTGGTTGAGGGGGTGGGGTGTGACATAGACTGCTAATCAGAATAGCCCGATATAGTTCCTGAATGATCTGGAGAAAACTCATGTCCACGCACCACTCACCCTCAAAGACAGTCATGAAAACGATGCCCACGCGGGCGAAGCCGCGGGCAACAGCTAGTTCTAAATAATAGTAAAGGATTAAAAATAATAAGATGAGTAGTTTCGGTGATTACCTCGTACATCCAAACATACTGACTTCAAAACTTTACAATGTTAGTAAAGAAATAATATATATTTTTTTGTAGTTTTTCGCTCTTAGTAGCTTTTGCTCGGGAAGTTTTTTTGTACGTTTATCCGACGTTCTCATTACGGTGAAGGAAAAAATCGTAAGGAAACCTGCACACGCCTTCGAAGAAACTTGTGTGTGAGGTTCGAACCCCTCGGTGGGGACGTATATGAGATGAATATGATGATGACATTTCGCAGTGATTTGTAAACGCTATGTTATTACAAACGCTGTTAAGTACTCGTATCAGCCATGACATTTCAAGCAGAACTTTGTCGGGAACGAAATATTTTGTGTATGACCTACAACTTTTTAAGCTAACTTACTTTGGAATAGAGTATTTTGTGTATGAACCACAACTTTTTAAGCTAACTTACTTTGGAATAGAGTATTTTGTGTATGAACCACAATTTTTTAAGCTAACTTACTTTGGAATAGAGTATTTTGTGTATGAACCACAACTTTTCATGCTAATCTTACTCTAGAATAGAATATTTTGTTTATGAGCCACAACTTTTCAAGCTAATCTTACTCTAGAATAGAATATTTTGTGTATGAGCCAAAACTTTTTAAGCTAATCTTACTCTGGAATAGAATATTTTGTGTATGAGCCACAACTTTTTAAGTTAAACTTACTCTAGAAGAGAATATTTTGTGCACGAGCCACAACTTTTCAAGCGAATCTTACTCTAGAATAGAATATTTTGTGCATGAGCCAAAACTTTTTAAGCTAATCTTACTCTGGAATAGAATATTTTGTTTATGAGCCACAACTTTTTAAGTTAAACTTACTCTAGAAGAGAATATTTTGTGCACGAGCCACAACTTTTCAAGCTAATCTTACTCTAGAATAGAATATTTTGTGTATGAGCCAAAACTTTTTAAGCTAATCTTACTCTGGAATAGAATATTTTGTGTATGAGCCACAACTTTTTAAGCTAAACTTACTCTGGAATAGAATATTTTGTATATGAGCCACGACTTTATAAGCTAATCTTACTCTAGAATAGAATATTTTGTGTAGAGGTACAACTTTTAAAGCTAATCTTATTCAGGTATAGAATACTTTGTGTACGAGCAACAAATTTTTAAGCTAATCTTACTCTAGAATAGAATATTTTGCGTATGAACCACAACTTTTTAAGCTAATCTTCCATTCCTAAGTAAGATTAACAACAATGGAACACGAATTTATCTTGAACGAAATATTTAGTAGATGATTAAACTTGTATAGCTTGATTTTTTCTGGCATGTAATATTTTATAGAGGAGCAATCTCTTCAAGCTAAACCCCAAAAGACTTGAAGTCAGCAAGCTAGGCCGCAATGTCCATAAGGGGCAGAGGCAGGCAGCCCTAAGCTAGTGATAGTGATAAGACAAGGCTACGGTTGATAAGGCGGCGGCGTGCGCCGGCGCACCGGGCGGCCGTGACAACGCGGCGCTTTCAGATTCGAAAGGCGGCCGCTTTAGAGCACATACTTGACCAATTGGGTTAATGCGAGTCCTTTGTATAGCCAAAGGTATACCTAGAATGTTTTGTAAATTACTTAATGCTAAGCAACGCCTAGGCTACTGAATGCTATGTGACTTTTTTGTCAACGAAATGCCTTTTAAGGTTATAAAAATTCAGCCTATACCAATAATAGTTGATACTGCGACACGAACGGGAATAGGGATGACGAATGCTAGTCATCTGATTTACTTTTTATCATCTGTCAAACACGACATTTTGTCCTAAAAATGTTTGAAATACCTAGGCGTGAGGTCATAGTTTTGCAGCGTCATTTATGTACTCATTTTGTGATTTTGATAAATAAAAAATCAAAGACTTGATGGAAAACAAAACGAGTAAGGTTTTCCGAAGTTTAAGTAGCAGGGCAATTTAGTGATGAAGAGTTCATAATTTATTTCTGATACTGTCGTCATCGCTAAAGCTGTTAAACTTAAACTTAGCTTAAACCCCCTGTTCGAAAGAGCCTGCTAATAAGGTTACTTAAAAAAAATCGAAAATTTGTTAGTTTTGAAAATTGCCCTATGCTGCCCCTACTGTCCTATACTGTTTTGCCTTACTGCCCAAGAAGGAAGGTATCCAATTTTAAACCGACTTCCAAAAAGGAGGAGGTTCTCAATTCGCTGTATGATTTTTTATATGTTACGAGATATCATTTCAGATTGATATCCGATTTTCATGATTCTTTTTTTAATAATATAATAATAATATTCTGGGACAAATCACACATGGTCATCTGGCCCCAAAGTAGGATTCCCTGTGTTATGGGTTACCAGAGACTGATATACATACTTATATACGTTTTAAATACATACATATATAGATATTTAACACCCAGACACAGAGCAAACAAATCTGCTCATCACACAAATGCTTGCCCTGGGTGGGGATCGAACCCACCATTTTTATTCGATAAAATTTGATAAAATGTATATGGGATATCCTATGCTGCCAGTTTGGTCCCATATAAATTTCATCTAAATCGGTGTACTACTTTTTTATAAAATTAACAAAAACAAAAAATAATTTTACTAAGTTGTTGCGATGGAAACTAGTTTTTTTTAAGTGTTTAGTGTTTTCAATTCCTTTAATTGTTCTTCTGTAACAAGATAAAGAAAAAGAAACCCAACCAACATCACACAGAGTAGAAACCCAAAGAACAGTTTACCATTTATCCTAAACATAATATTACTCTGACCTGTACCAAGATCAAGCGTTGTGATGTGGGTGCGATTTACCTGAAATTAAATAAAACAATTTTAAGTTAAAAAAATACAGAGACAATTAAAGGTAGTGAAAATAAATATCCACGAACCATCAACGCAATTACACCGGCACACGCGAAGACTTGCTTGAAGCGATACGTTACGAAATAATGATCCCACAAATTTAGTAATTAATTTCTAAAGGTCGCGGGAGGCTACATTACACTACACTACCCTTACTACCCTACCCTTACTACCCTACCCTACCCTACATAAGAACCTGACAGTAACAAACTCAACAAAAAAAGCATTAGCGAAATCGGTTCAGCCGATCTCGAGTTTTGTGTTTAGCAACCATTTAGTATAGATAGGTGTTTACGCACACTTTAAAAAAACTTTAATGTCTATTACAAAATAATATTGAAGGATCAATACATATCCATATATGTATACTTGTCATTTACATAATCTATTATTTTATAGTATCCTCTAAAGAAGCGATTCCCAAACCTAGGGGTTCAGTAGAAAAGTCATCAGGGTCCCGCGACATAATAGTGAACTGTAAAGCAATTATTGATAAAACAGTGAAACAAGTTCATTCTTCACATTGAAAGTTAAATTAAATAGTTTTCGAAAAACTTATAAAACTTTAGGTACAAGATTTTAATATTGCATTGTCACGCGATATATATTATATATATATATGCAAAATTTCAGATCAATCGGAAACGGGAAGTGGGTCAAATTTAATTTGCAAGATTCCACCCGAACAAACATACTCTGAGCAGGCAGTTAAAAAGTTCTAAGGTTTCCTGTTATCAAAAAATATTTCCCATAGTTTTCCGCGTCGGGAAATGAAGCGCTTTAATGTCAGTAAATCAGCTGATGCTTATTGGAGAGGTCACTCACTTGCTCCAAATAAACCGCGCGTTTGGAAAAGCATATGAAAATGCAGATATGTTTTCAGTTTTCGCGCCTTTTCCCTTCCGATTTAGTGTAAGCACGGGCCCGGCGTAGTCCACTCCACATCGCATGAACGGAAACCCCGGCAGTAGACGTTCCGCAGGCAAGTTACCCATTATAGGTCTGTTTTTTTTTATGCACAATTGGTAAACCCTTGACAACATCTCACCTGGTGGTAAGTGACGATGTTGCCGAAGATGGAAGCGGGCTTACCAAGATTCCCCAACGCAATTGGGAACTGGCTATCTTATCTTCATGCCGGAACACACCAATGATATCAACATTGATATTTGGCGGCAAGACTTAGATAAGATGGTGGTAGCTAGCCAGCCGGGCTTAGAAAATGCCCTACCACCAACCAAACCGAGTCTTACAATTGACCCGCCGGGAATCGAACCCGCGACCTCCTGTGTAAAGCCAGTGAACTTTGCCTCTGAGCTACGGAGGCGGTTACATACATCATATCAGCCGAAGGACGTCCACTGCTGGACATAGGCCTCCCCCAAGGATCTCCACGACGACCGGTTCTGCGCTGCCCGCATCCAGCGGCTTCCCGCGACCTTCACCAGGTCATCGGTCCACCGAGTGGGAGGCCTGTTTATACTACGCTTTCCGGTGCGTGGTCGCCACTCGAGAACTTTACTGCCCCAACGGCTATCTGTTCTACGAGCAATGTGCCCCGCCCACTGCCACTTAAGTTTAGCAATTCTGAGAGCTATTTCGGTTACTTTGGTTCTCCTACGGATGTTCTCGTTTCTGATTCGATCACGCAGAGAAACTCCGAGCATAGCACGCTCCATTGCCCTTTGGGTGACCTTGAGCCTTCTTATGAGGCCCATAGCACAGTATATATATTAGTTATAAGACACTGCGGTATCTGGGACGTAAAGATATTGCGAAGCTTCCCGATCGCTGCCCAGCCAAGTTGGATTCGACAATTGATCTCTTTCTCGAAGTTACAGTCTCTCCAGAGGTGCCAAATTGACTATCGATATATCGAAGTGCTGAAGTGTTTGTATGAAAACGCCACCATGTCGGTTTGCCTCCAGGATCAAAACTCGGAACCTATCCAGCTGCAGCGAGGGGTGAGACAGGGAGACGTTATATCTCCGAAACTGTTCACCGCCGCCCTGGAAGATAATTTTAAGCTTTTGACCTGGGGTGGACTCGGCATCAATATCAACGGCGAGTACATCACCCACCTTCGATTCGCTGACGATATCGTGGTCATGGCTGAGACTATGGACGACTTAGGTACAATGCTCGATGGCCTCGGTAAAGCCTCTCAACAAGTGGGTCTTAGAATGAACATGGACAAGACGAAAATTATGTCAAACGTCCGTGTCATACCTACTCCTCTGAAGGTTGGAGGGTCTACACTCGAAGTTGTTACCGAATATGTATACCTGGGACGAACGGTCCAGTTAGGTAGGTCCAACTTCGAGAAACATACATACATTGCAAGTTAAATAAAAGCTTGTAAAAATAAAGTGTTTCACTTTTAAAATAATCCATACTAATTTTATTTATGTGAATGAATGTGTTTGTTTGTTACCTTTTTACGCTTCAACGCCTTGACCAATCTTTATGAAATTTGGCATGCAGGTAGCCTGTGTCACGGGGAATGACAAAGGCCACTTTTTATCCCGGTAAAATAGCATAATCTGATGCAGTTCCTGAGGGAACTAAATAAATGCTTGATTGTTGTAATTTTTTGCACATAGATGGTTGAGTAGGTAGGAAACGACATAATTTACTAATCACCCTTAAAGACAGTCATAGAAACGATATCCACGGGGGCGGAACCCCATATCAAATGATTACAACTCAAAGACACTTTAGTTTAATTAAAAACAATTTATATATAAAGAAATTACATCATTAAATTAAAATAATAATTAAATAACATGTCAAAAGTCAAATAAAAACTAACAAATCAGTCAATAAATAACCCGCCCCTTACCGAACCCGGCGCAAAGGTGCCCATTACACCAGCTGCGTTACCCCGCTGAATGGCAATGGCCAACCTTTGCACCAGGAACGAACCGGAGCGGGAGTCCCCGCTAATATCATTGATCATTCTCCCCAAATCAACAACGAACTGCTGAAAAAAAAAAAAAAAAAAACATTAAAAACTAAAACTTATATCGGAATAAGTTTTAGTTTTAAAATGAAAGGTATTTGGTGGATGTTCCGTTATTTAAAAGTTCAAGAACCCCTGCTCTAGAGCACAATCATTTTTGACATGATTCTTGAATTTATTATCTGGTAAACTAGTTACATTTTCTAGAATTTTATTGTAGAATCTATATACTGCCTCACAAACTACTCTTTAACCTTTGCTCTCTCACTCTGTAAGACTCGATTTAGTCGGTGGTAGGGCATTTTGTTAGCCCAACTGGTTAGCTACCATCATCTCTTCTAAGCCTTACCGCCAAATATCAATGTAAGCCAATTGCGTTGGGTAATCTTGATGAGCCCGCTTCTATCTTCGGCATCATCGTCACTTACCATCAGGTGAGATGATGTCAAGGGTAGATTAGATGATAAGGGTAGATCTTATCAATTGTACTAGGTTGATCAATAAGTTCTTGGAATAGGACATTTATCAATAAGTTATAGGAATGCGTTCTATTTTTTTCGAATCTGTAATTCGTTAGTAACCAAGGTCAGAAAAAAATCAATTAAACACTATACCCAATTTATTTTTTTAGACTTTACATTTGGCGGGAATTTGATTCGTAAGCAAAATGGATAAACTGGAACTTCGTGCTGTTATCAAATATTTCTGTGTGAATTTTTTTTCTACAAAAAGTGTTTTTGAAGAACCGCAGTCTACTTTGGCAGACAATTCTCCGTCTTATTCTTCAGTGGCATACTGGTGCGCTGAATTTAAACGCGGTAGAACTGCCTGCAATGACGACACATGCCCCGGGCGGCCAACAACGGCCGCTACGCAAGAAAACGTTAACAAAATCGAAGAAATTGTTAGGGCAGATCGACGTGTGACCATCCGTTATTTAAGTGAGATTCTAGAGCTTTCATTTGGGACAATTCAGTTTATTTAATCTCATACCTTGAAATTTAAAAAGGTGGCCGCGCGCTGGGTTCCTCGAATGTTAACAGACGCCCAAAAAAAGCAAGAGTTGACATTTCAAAGCAGAATTTAGCAATCATTGAAGAAGATCCAGATTCTTTTTGCGCTCGTTTCGTAACCGTAGATGAAACTTGGGTACACCATTTTGATCCGGAGACGAAAAACTAATGCAAAGGGTAGAAAAGGTCGTCTTCCACACCAATCAAGACAGTCAAGGTGTATGCGTCCGCTGGAAAGAGAATGGCATCTGTCTTCTGGGATGCGGAAGGTATAATAATGATCGACTATTTAAGTAGAGACAATAGCCGGAGAGTATTACGCATCATTAATAAAAAAACTACGTGAAGAACTAAAAAACCGGCCAAGTGCGTGTCGGGCCACGCGCAATGTAGGGTTCTGTACTTACCAATATGTTTTTTAAAGTGATTTACTTACATTTTGATATATTCTTAAACGCCCTAGCAACATTTTTAGCAGGTTAGTGTATATACGATTTTTTGTGATCGACTATTGCTCGTCAACTAGAAAAACCTTTTTAGCTTTGATAGTTTTCCTTTTAAATTCATTATGTAAATTACTTTCATAATTTTTTTTAAAATTTCCAAATACAGCGGTTTAGTTGTTAGGGGTTGGTGATACTCGACTCCAACAAAATTTAGCAGTTTCAAGCCTATTTTTTCGAAAACGGAACCATAAATTATAAAATGGTCTAAGAAGACTCACAACTATTTTTAAGCTACAACCAACAATACCCTACACGACTGGGTTTGACGAGAAAAAAAATCATCCCCACTTTACTCGTAGGGGAGGTACCTACCCTTAAAAAGTTTTTTTTTATCCAAAATTTTTTCACAGTTCTCTCTGCGTTGTTTAAGGAACGGAAGGAAGGAAGGTGTTTGTAATAAGGAATAAAATTAATTAAAATCTTAAGCACCAGCTGCAATGGGCACATTTGAATATAATCATTTTGGTACTGTTGGTACAAAAGTTCAGATCAAATATTAGGGGTTTAAGTATGAAATTGCCGATTGTATAAAAAAGTTTAAAGATGAAAATTAATCTTAAGAACAATAGTTATTAAAACAAAATTTATTCTCAATATAGCATTAGACTTTTAGAAATAAAATGGTCGTCAACATATGCCTATTGTTTAGATATTTTGAGAGCACGGTGGCTTTAACTCCATGAAGTCGGGCTTTTATTTACCTGAAAAAATAGCCTTTATTGAGGCAAAAAATACACATTTTAATTTTAAAGCTCTAGAGTTGTAGCAGCAGTTTCTTCGTTACTAATGTCACATTTAGGAATACCCCGCATAAGATTTCGTCACTTTCAGCAAAATTCAAGAAAGTTAACTACTCTTAAAAATTGCCCCATCTGACTACTAAGAAAACGCCTTTGTTCCATTCAATGGTACATAGCTCAGGGCATTGGACATGAAAGACATGCCACTAGTTACTAATAAAAGTCCATAAGTAGTGTCACCATAAGGTCAATAATAAAAAAGAATAACTTTAATATTTTTAATAAAAATTGGTACTGAACTTCAAAAACTGATTCGGCAATTTTATAGGTATTAAATCGCTGTACAAAGTTGTTTTATAGAACGAGAGCAGCTGATGAGATGACAGAAGCGTCTAGTAGCAACTTTTATCCGGTTTTAATTAAAATGTAAATGGTTCAAGGGACTGTCATGCCACGGAGAAAACTCAACATCGTCCGAGCGAACAACAAGGTAAAACCTGTTTTGCGTTGAATATTTTATGTAATTATTTTCGAATACTAATTTTTTTGTACTGTAACCATTTCATAATTGACCGTTGTCAACATGGAAAATAACCTACTTTAATCGCAACAACTATAACTTTGCTATATATTTTTTGTTTTTATTAATTTGGTAATAAAATACTTGACCGATTTTAATAAAAATTTACATGGGGTCACCTTAATCATCAAAATCTATTCACAATTAGCGAGGAAATCGTGTAACATCCACTTCGACCAAAATTATATTGGTCTGTTTTTTTTTTGTATAGATACTCTTCGACCAATATTATATTGGTCGAATTGAGAACTTGCTCCTTTATTTTTTTTATTTTACTTTAACAATTTATTTGCCACACTTAACTAAAGCGTGCAGCAAGACAAAAAAAACGTATAAATAACAGACAAGATTAAAAAAAAAACTTCATTGCGGTCGGCTATAAATTTAAAGCGTCGGTGGCTCAACTGGTAACGACTCGGCCCTCCTAGCCAGAGGTCTCGGATTCAAATCCAATCGGCCAATGAGTTTTTCAAAAAACTTACGTACATATACTTACAGATTGCTTGAACGGTGAAGGAAAACATCGTGAGGAAACCTGCACATCTGATTTCAGATGTGTATGTAGGTCGCATTGCACACGTCCATAGGTGTAAATCTAAATGGTCTACACGTAACCGCGGGAGATGCTAAGACTAAGTGCAATACCAGGCAACCGCCGCCAATCCCTTGGATAGCACGGTCAATTGTGACACACGATAAGAAAGAAGAATTTGATCTTGTGCTGACTGCAGATTAGAAATTTTAGGTCGTAGTAACTATATATTATATTAATCTGTGGTTAGGTGTGCAAAATTGAAGTAATTATCACGAAGTTTGTAAACAATTGGTGTTTTGGTGGCCTTTCATCGCTGGCCCAAACCTATGCTTGTAAAGATCTATTATTCCGCAAGGACGGCCCATTGTGGCCACGTTCGTGATGCCTTAAGCAGAGCACATATTATAGGTTGTCAATTAGCAGTATGAAGGGCAAAAAAATCTTTGCGGAGTGCGCTGCAAACTTTATTTTTCCTTCGTGATAAGCAGAGTCAAGAATAATATTTTTAGGGTTCCGTACACGAAAAGGGTGACCAACCGGACCCTATTACTTAGCCTCCGCTGTCCGTCTGTCTGTCTATTAGCGAGCTGTATTTTATGAACTGTAATTAGAAATATAGATAGAATAGAAAGAGCGTCGGTGGAGTAACGGCTAGGGCCGCCACCTCCTGTCCGGGAGGTAGTGGTTTAAATACTGCCACGTACCAATGTGATTTCGAATTTAGATTTCATATGTACGTTTATTCCACGCTCTTACGGTGAAGGAAAACATCGTGAGGAAACCTGCACACGCCTGCGAAGAAATTCGAAGGCACTGGGCCTGCGTGGTCGACTAAAGCCCGATCCCCTAATTCAGGGTAGGCTCGAGCCCCTAGATGGGGACGTATATGAGCTGATATGATGATGAATAAGAAGACAGTTGAAACTTACACAGAATGTGTATTTCTATTGCCGCTATAATAAATTTATAAAGAGAACCTCCATACAAGAAACGTTTTTTTTTTGTTTGTTATGTCTGTCAGCGGGCTGTATATCATAAACCGTAATAAACCGTAATAGGGGCAGGCAATTAAAATTTTCACATCTCTTGTACGGGTTTCTTGTATTCCCCTTTAATTTTTAATTTTCTTTATTTAGCGGAAATAGAAATACACACTTTGTGAAAAATCCCGCTGTCTATTTATTATGGTTTATGACACGCTGACAGACAGACGTACGGACAGCGGAGTCTTAGTTATAGGGTCCCGTTGGTCACCCTTTAGGCGTACGGAATCCTAAGACGTTATCTTGTCTACTCCAAAAAGTTTTCGTAAATTATATCAACATTTAATCCCTGTGCGACGGTGATAACCCGAAAAGTTGTGAATAAAAAAAAATCGGTGAGGGCTTACCAATTGTGAAAAAAAATAGCATTCATGGCTTATGAGTTAGATTTGTGTATTTTTTATTCCATGTCGTCCAGGCACTGCCTAGCATAGCTTAGGACAGTTCAGCTCCACCGACATAGCGAAGAGATAGATTACTTAGATACTATTACACATCAGACTTTAACTCTGTCATCTAATAGTATTCCATTTATTTTTAAACTAGTCAGTTGTTTGTAGAGATGGGCGATGGAAAAAAAGCTACATAATGCTAGGCCAAAAGTCTTTTTTTTAATCCATAATTGATAAGCCCTAGGCATCATCTCACCTGATGGTCAGTGACGATGATGCTGAAGATGGAAGCGGGCTTTCCAAGGTTCCCCAACGCAATGGAGATCTGGCTATCTTATTTTCAATGATGTTAACTGATGTTTGGCGGCAAGACTTAGATAAGACGGTGGTAGCTAGCCAGGCGGGCTATGAAAAGTCCCTACGACCAACTAAACCGAGTCTTACAAAGTTGTTACCGCCGGGAATCGGAACTGCGACCTCCTAGTGTGAAGTGAATGGACTAACTATTACGCCACAAGGCGGTTAAATCCCAAAATGAAGTCGTGTAAAATATAAAAAAAACCGGCCACGGGCGAGTTGGACTCGCGCAAACTAGAGTTCCGTAATCATTTTAAAAAATAAATGTAAATTTTAAAAAACAAAATGATATTTGCAGTTGGTAATTAGAACATTTTGTATGGAAAATCTATAAACTTTTTTCAAATCCAACTGCACACCTTAAGTTGGTCGACTATTACTCTTAAACTAAGAAAGTCTACTTAATCGTGATAGTTTTCCTTTTAAATTAATTAAATGACCTACTATTTACATTTTTTTAAGATGTCCTTAAGTATTAGTTTAGCTGGTAGGGGCGGAGGGGGACGACGTCACTTGACTCTAAAAAAAATAGCACTTTAAATTTGATTTTTCACAAACCGAAATAGCTGGTTAAGATACAAAGGTGGTGGACTCGCGCACGAAGGGTTCCGTATCATTATCTATTAAAATCACGTTTCTAGTATGGAAGATTAATTTATAAAATAAAATAATATTTATAAAATAAAATATTAATTTTATATTAACTTATTTTTTTATTTTTAAAGTTAATAATATAAATCAATATTCTGTAAATATTTCAAGCGTCTACCTGTTGCCGTTATCAATATCGAGCAAAAAAATCATGTTTGTTTTATGAGAGCCGGGGGGGCTTATTTGTTTTATTTTTAATTAAAATATTTATTTTTAAAGTAAATATATAACTAAATGTTTTGTGAATATTTCAAGTGTCTATATATTGCCGTTATCAATATCGAGCAAAAACGAGCAAAAAAAATCACGTTTTTTGTATGGAGACCCCACTTATTTTTTCACTTTTTCTAATTTTTAGTATTTGTGTTATAGCGGCAACAGAAATACATCATCTGTGAAAATTT
Source organism: Coleophora flavipennella (assembly GCA_947284805.1). Classification (NCBI taxonomy): domain Eukaryota; kingdom Metazoa; phylum Arthropoda; class Insecta; order Lepidoptera; family Coleophoridae; genus Coleophora; species Coleophora flavipennella. The sequence continues at coordinate 4,802,560 of OX369307.1, forward strand.
CAACTACCTAGCTATCACGGTTCATAAAATACAGCCTGGTGACAAACGGACGGACAGACAGAAATAGGGTCCCGTTTTTACCCTTGGGTACGGAACCCTAAAAACGACCGTGACAGAAAAACAAAACACAAGGGTACATACCTATGAAGGTTTCGGCAACCCAAATTCATTTTACGCAACATGTGGCTCATTTAAAATGTCCGGGAAGTAATCTCGCTTTGTTTTTTTCCTATACAATACACATAAGTATATTTTCTATAACACGTATATTAACTATTTATATTTTCATTTGTATTCACAACTAAAACACCTCAACTCAGTTTTACGAAAATTACGCCATATTTTATTGAGCTAGGCATACGTACGTATGCGTAAGTTTTTTTTAATATTACCAAAAAAAGATTACACTATGGCTTGGGATAATAACAACACTATATCTTGCTCCTTCTACGTCTAGTTTTACAATTTTAACATCAAATTCAATTTAATTGGGTGGTTGGTATGTGTGATTTACAACTAAGAGGCAATGATGACCTATTATTACTAGCGTATAAGAGGAAAATATGCGAAATTGAATTTAGAATTAGGCAAGTTGGTGACGTTAGGCCTATTGTAAAGACTGAAAATATTGACAGCCAGATATTAGAATGTGGTCTAGAAATTTTAAAAAAGTGGTAAAGTAAAACAATAAAGCGGTAAAATCAATTTTGCGCACAATTGACTGGTATATAGAATACTTTTCGATACAGTTATTGATAAATAGTTTAAGCAAACCCTCAGTAGTTTTGAAAGACCTATTCAACGGTACCCCACAGGGTACGTCAACAAAATAAATCACCCCCTCCCTACATGTAGGGGAGGTACCAGAGGTACACTTTTTTTTAAAAAACAGAATTTTGTACCACTTTGTCGACATGATTAATATACATATACCCATGCCATACATGGCTTAACTATAATGAAAACCCTAAAACAGGCGATTTGAGAACCTCCTCCTTTATTAAAAAAAAATCGAGCGAGACCTACAGTACTCGCATATGATGTGTAACATGTGACAAAATACTTTAGGTTAGTTAGATTTGATGACGATATTGTACCTGGGTGGCGGATCTGACAGTAAGGAAAAAAACCGACCAAGTGCGAGTCGGACTCTCGTAAAGTAGAATTCCGCGCTTTTGCGACTTCCTGTTACACATTTCCGTCCCATGTTACACATTTCCGTCCCATTTCACGAAATCACTCCCACAAATTGCAGGAAAGCGAGAGCAAAGATGTTACACATCAAAAACGGTTTATAACATTTTATTTCTTCACAATCACACAATAAAAATAAATGGGTCTCAACACAGAATCGATCAACTGATAAAATCCAATCACTAATCAATTTTAAATTAAAAGTGCTTGATGTTTCCTGGATCACGTTGCTGTTAATTTGTATTGAATGTTGAGTTGTTTACGTAACTTGTTGACGAGGAGTTACATTAAAAAACCGGCCAACTGCGAGTAGGGCTAGCACTCCAAGGGTTCCGTACCAACACACCTCCCCACACAACTACATGGTATAATGACAATGATACATATTCACATTACAAACAAAAGACATCAACGTGAGCGACAAAATTTTTTTTTTGTCATTCAGTTCGGACTCCTTAGAGTTTTCTTCTATTAATACTTCTAAAGACCTAAAAAACACACTTTTTCTATATGGAGACCCCCCTCGTTTTTTTCTTTTTTTTCAATTTTTTATTATTTATTGCTATAGCGCCAACAGAAATACATCTGTGAAAATCTCAACTGTCTACCTTTTATGGTTCACGAAATACAGCCCGCTGACGGACGGACAGACAGCGGAGGCTTAGTAATAGGGTCCCGTTGGTCACCCCGTTGGGTGAATGGAATCCTAAAAATGAACTATGGCAATTTTTTTTTTTTCTCAAGTATCTTAAAAATTAGAAAACCAATTTCAATAATTTTTAACCGACTTCAAAAAAGGAGAAGGTTTCTCAATTCGACCGTATAATATTATATATTTTTTTATGTGTGTTCGCGGATAACTTCGTCGTTTATGAACCGATTTTAATGATTCTTTTTTGTTGGAAAGGAGATATCCCAAAGGCGGTACCATGATAAGGAAACCAGGATCTGATGATGGCATCCCAGTGAAATCGAGGGGAACCTTAGTTTCCTAATTGAAGTCGGTTTTCTTTGTTTAAAATTATCTACATGAAAAATCGAGTTCGGATGCATGCTTTATTACGAAATGCGAGACTAAACGTCCGCGCGCTCTACATAATGTACACACTATCTACTTATCAAACAATTTTATTTTATTGCATTTAAAATGTAGCATGACATCACACCTCTAGGTTTTTTCTGAATTTTTTAAGTTAATGTTTTTCAAATATGGGCTGACTGAATTCCAGAAAAAAAATCAAACTGTTCAGTTTTTTCGTTTTTCCCAAAAGTGATTGTTTTAAAATAAATTTATTAATTTTAAATAAATGTATTTTCTACATTAAATCCCTTCCCAATACGCACATTGTGACACTTAAAAAAAAATTACGTTACTATACCCCAAATACTTTTAGAGTAATCGCCACGCCACACTTTCGCTTAAAAAGGTACCGGAGCGTAAAAAAAAACATTTTCAATATTAAAATTCGTTATTGGAATTCGTACAATTTTCGAAAACCATAAAAACTTTTAGGTACCGTTAATTTGAAAAGAATTTTAATTGTTTCGTATTCTTCTCAGCCAACCCTTTCATTTGATACCCTCTTGCGGATCGCGCACTGCGCCCCCTTAAATACAGTCATAGAAACTATTTTCACACGATCGAAGCCGCTGGCAAGAACTAGTAGATACATATAAATCACACCCTGAACACTTCATACAACGGGCCAGAAATGACATTTCAAAAAACGAATGAAAATTCAAACAAAATGGCGGCGAAATCCTATAAGTTCGACAACCGAAACTGTAACAAATCTGGGTGACGAGGGGGTGAGGTCGCAATCTAGTGTCCATACTGTATGTTAGTACTAATATACTGTGTATAAATAACAAGACACATCTAATGCAAAGTTTTTACTTCATCAGTGAGCCAGCAGTCTCATTAGACACACTGATTACGTAGCGTTTTCTCTACTATGTTATTTATTCGCGAGATGCTCACTGACCGTGGAAACCAATATCGTATCGTGTTATCATCTGTACACAGGCATATTGGGTAAATTCACAATGTTTATGTAACATTACACACTGAAGGGTAATCCTATGCTATTGTGACACCGATTTCATGAAATGTCGTGTGTTTGTTTCTCCTTCTCTATCGTCGCAACCGGTTCACGTCATACGTCGGGATTTTAATTTTTAATTAAATCGGTTAAGTTACTCAGGATATAGGAACATCGATTTTATGAATTACGTTGCATTTTATTTGAGTATAAGTCACGTTTAAGTGTGATTCAAGTTCAAGAGATGTCATGATGCGAACTGACAAATTAGGCAGTTTTTCTATAAGTGAACCTAAGTTTAAAGGGTGTAAGACATAAAGTTAATAACGTTTTCACTTATTCTTCGAATTTCACTTATTGTGCGATGCACAGATAAGAAAAAAAAAATTCATTTCGATAGTTGCTCAAGGAGGCGTGGCAAGTGCGTTAGCTTCATGTACAACGAGACATGTTGCTGTTATTCGTAAATGATTGTACGGCGCAGAAATTGCACAATTTCATAGCAGGTAGAGCTCCGTGTGTTTGGTGCCAAAATTGCCCAGATGGTCAATAATAACGTGCAAAAATGCAACTGGCAAAGTAAATTTAATAAATGGAGGAGTTTCTTACCAATTCTTCTATTCTGTGGTGCGATGCAAAGTTCAAGAGATTCATGGCCTCAATGTTACCCTGGCCTCGAAAGTAGTGCGAACTGTCAAATTAGGCAGTTTTTTATAAGTGAACCTAAGTTTAAAGGGTGTAAGACATAAAGTTAATAATGTTTTCACTTATTTTTCGTATTTCACTTATTGTGCGATGCTAAGTTCAAGAGATGCCATGGCCTTAATGTTACCCTGGCCTCGAAAGTGGTGCGACTGTCAAATTAGGCAGTTTTTCTATAAGTGAACCTAAGTTTAAAGGGCGTAAGACTTAAAGTTAATAACGTTTTCACTTATTTTTCGTATTTCACTTATTGTGCGATGCTAAGTTCAAGAGATGCCATAGCCTTAATGTTACCCTGGCCTCGAAAGTGGTGCAACTGTCAAATTAGGCAGTTTTTCTATAAGTGAACCTAAGTTTAAAGGGCGTAAGACTTAAAGTTAATAACGTTTTCACTTATTTTTCGTATTTCACTTATTGTGCGATGCTAAGTTCAAGAGATTCCATGGCCTTAATGTTACCCTGGCCTCGAAAGTGGTGCGACTGTCAAATTAGGCAGTTTTTCTATAAGTGAACCTAAGTTTAAAGGGCGTAAGACTTAAAGTTAATAACGTTTTCACTTATTTTTCGTATTTCACTTATTGTGCGATGCTAAGTTCAAGAGATGCCATGGCCTTAATGTTACCCTGGCCTCGAAAGTGGTGCGAACTGTCAAATTAGGCAGTTTTTCTATAAGTGAACCTAAGTTTAAAGGGCGTAAGACTTAAAGTTAATAACGTTTTCACTTAATTTTCGTATTTCACTTATTGTGCAATGCTAAGTTCAAGAGATGCCATAGCCTTAATGTTACCCTGGCCTCGAAAGTGGTGCGACTGTCAAATTAGGCAGTTTTTCTATAAGTGAACCTAAGTTTAAAGGGCGTAAGACATAAAGTTAATAACGTTTTCACTTATTTATCGTATATATTTTCACTCATTGCTCATAATGTTCCACCATATAATTTCATGTACAATGTTCCACCAAGAACCTACAATTAAAAGTATCAACTATAATAACTTACCATAAGGTACGCTAGTACTCTTAATTATACTTTGCTTAAGGCCTTAAGATGGGTCAAATGACTAAATTCAATTCAAATTATTGAAAGACTGTTACCACTTTTGTTGTAAAAAAAATATACTGTAGACCCTGTTTTTGGCAATAATTGCAAAATTTCTCGAAAACAAACAGTTAATGTTGAATGAAACCAACAAACAAAAATCGGCGACTTTAATTACATTGAGCATTACCTTTCATTTTAATTGAACACATTTTTTTTCAAACTTATTTGAATGTTAAAAAAGTAATAAAAAACATGTAAAATTCGAGAATTAGGCGTTCGGTTTCAACGTACCAGCCGCGATGAAGCCCGCATTGAATAGACTTACGGTCGATACTATTTTAACACGTATCAACCTTCTTTGATAGAGTCATCTTAAATCTTAAAACCAATTGAATTACACAAATCAATTAGGAGCCACACCAATAAACTAATGCTAATTGTCGATAATTACGTTTACTTAACCAAGTCGGTAACCGACATAGCTTACTGAATCGCTAAACTTAAGTGGCAGTGGCTGGGAAACATATATAGCTTGTGTAACAGGTGGCCGTTGGGAAACTAAAGTTCTCTTGTGGCGACCGCGCACCGGAAAATCTTAATATATTTTTTTTTTAATAATAAATCGACACTTACTGGAATTTTGTTCTTTTGCTCAAACGAATAAAAGTTTGTTACAATAGATTTTATAATTTTTTAAAAATTTGAATATTATTTTGTATGGAAGACGATTTTTGATAGGGACAATTATAATATGTAGATATGACAAGTCTAGTATTTCTTCTAATTAATATTTTAATCTTAGCATTGACATGAGTGGTGCATGCTCGCTTAAATGTTCGTGCCTTTCCCTCTTATATGGTAGAGGGGAGCGATGGCAGACTCTCGCGTTAATGAACGGGTGCTGTACGTGTGAACTGGCCTGCTCTTGTCAACGATATTAACGACAAATTCAATAATTTCCATGTATTACTTCCCGTGTCATATTGTTTCATTGTCCAAATGACATTATTTGTTTTGTATCAATGATTTTATTGTTATTACTAACTGATGATTGTTTGTTCATAATTTTTTCACAATCTGACATTTATGTTTTTTTTTTATTCACAATTGGTAGGCCCTTGGCATCATCTCAACTGATGGTAAGTGATGATGATGCCAAAGATGGAAGCGGGCTTACCAAGATTCCCCAACGCAATGGGAATCTGGGTGTCTTATCTTCAAGCCGGAACACATCAATGCTGTTAACACTGATGTTTGGCGGCAAGACTTCGATAAGATGGTGGTAGCTAGCTAGTCAGGCGGGCTATGAAAATGCCCTACCACCAACCAAACCGAGTCTTACAAAGTTGAACCCGCCGGGAATCGAACCCGCGACCGCGGTATGAAACGAATGGACTTACGCCACGGAGGCGGTTAAATGTAATGTATGCCCATCAGAAAGAGTGTAACATGCACCTATTTTGAATGATGGATATCAGCTCATATACGTCCCCACCAAGGGGCTCAAGCCTACCCTGAATTAGGGCGATCGCGCCTTAGTCGACCACGCGGGCCCAGTGCAGGTTGGTCGACTTCACACACAACATTTGAATTTCTTCGCAGGCGTGTGCAGGTTTCCTCACGATGTTTTCCTTCACCGTAAGAGCGTCGGATAAACGTACATATGAAATCTAAAATCGAAAACACATTGGTACGTGGCAGGATTCGAACCACGGCCTCCCGGACAGGAGGCAGCGGCCGTAACCGTTACGCCACCGACTTGAAATACCAAAATGTAATTAGGTAGGAATCAGGCACGTTGATTGATCTTAAACAGGTATCGTATAGCTTTAATACCTCTATTCACGCTATAATCCGGTTAATAAGCTTCCTTAATTAGGTCGCATTACACTTTGATGTCTAATTAGTAGACTGCCAATTTCATTAGAGTACAACAGAGACCACAATAGCATCTTTATAAAGGGGCCTAATCTCTTTTTGTCAAACATGCTTGGAAATTTCAGCATTATTTTGACAACCTTCTTTGAGATAAATCGAAATTGCTTTACTGGCCAAATACATGCGAGCAGCGGCCGACAAAAGTTGTATGAAAATCCATACTTGTCGTGTTTAGCGGCCAAATAATAATTACTATGTAAACTTATATCTGCCGTGTAATTTAAAAATGGAACTATATTTTACCACAGATTACTAAATAGTTACTTCGTAAATTTTAGTCCGAAACAGCAAAGAGGTAACTTAACAAAGGTTTTATTTATATTTCGAACTGAATTGCATAATATAGAACGCGGTTTCATCATCATCATCATCATCATATCAGCCAAAAATCGTCCACTGCTGGACAAAGGCCTCCCCCAAGGATTTCCACGACGACCGGTCCTGCGCTGAACGCGGTTTATTGAAAAAATAAAACAAACGAACACTTTGGCGCGTGTAAAATTATTGTTTTTCGTTGTTGGTCATATAATGCCTCTTTTGCTGGCCGTTGCTGTAGGTACTATTAAAATCCCTAACAAAACCTAAGAAACTTATTATTTTATAAAATTAAAAGTAAAAAATAAAAAGTAACTTATTATTTTGTAATCGAATCATTGATCAAACCACTTACACTACACTACTTACAATACTCTATTCTAAACAAGCGTCGGTGGCTCAACCGGTAACGACTCGGTCCATCTAACCAGAGGTACCGGGTTCATATCTGGACGGCCAATGTACCAATGAGTTTTTCAAAAACTTACGTACTTACATATACTTACCGATTGCTTTAACGGTGAAGGAAAACATCGTGAGGAAACCTGCACACGCCTGCGAAGAAACTCGAAGGTTGTGTGTGAAGTCGACCAACCCGCACTGGGCCCGCGTGGTCGACTAAGGCCTAATCGCCCTGATTCAGGGTAGGCTCGAGCCCCTCGGTGGGGACGTATATGAGCTGTTATAATAATAATTCTAAAATAACAGCTGGTGAAATGTTTTGGCTTGTATAGGTGTCACGGATTTGTATAAACATACACCAAAGAGGTTGGAAGATTTTTTTTTATGGGGCGTTGCATAGTGACAGTTGTATGTAATACGTATTGTGACAAAAATAAAGGGAACTGGGGATAAAAACCCTTACGGAGTTTGCCACATATGATACGTAAGATTTAGAGGTTCGGGCCTAAACGGAGTTTTAAGGAAAAAAAGGTTATGGGGTAAATTAGAATATATGTATTTTCATGATTATTTTTCCTAAAAAGAAGGAACAATAAACAATATGACCAACAATATGAACAATATACAATGGTTGACCGTGTAGACAATTAAAAACAATGACCTAATATATTTATGGAGAATTTACGAAAATAAATTTAAGGTTACAATTTTATCTGTATATAAAATGGTTATTTTATAGTATGCCGGCAGGCAACGATCGTCACCGTCCCTTTGGTACTTAAATAAGTTACTAAGTTTAAAATTTCAGTTTGATCTGAATTACCCTATCTTTTTAACAAAATATGTATCAGATACAAAACACTTTTAAAATTTAAAATAAATAACTAATGGTCAGAAAATGGAAACAGGAAATCTTCTAGGTCGGCGGAAAGGTCAGAGAGTCAGAGAGTCGCTCGGGATAAAAGATAAAATAAATTCACTTCCCTTATGGCGAGCAGCTGGGCGGGCAGTAGAAAGGAGTGGCTGATGATCGGCACTGCTCCATCCCGGGATTAATCCTTTATTGTAAAACTTCGGGGACGTCAACCTCGTAGGGGCTGGATGAAAACCACAGAATAAAGTTGTGGGCCTCAATAACGACTTATAAAACAATTTATCAAAAAAAATTTAAATTCGCATCTGTAGACGGGATCACGGTCAACCTTTTTTCTTGTCAAAAAATAACAACAATTTTCAAATTCAAATACCATAGAGCAACGACATCAAAAAAGAATTTAATTATGAAACGCGACAAAAAAGATCGGCTCGAAACGATAGTTAGCGTTTCAAAATGTATTGTACATAAAAGGCAAAAAAAAGAGTTATCTATGACATATTAATATCTATGGTTAAAGGAATATTTTAGTGTATTACATAAGTATCAAAAACAGCAATGTCTCAAAGAAACTAATGATAAAAAATTAATGCTACAAAAATCACTATGTCCAATAGTGTAGGATTCTGTTAGAATCAAAAACAGATATGTCAATTTAAATAAAATTGACATTACGGGTTTTTGATAATAATAGACTCAGTATGTTACATGTATTTTCGAAATCATTTGCACACGTTTAACTTATAGGTATCACCGACCTCTATACTGGGTGAAACAAAATTGGTGTTTTTTTTTTCAGGACAGCTTAACCTGTAATAAGACCGTGCTACACACCTGAAATGTTAGATCTATGCGAGTTGCCTACTACGCGCCGCAAATGATGCTTACAGCTCTTCACCCCGGCCTCCCACAGGCTACCGAAATGGCTTGCGAAAACAGGTATCATTGAGAAATTATTATTTTGTGAACAAGCGTCCTCTTTGATAATCTCTGAGCAGGCAGTTAAAAAGTTCAAAAAATAAAATCAAAAAATATTTCCCATAGTTTTCCGCGTCGGGAAATGAAGCGCTTTAATGTCAGTAAATCAGCTGATGCTTATTGGAGAGGTCACTCACTTGCTCCAAATAAACCGCGCGTTTGGAAAAGCATATGAAAATGCAGATATGTTTTCAGTTTTCGCGCCTTTTCCCTTGCGATTTAGTGTAAGCACGGGCCCGGCGTAGTCCACTCCACATCGCATGAACGGAAACCCCGGCAGTAGACGTTCCGCAGGCAAGTTACCCATTATAGGTCTGTTTTTTTTAAATTCACAATTGGTAAGACCTTGGCATCATCTCACCTGATGGTAAGTGACGATGATGCCGAAGATGGAAGCGGGCTCACCAAGACTCCCCAACGCAATGGAGAACTGGCTGTCTTATCTTCAAGCCGGAGCATATCAATGTTGTTAACTCTGATGTTTGGCGGCAAGACTTAGATAAGATGGTGGTAGCTAGCCAGGCGGGCTTAGAAAATGCCCTACCACCAACCAAACCGAGTCTTACACGTTGACCCCACCGGGAATCGAACCCGCGACCTCCTGGTGTGAAGCGAATGAGCTAATCATTACGCCACGGAGGCGGTTAAAACCGATTTTTGTGTGTTGGTTTCATTCAACATTAACTGTTTATTTTCGAGAAATGCCAAAAGCAGGGTCTACAGTATATTTTTTTACATCAAAAGTGGTAAAATTTTTAAAATTGTATTTAATTTAATCGATTTTTTATTACTTTAAGTATATTATATATTTTTTTCCATAGTGATAGCTTTACACAGTCCTTCACTAATTTGAATTGAATATTATCATTTGACCCATCTTAAAGCCTTAAACTAGCTTTCCACCTCGTTTAACTCGAAATATCTCGGTAACGTGACAGTTGAGGTCCAAATTCCGAACATACTTTCAGTTTTATTTGTTTCCCCTATCGAAATAAGTATTTAAATTTAATCATGTGCGAAATTATTTGAAAAAAATTGGTTGTCTGTAAAGTCGGTTTACGGACAATAGTTTAACGTGAAAACGTCATAACAAAACATTGATGAAATGATTGCATACTTTGCGTAACGGGACAATGAGCGTAACGGGACAATGAGTCAACCTTTTTCGTGCGTGCAGCCGTGCAGCGTCCATCGATTTATTAGACGTCATCACGTCAAAAATATTAGGTCGGAGAAAAAGTTGCTTCGTATTTTGTATGCAAATTCAAACAGATCGAACAAAACGAGCTGCATCTTGAACGTTAAGATTTCCATACTGGAAACGCTTGAACCCAGTTTGTGCTACTGATTGATACTGCATTAGATTAATAAACAGCACAAATTTTATTCGCGGTCTGTGTTGCATTTTAACCTTTTTTGACGTGATAACGTCTTATAAATTGATGACACGGGCTGCATTCACGAAAAAGTGTGACGTCTTTGTCACGTAACATCAGTGTGACGTCATTGTCGCGTTACGCCCATTGTCGCGTTACGCCAGTGTGACGTCATTGTCACGTTACGCCTGAGCCCAGCGTACCAGCGAGAGTTGTACTTGTACTTCTACAAGTACTCGTACTTGTACTAGTATTTGCACTTGGACTTGGACTTGACTTGAATGGACAGACGGACGGACGGACGAACCGTCAAAGAAATGTGTCAATGGATTAAAAATACTAGGCTTCCAGGATCTTACAAGAGGTGTTCCAATACGGTCGATTCTCTGTGAGGAAAACCGTCAAACTAAAAAGAAGCTTTCTTATACCTAACATCAGTGTGTCAATACATTAAAAGTAATAGGCTTCCAGGAGCTTATACAAGAGGTGTTCCAACTGTGAGATATGTTGTAGTTGTAAAAGTACCAGGAGCATTCGATTTCAACGTAACAGCCACGTTGAAGCCCGCATTGATTCGAATTTAAAATAAATAGATTTACGTTCGATATTATTTTAACACGTATCAACCTGCACGGATAATTAAGTCAATCGTTTCAAGTCCAGCTTCAAGACCGAGAGTGCACAGCGAAACCTGAAAGTTTCTTACCGCGATATTAGTTTAGTCAACATTTTAATACCAGACACTCGCATATTTTAGTTACTGAACTATTATAATAGTTTGTTGTTAGCTGCGAGCTCACCAGGGCTCGCTTAAATTTCACAACACCGAAGAAGATTTTCTTGCTAGTAAAATAAAATAATTGTGTTATACTTGGAAAACTTTTTACCTTCAAACGACGGAGCGAAATACAGAAAGTTATGTGATCTTCCGAAAAACTGACTACGAGATTTTGACGAAAATGCATTCTCTATATCTTTTATAGACACCAAAAGTGGTCAGTAAGAATGCGTGTTTTTATGTGTGTGTGTTTTTATGTTTTTATGTGAAGCGTGGACGGCTCAACCGGTAACGACTTGGTCCTCCTAAACAGAGGTTCAAATCCGGACGGCCAATGTACCAATGAGTTTTTAGAAACTTACGTACATATACTCACCGATTGCTTGAACGGTGAAGGAAAACATGGTGAGGAAACCTGCACACACCTGCGAAGAAACTCGAAGGTTGTGTGTGAAGTCGACCAACCCGCACTGGGCCCGCGTGGTCGACTAAGGCCCGATCGGACTAATTTAGGGTAGGCTCGAGTCCTTCGGTGGGGACGTATATATGAGCTGATATGATGATGTGTGAATGTACATATGTGTTTCTGTATCCCTGATTTGCGGACTACTAAACCAATTTGGATGAAATTTGAACATGGCTATACTATTTATTAGCGCAACTGAAAACCGTTGTACTTATCTAGAGAATTTTAAAATAAATATTTCAATTTGAAGTCTCGTAGCTATGATTTAAGAAATCACTATATATCTTGGTTTGGGTTTTGGTTGGGTTTGGGCTTGGATTGACTTAAGGCTAAGAAATCACTATAGATCTTGGTTTGGGTTTTGGTTGGGTTTGGGCTTGGATTGACTTAAGGTTAAGAAATCACTATATATCCTGGTTTGGGTTTTGGTTGGGTTTGGGCTTGGATTGACTTAAGGCTAAGAAATCACTATAGATCTTGGTTTGGGTTTTGGTTGGGTTTGGGCTTGGATTGACTTAAGGTTAAGAAATCACTATATATCCTGGTTTGGGTTTTGGTTGGGTTTGGGCTTGGATTGACTTAAGGCTAAGAAATCACTATAGATCAAGTTTAAAAGTCACCTGGAACTCCTGGAAGTGATCTATATAATTATTTTTATGAATAAAAGACCCCAATTTGGCGAGTGCGACTCGCACTTGGCCGGTTTTTCTTTTTATTTTGTATAATAACCTACATAAATGCCAAAAAAAATCCAAGTCACACGAACAGGTCGCGGGTTCGATTCCCGGCGAGGTCAACTTTGTAAGACTCGGCTTGGTTGGTGGTAGGGCATTTTCATAGCCCGCCTGGCTAGCTACCACTATCTTATCTAAGTCTTGCCGCCAAACATAAGTGTTAACAGCATTGATGTGTTCCGGCTTGAAGATAAGATAGCCAGATCCCCATTGCGTTGGGGAATCTTGGTAAGGCCGCTTCCATCTTCGGCATCATCGTTACTTACCATCAGGTGAGATAATGCCAAGGGCTTACCAATTGTGATACAGCCTTTATACAGCCTTTTAAGAGTCGGACCGACAGACGGACAGTATAGGTAAATATATTAGTATTAACATACAGTATGGACACTCCCTGCAGCTCTCAAGATTGCTTCCTCACCCCCTCATCACCCATATTAATACAGATTGGTTACAGTTTGGTTCTCAAACGTAAGGGATTTCGCCATGATTTTGTTTGCTCCGTCATTTGTTTTTAGAAATGTCATTTTACGAATATTTGTATGCAGTGTCCACGGTGTGGTATAGGCACAGGCATAGGCTTACAGTAATAGGGTTTCGTTCTAGGTAGCTAACAGGTAAAAAAAAAAACAATTTCTATCATCGCAATTGCGCCACCGAGGCCAGCGCGCTTGGTATTTGCACCAGGCCTTGCCTTCAATTTTGAGCGAGATGTCTAAAACGCTAACAAAGCTAACTCGACCTTCGGATGCCTTAGTATTAGTAAAGGCGTTACCTAACACATTTGCTTTCTAATTTTGTACACCTAATTCTATACTAACTGGACTTAACGGTCTTACTGCGCTAAAAACGTTATTCAATTCTAATAAACCCCTCTTTTATGAGAACGGAATGTTAAATTTGGCAATTTATATCATTATTCATTATACTTATTTAAAAAATGCGAGTGTGCTTTAGACCACACGACTGAAGTAAAACTTCTTTAGCTCCATCTGGTGGCTCAGTGGTTAGTGCCCTTGACTACTGATCCGAGGGTTGTGGGTTCGATCCCCACCCAGGGCAAGCATTTGTGTGATGAGCAGATTTGTTTGCTCTGTGTCTGGGTGTTAAATATATCTATATATGTATGTATTTAAACGTATATAAGTATGTGTATCAGTCTCTGGTAACCCATAACACAGGGAATCATACTTTGGGGCCAGATGACCATGTGTGATTTGTCCCAGAATATTTATTTATTTATTTATTTATTTATCTATATGTGTGAAAGTAAATACTTAGTCTTCAGAAAATAATCAAACCTTTTTAGTCATATGAGGGGTATAGAAGCAATGTGACCTCAGTCCTATGTCACTGAAAATCGAGAATCCATCTTTTTTGTTTTAACATTAATACAGTTTGTATTGGAATGAGGCGTGTTTGCTGCTAAAGTCGTTTTAGAAAATAGATTTACTCGAGACTTAAGCGTATTTGCACCTAAAATTTTCTGCTGACATATAGCCATAGACACAAAGAAAAACTTGTCATTCACAGATTAAAAACCACCGAATATGGACTGAGGTAATTTTGCTTTTCAAGCCCTTATATGTGTAGGTATAGACAGTTTATGAAAAGATAGTTGGTACTTTTGATTGTAGGTTCTTGGTGGAACATTATATCACACTTCATTATTCATCATTACAGCTCATATACGTCCCCACCGAAGGGCTCGAGCCTACCCTGAATCAGGGCGATTGGGCCTTAGTCGACCACGCGGGCCCAGTGCGGGTTGGTCGACTTCACACACAACCTTCGAGTTCCTTCGCAGGCGTGTGCAGGTTTCCTCACGATGTTTTCCTTCACCGTTAAAGCAATCGGTAAGTATGTACGTAAGTTTTTGATATTCGTAAGTATATCACACTTATTGGTATATATCTACAATAATTCCACATAAAAGAAATAAAACTGCGTTTATAATTTGTCAGCGACCGGTTTCGAACACCATCTTCAGGCAGACTGAAAAGAGTTTTATTATCCTCTGAAAATGATCAAATCTTTTTTATCTTATATGTTTGTTCTGATTGTTTTGACAATCGATATTGTTGCCTTGGCAACCGATATTGTTAACAAAAATAAATAGTATCTCTCTTTCTATCTTCACTAATTTATATATCTCTCTCAACTTCCGTTCGCCTCGCCCGATCTCACTTCCGTAAAGCTCTCGTCACGCATCCACCAGCTTACTCCCCAAGTCAAGCGTGCGTAAAAAAGTTTTACTTTAAAAAGTGTGACATAACAAACCAGTGTTAGTGACGATGAGGATTAAAGCGGCTTATAATTATCTGGACGACGATTTAATCCAAATTACCCACTTAATAAACGCGAAAGAAAACTAGTAAATAGTATATGCCCCGTCCGTCTAGCTAGGTCAACTTGTCAATGCTAGAATTAAATATTATCTGCAATTAATTATGCAAGATTTTGTGGTATTAAATCGATAAATCATTGTTAGCCATAATTTAACTGCAAACGGTTGTATTTCGACCACGAAGCTTTTATTACCCACGACGGAATGGAGAAGGCGTATGCGTTAGGGTGGGTGAGAGGTTGTTTGTTTGTTCGTGTGTACAAACGAATGTTGCCATTTATCTCGAAAACCTCTAAATTTTCTGAGTCGATTAGTTATACACACTTCAATATGCCAGTTGGTTTTTTTTTATTAATTGTGTTTTTAATTGAAACGAAAAAAAATTTAAAAAATGTAAAAAAGTGTGGTTATTTTCTTTACTCTTTACACGTAAAGACAAAAACAGAGATACCTGTTCCAATCAATGTGACTAATGAGATTTTTTTTTATTTATTCACAATTGGTAAAATTCGGATACAAATCGTGGGTGAGAGGTTGCTTCAATAAGTATTATATGGAGATTAGTAATTCATATTTAAACGAGGTGTTATGGTAAACTGATCACGAATATGATCTTTATTAGATTTCCGTAGTCAAAATAGGAACCATATAGTTTCGCCATGTCCCTCTGTCTGTTCGTCGGTATGTCACAGCCGTTTTTCTCTTTCTGAGTTTGTTGCTCAGACTATTTCAAGACTATATACTAATACTACTATATCATATCAAGACGAGAGTGAACATGGACTATGTGGGCTTGCGTGGTACATGCTGGGCTGCATCGGCACTTACCACCAGGTGAGTTGCAGCCAAACGCACTCAATCTATATATATATATACATATATTATATTATCGTGTCACAGTGTTAGTTGCCATACTACTCCGAAACGGCTGGATGGATTTCCAAAAAAAAATTATGTGTATATTCGGTAAGGCTGAGAATCGGTATAGAAAATTGTTCACCGGGATCTGAGCGGCCGAAGCTGCGGGAAACAGCTAGTTTTTTTATATAAAAAAGACTATTAAAGCTATACAGCTGAAATTTAGTGTGGTTATGCAAATTTGTGATCCCTATAAAATTGTGAAATTAAACTCGTAAAAAATTTGAGGGTACCCCTCCTCTATGTAAAGTGGGGGTGATTTTGTTTTGTACGTGACCCTATCTTGTGGGGTATTTTAAATAGGCCTTTTAAAAGTACCTACTGAGGGTTTGCTATGATCATATTGCCGATAAATTATTCGTTTAAATTATTTCATATGGCCGTTGGGGTAGTAAAGTTCTCGAGTGGCGACCGTGCACCGGAAGACGTAGCGTAGGCAGACCTCCCACACGGTAGACCGACGATCTGGTGAAGGTCGCGGGAAGCCGCTGGATGCGGGCAGCGCAGGACCGGTCGTCGTGGAAATCCTTGGGGCAGGCATTTGTCCAGAGTTATATGATGATGATGATGATGATGATGATGATGATGATTCGTTTACTAATTATAAAGTTTAATAGTAGTTATTTCTGTTAGAGTTGCATTCCCCATACTAGCTAAACCGCTATTTAAGGAAATCTACAAAGGATTGGAATTGGATTGGAATCAATCTAAAAGGAAAATTATCACGGCCAAGAAAGTTTTCTTGGTTTAGGAGCAAATAGAAGGTAAAAAAATAATACATAGATATCCATACAAAAGTTTTTAAAAATATGCAATATCTATATATCTAATATATAAAATTTCGTGTCACAGTTTTCGTTCCCTTACTCCTCCGAAACGGCTTGACCGATTCTCATGAAATTTTGTGAGCATATTGAGTAGGTCTGAGAATCGGCCAACATCAATTTTTTTTTTAGGGTAGGGTAGGGTAGTGTAGTGTAGTGTATAGGGTAGTGTAGGGTAGGGTAGTGTAGTGTAGTGTAGTGTATGTAGGGTAGGGTAGTGTAGGGTAGGGTAGGGTAGTGTAGGGTGGTGTAGGGTAGTGTAGGGTAGTGTAGTGTAGGGTAGGGTAGGGTAGGGTAGTGTAGTGTATGTAGGGTAGGGTAGTGTAGGTTAGGGTAGTGTAGGTTAGGGTAGTGTAGGGTAGGGTAGTGTAGGGTAGTGTAGTGTAGTGTAGGGTAGGGTAGGGTAGGGCAGTGTAATGTAATGTAAGGCGGTACGTAGTTCGCCGGGACAGCTAGTATATGTATATATATATATATATATATATATATATATATATATATATATATATATATATATATATATATATATATATATATATATATATATCTATATATAGTAGTAGGAATAGGTAGTTTTTTAGTGTCTGTACAAGCATTTTGAAGAAAACTAACTTAGTCCACAGAAAACCCCTAAGAAACCCCTAAGTTCAACAAATTGAGATAAGTCCAACAATTTTGATTGTATGTATTTTATATTTCTGTTTATTTTAAAGTATTTTAGATTATAGTAATAAAAGACAATGATAACCTTCATATAATTACAAAGGTTTTATTTTTTAAAGTAAAGGCTAAAAATTACACGATTTTAAAAAAAAAACTTTTTGTGTCCGTAGCTCGAAACGCAAAAAATGGACTTAGGTATTTTACGAATTGGAGCGTCCTATTCGAAAAGACTACGGAATCCTACTTTGACATACTTGGCCACTTTTTTTATTTGCAGGGAAAAAAGCGCAAAAAAATATCCAAGTATAAAATTGCGTCCAAAAAGTCTAATTGGCAAATGACGCGGCGGCGGCGGGTTTTCGTGGCGATTCCTTATACATAATATTAACTGTCTCGTGTCGTACGTAACTCGAGTTACGTACCTACACAGCTGTCGCTAATAAGGCAACCCCTCGGGGAAATCACAGCGCGAAGCCGCCGCCGCGCCGCCGCCGGCTGACGGGACCTCGACAGGAAGCTATTACAGACCAAAGATTGGAGCACACGTCTCGACAGTATACTATGACGTAAGAGACTTTTCACATGGTACATTATGATTACTAAAATGTAGGTATGTGTGTATTACGATTTAGGTAAATGACACTTCATAAAATGCCTGTCAAATGCGGCAAATTCCTGTCAGATGGTAACCCTAGTTACAGCAAAGTATTGAATGGTACGTTTGGCTCTCGAACGTATAGGATTTTGCCGTGATTTTGTTTGCTCCGTCTCATTTGTTTTTAGAAATGTCATTTCACAACCTTTGTATGCAGTGTCCGGGGTGTGCCTGAAAAGCAAATAGATAAATACGCAAAAAATCAAGAGCAGCTGATGACAATGGCAGTGAAAACCAAGGCCAAACCATTGTTGTTTGAGAGGCAAACAGTTGTATAACGAACATCAACTACGTCGTTTCAACCATCAGCATTTGTCGAGCCACTTTAGAACTCATTGCTCTGTAATAAAGGCGCAAAGTGGCTAGGTGGATTTCCCACTAGTACCTATGTACGTTCGAGATGTGATTGTTCACGTGTTTTGTTTGTTTGTGCCTTTATGTAATAGTTGAATAACTGGATATTCAATGAATAATAAATTAATGCGATTCGCCAAGTTAATGGTAATTCTGAGCTTTCTTCACCTAAATGTCAGCTAGGGTCAAACACATAGACATCTTCTTCAGGACCTGCCCATCCGAACTTTTTTCTTCATCGTGAATATAGTTAGTTTGGGTTTTATGAACTAACTGAAGTATTTTTTTCTTAACTTGTATTCTATAAATATTATTTAACTGTTGCTAGTCAATTTATATATGAAAACGTCATGTACGTTCGTAAGAATTTGCATTTATTTCCTAAAAACAGTGACAGGCATAATTTGAATTTAAGAAATGTAAATAAAATAGATATAGCCTTTTCGAGACTGAGTAAGGTTAAAAAGTCATTTGTGAGGCAGCGTATAAGATTCTACAATAAAACTCCAGAAAATGTAACTAGTTTTTCAGAGAATAAATTTAAGACTCATGTCAAAAAATGTTTGTGCTCTAGAGGATATTATAAAATAATAGATTATGTAAATGACAAAGATATATATTATGTTGATTCTTTAACAAACTTGAGACTGTAATCTGAATCATGACATTATTTGTAATATACAATAATTTTTTTTGACTATTCAATAGTGTGTGTAAATAAATTAATAAATTATTTTGATTTGATTTGTTTTATTGACAATGCTAAAAACAACTCGTCTTCTGTAAATAATTGACAGAAAAAAACAGCCGAATTCAATCACTAAATTTTTAAAAATAAAAAGTGTTTTTCAGGTAGTTGGACACACGTACCCGTAGCCGTCCATATCTTGAAAGCTACTCAACTGATTTTGTAGAAACCTGCAGTGTTTGTTTCCTAAGTTGAAATATCGAATTCATTTTTTTGCTATTCGATTTCTAGTGTCTGAGAAATACGTGGACAAACATACATACATACCTACATACACTTATGAAATTTGGTACACCCGTTAATAAGCCCAGAGAGAGTAACATATATACGAATATTGTGTAATTCTATTACACAAGGGTCGAATTGATATCCTCTTTACTTAGAAGTGGGTATTAAATATTATTAAATACATACGAGTATATAACAAAATCGCGACGGATTTTGATACGGTATTCACTTCATTTAGTGAATTTCTTCCGGAAGGTGTTCATAAGAATAATAGAATAAAAATGTTTTATTCACAAACCAGCAAATAAAATAAACACACACGCGTACGAAACAAATTAGGGGCCTACCAAGGGCCTACAATTTTTTTTTGTACAAGCACTTTAAAAAAGTATATTTACCTATCAAATGTTTTAGATTTAACGGCTTTACGGGTTCCAACCTCAAGAAAATTGTAGGCCCCTAATTTGTTATGGACCCTACCTTTGGTTTCGTTACTGTTGGCTCATTTAGAGTGCTTTCATATAAAAAGAGTTTCATAATTTTGAGTAAATTTCTTTATGAAGTCAGTTTTAGTTTTTTTAAACTTTTTGTTTGTTTGTTTAGCTGATTTCTTCCACGGTTGAAAATAGATTAATTGACATATAAATTTTATCAAAATCAGTTAATTTATTTTTTAGAATATTAACGAAAACAAAAAATTTAGCAAAGTCGTACTATGCTGTTGCGATTGAAGTAGTTTTCTAAAGTGTTTAGCGTGGTCAATTATCTCAGTAGTACTAATCAGAGAATATAAATTGTAAACTGATCAAACGCGCATCGGCCGTAAGCAATGTAAATCCTTTGTTTATTGTCAACGATGGCAATTTCGCGGTTGTCACGGCACGCACCATCAACCGATTTTATTCATACTTACACTACACATAGTACATAGCTTCCCTATTGGCAGAAAAGCTGCCTTTTTCTCCCGGTAGAGGTCGCATTATCGACTGTTCTCGACTTGTACTTGATTTAAAATCTCAGTAGTGAAGACGAATTTTTCGAAACCATTTTGATACCTTGTACACAAATGCGTTTAAATATGTTTTATGTATTAAGTAACTTAGTTCTCTTGAAATTTAAAAGATGGCATTGTATGTCATTTCAAATAAAAAGTTTGTAACGCTGAATGAATTTATTATGTATTTCTAGAGGGAGATTCTGTGTCACGTAAATGGAGTCGAGACTTTTTGGCGGGCATTTGTAGCGTTCAGTGTGTCATTTTTCTTTTATTATCCGAAAAATTACATTTCGTGGCTTTAACATTTAATATTGATAGTGTATTAATCAGCAAAGTACCATGTATGTGTTTAATGTGTAGGATAATAAAAGTGTGTATGCTGTGTTTTGTCGAGTTCCAACAATAAGTCCGCGAAAGCTTCAGTATGTAGGTTAGGTTAGCTTAAAGACAGTAAAATAGAGTTGATACAAGAAACCTTGAAGATGATGTGATGAAACAGTGACCTTGAAGACTGATAAATTACTGAAGATGTATTCACTACAAATTAATACTACCGATTTTACTGAAGACAAGGCGGTATGGCCAATGAGCATACCCTAAACAGGGTAAAAAGAAAAAAAAAGTAAATGGCGCCCAAGAAGCTAGCTTCTTCATGGCACCACACGTAGTGAGTGACATAATATCATCTCTGGGCGCCATGTGAAGTATGCTTTGACGTCATCGGCATACTCCTCTTCATAGGTACAATAGGTATACTATAGGTACCATTGTTATACTTGAGAGGTGTAGTGATACGTAACCCTAGGTTGGGGCTGCCATACTTCCCGGTACACCGGGACATGTCCCGGTTTCAAGCGTAGTGTCCCGATGTCCCGGCCAGCAAGTCACAAGCTAAGTAATTGTTTTTTATTTTTTATTATTATATCAGCTCATATACGTCCCCACCGAGGGGCTCGAGCCTACCCTGAATCAGGGCCATTAAGCCTTAGTCGACCACGCGGGCCCAGTGCGGGTTGGTCGACTTCACACACAACCTTCGAGTTTCTTCGCAGGCGTGTGCAAGTTTCCTCACAATGTTTTCCTTCACCGTTAAAGCAATCGGTAATGATATGTACGTAAGTTTTTGAAAAACTCATTGGTACATTGGCCGTCCAGATTTGAACCCGGTACCTCTGGTTAGATGGACCGAGTCGTTACCGGTTGAGCCACCGACGCTTTTTTTTTGTAATTGTTTAGTAAAATGGAAATACTTTTTTGAAAAAACCGAAGAACTGGCATGAAAACCAAATCTTCTTAAAATGTGTCAATATATTTTTGCAATCCCAGGCCACAAGGCTCAAGTAGAACGAGTGTTTTCGTTAATTTCAGTGCAGTGCACGAAAGAACGAAATTCACTCAGTGTAAGCACAGTCGAAAGCATCATTCATTGTGTTTATAATTATAAAATGACGTGCACAGAATTTTATAATTACGTGAAAGGGGAAAAGGAATTACTGAAAAAGAGCAAATCTACCGAAAAATATGAGTGGGCAAAGAAAAGTGTCACCGACAACGTAGTGTAAGAAAGACATCGTTTTTTTAATTAAAGTTTATTCAATATTACCAAGGTTCTTGAGTAATCCATGGTTTACCCTATTTCTGTTCTAATGTCCCGGTTGGCGTCTCAGAATTTATGGCAGCCCTACCCTAGGTGCGCGAGTCGGACTCGCACTTGCCGTTGTTTTACCCTGCATATGACAGCATGACGACTCTCCGAAATGGCTCATTAGCTACCATCAGTAGCTACAAGCTACGGATAGTATCTAAGGTATGCAGTCAAGCAATTTTGACGCCCGCATCTATGCCATAGGTGTTTCATTGCATAGGTACCTATTGGCAGTTCGTTGAACTCTCCGTACTGCGTGTCCTAGCGACTGAATTGTAAATACACAATAGGTAACACACACACACACAAAAGAATACTTGCTATCCCTCGTCTAGGAAACGCTGAATGGAGACATTTAAGTACCTAAAAGCAGAGTTAGTTAGATTTCTTGGAGGATTGCTTGCTTTCTGAAAACTACGCCGCATTTTAACGATGTAACTCAGAGTACAGCTTGAGGGTTTCTGGATAGATTTTATAACATAAGAATTCAAAAAAGTTCGCGGTATTTTCAGTTTATTTTCAGACAATTACAGTCCATAATATGTTAGTTACAATTTTACTTAGAAAAACTATGTTAATTAAACATAAATTAGGTAGTGCTCAATATTTATAGCAATTAGTGTAAACGCATGGTTTTTTTTAACTTTCGAGCGACTGAATAGCGAGCGTGAGTGAGGGACGAAGGAGTGAAGAAAGTGTTGTGATAGCAAAAAAAACAGAGTAGAGATTTTGAGGGGGTTCGATTCTCTTACACCAACACAGTCTAAAAACCTAAAATATAAAAAACGTACCCATTGTTGTTTTGTGTACCGTTGAGATTTTGAGGGGGTCCGACTGTCTTATACTAACACAGTATATAAACTAAAATATAAAAAATGTACCCATTGTTGTTTTGTGTACCGTTGAGATTTTGAGGGGGTCCGACTGTCTTATACTAACACAGTATATAAACTAAAATATAAAAAATGTACCCATTGTTGTTTTGTGTACCGTTGAGATTTTGAGGGGGTCCGACTGTCTTATACTAACACAGTATATAAACTAAAATATAAAAAATGTACCCATTGTTGTTTTGTGTACCGTTGAGATTTTGAGGGGGTTCGACTGTCTTATACTAACACAGTATATAAACTAAAATATAAAAAATGTACCCATTGTTGTTTTGTGTACCGTTGAGATTTTGAGGGGGTTCGACTGTCTTATACTAACACAGTATATAAACTAAAATATAAAAAATGTACCCATTGTTGTTTTGTGTACCGTTGAGATTTTGAGGGGGTCCGACTGTCTTATACTAACACAGTATATAAACTAAAATATAAAAAATGTACCCATTGTTGTTTTGTGTACCTATGCTTGACTACGCGAGACGGTGAACGCTTTGCGAGAAAATATGCACTGCGTGGCTGAAAAATAATATACGTTGCTTGGAGAGGTTAAAATGCTCATAGCGCGAGCACTCTAGGGTTGAAGGGGATCGCAAATCGTCGTACCAAAATGCTGGGATATGGTCTAAAATCTAGATTTTTACGCTTGACTGCAACTCACCTGATGGGCGGTTACGATACAGTCCAGGATGTTACAAGCAAACTCAAATAATGCCTACTTACTATATCACTCTTGCCTTTACTCAATTAATGCCTATTTACACTCGCCTTGTAGACCCCCAAATTTTAAGAATTAGGAAACTCCTTAGATGTACGCGTAATAAATGAGGATACCGCACAGCAAGCACGAAAAAAATAAAATGTCACCCTGTTATGTTTTTTTCATTTTTTTATATACCAATTACAAAACAAAATACAAAACAATCAGACATCTAGCACCATTAAACCTTGTCTAGGTGCTCACAGTCGTCTACGAGCTACATATTTACAACTAGCTGTTTCCCGTGGCTTCACAAGCGTGGACAACGTTTCTATTACTTTTCGAGGGTGCGCAGTGCGCGAGCGTGAAAGAAAGTAGCCTAAGTGTTAATCCAGGTCCTAATCTGTCTACCTACCAAATGTACAAATTTCAATTTTTTGCGTGAAGAAGTAACAAACATACACACTCACACACTCACAAACTATCGCCTTCATAATATTAGTGTGATATGATAACAAAAAAAAAGAGTCAGATAAGTTATGCATATCTACTTATATCCTTAACCGTACTGCAATGCATACACAGGCACCGATGAGATACTAGTTACTTCGTCGTAATGTCGACATATAGAAGATCTTACCGGTCTCATTTCCTGCCGTTCCCTACATAAACAATTACGAATTGGCCGGCTCAGCCGAGGCAAGCCAGGACCTTATTGGCTCGCAGCGGGCGGCGAGTGTCTGCGACAACCTGTCTCGCAATACAATTTAGATTATCCAATTTAGCATTCAAGACCCACGGAGTAGGTACCCATTTGTCATCATGGGCAATAAAAAAGCGATAGAATAGAGATGTGCTGAACGTAGTACTCTTTGTAAAACAAATAGATTTAGAGTGAGTTAAATGGCATAGATACAAGTGACCATATCATAGATGACACATGATGTACAGTCAGGCAGTACTGTATATGTGCATTAGTAGTTACTCGAATTATCGCCGATGAAACATTTGTACATAAATTTTTTTTATCCACAACTGCTAAGCCCTTGACATCATCTCACCTGATGGAAAGTGAAGATGATGCCGAAGATGGAAGCGGGCTTATGAACATTCCCCAACGCAATGGGGAACTGGCTATCTTATCTTCATGCCGGAACACATCAATGCTGTCAACATTGATGTTTGGCGGCAAGACTTAGATAAGATGGTGGTAGCTAGCCAATGGGCTTAGAAAATGCCCTACCACCAATCATACCGAATATTACAAAGTTAGAACCCGTCGGGAATCGAACCCGCGACTTCCATGTGTGAAGCAAATGGACTAACCACTAAGCCACGGAGGCGGTTGAAAATACTTACAAACATACAAACAAACGCCGGATTATTCTAGTAGACTCGGAAAACTTCGCTCGCTTGGTCAATAAATAATAGCATAGGAAATGTGAGTTAGGATGGATACAATATACTTAACATTTGTTAGGATGATAACATAATAATATAAATTAGAATGGATACAATATATTTAATATTAGTTTGGATGGACACATTATAATATGAGTTAGGATGGAAATGTGAGTTAGGATGGATACAATATACTTAATATTTGTTAGGATGGATACATTATAATATGATTTAGGATGGAAATGTGAGTTAGGATGGATACAATATACTTAATATTAATTAGGATGGAAACATTATAATATGATTTAGGATGGAAATGTGAGTTAGGATGGTTACAATATACTTAGCATTTGTTATGATAATTACCTTACAAAGTGAGTTAGGATGGATACAATATACACTTAACATTTGTTACGATGATTACATTTCAATGTGAGTTAGGATGGATACAGTATACTTAGTATTAATTAGGAAGTATACAATATATACTTAACATTTAATTACATTAATAATAAAATATCCGAATATTATGCAACGGCATGCCTCTTATAGTAGGCACTTAACGGTGCCCTGTCAGATGCATACAGATTGTCCAAGAAAACTGTCGGCGATTTCAATTGAATAAACGTTGTGTAACTCGATTACAGAGATTTATCATGATAAACAGTTTATTCTGGACATCCAGTTAAAACCGTCTTCAAGTAATAAAGTATTAAATGTGGAACCCTTCATTATGCGTGATTTAACACGCACTTATCCGATTTTTAGGGTTCCTTTTACGAGCATTGACAGCTTTACATCAGGCGGTCGCGGATTCGATTCCCGGCGGACTCTCACTTTGCAGAAGGAGAATTGATGACGCAAGAAGGGCATACGTCACGTCAAGGAGGTTACCTTTATTATACAATCTATTTATGGTAATTTATTTTATTTAATCGTATGGCGATTTGTCGAACAGGTAATTCTCAAATGTCAATGTTCAGGCCACACAGCCATGTATATGCATCAGGACTGAGGTCGAAGAGGTCCTTAGCGGGGCCGTGGTATCGCCGCAGTGGGCAACGCTCGACGATATGTTCCATTGTTTGGTCTTCCACACCGCAGTCGCAGCAGGCAGACTCCCTCCATCCCCACTTGTGCCGAAAGTGATTGCACTTTCCGTGGCCAGTTCTTAATCTGTTTAGTCGACACCACTGTTTACGCGGTAGATGGAAGCCTTTTGGTTTTACGGTCGGGTCTAAACCAGGTGAATTGCTTTGTGCTTGCTGCGTGGCCCACTCGTTCTTCCAACAATCGCTAATGTCAAACTGACCGGAGATCAGCTTGCCCCCAGTTACACAAGCCGGCCGTCGGGACTTGAGACGCCGTGGTGGGGGGTTGCAGAACTCCTCATGGATGGGCAGAGAAGGGGACGCCCAGATCTTCTTGGACTCTCTCATTAACGCGTGCTGTCTTCTGAGATGGGGCGGTGGAATATGACTCAGCACAGGTAGCCAGTGAGAAGGTGTGGATTTAATAGTGCCCGTGATGCATCTCATTGTGTCGTTGGGCTTTGAGTCAACCAGGTGCACGTGCGCGCTTTCCAGCCAAACAGGAGCGCAGTACTCTGCTGCAGAGTAAACTAAAGAGATCCCTGTTGTGCGGAGGCAGTCAGCAGATGCTCCCCATGAGGTTCCACATAGCTTTTGCAAAATGTTATTCCTGGTCGAGACTTTGAGAGATAGTTTACTCAAATGTTCTTTGTAAGTGAGGGCCCGATCAAGAGTAACGCCAAGGTATTTTGGGCAAGCATTGTATTTGAGCCTCTGGCTTTTGAAATATACTGAGGGCTCGTATTTTGCCATTCGATTGGACAAGTGGAAGCAAGATACCTCAGTTTTGCTTGTGCTGGGAATGAGCCGCCAGGCTTTAAAGTATTTTGCCATGCATTCCAAAGCGCCAGTAAGGAGCTCTTCACCCTCCTCAAAAGACCTGGTCTGTACAACGAGCGCGATGTCATCGGCGTAGGCGAATATTTTCGCTTCTGTACGAGGCAGATCGCTTATATACAAGTTGAATAAAAGGGGGGCCAACACAGATCCCTGAGGCAAACCGTTATTCAGCTTTCTCTTGCGGCTCTTTTTGTCCCCCAGAAACACCTCAAACGCTCTTTCGCTTAACATATTGGAGATCAGTTCAGCGATCTTCTTACTAGGAATAGCCTTGAGAACTTTAAGAAGCAATCCGTGTCTCCAGACTGTGTCATATGCAGCAGTGAGGTCAATGAAAGCTGCCATCGATTTCAATTTATTCTGGAAGCCAGCTTCTATGTGGGTGGTAAGGGCAAGAACCTGGTCTGTGCAGTTCCGTCCACTCCTAAAGCCAGCCTGTTCCTGTGGAGTGACAGCGTTAATATAAGGTTCAATCCTGGTAAGAAGTAATCTTTCCAGAAGTTTGTACGTACAGCTCAGGAGGGCCACTGGCCGGAAGTTTTCAGGAGCTTCTTCAGTTTTACCCGGTTTAAGAACCGCTATCACCTTTGACAGCTTAAACTGCTTAGGGAGTTTGTTATCTCTCAGGATGACACTAAATAATTCTGTAAGCCAGCTTATAGTTTTAGGGCCGATGTTTCGGAGGAATTCATTATAAATAGTATCTGGCCCAGCTGCTTTGTTGGTTTTTAGGAGTTTGATAGCATTGGTGACCTCGCCGATAGAAAAGGGTTTAGATAGGTGGTCTTCGCATTGTACATGATGTTTAAGTTTAGTGAGTTCGGCTTTAACATTTCTAGTGTGATATTTGTCTCTCTTTGCTCTAGTCAGGTCAACTAGACGGTTAGCAATGGCGTCCGGGTGTAGTTTAGTTTTTACCTTTGGGGGATGTACCTTTCCAGTCAGGGTGTGTAGTACTCGCCAAGCTTTTCTACTAGATTTTTTGAAGTCCATTGTCTCTACCGTTGCCTTCCATTTTGACTTTCTATTTTCGTCAAGAGACAGAAGTAGCTCAGAACCAACTTTTTGGTCACCGGTGTTTTGATACTCTTTGTACAATGCGTCGCTCTCCAGGTTCCAGCCTGGGATGTATTCCTTTCGGTAGCCTCTAGGGATATGCGACTTGGCCACTTTGATGAGAATGTTTACAAATTCCTGGTAGTTCTCAGGCCGAGGCTCCAGATTTTCGGTAGCAATCACGAAATCCAGTTCATCCCGGAATCCGCACCAGTCTGCTCGGTTGAAATTCCATCGCGGTATAGGCATAGATTTTGTTAAGGGGATTTTTATTCCAACTTCAAGGATGATAGGGCGGTGCTGACTGTTGGGGAAGTTCGACATAACGATGCGCGATGTGCATAGTGGTTGATCACAGCAGTCTCTGGACACGAATGTTAGGTCAGGGTTGTAATCCTGGCGCCATCGAGCCGAATGAAAAGTGCCTTTGTCTTTGGCGTCAAATACCAGATGCACATCAGATATTTCCACCCATTGCATCAACGCCTCACCATTATCATCAACAGCCGCATATCGCCAGTTAGTGTGGTGACTATTTAAATCACCCAGGTAGATGCAGGGATGCTCATAGGTAGGCAGAACATTTTCCGGCCATTTGACTAGAGGGGGTTTGTAGATGTTTACTATGGTCAGTGCTCTAAATCTGGTAGTGATTGTGAAAATAAGTTCTGTATCGCTTGATTCTACTGCATAGACGTCCGACAAATTCGATCTGGCATAGGTGGCAATGCCATATTTTGGGTGGTGAAGAGCCTTGATTAGGCTATACCCCGCAATCTGGCCTCTCCTCTCAATATCGCTTGCATCCCTGGTGTGTGTTTCCTGAAGATTGACGATATCAATTTTGTTATCTCGCAGGAAGTTCTGCAAGTAGTCACATTTGGCTAAACTTATTCCTTCTACATTAAGTTGTAGGATGCGGACTGATGGTCCTACATCTTTTGTCATAGGGTTCTGTAAAGAACCTTTTTTCTTCATATGCGTATGCTGCCTCATATTTCAATATAACACCTGATTCTTGCTGAATATTATTTGTATTTCACCTGTTTCGCCTAGTGTTTGTTGCTCGTTTAGCACCACCCAGGGGACACGTGCAGGGCTGTGGCGGTAACTCCTGCGGACGTGAGCAACATTCGTCCCCCATTCCCCCAGAGCAACATTCGTTTATGGTAATATTTAAAAAACACTTACGTGCGTACGTGCGCCTAGCAGTAAGGTGCCGTTTTCGTAAAAACAAATTGAGTTGTTTTAGTTTTGAATACAAATTTAATTTATGTTTGGTAAATATTCGTATTTGTGATTAGATAAATAATATATGTGTATCAATGTAGATATAGGAAGAATGAAGTAAGACATTACAAAAGTGGGACTAAGCCACAAATCGCTTAAATTGAACATTGGTGGCCGAAACCTCGTTAGGCATGTATTTTGTTTTTATTTTAATTTTCTCATAATTGTATTGAAAAACGTAAAAGGTAATTGGCAAACTCGTAACAATGGTAATTCCTCGCCTGCGGGTCGGGCTTACAAATGTCACTCGTTTGAAATTTACCTGTTTACTACCCTTATATCATAAATAACTAATAGATTTTTATTCTGAAATATAGTTGTTTTGGTTGGCTGTTTTTAAATGATGTCTCTGATTTCACCGTACCCATAGGTACAGGCGTCC
Organism: Coleophora flavipennella; assembly: GCA_947284805.1. Lineage (NCBI taxonomy): Eukaryota > Metazoa > Arthropoda > Insecta > Lepidoptera > Coleophoridae > Coleophora > Coleophora flavipennella. The sequence goes on from OX369307.1 coordinate 4,832,424, forward strand.
TCTAACGATTTCATTTCCAATTTTTGATCATCATTATCATAATCATCATATCAGCCGGACAGCCTGCACAAAGGCCTTCCCTTAAGTATGTCCACAACGACCGACCAGTCCTACGCTGCCCGCATCCCATGATTATTGATAGCGTGTTCTTGTTTCTACGCCCATAGGAAATTTCCATGTTGAAATTCACTTGGAAAAACCCAACACGAATCTACGGGCGGCCGACCTTACGTACCTATTCTTGCGAATCGTTGATTACAAGGCTTTAATAATTGTAACAAAATTCGATACTCACTGGTCAATTCGTCACGGATGAGTGCCTATCTAAATTAAAAGTATTTCTTTGGGTTGTATGACTTTGGAAAGTTATCTACGATTTCGTAAAACAACCCATGTGGGTTGTTTCCTATCTGAAATTAATTTTTTAGGGTTCCGTAGTCAACAAGTTATAGTTTCGCCATATCCGTCTGTGCGTCTATCCGTCTGTATGCGGTTTAACTCGGAGACTTGGTATTAGAAAGCTGTTATTTGGCATTGATATACACATAATTAATCACGCCGACAGGGGTAAAATAACAAAAAAAAAATAGGGTATATCCCCTACACGTAAAATGGGGTAAATCATTTTAGTCTTGCCTATCCTATGGTGTGCGGTGTCGGTGTCGGTGGATAGGTCTTTCAAAACCATTGCGAGAGTGTCAATACTATTTTTAGATTCAGGCTTTCGTTTGCGAAAAATTAAGCTTTTAAGTGACAATATTTGTCAGAGCGTCGGTGGCGTAACGGCAAGGGCCGCTGCCTCCTGTCCGGTAGGTCGTGGTTCGATCCTGCCACGTACCAATGTGTTTTCGAATTTCGATTTCATATGTACGTTTATCCGACGCTCTTACGGTGAAGGAAAACATCGTGAGGAAACCTGCATACGCCTGCGAAGAAACTCGAAGGTTGTGTGTGAAGTCGACCAACCCGCACTGGGCCCGCGTGGTCGACTAAGGCCCGATCGCCCTAATTCAGGGTAGGCTCGAGCCCCTCGGTGGGGACGTATATGAGCTGATGTGATGGTGATGATTTGTCAGAGTCAAGTTATGATATATACTTTGGTCAAGTGTCCCCCCTCACCCCCCCAAACCCGATCAACCGCTATTTCAGGACATCTATATAAAAATTGTAAATAGTACAACATACAGGGTGTAACTAAATTGGTGTAGGTCCCGTTAACAGTGGGTTCTACTTGTCATACTGAACAACTTTCTCCAAGGAACCCATAGTCAATTCTCAAAAAAAAAATTGGACCCTCCATGCCAAAATGCACAAAATCGGTCGATCAGCTGATCGATTTGTGTGAAGAGTAAAATATTTTTTTTACGTTTTCACCGAAGTCGTAGAACAAAAGTTGTTCAGTATGATGAGTAGAACCCCCTGTTAAAGGGACGTACACCAATTTTGTTACACCCTGTATAGTTAATTTAAAAAAAAAAACTATTACGGCTAAGTCTGCTAGTGACAAAATTAATGAAATCTGAATTAAAATAACATTTTCATACAAATACATCTGACAGAGTCTCAGGCTGCCATAAGCATTTAGTTTAAATACAAAATAACCGTAGCAGTAGCACAGCTCGGAATCCCCAGACATTTATCTCAATTTCGACTCGTTTCAGTTTATAACTTCATCACCATATTTTACGCAATCTACCAAAACGGGCACATCTCACTAAATACATGAACGACTGGCAGACCGCCTTCCACTGAAGTATTCCACTGAGGGCAACGATTTTATAGGCACCTTTTCTAATGGCACCAAAGTATTCCACTAAGGGCATTGATTTTATAGGCACCTTGTCTAACGGCACCAATGTATTCCACTGAGGGCATCGATTTTATAGGCACCTTTTCTAATGGCACTAAAGTATTCCACTGAGGGCATCGATTTTATAGGCACCTTTTTAATAGCACTAAAGTATTCCAATGAGGGCATCGATTGTATAGGCACCTTTTCTAATGGCACCAAAATATTCCACTGAGGGCATCGATTTTATAGGCACCTTTTCTAATGGCACCAAAAAATTCCAATGAGGACATCGATTTTATAGGCATCTTTTCTAATGGCACCAAAGAATTCCAAGGAGGGCATCGATTTTATAGGCACCTTTTCTAATGGCACCAAAATATTCCACTGAGAGCATCGATTTTATAGGCACCTGTTCTAATGGCACCAAAGAATTCCAATGAGGGCATAGATTTTATAGGCATCTTTTCTAATGGCACCAAAGACCAAAGTATTCCACTGAGGGCACCTGCGCTAGGTACATGGCTAGAGAATGGGTACTGGCTTCAAATTCAAATTAAACAAAATAATGTATAGACATGTTTTTATTAACTTAAAAACGAAGCATAGGCAAGCCTCCCACGCGTTGGACCGAAGACCTGGTAAAGATCGCGGGAAGCCGATGACTGCGGGCAGCGCAGGACGGGTCGTCGTGGAAATCCTCGAGGGAGGCCTTTGTCCAGCAGTACACATTTTTCGGCTGATATGATGATGATGATGAAAGTTTAAAAAACCAACACTTTGTAAAGTTTGCTTCGTAAGCAACCTTAAGGATCGGAAGAGTTCGCAGCGACAGCAGCGCGGCTCGAGCGCATCTTCCCGATACCGATTGCTGTATCCCAATCTATCCTAATGAACGACCGTGGCATTCACAACATTTTTTAAAGAAAAAGCAAAAAGAATTTTTTTTTTCTTTCTTTAATTTGAATTTGACGCTACCCAATCTTCAGGCATGTACGAGTACCGCACGCAGGTGATTAATTAGTACGAAACTGATTGTGTTAACGTGTATTTTTTCTTTACTTCTTAAAGTAATAATATTGTTTAATTTGAATTTGATGCTACCCCATCTCTAACCATGTACCTAGCGCAGGTGCTCTTAGTGGATTAAAATATTAATATTTTACTATTCCACTGAGCACCACGGCCAGGAATATGTTGGTGCCATTGCCATTAGAAAAGGTGCCTTTAAAATCGTTGCCGTCAGTGGAATATTTCCTTCCGCCTAGCGCGCACGGGCGCACCATTCCTAACAAATTCCACAACATCTCTCGATAAAGAACTTTAAAAACATTACCCAGTACCTACAAAAAAATTGATACCTATTCATTTCAATCAAAAACCTCAACGAGAGTGACAGAAGAAAGTTTTTTGTTATTCAGTTAAGGATCATTAGCGCAAGTACGATTTACTTTTGGTCGGTTTTCATTACTTTTTGTTTTACTTGGAGGTTTGTTTGTACTATTGTCATACCAAGTTTCATGTTTGTATGTATTACCATTTTTACGATAAATCTAAAAGAAAGACATAAGTATATTCTTAATTTTATACCCCTTTAATTTTTCTCTTTTTTATTTTTATTATTATATCCGTCTTAATAAAAAAAACTTATTCTAAGAAAATTTCAAGTAATACGGTTCCAAGATACAACCTTTCAGAGGTCAGACAGACAGCGTAGGCTTGTAATAGGGTCTTATTGTTACCCTGTAGCACGACGGAAGGAGTAGGTACGGTAGGGTAAGGTAAGGGCGTGGGTTTTAAAACACGTAGTTAAATTTAATTATTATTAAAAATAAGACCTAGAAAGAAATATAAAAATAGTCATAACATAATACACTTAATTTAGAATACAAATCTAAAAATATAAATTAATCTTACCCGTAATGGGTCTTTTATTAGTGAGAATTAGTTATTTAATTTATTTTATTTATAAATATGAAGGATCAGAGTAACATTATATATATCATTGTGAAGGATGAATAGGATGATTTTGTTAGATGGATGACAGCGCATGCGTTAAAAAGAAATAGATGGAATGAAGAATATCAAATGAAAGGAGAACGCATAATAGCGTGCCGCGTTACAATCCTTTGAGTACAAAACCCTTAAACATAATCAGCCAAAATTTTTTTAAACCTTGGATTTTCAAATATTACACGTGACCACTCAAGACTTGATTGCTTTTTCCGTCACTGTCAAGTGAGTAGCCATTACTATGGAAATGCTGTTTACCCCACATCAACGCTTCTAATTGCTGCCCTGGCATTAAACGGTCTGTTTTTCCTTTGGAGATAATTTTTTCTCCTTGTTACCTGTCAGGCGATAACGACGGAACAATAATAATCGCTTTATAATTGCAAACACGTTTATCATACAATCGTCGGGTTTGATAACTATATATACCTAGTTGTATAGGTTTTCACTGTCCGGCGTCCGTTAATTCCTACAAAGAAATACGCGATACGCCAGTAATATATAAGTCACTGGCGATAAAATACACACAACGTGGCTGTAATTTATTTTATTTTTGATTATTTATAATTAGTGGTTCGCCCCGAACTGCGAACTCGCGCGCGATGTAACTTGTTTTTTTAAAAAAAAAAATTTTTAAAAAAACAAAAAACCGACTTCAGAATGAAATTTACTCAAAAGTATGAAATAATTTTATTATACTTAAATACACGACATTAACCAACAATAACGAAATTAAAGGTGTGTACGAATTAAATAAGGGGCCTTAAATTTTTTTTGAGTTCGGTACAGTTACTTACCTAACAAATGTTTAAGATTCGATTCTATCTATTCTCTCTTATCTTCAAGCCGGAACACATCAATGTTATTAGCATTGATGTTTGGCGGCAAGGCTTAGGCAAGATGGTGGTAGCTAGCCAGGCGCGCTTAGAAAATGCCCTTTCACCAACCAAACCAAGCCTTACAAAGTTAGACTCCGCCGGGAATCAATCCCGCGACCTCCTGATGTGAAATTAATGAACTTAACAATTGCGCCACGGAGGTTGTTAAAATTCACGATCCCGACGTTCCGAACAACGACACTTGAGTTATCGTCGAGCAAACATTTATACATACATACATACACACCAAAGTCGGATTGTTCCAGTAGACTCAGAACTTAGCTTCGCTGACTTCGCTCGCTCGTTCAGTCACAATCAATTCATCAATAAAAAGGTGAAAAATTATGTCATCATAGTAATATGTTATAAGTTTTTAATTAACTTGCAATGTATGTGTCATAGGCAAAGTGTATAATCCATCATTGTATAGAATGCCTAGACATTATAAACATTGCCTGAAACGTTCAGGCCATATGTATAATACGATTCATTTCATACATTGCCTAGGTATTGTATTAAAAGCCCAAAGCGCATCAGGTAATGTGTATAATGAACGACCACGGGAAGGAGATGTGTGCGCGGCGTGCGGGACTACGCTCACGTATACAAATTCTGTCGCAAAAATCTGTAGGTTAGGTTAGGTCATGTGTTCTTTTTTTGTCAACGCGCGCGAGCCGAGCGAGCGAAGCGAGGGACATCGCTCACGTATACAAATTCGTTAGGTTAGGTTATACGCAGCACTCCTTTGTTGTATGCAGACGTATTTTTTCAATTACGTACATTACCTATGCTTCAACCGGCATTCTATACAATGCCTAGGTCTATACATTTCCTAGGTAAAATGTAAAATAGTTTAAACATTGAATATCATTTCATACATTGCCTGAACGACCTCGGCATTCTATACATTTCCTAGGTATTGTATAGAATGCCAGCATTATACACATTGCCTATAACATGTGTATATTTGTTCGGGTGGAATCTAGCAAGTTAAATTTGACCCACTTTCTGATTGAGCTGAAATTTTGCATGCATATGTATGTCACGTAACAATGCAATATTAAAAGATTGTACCTAATAAAAATTAAGGTTCTTCGAAATTTTCGTATTCGTTACATCATTAAGTGGTAGAGAAAATTTACTATGACATACGGACAGACCGACTGACATAATATGACAAAATCATAAGGATTCCGGTTTTTTTTGCTATTATGCTCCCGAACTCTAAAAAGTAACTCAAATCACCAGCATACATGCACAAAGACTGCTTGATCTGTTTATGTATGGGAACACATATTTTTCACACTCAGACTTACCCATATAAGGCTATTTTTAGACCCCAGGCAAAATTTTAAAATGGTAGTCATAAAATAAAATTTTAAAAATAAAACTTTGCTGATATTGTAAAACAAATTTGTATGAAAAGTCAATTTTTTTATTTCAGAAAAGTTCTAAAACAAAAGTTTTTCATGAGTAAAAGCCGCTGTGAAGTTTTAGCGGATAGCAAAAGCGTATGAGCTATTTATCTACATCAATAAAAAATAAATACTGTTCGTTGGTAAATGCATATTCTTGAGAACGGCTGGACCGATTTCGCAAATTTTTGTTTAATAGTTATGTTTCTAATAAGGTTTTTGGAAAGAAAACAACCCCGGAGTGGCGAAGCCGCGGTCAACAGCTAGTTTCTAATAAAACTACAAGTTGTCGCTCGCTAAGTTTACCTGCATTAAATAAGTAGGTTTGTATTTATCCAGCAAATTAGATAGACTACCTGGCAATTATTTGTCCAGGATTGAGGGTAAATGGCACAATAAACCCGAGAGGCCTGTCTAGCCTAGCTTCGCGGAATATGTCTGATCTTTTTTTGCCTACTTACCAATACTATGCGTAACTGTATAGGCACTGAAAATTCTCATCATAACAGCCGAAAATCGTCCACTGCTGGACAGAGGCCTTCCCCAAGGATTTCCACGACGACCGGTCCTGCGCTGCCCGCATCCATCGGCCTCCCGCGATCTTCACCAGGCCGTCGGTCCACCGCGTGGAAGGCCTACCTACGGTACGTCTTCCGGTGCGCGGTCGCCACTCTCAAGAACTTTACTGCCCCATCGGTCATCCGGCACTGAAAATTCTCAATGTTTTTTTGGTATCGAACTTGTCTTAAAAATAATTCTTGAAAAACCTAAAAGGTACTTACAAGCTTTTATTTGAAAACAGTTATTATGATCAAAAAACCAAATGCTGAAATGAATATAAAAAATACACGGTTTCAAATTTAAAAAAGGTGGGCACAGTATTGTATTTCCTACGATTCTATTGAAAAATTAAAGACGATTCTGGGGCCTTGATTCTACCTCCAATGTCATCATCAGATCAACTTCAAATAAGAACAGGATCTTTTGTCACTGGGAATACGGCTTCTTTACAAATTTTAACTTAATCGAACCCCTGGAAGTCGCTCTAAAATTTATCGCCAGATTTAAATACATACATACATACATACACACATTGCAAGTTAAATAAAAGCTTTTAATATGCAGTGGCTGGTGAAGATCGCGGGAAGCCGATGGATGATGGCAGCGCAGGACCGGTCGTAAAGAAAATCGTTGGGGGAGGCCTTTGTCTAGCAGTGGACGTTTTTCGGCTGATATGATGATGATGTAGTGGTCACAGTATTACAATTCGTAAAACTGTGGTAGTCTTATTCAATTTTTTTTTTTTTTTTATTCACAATTGGTAAACCCTTGACAACATCTCACCTGGTGGTAAGTGACGATGTATAGGCATACTATTAAAATATGTTGTTAAATTTATGAAATAATTTAATAATACAAATATTTATAAATAATGTAATGATTTTAGACGGAATATTATTTAGAATTATTTAATTTTTAATATTTATATTCTTACACTATCAATCTTTAGTAATTTATCATCAATATACTTATGAATCGAAAACTATTAGTACGAAAACTGTAATTTTGAAAACTATTAATTTACTGCGCACTATTGAAAATTTTGACTTAATCAAATGGGAAGTGTCTTCTATACCTATAACACAAGTATTAGAAATGCTTAGTATAGGTATAGGAGATGTAATCTGTAAGACTTTAAATTATTTTTTCATTATTGAAATTAGAATCATGTATCTGTTGCGCTTACTATGTAATGTATCATTTTTGAAATGGAATAAATAAATAAATAAAAAAATAAATAAATGTTGCCGAAGATGGAAGCGGGCTTACCAAGATTCCCCAACGCAATGGGGAACTGGCTATCTTATCTTCATGCGTAGAATTGATCACAACGTAGGGAACAGACGTATAATAACATTGGTCTGGTCAGACCACGGGTAGATGTGTTTTTATTTTGCTGTAACCCATCTTGGTGTAATATAGGCAACTTTTAACTCACATGCATTAGGCACTAAATTCGTCTGCAATACATAGAAGTACCTCATGCTGCAAGGGTAACATAAAAATTTGAATAAGAGTTTTTGATATTGAGATGGTAAGAAATCTCAATTCAATGTTGGAATATTTTTTTAACTTGATCTTTACTTAACGTATAAAAGCTTATCTTCGTGGTTGTCCAGACAGATATGCACTTAGTATTGTTACCCATAGCGTAGTTTACTGCTTGTCATTTGAGGTTGCTTTTATCATCAGTCAAAAACGTAACAATGTTTAAAATAGCAAATAGTGACGTCATAGTTTTCAGCGTCATTGATGTATTAACTTAATGACTTTCAACCGACTTCAAAAAGGAGGAGGTTCTCAATTCGATTGTACGTTTTTGTATGATTGTTACAGGATATCTTCGCTGCTTGTTAACCGACTTTCATGATTCTTTTTTATTCGATATGGTATGCTGCCAAGTTGGTCCCATATAAATTTTATCAAAATCGGTTCAGTACTTTTTAGGAAATAAAAAATGTAGCAAAATTTGTACTTGGTTGTTGCGATTAAAGTCGTTTTTTTTTAAAAAAAAAATAAGTGTTTTCAATTGTGGTTGAAAAGGACTCTAATACTATAAGCCTACGCTGTCCGTCTGTCTGTCCGACTTTTAAAAGACACTAAACTTTTAAACCGTGACAGGCAGCCGGCTGAAATTTTCGTAGAATGTGTCATTATGATCAATTCACTAACGAACCATATATAAATTAAAAAGTTAATAATTAAGGGGGTCCCATACAATAAGCGTGGTTTTTTTTTCAAGATTTTTTGTTATTGCTCTATCGTGGAAACGATAATACTACATACAAGCGTGAAACTCGGTGTGATTACAGCACTAATCCGAAAGTAAAACAGCAATAATAAAACTGGCGAATCCAAAATGAATTAAAAAACAGTACTTTTCTGTCGCTCGCGTTGTTGTCTTTTGTTTGAAATTAATTAATTATTATACTTGTGTTACGTAACCCTTAGTGCGCGAGTCCTACTTGGACTTGGCCGGATTTTCAGAACCTGGAGTTGTTTCTACAATCTTTCAGTTCAACCTATACGTTTGGTAAATACTTATTTCTTAATTTCTTTTTAGGGTTATCGGCTAAATGACTACTAAACTTCAGTAAGTATTAATTAAGCCGAAAACGTTACTTCCTCCCAATTAATTTAATTACAGAATAGTAGATACAACGTAACACTTACGATATCAGCGGTAGATAACATAGTTTTTGCCTCACATACCTGCAAAAAGAGAAACAGAATTAAAGAAATAATAATAATGTAGCATTTTATTTTAAAATAGCTGGGTGCGCGGTGCCCAAACCCCATCGCGTGTTTTTATCTAAAGCTGATGAGCCCTTGATATCATCTCACCTGATAGTTAGTGATGATGATGCCGAGGATGGACGCGAGTTACCAAGATTCCCCAACGCAATGAGGATCTGGCTAACTTATTTTCAAGCCGAAACACATCAATGCTGTTAACACTGATGTTGGCCGGCAAGACTTAGATAAGATAGTGGTAGCTAGCGAGGCGGGCTATGAAAATGTCCTACCACCAACCAAACCGAGTCATACAAAGCTGACCCCACCGGGAATCGAACCCGCGACTTCCTGGTGTGAAGCGAATGGACTAACCATTACGCCACGGAGGTGGTTACATATATTAACCTCATCCTGACAATGACGTACACAACAAATAAAATTTTCAAATCGGTCGAGCCGTTCTCAAGTGATGCTCCGTCAAACATATGGCCGTTCTCAAGTGATGCTCCGTCAAACATGTGGCCGTTTTCAAGTGATGCTCCGTCAAACATGTGGCCGTTCTCAAGTGATGCTTGTGGAAATTGATATTTACCCGACTGCCCAAAAAGGAGTGAATGTTTTTCAGTTGAATGTATGTATGGGTGTATGTATGTATGTCTGTTTCTTTGACTGAGCCTGTAGCCTAAACGAATAAATAAATAAATATTCTGGGACAAATCACACATGGTCATCTGGCCCCAAAGTAGGATTCCCTGTGTTATGGGTTACCAGAGACTGATATACATACTTATATAAGTTTAAATACATACATATATAGATATAATTTAACACCCAGACACAGAGCAAACAAATCTGCTCATCACACAAATGCTTGCCCTGGGTGGGGATCGAACCCACGACTCTCGGATCAGTAGTCAAGGGCACTAACCACTGAGCCACCGAGTCAGTCAGAATTGATAGATTTTGGAGTGCGAGGTGTCGTTAGATTCGTCTTGATACTGAAAATGACTTAGCATACATTTAAAACCGACTGCCCGGAAATTAGGGGTGCTTTTATGCAGTGGGGTTTTTAATTTTTTAATCCTGAAAATATCAGCTGTCTAGCATCATCCGGACGGAAGCTGTGACGGTTATCAAATACGATGAAACACATTTCTTTATGTACAGATATGCCCCCTATACGAGGAGTTAAAAGAAAAAAGTTTCCGATTTCTTAACTTTTTCCTTATTAATATGCAATTTCTAGCTTACATGGAAGTACCCTAGAGGATTTGACGATCATCAAAGAATGAGTGAGTGAAACAATCACGAAATAGACGTATTTCAGATGTCATTAAATCTGAAACCATAAAATCTAGATAACTGGTACTTGGTACATATAATAAATCTGCCAAGGAAATTTTATCCCAAGAATTTCAACTTTCTAGCATTACACGGACCGAAGCTATGACGGTTCTAAAATATGGCGAAACATATTTATTTATGCACAGATATGCACCCCATAAATGATTGGTTGAAGGGAAAAAGTTAAGCCTACATACCGAATTTCATTTTTCTAGAACTTCAGGAAAAACCCTAGAGGTTTTGATGATCGTCAAGGAATGACATAAACAGTTACGAAATCGACGTATTTTATATGTCAATAAATTTGAAATCATAAAAGCTACATAATTGGTACTTGGTACACTTATTAAATCTGCTAAGGAAATTTTATCCCAAGAATTTGAACTTCGAACCGAAGCTATGACGGTCCTAAAATACGACGAAACATATATCTTTATGCACAGATATGCACCCCCTATACGTGGGGTTGGAGATATGCACCCCCTATACGTGGGGTTGGAGGGAGAAAGTTTCCTAATTCTTAATTTTTCCGTTGTTTATAGGCAATCCTAAGCCTACATACCGAATTTCGTTCTTCTAGAAATCAGGAAAAACCCTAGAGGTTTTGATGATCATTAAAGAATTACATCGACAGCTACGAAATCGACGTATTTCATATGTCAATAAATCTGAAATCATTAAAGCTAGATAATTGTCACTTGGTACGTATGATATGTCTGCCAAGGAGATTTTATCCTAAAAATTTCGGCTTTCTAGCATTACCCGAACCAAAGCAATGATGGTTCGAAAATACGACTAAACGCTTCCAGAAAAAGTAGGTAGTGCTTCGTTCCTGTGGCTCGTCTCGGCGCCCCCAGATATTCTAACTGAGCACCAACTACGACTAGTTATATCTCACTTTCTTTGTAGTCTTTATCTGCACTTGTGACGGAGCGTCCAGTGTAACCTGATTACTGGCGGCACGCGGGCGGCAGCCTTAAACTATACTGCACTGCACCGACGTCGCCCGCTGCAACATGTCTTGCCTTGTAATTTATTTGCCCTATTTTATTTTTATCTCTCAAGTGGAAAAGCGAGTTTACAAATAAATTCTTAGCTTTTTTTCTTTTAAGGATGTGTGTTTTGGAAACGACAAAGGTTTAAACTGCTATCTTTTACTTCTAAACACAAAATTTGTGTATGGCACGTTAACTGGGGCTTCTACTCTTCATACTAAAGAGATTTCCCAAGGAACACATCTACAATCCTCTTGGCTTTCCATAGAAAAAATGACAATCAGCTAAGCGATTAGTATGAAGAGTTCAATAATTTTGGAACATGAGGTGAATATATAGAGAACTTAGACTCACTGACTAACTGACTCATCAACGCGAAACTGAAACTACTAAATCAGGAAAACATGAAAATACTGAAATCCTTTCACGGCCTAAGAAGGTGAGAAGAAAGGATTTTTCCTGAAAACAGAATATCAAGACAATTTTTTTTAACTAGATTTTCTTAAAATATAACGTAAATAAAATAAACTGTACAGCACTGCACAAGTTTCTCGCGGAAATGTACAGTCAACAACACGTAAAAACTACAATAAAAACCGGCCAAGTGCGAGTCAGAACCGCACACAAAGGGTTCCGTACCATCATACTAGATGGCGCTAGTTTCTTCACGTTTAAAAAAAACACATTTTTTGTATGGAGAACCCTCTTATTTTTTTCACTTTTCCTATTTTTTTAGTACTAGTTGCTATAGCGGCAACAGAAATACATCATGTGTATGAAAACCTCAACTGTCTAGCTATCACGGTTCATGAAATACAGCCTGGTGACAGACAGACAGACGGACGGACAGTGAAGTCTTAGTAATAGGGAGGGAGACGCAGGGAGGGGTTGCACCCCTTTGTTGTTGATGTTCCACCTTTTCGCACGAATCGTTAAGCTTCTTCATTTATTATGCGTACAGCGCAGGAGTGGAACTCCTTGCCTGCGTCAGTGTTTCCCAATTTATATAATTAGGGGATCTTCAAGGCAAGAGTGAATAGGCATAATTAGAGTTTGCGTGTACCATCCTCGACTGCATCATCACTTACCATCAGCTGAGTTCCAGTCAAACGCACTCAATTTTTTAATAAAAAAAATGGGGTCCCGTGTTTACTCTTTGGGCACGGGACCCTAAAAACTGACTGACTTCAAAATAGGAGGAGGTTCTCAAGTCAATTCGTATATTTTATTATGTATGACCACGCGTATTTTTTTTCACAGAGTAGCTCTATTTCTATAATTCTTTTTTTTTGGATAGGTATACTTCGAAGTTAATCACATATGTGTATTAACCTCTGAGCTATATCAGGTACGTTAGTTCAGATAATAATCATAGCGATAATGTTTCCAATTTAAACCCACTAATACCCATCCAACTTAAAGTCGATCAGTAATATTCATTTACTCCAAAAGCTTTTAAAGTGTTATTATAATATTGATTTATTTTGCAATATTTGGCGACTGTATTGTTATTTAATGATGATATCAGCTCATATACGTCCTCACCTAAGGGCTCGAGCCTACCCTGAATTAGGGCGACCAGGCCTTAGTCGACCACGCGGGCTCAATGCGGGTTGGTCGACTTCACACACAACCTGCGAGTTTCTCCGCAGGCGTGTGCAGGTTTCCTCACGAGGTTTTCCTTCACCGTAAGAGCGTTGGATAAACGTACATATGAAATCAAAATTAACTATCACATTGGTACGTGGCAGGATTCGAACCACGACCTCCCAGACAGGAGGCGGCGGCGCTAGCCGTTACGCCACCGACGCTCTATTGTTATTTAATACTATTGTGATATTTTAAAATTTATTGTATGTGTGATCATTTTTAATATTATTTTCCTATACAAAGCGTTTTGTTAATGGAATAAATGAATTGAAATGAAAAATTGATAGAATAAAGGTAACTTAGATCACTGACCGACCACTCGACAACAGGCAAGCCAGTAAGCCGAGCACTTGGTTAGCGCCGGCTGTAACTTAACCCACTTAAATTTTATCGACACTTGCCGCCGTAATAGAGTTCTGACGCACCGCTTTATGGTTGATCTCAAACACCGACGATGTACCAGTTGTCTTGTAATTTTTTAAGGTGTTATTAAATAGTTATTTGTTATGCAAGGCTGCAAAACTGTTATTTGGCGCGACTTCCCTCTATTGTAAACTGCTTAACTGTAAAGGCACAAAAACACCTCCGGGTGCTGAGTCGTTCCTTTCCCTCTAATATGGTCAAGGGGAACGATGGCTGACTCTCGCATTATACTCGTCACTGGGTGCTGTCCGTGTGAATTGGCCTACTCTTGTCAAAGGTAATGCCTTAAGGTAACGCCTTTGACAAGAGTAGGCTTATGTATGACATATTTAATAATTTTAATGTTTATATTGTCACATTGTTTCATGTTCTAATGACCAATATCATTTGTTTTGTCAGTTTTTTGATTAAGTTTATTTTTATCATTTTTTACAACATTAAATAATGATTAAGTTTATTTTTATCATGCTCTACAATGATTTATTTAATAGTTTATTTTACACAGGATACATAGAATACAGATTTAAAACAGTAAGGTGACACAAAGGGTACAACTTATTTCTAAAGAAATTTCTTCCAGCAGAGTGAATGAAGAAAGTTATGACTGAGATGGCAAACTAAATGATGATTATATAATAACAATTTCAAGTCTGGAAATCTCCATCTGTTCCCGATGATTGATTTGGTCATCGTTATCAACCCATAGCATCCGCGACTACTAGGGCACGGGTCTCTTCCCACAACCACGGGAAGGTTAAGCTATACTAAAGTATACTAGTCTTTAGCTACAGAAAGGGGGAGGGGGGGGCAAGTCCCGGATAGGTGGAAGTTGTGGGCTAGAATTGGCCAGTTGATTTTATCAACTTTACTAGAACCAAAACAGTGGTAACTGAACAACTTTCCCTCAGGAACCTATGTTCATTTTGCGAAATAACTAATTCTAGTTCGTCACACCAAAATTTTTTTGCGATTTCTAGTTTTAAATCTGAGTAACACCTCATCATTACAGCTCATATACGTCCCCACCGAGGGGCTCGAGCCTACCCTGAATCAGGGCGATTAGGCCTTAGTCGACCACGCGGGCCCAGTGCGGGTTGGTCGACTTCACACACAACCTTCGAGTTTCTTCGCAGGCGTGTGCAGGTTTCCTCACGATGTTTTCCTTCACCGTTAAAGCAATCGGTAAGTATGTACGTAAGTTTTTGAAAAACTCATTGGTACATTGGCCGTCCAGATTTGAACCCGGTACCTCTGGTTAGATTGACCGAGTCGTTACCGGTTGAGCCACCGACGCTTGGTTATATTATTTATGAGTAACCCTTTTACGAGTAACAACTTTTTATCTTATTTGCTCGGAAGATACAAGATACGATTACTGTTGTCAAATGTATCACAATAGGGATGACGACAGCAACAGAAATAAATTATGAACTCTTGATCACTAAATTGCCCTCCTACTTAAACTTCGGAAAACCTTACTCGTTTTGTTCTCCATCAAGTTTTCGATTTTTGATTCACAAAAATCACAAAATGAGTACATAAATGACGCTGCAAAACTATGACGTCACGCCTAGGTATTTCAAACATTTTTAGAAGAAAATGTCGTTTTTGACAGATGACAAAAAGTAAATCAGATGACTAGCATTCGTCATCCCTATTGTCCCATATCGTGTATACGCGGGCGTGCGAGCGATGTGATTCCTTGCTCTGTGATTTCAGCTGACCCCGAGCTACGGCGTAGCTGCGTAGCGGTGTAGGCGCGTAAATATACAGTCATGTCGCAGTAAGATAGAAAAAGCCAAGATTTTTATATCCCTAGGGATGTCACCAAATGTAACAAAATCCGTGATATAATTATGTACCGTCACACCCCGGACACTTCATACAACGGGCACGAAATGACATTCTAAAAACAAATGACGAAACAAATGAAATCACGGCGAAATTCTATACGTTCGAGAACCAAACTGTAACCAATCTGTATTAACCTGGGAGACGAGGGGGTGAGGTCGGCATCTAGAGAGCGGCAGGGAGTGTCCATACTACTGTATGTAATGTAACTAATATGTATACTTTGGTACCGGAAGATAGTTCTACGAAAGAGGTTCATAGCAATCTCGCTACAGATTTAATTCAATTATCTAGTAATGTCTTACTTAGAGTATAGAGTGGCGACCGCGTTACGGAAAACGTAGCGTAGGCAGGCCTCCCACGCGGTGGACCGATGACCTGGTGAAGGTCGCGGGAAGCCGATGGATGCGGGCAGCGCAGGACCGGTCGTCGTGGAAATCCTTGGGGGAGGCCTTTGTCCAGCAGTGGACGATTTGTGGCTGATATGATGATGATGATGATGTCTTACTTAACATCTTTGTGACGGCTCCTTATGGCGGTAAAAAACGTTACCTAAACTAACCTAACATTTTTTTTTTTTATTAACAATTGTTAAGCCCTTGGTATCATCACACCGGATGGTAAGCGACGATGATTCCGAAGATGGAAGCGTGCTTACCAAGACTCCCCAACACAATAGAGAACTGGCTATCTTATCTTTAAGCCGGAACACAGCAATGTTGTTAACACTGATGTTTGGCGGCAAGACTTAGATAAGATGGTGGTGGCTGGCCAGGTGGGCTTAGAAAATGCCCTACCACCAACGAAACCGAGTCTGACAAGTTGACCCCACTAGAAATCGAACCCGCGACCTCCTAGTGTGAAGCGGATGGACTAACCATTACTCCACGGAGGCGGTTAATACCTACTGAAACGCTAACTATCGTTTCGAGCCGATCTCTTTTGTTGCGTTTCATAATTAAATTCTTTTTTGATGTCGTTGCTCTATGGAATTTGAATTTGAAAATATTTGTTATTTTTTGACAAGAGGAAAACAAAAGGTTGACCGTGATCTCTTCGACAGTCATGTGCATTTAAATTTTTGGAGATATTGTTTTATAATGTTTTGTTGAGGCCCACTATTTTATTCTGTGGTAAGTAATTTGTATAAGGAAACCGCTTTGCGTGTATTTTTGGTACTGCTGCGAACTAGATCTATATATGTCCGTAGGGTTTCATCCACCCCCCTGCGAGGTTGACGTCCCCGAAGGTTCACCTGATTAAGGATTGATCCTGGGATGGAGCTGTGCTGACCACCAGCCAGTCCTTTCCACTGCCCGCCCAGCTGCTTGCCAAAAGGGAAGTGAATTCTTATTTTATCTTTTATCCCGAGCGACTCTCTGACTCTCTGACGTTTCTGCCGTCCTAGAAGATTTCCTGCTTCCGGTTTCTAACCATTTAGTTATTTGTTGTAAATTTTAAAAATGTTTTGTACCTAATACGTGTTATTTTAGAAAGATAGGGTAATTCAGACCAAAGTGAAATTTAATTATTTTAGAACTTAGTAACTTATTTAAGTACCAAAGGGACGGTGACGATCGTTGCCTACCGGCATTCTATAAAATAACCTTTTTATATACAAATAAAATTGTCACTATAAATTTATTACCGGAAATTGTCCATAAATATATTAAGTAATTGTTTTATTGTCAACACGGTCAACCAATGTAAATCACATCTTTTTCTAATACTCATATTGTTTATTGTTCCTTCTTTTTAGAAAAATCATAAAATACATATATTCTAATTTACCCCATAATATTTTTTTCTTAAAACTCCGTTTAGGCCCGAACCTCTAAATCTTACGTATTACATGTGTCAAATTCCGTAAGGGTTTTTATCCCACTATCCATTATTTTTGTCACACTACCTACTGTTACCTAATTATATAACGGATTTTGTTACATTACTTGTTAAAGGATGAGAATATTTATAGTATTTAGAGTTTCTTATAGAGATCAGGCCTGTCGCACTTCGCGCTGTAGGCATGGAAATGTACCTACGCCAAAGTATATACCTTTAACTGGGGGGGTCTAATCATCATAGGAACCCATGGTCAAATCGCAAAAAATAAATTCGACGTGCCGTACCAAAATGCACAAAATTGATCGATCAGCTAATCGTTTTGTATGAAGAATTCAAATTTTATTGTAGAATAATAGTTGTTTAGTTTGATGATTAGAAGCCCCGGTTAACGGGACCTACATCAATTCTGTTACACTTTGTATATTAATACCAACGCCTAACCTGCGCGGCCCCCTGAATGGGGCAAATCCAGTAGTCAGAAGAGATAAGAATTATGCGATAGAAAGAGAGGCAACTTGTAGGTCATTAGTTGTGACACTGCAATGAATAATTGAAATGAAATGAAATAAATAGAACTGTAGGTAATTAGCGCTGTGCGGCCTGAATTTGCACTTTATTGTGTCGTAGCAAAGGTCGCCATTCATTCAAATAATTTTGCGGAGTCAACCTTCTTTTACGTAGTAAATAGTCTTTATTCTTTGTATAGATCTAACTTTTAGATAGACTTTTTGGCGGGAACTCGCAATAACAGCTTATAATTTTCGGGGCTAGTACGGCAAAAAAAAAACGGAACTCTTATAATTTCGTTATGTCCGTCCGTCTGTCTGTTCGTACTCGCCTTGCAGAGTACCGGGACAAGCGTCTTGGCGGCAAGACCTACCGTAACTGGTCCTTGTCTTCACCTTATGGTGTTGGCAGGAATAGCGGCCCTCACTTTATGACCTAGTTGTCGGTGAGTGGGGACGCTATATCATAAACCTGGTAGTTGAGCGTATCTGGTAGATATACGAGAGGGAATGTCTGTTCGTACTGGTGATGTGGGAGCCAGCTTCACTGGCGTTCCGAGCGGGGATCGAACCGCCAGTAGCGAAAGCCGCGGGAGGTGAGCGTGCCTACAACACTGGGACCTACCTGGAGAGTAGGTAGTAATTCTCTTCCACAAGGCACTCGCCTTGCAGAGTACCAGGACAAGCGTCTTGGCGGCAAGACCTACCGCAACTGGTTCTTGCCTTCGCCTTATGGTATTGGCAGGAATAGCGGCCCTCACTTGTATGCCCTAAGGGTCGGTAAGTGGGGACGCTATTATATCATAATCCTGGTAGTTTAGCGTATCTGGCAGATATACGAGAGAGAAAGTCTATTTGTAAAATGTCACAGTTAATTAATTATCTTTGTCACTATTAGACCTATACAATAATGCAATTTAATACAAAGATGTAACACAAACTTGTGACCCAAATTAAAAAGAATTCCACATTATGTAAAAAAACGGGTACTTCCAATAAATATGTAAGATGTGGGTGTAAAAAGGGTACCTCCAAAAAATATGTAATGTGTGGGTGTAAAAAAGGGTACCTCCAATAAATATTTAATATGTGGGTGTACAAAAGGAATAACTCGAATAAATATGTAATATGTGGGTGTAAAAAAGGAATACCTCCAATAAATATGTAATATGTTGGTGTAAAAAAGGGGTACCTCCAATAAATATGTATGATGTGGGTTTAAAAAATTAAGAAAGCACCTCCTTATGTGGAGTATCGTTCAATTAGGTCCCATACAATGAATTAAGAGTTTCTATCACTTTTCATTTTAAGCAGAACTTACAAAATACTGAGCTCCAAAGTCTCCCTCCTCCCTCTCTAACTTTTGAACTATTAACAACTAACTTTTTAATTTACTATCTGTGTCTATAATATGTACCAATTAAAAATACAGAAGAGTTTTCTTATCCCACCAATCGCCTGTTGCCAGCTGTCCCCACACAGGTTAATAATTTATCAGCCGGGCTATGTATCATATCAACTATCTAAGCACTGAAAAGTCTTTATCATCATATCAGGCGACGGACATCCACTGCTGGACACAGGGGTCTCTCAAGGATTTCCACGACGACCGGTTCTGCGCTGTCCGCAACCAGCGGCTTCCCGCGACCTTCACCAGGTCATCGGTCCACCAAGTGGGAGGCCTTCCTACGCTACGTTTTCCGGTCGAGAACTTTACTGCCCCAACGGCCACTTAAATTTTGCAATTCTGTATATAAATATGCCGTAAATACACTAGCTGCCGTAGTTTTAGGCTCCCGCCTAACGATATTTCGAATAAAGTGGTCATGTCTCTCAGTTGTAACACGTGATCCATCTGGATGACGTTCGGCCGTATTCCCGGTTGCCATAACCTTCGAATCACAGACTGGTTGGAGTCGATGGCATCCGCAACTTGACGTTGTGTACTTCCGGCTTCCAGCATGCCCACAGCGCGTATCCTTTCATCTTGAGTTAAATGACGGCGTGGCGTTACCGCTTATAAGACAATACTTTATTTCAAATAAAAAATAAAACAATTTTCAACACAAAAAGTTAAAATTCCAGACAACAAACGCAGAAAATTTATAACAAGATAAACATTCAAACTTTCGCAGAACCGGTCTTCCTGTGTCATCCTGTGTCCAGCAGTGGACGTCCTTCGGCTGATATGAAAATGATATTTAAACTTAATCGAAAATGATGTAAAAGAGAAGAATTATATTGTTTGAATTTTTTAAATTGGAACATTATTTATCGAGTTTTTATTTCGTTTAAAATTTTATAGCTTGCCAGTTTTTTTGTTTTCGAAGATGTTATACAAAAAGGTTCATTTTGAAGTTTGAGGCTTAGACAAAATTGACTAGTGTATTATAGGCCGCCTGCTGTATAATATTTATTCTTTGTTATTTTCTTCTTCTATATGTTGTGATGCAACGAAGGATACTATACTGTGTTATATACCATGTTGCTTAAGGGCCACCAGGAGGCTCGAGTTTCCATACAAACGTAGTTTCGCTTTGATACCAGATTGCCAGATTGAATCCAAACTTTGTAAATATATTGAGGAGACACATAACGATGTTTGTAATTAGTTTTCAATGTACTAATATAAAACGAAAAAAAAGCAGTTTCAAACTTTCAGTACAAAACTAATTTAAGCCTTCGTTTATTTACGTTAAAATGTACTACGATGAAAACTAATTACAGACATTGATATGTGTCTACTCAATATATTTACAAAGTTTGGAATCAATCCTGCATGCAGTTTTTGTATTAAAGCGGAACTACGTTTGTATGGAAACTCGAGCCTCCTGGCGGCCTTTAAGCAAAATGGTATACCACACAGTATAGTATTCTTTGTTGCATCAGAACATGTAGAAGAAGAAAATAACTGGAGACTCTTAAGGCTACAATTTTTCTATTGAGTAAAAGTTTCCTTGCTCCAGAAACCGCCTGTTGCCAGCCGCCCCCACACACAGGGTGTGATAATTGTCAGCCGGGCTGTAATCATCGCGCGATCAGCGGCGCGCCGGCCCGGCGCCAGCGTCTGCCCACTCCGTCGGAATCGGGGCGGGGCGCCTTCACAGTATACGACAACATAGTCGGAAGCACGTCGCGTCGGAGGGGTGTACAGTAAATATTTCATTTATGTCACTGAATCTTCCTAAAATTTCTTCATGTGTGTTAAATTTCAAAAAGATCAGTTTATCAGTTTTGTATGTTCGTGTAACATATAATTATATTCGCATTTTTGATTTAGTAAGAGGAGTGTTAACATTAAGCAACAAGCGACTAATAGGAATTTTTGATAGTCCCGGCAGTATGTTTATGAGAAAATAACGCTATTGTTCAACAATAACCAAAATATTGCCAAAAAATCTTAAGAGTTGACCGCCCCTGTGATCACATGTACAATAATTGTAGTGACTGATGTATGTAAAGCTTGTAGAAAAATGGCTGAGCTTCTGGAGCATGATAAGTAGAGTTAATGAGGTACGAAGGCCAATGTCTAAAACGTCTCAAACCTAAGATGATCCACTTCCACAAGTATAGGTTAAACCATGCTACACGTTAATTTCGCAGTTTTCGAAGAAGGGGATCCCGGATATTTTGTAGTGACGACAACAGCAGGTTCAAAATTATCGGATGGTGTAAAAATGTCCAATCGAGCCGCCAAATTATTCGCGTAACCCACTCACATAGACGGAATACAGACCAGGGTTTTCTTAGCCCAAAAACAATGAGTATATAATTAGATTTATGGTAATTTATGGAATGTTTTCACCACATACCTACAGGAAATTTTGATATTTTTGTCCCCGCCGCGAAGCGTGGTTTCGGTAAAACTATCGAGAAACGTAATCCGTTTATAAAAATATTAGAAAAAACGAAACAATTTAAATGACGTATCTAAAAATTATGACTGTTTTAGAGGGGGAAGGAGAAGATATATAAAAATAAAGTGGCAAAATTGGGACGGGTTACCAATCTTAATTATTTACCTTCCTATCTAAATTATTAAATATATTTTTACCTACTTACCAACATTATTAATTAGATATTTAACTACCTACCTAAATTATAAACTAAATATTTACCTACCTATCTATATTATTTACAAGCGGTTTCCCGCGGCTTCACCTCCGTGGATATCGAGAGTGAACGGGGTTTTTTTTACCTATATCCATCCTGAAATTTCATTCTAACTATTGTTGAATGAATTTTTAAAATGGGATGAATAGTTACAAAGATTCCCTCCTACATACAAACTTAACCTTTTTATAATATTATTTTAAAGATTTGATACCTATTTATCTACCTATCTAAATTATTAATTACACATTTACCTACCTATCTAAACTATTAATTACATATTTACCTACCTATCTAAATTATTATTTAGATATTTATCTACCTACCTAAATTTATAACGCATAAAAGAGTTTCAATTTTCACGAAATAGGCAGATATAAAAATTTTCTACCTTAATCAGTGTTTCTAGAACGTTTTTTTTACTCACAAGTCAAATATCTGACGCTACATATAAAATAAAACTTTGCTCAATTTATGAAGCTTCTAGTCTCGCTTTTTGTATATAGGAATAGCTCCGTAATAATCTTGTTTTTTTATTCTCCTTTATTTAGTTTAGTCAAACAACGTGCACAAACATGCGTGAAAATCATCAAAAGTAAGACAACTATGTACAATAAATAACAAATCACAACAAATGCTAGAACGATCCGTATTCTTTTTAGGGTTTCATTTGTTTCCGTAGTCCACAAGAAACCCATACAGTTTCACAATGTCCGTCCGTCCGCCTATCTCTCTCTGACTCTAAGCTGTAATATAGGGTACCTCCCATACAAGTGAAGTGGGGTAATTTTTTATCTCGCCAAAAAAAATAAATTGCGAATGTTCGATTACTATGATTTAGACATCCGTTTGCGAAATAATAAGCTTTGAAAAGAGTTATAATTTTTGTTAGTCAAGTGACACCCCTGAGCCAACTAAACCTATTTTTCTGGAAATGTGAAAAAAAAATTAAATAGCAGGATAAATTATTAATTTACAAGGAAGTAGGTGACGGCCAAGTAGGTTTTCTTAGTTTAGGAGTATTAGTCGACCATCTTAAGTGTCACCAGGAGGCTCGAGTTTCCATACAAACGTAATTCTGCTTTAATACAAAAGCTACATGCCAAACTAAATCTAAAGCTAAATCAAAACTCTGAGAATATATTGAGTAGGCACATATCGATGTTTGTAATTAGTTTTCGATGTACTAATATAAAAAGGAAAAGAATAAGAGAACTTTCATACATTCAGTACAAAACTAATTTAAGCCTTCGTTAAGTTTAGCTAATTTACTACAATTAAAGCTAATGACAAACATCGATATGTGTCTACTCAACATATTCGGAAAGTTTGGATTCAACGCGGCATGCAGTTTTTGTATTAAAGCGGAACTACGTTTGTATGAAAACTCAAGCCTCCTGTAGACCCTTAATATGTGCAGTTGGATTAGTAAAAGGTCATAGATCATAGATTTTCCGTACAAAATGTTCTATACAAAAGGCATTTTTTTATTATTATTATAATTATAACAGCTCATATACGTCCCCACCGAGGGGCTCGAGCCTACACTGAATCAGGGCGATTAGGCCTTAGTCGACCACGCGGGCCCAGTGCGGGTTGGTCGACTTCACACACAACCTTCGAATTTCTTCGCAGGCGTGTGCAGGTTTCCTCACGATGTTTTCCTTCACCGTTAAAGCAATCGGTAAGTATGTACGTAAGTTTTTGAAAAACTCATTGGTACATTGGCCGTCCAGATTCGAACCCGGTACCTCTGGTTAGATGGACCGAGTCGTTACCGGTTGAGCCACCGACGCTTTTTAGCCACCGACGTTTTTTTTTATTATATCTACATATATTTATTGGGAAAAACTACGGAACCCTAATTTCGCGTGGTCCGAACCGCACTTGTCCACTTTTTAGAGTAAACGGGACCCTATTACTAAGCCTCCGCTGTCTGTCTGTCCGTCTGTCTGTTAGGAGGCTGTATTTCATGAACCGTAATGGGTAGACTGTTGAATTTTTCAAAAAGTGTTTTTCTATTGCCGCTATAAGAACAAATAAATTAAAATAAGAAAAAGTAAAAAATTAAGGGGGTCCTTACAAAAAACGTGTTGTAATCTGGTTTTAATACCAATTTAAAAAGTTCCTTTGGATTAGCTCTATCGTAAAAACGGTAATACATATAAGCGTGAAACTTGGTGTGGTAATAATAGTACCTACATTTTTTTAAGTAAACAACAAATAAATGAAACTGGCCAAGTGTCAGTGAGTTTTACTCGCACTAAGGAGTCCGAACTGAATGAAAAAAAAAACTTACGCCTACGTTAATGTCATTTGTTTGTAATGTGAATGGGTGTCATTGTCATAGTAGTATGAAGAGGTTTGGTGGTACGGAACCCTCGGAGCGTAGGTCCGACTCACTTTTAGCTGATTTTATTTTATTTTATGCATCAGTTCACATATAAAAGAAAAAGTCATAGCAAGTCTGTAGTAGGAAGGTAAATATCGCCGAAATGTATTTTTTAAAATTGATTCATTCAGCCCGAAATAAAAAAAAACATGAGGAGTGATGTCGAGTGTTGATCGGTAACGCGTTACCAATGTGATACTTACTTTAGTGTCATTACGATTTTCAGTGAAGGGTAAGTAAACATGGCCATGCCGCCTAACGCGAGGCTGGAGACCGAGCCTGCGTGTAGGACCTCCGCGTTTGGCGAATCCCTGAGCCACAGATGAGATACTAGTTACTTCGTAACCTGAGCTGGCCTGAGCGCTCCCAGCGATGCCGGAGGCCGAAAAATAATAACTCTTTTTGCGCGTCGCTGCTGACTCGCACACTTTTTACTTCTTTTTTAAAAGCTCTTAATTAACTTGGAATGTATTCTTTTTAAAAGCTTTTAATTAACTTGGAATCTTAAAAAATAAATATGACCAACTTCCGGGTTTCCGATTAAGCTGAAATTTTGCGTGCACATGTATAATGCGTGACAATGCAATATTAAAAGCTTGTACCTAAAAGTTTCAAGGTTTTTCGAAAATTATTTACTGTTAACATAAAATAATGCGAACTACTCTGGCCAGACATGTGATGGACTATTGACTACTCCGACTCGTCAATCAGAGGCTGTAGAGGTAATCACCGAAAAAATTGCATCTTAAGAGGAAACGCGGTCTATAGAATAGGTATTTGAATAAAATGTTGCCGTCTCCCTCCCCCAAACCTCTCCGCTTACAGCAAGAAAGGGGAAAATGCAGCGCAGACCGATAATAGGCACTAAAATTTATAAAAACAGCATTTCGTAGTCCCCTATTTCCTCCTCCAAAACTTGAATAGTAATAATATTTATTTCTAAAATAATTAAAACATCGCTTTACCTATGCTTCTATGTTTTCATTTTATAGTTAATATACCTATTATTTTATTTGGTGGGTGTCTGAAAATGACGTTTCAATTGGGCAATTTTCTCAGTTTTTGAAGGCTCCTACTTCTTATTATAATTATAAGAATATGGGAAAAAACAAAACATAGTGGCATGCATGGCCATGGTAGATAAAGTTTTGACGGAAAAATCATTTATGCACTATTGTCATTATCCATGGAGGAAAAAGTGAACTACATTTGTATGGAAAACGTGGCGCCCGCGTTTCCTCTGTTGTTAGTTAAGCAGAGGTATTTGTTATTAAAACGTAACAGATTTGTTATAGACCTAATAGAATAATTGTTTTATGATGTAGGACCCGTTAACTCTACTCATCATACGTGGAACAACTTTTCACAAAAGACCCGTAATCAATTCGCCATAAGAACTGCATTGTTGATAAAAATCGATTAGCTGATTAACCGATTCTGTAAATTTTTATACGGAGCGTCGATTTTTTTTAAGAATTGACTATGTGTTCCTTGGGGAAAAGTTGTTCAGTATGATGAGTTAGAAGCCCCAGTAAACGGGTCCTTCCTACACCAATTTTATTACACCTGTATACTGGTCGGTGATTAGGATAAAGATAATAGTTTCAAATGAACAGTTTAGTATCTCCAACTGAACATTGGTCAAGCCTTATGTGCATTGTTCAGTACGTGACAATGTCCTTCGCAGGCAGTAATGACTCTTCAGTTCTACTGCAAAAGGAAAAGAGATGACTGTTGTCTGCAGGGAGGATAAACAGACGGAAATCTCCTTGATTTGCTATTTTAGATTAATATCCTTTGCCCTGTACATTTCCACAGAAACTGCTATGAACCCTCAGTCCCCAGCGAATGCGATGTGATATCGATGACGTCACGTATCAAGTGGCGCGCTGACGTCATCGCAGCACGATATCATTTATCACGTTTATCGCGACCCAATAAAACCCATTTGCGACGATCACCCACGCTTACTCTGAAAAAAAAAAGGATTAACTTTGTTTGCAAAAAGTAATTCAGGACTTTTTGGCGGGAATTTGTAGCGTTCAGTTTGTCATTTTTCTTTTATTATCCGAAAAAATACATTTAGTGGTTTTCGATGTGTAATATTGATAGTGTATTTATCAGCGAAGTATCATTTACGTGTTTCTTGTGTAGGATAATGAAATAAAAGTGTGTATACTGTGTTTCGAGTTCCCACAAGAAGTCCGTGCAAGCTTTAGCAAAAGTGCTATCATTTTGCTAGAGTATGTAGGTTAGGTAGTTTATAGACAATGATATGATGTGAACGTGCAGAAATAGTGACCTTGATGACTGAAAAGAAGAAAAATACTACATAATCTGAAAAATATACTGAAGACGTGAATTCTACAAAATAATACTGCTGAAAAACATATACTGAAGACTAGGCGGTATGGCCAATGAGCCTTAGCCTGCCCTAAAAGGGCGAAGAAACAAAAAAAAAAAAAAAAAGTAATTCAGTAACGTGCACACAGTTCTAACTAGGGATTGGATTGTACTCGTGATAGTTTATATCATCTGTGGTATCTACGTAAGAGCGTCGGTGGCGTAATAATGGCAAGGGCCACTACCTCCTGTCCGGGAGGTAGTGGTTCAAATCCTGCCACGTACCAAAGTGTTTTCGAATTTCGATTTCTTAAGCACGTTTTTCCGACGCTCTTACGGTGAAGGAAAACAGCCTGCGAAGCAACACGAAGGTTGTGTGTGAATTTGACCAACCCGCACTGAGCCCGCGTGGTCGACTAAGGCCCTATTTCCTAGATTCAGCGTAGGCTCGAGCCCCTCGGTGGAGACGTATATGAGCTGATATGATGTGGTATCTACGAGTAGCAGCCAGGATGTTAATAACCAAAATACTTACAAAATGTGAAATTCAATATTTTTGTATATGATTCGTCTAGTTCAGAACGTCCTCTATGACCTCTAGCCTATTTATCAGCTGTGTAATATCACAAAGCCAAATTGTTTTTTTTTAAACCAAACTAGCTGTTCCACCTAAATAACTGAACATTACAAATTATGGAAAAACCACATAACTATACTCTACTACACTATACTGGTTTTCACGTTTTTCCGGGGTCTCTTTTTGCAATTTTTC
The DNA here is from genome assembly GCA_947284805.1 of Coleophora flavipennella. Lineage (NCBI taxonomy): Eukaryota > Metazoa > Arthropoda > Insecta > Lepidoptera > Coleophoridae > Coleophora > Coleophora flavipennella. The sequence continues at coordinate 4,860,050 of OX369307.1, forward strand.
TTTTCATTAAGATACTTCCTCGGACTTAAACGAACATTAAAAAAAATTCGAGCGAGACCTACAGTACTCGCATATGATGTGTAACATGTGACAAAATACTTTATAAAAGGACGGCAAAGATACGGCAGACTAGGCTGTATGGTCATAGATACCTTTGCCTTTTCCGCGCTTTTAAAGCCTGAAAAAAGGACGGCAAAGATACGGCAGACTAGGCTGTAGGTCATAAATACCTTTGCCTTTTCCGCGCTTTTAAAGCCTGAAAAAACGCGACTCCCTGGGACACATTTCCGTCCCATGGGACACTTTTCCGTCCCATTTCACGAAATCACTCCCACAAATTGCAGGAAAGCGAGAGCAAAGATGTTACACATCAAAAAATTAAAAAACTAAAACCCGACTTAGCCGCCGTATGGCTCCCGGCTTAGAATAGGAACATCCCTACTCCTCCAATGGGGGTCGTAACAGTCGACTAACGAACTTAAAACCGGAGGATGGGCAGCAGCGACCTTCCCGTGCAACCACACTGCGATCGCCAACCCGCCTGCCAAGCGTGGCGATTACGGCAAAACCACCCTATTTTGTCAAAATCGGGTAAGTTCTTTAAGAAATACGAGAGAACAGATGGACATACACACCTACTTACAAACAAACATAGACTGCCAAAACATAACCCCCCTTTTCTGTGGTTCGGGTAGTAACCCTACTTTTTCAGTAGTCGGGTAAAAAATAGCGAAATCGGTCTCGGTATATACAGGAGTCTACAAAATAGGGCAATACATAATCACTTTTCAGCAACACAACTTATTAGGTGTTTTAGTTTTAGTTTTTTAACCGCCTCCGCAGCTCAGAGGCAAAGTTCACTGGCTTTACTCAGGAGGTCGCGGGTTCGATTCCCGGCAGGGTCAATTGTAAGACTCGGTTTGGTTGGTGGTAGGGCATTTTCTAAGCCCGCCTGGCTAGCTACCACCATCTTATCTAAGTCTTGCCGCCAAATATCAATGTTGATATCATTGGTGTGTTCCGGCATGAAGATAAGATAGCCAGTTCCCCATTGCGTTGGGGAATCTTGGTAAGCCCGCTTTCATCTTCGGCAACATCGTCACTTACCACCAGGTGAGATGTTGTCAAGGGTTTACCAATAGTGAATAAATAAAAAGTGGGCTTTGATTCCCAATTTATTTTGAATTTATATCACTTTTTAAGTTTCGGACGTTATAGCGCTTTCCCATAATGGTACTAAGTCTTTTTAGGGTTCCGTACCCAAAGGGTACAAACGGGACACTATTACTTAGACTCCGCTTTCCGTCTGTCTGTGTGTGTCTGTCCGTCTGTCACCAGGCTGTATTTCGTGAACCGTGATAGCTAGACAGTTGAAATTGTCACAGATGATGTATTTCTGTTGCTGCTATAACAGCAAATACTAGAAATTAGAAAAAATGTTTTGTTTTTTTAAACGTAAAGAAACTAGCGCCATCTAGTACGGAACCCTTTGTGCGCGTTTCTGACTCGCACTTTACCGGTTTTTTTTATCCACAATTAGTAAACTCTTAGCATCATCTCACTTGATGGTAAGCGACGATGATGCCGAAGATGGAAGCATGCTTACCAAGATTCCCCAACGCAATAGGGAACGGCTATCTTACCTATTAACCAGAATACTTCAATTCTGTTAACATTGATGTTTGGCGGCAAGAATTAGATAAGATGGTGGTGGCTAGCCAAGCTGGTTTGAAAAATGACCTACCACCAACCAAACGGAGTCTAACAAAGTTGGGCTGACCTAGCGTAACCGCCGCGGAGGTTGTAGGAGTCGATTTTGGGCTAACGTCGTATAGCGGATTTTGAAACGAGACGACTCATGTTGACACACCCGAAATAGTATTTCTTGGAAGAACACATAGGATATTCAGCCCAAGAAGGGCTCCCTGTTCCCGGTAAACTAGTACCTCCGTGTGTATATTATTGAGTACGCAATACTAGGTACGTTATCAACAGTGATGTGAATACTTAAATAGGTATATATAGCTAAAGTTCGCGCGAAGGTATAAGCAAAGTATATCTTAGTATAAGCACAGTATATATATTAGTACTAACGTAGTATAAGATAGAGCCAACATAGTGCCGTGAAAAACCACCCAATATATTATACTATCTTTTGCCAGCGGCTTCGCTCGCGTGAACATAGTGTCTATGACTGTCTTCGAGGGTGCGCAGTGCACCAGCCGCAAGCGGCTCGCGAGCGTGGAAAAAATTTGCCTATACGTTAATCCAGGTCCTAATCTATCTACCTACCAAATTTCATCCAGATCCGTTAATCTGTTGTGGCGTGAAAAGGATTTTAATATTAGTAAGGATTTTTGTTGAATCCAGTAATTACAAAAAAAAACTAATTGAATAAGCTCTTATAAGCTATCTATGGCGTAATACTATGTCAGGCTGCTATACAGATACGGAGAGGTTAAAAATAGGAATTTTGGGTCCGAGTTTTTTTGAAACTATTCTTGCATTTCCGAACTCCTTTTAAAGTTTCTGTATTTTCTTGAAAGTATAAGAAGGTTAAATAATAGCTTATAGGTACAAGTTTTTATTTGAAAAGCTTTTTATGCTCAAAAGATTTGGCTTTTAGGTTTTCGAAATTATGTCCAGTGTAGGTAAACATAATTTATTTTTTTATTATTTTTATTCACAATTGGTAAAACCCTTGACAACATCTCACCTGGTGGTAAGTGACGAAAAACTAAAATTTTATTGAGCACAAGCTTTTAATTGAAAAGAGTGTTTATGCTCTAAAAGCCAAATGCTCAAATGAATATAAATACACGGTTCCAAATTCAAAAAAAGCTGTATTTCCTACGAATCTGAGACCATGTTATTGTGTCGTAGCAAGAGTCGCCATTCATTAAAATGATTTTGCGGAGTTAACCTTCTTTTGCGTAGTAAATAGTATTTATTCTTTGCCTAACCAATTTAATCAAAAATTAAGACCCAACCACAGATTACTAAATAGTTACTTCGTAACCCAACTGCATCAAAACCTTCGACAAAACCATAACCTCCTTTTTGGGCAGTCAGGTAAAAGAATAATACTAAATAAGAAGTATTATTATTCTCTATTATTATTATTATAGTTATATTATCTTTGTCCATGCTCAAGTATCGCAGTGAAATGGAATACAAACAAGAGGTCTCCGTCACTTCGCTCTCCATCCGAGGTTAGAGCGCTCCTACTTAGTTACTTTGCAAGTCTTGTTAAAATATAATAAAAAGTAATTAAATAAGACCGGATTAAAATAGAAGTGTTTCATTATTATTACAGCCTTTAATATTTTTGTTCGTTCCTTTTATTAAAATTATTTTGGTTTTTATAAACGAAGAAAAGAATGAAACGAAAAAAAGAAACTTTAAAAAATAAATAAAAAAAAAGGCCAAGTTTCCCAAATTTCTATCTATGACAGTTATGATACCTACTTTGCGGCAAAGTTTACATTGTTGAAGTACTGAGCTTGACATCAGTTTATCTTTCGTTTATTTCCTGCATTTAATTAACCTACTAGTCTTATTACTTGGCCAGTTTTAGAAGCCGTTTAGCAAGAATACCTAGGCTTTTGTTTAATGGCGCAGAAGCCATATTTTACATTATATTATTTAATGCAAACTGACCAAGTACAAGACTAAAAGGTAAATAAAAACAGCATTAAATGAACAAAAGAGGCATTGATTTAAGAAAGAGTAGGTACTTCACTAATGTATACTTTGCGGCAAAGTAGATATATATATCATTACTTTTATTGGAAAGGAAACTTGGCTCTCTTTTCATTGATAATAGTTTGAGAGATGTCATTTTGTTTAGTAAAATAATCGATTTAAAATTTTCGGAGTTAGGTACTTTTTATTAGGGGTGAGAGAACTATTAGCTAATGTCAAGCTTATTTTACAAGCATATTGGGGTCTTGGAGGTAAATCGTACGTAGCATACGGTATTGTGATCGGTATCAGTCTAAGATGAAATTACAGAGGCAGATCGTTTACGTTTTGGTCTTTTTGTATCTGGTTCGAGGCGACGTTGGAAGATGACTTTGTACCTTGTCAACAACAGATACTGAAGCTTCTTCTATGGCCTTAGATTTTTTGATACCGAGATTTTCCTATAGTTACAGACGACAAATCTATTTAAATCCGAGCACTCTCCATAGCTTTCACTTGATACGGATGAAAACTGATCAAGTAAACACCCTGGAGGCTAGTTACTCTGGACAAAGCAGCGTAGGCTTCAACACAGGAACATATGAAAGATTAAACATCCAGCAGAGCATTTGATCTAGGGTCTTGCTCCGTCCCAAATATAGCTAAACTCATCGTACTAAGAAAGAGGCTATTTTCGCTGTAAATTTTTTCACCATATACGGCATGGTATGACCGTCAAATTCCACGTTATTTTCCATGACAGTATAATAATCTCACTATGTATGCGCAGATCGACATTCATAATTCTGGCAGCTGCCTCTGCTGGTGATTGGAAAAACTAAAGTGGGAAACTAAAGAGACCCCATTTTAGGATTCTTAGAATGCAAAAAATATAGTTTTAGATTTTTACCTTTACTGACAGATCAATACTTATTATAAGTCGAGAAGTGGCCTCATAATTTTGATGACAAGGCAATGACAAAGTTTTAACACATGATTTTAAAATTATAAAAGTGTGTTGAGTGTCATGTACAAAATATAATGTGAACCGGATTTCACATATTTTACACGTCTTACTTGCTGGAACTTGGCCTGGCGTACTGCCGAGCTGTCAGCTAAACCAAATCCGGAAGCTTAAGAACATTGAAAAGCTTTAAACATAATAGGTATTTTCATTTTAATTTTAAAAAGATTTGCCTCCCAAATAATATGTCAAGAAAGGATGTCACTATTTTCGAGATGTGTGAGATATGATATCGTTGAAAAGGCATTTTTAAATGACGTCTAGGTGTCCTCCCTGGCTAAACTGTTTGACTATGAAACTTGAAATAATATTTTATAATTACAAGTAAGTTCTTGTAGGAACTCTCAGAGAAAAATATTTCGATTATTCTGTAATATTCGCTAAACTTAAGTGGCAGTGGGCGGTACACATAGCTTGCAGAATAGATGGCCGTTGGGGCAGTAAAGTTCTAGAGTGACGACCGCGCACCGGTAGACCGGATGCAGGCTTCCATTCGGTGGACCGACGACCTGGCGAAGGTGACCGTACACCGGAAGACGTAGTGTAGGCAGGCCTCACACTGGGTTGAACGAAGACCTCCGGTAGACGTAGCGTATGAAGGCTACCATTCGTTGAACCGACGACCTGGTGAAGGTCGCGAGAAGCCACTGGATGCGGGCAGCGCAGGACCGGTCGTCGTGGAAATCCTTGGAGGAGGCCTTTGTCCAGCAATTGATGTATTTCGGCTGATATGATGAGGCTGATAATCAACAGTTTTCGAGTTATGAGGTAAGCTATGGAACCCTACACTATGTGTGGTCCAACAGTCAGAGGGAATAGATCGCGGATCTCACTTTAATAATAATACCTACTGACTGTTTGTGAAGCTGCTGACAGTTCAATAAAAGAAAACCCGGTATTCCTTTTGACTCTAAAATGTAAATTCTCGGCGTCGTAGTAGAGATCACTTGATTAAATATTGACCAGTTTCTGCGCACATCGTCGGTAATCCAAGGTGACTTTCGATACAAATTTATTTTACGTTCATACTTATTTCATCGTAAATCGTAATCGTAAATAGGTAATAAATAAAATAAAATCGAAATCAGCCCCGTCCGTAGTCCTTTCCAAGAACGGGCTAATCCAAGCTGATCCTTGAACGTCACCTTTATGGAGGCTGGCTGGTACCTTGAAACAGACTTACTTGTAATACGTAGTCTGTTCAAAAAATACCGCGAATTTTGTATTTTTTCTAAAAGAATTTATTTATTTATGAATATCTATGTTATCCCCTTCAAAGTAATCCCCCCTCGGATATACAATTATGCCAACGTTTTTTTCTAATTCTCGAAGCACTTAAAAAAACTGGCCAAGTGCGAGTCAGAACCGCACACATAGGGTTCCGTGGCACGGATACCGTAACAAAAGCTAGGCTTGTCCTTTTTTGTTTTATCTCAAAAGTTAATAAGTTTAATTTTATTGCCGTCCACGTGATTTCATACAAAACTAATTTCGGACATTTTTTTGATTATTTATAATCAGTAATTTAAAAAACGGAACGTATAAGCCTAGCTTTTGTTATAACTGACAATCTACTTGAACCTATCAAAAATTGTTTCAAATCGGTTAACATTTAAGAGATGAAAATCAGATTCCTGACTAAACCGGCCAATAAGCTGACCGATTCGTATGACAAATCATAAAAAAAATAATAGCTTCAGCAAAGTAAGTAAGTAAGTAAAAATCCTTTTTAGCATACCACCTAAAGCATCCAGCAAAGTTATAAAACAAAAGTTGTTCAGTTTAAGGCGAGGTGTTGACTGGAATAGTTGTCTCCGTCTTTTTCTTTGCGTGTAAAGAGTAAAGGAAATAACCACACTTTTTCAATTGTTTTTCTTTTCAATCAAAATCTACAATGAAAGTAAAAAAAATAATAACATTACTCACTTTGTATTATCATAACAAATATTGTAGTAAATTTTAGAAAAATATACTTCAAAATATTAGTCATAACTAGAGTTGAAAGTAACGATGTAGACCTATCTTTGGGATGTCTTTACATCGAGCCTAAACTGCCCAATCGTGTTTCTAATAGCTTTTGACTTTAAGGAACATCATCAACAATAAGGGATTTTTTTTTCAGCCTTGGGTTTTCTATCGTTAAGAAGTAATTGACATCAAAAATAACGAAAATCTGTAATATTACCGCCTTAATGAGTACAAGCCCACCTAAAAGTATTTCCACACCCTTTCTGTATACAGGGATTGACTTGATAACTTCCTCCTTCTTTGAAGTCGGTTGAAAACGTACTTCACTTTTTGATCACAACCAGAAGCGTTAAAGGTATACACGAACTTAATTAATACACGATATTAATTAATACACGAACTAACACTCCACTATTAACTAACGAACCTTACGTTTGAAAGCAACATATTATAGTGTTATTCTGCTACAATACGAACACTAAGAGACGCTAGCACTCTTTATTATACTGTGCTAAGAGTTAGCAAGTCGTAATCAAGTAGAGTTTAGTATCAATTTAAGAGGCACAAGTGACCTAAATACGGTACTCTATGTTACATTTTACTCGTTTTTTTTTATGTGTAACATCTTTGCTCTCGATTTCCTGCAATTTGTTGGAGTGATTTCGTGAAATGGGACGGAAATGTGTAACAGAAAGTCGCGAAAGCGCGCGCTATTTTTGATGTGTAACATCTTTGCTCTCGCTTTCCTGCAATTTGTGGGAGTGATTTCGTGAAATGGGACGGAAATGTATAACAGGAAGTCGCGAAAGCGCGCGCTATTCGATCTGACGAATGAGCTTTGCTCTCGCTTTCCTGCAATTTGTGGGAGTGATTTCGTGAAATGGGACGGAAATGTGTAACAGTGATTTCGTGAAATGGGACGGAAATGTGTAACAGGAAGTCGCGAAAGCGCGGAATTCTACTTTACGAGAGTCCGACTCGCACTTGGTCGGTTTTTTTCGTTACTGTCAGATCCGCCACCCAGGTACAATATTGTCATCAAATCTAACTATTAACCTAAAGTATTTTGTCACATGTTACACATCATATGCGAGTACTGTAGGTCTCGCTCGAATTTTTTTTTTTTATAAAGGAGGGTAATCTATGTCGGGTGTATGTATGTTATTTGACTGAGCCTGTACCCTAAACGGCTTGATGGTTTTCGGAGTGCGGGGTGGTGCGTTAGATTCTTCTTGATCCCGTGAATGACATAGGATACATTTTTACCCGACTGCCAAAAAAAGAGAGGTAGTGTTTTTTTATGCAATAGAGTTTTTTGAAGTGAAAACTTCTTTTCTTTTTTCATCATCGTCACATACCATCAGATGAGATGATGCACAAGGGCTTATCAATTGTTGATAATAGAAAAAAAAGGGGCATTGGTCTTTTATGGGATGGGAAAAAAGCATTGAACTCGAGACACCGTTACGTTACCAACACCGATAACGACACCTTACCAAGAACACTCGCAGGGTCAAAACTTATAAAACTGTAATTTGAGACGGGAAAAAACCATTGAACTCAAGACACCGTTTCGTTACCGACACCGATACCGACACCTTAACAGGAATACTCGCAGGGTTAAAACTTATAAAACGGTTTAAAGTTCTCATTTCTTTTTTTTAATTGTTTTTATTTACAATTGGTGAGCCCTTGACATCATCTGACCGGGTGGTAAGTGTCGATGATGCCGAAGATGGTAACGGACTTACCAAGATTCCCCAGCGCAATGGATATCAGGCTATCTTATCTTCAAGCCGGAACCCATCAATGTTGTAAACACTGATGTTTGGCGGCAAGACTTAGATAAGATGGTGGTAGCTAGCCAGGCGGGCTTAGAAAATGCCCTACCACCAACCAAACCGAGTCTTACAAGCTGACTCCGCCGGGAATCAAAACCGCGACCTGCTGGTGTGAAGCGAATCGACTAACCATTACGCCACGGAGGAGGTTTTTGTGTCGGCACTTCCGGAGTGGTTAGGTTTTTTTATATTAAATTGGTTAGGTAATTAATAAATAACAATGTAATAATTTTGATCGTCTTCGTGTTGGCATTATTAAGCCCGAAACACGTTCTGCTGCACTCGATAGAAAAGCACCGCTATGTTACGAGCACCTCTTCCAAATGCTTTGAAAAGGTTCATCTCATTTATGTTGATGCATCTAAGCTTATCTTAGGAACCTTATCTTTAAAGGCAAAATGGTGAAGTCCATGGGCATGGTCGTGGGTTCGATTCCAGGCGTAGTCTAACTTTGTACAACTCGATTTGTTGGTTTTCTAAGCCCGCTTGATAAGCTACCACCATGGCATCTAAGTCTTACAGCCAATCATCAATGTTAACAACATTGATGTGTTCCGGCTCGTAGATAAGATAGCCAGTTCCCTATTGCGTTGGGGAATCTTGGTAAGTCCGTTACCATCTTCGGCATCATCGTTACTTGCCATCGGTCAGATGATGTCAAGGGCTCACCAATTGTGGATAAAAAAGAAGGAATATAACAAAATACAAGCACACTACATAATAATTATAATGAGCAAAGGACACTAACAAAATATATTTGTCTATACTAATATTATAAAGAGGAAAGATTTGATTGTTTGTTTGTTTGCATTGAATAGGCTCTGAAACTACTGGACCGATTAGAAAAAAAATCTTTTACCGTGTTGGGAAGCTATTTCTTATAAAGCTTTTATTTGCCGTGGAAAACAATTATTTCAGTTATTAATGCATACCACAACCACAGTGTAAGAAACAGTGGCGTAACCTCAGATACGCCAGTGATATATAAGTCATTGGGCGTAACGCCTTTGATGTTGGCATCAAAGCCGCAATAGTAACTAATCGACTTCTCTCGGGAGCCAGGTCGTTCCTTTCCCTCTAATATGTTCGAGGGGAGCGATGGCTGACTCTCGCGTTATACTCGTGAACGGGTGCTGTCCGTGTGAACTGGGCACTGGCCTACTCTTGACAAAGGCATTAACGTCAAATTCAATAAATTTTAATGTACTGCTTCTCTTGTCATATTGTTTTCATGTCCAAATGACATTATTTGTTTTATATCAATGATTTCATTGACATTACTAACTGATGATTGTTTGTTTTTAATTTTTTCACAATCTGACATCATATAACTTAATTACTATCTTATGAGTCATAAGTTATGACCATCGGAAAGATTGTAACATCCACTTACGCATTTTGAATAAAAATTTTGAATCTTTGAATCTGCCTGCTCATTCTTACTTTAATTCTTTGTCCCGAGTTACTGAACAACGTGATTAGGCTAATTCGGGCTAGTCTTTCACCCTCCACACTATTGCCCAGTCTAGACGTCTTCGTTGGACGATTGTAAGGATTCTTTCTTCTATGGTAAAACTTTTCTGAGTGTATTTCTCTCTTTCTAACGTATTTGACAGAGACAGAGACGGCGTTTCAGCTGAGGTCTTCCTCTTAACAGAGTTCATTATCAAACTCTTGCTGAGACTGGCGCAGCGGGTGGCCTGTTGTCACTTCATAATAGGTTGACTTGATAAATAGATTACAATTGACGTTTACCTATAGACCTTCCCTGCTGTACATATTGCTTCAAATAATTCTAACACTAAAACCAGCCTTACGACACTCCATATCTTTGATTCAAACGGGCCAGCTTTTTTATGCTTGTGTACGTGACAACCACTGTCTTATAAAGTGTATGATATACCTTGGTGTGCGTGGATTAACGGACAACATTTCACCGGTATTTTTTTGACGCATCTGCGCCGCTGCGATATAGCTAGAGAGTACTAATATTATAAACGCGAAAGTTTGTAAAAATGTAGGGATGTATGTTTGTTGCTCTTTCACGCAAGAACTACTGAACGGATCTGGCTGAAATTTGGTAGGTAGACAAATTAGGACCTGGATTAACAAATAGGCCACTTATTCCCACGCTCGCGAGCCGCTTGCGGCTCGCGCACTGCGCACCCTCAAACAGTCATAGAAACGTTGTCCACGCGGGTGAAGCCGCGGAAAACAGCTAGTATTATATAGGTGTTTCTCACTCTGTTGCACTCGCAGCGACTGGGTGGGAGTGAGGTCAGTTTCACTTCAATACTTGATACAGGTTAGTAATATTGTAGAAGGCTATGATTCTCGGCCTTTATAACTTCACCGGACAGACAGTGCATGGCCTCTCTTTTAGTGCCAATAATAGGATCAGGTCTTTGTTGTTGCTACTTTAATATCTGTTCCGAAATTTAATCAAGCAATAAAAGTAGAAGGGAGAAATGTAGAAATAAGTTTCGATAGCCTAAAAACTTATAGGTAGTGTAGCAAAAATATATTTACTTGAATTAAAATTGCCTGCTACGGTTTCGCTACATAATACGTGGAATTTAGAATTAGGACCTAAGAGAGGATATATGAAAAGAAATTATTCATGGGGTAAATCAGAAATATATTTAAAAATGGAAAAAAGGCTTTTTACCTTTTTTCCATTTTTAAATATATTTCTGAATATTTCTGCAATAACAATGTGATGGTCGTGATTGATAGGTCGTCTTAGACTAGATATGCAATATAAAAAAATTATCTTCAATAAATTGTTAAGTTAAGAAGGAACAAATTTAAAACTATCTTAAAAATGATTTTGTTGAATACCGGATAAACAACGATCGAAGAACCCGAATTTTTAAACATGAAAGAACATGAAAGAACCCGAATTTTTAAATTTTATAGCAAATTTTAAAAATATACATCCAGCGAAAAGCCAGGAAATCGAACCAAAAAGTTTTACTATCGGAGCGAAAAGAGTTTTCATTTTGTAACGAAAATAGTTATCGTTACAGTAGGTACAAGCTTTTATTTGAAAAGAGTTTTTATGCTCAAAAAGCGAAAAACGAATATAACGACGTTTCCAAATTCAGAAAAGGCGAGCACAGTATTTCCGACGATTCTATTGAAAATAAAAAACGATCCTGGGACCTCGATTTCTCCTCCAAAGCTTATCATCGAAACAAATTCAAAATACAAAAAGGATATATTGTCACCAGGTGGCAATACGGCTTCATACCAAATTTCGGCTCGATCGAATTTCTAGAACTCGCTCTAAAATAGTTTGCAAGAGTTAGACCATGGGAACATTTAGTATTCCGTGGTACAACCAGTTGGACAAAGTAGTTGGACCATGGGTCGGTAGCCAAACAAACTAGCTCACATACATACATACATACAAACATTACAAGTTAAATGAAAGCTTTTAAAAACACCGCGAATCAACCAGTAACTAGTGGCCTCCTAACAAGTTTTAAGTATTATGAATAAAAAATGTAAGCTCGATCGCAGCATTATCTTATACTAGCTGTTTCCCGCGGCTTCACCCGCGTGGACAACGTTTCTACGAATTTTCGAGGGTGCGCAGTGCTTGCGGCTCGCGAGCGTGGAAAAAAGTAACATATGTATTAATCCACGACGACCGGTTCTGCGCTGCCCGCATCCAGCGGCTTCCCGCGACCTTCACCAGGTCATCGGAGATCCTTACTAAATTTCAGCCAGATCCGTGCAGTAGTTTTTGCGTGAAAGAGTAACAAACATACATCCATACATTCTTACAAACTTTCGCGTTATAATAGTAGGATATTATAGTCAACGTACCGGCTACACACTGAAATCATGCGAAACTGTATTACTACCTACGTAAATCATAAAATTCATCATATCAGCTCTTATACGACCCCACCGAGGGGCTCAAACATGCATTTCTGAGAATAAATAATGTTCTGTATTCTGAGCATGCATATAATTTGTTTATTTACGTACCCAGGCTAGCCGTATACATTTAATTTCAAGTAGTGGCGTTAGGAAACTTGGGAATTACCTGTCTACTTCAGGGTGTTGTATGATGTAGGCTTTAATTTTCTTTCTTTCTGAAAGCTTTGGGCAGGGAGCGGAAAATAAACAAAATATACAGGATGTTTCTTAGTCGCAGAGCTGAAGCCGTTTTTTATTATTATGATTATGACGCGCCTGTAAGTTGCTAGGCTGACTCGTTATTACACTCTATTACCATGTAACAAGAGCGTTACTGTGACCCCGGTGGCGTTCCCTCTTCGATAACCTTGAGCTCCTTCTGCAGTAATCCGCTATGCAGATATTCAGGTCGCAAAATTCCTCTTCCTATGGTCTACCTTGGTCCCGTGGGTTTCAAATTTATCCCATGGGAGTCTGCTATTGAATGCGTACTTGGCCAGGTAGTATTGGATGGTCTCCAGTTCTCCACGGCAAGAAGGGTCTGTATAGTCCTGTCTATTCAGCAGCTACATAACACCCTGGACACTTCATACAACGAACCAGAAATGACATTTCAAAAATGGAATGACGGAACAAACAAAATGGCTGCGAAATCCTATACGTTCGACAACCAAACTGTAACCAATCTGTATTAATCTGGGTGACGAGGGGCTGAAGTCGCATTTTAGAGAGCGGCAGGGAGTGTCCATACTGTATGTTAGTATTTGCTTAAAAATCTATGTGGGAAACACAGGAAACATTTTTTTAAAAGCTAAAAGACATACAGACATACATACATACATTGCAAGTTGAATAAAAGTTTACTGCATTTCCCACAAAGTTATTTTATGCAAATACTTAACTAATCAGTTATTGATGGGAATACGTTACAGGAGTGTTCGTTGTTTCGGTCTAATCTTGCAAGCTGCATTAGAACCACTTCCAAGTTTCCGATTAAGCTAAAATTTTGCATATAATATGTTTAGTTTGGATAACAATGTATGGTTAGCTAGGTGACGTCATTCTAAATGCAATATGGCGGAGCAGTTATTTTTAGGGTTCCGTATCCAAAGGGTAAAAACGGGACCCTATTTCTAAGACTCCGCTGTCCATCCGTCTGTCTGACTGTCAGTCTGTCATCAGGCTGTATGTCGTGAACCATGATAGCTGAAAGGTTGAAATTTTCACAGATGATGTATTTCTGTTGCCGCTATAACAACAAATACTAAAAAAATAAAAGTTTAAAACACTAAAAACAGACTTCAAAATCAAATACACTCAAAAGTATGAAAAAATATTATTATACTTAGATACACGACATTAACAAACAATAACGAAATCAAAGATGAGTACGAAATAAATTAGGGGCATAAAGTTTTTTTTGAGGTCGGTACCAGCATACAGCTACTCACATAATTTACTTATGGCATTGCTGACACCGACCTCAAAAAAAATTATTTTAATTCGTACCCACCTTTGATTTCGTTATTGTTTGTTAATGTCGTGTATCTAAGTATAATAATATTATTTCATACTTTTGATTGTATTTGATTTTGAAGTCGGTTTTTAGTTTTTTAAACTTTTATTTTTATTTTCTTTATTTTTAGTGATATTGCTATGTATCTGACAACGTTAAACCAAATCACCCACTTGGCAATAGAAACCATCTAATCATAATTCATGTGTTTCATAAAAGATACAGATTCATATTCATTCCATCATCATCTCAACAGTATGAAAGTTAAGGAGTTAAATCTTCCATCATCATCTCATCTGAATAATCTGAAAGAATACAACTATCGGTCCATACATACCTACGTAAAATATTTGAAGAATTATTCTCCAACTCCTAACCGTTAAGGAGTTGTACCTTCCTTCATCAGCTCATCAACGTGAGATGATGACTACCAGACGCAAATACTTTAATAATTTTAGAAAATACATGAAACACGTAAAACGTGCATACGAAATTTGAGGGTTGCCCTCGATTTCCTTGGGATCCCATCATCAGAACCTGACTTGGTGACAATGGGACCCCCTCAGGAGTATACTCTTTTAAATAAAAAAAGAATTTTGAAAATCGGTTCACAATCGGCGGAGATATCGCGTAACAAACATACAAAAAAAAAACAACATACAGACGAATTGATAACCTCCTCCTGAAAAATAAGAATGTTGTCTGGCAGAATATTTTTAAAAAAACCTGCATAAATGGTTAATACATAAATGTTTTTACTCAATGAAAGAATTTATACCTTGACATAAAATATATGAATAATAATGTAATTAAGACAATTCACCTCAAATATTTGCACGCTTAAATTATGAGCAGGTTTTGAAATGAACTTTTTAATTTATTGTTAACACCAAATTTTGTACTTAAAACTAAGCAAATAAATTATATTTCATTTCATTTCATTTCCTTTTTGAAGTCGGTTGAAAAATAGAAAAAGTTAAAGTCTTTATACACAAAACGTGTTTTTTTTAAACTTGAAGAAACTAGCGCCATCTAGTATGATGGTACGAAACCCTTTATGCGCGGTTCTTTATGCACCCCCATGATATGAAAGGGTTTACTGATAAGAATACGAAATAAACCACATTTTTATCAAATAAAAAACTTATAGATTTGAACAAAAAAAATCGAAATACCGATTTTTGAATTTTTTTACAACGCTTTTATTAGCTTCACCTGTATGTTTGTTTGTTTGTATGTAACCGACTCCTTTGGACTCGATTTTGACCCACTTTAAACGGACAGATTTAATTCAAACTTTGTAGACTTATCAAGAATCAGCGACAATATAATAATTTCATAAGTTTGAACTAAAAAATTAAAAATAAATAGAGTTTAAAAAAACTAAAAAACACGCTTTTAAAGCACTTCGAACTAAAAAGTTAAAAATATTTTTTTAAAAAAAGCGTCGGGCGCTTTGCTCCATATTTTTCATACATCAAGCGCCCGACGCTTTTTTTCACAATAATACTAGTATTTTTTATTCATTATTGTTATAAGGTTATTTTAAAAATTATTTTTAACTTTTTAGTTCGAAGTGCTTTAAAAGCGTGTTTTTTAGTTTTTTTAAACTCTATTTTTTGTTCTAATTCTATTTAGGTATATGTTCTAAGGTTAGGTTCTAATTCTATAAAGGTTTTAGGACAAGTTTTTTTTTCTAGTAGCATTTACTTTTACCAACAGCGACGTAAAATAATCCTGCCGTAGAACGGATATTCTCACAATATTCGTTATTTGTCAGACGAGTGAACAGACTCATACCATCCATTTTCTCTCAACTACAAAGCCTAAGACAGGTTCATGAATTTAAACGTCGTGTATTAATGTTGTACTTATATATACTAAGTTAAATTGTTCTTCATTCA
The DNA here is from genome assembly GCA_947284805.1 of Coleophora flavipennella. Lineage (NCBI taxonomy): Eukaryota > Metazoa > Arthropoda > Insecta > Lepidoptera > Coleophoridae > Coleophora > Coleophora flavipennella. Next base: position 4,875,917 of record OX369307.1, read on the forward strand.
GCCTATATACGATGATGTAGTGGTTTATTATACAGGGTGTAAAAAGATTGGTGTAGGACCCGTAACTGGGGGTTCCACTCTTCGTACTGAACAACATTCCCCATGGAACGCATAGAAAAATCTCAAAAAATAAATTGGACCCTCCATACTAAAATGCACAAAATTAGTCGATCAGCTGATCGATTTTTATGAAGAGTAAAATTATTTTTTTTGGCGATTTGAGCAAAGTCGTAGAACAAAAGTTGTTCAGTATGATGAGTAGAAGCACCAGCTAACGGGACCTACACCAATTTCGTTACATCCTGTATATGACACTGTACTGAACGAATTTTCAAGAAACAAAATTTGTTGGATTCATCTTGATCCAGAGTTTAACTAGCTAAATAATATCTAATTGGCAAAGCTGGCCGTCACGATTAGTTAAACTTGAAAACTTAGTCGCAGTTCCGTTTTCGCCGTCTCAGTTCTTTTGATGGGAATTGTAATTTTTCCGTATTTCCAAGCGACTTCCAAAAAGGAGGAGGTTCTCAATTCGACTGTATGTTTTTTTTTCTTATGTGTGTTACTCCAGAACTTTAGAACTTTAGAACCGATTTTAATGATTCTTTTTTTATTCGAAAGCTAGTGCTTCCCGTGTGGTCCCATATAAATTTTATCAAAATCGGTGTAGTACTTTATTAGAAAATTAACAAAAACCAAAATAATAATGCAAAATTGTTCGAAGATGTTGCGATGGAAGGCGGTTTTTTAACGTGTTTAGCGTTTTCAATTATTATCCCATCACTTATTGTTGCTTTTCTAAAATAAAGACTATTTTCAGAAAATTTAAATCGTTAAAATCATCATATTAGCTAATATACGTCCCCACCGAGAGGCTCGAGCCTACCCTGAATTAGGGCGATTGGGCCTTAGTCAACCATTCGGGCCCTGTGCGAGTTGATCGACTTCACACACAACCTTCGAATTTCTTCGCAGGCGTGTGCAGGTTTCCTCACGATGTTTTCCTTCACCGTCAGAGCGTCGGATAAACGTACATATGAAATTTAAAATCACATTGGTACGTGGCAGAATTCGAACCACGACCTCCCGGACAGGAGGCGGTAGCCCTAGCCGTTACGCCACCGACTCTGTTGGTCACTCGAACGGTAGGTACTTGGATCGTGAAAAGTGTATTTTAGCCTTAGATCAAAAACAATGGTAGATAGATATTGAGTTTCATACAACAATCATAACAAAAGGTGATAAACAGATTAACTTTAATTTACCAAAAGGATCTATTGTCACCGGGAATACGGCTTCATACCAAATTTCAGCTCAATCGGACCCCTGGAAGTAGCTCTAAAAACGTTTGCAAGTTTTGACCTAAATAAAATAACATGCAAGAAAGCATTGCAAGTTAAGTTAAATCTTTTTTTTTTTAATAAACCTCATTCTAACAGACAAGTAATCATACTACAACACATACCAATTATAAAAAATACAAAACAAGATGAAAAAAAAACGGGTGCGGCTGTGTCGGGGCACACGGCCGTTGGTTTTAACGTGGATACGTCTCGTAACGGGTAATATGTAGTTTCTATATAAAATATTATTATTTATGTATGTCATAATCATAGATAATATAATATAATCGATAGATTTTGACGAGAGCTGACGATTGAAACTTGAATGAACGTCGTAGCTTCACCGAGTCGAAAGTTATACTAAATGGAAATCTCGATACGCAGCAAAATGACCTTCAAAATGGCGGGGCTGCCTCCTCCCCCGCGCGCGATGTGTTACAGTCTTTACTTAGCGTAATAAATTCTTTGATTCTTTAGCTATCAAGTGTTGTAAACGAAATTTGGATGGAGATGATAGATATGTAGCTACAACACTAAACTGTATCCCCCGATTTTGTTATCATTCGTTTTTTTGGATTGCATCCCTATGGAGGTAATTTTAAAGACGTATTCACGTCAAAATAAAAACTGGTACGGTCGGGAGACCCCTTCGTCAGGAACGAAATTCTATTTAGGTACAGGCTTTTATTTCAGTTCAAGTCCATGATCCGAGTTTTCAGGATTTACATTCACAGGTCGTGCTTTATCGGGTCGCGCATTATATAAGCTTTTATTTCGGTTCAAGTCCATTACACGATTTATTAGGCTGTACATGACCGGGCCGCGCATAATGGTATAACCCAGACTTGATTGCCGCCGTAGCTAAAGCTACGCGAGCCCTTTGGTCTAAGGAGATCTCCCGCGCCTCGGTCTCTTTTGAAGTACGTCATGGGCGGTAGTCAGCTTCGTTGGGCTATACGGCGTGGCGGTTCCTGTACCATAATGAAAGAATATATCATAAAACTAATAACTGATTATTGGAGCTGAATAGTTATCAATTAAGTTTAATTCAATATCAATAAAGTGTGTATAGTACAATATTACGAAAAACGTGGTTCAAAATGCTACATAGTCAAAATGGGAAGTTGTTGAATAAAATTATTTTTATTTTAAAATTAAGAGCGATGACATACTTTTTTTTATATATTTATGTAGTAGCTTACCTAAATACCTTTCAATTGGCATCAAAATAAAAAAGGTTTCAATGAAAAAAAAAATTTAAAAAAAAACAAAAACATACAGCTTTACGACAAAATGTCGCCTGAGCAGGCCGGTTTTGTAGTCCGTTTAATTTTGCTTTTTAGACTACTGAAATTAAAGTATAAGTTTTTATAGTAAGAAATATGTATATTCTTAGAGATTCTAAAGTAATCAGTCGGATAATAATAAAAATCAGGTTTCAGTAAGTTTTGAAAGCAATATCGGGTCATGGCGGTTATAAATCGTGGTCATATTTGCAGCGAACAAATTTTCTAGTTACATGACACTTTCGAATAAAATATTACTGCTAATATACACTGCATAATCTGAAAATTATTTTTATATATAATACTAATATTTTGTAGTAAAATAACAAGCGATATTGCTGCGATGTTGAAGCTAATATTATATAGATTGATAAAACTTCTCGATCAGGAACACTGGTAGTGAAAAATCGATATAATACTCACAAAGATGCCCTAACGCAATTGGTAGATATAGCTACGCAGAGGCACTGTAGGCATGTGAAACGAAACGCGTAAGCGACACTAAGTTCCTGACGCTAGGGGCCTTTTGGTCGCGAGAAAACTGTACTGTGTAGGCGATTAAGCGCTGCATGTTTTAATAGTTTGATAAGACGACATAAATAACTTGATGTTTAGAAGCTGCAGCGAACTTTAGTTAGACTCGCACGCACCGCATTTCGCAATGCGTCACCTGACGCTTGTCGATTTCTACTCGTTTAGGAACTTCGTTCCAAAAATACCAAATGACAGGGACAAATCTGTACATTGCTATGTCAAAATGGGTTTTAATCAGCTGCAAGATGAACCGCAGCGCCATGCAGCGCTGAAGCTCATTGAGTCCGCGAAGCGATCGGTGTAGCAACAATATAGACAAAACAGCTGGTAATAATGACATAGTATAAAGAATAAAACAGTCGGTCGCCCAACGGAGGCGTCTAGACATGGCAAATATGCGGGGGGTGAGGGGCGAAACGGGGATAGGTCGAGTCCAAACTATGGCAGTCACCGTCGTTCAGCCGTTTGGGACAAATCATTCCAGGAGGCGGTGGAGGACGAGGACGTGACTAGTGATGTTGTTGGATCACTGTATGGTTTCTCCATATGATCATCATCATATCAGCTTATATTATACGTCCCCACCGAGGGGCTCCAGCCTACCTTGAATTCATCATCATTATGATCATCATATCAGCGGAAGGACGTCCACTGCTGGACGTAGGCCTCCCCCAAGGATTTCCACGACGACCGGTTCTGCGCTGACCGCATCTAGCGGCTTCCCGCGACCCTTACCAGGTCATCGGCCCACCGAGTGGGAGGCCTGCCTACGCTACGTTTACTGGTGCACGGTCACCCCTCGAGAACTTTACTGCCCCAACGGCCATCTGTTCTGACCTTGAATTAGAGCAATATAATACGAAGACAAATTCATTGGTGGAGAAATGAAACCACACAAATTGTTGTACAGGAGGAAGTTACATTTGAATTTATTTTACTTAGGTATAGCATAGACAACGTTTTAAAATCTATGGTAGTATTAAACAGATTTTGGGCCTACTGGCATCACTGGGCAGTGATGGTTGGTCGACTTTACACACAACCTTCGAGCAGGCGTGTGTAGGTTTCCTCACGATGTTTTCCTTCACGGTAAGAGCGACGGATAAATGTATAAATAAGAGCGTCGGTGGCGTAACGGCTAGGGCCGCCGCCTCCTGTCCGGGAGGTCGTGGTTCAAATCCCGCCATGTACCAATGTGATTTCGAATTTCAATTTCATATGTACGTTTATCCGATTTAACGGTGAAGGAAAACATCGTGAGGAAACCTGCACACGCCTGCGAAGACACAAGCAGGTTGTGTGTGTGAAGTCGACCAACCCGCACTGGACCCGCGTGGTCGACTATGGCCCGATCGCCCTAATTCAGGGTAGGCTCGAGCCCCTCGGTGGAAAATCGAAAATCGGAATTCGAAAACACATTGGTACGTGGCATGGTTTCTGGCACAATGGTTTTTACACTGTATGGTCATATTATGCAGAAAGTACGTGCTTAGTCTAGTCTATCTATGTAACAATGGCTATCTTAAGCGCAGTGTAAACAGTAGCGAAATATCAGGTGTCTTGTGGGCCACTGACACGGGTCAGGGAACACTTGCTTTTGTGTTGCAGTTAACCGGTTTGGTTTCCGACTAAGAAGCATCTTTTATGAGTTTACTGGAGTACCATAAGATGTGGAATAATGTTTTCAACCTCAGATCAACCACACAACAGTGTGGATTATTTAAGGTCTCAACTGACTAAGGTAAAGTTAATTTGATCCTCAAATACATATATAGATGATGCCAAGAGCTTACCGATTGTGAATAATTTTTTTTTTACGTTAATTAAGCCAAAGTATACAAGTATTAGTACTAACATACAATATGGACACTCCCTGTCGCTCTCTAGATTCCGACCTCACCCCCTCGTCACCCAGATTGATACAGATTGGTTATAGTGTGGTAACTGGGGCTTCTACTCATTATACTAAACAACTCACCCATAGGAAGTCGTATTAATTTTTTTTTTTAATTGGACACTTAATACAAATAAATGAGCGCTCGATTGATGTACAATCGCAACAACTACAATTTTGCATATTGTTGGTGTTTTTTAACAGAATTCAAAAAAAGGAGAAGGTTTTTCATTCGACCGTATATATTATATAATTTATTTTATGTGTGTTCGCGGACAACTTAGCCGTTTGTGAACCGATTTTGATAATTCTTTTTTTGTTCGAAAGGAGATATCTAAAGGGTGGTACCATGATGAGGGAACGCGAATCTGATGGCATTCCAGAGAACTCGAGGGGAACCTTAGTTTCCTGTTTGAAGTCGGTTTTTTTTGTTAAAAATTATGTTAATTAACAAAACATTATTTTTACTATATATGTGGGACCTACTACGAAGTACGAGTACACTATATCCAATAAAAAAGAGAATTATTGAAATCGGTCTACTGTGTAAAAGTTATGCGTGATCGATCACACATAAAAAACCGGCTTAGTGCAAGTCACACTCGCGCTAAGTAGTGTTCCGTGGTCTTCTCAAAAAATAAATGTATATTTTAAAAACCAAAATATATTTGTGGTTGGTAACAGAACATGTTGGAAATCTATGAACTTTTTAAAAATCCAACTGTACTTATTACTCCAAAACTAAGAAAGCCTACTTGGCCGTGATAGTTTTTCTTTTAATTTGTTTTTGATCGATTCATCTCATATCAGCCACAAATCGTCCACTGCTGGACAAAGGCCTCCCCCAAGGATTTCCACGACGACCGGTCCTGCGCTGCCCGCATCCATCGGCTTCCCGCGACCTTCACCAAGTCATCGGTCCACCGCGTGGGAGGTCTGCCTACGCTACGTTTTCCGGTGCGCTTTGATCGATTAGAAAATATTAATCCGAAACAATATAAAAAGTCCAAACTATTATTATTATTACACAAAAACGATTTGTCGTCAATCTGTGTCAATTTCATCTAAACAAGGATTTTCAATTGTCAATTTTTCTGTAAGCTATTTACGATTCGCTTGGGTCGCGTGGGGTGGGCGGGCGTGGGCATGCCCACCGCGCCTACGGAATTGAATTTCAGCATTGAAACGCGTAGGTGATGAAAAATTAGAATATAAATTGAAGTGAAATTGATTAAAATAAAAAAATGCATTCGGGGAGTGCCGATAGAAGTGAACACCTAAAGAACTTGTACCCAGAGACGTTAACATATTCTTAAAAATCGGTTACGTACGGTTACAGTGTCGCGAGTTAAATAGCTTTTTCCCATCTAAAAATGCTTAACGTGCCTAAAGAAATTTTGGGCATTTTTGAGATGGGAAAAAACCATTGAACTCGCGACACTGTAACTGTCACCGACACTGTACCAGGAACACTCGCAGGGTCAAAACTTTGTCAACCCAGTCGTTCGCCAGGGACACTCGGAGGGTCATAACTTATCATCATCATCATCATATCAGCCACAAATCGTCCACTGCTGAACAAAGGCCTCCCCCAAGGATTTCCACGACGACCGGTCCTGCGCTGCCCGCATCCATAAAACTGTTAAAAGTTTTTACTTCTGTCGGCACTCCCGGAGTGGTTAGGTTAGGTTTTTTTTATTTGAACCATAGATTTGTCGAGATGGTTGATTAATGAGTTGGTCAGCTGCTCGCCGAAACGATAAGAGATAGAAGATTGGACGTGCTTTGAGTCATCATATCAACTCGTATTACACGTCCCCACCGAAGGGCTCGAGACTACCCTGAATCAGGGCGATCGGGCCTTAGTCGACCACGCGGGCCCAGTGCGGGTTGGTCAAGTTCACACACAACCTTCGAGTTTCTTCGCAGGCGAGGAAACTCAAGATTTCTTTCACCATAACCATAACAGCGTCGGATAAACGTACATATGAAATCTAAATTCGAAAACACATCGGTACGTGGCAGAGTTCGAGCCACGACCTTCCGGACAGGAGGCAGCGACCCTAGCTGTTGCGCCACCGACGCTGTGCTTTAAGTATAATAATCTAAGCCTTGGGCAGATTTTAGGTAAAGTAAAACTAGTTATTTTTTTTAGGACGATGGTAACTAATAGGGGATCGGACTGAATCAAAAATAAATTTTGAAATATGATTTTCTAAATTGCTCTTCTCTCAAAGTTTCAAAATACCTTACTTGTTTCGAATCAGATGTGCAGGTTCCCTTACAATGTTTTTCTTCACCGCTAAAGCAATCGGTAATATAAGATGTACGTAAATTTCGAAAAACTCATTGGTACTTTGGCTGTCCGGATTTAAACCCGGGACCTCTGGTTAGGAGTACCGTGTCTTTACCGATTGAGCCACCCACGCTATTAAATCAAATACTCTAGAGGCGCCCTTTAAAGATGACACTTATTTATTTCGACATTATATTTGTTACGCTTAACGCTTAGTTCACGTCACCGAACAATTATATTCGACATAATTTACAGACTTAACTTCGATATTGCGAAGTAGATATAAATTACTTCATGAATGTATAATAGACTTGGCCGAAAAGATCAAGGGTCCAAAATAACGAAGCTCTGAACAAAAGTTAGAACTGCCAAAAATCTCATGAAAATTGCGGAAAAAAATTAAATTGAAATACAATTAGGTGTTGTTGCGACGTCTCTTAATTGGGTGAGTTGCAGCGAAACCAGGTTAAACGGTAACTGAATAAAATCTGTATTTTCTGATTACTACATCATCATCATCATATCAGCCGAAAAACGTCTACTGCTGGACAAAGGCCTTTCCCAGGGATTTCCACGACGACCGGTCCTGCGCTGCCCGCATCCATCGGCTTCCCGTGATCTTTACCAGGTCGTCGGTTCACCGCGAGGGAGGCCTTCCTACGCTACGTTTTCCGATGCACGGTCGCCACTCGAGAACTTTACTACTTTGATTATTATATACGAAATTCTAACAATAACTAAATCAATATCTATCTATCTTAATATAATAAAACTGTAACGGGGCCGTGTCTGTACATGAAATATTTTTGGAAAATAATAACTGTGGTGGACATTACTAACGATACAGAGGCCAAAACAACAACTTTTGGAATTTTTGTCTGTCTGTCTGTCTGTCTGTCTGTCTGTATGTTCGCGCATCACGCAAAAACTACCAGGCCGATTTTGATGAAATTTTGTATGGTGGTTCCTTATAGCCCAGGTTAACATATAGGATACTTTTTATCCCGGAAAATTCAAGAGTTCCCGTGGGAAAATCAAAAGTATTCATTTATAGAATGGCTCACCACGCAAATGTGGCTAGACCTTTTATAATCAAATTTTACACGTTGATACCCTTATAAAACCCTCAGAAATAAAACTGGGAAATTGTGAATCCCAAAAAAATAAGGATTTCTGCAGGAATGCAAAAAAATTATCTTTAGAATGGCTCCACGTAACAATATGAAACCATTACATTGGGATGGGGTGTTTTGACCATCATTGTATAGTTGGGTATTCTTTATCCCGGGAAACTATAAGAGTTCCCGTGGAAAATTATCTATCGATACTTACAATTATAAATATACAGTACATTTTCCACATATAAGCTACACATACCACACATTATAATCATAGCAGTAAAATGTCAATAGATGGCACTGCAGGAATAATAAAACGCGCTTAAGTTGTGTTAAAACATTAAAATATTATTTCATACTTTTGAGTGGATTTCTTTTAAGTATTTTTCAGAATACGCTACTTTATACAACTCTAACTCTGGAACTATGGCACGTAGCGATGTGTTTCATAGACGAACAGATAGGCTTTTTTTACAGATTCCAATCGTGTAAAAAAATTAAAAACACATAAATCGAGTTTAGCATATTTTAACAGGAGGCACAGATATGGGAACTCTTCTGACGGCGACTATATTTGCGTGTGGCAGTTGCTCTCCGCCCGCAATATCAATATCTGTGAACCTCATCAATGTATTTGCGGGTCCGCGGTGGCCATCACGCACTGAGTTGCGATCGTTGTTTGTGAAGATTCCCACGTCACCATTTCCTTAATGACCTCACTCGGAGGGCACTGGTCTCGGCCAGATGGAATACTCCATCTTTGATGCCGGCGGCTGCAGCTTTAGTCGATCTGATGGCAAGAGACCGGAGGGTTTAAACAGGTGCCATGGCAGAGAGGAACGTGCCTGCTTTGGGACACCACTTTTTCTGCCTCACACCCCACCCGTACGGTACTCAGAGGCCTTTGCCTTCATAAAGGAGATTGGCCGTCACCTTCGAGAGAGGAGATGTGAAGCCCGCTCCGGGTTCTATCTGCTGCTAAGGTTGTCTATTGCCATCCAGCGTGGCAACGAGAAGTGCGTTATGGGCTCCTTTGGAGCTGATACAACTCAAGGATTTGACCCATAATAATATTTTTAGGAAATTTTATTACTAGATTGATATAATGATTTGAATTAGTTTTTTGATAATATAGGTATATGTGTTATTCCAACATATCAGTTTATATACGTCCCCACCAAGGGCTCGACCTGCCCTGAGTTAGGGCGATCAGGCCTTAGATGATTACGGGGGCCCATTGCGAGTTGAATGACTTCACACATAAGCTTCAAGTTTCTTCGCAGGCGTGTGCAGGTTTCCTAACGATGTTTTTCTCACCGTAAGAGCGTCGGAAAAACGTACATTTCCTTAAGATATGAAATCGATATTCGTATAGATATTGGTAAGTGGCAGGATTCGAACAACGGCCTTCCGGACAGGAAGTAGTGGCCCTAACCGTTAAGCCACCGACGCTCTATATGTTATTTAAGATTTAGAAATCCTTACTTAATATTATAAATGTGAAAAAGTGTTTGTTTGTTTGTTATCTATTCACACTTCAACACCTCTACCAATGTTGAAGAAATTTGGCATGCAGATAGCCTGCATCACTGGGAATGAAATAGTCTACTTTTTATCTGTAAAAATTATCATAGTCCGATGCAGTTCATCAGGAAACTAAAACAATACTCTTTGTTTGTTAAGTTATTGTGATTTTTAGCACAGAGATGAGGTGGAAAATGATATAATTTACTAATAAGTATATCCTGACATAGTTCCCGAGGGATCTGGGGACAACTGTTTTCTACGCTCGCGCACGTCGGTGGCAGCGCAACGGAGCAACGGATTAAAGTTATTTTTTGTAAAGAATTTGTTGAGGGGGTGGGAAGTGACAAAGACTGCTAATCCGAATAGCCCGATACAGTTCCTGAGGTACCTGGAGAAAACTCATGTCCACGCTTGCGAGCTGATTGCGGCTCGCGCACCACTCACTCTCGAAAAGAGTCATAAAAGCTATGTCCACGCGGGCAAAGCCGCGGGCAAAAGCTAGTAATTAATAAACAAATGCTTAGCCTAACTAGATGCTTAAGTAGGTACACCTAATGTATTATTATGGTTCCTACGGAATAAGATATCCTTGATTGTTCGTTTGTTTGTTACTATGTTTATTCACGCTTCTACACCTCAACCAATCTTGACGAAATTTCGCATGCAGGTAGCCTGCTTCATAGGAAATAACATAGGCTACCTATTATCCCGTGCAAATAGCATAGTCTGATGTAGTTCCTGAGGGAACTGAAAAAAAGAATACTTTTTGGTAGATTTCCCGCAATGGAGCAACGGATTGTTATGACTTTAGCACAGATATGGTTGAGTAGGTAAAAAATGACACAGACTACTAATTAGAATAATCCAAGAAATTTATTTTTTATTAAAAATTTGAGTGCGTTTGGCTGCACCTCATAGATAGTAATAAAGAGAGTGAATAGGCACTATTTGAGCTTACGTGTCACATCCTCGGCTGCATCGGCACTTACCATCAGGTGAGGTGCAGCCAAACGCACTCAAATTTTTAATAATAATAAAAATAAAATAGTTCCCGAAAGATATGGTGAAAAATCATTCCCAGCCTCGCACACGTCGGCGTCGCAAAGAAGCTACGGATTGCCGTGATTTTTGCCAAATAGTTGTGGGGGTGGGAAGAGACAGACTGCTAACCAGACTAGCCCGATAGAGTTCCCGAGGGATCTGGAGTTAACTCCTGTCTACTCACCAGTCACTCACCCCCAAAGACAAAAACGATGCCAACGCGAGCGAACCCGCGGCCAAAAGCTAGTTAATAGCATGATCGTTTTGTCCGTTTGTCAGTCTGAACTACTTTCCCCATGCCACCTATATAGTCAATTCTCCAAAAAGATTTTGACTTTCTTTCACACAAAGCGATCAGCTGCTGACTAATAATGTAGATTTATGTATGGGGAGGTTTTTTTCAATTGTCTATGCATTCCTTGGGGAAAGTTGATCATTATGATGAGAGAAGCTCCAGCTACCAGATCCTATACTAATCTCTTGATTGTAATTTGAAATGAGCGTTGGTGGCGTAACGGCTAGGGCCGCCGCCTCCTGTCCGGAAGGTCGTGGTTCGAATCCCGCCACGTACCAATGTGATTTCAAATTTAGATTTCATATGTACGTTTATCCGACACTCTTACGGTAAAGGATAACATCGAGAGGAAACCTGCACACGCCGGCGAAGAAACTCGCAGGTGGTGTGTGAAGTCGACCAACACGCACTGGGCTCGCGTGCTCGAATAAGGCCCGATCGCCCTAATTCAGGGTAGGCTCGAGCCCCTCGGTGGGTACGTATTGAGCTGATATGATGATGATGATACCAATCTATTAACATCTTTTAGATAGTGTAAAAAAGGTACGGATATTCCCAGTTAACAAGAAAGCGTTGCAAATCATATTTTTCACACAGATTGCGTGAAGACATTAATATTCCTATGATAACGTGTCCTGGAGGAATCTCCCGCAGACGCAACTATCACTCACGCCAGAGATTATGGCGGCAAAAAGGTGGCGCGACCAAAAACCGACGGCGCGTAGGCAGCGTAGGCCTGCCGATGTGGGGCCACGAGAATGGCCGTTTAACGACAATGCCAAAAGGAAGATATTATTATATAGTATTTAAGAAAAGCGTCGGTGGCTCAACCGGTAACGACTCGGTCCTTCTAAGCAGAGGTAACGGTTTCAAATCTGGACGGTCAATGTACCAATGAGTTATTCAAAACTTACGTACATATTCTTACCGATTGCTTTAACGGTGAAGGAAAACATCGTGAGGAAACCTGCACACGCCTGCGAAGAAACTCGAAGGTTGTGTGTGAAGTCGACCAACCCGCACTGGGCCTGCGTGGTCAACTAAGGCCAGATCTCCAAGATTCAGGGTAGGCTCGAGCCCCTCGGTGGGGACGTATATAAGCTGATATGATTAAGGTTTTTAAGATTTTTGTAAGGGGCGAGGGTGTATGTATTTTTTTTTATTTGTTAGGATATCCGCTATAATATCCAAAAATTTCAGTAATACTGATCAAACGATACGGCCCTTTAAATGTAAGTTTTTTTAAATACACAATTAATAACCCCTTGACATCATCTCACCTGACGGTAAGTGATGATGATGCCGAACATGGAAGCGAGCTTACCAATATTCCCCAACGGATGGGCGATCTGGCTATCTTATCTTCATGTCGGAACACACCAATGCTGTTAACATTGATGATTAGCTGCAAGACTTGATTGGACGGTAGTAAATAGCCAAGCGGGTTCAGAGAATGCCCTACCACCAATCTAAGGGAGTCTTACAAACTTAATACTACCCTGGGAATCGAACCCCGGTCTGAAGCGAATGTTAGTCCAGTACGCCACGGAGGCCACTAAAATTTATAGTCATCATATCAGCCGAAGGACGTCCACTGCTGGACATAGGCCTCCCCCAAGGATTTCCACGACGACCGGTTCTGCGCTGCCCGCATATCCAGCGGCTTCCCGCGACCTTTTATGTAAATTTATAGTAATTACTCGTAATAGGATCCCGAAAGCCTGGGTTGTAAGGACAAAATATTTTCTCAACGTTTTCAAATCCGCTCTTTTCAAAGCCCAACGGTTGTTGTCAAATAATTACATTTCAGTCGCGCTTCTTATGGTCATTTGTCAGCGACGAGCGCGTGACTAGCATGAGCTGCGCGAACGCAATTAATGACAAAACAGCGCTGGAATCGCTCGGCACCCGCTACACACCTCTTAAGGCCGATTTACACGTCCATAAGTAAGTAAGCAAGTAAGTAAAAACCAAGTGTGGACGCCGGCCGGCAAGTAAGTAAGTAAGTAGCGACTTGCTGCAGGATAGGAACCATTTCTATTTTTTGGACAGGACAGTAGCGCGTAAACCCTCCCGCTACGTCTCCCGCTCCCCTTGCCGCCGTGTGGACGGCGCGGCGGCAGGCAAGTGAGTAAGTTCATTTCATAATTTGACACACAACAAAACACGATAAGCTATATTCATCGTTTGGACGTTTCTTACTACTTCTGATAAGTAAGTAAGTAAGTGTGTAAGTAAGTTGAACTTACTTACACACTTAAGGCCGATTTACACGTCCATAAGTAGGTATGTAAGTAAGCAAGTAAGTAAAAACCAAGTGTGGACGCCGGCCGGCAAGTAAGTAAGTAAGTAGCGACTTGCCGCAGGATAGGAACCACTTCTATTTTTTGGACAGGACAGTAGCGCGTAAACCCTCCCGCTTCGTCTCCCGCTCCCCTTGCCGCCGTGTGGACGGCGCGGCGGCAGGCAAGTAAGTAAGTTCATTTCATAATTTGACACACAACAAAACACGATAAGCTATATTCATCGTTTGGACGTTGCTTACTACTTCTGATTAAGTAAGTAAGTGTGTAAGTAAGTTGAACTTACTTACACACTCAAGGCCGATTTACACGTCCATAAGTAAGTATGTAAGTAAGCAAGTAAGTAAAAACCACTTGTGGACGCCGGCCGGCAAGTAAGTAATTAAGTAGTGACTTGCCGCAGGATAGGAACCATTTCTATTTTTCGGACAGGACAGTAGCGCGTAAACCCTCCCGCTACGTCTCCCGCTCCCCTTGCCGCCGTGTGGACGGCGCGGCGGCGGCAGGCAAGTAAGTTCATTTCATAATTTGACACACAACAAAACACGATAAGCTATATTCATCGTTTGGACGTTGCTTACTACTTCTGATTAAGTAAGTAAGTAAGTGTGTAAGTAAGTTGAACTTACTTACTTGCTTACTTATGGATGTATAAATCGGGCTTTAGAAATGCGAAAGTCTCCGCCAGTAAACAACAAAGGACTTTTGACCTTTCCTAACGACGCTGGTGCGTACTTTGTAGGAATAGGAGGTGGAAATGTTAGGCTCGGTGACAAAGTAAGACGCCACTCGTTCTCATTCAAGAAGACGAACTTTACCGCCGTAAATAAGTACGTAGGATTAGTACCAAAGTGCGTCGTTTCATCGCGATAATGGAAATTCGAAAGTTTGTAACTCCACTTCATTGTAATAAAGAAATCGATGTCAATGTTCATCATCATCATATCAGCAGAAAGACGTCTACTGCTGGACAAAGGCCTCCCCCAAGGATTTCCACGACGACCGGTCTTGCGCTGCCCGCATGCAGCGGCTTCCCGCGATCGTCGTCGTCGGTCGGTAAGATGTCAATGTTAAAAATAATAAACTTAACTTCTTCCGGAGAACATATCTTCTCGCAGGAGCGTCTATTTTTTTAATTTGTATGGAAGGTACTTTATTTAGGGTTTTTAACCGATTTCCAAAAAGTTAGAGGTTCTCAATCCGTATTTATGTTTTTTATTCTATATTTTTACGCTTTATCTTCGCAGATTGGGAACCGTTTTAACAATTCTTTTGTTATTCAATAGGGTATGCTTTCAAGTTAGTAGCATATAAATTTTATCAAAATCGGCCCGGAGCTTTTTTTAAAAACCGGCCAAGTGCGAGATACTAGATGGCGCTAGTACAAAGAGTTCCGTACCATCATACTAGATGGCGCTAGTTTCTTCACGTTTAAAAAAAACGATTTTTTTGTATGGAGACCCTCTCTTATTTTTCACTTTTTTTTTGTTATAGCCGCAACAGAAATACATCATCTGTGAAAATTTCAACTGTCTAGCTATTACGGTTCATGAAATACAGCCTGGTGACAGACAGACAGACGAACGGACAGCGAAGTCTTAGTAATAGGGTCCTGTTTTTACCCTTTGGGTACGGAACCCTAAAAATTTACAAAAATCTAAAAATGTAGCAAAATTGTGCTTGGTTGTTTAACGTAACGTGTTTAGCGTTTTCAATTAAATAGACACAACACTTCGGCATAATATAAACGCCAGTAATTTTTCTCAATTGCGTAAATTTGACAAATATTTTTGTGTTATTTTAGGGAAAAAAATTGTTGCAGGGCCATTTTTAGAGTCTTCCCAAATTTACCGCAAACAGCACATTTTAGTTGTATTAAATAAGTTTTGTCAATAATAAAATTTAATAAACATCCTAAGCGCCATTTAAAAAAAAAATGTATAGGACCTAATAATATTTTATATAAAAAATCTATGTGTGAAATTTTATCAAAATCGGTTGAAAAATTTCTCTGCAAATCGAGCATACGAACGTACACACACACAATACTCACACACATTCAGTTACATCCTTTTTTACTCCTTCGCCGTAAACAATTGAAATAAAAATTATCTACAAAACGAAAAGGATAGTGCTCAAAGGGCTCGCTCTTCCTACGACGACTCTTTTGTTAAGCGTTTAGGGCGTACCGTCGTAGTTTGTAAATAACTTAATTTCTATTTTTTTTCATTGCCCACACCCTACACACCTCATACAACGGGCCAGAAATGACATTTCAAAAAAGGAGCGACGGAACAAACAAAATGGCGGCGAAATCCTATACGTTCGACAAACAAACTGTAACCAATCTGTATCAATATGGGTGACGAGGGGGTGATGTCGCAATCTAGAGAGCGGCAGGGAGTGTCCATATGTATGTTTGTACTAATATATATACTTTGCTTTGACCGTGACAATTACTACGGTAACGCTGTTGTAATTTTTTTTTCCTTCACCCTTTTAGGGCAGGCTAAGGCTCATTGGCCATACCGCCTAGTCTTCAGTATATGATTTTTAGTAGTACGCTGTTGTAAAGCAGGATAAAACTCCATGGCAACTTGAAACAAAAAAAAACGGGTGGGGCGGCTATGGTAAGTGACGATATTGCCGAAGATGGAAGCGGGCTTTAAAGTGAAACGGCTATTCTAGGTCATAACAGCGAGCTGAGTATATAAGCTAAATAATAACTTAGCTTTGAGACAGTTAAAGTAATTTATGTAGCCCCCTTTAATACTAAAAATTAATGTAAGAATTGTATTTTCATATACTATGTAGCGCAAAAATGTGTTGACTATTACATTACATTTAAATAACAACTAACAAATTATTGTGCTCAAATGTTTACTATCTTAAGTACTTAATTATGGAACCTCCAGGTTTACTTATATGAAAAATTTCAAGCTACTTTCTTTAAGTGTGACTGTGTGTGTTCTTATATACAAATTTAAAAAAAAATAATGACATGTTTTTACGACTAATAGTTTTATAATTGATTAATTGACAAATCTTTTGAAAAAAAATAATTCAGAAACAAAAATCTATTCACTTCATTCCATAAACAAAATTTCGTCATCAATATAAATATAGCTACTTTTTCTGGTTTTCTGCTGCTCTTTTATGAAACTAACAATATTGGCTTTATTGATTTGACATGTCTCAACTTTAGAGGGCCACGACACAACGTCCTAGGTATGTTTTTTGGAGCACTGAGACTGTAACTTTAAAAGGGGTTACTTTTGAAATTCTGCCAGAGAATGGACTACCCTCTTCTCTGAAAACACAGTATTATTGTTTCGATCGATCGATGACGTTTTCTCTTCCAATTTTAGTTGTCTCTTCACCCTGCACATCTTCCCTGAACTTTGAATGTTCACAGTTACCCGAATTGACTGCATGATATTTATGATGTCATTATGACATTTAGTGACATAAACATTGAGTCAAGACTGGAACGTAGATTCAAATTTATATTTTTCCCTGCCTCTAAAAGCTGTTTTAATCTGCTTGTATAATAATCATTGAAACTTTCAGCAATTTCTTGTGGATCAGTAATAATCGAACCATTAAGTTTTATTTTAGTGATTGCTATAATTCATATTTTGAACGAGAAAAGCCACAAGTGCGTAATTATGACTATTCTGCTTAAAATTATATTATTTACATATTGCTTGTTTGACACTGAAAGGGAAAATATGTAATAAAAAAAAATAGAAAAGCTTGACAGTAACGAAACTATAATAATTAAATTACAAATGTTTGTTCTGAGTGTAAAAAAAAAAAGCTTTATTATAATAAGCGTGAAACTTTTAGAAAACAATTTTTAGAAAACACTTATTATCTCGGAATTGACTTTAATGCAGTTATGACCCTTCACCGTATGACGGCGGAATAGTATACGAGCTTTAGAAACCCATAAATGTCCCTACCGCAGGGGCGGTTAGGCCAAAGTATATATATTAGTACTAACATACAGTATGGACACTCCCTGCCGCTCCCTAGATAGCGATCTCACCCCCTCGTCACCCAGATTGATACAGATTGGTTATAGTTTGGTTCTCGAACGTATAGGATTTTCTTTGCTCAGTCATTTGTTTTTAGATGTATGCAGTGTCCGGGGTCTGGTTAGGTCACTCCACATACGGGGGCCAAGTCCAGGTTCGTAGAGCTTGTACGTCTACTGTCGAACTCCACTGTCAGAAGGTCTTCAAGCAACCTGTAAGGCACCTGACCCGGCTCAACGACTGCCATCTAGTGATAACGACCGACACCAACGGCTTAACGAGCTTTGTGAAGCACGAAAACGGTCAAGTACAATGACATCAAACTCATCCAGGTAATGACCGTGCTTCAGGTTAGTTAACCTTCGTGATCGACTTACCACGCAAGTCACACTGAGCTACGACCACTCTTGGTATCATTACTAATCCTTACTAATATTATAAATGTGAAAATGTGTTTGTTTGTTTGTTACCTTTTCACGCTTCAACGCCTTGACCAATCTTAATGAAATTTGGCATGTAGGTAGCCTGTACCACGAGGAAGGACATAGGCTACTTTTTATCCCGTGAAAATAGCATAGCCCGATGCAGTTCCTGAGGGAACTGAAAATATACTCTTTTTTGGTTAATTTCTTTAACATCGCAACGGAACAATGGATTGTGTGATTTTTTGCATAGAGATGATTGAGGGAGTGGGAAATGACATGATTTATTAATAGGCATATCCTGACATAGTTCCCGAGGGATCTGGAGAAAATTCATTTCATAAAAACGATGTCCACGCGGGCGAATAAGTATTGTATTATAAATATATATGAAAATGTGTTTGTTTGTTTGTTACCTTCACACCTCAACCAATCTTGACGAAATTCAGTATGCCGGTAGCCTGTGGCATGGGGAAGGACATATACTACTTTTAACCCGTGAAAATAGCATTGTCCTATATACAGTTCCTGAGGAAAATGAAAAAAAGGACTTTTTTTGGTTGTCTTATATAACGCAGCAACGGATTGTTGTGATTTATTGTAAGATGATAAAGGGGGTGAGAAATGACACAGATTACTAATTAGTGTAGCCCGAAATAGTTCCCAAGGGATATGGGAAAAAACTCCTTTCCAGCCTCGCGCACGTTGGCGTCGCAATGGAGCTACGCATTAACGCGATTTTTTGAATAGTTGGGGGGTGAGAAAGGATCTAGAGTAAATACCTGTCTACGCTCGCAAGCCGATTGCGGCTCGCACTCCAATCACCCTCAAAGGCAGTCATAAAAATGATGCCCACGCGAGCGAAGCCGTGGCCAAAAGTTAGTATACAATACTTCGTGGCAATTTGGAATTTACTTGATGAATATTTAATAGGCGCTGAGGTGACGAGAGGACAATAAATAATGTTCAGAGACGCTTATTGAGATTTACGGTTGTGTTGCTAAACCATTTAAGGAATATTTATGTACAATAAACTGGTAACTCTTCGATGAACATACAATAATATACTAGGTTTTCACCTATGAAATTGCTGATTGTATAAAAAAGTTTAATGATGAAAATTAATATTAAGAACAACAGTCATTAAAACAAAATTTATTCTCAAAATAGCATTAGACTATTAGAAAATAAATGGTGGTAAACATATGTCTATTGTTTAGATACTTTGAGAGCACGGTGGCTTTAACCCCATGAAGTCGGATTTCTTTCACCTGAAAAATCGCCTTTATTGAGGCAGAAAATACACGTTTTTAATTTAAAAGCTCTAGAGTTATCGTATTAGTTGTTGTAGTTATCCAGAGTATTTGCACTGTATATGTGTATAAGTTGGGATACTTAACTAAACATACAACTTTATCGTGATAACGTGAATAACGTAGTGCGCTTACACGTTACTACAAGGTAGCCTTCGTCATGACGTAGCCGTCCAGAGTATTTTGCATGTATGTGTATAAGTTGGGGTGCTTAAATAAACAAATACCTCATTATTATGACGACTTGGTGAAGTTTGCTTGAAGCCGCTGGATGCGAGCACCACAAGACCGGTCGATCGGTTATAGAAATCCTTGAGGGAGACCTTTGTCCAGCAGTGGACATCTTTCGGCTGATATAATGATGATTATCATGAAGGAATAACGTAGTGCGCCTACACATTACTACGAGGTGGCCGTCGTGTCGTAGCCATCCAGAAAAAAATCACATTTTTGCAATATATTGCTAAATAAGATTGCTTAAACAACATACCTCAGTAAGAAATAGTAGAACAGGAGTAGAAGTGCTCGTTAATACATACCTGAAACAATAAATACAAGGATCAAGGACGTATAATAATGCTTAGATAGTGGATCTCTTATCGTGTGGCACAACTAACCGTGATATCCCTGGGACAGGCGGCGGTTGCCTGGTGTTGCGCTCAGTATCACCTGCGGTCCCGTGTAAAGTGTAGAGCATTTAGATACGTCTAGGGACCTAGGCTAGGGCCGCTACCTCCTGTCCGGGAGGTCGTGGTTCGAATCCTGTCACGTACCAATGTGTTTTCGGATTTTGATTTCATATGTACGTTAATCTGATGCTCTTATCGAGAGGAAACCTGCACACGCCTGCGAAGCAACTCGAAGGTCGTGTGTGAAGTCGACCAACTCGTACTGCGCCCGCGTGGCGACTTAGGCTCGATCGCCCTAATTCAGGATGGGCTCGAACCCCTCGTTGGGGACATATATGACCTGATATGATGATGACGTCTACGGACCTAGATAGTCAACTGTCTTAAAATGCTACATTTTTAGTTTTTTATTACTTATGGTAAATACAATATTATTATAGGCCATGCTGGGTCCAACAAAATTTCAATACTTAACATAGATCATTTTTTTTCCACAATTGGTAAGCCCTTGGCATCATCTCAAATGATGGTAAGTTACTGCGATGCCGAAGATGGAAGCGGGCTTACCAGGATTCCCCAACGCAATGGGAAACTGGCTATCTTATCTTCAAGCCGGAACAAATCAATGCTGATAACGTTGATGTTTGGGGGCAAGAACAAGATGGTGGTAGCTAGTCAGGCAGGCTTAGAAAATGCCCTTCCACCAACCAAACCGAGTCTTACAAAGTTGGACTCCGCTGGCAATCGAATCCGCGACCTCCTAATGTGAAGCCAATTACAGTTTGGTTGTCGAACGTAAAGTTTTTTGAAATGTCATTTCTGGCCAGTTGTATGAAGTGTCCAGGGTGTGCCATTACATCACTTCTTCTTCTTGGGGTGCCATATCCTAACGGATGTCGGCGACCACCACACGGAACTCATCTCTTTTCTGTGCCAGTCTGCTAATACTGGCAGCGTCTTTGATGTGTGTCCATGTCTTCATATTGTCACCCCATGTTATTCACATTCTTCCTCTTTGTTCACGTGCCGATTCTCCTGTGATGCATGGTGAGTTCTTTCTCCTCCACTGTTCTGCTTTATTTGTTATCCCGCTTAAATCCAGAACAGAACAGTCTCCTTTTGTTTATATGATAGACTAGACACACATAGCATTTGATGAACCGCAATACCAAAGTATATATATTAGTACTAACATTGACATATAGATTGCGACCTCACCCCCTCGTAACCCAAATTGATACAGATTGGTTACAGTTTGGTTGCCGAACGTATAGGATTTCGCAGCCATTTTCTTTGTTCCGTCATTCGTTTTTTGAAATTTAATTTCTGGCCCGTCGTATGAAGTGTCCAGGATGTGGCAATACTCTATCCGCTCCCGCCGAAATACAGTCCACTAATATTTATCAAAAACCTGAACCAGCAAACACACCATTTTTTCAGAACGTTATATCTCACGGAGGCGATTAAAATAAATTAATTGGCAACAGTTTACATAATTAATCTGCATTTTACCCAAGAGCAAAAAATTATTTATTTTACTTATTATTTTTGTTAAATAACTTTTCTGAGAATCAACGACCTTTACATTTGGGCCGTGAAATTGGACTTCAAATAATCAAGTTTTCGAGGTGAAATTGTCGTTTATTGGACTTACGGACAGATTCTTATTTCGCGAAAACCCTGTCTGAAGCTTGTCACCTACTATTTATTTCAAGTCTCTGAAACCCATCGACTAACATTGCCAACTTAAGGATACCTGTTATTACAAGCTTTTATTTAATTTGCAATGTATGTATATTTGTTCGGGTGAAATCTTGCAAGTTAAATTTGACCCACTTCCCGGTTTCCGTTTGAGCCGAAATTTTGCATGCATTATGTATATCGCGGGTTGGTCGACTTCACACACAACCTTCGTGTTTCTTCGCAGGCGTATGCAGGTTTGCACTGGGTCCGCGTGGTCGACTAAGGCCCGATCGCCCTAATTCAGGGTAGGACGTATTTGAGCTGATATATATCGCGTGACAATGCAATATTGAAAGCTTATATTCAAAAGTTTTTAAGTTTTTCGAAAATTATGTAATGAAGGAATTAGTCGGAGGCAAACAAATGATTTAGATTGATCAGTTGTGTCGAAAAATACTAGTATTATTGTGAAAAAAGCGTGGGGCGCTTTGTGCCATATTTCTCGTACATCGAGCAACCCAAGCTTTTTTCACAATAATACTAGTATTTTTCGTTCATTATTGTTTTCAGCTTACATTAAGAATTATTTTTCACTTTTTAGTTTGACAAGCGTGTTTTTTAACTATATTTATTTTGGTTAATTTCTTTAACATAGCAACAGAACAATGAATTGGTGTGATTGTTTGCACAGAGATGGTTGAGGAGGTTAGTAATGAATGACATAATTTACTAATTAGCATATCCTGACATATACGTAGTTCCCGAAAGATTTGGAGAAAACTCATGTGCACGCTCGCAACACCACTCACCCTCAAAGACTGTCATTAAAACGATGTCCACGGCGGGCGAAGCTTGAATAGGTACCAAATATTTAAAGGAAAAATTGTAATATTTTCATAGAATAGGGTGTAAGAAAATCTTCCAAACATTGTGATGCAAACAAGATATTGGATTTACGAGTACTCGTACCTGTCAACCGTGTGAGTATGTTTCGAAAAGGTATTGTGTAAACTGGAGTATCAATTACCGCTGTCTAGCGGTTTACCAATACAACACCTTCCAACACACGATGTATACAGGGTGTAACAAAATTAGTGTATTTCCCGTTAACTGGGGCTTCTACTCATCATACTGAACAATTTTTGTTCTATGCCTTTGCTGAAATCGCAAAAAATATGAACTCTTCATGCAGATCGATCGATAGAGCGTCGGTGGCGTAACGGTTACGGCCGCTACCTCCTATCCGGGAGGCCGTGGTACGAATCCTTTCACGTACCAATGTGTTTTCGAATTTCGATTTCATATTTACGTTTATCTGACGCTCTTAAGGTGAAGGAAAATACCGTGCGGAAACCTGCACATGCCTGCGAAGAAACTCGAATGTTGTGTGTGAAGTCGACCAACCCGCACTGGGCCCGCGTGGTCGACTGAAGCCCGATCGCCCTAATTCAGGGTAGGCTCGAGCCCCTCGGTGGGGACGTATAAGAGCTGATAAGGTGAGATACAGATCGATCAGCTGATCGATCAGTTTTGTGCATTTTTGTATTGAGGGCTTAATTTTTTTTTTGAGAATTGACTATGTGTCTCTTGGGGGAATTAAGTCGTTCAGTATGATGAGAAGAAACCCCAATTAACGGGCCTAACTTATAATATTTTTTTTGTGCTCTATTTCTTGTACTTCAGCTTCTTCTTTCTGATTTCCGATAGTACCCTAGAGATTTTGATCCCTTATTTCTTTGTGATTTCAGATAGTACCCTAGAGGTTTTGATGATTATCAGTGAGTTTTGTTTTTGTTTTTATCCACAATTAATAAGCTCTTGGCATCATCAATCATCTCACCTGATAGTAAGTGACGATGATGGCCAAAATGGAAGCGAGCTTACCAACATTCCCCAACGCAATGGGTGAATCAGTCACGAATGCCACAGATGTAGATTTCAAAAGCTAGAATACTTAGTACGTTTGATAAAACTGTCAAAGACAATTTCAGCTTTCGAGCATCGCCCAGACCGAAGCTATAATAAAGGTTCGAAATATCCAGACCGTACAGATATGCACCCCCTATACGAGGGGTAGGAGGGGGAAAATTTCCGATTTTTTAATCTCTCCGTTACTTATATGCAATCCCTATACTACATACATAATTTCAGCCTTCCAGGACTTCAGGAAGTTCCCTAGAGGTTTTGATGATTATCAGTGAGCGAGTGAGTGAGTCACAAAAGTTTGATGATTATCAGTGAGCGAGTGAGTGAGTCACAAAATCGACGTATTTCAGATGTCAATAAATCTGAAACCATAAAAGCTAGATATTTGATTCTAGGTATGTTTGATGAGTCTATCGAGGATATCTTATGCTGAAAATACGACGAAGTGCTTCCGCAAAAGGCTGGTATTGTCCCGATTCCTTTGGCTAGTCTTAGCGGGGGCACTACGAGTAATGTGCTCCTAAATTTAATATCCGATAAATCGTGTCTATCTGTCCGTCCGTCTTAAAGAACAAAATAAAAAAAATATACTTAAATATAAATCCGATAAATCGTGTGTCTGTCTGTACGTCCGTCTGAAAGTATAAAATATTAAAAAAAATCTAAATGTGCAGTGTTATATATCAAATAAAAAGGCATGTTGTGAGGATTAAAATATATTTTTTTCATAAGTTTAAAATTTATATTCATTCTCAAAATCCACGAGGGAAAAGCCCAGGGCAACTGCACGTACATTACATTATTAAAAGAAGTTGTTTAAGGCCAATGTAATCTTACCCCGCAATTATTTTACAAATTGATAATTTTCTTAGAAAATGGACGCGCATTTCCTGGCAAACCGGCCGGCTCTACCAACATCAAAGTTAAAACCTTTATAAATGACGTTTATTGGATTGAAACAAACGCAAAAGTGAAAATTTGTTATTGACTGACTAAGTGGGTAGGCCTATTCTTAGTGTCATCTATGTATTTTCGACTAAAACCGATGATTTCTCTTCTACGAAGCATTCTGCTACCCAGGCAGGGGGAGAGCCTCGCGAATGTGCAATCAATCAAACCTGACCACGACTCTAACAATATACCTGCGACATATTTCCTCAGAATTTATAAAAAACATACATACATAAAAACATAGACTTATGAAAATTAGTAACACCTGTTTAGAAGCCCACATAGACTAATATACACGAATTCTGTGCAATTACAATAATATTAAATATACAGGGTGTTTGGGAAGTAGTGCAGAAAACTGAAAGGGGAGGCAGAGGCGGTCATTTGGAATAGATTTGACTTAATACACTTGTAAACTAAGTCTCACAGTTTTCGAGATATTCTCTTTTCAATTTTCAGATTTTGTATGAAAAACGCATTTGTTTAAATATTTCGTGATTTTCCTAAAAAAAGTTACACTACAGTTGAAGTGCAAAATACGGTAAAAACTTCCCCATTTTATCAGCTTTCCAACAAAGTTAAAAAGTTAAAAAAATACAATTTAATTGCAACAAAAAATAGTGATTGCTGTCAAAAGGGTGCCCTAAGTCCCATACAAATTTTCAAGATATAATAGTCTACGCGCACAAGAGTATTTCTTTTATCCAACATACAGTGAACGCGATTTCTTTTTTTGAGTGTTTGTGTGGTGAAGTGGAAGATATAAGTGGCTATAAAATCTATATATGTGCGTTATACAGGCCACCCGGCCAAAACATACAGAATTTCATAAGTGAACTCCCGCGAATTTTATCATTATATCCGACCAATACTAACTGTGTATTAGTGGGCGATATTAACATAGATATTAAAAAGAAAAAAAAACCTATAGTTAAGTCATACCTTGATACCCTAACTGGCCTAGGATTCGAATGCTGTATCACTCAATTTACTAGAGTTCAAACCACCACTATCGGAACATCCAAAACATGCATCGATCACTTCTTCATCCGTGACATTCGCCAGGGGCGAGACGGCTGCGGCCACTCGATCCGATCAGCTGTTGTGACTGACGCGCTGGCTGATCATTACATAACGGGACTAGCGCTTGTCAGTAACGATTGTATTAACACATTGAAAACTGTATCTAAACTAGACAACAATAAGGTGAAAGAGCGATTATGTAATATCGATTGGAGTCCGATCTTTAGTAGCAGTGATCCTAATGAGATAATTGAATACATAACTTGTCATTTTGATGAACTATATAGCACTTGTACCTACCAGGCCAAAATTAACACAAACAGTAAACAACAAAAATGTAACTGGATAACTGATAAACTGATTGGAATGTGTGATAAAAAGAAAGAATTGTATAAAATTTATCTTAACGACACTAACAACAAACAGAATGAACTTATATTTAAAAAATATAGAAACAGAACTAATAGGTTAATAAGTAAAGCTAGAAATAACTACACCAAAAAAGAAATTTGTGATAATTTTAAAAATCCAAAGAAAATGTGGGAATTAATTAACAGACTTACAGGCAGAATTATTAAATCAATAGATGATATTATTATAAAATCTTTTAAACTAAAAGCGGAAAAGTTGACTAAAAAATTTGCCTTCGATTTTGAGAAAAATGTTAAAAATGTCTTAAAAACCTGTGATGAGCCATTACTTGACGAGACTTCATATAGTTACACCCCAAGTCTATCATTAAAACTTAATAAAATTAACGAAGAAATTATGTTTAAAATTGTAAATAACCTAAATGACAAAAAACGCCCAAGGTACGATAAGATTCGTGCTAAGGACATAAAATACATAGGTGACAAAATGACCCCAGTGTTAACCCAACTAACTAATGTATGCATTTCTAGATCTATTTATTCTGAAAAATTAAAAATTGGTCTAATCAGACCAATTCACAAAAAAGGTAGCTATACAGATACCAATAACTATAGACCGATAACAATTTTATCTTGCATAGACAAAATAATAGAAAAATATCTTGGCCAAGTAATTAATCAATTCTTATCAAATAATGGCATTATTCACGAGAAACAATTTGGATTCCAAAGAAACAAAAGTACTTCACAATTATTGTCCTTATTTACAGATGAAATAAATTCTTATCTAGACGAAAAAAAACATGTCCTATCAATCATGATAGACTTTAGCAAAGCATTTGATACTTTAAATTATGACACCCTGTATAAGAAAATGCAGCAGAATGGTATACAGGGACCAGTGCTGGAATTGCTTAAAAATTATCATACCAATAGATATAACACAGTCAGCATTGCAGACGAAATAAGTGACCTTGTTCCAACCCTACACGGCACGGCCCAAGGTTCTATACTAGGTCCAACTGAATACTTATTATATCAGCTCATATACGTCCCCACCGAGGGGCTCGAGCCTACCCTTAATCAGGGCGATTAGGCCTTAGTCGACCACGCGGGCCCAGTGCGGGTTGGTCGACTTCACACACAACCTTCGAGTTTCTTCGCAGGCGTGTGCAGGTTTCCTCACGATGTTTTCCTTCACCGTTAAAGCAATCGGTAAGTATATGTACGTAAGTTTTTGAAAAACTCATTGGTACATTGGCCGTCCAGATTTGAACCCGGTACCTCTGGTTAGATGGACCGAGTCGTTACCGGCTGAGCCACCGACGCTTACTGAATACTGAATACTTAATTTACGTTAACGATATGTGTAAAATATTCCGCCATGGCTCTGTGTACCAATTTGCAGACGACACATGTCTTGTAACTGCCCACCAGGATATTAAAATAGCCCAGGCTAGACTCCAGGAAGATTTTGATCTACTGTGTAAATGGGCACACGATGTGGGACTGTCGATAAACTACGATAAAACTATACTGATGTACATTCATTCTCCTTACAAAACAGTTACCGTCACTCCCACCATCGTGGCCCATGACCACAACTGCATGCACCTACAAACCAATACTTGTGTCTGTAAGCCTCTTCATATTGTCTACCAACATACTTACCTTGGGCTAAAGATAGACCATAAATTTAATTGGGGACCACATGTGGACCACGTGTGCAGTAAACTGAGATCAATACTAGCTAAACTTAGTGTACTTAAACACAAGCTTCCGTATAATAAACTGAGACTACTTTACTTGTCATTGGCAGATTCTGTAATAAGCTATGGATTGTCAAGCTATGGTAGGACATACAAAACTTATTTACATAATATCTACAACTTACAATTAAGAATGCTAAAAACTATTGTCCCTCTAAAAATTAAATATAAATACAAAGACAACTACGACAATTTATTCAAATACTGTAATGTTCTAAATGTGTACGACAAAGTGAAACTTGCAATTGTAACACAATATAACAATAACATAAATCAACTAGAAAAACGTGTAAGACCTGGTAATATGCGTAATTTGTCATATCTTCCTTTATTTTGTATACCTAAATCTAATAATGTATATGGTAAGAGAGTCTGGAGGTGCACACTACCTTGTGTCCTAAACAATCTACCTAAAGACCTAGTAGAAAAAATAGAAAATAGTAACAATAACCAAACAAAAAACATCCTTAAAAGTTTCCTTGCTCAGAAAAACTACCTAACTGACGAGGCTGGTGGACATCCAGACGCTCAAGTTGCGAGCTGTGCAACTAACAATAAACGCACATAATCTTTTTATCAAGATTTGCGTTTTTTGTGTGGCATCTTGTTTCCTTTTTTTTATTGAAATAAACAGTTTAATTTTTTTTTTTAAAGAAACATTATTTTCATGTTTTTTTTTAAGTCCAAAATTTATCATGTTTTTCGCATATCAGACATCTGTGACTCTCTAGAATCATTTAATAACGTTGAATTCACAAGTTCATGCAAAAAATTCGAACTTTATTTTTTCCATAGAAAATTGTTGTAAAATTAGTATGGGATTCGAGGCACTTGGAAAGCTGATAAAATGGGGAAGTTTTTACCGTCTTTTGCACTTCAACTGTAGTATAACTTTTTTTTTGGAAAATCACGAAATATACACAACAAATGCGTTTTTCATACAAAATCAGAAAATTGAAAAGCGAATATCTCGAAAACTGTGAGTTTAGGCTACAAGTGTATTAAGTAAAATCTATTCCAAATGACCGCCTCTGGCTCCCCTTTCAGTTTTCTACACTACTTCCCAAACACCCTGTATACGAATTAAATTGATAACCTTCTCTTTTTTGAGTCGATAAAAAAAACCACTAAGCGCAATCAACAACAATGATTGTGTATAATCCGTTACTTCCTTTTTTTACAAGCGTTTACTTACCAGTTATTTACCATATATAGAAAGACATTCTGATTGGCAATAACGTGAATAGAATACGCTTAATTTCGAAACGTTACATCACACACAAACATGAATATTAATTACATAATGGGATTATCTTAAAATCTTACAAACAACCTGGAAAATTTACATAATCCAGGCTTAGCGCCCACATTTGGGCAAGAATATATTAATTAACCTTGACGTTAAAATTCAATTTCTCAACACCCCTTGATACCCAAAACACTGGGTAATTAAAAATTGTCACAGTCATGGTTTAGGGTGACAATACCCTTTCAGCAACATCAGGATTTGAGAGTGGAAAGCAACGATATTTATGAGTGGGAAGCAACGATATTTGAGAGTGGAAATCAACGATATTTGAGATTGGAAAGCAACGATATTTGAAAGTGGAAAGCAAAGATACTTGAGAGTGGAAAGCAACGATATTTGAGAGTGGAAAGCAACGATATTTGAGAGTGAAAAAGCAACGATATTTGAGAATAAAAAACAACGATATTTGAGAGTGGAAAGCAACAATGTTTGAGAGTGGAAAACAACGATATTTGAGAGTGGAAAGCATCAATATTTGAGAGTGGAAAACAACGATATTTGAGTGTGGACAGCAACGATATTTGAGAATGGAAAGCAACGATATTTGAGAGTGAAAAGCAACGATATTTGAAGTGCAAAAGAGAGTTAAAGGTTAAAAATACTGTTATTTAGTCCCCATATCTGAATTCGAATGCGAAGTTTGATAAGGTTCGGTAGTGTGAGTTTAATAAAAAGTACTAAACCGATTTTTATAAAATTTATATGGGGTTAACTTCGAAGTTATACCCTGTCCAATAGAAAATAATTATTGAAATCGGCCTACTCTGTGAAAAGTTATGCGTCGTCATACAAACAAAAAAAATATTCCGGTTACCTTGAGAATCTCCTCCTTGTTTGAAGTCGGTTGAAAACTGAACTTATCTAAGTTTGAAAATGGACTAATCAACTAATTATTGACAATTTAATATTCAATATGATTTAATATTAGTATGGTCATCATCATCATTATATCAGCCGATGGACGTCCACTGCTGGACATAGGCCGTATGCCTCCTATTAGTATGGTCAAGTTCAATAAAATCACCGCTTGCGGCTCGCGCACCACTCACGATGTCCACGCGGGCAAAGCCGCGGGCAAAAGCTAGTACATTATATATTTTATAAATGTACTTACACGGGAAAGTCATTATATTAATATCTTTGAACTTATCTCGGAGCGACTCACAAGAACGCATTCCATAAATCGCGCGAAGCGCTCTTTTTTGCAGAAAAAATATGGTATTTATATCAGCTGCATGTCCCCACAAAAGTATCCCATAAGACATAATACTATGGAAGTAGCTGAAATATACCAGTCTTGCGGTGTCTATAGCTGTAAAGAGCCTGATTTTTTTGACTGCGTATGCGGCTGAGCTAATAAAAAAAAATTAAAAAAACATAATAATTGATCCCCCAAAGTGGCCCCCATGTTTAAATTCATTTATTAACGTTAAACGTCCGTATTTGGGTCACCGACTTAAATATGTGTACCAATTTTTTTACTCAATCGGTCCAGTAGTTTCTGAGCAAATCAGCTGTGATATACAGACAGACAGATACACGAGTGATCCCATAATGGTTCCGTTTTTACCTTTTGCGGTACGGAACCCTAAAAACAACCTGTGTGTAGGTAAGTATTCTGGCACCTTCCTTATTCATTGTCTGCCTGCTCATTCTGTTGTTTTCCTTGTATATGCTCCGAGCTCACTTCAGTATCAATTGTCTGCGCGTCACTAGACTCTCGCTTGTACACGTAGTAACTTAACCACCTTAACAAGCACCTGACTACATCGAGTTCTTTATGTATTTACTATCTAAAGTGCAACAGTGCAACTGCAAAGGTAACTTGGTCCAATACCCCCCTTCACCATTATAGCATGAGCTGCCTCTACCGTATGACCTATGATGTTAAATCGTGTGTTGATTCCAGTTGAAGGTCAGGTAATACTGGTATTTGATGAGTCATTGTGTATTTTAGTTGCGGTAGGACATGTGCAGTGAAGTCTTACATAATGAAGGGTGAATGGCGTTGTAGGGGCTTGTGGGGGTTTAAGGAGGGTAGTGGGAGGTTTTAACAAGTTTATGCGGTTTACAAGAAACCTTGGCCGCCTCATGCATGAATCTGCAACAGGCATTCGCCAGGTTGACTTGTTATTTTAGGAGTTTACTCTATAAGATTTTATATGGGGAAATCGGGAGTTAAATTTGCTGACTAACGTTTAATGCTCAAGTTTTCTGTAAGTCACTTTTTATATCAGGAAAACTAAGACTCTGCAGCCGTACAGACCGCATGGCCGGAGGCCGAACTCCGCGTAGGGCGAAAGTCAAGATGTTTCACGAAGAGTAAACTCTAGTCGCGCGTAGGAGCTGACGCCCTCACTTTGTAACACGCTTACATTAGCTTCACCTGTATGTATGTATGTATGTTTGTAACCGACTCCTTTGCACTCGATTTTGACCCACTTTAAACGGACAGATTATAATCAAACTTTGTACATTTAACAAGAATCAGTGACGATACAATAATTTCGTAAGTTTATCTCATTATCCTGAACTAAAAACTGAAAAAATAAATATAGTTTAAAAAAACTAATAAAACACGCTTTTAATCACATCAAACTAAAAAGTGAAAAATAATTCTTAATATAAACTGAAAACAATAATGAACGGAAAAAACTACTATTATTGTGAAAAAAGCGTGGGTTGCTCGATATACGAAAAATATGGAACAAAGCGCCCCATGCTTTTTCACAATAATGGTAGTTTTTTCGTTCATTATTGTTTTCAGCTTATATTAAGAACTAGCTGTTTCCCGCGGCTTCACCCGCGTGGACAACGTTTCTATGACATTTCGAGGGTGCGCCGTGCGTGGAAAATGTAGCCTATGTGTTAATCCTAATCTGTCTACTTGCCAAATTTCAGCCAGATCCGTTCAATAGTTTTTGCGTGAAAGAGTAACAAACATACATCCATACATTTTTACAAACTTTCGCGTTTATTAATAGCTTTTTCCCGCGGCTTCGCCCGCGCGGACAGCGTTTTTATGAGTGTCTTTAAGGGTGATTAGTAAATTATGTCGTTTCCCACCTACTCAACCATCTCTGTGCAAAAAATCACAACAATCGAGTATTTTTTAGTTCCCTCAGGAACTGCATCAGATTATGTTATTTTCCCGGGACAAAAAGTAGCCTATGTCCTTCCCCGTGACACAGGCTACCTGCATGCCAAATTTCATAAAGATTGGTCAAGGCGTTAAAGCGTGAAAAGGTAACAAGCAAACAAACAAGACACATTTTCACATTTATATATTAGTAAGGATTATTCTTCACTTTTTAGTTTGATGTGATTAAAAGCGTGGTTTTTTAGTTTTTTTAAACTATATATATATATTTTTTTTATTTTTTATTTGGGAAGTTTACAGCTTAAGTAAACACTAAGTGATAAAATTACAAAATTAACTATGAGCTAATAAAAAAACTTCCACAAATGGATTTCGATATAAACACAAAAATGTAACCTAAGTAAAAAAATAATAATAATAGATTGTGTTTACTAGATTAACGAACAAAAAATTAAAAACACGCTAAGCTCGCTTATCAATATATCATCTGTTCCTTATTTTATATCGTTTGCTCCTCTACACCATCGGTTATGATATGATGTAAGTAAGAATTTAGGCGATCGCGAACGTGTGGAAGGCACAATCGTCTCTATCGTGACGATCGATCGGAATCGCCGCTGTGTCGGTTTTTCAGACAAACATCAAATATTAGACTACGATCGTCGATCACTCAGTTTACATAAGTGATTCATACATTAATATTACATAGTTATTTTTCGATACGTAAATTGATGTCGTAAATGAGTAAATTTATTTACATTAATAATTTCAGTAACTGCCTACAATAAATATCTCAAATCTCAAATCCTTACTTATATTATAAACTAGCTGTTTCCCGCAGCTTCACCCGCGTGGAC
The DNA here is from genome assembly GCA_947284805.1 of Coleophora flavipennella. Taxonomy (NCBI): domain Eukaryota; kingdom Metazoa; phylum Arthropoda; class Insecta; order Lepidoptera; family Coleophoridae; genus Coleophora; species Coleophora flavipennella. The sequence goes on from OX369307.1 coordinate 4,908,947, forward strand.
GTTTCTATGAATCTTCGAGGGTGCGCCGTGCGTGGAAAAATGTAGTCTATGTGTTAATACAGGTCCTAATCTGTCTACTTACCAAATTTCAGCCAGATCCGTTTAATAGCTTTTGCGTGAAAGAGTAACAAACATACATTCTTACAGACTTTATTATTAGCTTTTCCCGCGGCTTCGCCCGCCTGGACAGCATTTTTATGAGTGTCTTTAAGGGTGATTAGTAAATTATGTCGTTTCCCACCTACTCAACCATCTCTTTGCAAAAAATCACAACAATCGAGTATTTTTTTAGTTCCCTCAGGAACTGCATCAGATTATGCTATTTTCCTTGGATAAAAGTAGCCTATGCCCTTCCCTGTGACACTGCATGCCAAATTTTATAAAGATTGTTCAAGGCGTTGAAGCGTGAAAAGGTAACAAACAAATAAACACATTTTCACATCCTTACTAATATTATAAATGTGAAAATGTGTAATTACTTTTTCTTGTAAATATCATCAAATCAGCTCATATATACGTCCCCACCGAGGGGCTCGAGCCTACCCTGAATTAAGGCGTTTGGGCCTTAGTCGACCAAGCGGGCGGGCCCAGTGCGGGTTGGTCGACTTCACACACAATCAAAGAATAAAGACTATCACTACGTAACACAACCTTCGAGTTACTTCGTAGGCGTGTGCAAGTTTCCTCACGATGTTTTCCTTCACCGTAAAAGCATCGGATTATACCTACATATTAAAATTATTATTCATGTAAACAAAATTCGAGTAAAACGAAATATTTTATCTACCTTACTCTACAGTACCTACCTGTTAGAATTTAATTCAATAAACTATTGACCATTACATGAAATGGTCGTCGTAGAATTGACCATTTCATGAAATGGTCATCGTAGAATTGACCTTTACATGAAATGATCGTCGTAAAATTAACCATTTCATAAATTGGTCGTAGTAAAATTGACCATTATATGTTTTATGAAATGGTCGTCGTAGAATTGACCATTTAATGAAATGGTCATCGTAGAATTGACCATTACATGAAATGATCGTCGTAAAATTAACCATTTCATAAATTGGTCGTAGTAAAATTGACCATTATATGTTTTATGAAATGATCGTCGTAGAATTGACCAATGGTTGTGGTAGGAGGTACTTACAGACACAAAATTGTGTTAAGTAAAAGTATTTTATTACTTACTAGCTTTTTCCCGCGGCTTCGCCCGCGTAGACATAGTTTTTATGACTGTCTTTAAGGGTGATTAGTAAATTATGTCGTTTCCCACCTACTCAACCATCTCTGTGCAAAAAATCACAACAATCGAGTATTTTTTTAGTCCCCTCAGGAACTGCATCAGATTATGCTATTTTCCCGGAATAAAAAGAAGCCGATGTCCTTCCCCGTGACACAAGCTACCAGCATGCCAAATTTCATAAAAATTTGTCAAGGCGTTGAAGCGTGAAAATGTAACAAACAAACAAATTTTCACATTTATAATATTAAGTAAGGATTTAGGTACCTTAACTATTAACTACGCGGGCATGTTGAGCTGAAGGATGATTACACTAGGCTCTTTAGGTAATAATAAGGTTCGGGAATCATCCTCGCGTTCAGCACATAAGTCGAGTAATTCCGGACGTAAATTTTACTAAAGTAGACTGTAATATATCCTGCTACTCAACGCGGCATCGTGCTGAGTAGAACGATGGTTTAGTAATACGCCTCTTGTATAGTATCATCAATCATCACCAAAGCGAACAACCATAACTATCGCTTCGCTCGCTCAACTCAGATTTTCATGATCATTTCACTTTTTTCATGACCTCGCCAATATCTGCCCGACTATTTCATGAAGTGGCATATTTCAATGATATCGCCACGACATATACACACCTGTATACTTACCTTCACATACTTCGATTGATCTTTGACTAAGCGAAAGAAAACACAGATTACCGCCGTTATAAAACATACGCAATAAACAATACGCCTTTAGAAAAATACTTGCGCTAAATGTGTGATTTCAAAGCTGCCAGCTGGTGTAAAATTTTTAAAAAGCTGTTCTTAAAATTAATCGGCAAAATCGAAAAAGCTTGTGGGTGGAGTGTAATTTATTCTAAAAGCCGCAATATTGCAGCAGGGACCAGGAACACAAGTCAACTCGACGGACATATTGCATTTTCCGTCAAATAAATTCAATAGCAGTGCAGCCGATATTTTCCTTTCGATTTATACCGTTCATTTCTATTTCACTTGAATAAAAATAGAGCAAAACCCATAATAGGTAATACTCTACGGAGCATATATGCTTTCCGTTCTTTATGCTATCGTTTTTTTATGTTAATAAATTGAGTTTTTAACTTTCGAGCGATTACTCCCTGTTTTAGAAGGCAAAATAATATGCGATCCTCTGAAAAATCGACTTCGAGCTGTTGATGTAAGAAATTGATGAAAAAAGACACGAATGGAAAAAGATGAAAATGAAATGTCACATGAATTACAATAATTTCTTTTTTCGGTTATGAGTTTTTAGTATTTACCAGGATTACCGCTTCTTTTAGATTTTCTTATTTCACAATACATACGTATTTTAGTTTCCTAACAATAAAAGTAAAAATCGGTATGTACATATCAGCTCATATACGTACGTCAAAGTATTCATGATGATGACTATTCATTGTGCACCGAAAATAATACTACACTAGTGTCCGTGCACGACTTGTACTGTGTAAATGTCATGCATCGACCGTGCTGCCACAAAAAGAGACATATAATTACGAAAGATTTTTGCAGTAGGTTCTTTACAACACACGTGTCGTCGTCGACAGCCCTTGGATAGCATTTAGTGAGGTAATTAAAATTGGTGTTTTGTGTAAATGTCACGCATATCGACCGTGCTTCCACAAAAAGAGACATAAAATTACGAAAGATTTTTGCAGAAGATACTTTACAACACGCGCGTCGTCGTCGACAGCCCTTAATAGCATTTAGTGAAGTAATTAAAATTGCTGTTTAAGGAGTAGGATTGTTCGTCCGTCCCCACCGAAGGGCTCGAACCTACCTTGAATTAGAGCGATCGGGCCTTAGACTACGCGGGTCCAGTGAGGGTTAGTTGACTTCACGTATACAATCTTCGACTTTGTTCGCAGGCGTGTGCAAGTTTCCTCACGATGTTTTCCTTCACCGTAAGAGCGTTGGGTAAACGTACAAATGAAATCAAAACACATTGGTACGTGGCAGAATTCGAACCTAGACCTCCCCGGACAGGCGGGAGCGGCCATAGCCGTTACGCCACCGATGCTCTCGAAAAATCGTTATATAATTGAAAAAACACATTTAAACCGACTTCAATTGCAATAACCCAGTAAAATATTGTTTTCGTTTATTATTTAAAAAAAAGTCCGTAACCGATTTTAATAAAATTTGTATGGGATCATCCTGGAGGTACAACCTACCAATAAAAAAAGAATCATTATAATCATTAAAGGCGAAAAGGTCTAAATAAGCTATTTAAACAAAAAATGTTAATTATAATTTTTAATAATTAATTCACTTAAATTGGGAACCCCCTCTTTTTAGGGTTCCGTATCTCAAAAGGAAAAAAACGGAACCTTTATAGGATCCGTCCGTCCGTCCGTCAAGACCCTTCATTTAGGGAACGCGTGGACGAATCGAGATTAAAACTATATATTTGGGTCTCCAGTTCCTTGAAGCTGTGAAAAAATCAAACTTCTAAGTTAAGGTAAAAAAAAAGATACGGCCGTTGCAAAGATGCCGCAAAAAACGTATATTTCTACAAAGTTGATATTTTTGATTGTAGGTTTTTGGTGGAACAATATATCACACAGTTTCAAGGGAATCAAAATTCATAGGTTATTTCCCGTTGACCTAGAACTATGAAATTTGGCAAGTAATACCGTCTTATACTGCAAGTATAGGAAAATATCTGAATACTGTACATTTGTAATTAAATCATAAAAAAACAGTCTTTATTTAAACTTATCAAGCAAGGAACGGCGGTCCAAATTTTGAATTGAGTTAACCGTGTCATGTGGGTTAACGTATGAAAGGGCTTTATTCGTACAAGATCAAACAGATTTTTATTTATTTTTTTGATTTATAGTTTTTGACAAAGGCCTCCCCCAAGGATTTCCACGACGACCGGTCCTGCGCTGTCCGCATCCATCGGCTTCCCGCGATCTTCACCAGGTCGTCGGTCGTGGAAATCCTTGGGAGAGGCCTTTGTCCAGCAGTGGACGATTTTTGGCTGATATGATGATGATGATGATGATAGTTTTCGATTTATGACGAAGAATGAAAAAAAAACATTTTTTATATGTTAAGGGAGGTACCGAATAATTTTGGCGTATGTAGTACCTAACAGTTTACATACTTTAGTTTTGATTTATAATATATTATGTATGTATGTTATGTATGATTTATATGTAACAACAAATTTGTACGGAACCCTCGGTGGGCGAGTCCGACTCGCTCCTGTCCGGTTTTTTAAGTCGGGTGTTTATTCTCAAAAATAGACCTGAGGTATTACGGGTGCGTTTTTCGAGATTGACAAGTTATAATTGGAATGTAAATTTAATCTTGGAAGTCGCAGTCTATGAATCGCATTAATAAATTAATATTAGAAATTTTCTCGTTACTCGAGGAAGCACTAAGGGTTACATAATAAGCTATAGTTGGCGATAAGGATAGAATTCCTAGGTAGCGCGTATTAATCTAATGTAAGTGAGCAAAACGCTCGCGAACGGCTTGCGGCTCGCACTCCCAGGCGAGGCATTTGTAAAACAGTTGTCTCTGTTTTTTACTTTACGTGTAAAGAGTCAAGAAAATATTTATACTTTTGCACTTTTTTAATGTTTTACGTTGTTATTTCTCTTAAGACTTCAATTTAAAAACTAAAATTTAGCAGATTCTCTGCAGTACTTAAAAAGAAATATCTCCATATAAAAACTATGTGCAAATTTAGAAATTTTAGTAATAAACAATTCGTTTTAGACTTTTTTTAGACGTTTTAGACCTGTTTTTGGGATTTTTTATGATCGAGTAAAGTACACACTATCGTGTAACATATTAGCACATTCCTCAGACAATATCTTAAGTATGTCCAATATTTTTTGCAAGACCGATATTTAAAAAAAATTATCTAGCAAAAGGGTTTCTCCGCTTCTCCACCGGTGCCTCGCCTTAAACCGGCCAAGCAAGAGTCGGACTCGCGCAGCGAAATACTAGTTTGTGGATACACTACACCTTAAATTAATTAATAAAAAACAAAAAACCCGACTGCATAAACCGGCCTCCGTAGTCTATAATTCTATTAAATAATATTGAATAAGTACACAATGAAATAGTTTTGTGATCGATAGACACATAAAACAAATAATTAATTATAATGCGGTACATAGCAACGTTTACAGTCGGGACCCATTTAAAATTCTAGACCGGATCATACTTTCCCAATAATGGGTCCCGACTGTAAAAGTTGCTATGTACCGCATTATAATTAATTATTTGTTTTATGTGTCTATCGATCACAAAACTATTTCATTGTGTACTTATTCAATATTATTTAATAGAATTATAGACTACGGAGGCCGGTTTTATAGAGCTACACGTTACATATTTACATGTGTGAACTGGCCACACTACTGTCAGATCCCATACATGTGCCCAGTGTTGCCAGTTTACACCTGTAAAAATTGTAACTTGTAGCTTTATCAAATAGACTCCAGGACTTGTTTTTCTCTTTTTAGTTTTTATTTATTTCTTTTTTATTTTAAATTAACTTTTCAAAATTTACTTTTTATGCAGTCGGGTTTTTTGTTTTTTATTAATTAACTTTTTTATTTTAAACTTTTTAGTGAGGAGTACAAGATGGTAAATTTCGCAATCTTGTCATTTCATTGAGGGAGTTAATATCGTGGGGATTATTAAGTAGCTTGCGGTGGTCTAAAGTACTGATTATTAATCCATCTAGGGACCTAACCCAGCTCAAAGCTACATAGGCTTGACCTTTCGCAAAAATGCGTAAACTTAAATCGACCACAGCTCGGTCCAAAGTAGTTCCTTGTAACTTATGTACAGTTACACCCCAGCACAATATCAATGGCAACATTTTTCGCTCTATTTTGCCCTTTCCACGAAGTGCATCGAATTCTGTCGTCGATGGTTCGATTCTGACTCCCACTCCAGGGACATTGTTTTTTAATGGCTTTGTCGTCAAATTCCACATAGACAGCCTGTGGCAATTCTCCGGGTTCCATCTGGTCTCTTCGAAGAGCTGGCCACTCAATTGTCCTAATAACTCCCATTGCTCCGTTGACAAGACCGTGGTTAACATTCAAATTTCTTCGCAACATTACTCGAGATCCTAACCCGATTGTCAAATTTTTAACGATTCCTCCAGTTTATTAGGGTCGTCAGAAACATATACATCTTTCGGTTTTTGACCATATGTCTTTGTTTCGACTGATATATCAACTGCATGTAATTTATATAGTTTTGTTGTCTTTTCCAGTATGAATGTCATTTTTTGATTGTGTTCATCAACCTGTTTAGTAGTTGGAAATACTCGTATGTCTTCATTGAGCTCGCTTACGTCTACTCGTCGGCTATCTAATATCTCCAATTGTTGCATTGTCAGCTGTCCGACTCTAAGACTGTTTAATATATCCACAAATGTAGTGTCATGTCCTTGTCTCATATTTTGTGGTAATTCACAGAAATCAAATACATGCCAAGTAAAAAGTTGCCTATGTATGTCACTACTAGGCCCTCTAACTATCTCTGTGCAAAATCACGTTGATTTGTTGCTTCGTTGCAATCGTTGCAGCGTGAAAGAAGGACACACCAACAAACACACTTTCACATTTATAATTATGGATAAATAAAGAAGACAGGGGCCAACCGATTGTATACCTAAGAACTTTATTACAGCTTTGTTAATATAAGTATTGTTGACAATTTAAGTGAGAATGGTTGCTAACTATCTTTAAACCTTTATAGATCCAAAATGGTTATTCGAAATGAAAAATGATATGGGAAACCTAAAGTTGATTTTCAAATACCTATTCAATGATACCACACTTAACATAGTTCGTCAACTTTCACTTTTTTTGTTTTCACAATATGGCGTCTGGTTGCCGCCATATTGAATTTTGATTAATGTCATGTCTTTAGTGACACTCACAAGATTAAGACAAATCGATTGACGTAAGAATCATGAAAATCGGCCCACGCGTTTGGTCTCTAGAGTGCCACAAAGGAACAAACATACAAACATACATACATAATTATATAGGCTGATAAACACATTACCCTCCTTTGCGTCGCGCAGTCGGGTAAAAAAGTAGTGTTGTCACTAAATAATAGTGATTTCAGGATTTCATAGTAATCTTAAAATTCGCTAAGCTTTTTTAAAAATATTTTTTTTTCGAAAATGTGAACAATCCTCAAACTAGAATTTTCAAGTTTCATAAGAATAGGGCCATCCATTTTTAAGAAGTATAGTCATTATTTTAAGGTTTGTATGCGAAACGATTTTGTTCTCTAACTAATATGGTTGATGGGAGCGATGGCTGACTCTCGTGTTATACTCGGGTGCTGCCCGTGTGAACTGCCCTACTCTTATCAAAGGCATTAATGACATTAATTGATTTTTATGTATAACTTTTCGTGTCATATGGTTTTCATGTTCCAATGACATAATCTGGTTTATTTCAAGGATTGAATTTTGACGTAATTATGTTTATTTCTCGCAAACTTTCGCCTTTATAATATTAGTGTGATTTTGTTTGGGGAAAAACAGCTGTAATTAATTACACAGACAGAACATAACAGAAAAGATTGAAACATAGGCTAGTAAAATTCACACTACTAACTGTATCACATTCCTAAGTAAGTGCACATCACTTTATCAAACTACCCATGGACAGCCTGTATCTATACTATCTAACACATGCAAGCTAACTCTATCATGTACTCGTAAAGGACTGATAAGATTTATTTTCGCGTGGGACCGCAATTCGTGTTAGTAGGCCACCCCAACCCCGTGCTGAGCGACAGGTCTCCCATCAATTACGGGACCATCTGTCCGTGTTAAGGGGAAGATCCCGAACCTACAAGTATGTTATTCCGATTTCTGTAATCGTGAAGATTGGCTAGTTTATCATCTCCTTAGCAGTAGGGGGCACATAGCTCGTAGAACAGATGGCCGTTGTGGTAGTAAAGTTCTCGAGTGGCGACCACGCACCGGAAAACGTAGCGTAGACAGGCCTCCCACTCGGTGGACCGATGACCTGGTGAAGGTCGCGGAAAGCCGCTGGATGCGGGCAGCGCAGAACCGGTCGTCGTGGAAATCCTTGGGGGAGGCCTATGTCCAGCAGTGAACGTCCTTCGGCTGATATGATGATAGCAGTAGGTGTCTTCTTAGTGGTACCAATGAACTTCTCTTGTGTCACAACGGAAGGAGTAGGAGTAGTAATAATAATAATAATAATCAATTTATTTAAGACCAACTTTAGGATCAATTTCTGTTATAAAACTTACAAACTAAGCTTATACACTAAATGTTAGTAAAAAAAAACAGAATCTTCTTTGAGGTTTGACTACCGGCACATGAACATTGTAAGTCGACGTAGTAGTGTCACAGATTACTAAATAGTTGTAGTGTAAGGGTGTGGGTTAAAACTCCATTCGTGCGCACAATTTAGTTCAATGGTGATGTAGCAAATATAAGAGAAATATAATAACTAGAATAAAAGTACACAGGAATTTGAAAAGGGTCTTACAGTTCAATTATTAACATAAATCACGGAAATACTACCCGAGATGGGTATTTTAAAAACGCTAAACACGTTAAAAAACCGACTTCCATCGCAACAAATTAGTACATTTTTGCATTATTATTGTTGGTTTTTGTTAATTTTCTACTAAAGTACTACACCGATTTTGATAAAATTTAAATGGGACCACACGGGAAGCACTAGCTTTCAAATAAAAAAAAGAATCATAAAAATCGGTTCACCCAGTCAAAAGTTCTGAGGTAACAAACATAAAAAAAACATACAGACGAATTGAGAACCTCCTCCTTTTTGGTAGTCGCTTGAAAAGAGTATCAATTTAAATTAATTATACTATGCTCGGAGTTTCTCTGCGTGATCGAATCAGAAACGAGGAGATCCGCAGGAGAACTAAAGTAACCGACATAGCTCACAGAATCGCTTAACTGAAGTGGCAGTGGGCAGGGCACATAGCTCGTAGAACAGATGGCCGATGGGGCTATTGCCATTTACGAGTGGCGACCGCGCACCGGAAAACGTAGCGTAGGCATGCCTCCCACGCGGTGGACCGACGACCTGGTGAAGATCTCGGGAAGCCGATGGATGCGGGCAGCGCAGGACCGGTCGTCGTGGAAATCCTTATAGGAGGCCTTTGTCCAGCAGTGGACGATTTTCGGCTGATATGATGAAGCCCTTGGCATCATCTCATCTCTTATTTGTTTGTGTGTAAAGGATTTCCACGACGACCGGTCCTGCGCTGCCCGCACCCATCGGCTTCGCGCGATCTTCACCAGGTCGTCGGTCCACCGCGTGGGAAGCCTACCTACGCTACGAGGAGATCCGCAGGAGAACCAAAGAAACCGACATAGCTCACAGAATCGCCTAACTAAAGTGGCAGTGGGCAGGGCACATAGCTCGTAGGACAGATGACCGATGAGGCAGTAAACTTCTCGAGTGGCGACCGCGCACCGGAAAACGTAGCAAGGGCTTGCCAATATTGAATTAAAAAAATAAAATGAACAAAGAGCCCGAACTGAATGGAAAGAAAACTTGTCTATCTCTCTCCTTGTCTTTTGTATAGTGTAGAGTGGTATAGTGGTACGGAACCCTCGGTGCGTGAGTCCAACTCGCACTTGGCTATTTTTTCACGAAACATTATTGATGCTCATATTGGTTTATGTAACTTATTTTGTTGGCAAGGATCACGGAAAACAAATATTTTTTTCTATCTTCCACTCCAATATCCATAAGCCTTTTTAGCAACAGGCTTAGCTAAACAACCAGATATTATACCCCCGAAAAATATTTTACATTGCATAAAAAAATATCGCAAGTAGGCTCAAGGTGGGGCAATGGAGCGTGCTTTGCTTGGAGTTTCCCTAAGTGATCGAATCAGAAATTTACTCAGAATCTCTAAAGGGTCTCCAGGAGGCTCGAGTTTTCATACAAACGTAGTTCCGCTCTAATACAAAAACTACATGCAGAATTGAATTTAAACTTTGCGAATATATATTGAGTAGACACATATCGATGTTTGAAATTAGTTTTCGATGTACTAATATAAAACAGAAAAAAATAAGAGCAGTTTCAAACTTTCAGTACAAAACTAATTTAAGCCTTTGTTTGGTTATGTTTTAATTTATTACGATGTAAACTAATTACAAACATTGATATGTGTCTACTCCACATATTTGCAAAATTTGGATTCAATCCGGCGTTTAGTTTTTGTATGAAAGCGGAACTACGTTTGTATGGAAACGCGAGCCTCCAGGAGACTCTTAAGTCGACAGTATCATCATCAAACCAAACAAATCTTAGAAGATTCTTATCTCGCTTCGCTCGCTCACCCGCCCGGGCATTTTAATTTTGATCTGTTTAGACCATATTATTATGATGTGGGCAGCTGGTATTGTCCACTTCATGAAATGAACAATTCTATGATATCGCCACGACTTACCTACTCATTTTGTGATTGTGATGAATGAAAAATTTAAACTTGATAAAAAACCTGCCAGGTGCGAGTCCGAACCGCACACATAGGGTTCCGTACCACCATACTAGACGGCGCTAGTTTTTTCACGTTTAAAAAAAACACGTTTTTTGTATGGAGATCCCCCTTTTTTTCACTTTTTCTATATTTTAGTATTTGCTGTTATAGCGGCAACAGAAATACATTATCTGTTAAAAATTAAACTGTCTAGCTATCACGGTTCATGAAATACAGCCTGGTGACAGACAGACAGACGGAAGGACAGAGAAGTCTTAGTAATAGGGTCCAGTTTTTACCCTTTGGGTACGGAACCCTAGAAACAAACCGAGGGGTTTTTTTTTTATTTCAGTAGGAGGGAATTTCAGAGTGTTATTTATCAGAGCGTAGGTGGCGCAACGGCAAGGGCGCTACCTCTTATCTGGAAAGTCGTGGTTCGAGTCCTGCCACGTACCAATGTGTTTTCGAATTTCGATCTCATATGTACGTTTATCCGACGCTCTTACGGTGAAGGAAATCATCGTGAGGAAACCTGCACACGCCTTCGAAGAAACTCGAAGATGGTGTGTGAAGTCGACCAACCCGCACTGGGCCCGGGTGGTCGACTAAGGCCCGATCGCCCTAATTAAGGGTAGGCTCGAGCCCTCGGTGGGGACGTATATATGAGCTGATGTGATGAGGAGGGAATTTAGTGATCAAGAGTTCATAATACATTTAGGATACAGTCATCCTAGTGTGGGTATTTAACTTTTCCATTTGCAAAGTTTTCATATCATAAACCGGACGTACCAAACATAACAAAAGTATGAAAAGGATCTAATTACGGTGATAATCTTGGACAAATATCATTATTTAGCACATCACGAGCATTTGTGTCGGTGTTTGCGCAAATTGTTACGTGCGCACGCGCAAATAATAACACCCCGTGAGTCTGCGAGCACTGAATTGTACTTAACAATCGTAATTTATTTATTGTTGTGTTGTAATGTACTTACACGAGAATTCCTAGTATGTACCTAAAGATATTTTTAATCCACAATTGGTAAGCCCTTGGCATCAGATTCATCTGATGGTAAGTGACGATGGTGCTGAAGATGGAAGCGGACTTACCAAGATTCCTCAATGCAATGAGGAATAGTGACTAAAAGTATTATTAAGTGACTATAAGTTAATTTCTTTAACATCGCAACGGAACAATGGATTGTTGTGATTTTTTGCACAGAGATGGATGACGAGATGGGAAATAACATATTATACTAATAATCATATCCTGACGTAGTTCCCGAGGGATGTGGGAAAAACTCATTTCCACGCTCATGCACGTCGGCGTTGCAACGGAGCAACGGATTGAAGTGATTGTTTGTACAGAATTGATTGAGGGGTTGGGAAGTGACATAGATTGCTAATCATAATAGCCCGATATAGTTCCTGAGGGATCTGGAGAAAACTCACGTCCAATGCACGCTCGCGAGCCGCAACACTCACCCTCAAAGACAGTCATAAAAACGATGTACACGCGGGCGAAGTCGCGGGCATAAGCTAGTAGATAATAAAGTACAACAAATCTGTAAAAATGACAAATTCTAGTTTTCATTGTTTTGACATAACATTAATATGTAAACAAGAAATAGATACCTCCTGCGAACAGAGACGGACTATCTATTTTTCAAGCGACTTCCTTATAGGAGGAGGTTCTCAATTCAACTGTATGTTTTTTTTTATGTGTGTTACCTTAAAACTTTTGACTGGGTGAACCGATTTTTATGATTATTTTTTTATTTAAAAGCTAGTGCTTCCCATGTGGTCCCATATAAATTTTATCAAAATCGGTGTAGTACTTTATTAGAAAATTAGCAACAACCAAAAATAATATTGCAAAATTGTACGAAATTGTTGCGATGGAAGTCGGTTTTTTATGGTGTTAAGCGTTTTTATGAAAACAAGTTGACAATACAACTGTGTTGATGCGCCCGCGCCGGGAGTCTGCGACCTTGGCCGTGTCACGGTCGCGGGTATGGTAATTGTATCAGTTCGCCATAAAAACTGTATTGCGTATTTATAGCGGTCAATTTTTGAAAAGGTAACGAAAATAACCCTAGCCTTACAGACACTGGGACCACAGAAAGTAGGGCTAGTGGCATCTAGCATGGCTTAACGGCGGGCACCTAAATTTAAAAAAAACACGTTTTTTTGTATGGAGCCTTATTTTTTCACTCTTTCTCATTTTTTTGTATTTGTTGTTTAGGAGTGAAATACATCATCTGTGTAAATTTCAACTGTCTAGCTATCACGGTCCATGAAATACAGTCTGGTGACACACGGACGGAAGGACAGACGACAGACAGACAGCGAAGTCTTAAAAATGGGGTCCCATTTTTACCCTTTGGGTATGGAACCCTAAAAATTCTACTACAGTTAAACAGTACATAACATTTCGATATGAGACAAACCCATCCAGGTAACAACCGTGCTTGAGGTACGATTTGAGGTCGCTCTGAGCTACGGGCTACCACCACCGCAAGACGAGGACGCCGCGGAAACGAACTACTGAAGTGTCACCTGTGAGTACCTTAATAAAGGTTAAATCATGTACCTAAAAGCAAAATATAGCAAAGAAGGTGTCAGATTAGATGATGTGATGACTAACCATGGATGGTGGTGGATAAGTTAGTTTCCTTCTAATATGGTTGAGAGGAGCGATGGCTGACTCTCGCGTTATACTCGTGACCGTGTCACAGTATATTATATATTAGTACACCGTGCGCTGTCCGTGTAAACTGGCCTGCACTATTGTCAAAAGCATTCATGACATTCAATGATTTTAATGTATAACTTCTCGTGTCATATTGTTTTCATGTTCTAATGACATAATTTGTTTTTTTTATATCACGTATTGGATTTTGACGTTATTAACTAATGATTGTTTATTTCTCGATTTTTTACAAATAAAATTATGTAATCACTATTTTATGACTATCAGAAAGAGCGTATTTTGCACCTATCTTGAATCTTGAAAAAGAGACAATTCTCTTCAAATGAATCTTTATATTCTTTTTTGGGTACTACCCACAAAAATGGAGTGTACTCGTATATTGTTTTCGGGTATAATGTATGTATGTATGTATTGTAGCAAAAACAAATGAAAATAGGGAAAAATACCCTACAAAGTCACCAGCTCCATGACATCAGCTACTGACAAACTGAAAATTTTCAAAACAACTCGATAAAGAGGAACTAATAATAAATTAAAAAGACCGAATAGCAAGAAGATTGGATTTAAGTAAAAAAGATATTTGTTACAGGTATCTATGTTTCTTTATTCCACGATTTCTTCTAATTACCAATTAAAAAAAAAACGGCTTGATGAGTACGAGGAATTGTTAGATTCGTCTTGATTCCGTAAGTGATATAGGCTACACTTTTACCCAACTTCCTAAGAAAGAGGGCTCATGGTTTTGTGCAGTCGTATTTTTATTAATTTAAAGTTATTTCACAATTTTTAAGCCATTGGTATCATCTTATCTAATCATCACCATCACTTAAAATTAACCTAAAATTATGATGCCCAAGATTAAAGGAACTGACTGTAGGGATTGACTTGGATGTGTCAATTAATATAAACGCACAGTTACTACGATTTTTTTTCCAATTTGAGTGAGTTTGAGTATGATAAAAAGTGGCGATGCAGTCGAGGATGGTACACGCAAACTAACATAATGCCTATTCACTCTCGCCTTGAAGGTCGCCAAATTGCATGAATCGGGAAACACCTTAACTTGTTCAACCTATTTAACCTCCAGACTCCGAAACTAAATCCGACTATACATGACAAGACTGACAAGGCAAAACCACAGATTACTAAATAGTTACTCAAAACCCCGAAATGAAAATGTATTTTCGATAAAATTGTCCCCAAAAGTAGGAAATCTCTGCTCTAACAGTTCAAAATACTGATACCTGCAAAAACACACTGCAAATTAAAACAAGCGTTATACATAACGTGACAATACGTGCCGCTTTGGACGAGACAGTCCCGCTTTTGCAAACAGACTAAACGATAAAGTATAAACCTATAATTTTTGCACTCGAAAACAACTGCCTATACATTAGAAGTGATGTGATTAAGGCTTAAGGGTTAACTGGAGGGACGAAATCCCATACAAACGTACTTTCGTTTTAATTTCGAAACCATAAAACTCATCGTATTCAATTTTTTTACAAGCATTAAGATGATAAATATCTAGATCTGTAATTAGTTTTGGTTCGAAAATAATAAACAAAAAAAAAGTTACTTATATTACTCGATTTCGTCGATAAAAAGGGCAATTTTTTTAAGTTGCTATAACTTTTTTTTTGTTTATTATTTTCGAACCAAAACTAATTACAGATCTAGATATTTATCATCTTAATGATTGTAAAAAATTTGAATACGATGAGTTTTATGGTTTCGAAATTAAAACGAAAGTACGTTTGTATGGGATTTCGTCCCTCCAGTTAACCCTTAAGTAACTCAACTAAAGAGTACGTGATATGTACTAAAAGAAATATATTTATTATTCGGTGTTCATCTTATCAGCTCATATTATTATACATCCCCACGAAGGTGCTCAAGCCTACCCTTAATTGGGGCGATTGGGCCTTAGTCGACCACGCAGGCCCAGTTATTCATTTTCTAATAAACGCTAGTAAAATCACACGGGCCAGAAATGAAATTTCAAAAAACGAATGACGGAACAAACAAAATGGCGGCAAAATTCTGTATGTTCGACAACCAAACTGTAACCAATCTGTATCAACCTGGGTGACGAGTGAGGGAGAGTCCATACTGTAGGCACAGTATAATAAAGAGTACTACGTACAGTATGGTTACTCCCTGCCTCTCGTTGAAAGTGCCGCTCACCCCCGCTCAGATATCTCCCAGCAATCCTAGTATGTCTTATCTCACTCACACAAGCATGGTACGCGTTCACCTACACGAGCTTAGACTGTGTGCGTAGGAACGCGTTTGTTTCATACATTTTATCGCCAGTGACCGACTGTAGGCACAGTATAATAAAGAGTACCTGTGGGTATGTTGATTGTTAGTACTAATAATAAATAAGTTTCAGAAATGAGACCACGATCAGTTTGTTAGACATATTGTTTTTTGACATACCGGTTACCTTAAGGTTGCCTGGAAGAAATCGCTAAAAGCGATAAGGCCGCCTATGCATTGTACATTTTTAAATTAAGTTTTTGTTTTTGTTTTTTCGTTTTCCCCGTCTCTTTATTAATTACGTTCCAAACAGCTTTTATTTTATTTACAGAATATTTAATTTTCTTTGAGATGAAGTTGGCTTTAGCTGCCAAACAAACTGTTTTTAATAATTTAGAATAATTTTAACATACTCAACAAACTTGAGATCAAAGTTGTATGTCTTTTGTTCGTAAAGCGAAAACAATTTTTCTCTACTCTTGTATATACCTACAGTTACCCAGTGACTAAACTTGTTTTTTTTATTCACTATTGGTAAGCCCTTGGCATCATCTCACCTGATGGTAAGTGATGATGATGCCGAAGATGGAAGCGGGCTTACCAAGATTCCCCAACGCAATGGAGATGGATTTACATTTATTATTATATCAGCTCATATACGTCCCCACCGAGGGGCTCGAGCCTACCCTGAATCAGTACAATTTACATTAATTGTTTTTAATTTGAATATATTTTCAAACTCTGTACTGAGCACTTCAAAAAATAAGTTGAAAAAGGTCTTGTTGATCTAACATTGAGTTTGGTAGCTTTTGGACAAGTACATCTTTGTACATCTCTAATCGAGCTAGTCCCTAGAAGAACGTCCGATCTATATCGTGGCTGGGAATTGACTCCTTTTGGTGTGTCTTGTAACATTGAATAACGACTCGTTACCGGAGATCGGGGGTGCTCCTAACGGTACTAGGATATAAAAACATTCGTGGGAAAACAGAGGTACAGTACAGCAATAACAAACAGGGATACAATAAATAATAAAACTATAAACATTTAGCTAGGTAGAACTAATAAACGTCGGCGTGTCTTTTGCACAAATTACGTTCCCATAGCGACGTCTGGTAAACATTCTATTGTCCTTATGTAGACCGTAATATAATAACAGATATACCCGAAAGCAAGTAGAAATTCTTTATAATGTGCATGCCCGCCAAAACGTCCCCAGGATGTACCTCAATAAACTTTAGTTACATGAAGTCACATAAAAATATAAAATGCCGTGTTTATGGCTACAAATCCAAGAACTGTTATTAGTTGTGTCTCGACAAAAAATAAAACTTTTTAGGGTTCCGTGGGACCAGGAAACGTGGTCGACACATAACTAAGTAACTGGTAAAAATTACGTTGAACTTTGTTGCCTTTTGTATTGTTTTTGTTTTTAAAAAAAAAACTTTGTTGTTAGTAGTAGGTATTTATAGGTAAAAAAAATATTGTTTTTTGTCTATCTTCTCTTCTTCTTTTTATTTTTTGTTTGTGTACCTATACCTAAGCAATAACATAAATAAATCATAATTCATTCAATAAGTTATCTGTGGCGAAACTCGACGTAGTTTTATACTTGCGGGCTAAGAGAACAGATGTGAAACAATGAAGCTAGCTAACCCGTTTTCTTCCTGTGCGACTAAACCAAACACAAATCACTTATCAAAATTTCTGTTGTCTAAAATTTTAGACTTTGTAATGTACACGTTTTTTGCCATTTTCTTGTAAATTTCTCTTACCAAGGTCTGCTGTAAGAAATTTCTAATAGAAATGAGCTGGAACTTTTGTATCTTTTTTATCTTGTTTGTTGGTTTGTCTTGTACTTTAAATTCACAATTGGTACGCCCTTGGCTTCATCTCACCTGATGGTAAGCGACTGATTAAGATGGAAGCGGGCTTACAAAGATTCCCCGACGCAATGGAGAACTGGCTAACTTATCTTAAAGCCGGAACGTATCAATGTTGTTAACACTGATGTTTAGCGGCAAGACTTAGATAAGATGGAGTAGCTAGCCAGGCGGGCTTAGAAAATGCCCTACCACCAACGAAACCGAGTCTTACAAGTCGACTTACGAATTTTACGAATCTTACTTACGAATCGAACCCGTGACCTCCTGGTGTAAAGCGAATGATAAACCATTACGCCACGGAGGCTGTTAAAAACTTTGTCCCTGTTTCTGTGTAGGTACAATATATTATGAAATAAATAAATAAGTAGGTAAACATCGCGGAAACATGGCGGAAACCCATCTCGCAGTTTCTAATTAACTTTTCATCTTTCACAAACATCGTGTGGAAACCTGCACATCTTATTCCAGATGTGTATGAAGGGCGCGTTGCACACGTACGTATGTGTAAATCTTAATGTCCTACAAGTCAACGCGGATGATGCTAAGTGCATCACCAGGCAACCGCCGCCTATCCCTGGGATACCACGGTTAATTGTACTACACGATAAAAGAAAAAAAACGTTTACTATATTTTATTGGAAGCCTTAAGATTGGCCGCACATCTGACCACCAAAGTGTAGAACCATTGACTCGATAGAAGAAGAATTGGAATTTCGGCCACAGTCTACATAGAGCGACGCGTCGCAATATATATGTCGCCGGGATGTTGTAGAAACCGCGATATTACAATCTCACTACACTCAATTCAGTTACATTATAATATGACGGTATATTATCAATCGGCTTACAATTTCACGAGCCATCCGAATTAAATCAATGATTTCTTCTTCTGCGAAGGATTTTGCTACTCAGGGGTGAGCCTCGCGGTTCACAATCTTTCGACAGTTCACAATCTCGCTTAGATAGATCCCGTTAGATTATAATCTAATGGTTTTTAAAATTTTACGGTGACATATATGTATATGTACTTTGGCGTCGTCGCCACAGATTACTAAATAGTTACTTCGTTCGTCGCTTCGTATGCAAGTAAGTCTCTTCACATCGAGTTTGTTTTCATAACATACGCGTACAGTCGGGCAAGTAATTTTTTATCCGTTTCATTCCGAGTATTTAAGTTACTTGTTTGTTTGTTCGTTTCAAGGTTCTTTTAGGTACTTACTACTTAATCCTCGTTGGTAATTAAATAGCAACACGGATGGCTGTATTAGCAAAGCTTACACTTCTTTGTTTTGTTATGTATATACTCGTATCTGTGGTACCATGCCTACCAGCAGCGGTGTATTTCAATAGCGATCGCCTTTCACGGAACCAGCGGCGCGCGCGCAAGGCCGTTCGCTGGGCTATTGACAAATTATCTTGTTTGTTCCTTGTCTGTGCACAAAACGTGTAGACCGTACTTAGAAATTATTTGCATTTGTTGGTTATTTATGATGTCTGCGTCGCAACGATACATATTTTCCCGAAAGAACAAGACCAGTTCGTTCGTGTAGGCATGTGTAGGCGAATTTTATTTGAGCCAAACATAACTGCTAAAGGATAAAAGCCTTTATATTGTTTTGCAGATGGACAGACGGACAGATAGCGTAGCGTAGGCTTTTAATAATAGGGTATAGTTACATGGTACAGAACCCTCATAAATGGAAACGCTAAACACTTAAAAAAAAACTACTTCAGTCACAACAGCCAAACCAAAGAGTAAAAAATATTACTTAAATACCCAACCAAACTCAGTACAATTTTTCTCCATTCTTTGTTTTTGTTAATTTCCTAGAAAAGTACAGAACCGATTTTGATGAAATTTATATGCGACCAATCTAAAAGTACATACTTTTAAAAAAAAGATTTTATACGTTTTATAAATAAACTAGCTTTTGCCCGCGGCCTCGCCCGCGCGGACATCGTTTTTATGACTGTATTTTAGGGTGCTATGCTAATTAGTAAATTATGTCATTTTGCACCCCCTCAGCTATCTCTGTACAAAAATCACAGCAATGTATTGTTCCGTTGCAATGTTAAGGAAACTAACTAAAAAAAAGAGTATATTTTCAGTTCCCTCAGGAACTGCATCGGACTATGCTATTTTCACGGGATAAAAAGTAGCCGTGACACAGGCTACCTGTATGCCAAATTTTATTAAGATTGGTTAAGGTATTGAAGCGTGAAAAGGAAACAAACAAACAAACACATTTTCACATTTATAATATTAGTAAGGATGATTCTGAGGTAACAAACATAAAAAATACAAACAAATAAAGAACATCTGTCTCAAACCTGAATACGTATTTTGTTGATTTATCGACAAAGTAATCTACAACCAGCGTTGCCAGACGTCCCGATTTTGGCGGGACGTCCCGATTTTGGCGGGACGTCCCGATTTTTAAATCAAAATTAAATGTGCCGCGCGGGACAGGCTAAGTCCCGCTTTTCGGTGATAAGGCCATAAGTCGACCTTGCGTGCTGGCTGAGGAAGCGCGGCCGGGTGGCACAGACATGTATGGACTGGCCGCCCGCCCGGCGGGCGCGTAATGATGATAAGCGCCAAGCGCGCCGGAGATGAGGGGTGCGTGCGTCACGCTAATCAGTGCGTACTGCGTGCGGCCGCGACATATTCTCTTTCTCTTTCACTCTTTTCTTATTCCTATTTGTTTATAAATTTCTATTTCGCGAAAACGCACGATTGAGCTAAAATAATTATTGTTATAAATAATTATTCTCATATTGTAAGTTACAATTTGTAACACTCACTTCTCAGATTATTATTTGAAACACCAAATTATTCTAATATTTTTTTATTTTTTTTGCTTTTGATTTTATTTTTTATTTAGAAGAAGACTTAAATATCTATCTGTCTGATTTAAAATATCATATTTTTATAAAAATAAATTTCTATGGCTGTTTTTGCTACCTATCTATAGTCACGTAATTTAAAATTCAAAGATAAATATTTAAAAACTTCTGATTAGGTACATACGTTTTTTTTACTAGGTATGTCCCGCTTTCGACAAAAGAATCCCGCTTTTTTCACTCAAAAAGTTTGCAAATCCCGACCTGGCCAAAAAAATATCTGGTAACGCTGCCTACAACCAACAGGAACTATTTTAAAAAGAAGGAAATCATCAATCAGAAGAAATCAGCACTTCAAATGTCACTTTACTATTTCTATGTACAGAGGCAAGCTCATCAAGCTATACACTCGTAGTGCGATTCTGATCCTTACGCATTCGCCATAAGAACGGTACAATGTCCAAAGTGTGTAGCTTGATGTGCTGGCATCTGTACTTGCTTTAGAAAATCTTCCACAAACTACCTGTGTTCGAGTTGACATGATTACGCGCAGAAATCACCACTTTCAGCGGCCTTGCGCGACCGCGACCGCACATCCGGACACGCCGTCTGTCATGCGTGTCATGCTTGTGATGACTGTCATTCATTAGGTAAGCATTAGGTACAGTGGCGTGCATAAGTGCATTATAAATTTTGAAACAAGGAAAAGCATTGATAACTACACGAATTAATTAAAAGTAAAAAACCCAATTCGGAAACCAAAAGAGCGTCGGTGGCGTAACGGCTAGGGCCGCCGCCTCCTGTCCGGGAGGTCGTGGTTCGAATCCTGCCACGTACCAATGTGATTTCGAATTTCGATTTCATATGTACGTTTATCCGACGCTCTTACGGTGTAGGAAGACATCGTGAGGAAACCTGCACACGCCTGCGAAGAAACTCGCAGGTTGTGTGTATAGTCGACCAACCCGCACTGAGCCCGCGTGGTCGACTAAGGCCCGATCGCCCTACTACAGGGTAGGCTCGAGCCCCTCGGTGGGGAGGAATTATGATGAAAAAACCCAATTGCATAAAAACTTAATTCCTCTTTTTTGACAGCTGGGTAAAAATGTATCCTATGTCACTCATGGGATCCAGACGAACACACTCGAAAATCATAACCCTCCTTCTGTCGCAGTCGGAAAAAAGGCGCTGCTTGCGATTTACTTGTAAAAAAAAATTCGAGCGAGACCTACAGTACTCGCATATGATGTGTAACATGTGACAAAATACTTTATGTTAGTTAGATTTGATGACGATATTGTACCTGGGTGGCGGATCTGACAGTAACGAAAAAAACCGACCAAGTGCGAGTCGGACTCTCTTAAAGTAGAATTCCGCGCTTTCGCGACTTTTACACACATTTCCGTCCCATTTCACGAAATCACTCCCACAAATTGCAGGAAAGCGAGAGTAAAGATGTTACACATCAAAAAATATAACAGCATGTAACGTCAGTTTAGAAGTGTGCGGTCTACACAAAGGTCCATGATTTCCATCTTATCCATGTTGACTTTGATTTTTGGACTTTCCATTCAATAATAATTAATAACTCATCTGTTTATGAGAAGTCCAAAATTTTTTACTCCGATTTCGGAGTTCCTTAAGGAAAATTGCTTAATTTAATTTAATGAGAGATTTTAATGTCACCCGTATTAGGATAGAAACACCCATTTATATACTGGGTGGCGCAAAAGTAATGGCACTATAGAAAATACTCATATTTTTTTACACGACATCTCCTGTCATTCTGTTGTTAAAAATTGTGTAGTAAACAAATGTAAAATACACTAAAAAAAAACATGGAGCGTTTTACTCCCCAAGAACGTGGCATAATCGTATCAATATTTTTACGGAATAATTCATCAGTGATAAAAACACAACGTGAATTTCGTCGACGATTTCCCCACCGTCCGGCATCGATTGGTCGCACAATTCGACGCTATGCCACACGCCTCGAAGCAACTGGCTCAACATTGGATAGACCCAAGTCTGGCAGACTAAGAACAGGCCGTTCAGCCGAAACTATCGATACTGTGCATGAAGATGTTGAAGAGTGTCCAGAAACATCAACAAGGCGACGTGCCCCGCAATTGGGCGAACTCTGCAGCGTATTTTGGGGAAAGACTTGAAGATGTTCCCGTATAAAACACAGATGACTCATCAGCTGCTGCCTACTGACCACCGAGCTCTTCTATAGTACAGCCAGTGCGTCATAAACCTCAACATTGAAGAGGATATTTTTTCTTCAAAATTGGTTATGAGTGACGAAGCGCATTTCCATCTGTCGGGTTATGTCAATAAGCAGAATACTCGATTCTGGGGCACACTAATAATCCACGCATTATTCAAGAAACACCTTTACAACAACTATAAGTTACGGTATGGTGTGGCATCTGTGTTGAAAGAGTGATCGGACCCTATTTTTTCGAAGACACTGCAGGCTATGCGGTAACTGTCACTGGTGAACGCTACATAACCATGTTATGTGACTTCTTGATACCCAGTTTGGATGAATTGGGGCTGGAGCACGTCTGGTTTCAACAAGACGGCGCCACCGCACACACAGCGCGCGACACTATGGACTTAGTGAGGGTAGCTTTTCCAGGCCGTGTTATCTCTCGTTTTGGCGATTTGCCTTAGCCTGCAAGATCACCCGATCTGGCCAGTCCAGACTTGTTTCTTAGGGGTTATTTGAAGTCTCGGGTGTATGTGAACACGCCACAGAGTCTCGCAGCCCTAAAAGAAAACATTCATCACGAAATAGGGAACATATTGCAGGAAGGGTTGCGGCAAGTTCTGGAGGTCACCATTTAAAGGACATTATATTCAAATCCTAATGGTACGAAATTTAATGGCACAAATATACATATAGTATCTAAATTAATTATAGTTTCCTAATTTAGAAAAGATGTTATAGCTGAACCAAAAAGGGTCATTAGTCATTACTTTTGCGCCACCCAGTACAAAAGATTATCGCCTAGCCTAGGGTTCTAGGTTAACCGCCTCCGTGGCGTAATGGTTAGTCCATTAGATTCACATCAGGATCATCATCAGGTCGCGGGTTCGATTTGCTGCCAGGTCTAACTGTGGATAATTAACGGGGACTAATTGAGGATAACAAAACCAGCCTGGTGCGAGTCCGACTCGCGCAAAGTAGGGTTCCGTAGTATTTATTCAAAAAATAAATCGATATTTTATAAAACAAAAAATTACTATTTCAGTACTCCTAAACTAAGAAAGCCTACTTAGCCGTGATAGTTTTCCTTTTAAATTAATCATAATATGTCCTACAATTATTATTTTTTTCAGATGTCCTGAAATAGCGGTTTAAGTAGCTGGTAGGGGGGGGGGGGGGGGGGGGGCACTTGACTCTCACAAAAATTACCAACTTAAAGCTGAATATTTCACAAATCGATCCTTGAATCGGTAAATAGTTCTAGCGAATACTCAGTAGTATTGCAAAGACCTATTAAACGATACCCCACACGATAGGGTACGTCAACGAAACAAAAATCACCCCTCTTCAGAGATTTGTTACCATAGATGGGTTATGCACTAACCAACAACATTTGAAAATCGAAGCCATTTACACACACATTATTATGGGTAGTTCCCTTCTATTGCACCGAATGTTACTAAGAAAAGAGATGCCAATTGGCATCTTTTTTTTGCTTCACTTTTTAGACGCATGTAACCTATCTACCTCCCCTTATATATAGCATATCTCTGCCCCTCTTTACACGGAGGGGAAATACCCTAAAAACATTTTTTTTTTCAAGATTTTATTGTAAGTACCACTTTATCGGCGTGAGTAATATTGTATACCCATGCCAAATTACAGCTTTCTAGAGCTAATAGTCTCTGAGCTAAGCCGCGAATAGTTGGACAGACAGACACACAGACATGGAAAAACTATATAAGGGCTCCTTGTTAACTTCGGAACCCTAAAAAATTACCTTAGATCACACTTATGATCGAAAGATTTGACCATAGATATTAGGGATACGTTGTTTTAGTTTTACGAGAAGAATGGAGTCTTGTCGTAACTAGTATTTCATCTGTGATGGATGAACTTATGTTACAACAGAATTTCTTTGGATTTCTCTGGGATGCCATCATCAGATCCTGGTTTCCTTATCATGGTACCACCCTTGGGATATCTCCTTTCCAACAAAAAAATAATCATCAATCAATCGGTTCTTAAACGACGAAGTTATCCGCGAACACACACACATATATATATACATATAGAATTGAGAAACCTCCTTTTTTGAAGTCGGTTAAAAATAGGGTCCGATCACTCTTTCAACACAGATGCCACATCATACAGTAACTTTTAGTGGGTGCAAATGTGTTTCTTAATAATAATAATTAATTAATAATGAGCAAGTGATGATTATATGATAAGTATTATACTGACTACAACAAAGTAAGTATAGCACTGCCTTAGCTATCCATTGTCTTGAGCTGTGAAATTCAACCCACTTCAATGTAAACCCGTACAAATTCGTATAAAAAATTTACAATGATTTAAACAGCCTGACCCTATATGTATGTTATTAGCGTCATAAGGGGTTGATTAGGGTCTTCAGTAGGCTTGAGTTTCCATACAAACGTAGCTCCGCTTTAATACAAAAACTACATGCCGGATTGAATCCAAACTTTGCGAATATATTGAGTAGACACTTATCGATGTTTGTTATTAGTTTTCGATGTACTCGTACTAATATAAAACGGAAAAAAAAACGAGACCTACAGTACTCGCATATGATGTGTAACATGTGACAAAATACTTATGAAATTAATTAATTATCGGGTCGTACATTCACGGGCCGACCCTTGGAATAGTAGTATGTCATCTTTGCCTTTGCCATCACACTAGGCGGCATGGCTATGACAACCTTAGTTTTCGAGAATTAAAAAGTTCGCATTTCCTGTTACACATTTCCGTCCCATTTCGCGAAATCACTTCCACAAATTGCAGGAAAGCGAGAGCAAAGATGTTACACATCAATAAGAGTAGTTTCAAACTTTCCGTAAAAAAATAATTTAAGCCTTCGTTTAGTTATGTTTAAACTTACTACAGGGAAAACTAATTAAAAGCATCGATATGCGTCTACTCAATATATTTGAAAAGTTTGGATTCAATCCGGCATGCAGTTTTTGTATTAAAGCGGAACTACGTTGGTATGGAAACTCGAGCCTCCTGG
Organism: Coleophora flavipennella; assembly: GCA_947284805.1. Lineage (NCBI taxonomy): Eukaryota > Metazoa > Arthropoda > Insecta > Lepidoptera > Coleophoridae > Coleophora > Coleophora flavipennella. The sequence goes on from OX369307.1 coordinate 4,934,680, forward strand.
CGACCTTTGATACCCACTATTTTTCTATTCACCCATCTCGTAGCCTAAATTTAACCTGTCAAATAAGGATCCCCCCATACTTTGAACTTCACTGAAGCAAAGAGTAGGGAAAGAGAAGTATGGATTCGTGGTGTAAAACACCTGTACAAAATTTTGGGCACCGTTGTGTTACACAATTCGCCTGGCCGCCATCCAGCTTCGTACACAGACCCGGGTACAGACAGACAACACCGTAAGTCAAAGTGAACTCATTAAATAAAAATTCGTATTTGTATTTGCGTTCTGTCAAATGTAGTCTGTCAAACAGAGTAGAGTTAATTTTTTTTTGAATTTCTAATAATAATTTGTTTAGCTGATGAAACAAAATTTATGTGAGAAGTCAAAAAGACAGTAGGTTCCTTTGGAAGAGTTGTTCACTTTCATGGTTAGAAAGAAGCCACTGTAAAGTTTTAGCGGGGGTCCAAAAATAACTGTATAGTCAATGTATATATATTGTATATTAGTACTAACATACAGTATGGACACTCTCTGCCGCTCTCTAGATTGCGACCTCAACCCCTCGTCACCCAGATTGTTACAGTTTGGTAGTCGAACGTACATAATTTCGCCGCCATTTTGTTTGTTTCGTCATTCGTTTTTTGAACTCTCATTTCTGGCCCGTTGTATGAAGGATCCAGGGTGTGGTATAGTATAAAATGATTAACTGTAAAGTTTTAACAGGGGTCCAAAAATAACTGTACTTATAGTATAAAATAATTAATCTGAAGTTTTTAGAAGAAACCTATCTTTTCAACCGACTTGTAAAAATGAGGAGGTTCTCAACTCGAGTGTATGTTGTTTTTTGTGGACTGATTTTAATGGGTTTTTTTAATCAATAGGGTATGCTGCCAAGTAGGTCCTATATAAATTTTATTAAAATCGTTGAAGTACTTTTTTAGTAAATTAACAAAAACCAAAAATAGTGACGCAAAATTTTGCGATGGAAGTCGGTTTTTTAACGTGTTTAGGTTTCCAATTATTAGTTGACAACATTTAAATGTGCAGTGTGTAGTTATTGAGGACCTTTCTGGAGTACTAATATAAAATACATCTTAAGAAATGTTGCTAATAATTAGTGGCACAATTAACCGGACTGTTCAAGGGATAGACGGCGGTTACCTGGTGTTGCACTTAACATCACCGTCGTGGCTCCAAAGAGGATATAAATCACTATACCCTATCTATATCAACCAAAAAAAAAACAAAAGGTAAACAAAAGTACTATGGAATTGACATTTGAAACTGTCAAATCCCTACTAAGTTTGTTTACATTGTGCTGTCTTTTTTTGTTGATATTAGGTATACGTTTTAGTGGCTCCGCTATTCAATTTTCTCGAGGTCTGACGAGAAAACCAGTGACGTTTAATAATAAGTACCTACAGTGATTTAAAAGTTAAATGTGTGTTGTAAAGCGGTAAAATAATAAACATGAAGTTATTCCTTTCAATAGGTTTTGATTCACTTGACAGAGACAGACGGACACTGAAGGTTCAGAACCCTAAGATCAATAAGACAGTCGGAAAAATATTATTTAAAACTACCCATGCAAAATAAAGGAAGATAAGATTTTTGCTATCTCTACTAAGAGTTCTAACCTCGTGACCATCAATCGATACATATAACTAGTATACCTACCTCAGAGAGACAATAATAACGTGTTAATACGTACGTGCCGAAACTGTACTCGGACAAAAATAAACTAATTACATCATTAGAGTGCTAGGAGACAATTATTCTAACTTAAATTAACTAAAGTTTATCCGATATCGATAATCACTACACAATTTTTCAACCGACTTCAAAAAAGGAACTCGATATCTTTACCGAATACCTCAGAGGAACAAAAATAACGTATAATGGGTACATGCCTAAACTGTACTCGGACAAAAAAAAAACTCATTAGAGTGCTAGGAGACAATTCTAAATTATTTTTTAACCGATATCGATAATCACTGGACAACTTTTCAACCGACTTCAAAAAAGGAACTCGATATCTTCACTGAATACCTCAGAGGAACAAAAATAACGTATAATGGGTACATGCCTAAACTGTACTCGGACAAAAATAACTCATTAGAGTGCTAGGAGATAATTCTAAATTATTTTTTAACCGATATCGGTAATCACTGGACAACTTTTCAACCGACTCCAAAAAAGGAACTCGATATCTTCACCGAATATTCAGAGTGACAATAATAACGTGGAAGTAGGTACATGCCTAAACTGTACTCGGACAAAAATAAACTCATTAGAGTGCTGGGAGACAATTCTAAACTAATGTTTAACCGATATCGATAATCACTGGACAACTTTTCAACCGACTTAAAAAAAGGAACTCGATATCTTCATCGAGTACCTCAGAGAAACAAAAATAACGTGTAAATAGAAAAACCGGTTTTTTTGGACGAAAATTGTTGAATTTTTGACTTTGGGCCCGGAGGTCTCGAGAAAAAAGTCGAAATTTAAAAAAATAAAAAAACGTTCCTAGGGTATTTAGTTGACTGTCGAATGAGATCAAAATTTCGAAAATCAAAAAAAAATAACGGGCTGTAGGTGCGCCCTCAAAAAAGTACCTCGGTGAGTAAGTTGTAGCGCATCATGGTTATACAGTCCTGTGGTATGGAAGTTGGGTGTGTATGAGAGTTTATATTGTTGATGTGCTGAATGGAGGATTTTTGGAATATTTTGATGTTTTTTCGATTTTTTTTTAATTTTTGGATTTTGTAAAATATTTAAATTTTTAATTTATGAGTACGGGGTATGCGGAGTTATAACGAATTGTTGGTGGATATTGTGATACATAAATTACTTATTGTTTGTCCAATTAGGATTTAGGATTAGGATTAGGATTTTTATGCCTGAATTTCATTTTCAATGTCCTAGTAGTTCGTGCTATGCAGGGAATCTGTGCATTTTATCTTTTAAATTAGAAATTTAAAAAATTAAATTAATTTAAATTTAAAGCGATAAGTCCGCCTTTGCACTGTACATTTTTAAATTAAGTTTCTGTAAAGTTTTTTGGTATGCAATAAAGAATATTTATTATTATTATTTATATCATATTTTTTTCTTTTCAAACAACGTAGTCTATGTTTATTCAAATTTAATTTAGTTCACTTTTTCGAAACTTTTAAACAAAAAAAACAAAAAAGTGCAAAAGTGTGGTTATTTTCTTTACTATTTACACGTAAAGAAAAAGACAGAGGCAACTGGTCAATCAATGCCTCACCTTAACTAGCCATTTACTAAACTTGTTGACATTCGTTGATTCAATATTGATCAACTTTGTGCAGTCAATATTTTATCGGTCAATAAATCTAGCTATTGGATTATCATTATAAAACTACACACATACATTATACAACCCAAAAAAGTCATATTATGAGCGACACTATAATTGTCAATGTACCAATGAGTTTTTCAAAACTTACGTACATATACTTACCGATTGCTCTAACGATGAAGGAAAAACATCGTGAGGAAACCTGCACACGCCCGCGAAGAAACTCGAAGGTTGTGTTTGAAGTCGACCAACCCGCACTGGGCCCGCGTGGTCGACTATGGCCTAGTCGCCCTAATTCAGGGGTAGGCTCGAGCCCCTCGGTGGGGATGTATATGAGCTGATGTGATAAATGATGTGATGACTATAATTGCAGAAAAGTTTTTTTTATAACTAGTAAGTAAAAGGTCACGTCATTTCATAAAAGGTAATATAGATGTCACAGCCATATCGTATAACACGCCGTATTACAAGTAGACGCGTCGGATTGAAAAACGTCGCTGTTTTGTAATGCGGCTACCTAACGTTTAGCCAGATTGTGGTGGCGATACATTCTACAAAGCGGCGTTCAACGTTTAGATTTATTTTTAGCAAACCGAGTCGGACGGACAAAAGGTTAGGTTGGGTTAGGTTGGGTTAGCATGTCTTGTTCTACCGTAAAAAGGAGCCCCGCGAAACGGGGCTTCGTCCGACTTGGTTTTATTCGGAGTTTTTTACTCAGTAGTTTTACAAAACGGAGCGCCCGTTTGTATGTGGGCGCCACGTTACTAAGCCACTTTGACGAACGCGAAGTGCTCATATAATGCGGCGTACTTTATTTCAGCCGAATTTAAATCCGGCTGAACGTGACGTAGCCGCATGACGAAACAGCGAAGTTTTACAAACAGACGCGCCGTTTTGTACAACGGCTAATTCTACGATATGGCTGCGACGTAGACATTTTAAAACTTCCCGTTTAAAAAAAAATACAACGCGGTTAAAAAATCTGTGCACCTAGCATTGATGACGTCATATCGGCGCTCTAGTACGGTGCGAAATACAAGCATCACTAGAAATAAGTCACTGTTACTATAAATAATTGGTTCTATGTCTGGCATTGTATTTTTGACGTCGCTCTCACTTACATAACTGTCTAAACTTCCTTCTCATCCTAGGGATATCGCCATCATCATCATATCAGCCAAAAAACGTCCACTGCTGGACAAAGGCCCCACCCCCCCAAGGATTTCTACGACGACCGGTCCTGCGCCGCCCGCATCCATCGGCTTCCCGTGATCTTCACCAGGTGGTCGATCAAACACGTAAGAGGCCTTCCTACGCTACGTTTTCCGGTGCGCGGTCGCCACTCGAGAACTTTACTACCCCAATCTACTCTACGAGCTATGTACCCTGCCCACTGCCACTTCTGTTTAGCGATTCTGTGAGGTCGGTCGGTTACTTTGGTTCTCCTGCGGATCTCCTCGTTTCTGATTCGATGACGCAGAGAAACTCCAAGCATAGCACGCTCCATTGCCCTTTGGGTGACCTTGAGCCTTCTTATGAGGCCCAATAGTAAGCGACCATGTCTCAGTCCCGCCATATCGCCCACGAACATGCTAACCATACTGATCCGATTGGGCGAACGCGGGGGACGCAAGAGGGGTATCGCATTCCAGGAAGGTGCATACATTTTGACAAAGTTGTAGTAAGTTGTAAAACGTAGAATTTATGAGAGATGAATTTAGTAGCTGTGATTTGTCCATCGAAATATTATTTACTTTTGTCCCGTCTTGTCAGGCTTTTAAGGCTTCTGTCTTATACCCATCATGCTACAGCCTGGGCTACTAGACCTTCAGCCTTCAAACTTCATTAAACAAAAATGTGATTTCTGAAACATCCATGCAGGGCAGAAAATTTTCGGGCTCATTTATTACGTCCAACTTAACGTCATTCGTTAATTACTTCCAACTTAACGTCATGAAGATAAGGTTGGTGGTGGGCGGCCTCAAAATCTATATATTTTTGTGTCAAATATTGCCAGGAGTTTTATGGAAATTGGGCTTTTGTCAGGCCCTTTCGTTTTCAAAGATTGTAACCCTAGCAATGTTCACTGTGCATTTAGGTGAGATTTTTACCCGTCTGCCCAAAGAGGACGGTTATGTTTTTCAATTGTATGTTTGTATGTCTGTTTCTTTAGCTGAGCCTGTAGACTAAATGGTTTGATAGATTTTGGAGTGAAAGGTGTCGTTAGATTCGTTTTGATCCCATGAGGGACAAGTTACATATTTTACCCGAAAGCCCAAAAATGAGGGTTAATGTTTTATGGAGTCGGTTTTACATTTTTTAATTAAATTGGTTGCTAATTTATTTCATATCAGCTCATATACGTCCTCACCGAGGGGCTCGAGCCTACCCTGAATTAGGAATTGTGATCGGGCCTTAGTCAACCACGCGGGCCCAGTGCGGGTTGGTCGACTTCACACAACAACTTTCGAGTTTCTTCGCAGGTACGTGTGCAGGTTTCCTCATGATGTTTTCCTTCACCGAAAGAGCGTCGGATAATCGTACATATGAAATCGAAATTCGAAAACAGATTTGTACGTGGCAGGATTCGAACCACGACCTCCCGGACTGAAAGCAGGGAGCCCTAGCCATTACACCAATAATTTTGATGTATTGTAGTGGTAATTTATTACTTGTAAAAGATTATATTTCAGAATATGTAGCCATATTGACATTTGAAAACCTTCCATATGAAATAAAATAATGGTATCATTAGTACGCTGTGAAAAGCTAACAATTTTGGGGCGAAGTAACGTTACTTGGAACTGTCAAATACTATGATGACTAAATAACAATTTACCTTGTCTACTTTAATTATAAACGTGCCACGTCACGAGGGAAATCAAAGCATTTGTGGATTATGTTATGATGCTTGGGTAATCTTCGTATGTTTGAATACACACAAGAACACCAAACTTACGGACCTACCTATAGGAACGTATTATGTCACCGCAAGGTCGCGTAATGGATCATTAATTAATGGAGCGTTAAGGGCTTAGTTCAAGTTATTTATTGTGCAAGAATTTAAGTTTAAGGAAATATAAAGTGCAATAGCAGAAATCATCATCATAACATCCATAAGACGTACATTGCTGGACAAGAGCCTCCTCCAAGGATTTAAACGACCTTTATCAGGTCGTCGGTCCACCGAGTGGGACGCCTGCCTACGCTACGTCTTCCGATGCACGTTCACCACTCGAGAACGGCCCTAACGGACATCTGTTCTACGAGTTATGTACCCCGTCCATTGCTACTAAAGTTTTGTAGCAGAAATGTGTATATCAGTTTAATTATATATAATTATCAGGTATACACAATATATGTATAAATCAATAAATGAATTAACTATTTTTTTAGGTTAGTTCACAGAATGGGAGGTCATGATAAATCTGGTAACGATAACGGAAATGGATAAACTTAATGCTTTTTTTTTAGGAATTAAGTCGGCCATTTCCAACTTTGGTTCTCCGGCATGGGGGAGAGGGCCTGATGGTCCAGAATTCCTACTACTAACGGGCGTTGCTCCATAACACAACCGAATATTTGGTCTTTGCATAATTGTCATGAGTACAACTAGTACTTTCATTTTATATCTTACTTATTTCCCTTTTCGTTTTTTTTTTGGTCACGATAACTAGTTTTTTAGGCGCTATAAGTACATAACGCAAGCACTTTGCGCAGGCAGACCGACATATTTAACATCAGATGGTTGCTATTTATCCTCTCAACTTAAGTTTATCGATTTCCGTTATCGTTACCAAATTTGTCGTTACCTCAAAGTATATCAGCAATCGGCATGTTTGGTTCCACCGAAAAAACCGAGCCAATCTTATGGTTTTAAATCCCGTATAGTTTAGTTTAAAAATGAATTAGGGGTCACTTATAATCCTATTGTTAAGAATCCACAAAAATACTTATTAATATTTGGTCATCTTTGACTTAGGCTGTATGATGCCTTTGCCTCACACATTGTGAAAACAAAAGAAAATTATAAATAAAAACGTGTCTGAAAAGAATGGCGGATTTAATTTCTAGTTTAATCACATTTAACACAAAAACACCCTAGAAAACAAATAAAAGTTACTTCCGTAAAACCTATGTCACTTACGGGATCAAGACAAATCTAAAGACACCTCGCACTCCAAATTCCATCAAGCCGTTTAGGCTACAGGGCGTGGCAAAGAAATATACGTACATACATACACTCGAAAAACATAACCCTGATTCTGGCGCAGTCGAGTAAAAAAAGTCGCCCTCCACGTCTGTCTGTCTGTTTATCCGCTAACTCCTAAACCACGCTACGGATTTTGAAACGATTTTCACTAACGAAAAGAGCGATGAACGAGTAAGGTTAACGTATCCCAGCGAGCCGCTTGAGGCTCGCGCACCGCGCACCAGCTACTATAGGTGTGTAGGTATACAGGGTGACTTTCAATTAGTTCTTGATAACAAAGGATATGAATGTACTCGTGATTACAAACAACTTTTCCAAAGAAACTAAACTTTGTCAAATCAGAAAATAAAATTTTGGTCCTCGATATATAAGGTGCAACAAAATTAGCGGAAACTATTTTAACTGGTGCTTCTACCCATGAAACTGAACAACTTTCCCCATGGAACCCATAGTCAAATCGCAAAAAAAAATTGGCTCTCCCATACTAACTCGACCAGCTGATCAGCCAACTTAGTATGGGAAGTTCAACAATTTTTTTTAAATTTGATTATGGGTTTCATGGGGAAATTTGTTCAGTTTCATGGGTAGAAGCACCAGTTAAAATAGTTTCAGCTAATTTTGTTAGACCTTATAGTATAATACGAGTAAGTTATCAAATCGGTAAAAATGTTTATAGGATCAAATTTTTTTATTCATATTTGACATAGTTCATTTGGGAAAGTTGTTTGTAATCACGAGTACATTAATATCCTTTGCTATCAAGAAATAATTAAAAGTGACCCTATATATTCTAAACAATACCAAAGAATACTGACAAAGTTATAACATGAACAGCGATCTCATTATTCAATTAGATACGATTTTCAATGCAATTGATCGGCGGCGGTGCAACGCAATAGTTTAACAACGTAGACATGACATGGGCACAGACAATAGACAGAATAGACACGGCCAAGGATTTCGACCACGAAAACAACAGGCTAATCTCATTACGTGACACGTGCGGCCTCAGCGCGCACCAGCCTCAGCCTCCATACGTCAAGGTGATCAATCGGAGCTTGTGGGACTTCCTGTCCGGCTGGTCCTTCGGCGGACCTGTGTTTTCGGCTCGGCTGTTGATGATGGACTATCTCTTCTCGACAAGAAATCAAACTGTACCAGTGGGGGCAGAAAAATCACCTAGTAGGTACCTCATCCTATCGTACCGAAAGACGTCCACAGCTGGACAAAGGCCGTCCCCAAAGATTTCCAAAAAGATTAAAAGACTGGTCCTGCGCTGACCGCATCCGGCAGCTTCCCGCGACCTGCGCCAGGTCATCGGTCCACCGAGTGGGAAACCTTCTTACGCTACGTCTTCCGGTGCGCGGTTGCCACTTGAGAACTTTACTACCCCAACGGAAATCTGTTCTACAGTCTATGTGCTATCACATTAGTTTACCAATTCTGAGCGCTATATCGGTTAGTTTGGTTCTCCTGAGGATCTCCTCGTTTTTGATTCTATCAAGCAGCGAAACTCCGAGCATAGCACGCTCCATTGCCTCTTGAAGAACTGTCTATCACTTTTTTATTTTTTTATTTACCAATTTTAAAACAAAATACAGCTTACGCATACGCACTAGCCAAAATCCAAAATTGATCATTTAAGGCTTATATACCGCCGCCAACGACCAACTTTGTAACCACTTTTTACTTCCATTGAGGATTTTTAATAAAAAAAAAGTTTTATAATTCACAGTTTATGAGGAGTGATTTTGATTTCTTCGATTTCAGTTTTAATACACAGAACTAAAGAAAAAAATATCCTAATGCACCCTTTTTTTCTAGTTGTAACCATAGAACGCTGCAATTTTTAATTATAACATTATGATAATTTACGAACTTCTTAACAAAGCAATATAAAATGATTTTGTTTTCTTACTTTTTGGAAATTCTTCTTGTTTTATTTACTTTAATGAATTAAAAACCACAATAGCGATTGATGTAACAGCCACGTTGTAGTACGAGCTGACAAGAACTTTATTTTTAAGCTATTTCGTTCGATATTTGAAACAACGTGAATCCAGTTGCTAATTATAAGGACGGAAGAGCCTAATTACCTCCAGGTAGAAAGAAAAGTCTGATAAAATGCGTGGAAAAGCTTTTTATTGAAATTGTTAGTTCTAGGGATTTCCGTATTAGCATTCCTATATCATATACTAGCTGTTTCCCGCGGCTTCACTCGCGTGGACAACGTTTCTATGACTTTTCAAGGGTGCGCAGTGCGCGAGCGTGTAACAAAGTAGCATATGTGTTAATCCAGGTCCCAATCTGTCTACCTACCAAATTTCAGCCAGATCCGTTCAGTAGTTTCTGCGTGAAAGAGTAACAAACATACATCCATATATCCATACATTCTTACAAACTTTCGCGTTTATAATATTATAGTAGGATAGGATTATATATCCTTGTAGAGCCTCTCACAGTAGGTCTTAGAATGAACATGGACAAGACGAAAATTATGTCAAACGTCCGTGTCGCACCTACTCCTCTGAAAGTTGGAGGCTCTACACTCGAAGTTGTTCGAATGGCCATTAGGGCAGTAAAGTTATCGAGTGGCGACCGTGCACCGGAAAACGTAGCGCAGGCAGGCCACCCACTCGGTGTACCGATGACCTGGATAAGGTCGCGGGATGCCGCTGGATGCGGGTAGCACAGAACCGGTCGTCGTGGAAATCCTTGGGGGGGAGGCTATGTCCAGCAGTGGACGTCATTCGGCTGATATGATGATTCCTATATCGTGCATGAAAATATGAAAAATCGCGACGCGCGCGTTGTGCGATGAAAGGGCTGTCCTTGCGCCGACGACATCCACCGACGCACTTATCGATTTTCAACGTTAGTTACATAGATTCGTTTACAATACGGCTTCGGTGCCCACCTCATACGCACACGACGTAACAACGGCACTGTACATTCAAAACGCAGCTTTGTCATAATCGTGATACGCGACATATTGGAACAACAATATTTTTGAGTTACGCCCCGCCGTTGTCAGTGAACCACGATAGTAGCCAAGTAATTAAGTATAGGCATTAGTGTAACCACTCCACTCCACTCCACTCACATACTTACTTAATTATTATTGTTCTAACCTTGGCAAAGATTGGGTTCATTTGAAAGCGAATAGCTGCTTGAAGTTGGCAAAAACAAAGTGTTTGAAGGACTTAGAAGTTTTACACGCAGGTAGGAAATGCTTTGCTTAAACGTATTGGATTTTTAATTGCCCTACAACAAAATCCAAGTTTTCTTTCCTAGTTTTTTTTTTATAAAACCGGCCAAGTGCGAGTCGGACTAGTTTTCCGAGGGTTCCGTACCACTACACCTCTCCACACAACTACATTCTATTCACTTTCCAAACAAAAGACATCAAAGCGAGCGACATTTAAATATGCTTTTTTGTCATTCATTTCGTACTCCTTAACGCGAGTACAACTCACACTTGGTAAATTTTTATTATTTGTTGTTTTATTTCAGTACTAGCTGTTTCCCGCGGCTTCACCCGCGTGGACCACGTTTCTACGACTTTTCGAGGGTGCGCAGTGCGCGAGCCGCAAGCGGCTCGCGATCGTGGTAAAAAGTAGCCTATGTCTTAAGCCAGGTCCTAATCTGTCTACCTACCAAATTTTAGCCAAATCCGTTCAGTAGTTTTTGCGGGAAAGCGTAACAGACAGACAGAGTTACTTTCACATTTATAATATTAGTAGGGATTACTACTGTAATTCACGCTTGTATGTATTATTACCATTTTTACGATAGAGCTTACTTAAAAAGACTTCTAAAGACCTACAAAAATCACTTTTTTTTACATAGAGACCCCTTATCTTTTTTCATTTTTTCAAACTTTTTGTCAAATCTACCTATTACGGTTCATAAAATACAGCCCGCTGACAGACGTACAGACGGACAGATAGCATATATATAGGCTTAGTTATAGGGTCCCGTTTGTCACCCGTTGGGTGTACGGAACCCTAAACCATGCAACAAACATGTTTTTTCGGAACAATGTAAAAACGGTATAACATGCAAGCGTAAAACTTGGTTAGATTATAGTACTAATCTAATATAATTATAAAATTCTCGTGACACAGTTTTCGTTCCCTTACTCCTCCGAAACGGCTTGACCGATTCTCATGAAATTTTGTGAGCATATTGAGTAGGTCTGAGAATCGGCCAACATCAATTTTTTTTTTAGGGTAGGGTAGTGTAGGGTAGGGTAGGGTAGTGTAGTGTAGTGTATGTAGGGTAGGGTAGGGTAGTGTAGTGTAGTGTATGTAGGGTAGGGTAGTGTAGGGTAGGGTAGTGTAGGGTAGGGTAGTGTAGTGTAGTGTAGTGTAGTGTAGTGTAGTGTAGTGTATGTAGGGTAGGGTAGGGTAGTGTAGGGTAGGGTAGTGTAGGGTAGGGTAGGGTAGTGTAGTGTAGGGTAGTGTAGTGTAGGGTAGGGTAGGGTAGGGTAGGGTAGGGTAGGGCAGTGTAATGTAATGTAAGGCGGTACGTAGTTCGCCGGGACAGCTAGTCATAAATAAAAACAACAGTTCCTATCTATCATAATATATTGACTACCATTATAATGGATTAAACAGAATAAACCATAAGTTTATTTTTTTTACGAATAATTTATAATAAAATTTTACCCGCCATTTTCTCATCACTAGAGAACAAACACCCTATCTATACCTGTACATATGTTACGGCTAAACGTGGGTTGTGAATATAAACTAAAGATTAGCCGGCTAAAGTTTAGATTAGCCGGCTAAACTTCACCCAGGGATTCGCGAGGCTCTTAGACTGTAAAATCAATCAAACCTGATCGAATTTAATATCGCTCGCTTCGTTCGCTCACCACTCAAAAAACATTACCCAGCTAGTTTTGGAAAATGACAAAACAACAACTTTTGGATTTTTTGTTTCTCTGTCTGTATGTTCGCGTATCACGCAAAAACTAACAGGCCGATTTTGATTAAATTTTGTATGATGGTTCCTTATATCCCGGGTTAATATATAGGATACTTTTTATCCCGGAAAATTCAAGAGTTCCCGTGGAAAAATTCAAAACCTCCACGCGGACGAAGTCGCGTGCACAGCTAGTAGTCAATAAGTTTATCTGAAATACTTTATCTGATATACTTACCTATCAAAGAAGTGAGTCATTGGTGTAGTGGAAGTATTTTCGGAGAGACCCAGCGAGCGAGGATTATGGTTTTCTTAAAATGGTAAGAAAGAAATGTACAATAAATAACACTAATATGATAGTAACTAAAAAAGCACAAACATAATCATTACAAAAAGGACAAAAGCTCTAGAAAGGAGCTTCAGCCAATATCCCCGTCCCTACGCGTCTCCGGTCCAAAAGTTCCTATGAAATTCGCCGCATTGCCACGCTGGATGGCAATGGACAGCTGTTGGACCAGAAACGAGCCGGCACGGAGGTCACCGCTGCGCTCCCTTAAACGAGCCGGCACGGGGGTCACCGTTGCGCTCCCTCAAACGAGCCGGCACGGAGGTCACCGCTGCGCTCCCTCAAACGAGCCGGCACGGGGGTCACCGTTGCGCTCCCTCAAACGAGCCGGCACGAAGGTCACCGCTGCGCTCCCTCAAACGAGCCGGCACGGGGGTCACCGCTCCGCTCCCTCAAACGCTGACCCAGCTCGCAGTTTTCTTCTTTCCTTTCAACACTTCACCTACTCCTACCAACTAGCTTTTCAAGAAAAAAAAATATCCGACTGCTAAAAAAGGAATGTTATGTTTTTCGGGTATATGTATGTATGTATGTCTGCTTCTTTGGCTGTGCCTGTAGCGTAAATGGCTTGATGGTTTTGTTACATTAGGTTAGGTTAGAGTGACAGGTGTTGTTAGATTCGTCTTCATCCCGAAAGAGACATAGGAGACATTTCAACCCGACTGCCCAAAAAAGAGGAGGAATGTTTTTATGCAGTTTTTAATTATCTTGGTTAGGTTTTAATAGATTAAAAGACGTGTATCCCTAGCCCGTTTCATACAGAGCAATTTTGGTTCGTATTTGAATATTAATCAATCAAAGTTAATGAATTTTTTTAAACACTTTCATGGCAACAACTTTTTTCAAAAAAAGTAATGCGATACCGACACAGATATACGTCATCCGATTTTCGATATAAAATTATTTCAAAGTCGGTTCTATGGTTAACAAATGAATCAAAGATTACGTTTGTATGGGATTTATGAACTCCAGCGGGCTCTTAAGATTTGTCGCCTTGTCTAAAGTTGAAATGTGAGTCAATGTTTTACTCAAACTGTATAAAGTAGATATGACAGTGCATGCGGCTCGCGGGCGTGGAATTTAATTTTCTTGATTCCATCGGATTTGGGAACTACCTGACACTATGTTTATTTGTCCGGGATAAAGTATTAAATATTGCTTTCTGCCCTTTACTTTAGCATTTTCTATTATTTCTTTAGCTCTCTGCCAAATTTCAGAGAAGTTTTTTTGCGTGAAAAAATATAATAAAAATGGGTCGTTCGGATCGTCAACATAACAAAGATTGCTAATTTCATGCTGCACATGATCAGAATATATTTTTACAAAATTATTAAGGATTTTTTCATAAAAATTTATAAAACATACATTCGTCCATTGCTGGAATACGCTAATCATATATGGTGTTCCTACTGCCGTTTCACGAGCATTGGCAATATGTTGGCCAGGAATGCTGTGTCAATATTATTTTTTGAATTCTCAATTGGTATAAACCCTTGACAACATCTCACCTGGTGGTAAGTGACGATGTTGCCGAAGATGGAAGCGGGCTTACCAAGATTCCCCAACGCAATGGGGACCTGGCTATCTTATCTTCATGCCGGAACAATGATATCAACATTGATATTTGGCGGCAAGACTTAGATAAGATGGTGGTAGCTAGCCAGGCGGGCTTAGAAAATGCCCTACCACCAACCAAATATTAATCTGTATTGACCTCGAATAAGGTTATTTTTTTTCTTATTCGCCATAGCTGCGTTGCTCGTGTAAGGGTTAAAAAAGACATGAAAATGTCGGAAAACAAAAAAGGTTGCATCTCTAAAAATAAGTCTCACGAAGAACGCTTCCTAGGGTAGTGTAGGGTAGTGTAAGGTGGAACGAAGTTCGCCGGGAGAGCTAGTAATATTATAAATGTGAAAATGTCTTTGTTTGTTTGTTACCTTTTCACACTCCAACACTGCGAACAATCTTGATGAAATTTGGCATGCAGGTAGCCTGTGTTACTAGAAAGGATATATGCAGAGATATGCTATATATAAGGGGAGGTAGATAGGTTACATGCATCCTAAAAGTGAAGCAAAAAAAAGATTTGTTAGTGCATAACCCATCTATGGTAACAAATCTCTGGATATATGCTACTTTTTATTCTGTGAAAATAACATTAGTCAGATGCAGTTACTGAAGGAACTGAAAAGATACTATTTTTAGGGTTCCGTACCTCAAAAAGAAAAAACGAAACCCTTATAGGATCACTCGTGTGTCTGTCCGTCCGTCTGTCCCAGCCGATTTTCTCAGAAACTACTTGACTGATTGAGTTGAAATTTGGTACACATATGTTTGGTGACCCAAAGACGGACATGTATATAACATAAATAAATGAAAAATTAAATTTCCAAAGTCCGATTGTTTAGAAACTAGCGACACCTAGTGAGATCTAGTAGTATCTTTTACATAGTTAATTTTAGTAGTAATGCGACAACAGCAATTAGTTTCCCTTTACCTATATCCATATAGATGGCGCTGTAGATGAAAATAAGTTTTTGATACGGAACCCTTAGTACGCGTGTTTGACTCGCACTGATGGGCCGATTTTTCATTTTAATTAATTTATTTAACATCGCAACTTGTGTCGCAACTGAACAATGGATTGTTGTGATTTTTTGCACAGAGACGGTTGAGGAGGTGGGTAATGACAAAATTTACTAATTAGCATTATTATCCTGATATAGTTCACGAGGGATCTGGGGAAAAGTCATTTCCACGCTCGCGCACGTCAGCGTCGCGACGGAACAACGGATTGAAGTGATTTTTTGTACAATTGGTTGAGAGGGTGGGAAGTGACAGATTGCTAATCAGAATAGCCCGATATAGTTCCTGAGGGATCCGGAGAAAACTTATATCCACGCTCGCGAGCGGCTTGCAGCTCGAGCACCTTTCACCGTCACGAGAGCGAAGCCGCGGGCAAAAGTTAGTGATAATAATAATTATAAAAACTGTGTTTGTTATCATTACACTGTATTGTATTACTACCACCTACGCAAACCGTTCTGGGATTCCAAGTGTTGGTTTTTCAATAAATGGAGAATTCAATTTGATTTTTAAATTAAACTTTGATTTTATTCGTCTGATTGGTGGTGTTATATTATTTCAGCACTTGGTTGCGTGGTAGCGGAAACTGCCATTGTTTTATGCTGGTAGATTGCTAGCGGAGGTCGAATAAATCTGGGGTCACGGTCATACGTAAGTTATGTTAAAATGGGGAAAAAAATTAATTTGTACTGAACCGATTTTAATGAAATTTGTATGGGATCAATCTGAAAGTATATCCTTTCAAATAAAAAAATATTTTTCAAATCGGTCAAAAAATGACGGAGTTGTGAGATAACTGAACTAAAAACCTCCTCCTTTTTTGAAATCGGTTGATAATGTCCAAACCTTTAACATACTAAAATTGATAAGTACTATATTTTACTGTCAATAATAGAAAGGTTAAATGGTTATTACAACTGACTAGCTTTTTCCCGCGGCTTTACCCGCGTGGACGTCGTTTTTATGACTGTCTTTGAGGGTGAGTGGTGAGCGCCGGCTCGCGAGCGTGGACATGAATTTTCTCCAGATCCGTATCCCAGATCGGACTATTCTGATTAACAGGCTATGTCACTCCCACCCCCTCAACCAATTCTGTACAAAAAATCACTTCCATCAATCCGTTGCTCCGTTGAGATGCCGATGTGCGCGAACGTGGAAATGAGTTCCCTCGAGAAATGAGAATCCCTCCGGAACTGTATTAGGATATAGTAAATTATGTCATTTCCTACCCCCTCAACCATCTCTGTGCAAAAAATCACAACAATCCATTGTTCCGTCGCAATTTTAAAGAATTTAACCAAAAAAGAGTATTTTTTACGTTCCATCAGGAACTGCATCGGACTATGCTATTTTCACACGATAAAATTTGCCTATATCCTTCTCCGTGACACAGGCTACCTGCATGCCAAATTTAATCAGGATTGGTCAAGGTGTTGAAGCGTGAAAAGGTAACAAACAAACAAACATATATTCACATACTAGTCGTATAACAGTTTTATAATGGTAAGTTATTCGTACTTAAACGTTCATTAGCATTTTAATTCGCCAATAAAAAGTAATGACTGCAGCTGTCAAACTTGTAAATTTTAAGGGTTTTGTGCGCAAAGGTAACGGGACTCTAGTATACGCCGTTTGTCTGTCTGTCTATCTGACCTCTAGTATCTTTGACCGTAATATGTAGCCAGTTGAAATTTTTACATTAAATGGTGGATTTCCCAAAAAAAAATAATTCAATATTAGTTAGTGAAAAAATAAGGGTCCCCATTCAAGAAACGTGTGTTTGTAAGGTGTTTTTTTTTTGTTTTTGCTCTATTGTTAAAACAACAATAAATACAAGCGTCAAACTTAGCGTGATAGATAATAGAGCAAACCCTAAAACAAAAAATAATAAAAACAGTTTTCTGTCGCTCTTATTAATGTCTTTTTAATAAAATGAATAGGTATCATTGTTTTACTCGTTTATGTTTTTAGGGTTGTTTATTAAGAGTTGTGGTGGTACGGAATCTTTAGTGTGCGAATCCAACTCTAACTTAGCCGGTTTAGTCACTAATTGAGACTTTAGGTTATTTAAGAGACAACGGTGGTATAAGGCTTAATAACAAAAGAGTGACATCTGTCAGCCCGAGCCGCAGACGTGTTTCAATACAGATGTGAGAAAACAGGTAAAATAAAAAACGACCGTAACAGAAAAACAAAATACATGGGAACATACCTATCAAGGTTTCGGCAACCAAAGTTCATTTTACGCTAATTGTGGCTCATTTTAAATGTCTGGGGGAGTAATCTCACTTTGTTTTTTCCCATACACACTTAAATTCATTATTTTATTCGTATTTACAACTAAAACAACTCAATTCACTTTTACGAAAATTGCGGCTTAATGCGTAAGTTTTTTTTTTATATATTTCGATAAATAGATTACAGGCTTGGAATAATATTATTATAAGCATTAAAACCTCCTTGGAAAAAATTACTTATTTCCTGGTGTTACTGCGCTTCATTCATATTCGTTCTCCTTTCTTCACAAAGACATAATCCAAAGAAAAACTAATTAATCAAGCGTTATGTACTAACCTCTCGGGTACAACCTATCTCTTCTAAAATTATATCTTTCAAAAAGAAGATTCTGTATCTTTAGTAATTATATTTTTTAATTGCTAGAAATGTCTTGTTCCTCCGAGCTAGAAAAAAAAAGTGGCAAGGTAAAAAGCAAGAGTGTGGTTAAATCCTTAATCCTTAATATAATATAATATATATATTAATATATATAATAATAATAATATTATAAATGTGAAAGCGTGGTGTTTCTGCTCATGAAAATAAATTTCTTTCATTATTACTGTTATTGTTGTGTGGGACGCATTCTGGGTCAAAAACACTACTATATACAGGGTGCATCAAAACTGGTGTAGGACTTGTTAGCTGGGGGTTCTACTCATCATACTGAACAACTTTCTCCATAGAACCCATAGTCAATTCTCAAAAAAAAATTAACCCTTCATACAAAAATGCACAAAATCGGTCGATCAGCTGATAGATAAAGAGTTTTTTTTTGCGATTTCAGCAAACTCATAAAACAAAAATTGTTCAGTATGACATGAGTATGAGTAGAAGCCTCAGTTAACGGGACCTACACCAATTTCGTTACATTTTGTATAGTCAGGCGGGAGTTTAGGGTACAAGCGTGTGCTTCAACTCTAGATGGACTCATTGTACCCTATTCCCGTGATGGTACAATGTTTACTGTGACCGCCCCAGTGGTGCCCCCCTGAAAACTTTGAACTCCTTCAGCGGAACTCCGCCTTTTCCTTGATCCTGTCGGTACCAAACGTCTCCCACCTGGCCCTGCTGTAAAGAGCACACTCAGCCAAGTAATGTTGGCTGGTCTCCAGTTCTTCGTAGTTGGGGCAGGAGGGCCCTGTGGCATATAGGGACGTGTGCCGGTTTAGCCTACAGCAGGGGTTTCCAAAATGTGCGCTGCGGCCCCTTCCGAAGCTCAGAAGAACATTTTTCTGCGTTTTAAGAATCGCCATGGAAAGTTACCAAACCTGAAAGTGCGCCACGAACTAAAAAAAATTGGGCACCCCTGGCCTACATAATCCTCTGACGCTGCCCATGACCATAGCAAAGTATACATATTAGTACTAACAAACAGTATTGACCCTCCCTGCCGCTCTCTAGATTGCGACCTCACCCCCTCGTCTTCCAGGTTGATACAGATTGGTTTAAGTTTGGTTCTCGAACGTATAGAATTTTGCCGTGATTTTCATTTGTTGCGTCATTTGTTTTTAGAAATGTAATTTCTCGCCCGTTATACTCGTATGAAGTGTCCGGGGTGTGACCATAGCTAAGTTTTTCGGCTTAGTGATAGTAATGTCTGGGTTTTTTGGCGATTAGTTTCTTTTAAGAACATCCTCGCTTGTCTGCAGCTACCATGCTTCCTGGGCTTCTCGCTGCATTAAGCTTGGCAATTACTCCTCTTGTGACGGTGGCTTCTATTGGAAGTCCAGACTCAGGTTCCATAGCTGATCATTCAACATTGTATGGAAACGTCTTTTTAGGTTTCCGTACCCAAAGGGTAAAAACGGGACCCCATTACTAAGTCTTCGCTGTCCGTCTGTCACCAGGCTGTATTTCATGAACCGTGATAGCCAGACAGTTGAAATTTTCACAGATTATGTATTAAAAATTAATTAAAAATTTTAAAAAGTGAAAAAATAAGACTCCCATACAAAAAACGTGTTGAAGACGCCATCTATTATAATGGTACGGAACCTTATGTGTGCGGGTTCTGACTCGCACTTGGCCAGTTTTTAAACTGACCACCGATCTCTAAGGAAAGTTGCTTCAGTTCTATGAGTAGAATCCCCTGTTCAAATAGTGTACAAGGATCTACAGAATTTTAACCCGAAGCGCCAGAAGAAGGGTTATATTTTTTAAGTGTGTTTATGTGGATTTATTTCTTTGGCACGCTCTGTAGCCTAAACGGTTAGATGGATTTTGAAGTGCGAGGTGTCATTAGATTCCTCTTGATCCCGTAAGTGACATAAGATACATTTTACTCAACTGGCCAAAGAAGGGGTCAAGATTTTAAGCAGTCGGGTTTTTCATTAATTTGAGTAATACTTTCAAGAAGATAAGCATTAAATCATCATTACAGCTCATATACGTCCCCACCGAGGGGCTCGAGCCTACCCTGAATCAGGGCGATTAGGCCTTAGTCGACCACGCGGGCCCAGTGCGGGTTGGTCGACTTCACACACAACCTTCGAGTTTCTTCGCAGGCGTGTGCAGGTTTCCTCACGATGTTTTCCTTCACCGTTAAAGCAATCGGTAAGTATGTACGTAAGTTTTTGAAAAACTCATTGGTACATTGGCCGTCCAGGTTTGAACCCGGTACTTCTGGTTTGATGGACCGAGTCGTTACCGGTTGAGCCACCGACGCTTTTAATACATTAAATACATGATATATATTATCGAATTGCCTTTTATAGATTCATATTTTGTTTACCAAATAGCTATTAAAAGTGATCTTTACTAGTTTATATTATAATATTTTGAAGACACATAATGTACTGCAAAACATATAGCCTATAAAATGAAGGCTTAAACACCCAGACAGAGGAGAGAAAGGCGGCTCTTGGCCAAATGGAACGTTTTGTAACAAGGTTCACGTAACGTAATGTTGTTCTAATAACTTTCAAATGCTTTGGCCTATTCAGAAATTGTTTAATAACACAATCTTCTAGGCCTTCAAATACTAGTCTATATAGCGTAAAAAAGTCACTTCCCGACATCTGCCCCTCTGTATGTACGCTTAGATCTTTTACTACACAACAGATTTTAATGCGGTTTTTATCAATAGATAAATATATTCAAAATGAAGGTTTATACGTATAGTTTAATATTTTTTTGTGTTAATTTGTTGAAATATGAAGATAATTGTTGAGGATGTCGGAGGAAAACAAGCCGTCTGAGAGCTTCCATCTAAAATGCTCTCTTATTCTTTTGAAATATAATAAAGTAATATACAAGGTGTCGATCCGGTGTTACACGACTTAACTTATTTGACAGGATTAAACTAAATTTACGCATTCTGTCTTTTACTTTCTGTATCGAAAAGACAAGGATAGAATGCTTAAATTTAGTTTAGTCCTGTCAAATAAGTTAAATCGTGTTACACCGAATCGACACCAATGTATACGTTTTTCCCCCGCCCTTTAAATTATCATAACACCCGCTTAGAATGGCTGGAAGAAAACTCTTATAGAAATAAGTCCACCTTTGCATACGTCCTTTCTAAGTGTTTTTCATGTAAATATTTGTCTGAAATAAAAATTATACATATATAATATTCTATATACATAATGGCATTGTTACTGTTTATTAGAACTACATACAAAAAGTCAGGTCAGCAATGGCCGTATGTCTATATTATGCGGATAGATTTCTATAACTTTCTATAACCATTTTAAAGTTTTAATAAAATTGATACAAATTATGTAGAGTTAGCTGTAAACATTGTAAGATACCTGTAGTATAGTCAAATCATAGACAAATCACTCCACACGCTGACAACACATTAGCAAGTATTACGATACGGCTTACAGTAGCGCAACGTCTTTGACATAGTAGAAGTAAATCTTTGATGTCGCACGACGCCGCCACGGCGTAGGTACTAGCAGTACTAGCACAGATTACTAAGTAGTTACTAGTACTAGCCTGAAGCCCGCCTGGCAAACTCGCGGAGTTTGCCAGGCTGTGCCCCGCCGCCCACTGCCCCGCAAGTACCCGTTCCGTTACTCTGCGTAAGTACATTCGTTGCACTACTGTAAGCCGCTATATTGTAACACTATGACATTAGTACCCACATTGCACCTATGCGAAGCCGGGGCGGGTCGCTAGTGGTAGTATTAGTAAAGCCGGGCAAGTTCGAGTCGGACCCGCGCTAATAATTATTAATTAATTAATAATTATTACTGGTCAAGAAGCCTAAATTGTGTGTGAAGTCGACCAACCCGCACTGGGCCCGATCGCCCTAATTCAGGGTAGGCTCGATCACCTCGGTGGGGACGTATATGAGCTGATATGATGATGATGATGAAGGAGCCCCAGTGATCACATTCTCATATTTGAAATTATACGCTTCCATCTTCGGCATCATCGTCACTCACCATAAGGTGAGATGATGCCAAAGGCTTACCAATTGTGGATTTTAAAAAAAATGACACTACTTTAACGCGTATTCAGATTTTTTATACAGATACATCTTTAAGTCGCATTCTGCATATGATACGGTGGGTTGAGTTTCCGTGTTCACCAATTCACAAAAATTTCACACAAGCAAACAGTGACCTTTTTAAAAGCGTTTATTAACTTGCAATGTTTGTATGTATGTATGTATGTTCGTTAGTTATTTTTTTATACAGATACATCTTTATGGCGCAACCTGTATATAATATGTCGGGTTGGGTTTTCGTGATCGCCACTTCATTAAAAAATTAGAAAAGCAAACAGTGACCTTTTTAAAAGCTTTTATTAACTTGCAATGTTTGTATGTATGTATGTTAGTTAGTTAATTTTTTATACAGATACATCTTTATGGCGCAACCTGTATATAATATGTCGGTTTGGGTTTTCGTGATCGCCACTTCATTAAAAAATTAGAAAAGCAAACAGTAACCTTTTTAAAAGCTTTTATTAACTTGCAATGTTTGTATGTATGTATGTTAGTTAGTTAATTTTTTATACAGATACATCTTTATGGCGCAACCTGTATATAATATGTCGGTTTGGGTTTTCGTGATCGCCACTTCATTAAAAAATTAGAAAAGCAAACAGTGACCTTTTTAAAAGCTTTTATTAACTTGCAATGTTTGTATGTATGTATGTTCGTCAGTTAATTTTTTATACAGATACATCTTTATGGCGCAACCTGTATATAATATGTCGGTTTGGGTTTTCGTGATCGCCACTTCATTAAAAAATTAGAAAAGCAAACAGTGACCTTTTTAAAAGCTTTTAACTTGCAATGTTAGTTAGTTAATAAAGGTCAAATCTTGCAAACTATTTAAGAGCGACTTTCAGGGGTCCAATTAAGTTGAAATTTGGTATGAAGCCGTATTCCCGGTGACAATAGATTCTTTTGGTATTTTGAAGTTGATCTTATGATGCACATTGGGGCTGGAGATTCCGGAATCCGGATCGTCTTTTATTTTCAATACAACACAAATACTGTGTTCGCCTTTTTTAAGGTACCGTACGTCCAATGGGTAAAAATGGGACCCTATTACTAAGAGTTCGCTGTCCGTCTGTCACCAGGCTGTATTTCATGAACCGTGATAGCTAGACACTTGAAATTTTTACACATGATGTATTTCTGTTGCCGCTAGAACAACAAATACAAAAAATTTGATAAAGTGAAAAAATAGGGGGTCTCCATACAAAAAACGAGTTTTTGTTAAACATGAAGAAACTAGCGCCATCTAGTATGATGGTACGGAACCTTGTGTGTGATGTTCTGACTCACAATTGGCCAGTTTTTTTAAATTTAGAAACGTGTATTTTTGTATATTCACATTTAGCTTTTGAGCATAAAAACTCTTCATATAAAAGCTTCTACCTAAAAGTTTTAAGGGTTTTCTACAACTTATTTGTAATTCAAATGCCCACGCGCAAAAGTACTATTACACCTATAAGGAGACTTTTCGGCGTTATTCATTTAGGCGCTCTGGACGTGAAGTTTTAATTAACAACCTTAAGTACTTTTTAAATCGCTTTAAGATGTTTTAGAGGGTCAGCAAGGTACGTACTAACTAGCTCTCACGAAGGCTTAACGAATTCCAAATTTCTAACCATCACATCCTAAGTAGGTACTTATATTAGAGACCTACGTTTATACAGCCGCGACTAACTCGTCTAAGTATCTACTCTACAGAATAGTTATACTTCGTTGCAACCTCATATAAAAGACAATGAGGGCTGCAAGTTGCTGCTTCATATAGAATATATCAACTATAATTGCAAGTTACAACTACATATAAAATACATCAACGATGATTGCGAGTTGCTTTTTTTTATTATTTACAATTGGTAGGCCCTTGACATCATCTCACCTGATGGTAAGTGACGATGATGCCGAAAATGGAAGCGGCCTTACCAAGATTCCCCGAAGCAATGGGGATCTGGCTATCTTATCTTGGTTCAACATTGTAAGACTCGATTTGATTGGTGGTAGGACATTTTCATAGCCCGCCTGGCTTGCTACCACCATCTTATATAAGTCTTGCTGCCAAGCATCAGTGTTAACAGCATTGATGTGTTCCGGCATAAAGATAAGATAGCCATGCCGCAACTTATAATATAAGACATCGACGATGATTGCAAGTTGCGGCTTGATACAACGAGGAACGTAATTTGAAACGTCATCTAAAATACATCAACGATGACTGCGAGTTGTTGCTTCATATAAAATATATCAACGATGACTGCGAGTTGCTGCTTCATATAAATACATCAACGATGACTGCTAGTTGCTGCTTCATATAAAATACATCGACGATGACTGCAAGTTTTTAGTTAGTTACTGTCTGTGTGTCTGTTAGTTTGGGAACTAAATTGGAACCACTTCCCGGTTTCCGATTGAGCTGAAATTTTGCATACACGTTAAGTTTGGAGAATATTGCATAGTAAGCTAAGTGACGTCACTCTAAATCCAATATGACGGACTGCCAAAGATGGCTGACCCGTTTTTTTATGCACCCCCATGGTATGGGTATCAAAATCAAATGAATGGGTTTGCTGAGAAGAATACGAAATAATTAAAATACTTTTCAAATTCAAGCTTGTACCTCAAAAATTTTTAATAAATAAAATTATTTTCAAATTCACGCCTAAAAAAATTTAGGTTTTTAAAAATTTTTTTTGACAGAGCCCTGCAGCGTGTGTCTTGCTATATGTTGTTGCACAAGTTATTATAACACTCTCAACTAAAAAAAAACTTTAGGCAATTGCAAATTTTTAATCGATTTAAAAGAAGATGGAGGGTCTCAATTCGAATTCTTCGCCGACTGAGAACCGCTTTTTTTGATGATTGTTTTTTAGGGTTATGTAGTCATCAAGGTACCCTTTTATAGTTTTACCACACCTGGAAACTTCATACAACGGACCAGAAATGACATTTTAAAAAAGGAATGACGGAACAATCAAAATGGAGGAACGTATACGATTTCATATGTTCGGCAACCAAACTGTAACCAATCTGTATCAATCTGGGTGACGAGGGGGTGGGATCGGAATCTAGAGAGCGGCAGGGAGTGTCCATACTGTATGTTAGTACTAATATATATACTTTGATTTTACCATATCCATCTGTCCGTAATCCTAGTTAGTACTTGAAAGCTGTAAATTGGAATGGATATACATATGAATCACGCCGAAAAATTGGTGAAATAAAATCTTGTAACAAACATATCTTCCCTAGATGTAAAAGTGGAC
Organism: Coleophora flavipennella; assembly: GCA_947284805.1. NCBI lineage: Eukaryota > Metazoa > Arthropoda > Insecta > Lepidoptera > Coleophoridae > Coleophora > Coleophora flavipennella. The sequence continues at coordinate 4,960,072 of OX369307.1, forward strand.
GTTTTTGATGTGTAACATCTTTGCTCTCGCTTTCCTGCAATTTGTGGGAGTGATTTCGTGAAATGGGACGGAAATGTGTAACATGGGACGGAAATGTGTAACAGGAAGTCGCGTTTTTTCAGGCTTTAAAAGCGCGGAAAAGGCAAAGGTATCTATGACCATACAGCCTAGTCTGCCGTATCTTTGCCGTCCTTTTTTCAGGCTTTAAAAGCGCGGAAAAGGCTAAGGTATCTATGACCATACAGCCTAGTCTGCCGTATCTTTGCCGTCCTTTTTTCAGGCTTTAAAAGCGCGGAAAAGGCAAAGGTATCTATGACCATACAGCCTAGTCTGCCGTATCTTTGCCGTCCTTTTATAAAGTATTTTGTCACATGTTATACATCATACGCGAGTACTGTAGGTCTCGCTCGAATTTTTTTTTTCTCTTCAATTCCATGGTGTGGTGTGTCGTTGGATAGGTCGTTCAAATATATTGCGAGTGTGTGAAAACCATTTTGCGACTCAGGGATCTGTTTGCGAAATGTCAAGCTTAAAAGTTTCAAAGTTTGTTAGAGTCAAGTGTTCCCCTTGCTAGCTAAACCGCTATTTCAATACATATGAAAAAAGTTGTAAATAGAACAAATTGCAATTTCGTGGTTCGAATCCTGCCACGTACCAATATGTTTTCGAATTTCGATTTCATATGTACGTTTATCCGACGCTCTTACGGTGAACGAAAACATCGTGAGGAAACCTGCACACGCTTGCGAAAAAACTCGAAGGTTGTGTGTGAAGTCGACCAACCCGCAATGGGCCCGCGTGGTCGACTAAGGCCCGATCGCCCTAATTTAGGGTAGGCTCGAGCCCCTCGGTGGGGACGTATATCAGCTGATATGATATAACCAATTTAAAAGAAAATCTATCAGAGCTAGGTAGGCTTTCTTAGTTTAGGAGTAATAGTCGACCAAATTAATATGTACATTTAGATTAGTAAAAAGTTCATAGATTTTCCACACAAAATGTCCTATTACTAACTGCAAAAAATATTTTTAATATTTTTTTATTTACAATTGGTAAGCCCTTGGCATCATCTCACCTGATGGTAAGTGACGATGATGCCGAAGATGGAAGCGGGCTTACCAGGATTCCCCAACGCAATGGAGAAATGGCTATTTGAAATATTTTTTTTGAAACTACTACGCAACCCTACTTTGCGCGTGGTCCGAGACGCAGTTGGCCGCTTTTTTCAATTGATAGTTTATGCCTCTAGTTTGGTAAAATTTTTATCACAATCAGTTCAGTACTTTTTTGGAAATGAAAAAAAATACTTGGCTATGTTATTGTATCTAATCATTCTAATCCCAAATACTTCAAAATGCAGAAAATAGACTGCAGTCTTTAAATTTCGAGTTATTAGATGGAATAGGCGAAACATTCGAAGGGATACCATAATAGCAATCTCATAAATGGAAAACAGTCGAATCCGTAAAATAATAATTTTAATAATTTACTATTTTATGTTGGTACTTTATTTGTTACTAGCTTTTGCCCGCGGCTTCGCCCACGTGGACATAGCTTTTATGACTCTTTATGAAGGGTGAGTGGTGCGCGAGCCGCAATCAGCTCGCAAGCGTGGACATGAGTTTTCTCCAGGTACCTCAGGAACTGTATCGCGCTATTCTGATTAGCAGTCTTTGTTACTTACCCCCCCCCCCCCCCCTTAACAAATTCTATACAAAAAATCACTTTAATCCGTTGCTCCGTTGCGACGCCACTGACGTGCGCGAGCGTAGAAAACAGTTGTCCCCAGATCCCTCGGGAACTATGTCAGGATATACTTATTAGTAAATTATATTTTCCACCTCATTTCTGTGCTACAAATCACACCAATCCATTTTTTCGTTACAATTTTAAATAAATTTGCGAACAAAGAGTATTGTTTTAGTTTCCCCAGGAACTGCATCGGGCTATGATAATATCCACAGATGAAAGGTTGACTATTTCATTCCCAGTGATACAGACTACCTGCATGCCAAATTTCATCAAGATTGGTAGAGGTGTTGAAGTGTGAATAGGTAACAAACAAACAAACACATTTTCACATTTATAATAATATGTAAGGATTTCTAAATCTTAAATAAAATATAGAGCGTCGGTGGCAAAACGGTTAGGGCCACTACCTCCTGTCCGTAAGGCCGTGGTTCGAATCTGCCACTTACCAATATCTATACGAATATCGATTTCATACTGGTATGTACGTTTATCCGACGCTCTTACGGTGAGAAAAACATCGTGAGGAAACCTGCACACGCCTGCGAAGAAATTCGAAGCTTATGTGTGAAGTCAATCAACCCGCAATGGGCCCACGTGATCGTCTAAGGCCAGATCGCCCTAACTCAGGGCAGGTCGAGCCCCTTGGTGGAGACCTATATAAACTGATATGATGAAATAACACATTACCTATATTATCAAAAAACTAATTCAAATCATTATAGGTATCAATCTAGTAATAAAATTTCCTAACAATATTAATATGGGTCAAATCCTCGAGTCGTATCAGCTCCAAAGGAGCCCAAGACGCACTTCTCGTTGCCGCGCTGGATGGCAATAGACAACCTTAGCAGCAGGTAGGACCTCACGTCACATCTCCTCTCTCGAAGGCGAAGGCTAATCTCCTTTGTGAAGGCAAAGGCCTCTGAGGGTTCAGCAGCCGGTTGTCTCACAGACCAGCGGCACAAAGCAGTAATTTGCCTCCAAGACCGAGTACTTATTATGCTTCTTTCTCGCCGCAAATTGAGCAGCAGTACCGTACGGGTGAGGAGTGAGACAGAAAAAGTGGCTTCCCAAAGCAGACACGTTCCTCTCTGCCATAGCACCTGTTTAAAACCTCCGGCCTTTTGTCATCAGATGGACTAAAGCCCGGCCGGCGGCTGCATCAAAGATGGAATATTCCATCTGGCCGAGACCAGTGCCCTCCGAGTGAGGTCATTAAGGAATTGTTGACGTGGGAATCTTCACAAACACGACTGCAACTCAGTGAGTGATGGACAAATGCCTCCACCGTGGACCCGCAAATACATTGATGAGGTTCACAGATATTGATATTGCAGGCGGAGAGCAACTGCCACACGCAAATAGTCGCCGTCAGAAGAGTTCCCATATCTGTGCCTCCTGTTAAAAGATGCTAAACTCGATTTATGTGTTTTTATTTTTTTACACGATTGGAATCTGTAAAAAAATACCTCTCTGTTTGTCTATGAAACACATCGCTACGTACCATAGTTCCAGAGTTTAAAGTAGCGTATGCTGAAAAATACATCTCAAAAGTATGAAACAATATTTTAATGTTTTAATACAACTTAAGCGCGTTTTATTATCCCTACAGCGCCATCTATTGACATTCTGCTACTATGATTATAATGTTTGGTATGTTTAGCTAATAAATAGAAAAAAGTACTCTATTGCTATTATTGTAAGTATCGATAGATAATTTCCCACGGGACCTCTTTAGTTTTCCGGGATAAAGAATACCCGACTATACAATGATGATCAAAACACCCCATCCCAATGTAAAGGTTTCATATTGTTACGTTGAGCCAATCTAAAGATACAATTTTTTGCATTCCTGTAGGAAACCTAATTTTTTTGGGATTCACAATGTCCCAGTTTTAGTTCGCGATAAGGGTATCAACGTGTAAAATTTGATTGTAATAGGTTAAGCCACATTTGCGTGGTGAGCCATTCTATAAATGAATACTTTTGATTTTCCCACGGGAACTCTTGAATTTTCTGGGATAAAAAGTATCCTATATGTTAACCCGGGCTATAAGGAACCACCATACAAAATTTCATCAAAATCGGCCCGGTAGATTTTGCGTGATGCGCGAACATACAGACAGACAGACAGACAGACAGACAGACAAAAATTCCAAAAGTTATTGTTTTGGCCTCTGTATCGTTAGTAATGTCCACCACAGTTATTATTTTCCAAAAATATTCCATGTACAGACACGGCCCCGTTACAGTTTTATTATATTATTATATAGATTGAACTCATTGGCAACAAGATGGACGTTTATATTTTATATTGATGCCATAAACATTTATTGCAACAAATACTTGTAAAATTGTTTATTAACTTTATTGTTTGATTATTTATACCTTTTTTGTTTTGTTAATTTTCTAAGAAAGAATACTGACCCAATAAAAAAAAATCGAGCGAGACCTACAGTACTCGCATATGATGTGTAACATGTGACAAAATACTTTATAAAAGGACGGCAAAGATACGGCAGACTAGGCTGTATGGTCATAGATACCTTTGCCTTTTCCGCGCTTTTAAAGCCTGAAAAAAGGACGGCAAAGATACGGCAGACTAGGCTGTATGGTCATAGATACCTTTGCCTTTTCCGCGCTTTTAAAGCCTGAAAAAACGCGACTCCCTGGGACACATTTCCGTCCCATGGGACACTTTTCCGTCCCATTTCACGAAATCACTCCCACAAATTGCAGGAAAGCGAGAGCAAAGATGTTACACATCAAAAATGGGACCAACTAGGAAGCATAGGCATTCAATAAAAAAATAAACATTAAAATTTATTCAGAATTGGCGAGGAAATCAAGTGACATTATACAAAAAACATACAGATATAGAATTGAAAGCCTCTTTTTTTAGGTCGGTTGAAGATATGCAGAATGAATGTTATATAAGGTGTAACAAAATTAGCTGTCTCTATTTTAACTGGTGCTTCTACCCATGAAACTGAACAACCTTCCCCATGAAACCCATAGTCAAATGGCAAAAAAAAATATTCTAACTCGATCAGCTGATCAGGCAACTTAGTATGGGAAGTTAAATTTTTTTTTTTAGATTTGATTATGGGTTTCATGGGGAAAGTTGTTCAGTTTCATGGGTAGAAGCACCAGTTAAAATAGTTTCAGCTAATTTTGTTAGACCTTATATATAATTTATAAGCTTTGATTATTTACTTTCTAGACATAGCGCAGTGGCGCAGATGCGCCATAAAATAATTATTGAAAAGCCTAAAACATATTTCAGCAATTTCGATAAACTCGCGAGGTCTACAGCTTATAGAGCTACTATTTTATGGTTATTATTCTAGTGTTATGTGGTCATAAACTAAAGAAGAGGAAGATTAAAAACCGTACCTGAACTAGGGCATCCATCGCCATCCGCTCGATATCGACGCCGTAGTAGTTCAACTGGGGCACATAGCGCCTCCTCGGACGGATGTCGTCATAGTACGCCACCACGTCATTGATGGACACCACCGGGCAGTCATCCGCCGTGCTGCACCCACTGCTCACACCGTCCACCCCGCTATCAGAATCCCCCTCACCGCCGAAACCCTCTTTCGAATCGCGGCGCTCCCCATAACTTGTCTCCGAGCCCTCCTGATATCCCGATTCGTTCATTTCGTCCGGGGTAACGATCTCGGGTATCTTAGTCGTGTCGTACTCGTACCCGACATCGTCGTCCATGGCAGCGTCTGCTTCGAGTATGTCCGCCATGTTGTCTCTTTAAAACACTATTTTTGATGAACGAAAATCCGCACTACCCGCTACATACTGGATAGCGATGATCTTGCGCACTGGTCCAATCTGTGGACAAAGTAGCGGATATCAGTATAAGCACAGATGAGATACTAATTACTTCGTAACAGATATTGCTTGCACATCCCTATAAAACGAAAATACCTACGCATTTATTCACCTACTCCTTCCCATACACGGAAACATGGGTAATAAGGCGCTCGACTTAGCGGTTATAACTGCGTACATGGGCGGCGCGCGATTTGCGGCGGCGATAGTACGGCGTTCTAGCGCTGACGAGCGAGCGGAGCGCAATGTGTCGGTACTTATCTCGCGTGTTCGACCGAGTGACGGGGGCCTGGTATAAGTATGAATACGTAGGTTGACGCAAAATATAAATGGGTGGATACAAAAGTATGCAGAGTAACATTTGTTATCTTGCTTTATCGATAAAGTTCCACAGTGGACGCGATTGTGTACAAATTAGTACGCAGGTAGAGACACATAGGTGCTTGCCGACGGAGAAAATAATAACGCAGAAATAAATAAACATTCCCCATGGAAAAACAAAATATACAGGTACGTTACTTTTTAAATGGGCACCCAATTTGTTAAACATGAATCATGAGTAGAACCGTTTTCCAGATTACAGTGATTAACGCCCCAACAGTAAACAATTTCAAACAGAAACTTAACGAACATTTTAAAAATTAATGAACACAAGTGCAATGATATATATGCATCAGCTCATACAGCTGCTAGTGCATAAAATAATAATAATAATGATATATCGGGAATTTATAGATAAAGTTCACTTGTTTAGAGAGATTACCTCTATGCGTGGGATAGAGGTAATAGCTCTAAACAACCTGATTATGATTGGGTAAGTATAGAAATTTAAAGGCAAGTGTTTATAGTTTCCAAAACTTTGTTTTAATATTTTCTTATTTACCCTCCTAAATATTGGCTCCCATGTTTAAAATTCATTTATTTAAGTTACACGTCTTACAAGTCTTTAGATTACCGACTTACATCATCTTCATATTATTAGCTCATATATGTCCCCACCGAGGGGCTCGAGCCTACCCTGAATTAGGGCGATCGGGCCTTAGTCGACCACGCGGGATCAGTGAAAAATACAGTGACTGACTTATTGTGTGTACCAAATTTCAACTCATCGGTCCTGTAGTTTCGGAGCAAATTAGCTGTGACAGACGGACGGTGATGATTTAATGGTTCCCTTTTTTTCCTTTTAAGGTACGGAACCCTAAAAAAAATTTGTTCTGAAGACAACATAAAATCCTACTAAATGTTTTAACATTATGAACCAATCCCTCAACTGTCATTAGTCATATAATGACTTTACGCCGTCTCGTGTTACCGAGTCAGTATGACTTGAATTTTCTACTCGTTGTTTGCTGCACGTCATATTATGACGAGACTTGCATCTTTTAACCTATAATTGTCCCAATATTTTGCTGTATTACCCAAAGCCGAAAAGCTACAAAATTTAAAAAATATATATATACTTATGTAACGCACCTTTAGTTTCTTATAACTTTTTTGCTTCGTTTACAAACTAGGAAAATTTCACTATTTAATTCACTTTAAAAAAAACCTGCGTGTATAGGTTTTAAACTACAGTCAAAAATGCTAGATCGCTATTTGTCATAGTTAGGAAGATATGAATAGAGCCCTCGCCATGTTCATGCCCCGTATGGGGTCTCAAGTGAAGTCTTGTGGTGGCCAAGCTGTACTCTGAACGATGGAGGGACAATTGAATGAAAATCACTTTACTTTTGGGCATTTAGAATCGTCATTAGTTCAAATTTTTGTATGGGTTCCTTGGGAAAGGTATTAATTATGATGAGTAAAAACCTAAATTAACGCGCCCCGTACAACTTTGTCGCACCCTATCACACCCTAGACACTTCATACAACGGGCCAGAAATGACATTTCAAAAAAGGAATGACGGAACAAACAAAATGGCGGCGAAATGCTATACGTTCAACAACCAAACTGTAACCAATCTATATCAATCTGGGCGACGAGGGGGTAAGGTCGCAATCTAGAGAGCCGCAGGGAGTGTCCATACTGTATGTTAGTACTAATATAGTATATACTTTTACCCAATATAGAGCGAATGAGAAAGTAAAGTACGCGCCGGAGCATCTCCAAACACAGAACTGTATTTAGGAAACCAATACTCGTACGACACTCACGTAGGTCTTATTGTAAATAGATGAGGTTTAATGTGTGTGTGTGTAACATTATCTTGTCAAAGCTACCGTAGTGTAAAGATCGTATAACTTTACATTCACGCACTCACGCCTCTTCTAACTAGTAAGTCGTTCGAAAGATTTCCGAAACAGTTGAGTTTCATTCCATTCGGAGTCAGGACAGAGGTCCTTTATCCAAAGTCAAATCTATTTGTGACCGCGAGCCAGGGCAGAGGGCCCTATTGAATATGTTTTCCACGTCAAGGATATAATTTAGCTAACTCGCATAATTCGCAATCCAATAATCAGTCAGCTGACAAAGCATATAATTTTACAAAGTGAATAAAGGAAGCTCTATCTCTTGTTCATAATGTACAAACGTATTTCATTCCATGGTGACTGTGAGCTACTATTCCCCTGACGATACGTTGATGCGTCATAGTAGTTTTCGTATAAAATGCGACGAATGAGAAAAACAATAAAGTTTTAATATTTGGTTCAATTTTGATAGCCTTATTATAAAAACTGTTACTTGAGTCAACATGAATTTTATACGTATTGTTGTTTAGGTAATTTTATGTAAATAAATTGGTCTTTTGATATTGACTCCTAACTGTTACCATTTCTCTACAAAATGGAAAATACAATGACATGGGGCGCTTAGGAGGGGGAAAAGGGTCTGGGCCCCACATCTGGGAAGTAACTATAGTGTCTAAATAGCCTTAGTCCTGAGTGGCATTCCTTTATCCCGAAGTGCAAGGTTGCTGCTCGAAAATTTTATTTATCCATGACCATAAGCACGTGAAATAAGCAACAAACTTTTCACTTAACTATTTCACCAAACACATAAGTAGTTGTTCATGTTTTAACATTCACGTATCGAGCTCACTACTCTCGTTTTCTAACGGCCCAAGTCCGTTGTGTTTTGTTGACGACCGACATCAACGGTCGGTGACTGCTGGACTTACATGACGACATAACATAAGACCGCGCAGTACGCGAGGCGATAAGACAACTGTCTCCTTTTAACGCCTATACAAAAATGAGACAGCAACAATGTTTCGTTGGCTGGCACGACTTTTCTCAGCTGTACTTCTCTGGCCGTCGGAGCTAGATCGTGCCGTAATGAAAACGAAACGAGTCAAGAGACGGGCGACGACCGATGCGCCAGCGCCACTTTCTGATCCACGCAAGCAACAGGTCTGAGCGACCTGTCATGGCACACTGACACACAACCTTGCTTGGTTATAGGAAATGATCTGCGAGCTTCGAAACTTCGGATTAGAATTATGAGAAACAAAGTAGAAATACTAGGAGTAGTCGAATGAGAAATCAAATAAATGTGTTCATAAACGTTTTACGAACAATTTGGCCGCACGTCAATATTTATTATAGCGTAGTAAAGCTATTTGATAATGTATTTTATAACGCACAGCTGACTATACCTACCTACGTATGTTTCGTATTACTTGATCCCTTGAATCAACTGGTACACTTCCTTCTGATAGAATTGATATGTACTCGTACCTTATTAAAATATAAGCATCCCTCAAACGATCAAACACAACATATTGATTTCAAACAATCTACAAGTCTAAAATGGCAACACTATAACGTCTAACCACAACACAGGGAATCCTAGTGTGGGGACCAGGGATACTTACTGTGCTTTAGCTATAAGTCTCTTTTTGGTGCAATAAAATATTTTTAATTTTTTTTAATTTTTAATAGTATGAGTGAACTGTCAGTTTTAGAACTCTAAAAATGACAGTTCACATACTTTTAGACGTTCTAGGCTACGGGACCCTATTACCAAAGTATATATATATTTTAGTACTAACACATACAGTATGGACACTCCCTGCTACCGCTCTCTAGTTTGCTACCTCACCCCCTCGTCACCCATATTGATACAGATTGGTTCCGAACGGATTGTGACTTGATTTTGTTTTCTTCGTCATTTGTTTATAGAAATGTCATTTCACGATCGTTTGTATAGTGTCCGGCGTGTGCTATTATTAAAGCCTACGCTGTTTGTCCGTCTTTCCGTCCGTCCTACTGTCTGTACGACCTTTAAAAGGCTGTATTCTTGGAACCGGAATAGAAAGTTGGCTGAAATTTTCACAGAATATGTGTTAATTAGCGACCCATCCCGCGACTCAGCCCGCATTTTATTTACATGATACCCGCTGGGCTAATCTGAAGATTCCCGGAAAAATTGCTCCGCGAGTCCATAGGGAAGACACATACATACATAAGCACCTCGCCTTTACATACAGGGTGACTTTTAATTAGTTCTTGGTAACAAAAGATATGCATGCACTCGTGATTATAAATAACTTTCTTAAAGAATCTATATATGTTAAATGAGGAAAAAATGTTTGGTCCTCGATGCATAACAAGTTATCAAATCGGCAAAAATGTATAAAGCACATTTTTTTTTCATATTTGACATATAGTTTCTTTGGGAAAGTTGTTTGCAATCACGAGTACATTCATATCCTTTGCTATCAAGAACTAATTAAATGTCACCCTATATACAGATTATTGTAGATTTTAAAAAAAATATTAAAAGTGAAAAATTACTACGAGAAACGCATTTTTTTTTGTTTTTGCTCTATCGTCAAACGGTAACACAACCACACAACTTGGTGTGATTATAGTACTAATCCTGAAGTAAAACAACAAATGATAAAAACCGACCAACTAGTACACGCGCTAAGGAGTCCGAATTGAATGAAAAAAAAAATGTTTCTGTCGCTCACATTGATGTCTTTTGATTGTAATAAATATGTATCATTGTTACACTTGTGTGGAGAGGTGTGCAGTGGTAGGTGCGTACCACAATATAACTCTTTTAAGTGTCGTCGGTAGCTCAACGGTAACGAGTCGGTCCTCCTAACCAGAGGTCCCGGGTTCAAATCCGGACGGTCAATGATCCCTATGAGTTTTCGAAACTTATGTACATATATTTACCGATTGCTTTAACGGTCAAGGAAAACATCGTGAGGAAAACTGCACATCTGATTCCCAGATGTGTATGAAAGGTCGCGTTGCACACGTCCGCGGGTGATGCTAAGTGCAACACCAGGCAACCGCCGTTTATCCCTTGTATAGCAAAGTTAATTGTGCCACACGGTAAGAAAGAGAGAGATTGTTGGGGAGGTGTGTTGGTACGGAACCCTCGGAGCGTACCACAATAGTACTCTAACAGTTCCCCAATAATCCTACTAATATTATAAAAGCGAAAGTTTCTATAGATGCATGTTTGTTACTCTTTCACGCAAAAACTACTAAACGGATCTGGCTCAAATTTGGTTGATAGCATATTAGGACCTAGATTGGTTATACAAGTAAGCTACTTTTTTCCACGTTGCGTCTCGCGCACTGCGCACTGCGCACCTTCTAAAAGTCATAGAAACGTTGTTCACGTGCGGATGAAGCCGCGGGAAACAGCTACTAAAATATAATACGTAGGTAATTGTAGGAAGCTATAACAGTTTATGGAAAGTTGTCGCGCTAGGGTTTCCGATTCGACCGTAAAAATCTGTGCGAAGTGGAAATCGAACTTACGCCATTAGCCTCGCCTTGCTACAGTGTTATGGCAAAGTATATATATATTATTACCATACAGTATGGACACTCCCTGCCGCTCTCTAGATGGCAACCTCACCCCCTCGTCGACCAGATTGATACAGATTGGTTACAGTTTGGTTCTCGAACGCATGGCAATTCGCCGTGGTTTTGTTTGCTCCGTCATTTGTTTTTAGAAATGTCATTTCTTGCCCGTTGTATGAAGTGTCCGGGGTGTGGTTAAGGCGGCAGAGCGCAAAACAAACTTTGTAAACCACTTTCCTTGGCCCGACTACGCCGAAGCAAAGTAACGGTTATGCATTTAAAAGTGACAGATGATAGCGTGGCTCCTGTTGGGCCGATTTTAACAAAAAGAATCTGATATCTTTTATTTTCCACGTTCGTGGTTGATTGGGTCAGCAAGCTCTACTTACACATCTTTCTTCCAGATTTTAGTCCTTTTATCGTACTTTATATTGTGACTCTTTATTACTGAAAACTGCCCTGGATTATTTATAATTATTATTGACTGGCTGTCCCGGCGAACTTCGTTCCACCTTACACTACACTACAATACCCTACCATACCCTACCCTACTATACACTACCCTACCCTAAAACCTTCTCCTGACAATAACGAACATACTTAACTAAAAAGAATTAGTGAAATCGGTTCAGCCGTTCTGGAGTTATAAATGGTGTAACTAAACACGACTTTCTTTTATATATATTTACTAGCTGTCCCGGCGAACTTCGTTCTACCTTACACTACACTACCGTACACTACCCTATCCTACACTACCCTACCCTATCCTACACTACCCTACCCTACCCTACACTACCGAACCCTTCCCTACACTACCCTACCCTACACTACACTACACTACACTACACTACCCTACCCTACCCTAAAACCAATTATTTTTTGACTGATATTTTTTTTTTATGAATATCTATTTTAATACTTATTATCCTATTCCGGACGAAGACAAATGCAAAAACACAAAAATCATATAAATTGGTCCAGCCGTTCTTGACTTATAAATATATATATATATCTGTGCTGTGTGTAATTATTCACAGGCAGGTAAGTACCTACTGAAAAGGATGTAATGACTGTTCCATTACCTTTTTATTCTACTACGCGCGGAACGTGAGCGTGGCGACAATATACTAGTACAGCTGAGTACCTCCTATACATGGTTTAATACCACATAATCTGTGTTTAATCACAGATTACTTAATAGTTACTTCGGTTTAATACCGACATTCATTTCACTCCAAAAGTTGGTGTACTCTGGATGCTTTCGCTGAAAATTCATCATCATCATATCAGCCGAAAAACGTCCACTGCTGGACGAAGGCCTCCACCAAGGATTTACACGACGACCGGTCCTGCGCTGCCCGCATCCATCGGCTTCCCGCGATCTTAACCAGGTCGTCGGTCCACCGCGTGGGAGGCCTGCTTAGCTATGTTTTCCGGTGCGCGGTCGCCACTCGAGAACGTTACTACCGCAACGGCCATCTGTTCTACGAGCTATGTGCCTTGCCCACTGCCACTTCTGTTTAGCGATTTTGTGAGCTATGTCGGCTAAAAGTGAAATAAATGTAGAACGCCGATTATCCGAATTAATCGGGACCGGGGTCGATTCGGATAATCGGGCATAGACTGGTAATAAAGAAAAACGAACTGTCACACATAGAATTAAGTTTAACAAACACAGTTCTAAAATAATGCTCACTTTAACATCTCGATCAGAATAAGTTGCGATGTAACTTGTTACAACAAAACAAAACAAAAATTACTTGGTTTTAATTTTTTATATTACGCTTAGGACCGATTCGGATTAATGGCGATTCGGATAATTGGCGTTCTACTTTAATTAGTGAAAACATAAATAGATTTATTTAACAGTTATATTAACAACATCACAGAGGTAAAAAACCTCTCCCCTGGGAATTCCAAAGCCTACAAAAGAAATAATGAATCAATGTTCTCCTTCGAAGAAAAATTAAATAAAATCGTCACTTGGTAGCATAGCTAATCAAGCACGATTTTACGAAATATTTTTATTTCACGTCACTGCTTCGCATTAAACTTAACTCTTAACCCCTCTGCTGCTTCGAAGCGTCTTATTATAAGTTTTGACAACTTATTTTTTTCGGGGAGAAGGCAAGTTTCCAAGCTGTCCGTTTGTTTTCCGTGTGGGGTTGTTTTGCGGAGGGGAGCCACAGGTTGCAGGCAAGGAGGGAGGGACTCGGCATCGAGTGACCCAATTTCTGGTGTCAAGGGCACAACGCAACAAGTGGCTGGATAAATTCAGGGTTGGATGCAATGGGACAGAGGCCAGCACATTACGCTAGACACTTGTAGTGTGATTTTGATCCATACGCAAACGTCATAAGAGCGGTAAAAAGTCCAAAGTGGCCAGCTTGACGTGCTGATCTCTGGACATACACGACTAACGGATATTTTGCCTTTTTGTGACCACAGGATGACAATTTTACACACTGGTTGATGATGCCCGCGGTGCGTGGATATCAAGGGTGCACGGTGCACGAGCCGCAAGCAGCTTGCGGAATTTTTTTGTATATACCTTCCAGGTCGTGCGCAAAACAACGTAATCGATCAACTACTTTAGGCAGAATTTAATATATAGATTAAATATAAACACTATATTAAGTTCATCTACGTGGGATTAGTTTTGTGGCTCGCTTTCGCTTCTGCTCTGCCCCAATGAACTATCGACTTATGCTGTGATGTTGGGCCCGATGGAAATCGTAGCTTATTCAACCTGTGCTGAAAACCACATTCATATACACACGTGTTACCACATAACCACCTACTCAAACATGCCCAAAACAATTGGTTGTATTGAGATCCGTCACCGTGGATCGGGAAGTACACAAATCATGTGACCTTGAACTTGTCCCAGCTGAGAGCCAAGCAAGGTCGATCTCGTGACGGTGCAGTTGGCAGCCTGCCAATACGCTGGCGTTTACAAACATTGACTGGGTATGCCACAGGTGGCATCATAAAACGGCATTTCAGATCGCTTAACATGCAAAATGAGTATTGGAGAAATATTACGTCTTTCTTTTGTTGACGTAACGACGCAAGGGGCTCAAAGATTACCTACCTACTCATAGGTCTAACCTCTAACCGCCTCCGTCAAAGGCAAAGTTCACTGGCTTGTGTGAGGTCGCGGGTTCGATTCCCGGCGGGGACAATAATTGACGTTACAATTATTGTAAGACTCGGTTTGGTTGGTGGTAGGGCATTTTATAAGCCCGCCTGGCTAGCTACCACCATCTTATCTAAGTCTTGCCGCTAAATATAAATGTTGATATCATTGGTGTGTTCCGGCATGAAGATAAGATAGCCTGTTCCCCATTGCGTTTGGAAATATTGGTAAGCCCGCTTCAATTATCGGCAACATCGTCGCTTACCATCAGGTTGTCAAGGGTTTACCAATTGTGAATAAAAAAAAATGTACTAAAGAGATAACAAAAACAGGCTAAGTCTCGTTTGACTTACGCTCCAAGGGCTAACCGTTTGTACGATAGAGCAAAAACAAAAAATACTATACTGCGTTTCTTGTATAGAGACCCCCTGATTTTTTTTAAATTTTTAATATTTGTTAGTAAATTCCTCATCATCATATCAGCCACAAGTCGTCCACTGCTGGACAAAGGCCTCCCCCAAGGATTTCCACGACGACCGGTCCTGCGCTGCCCGCATCCATCGGCTTCCCGCGACCTTCACCAGGTCATCGGTCCACCGCGTGGGAGGCCTGCCTACGCTACGTTTTCCGGTGCGCGGTCGCCACTCGAGAACTTTAATTAAATAAATATTTAATTCCTCATAATAACACTTAATCTGTGAAAATTTCAGCCGGCTACCTATCACGGTTTAAAAGATGCTGCCCTTTAAAATTCTGACAGACGGACGGACGCACCGACAGATGGACAGTGTAGGCTTAGTGATCCCTATTACTAAGCCTACGCTTACGGGACCCGCCCCGTTATCTGAAACGGAACTCTAAATAAGTTTTTTTCAAAGTCGGAGTAAAATGATGTCAAAAAAACCGGCCAAGTGCGATTCAGAACCTCACCCATAGGGTTCCATACCATCATACTAGATGGCACTAGTTTCTTCACGTTTAAAAAAAAACACTTTTTTTGTATGGAGACCCCCCATAATTTTACATTTTTTTTCCAATTTTTAGTATTTGTTGTTATAGCGGCAACAGAAATACAATATTATTCCGATTTCTGTGGAAATACATCATCTGTGAAAATTTCAACTGTCTGGCTATCAAAGTTCATTACAGCCTGGAGACGACAGATAGATGGACGGACAGCGAAGTCTTGGCACAGATGAGATACTAGTTACTTGTCTTGGTAATAGGATCCCGTTTTTACTCTTTGTGTATGGAAGCCTAAAAAGAGTCTTCTTATCACACTCCTAGTGATTGATTACAGTCGATAAAAACTATACGTATGTTTGATGATTTATCGACAAGTTGTTCCACAGGCAGCAAACACTATTTTAACTTTGAAGGAATTCAGTTCAAGTAATTACCAACAGTCCATGTCACTTTACTCCGTTTTCTAAAAAGCAGAGAGTCGGTGCTCACTGCTAACACTCTATCTTTCTTTTGGATAGTGTTTTTCTCTATTTGTGCCTAAAATAATTGGAAACGCTAAAACCGTTAAAAAACCTACTTCAATCGCAACAACCAAATACAATTTTGCCTCATTCTATAGTTTTTTGGTTATTTCCTAAATAACTACTAAACCGATTTTGATAAAATTTCTATGGGACCAACGTAACAGCATAACCTGTCGAATTAAAAAAGAATCAATAAAATCGGTTCACAAGATGCGAAGATATCGAGTAACAAACATACAGTCGAATTCTCAATTTTTCAACCTTGTCCTTTTTGAAGACGGTTGGAAATAGATGATTCATTTGAACCCAAGTGTCCTCGTAATTTATAGTATAGGTGCTAACACTTTATCCATCTTTTGAAAGTTGTTCTGGTCTTGACATTTGGTACCAACGTACTAATTAATGGTTAATTAGACCTCAGCGAAGTGTTTAAAGATCCCCAGGAGGCTCGAGTTTCTGTACAAACGTAGTTCCACTTTAATACAAAAACTACATTCCGGATTGAAACCAAACTTTGTGAATATATTTTTTTTTTCACAATTGGTTAGCCCTTGGCATCATCTCACCTGATGCTAAGTGACGATGATGCCGAAGATGGAGCGGGCTTACCAAGATTCCCCAACGCAATGGAGAACTAGCTATCTTATCTTTTATATTTATGTACTAATATCAAAATATGGAAAAAAATAAGACAAATTCTCAGTAACTAATTAAAGACTTCGTTTAGTTATGTTTCAATTTAGGAAATTTCTTACTTTGATCATTATTGCAATCTTAAACCGACTTTAAAAAGGAGGAGGTTCTTTATCCGTCGGAATCTTTTTTTTATGTATGTTCCCCGATTACTCGAAGACACCTGGACCGATTTGGAAAATTATTTTTTGTCACCAAGTCAGGATCTGATGATGGGATCCCAGGGAAATCGAGGGCAACTCTCAAATTTTATGGGCATCTATTACGTGTTTAATATATTTTCTAAATCTATTCAAGTATTTGCGTCTGGTAGTCTTATGATGATAAGCTGGTGATGGAAAGTACAACTCCTTAACGGTTAGGAGTTGGAGCATTATTCTATAAATATTATTGGTACGTATAGATCGTTAAACTTAAGTAGCAGTGGTCAGGGTAGTACAGATGGCCGTTGGGGCAGTAAAGTTCTCGTGTGCCGACTGTGCATCGGAAGACGTAGCGTAGGCAGTTTTCCCACACGGTGGATCGACGACCTGGTGAAGGTCGCGGAAACACAATGGATGTAGGCAGCGCATGACCAGTCGTCGTGGAAATCTTGGGAGGCCTTCGTCCAGCAGTGGACGTCTTTCGACTGATATGATGTATAGACCGATAGTTATATTCTTTTAGGCTTATTCAAGTGAGGTGATGATGGAAGTTTTAACACCTTAACTTTCATGCTGCTGAGATGGTGATGGAAGCCACAGGAGTCTGTATCGGTTAATGACACACATGCATTGTGATTTGATGATATATATTGGCGAGTGAGTGATGAGTTGGGTTTAACGTTGTTAGATAACACTATGCAACCACGCAAGTCGCACCGGGCGACGATCGCATCATTGTCCATTCTTCAGCCACACTTATTAACTAAAGATAAAGATATTTTATTGCTGTACATGTGGTAAATACAATAGATCTTACAAAACATAGTGAGGTTCAGCACATTTAGTCATTTGTACGACATACAAAAATTTAGGAAAAATAATTGAAAACGCTTAACACGTTATACTGCGGCCGTCCAGAGAATGCTGATTTGACATATGCTAGTTTGACGGAACTAGTGATGTGCCCATAGACATCCATAGTAAATACTTTGTACATATCATGTAGATGTAACATATAACGAAATAAAATAACCATTACCAAAAAAGTGTTGCCAAACCCGAGGCCAAAGTGTACTTTGTGGACCGGCGATTTTAGTGGTCCATCTAACCAGAGGTACCGGGTTCAAATCTGGACGGCCAATGTACCAATGAGTTTTTCAAAAACTTACGTACATACTAACCGATTGCTTTAACGGTGAAGGAAAACATCGTGAGGAAACCTGCACACGCCTGCGAAGAAACTCGAAGGTTGTGTGTGAAGTCGACCAACCCGCACTGGGCCCGCGTGGTCGACTAAGGCCTAATCGCCCTGATTCAGGGTAGGCTCGAGCCCCTCGGTGGGGACGTATATGAGCTGTAATGATGAATGGGTAAAGGGGGTGGAAAATAAGAAAAATGGTGTGGCGGGAAACTAATTATTCGTCAAAATTAGCCAAATTTGTTGTATTACGGTTGAATATTTATTATTTCCTTGCAATCGAAGTGAAAAGCAGAGTGTAAAACTCGAGCATGAAACCCATTTTACCCTCGACGTGACTATCCACCCTCGCCGTACCGCCTCAGTTTGCTAAATGAACGTTTCGGGTAAAATGGCTTGTTTTATTCTCTTGTTGTACAATCTTCTATTGTTATTACTTAAACATATCACTTTTATTATGCCTAAACTTTAACGGTTGGTTTATTGACGCAACAAAAAATAATTGTTTGTGTGGTAATGAATTATTCACAATATATTCATAATAGTTACAAATACGTTATCAATGATTACATGCGGTAACATCACTATTATTAAGCAGAAATTACCATAGGACGTAAACGGTTTTCTAACGTTTCATTTAATTACAATATACACATTCTGTTGTCTTTATATATAAATATAAAACTAAATATGTGTTTCGTTACTATTATTTAGCAAAAATAATGTTTTTTTCATGTTTTTTGAGCTTTGAAACTAAAGATTGATTTGTTTACAATTTCGGAGATTCATCGAATGTTACATTCTATCGCTGTCTTGAAGTGTCAAATCAGCATTCTCTGGACGGCCGCACTATAAAAAACCGACTTCCATCGCAACAACTTGGTACATTTTGCATTATTATTTTTGGTTTTTGTTAATTTTCTAATAAAATACTACACCGATTTTGATAAAATTTATATGAGACCACATGGAAAGCATTAGCTTTCAAATAAAAAAAGAATCATAACAATCGGTTTAGCCAGTCAAAAGTTCTGAGGTAACACACATAAAAAAAAAACATACAGTCGAATTGAGAACCTCCTCAATCGCTTGAAAAAAAGTAAAAATAAATTATGGCATTCATGTAAAATGAAAATGAAAATCGTATTCTTAATCATAATTTGACATCAACAAAATAATCAAGTGTTTCGTCAAGGAAAGTTTTAGTCAGCTTTGGCGTACGACGTAACTTGAAAGGTAGATTTCTTGCTTCGTTATTCAATTAATAATTATAAACGTCTTTTACGAGTATGTCAGTACCTACACATTCTAAGTCTTAATTATTACCTTATACTTCAAGTTACCACATTATGTACCAATTGAGCATAATGAAGTAATTATTATTATTATTATTATCTTTAATTTTTCAGACAACATGGTCCATTTTTGTTAGTAATACAAACGTCTTATTACACTAATGTTAGTAGAACACAGAATAAAATAATACAGTAACAAAAAGTTTAACACCCCATGCGCCTACCAGTTACAGGAAGCATAGGGCCCCTGTCTGACTAGTAGACTAATGATGGAGGCAATAACGAGAAGATAACTTCATCATCATCGTCCACCGTGTGGGTGGCCTGCCTAGGTTACGTCTTCCAGTACGCGGTCCCCACTTGAGAACTTTCATGCCCCAACGGCCATGTGCCCCGCCCACTGCCACTTAAGTTTAGCGATTCTGTGAGCTATGTCGGTTATCTTGGTTCTCCTAAGAATCTTCTCATTTCTTCGCAATCGCGTAGGGAAACTCCGAGCATAGCTCGCTCCATAGCGTAGATAACTTCATACTTCAGGCATTCTCTAAGCCCGCCTGGCTAGCTACCACCATCTTATCTAAACCGCCAAGTGACTTCTTACTATGGTGGCAACCCTAAAAATCATGATGGGACAAATTTTAAAAAAAACTGTTAGCAGTAAACACGGACGCACAGGCACGCACACACACACACGCACAAATACGTACCTACGTCATTTTCATGGTAATAGGTAGTTTATTTATGAGAATCTCCTTGAACTAACAAAGTCATAGTTTCCCCTAGTCGGCCAGAGAGTAATTGCTTTCACCAAGCTCAGCTTTGACTTGTTTCACAACTTCTCCGAGGGAATTAGAAGCTCCATTGACGCGTGTAGTTGGTTATCATTCGTTGCCACTGGCTACATAAAGGCTACATAGTATTACTCTGTACCACAGAGCTGTACTATCACTTACTACTGACTGTGGAACTCGTGAGCACGTGCCCATTCGACACGCGTCACGGTACCGCACTTGGACCGCCATATTTAATCAGCGGCCATTTTGTAAACACACTAATCGCTGTCATGGGCCAAAGTTACGCGATTCATTCGCGATAACATTAACCCAGTGATTATTACTTTTTTCAGTTAAATGTTTAGATTGCTTTGCTAAGGTTAAATGAATAAAAGTTTGCCTGTTAGCGCCTGTCAATCAATAGCTTGACAGAAGAAAAGGTGAGGAACTTGAGGCTAGAGTTATGTGGACGAGTTTCATGCATGTTGCATGACATGAAAAATCGATCGTTAGTTGTGAGCTTTATATCTTGAGGGTAGTTAAGCCAGATTACCATACTGATCGTTAAAACGACCAGAATGGCATGATTTGCATTTATTTTGTAATTAAAATACTTTTTCCGAGTCCATAAATAAAATAAAAAAATTCAGGGTAAAGTGGGTCGTGGTTTCTTTTGGTTATGGCGCGAACTTCAAATTTTTCAAGGTTTTTTTGTGATTTTTAATTTTTCAACTAGTTACCTGTTTTGCGATAGTTTTAAATTATTATCTACCAATTTAAATGAATTTGTCATATGTAAAATTTCTTAAATTGAATATTATAAGGAATAATCACAAAATATTATATTTTTCAGGTTTTCGCCAAAATATCCAAAATAACCAAATAAATCAAATTAAAAAAAAAACACTTCAATCCGTTTTTACGTTGCGACGGCGACGTGCGCGAGCGTGGAAATGAGTTTTCAGATCCATCGGGAACCATATGAGGATATGCTAATTAGTAAATTATGTCATTTCTCACCCCCCTCAGCCATCTGTGTGCAAAAAATCACAACAATCATTTTCAGTTAAAGAAATTATCAAAAAAAGGAGTATTTTTTCAGTTCCCCCTCTGGAACTGCATCGGACTATGCTATTTTCTCGGGATAAAAAGTAGCCTATGTCTTTTCCAGTGACACAGGCTACCTGTGTCCTGTGTCACTGGAAAGGACAAAGGCTACTAAGACTACGTAAGATTGATTAAGTTATTGAAGCGTGAAAAGGTTTTTTTTTTTTTATTATTCTCTATTGGTAAGCTCTTGGCATCATCTCACCAGATGGTAAGTGACGATGATGCCGAAGATGGAAGCGGGCTTGCCAAGATTCCCCAACGCAATGGAGAACTGGCTATCTTATCTTCATGCCGGTAACAAAGAAACCAACACATTTTCACATTTATAATATTAGAAGGGATATTTTGAGGGGTCCCAGCAAGCCGCTGCATGAAGGCAGCGCAGGACCGGTCGTTGTGGAAATTTTGTTAGCCCGCCTGGCTAACTGCCACCATCTTATTTAAGTCTTGCCGCCAAACATAAATGTTCACAGCATTGATATGTTCCGGCTTGAAGATAAGATAGCCAGTTCAACCCGCTTCCATCTTTGGCATCATAGTCATTTGCCATAGGGCTCAGCCACAAGGGCTCAGCCATCAGGTGAGATAACGCCAAGGGCTTACCAATAGTGAATAAAAAAGGTATATCAGATCGGATGGCCAAGATTTGAATTGAAGTGATGAAGGGACTCCAAATAGGCGATTGGCAAGAGACGGCAACTTAGGAGATGCCACTCTATTCGGTTATCTATATCATATATCTGATACCCTAGTATCTGAGGTTGGGATCCTTTCTGGGTCGCTGATCCAGCGAAGGAAGTAAGATCAGATAACATGTATATACGTATGTATGTACAAACGCTTTAATGCACACATGTTATAATTACAACATGGTTTTATCGGACTTAAGTGTACAAAGGCGATCTTATCGGATAGCAAGACATTTTCCAAAAAGGCAAAAAAGAATAATTCAAGGTCTAAACTTTATAGTACCTGGGTGACCGAGCTTTGTTTGGGGCATAGTATCCAGAGCCGCTAAAAACATTAAAAAATACGCAACCTATGATACACTTTTCGCGGCATATTTCCAGTGCGAAAATCTCGGAAAATTGCGTTTTCCCAGAGATAAAACCTATCTAAATCAATTTTTCGCCCCCAAAAATCCCCGTATACTAATTTTCAAGCAAATCGTTGGAGCCGTTTCCGAGATTCAGATTATATATAATATATATAATAATTGCTCGTTTAAAGGTATTAGATATATATATAGATAACATTTAATATAGATAGTTACAATGGACCTCTAATACCAGTTTTTTGTTTGGTCAATATCATAAACGTCGATGTAGACAAAACTAGACAAGGAAAGCAACTATCTTAAAAGGCGTAGGCAAGTCTAGAGTTGTACACCATAGGTTGAGGGAACAGAGACGGTTCAAGTGTCACTAATGCTAATAAAAGTATATTTGTTGTGTTTATGAGATATCTAGGGATATCACAGTCTCGTCACAACTCTTTTACGTCCCCCTCGCATCATTAACAAGACGTCCAATGCTGAACAAGAGCCCGACCTTCACGAAGTCGTGGATCTACTTATTGGAAGGCCCTTCTACGCTAGGTCACACCCTGGACACTTAATACAACGGGTCAGAAATGACATTTCAAAAAAGGAATTACGGAACAAACGAAATGGCGGCGAAATCCTATACGTTCGACAACCAAACTGTATCAATCGGGGTGACGAGGGGGTGAGGTCGCAATCTAGAGAGCGGCAGGGAGTGTCCATACTGTATGTTAGTACTAATATATATACTTTGGCTAGGTCTTACGGTAGGCGGTCGCAACTTAGTAAACTTTACTCCATCAACGGCCGTCTTACAAGCTATGTGCCCCGCCCACTGCCACTTGAGCTTTGCGATTCATGTGATGCTTGTCGGTTACTTCTTTTATAGATCTCATTTCTAATTCGATAACGCGGGGTTTATATCATATACGTAAATTATAAGATTTTTCGTAGAGTTATTATAACCTGTTTTGTTGTTGCTTAAAAACTTTCGAAAAAAGGCTAAAGTCTGGCCTACGTTTTGTTGATATCTCGTACTCAGAAACGAAGTAATGCTTGGGTACTTATATTCTACTATAAAAGATATCTGAAATCAAATTAGGCAAGCATGACAAAAAGGTAAACATAAACAATACCAGACTCTGAAAGCTATTCTGGATACGCTCAAGGCCATGTCTCTGTTACTTATAATAGAACAAGCTCTCACTCAAACTTGACATTACAAGTCAATTTGGTCGGAGACTTATAAAAAATAAGTACACATAACTGATTTATAAAATTGAACGACAAAATCCTAACTTATATATTAAAAGGTTAAGGCGAAAGTGACTTTTATTATTCGTGTCATTCCTTTAATCACGTCACGGCGTATAGTATTGGATCCGGCTCGAAGGACCATAGTACTCGGATTCGGAGTCTTTATGCGTTTTTTTGCGTTAGCTAGTCGACGGAGGGCGAACGAGGCCGCATTATAAAATTATGGAAAAATAATACTAAATGTATTTTTTGATTGTGCGTAGAAAAAACAGGTATTTTCAAGGACCAACGAAGCAACTTGATTTTCATTGCACAGACATAGCTGGAAGCACAAAACGAATATATGAGTTAATAGTTAGTAAATATATTGTACGTGCGTGCAATGCCAGTGAAACTAGAGTTAGCACACTGTTAACTATTTAGCACACCTACCCTGACCATTCTAACAAAGTTTCATTTTGTTTATTTATAAAAAGCAACCAACGTGCTAAAAATGTCTTTCCCAGATGGGGACGAAAATCAAGCTGAAAATTTAATTATGAGAACATTATGTATACACTTACATTCATGAGCAACAGTTACTGTCACCCACGTTTATACCATACTAGCTTTCCCGGCGAACTACGTACCGCCTTACATTACATTACACTGCCCTACCCTACCCTACACTACCCTACCCTACCCTACATACACTACACTACACTACCCTAACCTACACTACCCTACACTACACTACCCTACACTACACTACCCTACCCTACCCTACCCTAAAATAAAATAGATGTTGGCCGATTCTCAGACCTACTCAATATGCTCACAAAATTTCATGAGAATCGGTCAAGCCGTTTTGGAAAAGTACGGGAACGAACATTGTGACACGAGAATTTTATATATAAGATTAGAGACTTTGAAATACTTTGAAAATAGCGACCTCCCTGAATAGTTAATATTTGTTCGTAGGGCTAGATCAAAAGTTAGGTATACGCGCGACTTAGTCCGCGTGGATTTTGAACGTAAACAGCCCGTTGATGACTCCTTAACAATCCGATGAAGCCATTGTAATTTCGATTTTTTATTCGAATTATGAACAAATCATAGTTTATTCATATTTCATTAGCAAAACACTTTGATTTTTTTTAAATAATAAGTATAGTAATTAAAATATAACAAAAAACAAAAACATGTCAAAAATTAGGAAAAATAGTTACTCTTATACAATTATAACAAAAAAATCCCAAGAAAAATATGAGATTGCAAAATTTAAAAAAAACATGTCATTTTACAAAACACAAACGCCTACAGAACATGTCATCAAAAACAGCGTAATATTAGCGTAAATATCTATAAACAACGTTATTAGATTAATGTTTTATTTCAGAAACTATTTATAGCCCACACTATAGTAGCCTTCGTAGCAATCCTTTCATCGCGCTCCAAATTTTTCAAAGGAAAATGCCCCACGGGTCTATGACTCGTACCATTTTGCGTCTTATTAGTAAGAAATCGCAATTATATTTAACTAGCTTTTTCCCGCGGCTTCGCCCGCGTGGACATCGTTTTTATGACTGTCTTTAAGGGTGATTAGTAAATTATTTCGTTTCCCACCTACTCAACCATCTCTATGCAAAAAATCACAACAATCGAGTATTTTTTTAGTTTTCTCAGAAACTGTGTCAGATTATGCTATTTTCCAGGGATAAAAAGTAGCCTACGTCCTTCCCCGTGACACAGGCTACATGCATGCCAAATTTCATAAAGATTGGTCAAGGCGTTGAAGCGTGAAATGGTAACAAACAAACAAACACATTTATAATATTAGTAAGGAAAGGATATCGCATCTTTAATTTGTGCCGATTTTTATCACTGGCGATAAGTCTTTAAGGCATGTCAGAGGTATTACTTATAGGCGTAGGTCGATTAAAAACTTCTGACATAGTGTTAGCTACTCGCCCGACAACCTTCACCAATGAGGACTGGGGCCCCCGTGTGTGGAGTACGTGGTTTAAACCTTCCCGAGTGCTGTGCGAAGAGACCCGTGCGGGACCCCCCCCCCCCCCCCACTGTTGACGCTATGGGTTGTTAGGGCGAGGCATTGATTGGAACAGTTGTCTCTGTATTTTTCTTTACGTGTAAAGAGTAAAGAGAATAACCACACTTTGTCAATGTTTTTTTCTTTGCAATAAGAACTACAATTAATTTAAAAAATCTATCTAACATATTGAAGTGTGTGTTCAGACTAATCGACTAAGAAAATTTATAGATACTTAATCGGTCTGGTTTGATTGTAGGATGCAAATCTCTGTTTTAAAACAGGTTTCTTTGATATACTTTTTCTTGTTTATAAAAGTTAAAGAATCGTGTTTCTTTAACTGACAAAATGAAGTCATTGAAATTAAGAATCAGTTTACATAATATCACTTTCATATGTTTTGTAATTGTTGAGCAAAATCGAGATCCCTGCGACCAAAGTTTCCAATGCGTGCCTTAGATTTGCGCACGGTGCTTGCCTAGGGCCTGTCTTGAGCCGGCCCTGTGCGCTAGCGGCCTGAGCACCAGCCAGCACCGGTCAGCCTTGGAACACTCACTTTTGTATAAAAGTACGTAACTGTTTATTGTGAATGGCGTTTGGTAGAACATTGCGCGCCCAATGTAAGTCACATAGTTTCTGATAAGAAATTATAGGTAGCTATACATAATCGGGCGAAACTTAGTAACACGTAATTCACCGTGAATAATGCATTTAAAACTAAATGAAAAAGTAGCTCTAAAATGATTGCTGCATTTTTTTCTTATATTACATTTTAAATTACATTAAAAGCAAAGGTTTCGAGCGTTTAAAATGTGTAAAGAAATTGCAGAGATTGTGATGAACTACCTATCTACCTACGCGTTGAAGTCAAATATTATTCTCTCATTAATTCACTGAAAGAGATCATTTCATTACCTAGAAGGACAAAGCTTTGTATTTTATACAGCATTTATATTCAAGAGTCAAGGCCTGTCTCGTTCGTTGAAAAAATAAACACGACATTTTTATAGTAAGTAACAATTACTTTTACTTCCAAATACAACACTTACGCTATAGACAGCCTAGCCTCATATTAGCAGCCTTTGACCAGCCAGGCGTATAAGTAAATTAGATGTATATGACTAGAATAAATACAAAAGGCCACAAAGCCCCGCATAAAATTTAAGAAAGACTATAATATTCTTTAAAAATTCCTGTGTGTGTGTGTGTGTGTTCGTAATTCTTCTTCTCCTTAAGGACTTAACAATCCGGTTACATAACTACAAAAAAAACATCAAAATCGGTCAAGCAGTTTAGGAGGAGAATAATAACAAACACATGCACACTGGAATTTAAATGTCCGACCAAATTTAACCTCCCCTTATATAGCATATCTCTGCATGTAGGTACCCTGATTTTTTTTTAAAGATTTTATTGTACGACTTTTTCGGCGTATACCCATGCCAAATTAAAGCTTTCTAGACTAATAGTCTCTGAGCTAAGCCGCGGACAGAAGGACAGACAGACAGACATGGTGAAACTGTAGTAGGCGCATCAAATTAAAAGATTTTATTTTACCACTTTGTCGGCGTGATTAATATGTAGGTACGTTTACCCATGCCAAATTACAGCTTTCTAGTACTAATAGTCTCTAAGCTAAGCCGCGCACAGACGGACAGACAGACACGGCGAAATTCGAAAACTGCTTACGCACCACGCACACTTAATGTCCACGCGGGCATTGAAGTGGTCAGGATAGAAATGTGGGAAAGAATAGGGGGGATATTAGCCTAAAAGCAGTGAGATGCTAATCTATCTAATGCTGTTTGTCGGTGAGTGCATCACTCGAGAACGGCTGGCCGATTTGGTTAATTTTTGTTTTAAAATGTTCGTGATAGTGCAAAAAAGGTTATTAGGGAAAAAAAAATTGCCCATAAAATTGGAAAATGCTTTTATTAATGGGATTTTCGATGCGTCCTCGATTACAGTCATTAAAACTATATTTACTCGGGCGAATCGCCAGTTAAGGAGAGGCATTAATTGAAACACTTGTCTCTGTAATTTCCTTAACGTGTAAAGAGTAAAGAAAATAACCACACTTTTGAACTTTTTCAGTGTTTTTTAGTTTTAATTTAAAATTACAGTTATTTTTTTAGAATCTAACTGGCCTAATTGAAGTGTGTGTTTAGACTAATTGACTAAGAAAATTAAGAGGTACTAAATCGATCTAGTTTGCTTGTAGAATGCAAATCTCTGTTTTTTACAGAGGTTTTCTTTGATATATTTTTTTCTGTTATAAAAGTTAACGAGTCGTGTTTCTTTGACTGACAAAATGAAGTCATTGAAATGAAGAATCAGGTTACAAAATATCACTTTCATATGTATTGAAATTGCTGAGAAAAATTGAGATCCCTGCGATCGAAGTTTCGAATGCGTCGCCTTACCAATAAAATGAACGAACTAACAATCCCTATAGTAAATTTCGTAACTTACTTCATTAGCAACATCTTGTGATAACTTTTGAAACGTTATATTTAATTATCATATTAAAGTATCAAAAATAGGTCAGGGAAAAAAAGTATTTGCATTTTGTAAGTGTAAATTTGTAATTAAATCTCTTTGCGTGTAATATTATTTGTATCTGGCTGGTTATAATAAAATTAAAAAGATAAACATTCCAAATTTTCATCAAAATATAAAAAAAAACATTTTTTTTCCCTTTCTACAAAAATGTGTGAAAATAACGAAGAAATTCGCGAACACAGGCACAATATGTAACTTTTTTGCAGACGAAAATATATTCTAAGTTAGTGTCAAAAACAAACAGAAATGAAAACTTAAGTACAGATTCGTCACTTTATAAAACGACTGCACGAAAATGTACCCAAATTTATTGTAAGTTCGTTTTGGTCACTAGTGTCAAAAAACATACAGAAATTAAACTTGAGTACAGATTCTGACGAAAGTGCACTAAAAATACATAAACGCGTTTTTAGGAACTTAGTCGAAAAGTGACGAATGTGTACGGGATCTGCAGTATTAGTCAGTAGCACAAACTAGGTTCAAGCGTTTCCATAAATTTTAACTTTCAAGATGCGGCTCGCTCTGGTCGCCCTGTTTGAATTTGTATACAAAATACGAAGAAACTTTTTCCCCGTTCCAATATTTTAAATACATTTAAAGTTTAAACCACAGTTTAAGTCAGTCTTGATACAAAAACTGTCACACAGATTAGACGCCAAATTACGACCCACAAATGTACAGCCTGATAATGGCCGGCAGGTAGTTCGTGTCATGGACTCAGTAATCAAAGACGAACCCACGATCTCGCAATCGGTTTCTGTTACTTTCTCTTGTAAAGTGTTTAGTAAATAAAAGAAGGGCGTCTGCGCCGTGTACACGGCTACCATGATGCAAGACTGTCACCGTGCCCACCATGTCCAATGCTTTGCTTGATTCGTTTTGTGAAAAGAAGTAGGTTCTAAATTCGACTGTTTAAATTACGACCCATAAATGTACAGCCTGATAATGGCCGGCAGGTAGCTCGTGTCATGGACTCAGTAATCAAAGACGAACCTACGAGCTCGCAATCGGTTTCTGTTACTTTCTCTTGTAAAGTGTTTAGTAAATAAAAGAAGGGCTTCTGCGCCGTGTACACGGCTACCATGATGCAAGACTGTCACCGTGCCCACCATGTCCAATGCTTTGCTTGATTCGTTTTGTGAAAAGAAGTAGGTTCTAAATTCGACTGTTTAAATTACGACCCATAAATGTACAGCCTGATAATGGCCGGCAGGTAGCTGTGTCATGGACTCAGTTATGACAGACGAAACTACGAGCTCGGAAGCGGTTTCTGTTACTTTCTCTCGTAGAGTGTTTAGTAAATAAAATAAGGGCTTCTGCGCCGTGTACATGGCTACCATGATGCAAGACTGTCACCGTGCCCACCATGTCCAATGCTTTGCTTGATTCGTTTTGTGAAAAGGAGTAGGTTATAAATGCGACTGTTTTTTTTTGAAGTGAAAACTTCTTTACGCGCGTTGGGTTTTTTTGATATGGGAAAAAACCATGGAACTCGTGACACTGTAATGTAACCGACACCGTACCAGAAACACTCGCAGGGTTAAAACTTTGTCAACCTAGTCGTTTGCCAGGAACCCTCGGAGGGTCAAAACTTATAAAACTGTAAAAAGTTTTCACTTCTGTCGGCACAACCGGAGTGGTTTGGTTTTTATATTGTAAACCGATTTTCATGATTCTTTTTTATTATTCGATATGTTGCCAAGTTGATCCCATTCCCATATAAATTTTCACAAAATCAGTTAAGTACTTTTTTAGAAAATTATAAAAAAACTAAAATAATAATGCAAAATTGTACTATGTTGTTGCTGTGGCAGTCGGTTTTTTTTAACGTGTTCAGCGTTTTTATTATTGATATTAAGTTGGATGTTAAGGCGAGGTATTGATTGGAAAAGTTGTCTCTGTCTAAAATAACCACACTTTTTCCCTTTTTCAATGGTTTTTCGTTTCAAACAAAAACTACAAATAAAGTATAAAAAAATAATAAAATTACTCACTTTGTATTATCATAACAAATATTGATGTATATTTTTTTAATTCATAGTTCAAAATTATAGTCATAACTAGAGTTGAAAGTAATGGTGTAGACCTTTTTTTGGGATTTTTTCATCGAACCAAAACTGCTCAATCGTGTTTCGAACATCATCAACAACAAGGGTATTTTTTCCACCTTGGGTTTTCCATCGTTTAGGAGTCATTGACGTCAAAAATAACGAAAATCTGTAATATTACCGCCTTAAGTAGCCACAACACAAAGTAGTTCAGAATTTGTCTGCGTGTATTTTAGCTTCTATTTTCATAAAGAGCGAAAAAAAGGCTCGTGTGCTCGTGTATTTATAATAATATGTACCTACCTGTTTGACATTCAAAACATCACGCATAATATGCCAAAATAGGCCGGAAAAAATACGGTTACGAAGTAAGTTTTGGAGTAAAGAAGATAGAAAAGACGCAAGCATTTAAAGCATAAAAATATTCCCTTCTTGGGGAAATAGATGGATAAATAGAGAAATACTTTATTTCACTCAGCCTTTTTAAGGGTTCCGTACCAAAATGGTAAAAACGGAACCCTTATGGTGCGACTTAGTACATTTTCATAACTCTGGGTTTTCAACTTACAATAAAAAAAACTTTAAAAAATTACCGTTCCTCTGATCTCCGAAGTTTGCGCTTACTGGCAGCGAAAAATCATAATTAAATGTAGTCGACAGAAGGTTATGTAAATAATCTATTATTTACATTATGTTCTATCGGCTACAATTAAGGGTTCCGCCTTATGGTGCGACTTTTCATACATTTTCGTAACTCTTGATTTTCGACTCAAGAAAAAAAAAGTAAAAAAAAATACCGTTTCCGAAATTATTTCCTAAGTTTGCGCTAGTCGTAGCAGCGAAAAATCATAATTATATGTAGTCTGCGAAGAAACTCGAAGGTTGTGTGTGAAGTCAACTGGGCCCACGTGGTCGACTAAGGCCCGATCGCCCTAATTCAGGGTAGGCTCGAGCCCCTCGGTTGGGACGTATATGAGCTGAGAAGAAGAAATGTAGTCGATAGAAGTTTATGTAAATAACCTATTATTTACATTTACTTTTATCGGCTACAATTAATTCTGCTTTTTCTCTTCTCCTATACCTATTTTTACCTATGGAGTTGCCGATTAGATGAAAATGTTTAAAAAAAAATAATATTGAACAATTATTTTTTTTACTATGTATTCTGTCTAAAAACTTTTATTGTATACAATAAATCATATTTGATTGACTAAAATTGACTAATGATTGATTGATTAAAAAAATGATATTAAAACCAAATTTATTCTGAACTTAACCAAACTTAACCGTGGCGTCTTACGGGGTATAAAATACAAGTTATAGATTACTAACCTGAGTTATCAAAGTATAGAAAACACCATAGTTTAAGTTTTAACCGCCACCGTGGCATACTCATTGAGAACAAAAGCTACACATTAGGAGGTCGCGGGTTCGATTCCCGCCGGAGTCTAACTTTGTAAGACTCGGTTTGGTTAGTGGAAGGGCATTTCCTAAGCCCGCCTGGCTAGCTACCACCATATACCAACGCTAACGACATTGATGTGTTCTGGCTTGAAGATCAGATAGCCAGTTCCCCATTGCGTTGGGGAATCTTGGTAAACCCACTTCCATCTTCGGCATCATCGTCACTTACCATCAGGTGAGATGATGCCAAGGGCTTACCAATTGTGAATAAAAAAAAACCTACAGTACTCGCATATGATGTGTAACATGTGACAAAATACTTATGAAATTAATTAATTATCGGGTCGTACATTCACGGGCCGACCCTTCGAATAGTAGTATGTCATCTTTGCCTTTGCCATCACACTAGGCGGAATGGCTATGACAACCTTAGTTTTCGAGAATTAAAAAACGTTCGCATTTCCTGTTACACATTTCCGTCCCATTTCACGAAAACACTCCCACAAATTGCAGGAAAGCGAGAGCAAAGATGTTACACATCAAAAAACATCATTAGACTATTAGAATTTAAATGGTGGTAAATGTATGCCTATTGTTTAGATATTTTGAGAGTAAGGTGGCTTTAAAGCTATGAGGACGGGTTTTTTCATCTCAATCTTATTAATCATCGTCACTTAATACTATAAGGTGGAGATGGTGCCAAGGGCTCACCAATTGTGGACAAAAAATAATAAAAATCTATAAATGACCATAAATACAAACACAAATACAAAAAATATTTAGTTTTGTTTTATACCTCTAGAGTTATAAGTAGCAGCAGTTTCTTCGTTGCTGTTCGTAATGTCATAGTTGGGAATACCCCGCATAAGGATTCGTCACTTTCAGGAAAATAAAATTTAATAGTCAAAAAATGCAACCACAGACCACTAAGAACGCCTTTGTTCCATTCAATGGTACGGAACTCCGGGGACTGGAACATAATAATAATTTTTAATAAAAATAAAATAAAAAATAAGACATATTATAACATAAAAGATTATAGGTAGAGTCATTATATGGCTAATAATTGAAAACAAGATGTTTTTTTAGGGTTCCGTAGCACAACAAGGAACCTATAGAACCTATAGTTTCTGTCCGTCTGTCCGCGGCCTAGCTCCTAGACTATTAGTAGTTAAGAGCTGAAATTTGGCAAAGATAATAATAACTTGGAGAGAACTGTAAAAAAACTTTGTAAAAAAAAACTTATAACCCCTACAAGTAAAGTGGGGATGTTCTTTTTTTCTCGTCAAATCCAGTCGTGTGGGGTATCGTTGGTTATAGGTTATAAAATTGTTGTAAGTCTTCTAAGACTAAGAATTTTATAATAAATTGGCTTGAAAGTGCTAAATTTTGTTGGAGTCGAGTGTCCCCACCCCCTAACAACTAAACCGCTGTATTTGGAAATTTGAAAAAAATCATGAAAGTGGTCTATATAATTAATTTAAAAGAATAACATATACTTACCGATTGCTTTAACGGTGAAGGAAAACATCGTGAGGAAACCTGCACACGCCTGCGGAGAAACTCGCAGGTTGTGTGTGAAGTCGACCAACCCGCACTGGGCCCGCGTGGTCGACTAAGGCCTAATCGCCCTGATTCAGCCCCTCGGTGGGGACGTATATGAGCTGTTATAATAAAAGAATAACTATCATGGCTAAGTAGGCTTTCTTAGTTTAGGAGAAATAGTCAACCAACTTAAGATGTGCAGATCGATTTGTAATAAGTTCATAGATTTTTCATAGAATGTGTTCTATTACTCGTACTAACTGCAAATATAATTTTGATTTTTAAAATAAACATTTTTTTTTTGAAAACACTACGGAACCCTACTTTGCGCGAGTCCGACTCGCACTTGGTTGGTTTTTTCTTCAATAACTTTTTTAAAATGACATAAACTTTAAATCTGAATCGGAAATATAATAGGTAATGTATCTAACTACTATAAGCTTTTTAGATATCAGCCAAAATTCTCGATAATAGTATTAACTTACCTACCGTAAATTAACTTCTAAATTCAACTTAAAATTCACAAGTTAAAACACTAAAATAGTACATTAATGCAGCGGCCAGCAAAAGAGGCAATGATGGACTAACGTGTAAATGTGGACCGAGGCGAATTTGAGGCACACATACGTAAGTCCATCAATGCCTAGTTGTGGCCAAGGCTTGTACTACTTTTCTCAAATAATGCGCGGAAATTAAAACTTCAATAATTACTTTTCAAAATCAATGACGAACAACGAACAACAATAATTTTTCACGCGCTAAAGTGTTCATTTGTTTTTTTTTTTTCAATAAACAGCGTCCTATTTGCAAGTTAGTTCGAAATTTAAATAAAACCTTTGATAAGTTACCTCCTTGCTAGCCATGTTACGGAGTAAAATATAGCTCCATTTTTAAATTACACGACAGACATGAGTTTACATAGTAATTTATTTGGCAGCTAAACACGACAGATTTCATTTTCATACAACTTTTGCCGCCCGCTGCTCGCATGTATTTGGCCAGTACAGCAATTTCGATTTATCTCGAAGAAGGTTGTTAAAATGATGCTCAAATTTCCAAACATGTTTGAGAAAAATGTACATTATGTGACACAATGAACAAGTACGGACAAAGATCGTCCAACCATACACAATACGAACAATGTCCACTCAATGCTAATGCGGAGGAAAGCGCCCGCTGCACTGAGTTGAGAGAATGCATAGAAATCAAACGCAAAAACTACGAGAACGCGTCTTGTTCCGTGGCGTGCAGGGTACAAAATAAACGCACTATTGAAATTAGGTATGTAGGTAAACTATGTACGTTAATACAGTTGTGAAATACGAGTGTGCTTTCCTAAGCACACGACTGGAGTAAAACTTCTTTAGCTCCATCTATATGTATGAAAGTAAATACTTAGTCTTCAGAAAATAATCAAATCTTTCCTGTCATATAAAGGTATAGACAGTTTATGAAAAGAGTTTTAGTATCCTCTGAAAATGATCAATCTTTTTTATCTTTTGTTTGTTTTGACAACCGATATTGTTGCCTTGGCAACCGATTTTGTTGGTAAACGAAAATAAATAGTATCTCTCTTTCTATCTTCATTAATTTATATATCCCTCTTAACGTCCGTTCGCCTCGCCCGAACACACTTCCGTAACGCTCTCGTCACGCATCCACCAGCTTACTGCCCAAGTCAAGCGTGCATAAAGAAGTTTTACTTCAATAAAATCAGATCGCTTCAGAACCGCCGAAGATCTCAGGTAACTTGTTAGGAGTACATAAGCAAAGTATATATATTAGAAAAATTAGTTCTAACATACAGTATGGACACTCACTGCCGCTCTCTAGATTCCGACCCTCGTCACCCAGATTGATACAGATTGGTTATAGTTTGGTTCTCGAGCATATGGGATTTCATCGTGATTTTGTTTGCTCCGTCATTTGTTTTTAGAATGTCATTTTACGACCGATTGTATGCAGTGTCCGGGGTGTGACATAAGTATGTGAGATGATAATGCAATCGCTTCGTTTTCACTTTTCACATCAAACTTACGAAAGAGACAACAGGTGTTTCGAGTATGCAATCAGTACGGATAAAGAAAACCATTAAAAGTTGTTGTTACGAACAGATGAAAAGCTGTGAACAATTAATTTCGTTGCGGTCTGTTTATGTTTATCGCCACACTTGATGCGAAATTGATTACTTTAGCTGCGATTTCGTTGCCAAGTGTAGACGCGGGCGCACGCACGCAATAGATGGCAATAGCGAGACCGTGGCTCAGCTGTGCGATGTCAATGTCACGGCTGATTTTCAAAGGGTTTTTTCAAGGTTTTTTTAACCTCACCTAATGAAAAGAGACGATGCAGTCGAAAGAGTTTGCAGAGTTTTTAACCGCCTCCGTGGCGTAATGGTTATTCCATTCGCTTTACACTAGGAGGTCGCGGGTTCGATTCCCGACGGGGTCAACTTGTAAGACTCGGTTTGGTTGGTGATAAGGCAATTTATAAGTCCGCCCGGCTAGCTAACATCATCATATCTAAGTCTTGCCGCCAAACATCAGTGTTAACAAAATTGATGTGTTACGGCTTGAAGATAAGATAGCCAGTTCTCCATTGCGTTGGGGAATCTCGGTAAGCCAGCTTCCATCTTCGGCATCATCGTCACTTACCATCAGAAGAGATAATGCCAAGGGCTTAACAAATTGTGAATAAAAAAAATTAAAAATGGTACACACAACTCAGATTATGCCTATTTACTCTTGCCTTAAAGGTCCCCAAATCGTAAAAGTCGGGAAACACTGACGCAGGCAAGGAATTCCACTCCCTTGCTGTCGGGTAATACGAACTATCAATGAGCTTCTTCTTTTCTAGGGATGCCCTAAACAATGGTTTTTGTAGGTCTATTGCTTAGTACTTGTAGTCCATTGTTATCATAACATCAAAAGGGCCACGTGTTCATGTAGAATTGTGAGACCAGCGAAGCACGCCTGACATATTTTTGTTTTGTTACAACTCCAGACTGTTACTTTTGATGGACTTTCGAGACTTGGAAAGACCCTCTAGACACCGGTGGCCCGGGGCACATTTTTCCCGGCCCTGATTACTCTGGCATTAGAAGAACATCATGGTGCAATGGAGTGAAACTACTGTTTCTAATGCTGGTAGTATGGTCAACAATAGGTCAGAAAGGATTCCATCAGCTGATAACCAAAGTGTCTATGATTTTTTTAGGGTTCCGTACCTGTAAGGGTAAAAACGGAACCATTATAGGATCACTCGTGAGTCTTTCTTTCCGTCACAATCAATATGCTCAGAAACTACTGAACCGATTGAGTTGAAATTTAGTACTTATATGTAAGTCAGTGACCCAAAGATGGACGTGTAACGTAAATAAATAAATTTTAAACAACGGGCCACTTTTGGTGGGTAAATTAGAAAATTTAAAAAAAAAGTTTTTTAAAATATATTGTGTAATATATCAAATGAAAGGGCTTGTTGTGAGAATTTCAAATAATTTCTTTTTATAATTTTAAGTTAAATAGTTTTGAAGTTATTTAAGAATATAGGCGAAAATTTATCTCTACCAACTACTGGGCCTCAAATCTTGACAAAAATCACAGTCTATGAAGTTAAATGCATAGATTACAGGAAAGACGTAGCGTGGACCAACGACCTGGTGAAGCCGCAGAATGCAGGCAGCGTGGGACCGGTAGTCGTGAAAAGCCTTGGAAGAGGCCCTTTGTCCAGCAGTGGACGTCTTTCGGCTGATATGATGAGGCTATTAGCTTATTAGGCCTGACCACATCTATACGGACAGGCCTCTTCTTTATCATAAGAACGATTCAGTATATTTGTTGCTATGGCATTCGAAAGGCATGTTCACTATTGAAAGTTGCAAGTTGAACAAATGTGTTTAAGCCTATTTGCCATCAACGATGAAATAGGGGGGGGGGAGAGGTAGAAGCCTTGGCATTTC
Organism: Coleophora flavipennella; assembly: GCA_947284805.1. Classification (NCBI taxonomy): domain Eukaryota; kingdom Metazoa; phylum Arthropoda; class Insecta; order Lepidoptera; family Coleophoridae; genus Coleophora; species Coleophora flavipennella. The sequence continues at coordinate 4,997,131 of OX369307.1, forward strand.
TGATTAGCACCACTCGTTTTATCGGACATGTAGGTAAGCAAATATGTACTCGATTCCATTGAAGCTGACTGTACTTTGTACGTGCGGACGAATTGCGATAAGAAAAGTAGGTAAAACTGGATAGTGCTGTTATGTCCATTCGGACGAAACTTTTTGGACGTGGCGACGAACGACTCCGATACTGCCGGTATTAATCCACAAATACATTAAAAGTTAAACTTCAGTGGCAGTGGGCAGGGACTATAATGTTATACCCCCCCCCCACACACACACATGGAGCGTGCTGTGCTTAGAGTTTCTCTGCGTGATCGAATCAGCAACGAGGAGATCAGTAGAAGAACCAAAGTTACCGACATAGCTCTCAGAATTTCTAAACTTAAGTAGCATTGGGTGGGGCACATAGCTTGTAGAACAGATGGCCGTTGGGACAGTAAAGATCTCGAGTGGCAACTGTGCACCGGAAAAGAATGCACGTCCTTCGGCTAATATGATGATAACAGTGCATAACAACACACAAGGACAAGCTAAATTATCCATTAATTAATTAGGTACTGATGCGCGTGAAATTCGTAATATTTTCGTTTAGATAAAATACAAAACATGAAAAAAAATCTTTTGGTAATTAAATACACGTAAGTTAGTTTTTTTTTAGTTTAAAATTTAAACAGTTTTACTTACGATAATATATTAAAAATAACTAACAACGCATTTAAAATAATAATTTACGATAAAAATGATTGATCATTACAATATCTAAAATAAAATACGTAAAATAAAAACCTAAAATCCGTCCCTCGTCGTTCCCGGTGCAAAGGTGTCCATAACACTCGCTGCATTTCCGCGCTGCATGGCTAATTATGCCACACCTCGGACACTTCATACAACGGTCGTGAAATTAAATTTCTAAAAACAAATGACGGTGCAAACAAAATCACGACAAATCCCATACGTTAGAGAACCAAACTATAACCAATCTGCATCAATCTGGGTGACGAGGGGGTGAGGTCCCAATCTAGAGAGCGGCAGGGAGTGTCCATACTGTATGTTACTACTAATATATACAGGGTGTAACAAAATTGGTGTAGGTCCCGTTAACTGAGGCTTCTACTCATCAAATTGAACAACTTTTGTTTTACGACTTTTTTAAAATCGCATTTTTTTTAACTCTTTATACATATCGATCAGCTGATCGACAAATTTTGTGCATTTTAGTATGGAGAGACCAAATTTTTTTTTTGAGAATTTACTATGGGTTCCTTGGGGAAAGTTGTTCAGTATGATGAGTAAATTCCCCGGCTAACGGGTCCTACACCAGTTTTGTTACGCTCTGTATACTTTGGCTATGGACAGCCTCTGCACCAGGAACGATCCGGAGCGGGTGTCGAAACCCCTCTGAAGTAGGCGTTATTATTAAATTACACATGTAAAATTATGTTATTTCTAACATTACGACTAAATTACACATGTAAAATTATGTTATTTCTAACATTACGACTAAATTACACATGTAAAATTATGTTATTTCTAACATTACGACTAAATTACACATGTAAAATTATGTTATTTCTAACATTACGACTAAATAATTCGGATGCACAAGATTGCATAGCAATATTAATGCGTGGTGTGTCAAAAGAAAATTTATATAGTTATAGCCTAGCTTAATAAAAAGCAAGACAAATGTATATAACTTCTAAAATACAATACAATACAATTCTTTATTGATAACTTACACGTCAAAGTTTATATTATAATAAGCTAATATAAGCTTAAAAAAATAAAAATATATTTAATCAATATATTAATTTAAAAAATTCAACATTAATTTTATTTCGAATAATAAATTATTATACGCAAGGCGTTTCCATTAATTCACTAAAACTGTAAAATTGGCGGAGTAACAACCAATTTTTAAATTTTCTTTTACAGGTTTGGAGGGAGGCTGAATTTATTATTTCTAATGGTATACGATTGTATACATTAGGTCCCTGGATGTAGAATAGGGGATCGGACTGCATCAGAAATAAATTCTGAAATATGATTTCCTAAATTGCTCTCCTCTTGAAGTTTCAACAAACCTTACTTGTTTTGTTTTCCAATCACTTTTTCAATTTTTAATTGATCAAATTCACAAAATAAGTTTGTCAATGACGCTAAAAATCTATGACGTCACTTGATGGTATTTCAAACATTTTTAGAACAAAATTTCGTTTTTGACAGATCATAAAAAGTAACTCAAATGACTAGCAGTCCGATCCCCTATTGTTCATTTTAAAAATTATATAAATAATTAGTTTTTGCCGGCGGCTTCGCTCGCGTGAACATAGTTTCTATCGAGGGTGCGCAGTTCGCGAGCCACAGGCGGCTCGCGAGCGTGGAAAAAAGCAACCTATATGTTAATCCAAGTCCTAATCTACCTACCTACCAAATTTAAGCCAGATACGTTCAGTAGTTAAAATAATAACAAACAACCATACATACATTCATACTTCCATAGATACAAACTTTCACATTTATAATATTATAGTAGGTTTAAAGTTGCATACTGCCCTGATATGAAAGAAGGCCGTTACCTGACGTTAGCGGCCTTTTTATAATTATGTTATAAACAAACTCAGCAGAAGATTGCGCGTCGACCCATCTTGGAATTATACTTTTATCTTCATTAGGTATCGAGATACTTTAAGCATTTTTGCCGTTATGTGAAGTGTTTTTCAGATTGTCATAAACAAAAAAGCAGTTTTTTTAGGATACTAAGCATTTAAAACGTTAAACTACTTTAAAGGCGGTTTTACTTATTACTCAGCTCAAAATACTTTTTGGATTACTACATTAGAACGCCGTTAAATACAGTTGCTTATTAAAAAAGC